>OY041621.1:4051500-5398666 GCA_955876795.1 Eupithecia tripunctaria
CGCCGGTACATAGAGCAGAGACAGCACACCGCCCGTGGCCGTCAGACCCCAGTATGTTTTGAAGGGGCCGATAATAAGTACCTTTGAAGACGAGGAAGAAGGGTGTCTCTGGTAGGCTCCAGGCCGCCGGTACAGAGAGCAGAGACAGCACACCGCCCGTGGCCGTCAGCCCCCAGTATGTTGTGAAGGGACCGATGGTACAGTACCTTTGAAGACGAGGAAGAAGGGTGTCTCTGGTAGGCTCCAGGCCGCCGGTACATAGAGCAGAGACAGCACACCGCCCGTGGCCGTCAGCCCCCAGTATGTTGTGAAGGGACCGATGGCATACGCGAGGAGGAAGCCCACATTTATGAAGAGGAGAAAGAGGGCGCTCAGTGAGCCGCGGATGTGATCCTGCGTTTTAGACAAAATGCTTTTAATTATAACATAATAATATGTGATTTAATTACGGATGTAAGCGGGTTAAATACGAACCTTATATGTTTTGAAAGAGGAACAACGTTTCATCCCTTAACGAGGGACATCTTCAGGGTGAGTGTTAACCCGCTTACATCCGTAATGAATTCTGATGGAGATGGTGGTGGAACATAACTAGTATCGCAGGAGGCCTTCACGTTTATACGTGAAGGGTTTCTGCAATCCTTTTCTTTATGATGACTTTATTATAAATATTCACGGGTAATTATCGCGTTTATTTACCTATTTTTCCCGACGTTTCAACAGGTTTACACTCTGTCGTGGTCACGGGAGTACTAGAGAATGGTTCGGGAAGCAATTGAAATTAAGAAATATCCTAATTTAAATCGTGAAGACGGTTTCAGACTCTCTGCCTCGTGGAATCCAGTAGTAGCTAAGTGTACTCGTAGACCGGTTTCTCAGTGCATCGCGGACACGGTTAGTGTAGTGTGTCGTCCGAGTGTACAGATGGACATCCCTAGTTTAGAAGATCAAGTGAGGGTAGTTGCAAAAAATGCAGCCCATCAGCCCCCAGCTTCGCAATGGCGGTAGCTCCAGTACTCCAGTCATCCCGTGACCACGACAGAGTGTAAACCTGTTGAAACGTCGGGAAAAATAGGTAAATAAACGCGATAAATACCCGTGAATATTTATAATAATGTGTTCTGATCGCGTAGGTTTAAAAAACTTTTATGATGACTTTTCTACTTCTAGGTGTCTTATTTCTTATAGCTGGTAGTGGCTGGCTCGCTGTTATTGTGGGTACTGTACTGTACTGCGATATAATTACCTAAGCCAAATATTTCACAGGGTCAAATATCGTTTTATTTATCTTTGCACTGCCGAGATTCATTTATGACCCTTAGTCCCTTTGTCATTGAGTTGCTTTGTTTGTGTAGTGTACCGTAGAGTGTACTAAATGTATAAAGATCGATTTATTCTATTGTATATAAGAAGCAATTTTATTTGATTTCACGTCTTTTATGTAAGTACGTATTACGTATTTCTACTCTGCGTCCTTACTTCCTCACCTCTTTCATTTCTCACCTCTGCAATCTCCCCGATATAAATAGGCACCGTCGCAAACTGCATGGCAGTAGCCACCCCCCACATGATGCGAGCTGCATACAAGGTGGGCAGGCTGGTGGCCACGCCGGCCAGCAGCCAGCCCAGCAGCAGCGGCGGACAGGAGGCCAGGATCAGCCAGCGACGGCCGATGTGTGGGGCGAGAGGAACGGTGATGAAGGGACCTGGAGGAAATTAGAAGGTAAGAATAGTGTGTTCCTCAACCTCAACCTCAACCTCAACAGCCTATTTTGGTCAACTGCTTGACGGAGCTTATCTCATCGGGGGTAATGCCCATAATGCCCACGTTGGGCATGCGGGTTGGGGATTGCAGTTCGGTGGTAGAATTATTCTACAAGGGGCGCTGCTGCCCGCCCTCGGTGGATATCCCTTAGTTGCCTCTTACAACATCCACGGGAAGAGTTTGGGTGGTGTAAATTAATTACAGGTCATAGGTACCAGAAGGGCAAGCATAGGGATTATTCTCTACGGTCGAATAGACAGAACTGACTTATATTGCTTTGTCATACATTGCGTAAATTTTACTAGCAGCGCGCCTCGCGGTTTCGCCCGCATAGTTTCCGTTCCCGTGGGAATCCTGGATAAAATATAGCCTATTTCACTCCCTGAAAAGTAAGCTTTTTAATGATGAAAGTATTTTTTAAATAGATCCAGTAGTTTTGGAGCCTTTTCAATACAAACAAACAAATCTTTCCTTTGTAAAATATTAGTACCTATAGACTAACTTACTCGTATAATTATTTCCTCAATATATTATATCGGTGTAGGTAGGTTCTATAATTGTTTCCGTGGGACTTAAGTACAATGGTACCTAGATAGGTACAATCGGCTATTGGCATTTTGTTTGATTTAATGTAGCGTTGATAAGCATCGGGCAGGTAATCAAAATGCGAATATTAATAATGTCCAATGCAAAACCAGTCATGATGCAATGTTCCGTGTCCTTACAGAACCTACGCTTGGGTACCTTATACCTTCCTTAACTATAGGTACAGGGTGACTTTTTAAGATCTCACATCTTAAAAAGTCATGTGTATATAAGTGCATGGCCAAACCAGAAACGATTCGACAACCACAGGTATGAACAAACCTATTTAAATCCACCAGTTTCTCACAACATAGGCATTTATGTCATTTAATACAGTGTGTTAACCTTTTATGAAGTTAGCCTTTTTGAGTAACAAATAAAGTTTTATTTCTTGCAGGAAAAATACTTGCAAAAAATCAGTTTATGTTTTCCCATCATAACTCCTTAAACGACTTTCATTTATGTCATTTAATACAGTGTGTTAACCTTTTATGAAGTTAGCCTTTTTGAGTAACAAATAAAGTTTTATTTCTTGCAGGAAAAATACTTGCAAAAAATCAGTTTATGTTTTCCCATCATAACTCCTTAAACGACTTTCCTCTATTTATCAAACGAGTAGTTTCTGGTTATTTTATTCTGTTATAGTAATTTACTATGTGCAAAATTAAGCTTAAAAATACGACATCTTGTGTATTTGCACCTACAGATTCTGTTGCTGATTATTATTAATCGTGAAGGGTATTATAATATACGTGATTATTATTAAAATTATAATATTTAAACATCTGTAAACTTATTACAAAACCTCTTAAAGAGTCCACAGCACAGATCACAGAAACTAAGGTCCACAGGTTATCGAAATACTGCATATATTTCGGTCAACGAATTAGCATTGCCATTCAACGTGGCCATGCTGATAGCATTCTGGATACTGTTGATGGCTTTGATGAAAAAAAAATATATATGTGGGACAAATCACACAGCATTATCTAGCCCCAAGCTAAGCATAGCTTGTGTTATGGGTACTAGATAACTATTATACATAATACAATACACATAGATAGATATTTTTTATTACACAGAAAACATCCAGAACGCCCTGAACTAATTTCTGCAGATCGTACAAACATTTGTCCTGAGGCGGGAATCGAACCCGCAACCTCCTGCGTAGCAGGCGGACCTTCGCCCACCGCGCCACAGAGGTCGTCGAGATTGGTAATAAATAGTTAAAAATGTATACTAGTTCTAATTGTTTTATTCCATTTTGTTTATTATTTATAATACAATCGAACATTTCGAACTGGTGAAGTGCAATTTCCGTTAGTCAGCAGGATACGAAGTCTCTATTTTTATATTCGATAAAAGATCTACTTATTATTCGGTACTTACTCGTACACCTCTAAGTTTTGTAAACACGTAAACATGTTAAGAAATAAAAACTTCTTTAAAATCTTTAAAAGCTCTTAGGTTTCAGATTAGGGAATACAATCCCAACTCAAAAAGCCGTCCTGTATCCATATGGTTAAGTTTAAGGATAAAATCATATAGGTATTGTAGTGTGCCGAATACAGATTAAAAAGACTAAAAAAATTGGTAACTTTCATAAATGCTTACTGGATGGCCTTGAAGACGTAGGTACAGTTTGTTTCTGTAAACTTGCAATTAATCTATACTATAATAATATAACAAAGAGGAAATATTTGTTTTTAAACTTTAGCATAATTTAATGATTATTTATCGGGTTTATCGGTATCTTTTCTAAAGGTACGCGATAAATAAAATATAATGTGTTGACTCTTTCCATGCCATCCAGAGGAAGAGAATAGCCTCGTTTATGTCCAGAGTTGACATGTGTAAAAACTCAATTATTAGGAGTATGGCGGATCGTCTGATTTTGTCCGATACGTACAAACGGTGGGTGGCTATTGCCACCTAGAATATTTTTATGTTATTAAATTTTTTTGACGTAGGTACCCATGGTACCTACTTATCTATCTTTTTTTCTGTATATATTTGTATGAGTGCATAAATTACGTGTAATTATTATTATCATTACTGTGTATGTGTACCTATGTAAAATGGATCTCGTGTCTGAAATAAAGATTTATTATTATTAATATCATTAAATTAAGGAAAGATTTATTGTTAGGTTTGTTTTTATGAAATAGGCTCCGAAAGTACTGGACCGATTTAAAAAAATCTTTGATTATTAAAAAGCTTACTTTTCAGGGATATTTATAGGCTATATTTTATCCCGGAATTACCATATGAGCGGGAACTACGCGGGTGAAACCGCAAGGCGCTGCTAGTATGGATTATAAGCTTGTATGAATATTTGTTAGGTACTCTTTTACGCAAAAACTACTGAACGGGCCAGGATGAAATTTTACAGGTCTCTAGGACTAGAATAACACATCAAGGCTACTTTTTACTTTTCATATATCAGTTCCCTTGGGATAGAATAACCTTAAAACGTTTCCATAGAAACGTGCAAAGCCGTGGGTAGCAACTAGTTACCTTAAAGGTGCTATACATAATAATATATAATTTTTCCTGGCTGGAATAGAACCTGCTGTCCATCGACCTGGGTCTCAGGATTCTCACTCAACTTATCCACGAAGGTTGATAAAACCATAATAAGGATGTGAGAGAAACATTTACTTTGACGATATAATAAAGTAACATTTACTTTGACTTGTCTTAGTGCTTATTTTGTAATAAACGATTTGACTCTGACTCAGTAATTATTTAGGTAAATACTCGGTTCTATAATCCTAGATACTTTTAGTAAACAATGAAGTTACAACAACAAAAAAATATGCTGGTGGAAAATTTCTTACGACACTGGCTTCACCGGAGCAATTCGCAGGACGAAACAATTTTAGGTTATAAAAGTTTTCATTCATCTCTTGTTCGTTTTCGAACTCAATTTTTTTTTTGCCACAATTTCACGTGATCACTTGAGACACGACAGAGTGATCACGTGATAGATAGTCATCAGTTGATAGTGATCACTTGAGTCTTTAAGACACCGATTCACTTCTGTCATAGAGACCTAGGTGGTTGATTGAAGCTTTTTCGCTGTGCGTTTATAATAATGGGCTGTTAAAGCTTTTGTTTTTATTGATTACCTTATGGTTTTCTGTGTTCAATTCAGATGTCACTAATACTAAACTAAACTAGTTTGATAATTCTAAAACTTTGCGTTCCTTTCATGGCGATCGAAATTTGATGGCATCATTTTAGCAAAGTAAAATGAGTAAAATTTAGTTTTGATTGTTTTGAAATCTGAATCTGACACCATCAATAGTAATCGTATTTTCAAAGTGAGACTATATAAATGTCTTGGTTTACACCAAATATCTTGGATCCTGGAACCGACTTTGATCTCCACTAGTATTAACTTACCAATAAGTCCTCCCAGCACCAGTAGCGATCCAATCCATGACTCCTGCTGAAGAGTCGGCTCTTCCTCCAGGGGAGAGTTGTGTCCTCGCAGCATGGGGAACACTGGGGACGTCCAGCCCATGGACATGCCGGTGCAGAGGCTGCCATAGCTTGCTGTAGAGAGAGAGAGAGAAAGAGAGAGAGTTAGCAAGGTGTTTGGAGTCACGAACAGAGAGAGTTGTCTTCTTGTAGCATGTAGAACACGGGGGGAGCTCCCGCCCTTGAACATGCCTGCAGAGGCTGCCATAGTTTGCTGTAGAGAAAGAGAGTGAGCAAGGTGTTTGGACCCGTGAACGGAGTGAGTGAAAAGGAAGAGTGGTCTCCTCGCAGCATGGGGAACACTGTCATTTGAACGGAGATAGTGGAAAGAGAGACACATTGAACATAACTGTGCATGTGCATAGGCCATAGCTTGCTGTAGAGAAAGAGAAAGAGAGAGAGAGGTTATCTAGCTAGGGAATCCCGCCTCAAAATCTCAAACCCAAAATCTTGCTAGCCATCAATCAAATCATTGTCAATAGGATTGGTGGTACAAATTCCGTTCAAATTCGTGGACTCGTGGGGGAAACCCGC
Source organism: Eupithecia tripunctaria (assembly GCA_955876795.1). Taxonomy (NCBI): domain Eukaryota; kingdom Metazoa; phylum Arthropoda; class Insecta; order Lepidoptera; family Geometridae; genus Eupithecia; species Eupithecia tripunctaria. The sequence goes on from OY041621.1 coordinate 4,057,871, forward strand.
CGTAGCGTAACTTGACATTGATTACGTTACACACAGCCCAGAAAAAATCAAATTTGAAAATCGATATGATTTGTTTTTTTTTTTAAACTAGGTATTCGAAAAATTGTATCACCAAAAAAGTGTAGTGTTTAATGTACTTAATTGTTTTATTTCTGTTGTATTTTTTTATACCATTACATAGTTAAATAAAAGTAGCCGATAATTTACCAATGAGGTAATTATCTTATTTCACGTTTTTCCGCTGCTCGTTTACAAGTGTTTTTTTATTGTAGCGCTTTAAAACTATTTACCTGATAATTTTAGGGATTTTTTTATACTTTTGTCAATTTGTCATACCTAAAGACGCCACCAAATACTGCCTCCAATTCGACGCAAACTTCTTTTTGAGGCTGTCAACCATTGTCACTGGCAACTAACAAGATCAATTTAACACTGTTATCCAGAAAATAAGGTTTAAAATAAAACCTTTTCTTAAGAAACTGAGTTAAAGTTTTAAATTAATTGAAAATAGAACATTTTATTTTTAATTTCTGTCTAGACGTGTGCTCTACCAGCCATACAGCCGGCGATTAATTATTTGTTGTCTTTGGATTAAAACAATCCCCTTCACATTTTTTTCATTGCAAATCATAGTGAAGAACTTAATTGCTTAGCAAAAACAATATTACAATAGTGAGGTAAATCATTGAAACGAAAGTGATGTTGATTAGACAACGGTATTTTGGTCGAAGGCTATTTTTTTAATAAATAAATAGGTATAAAAACTAATGACTATCAAACAGAAAACGTTCTTATTTTTAACCAAGCCAATATGAATATTTACCTACTCGTAGTAGGACATTTTTGTATCATAACATTTCGACGACCTCTGTGGCGCGGTGGGCGAAGGCACGCCTGCGACGCAGGAGTTTTCGGGTTCGATTCCCGCCTCGGGACAAGTAAGTGTACGATCTGCAGATATTTGTTCAGGGCGTTCTGGCTGTTTTCTATGTATAGTAAATCTTAATAAAGTTATTATTACGCTACGAATAAGAATAGTCTAATATACTATATTATATACATATAATATATATATAATATACTATTCTTATTCGTAGTTATTACGTACCTTAACTCAACAGCCTGTATTCAACCAATGCTGGACGCAGACCTCCCCCTGATAAGCGCGTCATTGCCGTTTATCTCATGGGGGGTAGTGCCCATAATCCCCACGCTGGGCATGCGGGTTGGGGATCGCAGTTCGGTAGAAGAATTGTTCTGCAGGGGCGCTGCTGCCCGCGCCCCTGTGAATATCCCTTAGTCGCCTCTTACGACACCCACGGCTAATATAATACTATACTAGCCCACACGGGAAGAGATGGGGTGACGCAAATTCTAAGCCAGCTCCACTCAGCTCAGCAATATATGTATCTAACTATATCGTATCCATTTTGAATGGATACGAACATAAACGTAAACAAACCGTCCATACTTAACCTAAAATTCACTTTTTTGGCTCGTCCTTTTATACGTAATTTACATTACTTGTCGATTTTAGATCCTGATTCAATAAAAATTGCTTACAATTATATCTGAAACTCGACGCGAAGCAAGTGAGATTTTGTTATTTGTGTCGTAGTTTGTTGACTAACATGCTTCATTCAAAATGGATAAACCATAGTTGTAAACTACCTATTATTGTAGAAGGTATCTCCATTACGCGATTCATTGATTGAGTCCTTGATCTTGACTAGTCGCTCTCTGGTCTCGATATGGCCTTCAAAAGCTACACGATAAAATCAACCTTATTCCTGATTCGTTACAGTGTAGTTTAGTTAAGAAAAGCTTTTTGCTACAGATGAAGTGATAGTTAGTTGGTGCTTCGATAGGCTCTACTAGTTATGATAATTGTAATTGATGGATTTTATAGTAAATGGGCTGTTTATTGATCAATACGAAGTAAAGTGTTATTGTAGTTTATATATAAACTCGCATTAAAATAACTAAAATTCGTTGAAAAATGTCAAATTAACGAGGATTTTTTTTTATATTTATTTGTTAGGGTACTGTCACAAACAGGAGATTTTCAGCTGTATGGTGTTTTCAATGTCATGTTAATGCAAATACAGTCTTTACATAACCAAATCAAAAATTCTCATACTTACAATAAAAGAAGGCACTTAGAAATACTTTTTATATGTATTTCTAATACATAAAAAAAGTATTTACAATTGAAATTTGAGCTAAGTAACCTGTGGTAGGTAACTGTGTTCCTAGATTATAGGAATAATGAGTAAAAATAAAATAAACTTACGTAGTTATGTCTTATTCGTTATTTTTTTATTTATATTTTAATTTGTCGCTTTGGACAAATTAGGCTAAAGCCATTAGGGCCATACTGCCTTGTCTTTCGTTAAAATAATTACCATGTCTGTGTTTATCAACTGATTACGGTAGGTACCTAAGGTACCTACCGTACTTTTTAGGCTTGTCAGAATTATGAAACCTATTGTAAGTACCTAGGTAGGTACTTACCTACTTTTGTTTGAATTGTATCTCTATGTTAATTGTATGTGTGTCTATAGTAGGTACCAAATTATTTTTTATCTATCTATCAGGTATTTCGGGGGCGTGCGAAAAGTTTTATCGATGTCCCAAACAATCTTATTTATCTCCGGCAATGGTTAACCGATTGTCAAGAGAATGTTTCCGCGGTGATCCCAATTTTTTGTATTTAGGTTTAGTTTATATTTCGGTTTACGTAGAAATAATTTAAATATTTTCGGTTTAGTCCGTTTTCGCAATTGTAGTTTCACAATAGGGTATATGCATCGATTTTTTTTATCGTTTTAATCGATTATTTAGGTCATTATTTAACCGAAAAATGATATGACACTCACTTAATTTCGCAATAACAAGGTAAAAAAAACAAATCAAAACTACAATCATTTTCGAGTGATAAAAACGCTGTCATATTGGCGCCATGTTTATGTGACGTCGACGTACCTACACACTCGATTAAAACCTTTCGTGACGACCTCGGTAGTGATCATCTCAGGAAAGAGGTTTTCGAAAACAGCTTCTATTCATTGAATTTTGACGATTAAACTCCATGAACATAAATGACTGTATCAAATTCTTTATGTTATTATTATTATTACCCTACCTTATTTAGTTAGTTGCCCAGGTGCTTCGATCCGAAATAATGCTATAATAAGTACCTATTAAAGCCCTCCGCAAACAGCCGCTAATAAGTTAGCGCGTCTTGTAAAGCGCGATTTCGGCGATTTTCCAGCGTGATTCCTTATACAAAGCGGCTTATTATTAAGCACGATTTCGCCGAGCCTTCCCCGCCCCTTACTGGCAGCGCGAACGACGAAGGCCGCAATATCGCAGGACGCGGAAACGCCTCTGACAAGCTGAATCGCGGCAGTGTGCGTCAACGTATGCGTTTTGGTACAAAATGTTCCGCAAGCAAATATCGCAAAATCGCGTGACACAGGACGCGCTTGAAAATTAGCGTTGATGTGAGTAGGGCTTAACATGAGTGAGTGGTTTTCCTGTACCTATCAATTTCAAATAATTTAATATTATCTTCGAATCGTAAACCGCCAAGTGCGTGTCGACTCACATACGAATGGTTCCGTACCGTAAAAATCTGGCAGCTTATTTAACGGACATCAAATTGTTCGGAGACCCCTAAAAGCCCTACTCACATCAACGCTAATTTTTAAGCGCGTCCTGTGTCGCGCGATTTTGGTATATTTGCTTGCAGAACTTTTTGTACTAAAACATATACGTTGACGCACACTGTCGCGATTCGGCTTGTCCGAGGCGTTTCCGCGTCTTGCGGACGGCGCGGCGGCGGCGCGGGGTGGCGGGGCTGAAGTGCGATCGCAATGTCCTCCACATCGCCAGTCGTCGTGTCGTGAGCCATGAAGGTGTAAATAGGTACCAATGTGCAGAATCAGACCACTAGTGTAAGTATCTATCATTACCCGTTTTACTTGTACATATCCAACGGCGGCATCGCCGTAGGATTCTCGTTCGGATCTGTCATATCACATAACATAACAAAGATAAAATGATTGCCTGCTTGAAATATTTCTCGTCTCACACTTACAAAACCGTGAATAAGTTATAGGTAGGTAGTACCTAGAGTACCTACCTCATATAAATATTTTGAAATAGGTAAGTAGGTAACTTATTTACCTTGCGGCTTTTACTCCTCTGAGTTCAGCAGATGTGAATTCCGAATTTGATGCGAAGAAGGTAGACATCATGAAAACATCTATTTTCGGAAGATTATCTGACTGCGCTCTTACAAAACCGCTTTCAGTCATTGTTTTTAGTAAGAAGGTTGAAAAACTTCACAATATTTCTCAAGGAATCAACTTTGCTTACGCTCTCCGGAAAACACCAAACAACCGCGAAATAATACCTAGGTACAAAAAGATATCCCGCCGAAACTTCATGACATAACGAAAAGTGAAGTAGGTAGAATAGTGTCAAAACATGATGCACCGTCAAAAAAAAAAAAAGAAGGAAGTGTATACGGTGATGTCACGTCCGCTCTAGCAAATGGCGTAGCGTTTTGAAATTTTGCGATTGAGATTGAAAATATCAGTTTTTCAATGGTTAAATTCTACAATAAAAACTTCTCAAAATGCAAAAATAAATATGCAGATATGTTTCTATAACAATAGAGAATACGTATATATTTTTTTAGCCATTTTGAAGTCACATGCATATACCCTATTGACTGTGAAAAAAGAATTATTTTTCACAGTTTCGTAATTAACTGTCAAACAAGAAATTCTTTTCTGTTTTCGTAATCGAATATTTTTCTCCTTTCGTAGTTAATTACTAAAAACATATCCATTTTCTTATTTCACAATTAATTACGAAACAAGAATTAGTCGCACTATTGAACTCCTTGGTAAATAAATTACTTGAGGTCCTAAACTAACCTCCTTCCTTCAGTTTAATAAAGAAAAAAATCGATTGTGACATTATCCTTATATTTATTGTATCAATTTTCTATTTTGCAATTACGGTTTCACTAGGACTTTGAAAGCGGAATTATTCTTCACTTGTGACCCTTGAAACCTATTTTCACAATACATTATATCAGACTACAGTATTATGGCTGATTCTTCTGAGTGCACTGCATCAAAAAGTTTGAATTATGAAATTCGGTTCATTCCCACAAAGAGAGGAGGCCAAGCATTACTATACAATGGCCGTAAATATCACAAAAAGAGTACGTACGCTGACCGTAATACATTTTGGCAGTGTTACAGCAAAACAACATGCAAGGGTAGCATAACGCTGAGTGAAGAAAACTTCATAGTAAAATCAAAGTATCATAACAGTGATTGTTTGGCAAATGACGCTAAATGCATATTTGAACAAGAACTTAGTGCTCTGAAAAAAAAAGTGTGCACTAACAACTATCCTATTCAGAAACAATTTGACGAAATGGTTTGTGAACTCAACGATAAAGGAGTAAACTTTCTTCACGAGTTACCTAAATTTCAGAACATCAAAACCGGTTTATACAAAGAAAGATACAGAAACTTGGGAGTGCCCAAACTACAATTTAGATCGCCTCAAGAGGTAATAGTGCCGATTAACTTTAAACATTTACTCATCGCCGATTACAATGATGTCGATATGAGAATCCTCGTGTTTGGTTCCCCTGATACGCAACAAATAATACATCGCTTTCAGCACTTTTTTCTTGATGGTACTTTCAAATCGTGCCCACTTCCGTTTAAACAATTGTATAGTATACATGGATTTGATGTCGAAGCAAAAAAGGTAGTACGAATTTTTTTTGCGTTCTTACGAAACAAGAATGAAAGAACGTATGAGATATTATTCCGAATGATTAAAAATCAAATCCCAAGTTGGAAACCAGTAAAAATGACTTTAGATTATGAACAAGCAGCTATGAAAGGCGTTCAAACCGTATTTCCAGACACAATAGTAAAGGGTTGCTATTTTCATTTTTGCAATACCCTCTTTCGAAAATCAAAAGCCCTTGACATGAATTCAAGGATTCAAAGACGTCATGTCGCCCGTTGTGCCGGCTTAGCCCGTCTACCTTTAACATTTCTCAAGAATGGGTACGAGTATGTGATGAAAAGAAGCCCAACGGATGAAAAAAGTACAATATTTAATAAGTACTTCCAAAATAAATGGATGAAAGACATCGGATTTGTCAAAAAGTGGTGCTGTGAAGATGAGGAAATCCGAACTACAAACCCAGTTGAGGCATGGCACTCGCGAATAAATAAATATGTTGGAAGAAAAAACCCTAATCTGGCACAAATACTGGAAGTTTTAGAAAAAGAAACTAAGCTTCGTAATTTTAAACCTGCTATGAAAATAAATAAAAATTATCAGGAAATCGATGAAGAGATTAAAAAAACAATAGCAGAATTATGTAATAACGAGATTACGGTCGGGCACTGTGTGGAGATCATTGCTCCATTTAGTTATTAAATAAGCTCAGAAGTATTATTTTAAAGTAAAAAGTATATTTTTTGTTAAGTATGTAAGAATAAGAATTTTATTTTAAATGTAAAAGAGGTTTTTCTATTTCGAGAAAAATAAAGGGAATTATTTACCATTTTCATATTTTTATTTCTTCCAATTCACTTTCGGAGATCGATACTTATGGACCGTGCTAGGAACGTATGTGTCAGATATGTGAAAATTATGAACCGGTTACGGAATTGTCTGGTGGGCAAAGTCATAATATAGAGGTACGTTTCATTGCAAATAGTACTTGTCCGTTACGTTCCTAGCATGGTCCTAGTGGTTGAAGTTAATAACGAAACAGTGAAAAATAATTCTTTTTTCACAGTCAATTGTGAAACTTGATTGCGAAAACAGAAAAGAATTTCTTGTTTGACAGTTAATTACGAAACAGTGAAAAATAATTCTTTTTTCACAGTCAATTGTGAAACTACAATTGCGAAAACAGAAAAGAATTTCTTGTTTGACAGTTAATTACGAAACAGTGAAAAATAATTCTTTTTTCACAGTTAATTGTGAAACTACAATTGCGAAAACGGACTAAACCATATTTTCCAATGATGTAACATAACAAACTCCCACAAATTGTATAAATTGGGAGAAACAGAAACCTCGACAAAAAAAAATGGCGTCACGTAGCGGGAAGTTTTCCCGCCAATATTTCCGCGCGGCGCATCGGGGGGCTAATTGGATTCCTGTTACAATAACGTCCCGTTGCGGCGATAAAAAACCTAGAGCACTTGGAAATTTAAGATAAAGCAACCCCAAACAAATTTTTACAGGAGGATTTTTTTGGAGGTATAGGTAGGTAGTTATAACCAATGAGGTTCTATTAGGGTAGAACCTCATTGGTTATATCTAGCTATCGTTTATCCATCCAGCATGGAGCATGTTAGTAAATAAACCGCGATACAAATAACAAAAACTCACTTGCTTGGCGTCGAGTTTCAGATATAATTGTAAGCAATTTTTATTGAAGGGAGGATCTAAAATCGACAAGTAATGTAAATTACCTACGTATAAAAGGACGCGCCAACCAAGTGAATTTTAGGTTAAGTATGGCGGTTTGTATACGTTTATGCCTCATTCAAAATGGACACGGATTAGTACATTATAACTTTGGTAGGTCTGTCCAAAGTTAAAAACTATTAAGTAAAATGATAAAATGCTTGGTTATCGCTAAAATATATGCATAACAAATCACAAAACCATTGAATTACTACTACTAGCGTAGACGAATCTTTCGTACCTATATCTTACTTTTTTGTGTTTTTTTCGTTTTACTAGGAACAAGACTATGGCCAAATCTCTTATTTTCTAAATTACTCCAAAAATACCACTAGATAATACTTCTTTAAGAACTGAAATATTAATGCGTGTAACAGTCTGCAGTTAGCTCAATCGTTTCAATTGTAAATACTGCTTCTAATTTGTTTTAATTCATTTATTGTACCTAACATTAAATATGAAGATAAGCGGGTTAACTACGAATCTTGTTTGTGTTGGTGTTATTTACATTTATTGTAACATTTTCTAAGTGAAAATTGTATTCAAAAATTCCGAGTGAGATTCTGCCCAGAGTGAATATTTCTAATGGAGTGACTTTCATTTATTCCATGCCTTCTGAAAACTCAAAGAAAAGGAAAGCGGATAGGGCGCCACAAAATATTGACAGGGGGACATTCTGACATTTTATGTTCCACTGCGGTGAATTTCCCTGTGGAACTTTGTAGCGGGGTTTGTTGGACCCTTAAAAACTTTCCTACCTGCCTACCACCACAGATTTAAATCGCTAGATACGCCCTGACACCAAAAACTTTGGCATTCGTTGTCTTTGCATGCGTGCTTTAACAAAATGTCGATGTTCGCACACTCAACCTCAATCGCCTGTATTGTTGGTCCACTGCTGGACGTATGTCTCTCCCTGTTAAGTGACTTATTGGCATTTGTCTCATGGGGGGTAATGCCCATAATCCCTACGCTGGGTATGCGGATTGGGGATCGCAGTTTAGTGGTAGAATTGTTCTGCAGGGTGCGCTGCTGCCCGCCCTTCGGTGGATATCCCTTATTCGCCTCTTACGACACCCACGGGAAGAGTTAGGTAGGTGCTAATTCTCAGCCAACAAGCTACGCACACTATGAATAGTTAAAGTAGTGTTTTTGCGAACGAACCTTACTGTTATTAATACCATTTACTTACTGTGAAATCTAAATGCACGAATTTTGTGAAAAACACACCACTAAAAGACACGATATCTCCAGTGATTCCAAATGAGCGAGCTATCTTATTTCATTTGGCAACTACTTATACGCGGTCTTACTACGGAAAGGGCAATAACAATACAATTTAAATCATTACTACCATTAGATAGTACCTATACTATACGAGGTGGCACATTTAAATAGGTCAGTATGGGAAAGTCTGAAACTATAAGACATACGAAGATCTCTTTTAAGAAAGGGTTTTAGTAAAAAGAAGAACTGCATTCATACATTTTTATTTTATTCGTTTTTGACATCATGTTTCATGGTAACATTTTAGTACTGTTTAAGACCTATCTAAATATAAATAATGTTAGTTTTATTTTTTAAAACGTCCTGGGTCGAGTACAAGTTTTTTTATGTATGAATGTAGTTCTTCTTTTTACTAAAATCGATCACATGGTTCCTAAGAAGAAATCTTCGTAAGTCTTATGGTTTCAGACTTTCCCATACTGATCGATCTAAATGTGCCAACCTGTATACTAGCCCATCTCGATGACAATTTACATAACATGTCGATTTGAGATCCATTGATAACAATTACCTATGTCTAAATCACGCCAAGCAAATGAGTTTTAGTTATTTGTGGTTTGTTTACAAAAATTCTTGATCGAATTTGGCTAGCATTGACGGAACGTAAAGTAAACGAAGCGTAAAGATTTAGTTTTAATTGCATTTAATGTAGGAAGGTTTTTGTAAATTGTCAAATTCTCAGTTTTTGGTTTGTTCTGGGATATTGTTGTTGGGTATTAGGTAGATATACCTACGTAGCTTCATAGTAGGTAAGTATACCCCTATTTCTTGGTAGTAGATATACCGCTATAGCTACGGTAGGTTACTACTTAACTGCCTACGTTTCAATTTCTTGTTTGTCTCTGACTGTACCAAGGCATTTTTTTTACACAATAAATTTATACCCAGGCCTACTAATAAAAGCAACAGTAATTCTGTCTGTCTGTTAAATTTTCACGCATAAACGGCTGAATGGATTACGATGAAATTTTGCAAGGGGGAAGATAGTATTCCAGAGACGGATGTGGCTATTTTGTAACCGGAAAAACGCGTGCGAAGCCACTATCATACTAATCACGACACTATACTAATCACATCACACTAATATTATAAATGCGAAAGTTTGTATAGATGTATGGATGTATGTTTGTTACCTCTATACGCCAAAACTACTAAACGGATCTGGCTGAAATTGCATACAGGTAATTCTAATGCTGGAATCAAACATAGGCTACTTTCTTTCCCATAAATCAGTTCTTGTGGGATAAAAATAACCTTTCAAAGTTTTATTTCAAAGCCATAGAAACAAGGTGTTTGACGCCGTGGGCGGAAACTAGTACAATAAAATCCCTGAGTGTAGTAACTCAAAGAAAAGAAAATCTCGAACTCACTCCTCCATCTAATTAATGCCTACAAAAGCTCCATTTAAACAGCTCACGCCACATGTTCAAACATCCCTGCTTAATTAAAACATGCAATGATCGATTCATGTCTCACCCAGTGCCATCTGTGAACGAGACTGATCGCTCGCCGACAACCGCACCAATCGATTCGATACATCGACTTTTTTAATCGATACCTTTACACGAGCACGAAACGAATTCGAACCGAGCGATCAATTAGTGAATGCTCTCATACAGACCTCTTTTTGAAAAAACATACGGCTTTGAAACAGATTACAACAAAAAGGTGGAATGAGAACGCTTGAGGTGGCAAAAAAAAGAAAAAGTTTCGTCCGGAAATCGTTACATCGTTTTGATTGCCACCGTTTGTTTGTTTGATTGAAAGAGAAACACATCCTCTTTGCTTCGAGATTGGTTTCTATTTAATCTCTGAAATGGTCTGGATTATAAACACTGTGGAATATTCGGACTGTAAAATGTAGAGAATAAAAAAGGTAACTCTCCCGTGAACAAAGAGCCAATCATGCCAAGTTTTCATATTTATTCATTTATTTATTGAGCACTACCGACAGAGGGTACTTTAAATCACAAAAATACCACCTAAGGCATCAAAAACTAAAACTGTATGAACTTGTCTGAATAAATGATTTAATTTTATTTTAATAACCAGTTGATCCCCGTTTATAGGACAAGTATCTGCTACTAAAACTTAAATAATAGATTGAGTTGACGAGGCAAAATACACACACAAATTAATAAAGGACCTTAAAAATTAATAAATTATACAAAGGAAGAGAAGATAAATACAAAATTGTTGATTTGTCATCAGGATTACAAAACAGATGATTTAATTTTACCAATTGTTATTAGAGGTAAGTACATTTTTATGATTTATTGTGAGAGCATTGATTTCCTATGATCCCCGCCCAGGGTTGGAAAAAAAACAGTTTTTTTTATATTTTATAAAATAGACTGTTCAAAATGTTTAAAACAAGTGTTTTTTTTGTTTTATTTGTTTTTTTTTTACTTTTACCAATTTCAATTCGATTATGTATAGCGAATAATAAAATATTTAATCCATATCTAAACTATTTCCTAATTCACATAGTAAAAATTAACAAAACAATAAATATTTACTATTTGTTGCATATCTCAGTATCTTTAATCTAACTATCAAAAAATATTATAATTATTAATCAATACAAAATACTTTACATACACCTTATATGTACTGTAGGTAGGTAGAGAACTAGTGAGAGAACGGGAAATACCCACTAATCCAGTGAATTACTTTCCAGGGAGTTACCTTTGCATGCAGTGTACAGTGTATAAAACGGCCAACATAGAGACTTTTCACTTGTAAATTTATTTAAAGCTACTTAGAGTTCTACATATTTATTCGTTTATATTTATTTCCATTCATTTGCAATAAACGGTAGTTTTAAACCATGTTTTTATCGTCATGTCACGTCATACCTACTGTGTTTTTAAACACTTAATAAAAAACATAGTTTTATTTCGAACTGTTTTAAACACTGTTTAAAACACGTGTTTTAAACATGCCAACCCTGTCCCGCCACAGATCTCAGAAACTAAGCTATAGCTCTGTGATCTCCGCTTTAGGCTAGTTTGGATTAGGTATATTATTTCAATGTAGACGCTTCAACAGCAAAACTTCTAGTGAGTTGCAAAAAATATCAATAAAAATATCAATATCAAAGAAATTGTCAAAACCTTGCTGTGTTATAAAAGGCTTACTATAAAATACTCCAACTCGAAAAATAACGAAGGCTTCTTCGTGGCTTTTTTACTTTAGTCTACATACCGAAGCGTCAGAAATATTACTCTATTTCCGTGTCAGTGTTAATTTTATAATTTGACCTTTTATAAGTTTAGATACATTTATTGTAGGTATTTATGGATATAAAGCCTTTTCGATTTGATTTGAATTGATATAAACACTGGAAGAGAATAATAATTGTGCAATACCTGATGTACCTAGAGTCTGACTTAGGGGTCTCTAAAATAACTCCAAGCGTTAGGCATAGTAGGTACATGTATTTTTACGACGTCATAAAAATGTAGTCAGATCCCATAATACAATCTGTTGAAAAGTGAGAATCCCCCGACACTAACAAATAGCTTTTTGATGCCCGGAAAATGAAGCTGTCTGCGCCCCGACAAGGACATTTTTCTGCCTCAACATAACCGGGTATCATAGGTTAGAAATCAGTTAGGCATGACACCTAATTTGTGTTCAATTTCAAATCTTAATAAGCCGTCAAAGCGTTCCAGAAATAGTTCAACAACTAATTAATGCTGGGCGACAATTGACAAATGTATTCTGCCTCGCGCGATACATACAATTAGGCGAGGAATGTATCCGAACGGCCCGATCGCTGACAGCTTTTAAAACGTCAACGTCAAAAATTGGCGGGAAATTAAGCTCTTTGCGCGGTCATTTTAGGGGTTATTTTCGTGCAGTGATTGCACAAATTGACTGTTTGCTTTGAGGGGGTTATTTGGAGAAGTCTTTGTCTGTGCGAGGAACGATAAATCATTTGGGCTGTCATGCGCTGGTTGGGAGTACGTGACAAATTACCTTCGCGCCACCTATCGGGGCGGGCTAATAACTATTTCGGGGTGTAATTGGAGGTAATTATAGCATGAAACCTCATCTGTGTGAACGGATGTTGTGTTTAGTAGACCGTTTGCCTAATTAGGTCTTTATGAAGTCCTAGTATCTAGTCTAGTTAAAATTAACTAAGTACCTATTTAGGTAGTTAATTTATATGTTAGAGTGCAGAAGATACTGCAAAGTATATATCACACTACTATTACGAGTATAAATGCTAAAGTTTGTATGGATGTATGGATGTATGGATGGATGTTTGTTACATCTTCACGCCAAAACTACTGGACAGATCTGACTGAAATTTTGCATATAGGTGATTCTAATTCTGGAATCAAACATACTTTTCATCCCGTGGGATAAAAATCACCGTTTAACGTTTCCATAGGAACAACGCGTGCGAAGCCGCGGGGCGCAGCGCAGCTAGTATTTATATAAACTTCTAAGTAGGTAAAAAAGAGGCGTATTGAGGTAAAAGTGAGGGGTCAAGTAATAAAACATTTTTATGTTAAAAACCGGTGCGCTAAAAATTACTTATTTTTAAAAACAAAAAAAAATTGATAGACTCAAAATAATAGGGAAAAATTGAAACTTGTATTTACAATTAAAACAATTCAGCTAACTGTAGACTGTTGCACAAGCAATCGATGGGTAGGCTCAACTGATCCATATTCCATATCAATATCAGTCGGAACTGTGGGAAGCGTACAAAATTTAAAGAGAAAATTGTAAACCTCACTAAAATTTATAACAACAGACTACTAGATAGGTACAACAGCATAATGAAAACAGTTATTAATGACATTGTCCATTACATTTTAAATCGCAATGTTATTATAAAAGCTTGTCGATTTATGAAACGGCGCGTGAATCCATTATTTAAACTTCAAAGAGATCGCATTAGCGGTTCAATGTGGCTTTTTAATAATTCGTCTAAAAACATAATTATCGAACGCATTTAAAAATGTCTTGGTATTTATGAAAATTGCTTTTGTGTGACAAAAGAGTTTCAGTTCAGGGTCGAGTTTTTGTAGTATTTATTTATAAACATAAAAAAAACATAAAAAATCTTTATTTAGGAACATAATTGAGGTAAAATAACAGAAATAGGCAGCGATACGACCTGCAGAAGTACTGTGTCGCAGATCGCAACGCCCACTATAAAGGAGATAATCATTAAATACATAATCATTAAAATAACCTAACACTAAAATAGATTTTAAAGTTTTTATAGTGTAACCTACACTATGGATCATCCACATCCATCCACAGCCTGTATCGGTCCACTGCTGGATGCAGGCCTCCCCCTGATAAACGCCTTATTGGTGTTTAACTCTTGGGGGGGGGGGGGGGTAATGCCCATAATCCCCACGCTGGGCATGCGGGTTGGGGATCGCAGTTTGGTGGTAGATTTGTTCTGCAGGGGGCGCTGCTGCCCGTCCCCCAGAAGATATCCCTTAGTCGCCTCTTACGACACCCACGGGAAGAATTGGGGTGGTGCAAATTCTATGCCGCCGGCACCACAAGGCATCTTGTGGTGCCGTCGGCATAGAATCAAACTATGGATAATTTCTAGGAAATAAAATAATATCATTTTCGATATCGATGGGACTCGAACTAGCGTCTCCCCTATAGTACAGGGATGTGATAACCACTACACCACGAGTCCACGAAGCTAAACTCGCTGGAGTGCCGTCTAATTCGAACATTTATTTTAGGGATACTATTTGATTTCTCAGAAATTAGTTTTTTTTTATGCTCGATTGTACCGTTTGTCGTCGGCCTTTACTTCCATATTCTAATTTTTAAATGATTTTTCATTAAATGCAGATATTATGATGATTCAGAAAGTTATTAGACATGTTCTAAGTAAATTTATTAGAAAAACAAACAAAACGTCGAATGTCATTATTTAGTTCAAAGAAAACTAACAGGGTAGTTATAGCCCAATCTGGTTCCTACCACAAACTAATAACTACCTATCCTAAAACCACAGAGTCCTCTAAAAAGCGGTGGCTGTAACTTGACGGGCGTAAAACAACAGGTTTTGTTATATATTTTTTGTCAAATAATGCTATCACGTGTGCTTTACTTTATTAAAAACACGTCTTTTTTTGTACTTATTAGCTAAAGAGTTTCTTTAAGCTTCTCTCTTATTCTAAAGTAAATGGAAAATACTGTTTACTGTTTGCTTGTTTGGTTATTGATGGCAGGAAGATACCAAAACAAGTTTAGATATGATTATAACTAGAACCTAGGCTTACATCGACTTGACTAAAATTCACCTCAAACATGAAACTATCTTTCCATCGCTACAAGCAAAAACACGTTTTCACATTTAATCGAGGTATCTAGGTCAAGTAAAGGGAGGCCTACACAAAACAGTGTCACTTATCGAATCCCTTACCGAATATTCAAACGCAACTCAACTTCAAGATCGTCTGTAATGGCGAATTATTGACAGATTTTCATGGTAGTCAAAATATCGCGACTTGATAGATAGATAGATAGATAGATAGAAAATTCTTTATTGCACACTTATTCAAAGAAACATTACAATAGAACAGCTTAAAAACTAAGTGACAAGTGGCGGTCTTATCGCTCAAGAGCGATCTCTACCAGACAACCGTGGATGGATAGGATCATTGGATAGTACTAGGGGATCGGTGTGCTAATGAAGGACTTGAGACATCATTTAATCTAAGTTGAGTTCGAATGTACTCGGGGTGTACTCGGCTAAGTGCCTATTTTGTATCCTGAACTTCAACCTCAACTGCGATCCCCAACCAACCAATACAGGCTTGTATTGGTCCACTGCTGAACGCAGGCCTCCCCCAGATAAGCGCCTTATTTGAGTTTATCTCATGGGGGGTAATGCCCATAATCCCCATGCTGGACATGCGGGTTGGGGATCGCAGTTCGGTGGTAGAATGGTTCTGCAAGGGGCGCGTCCCCCGGTGGATATATAATATATACCTTAGTCGCCTCTCACGACACCGTTGTTGGGAAGATTCGAGGATGGTGCATGTTCTAAGCCAGCACCACACAGCTCTCTCAGGATATTTTGTATAGTAAAACTATAGAAACAAAATTATTGAAATCTGACAGCAGCGGAATATAGCGGTTGTGGATGATGATTATGAATAGGAACAACGTCACTTAAAAAAAAGGTAGGTACTTTAGCGGCCACCGCTTTCATTAAAATCGCACCTTTAGTCAGAGATCACAAATGAGGTGTGATTTATCCTGGAGACATTCAATTAACTAAGAAGATGTTTGTAGTACTTATAATGACTAGTGATGAGAATTGTATCGAGTGTTTTTTATCGATAACTTACCTCAGCCCACAACTTACTTCGTAACAACAATAAATACATGTTGTTAATTAATTGTACAGCGTAGACAAAAGAGTAACGTAAAAAAATGGTCCAAAAAATGGTCCCTCATTGGAGTTACCTGAAAAAAGCTTTCGAGTTATGATTTTTTTTACGGGGGCATTCGTTTTTTTGACCTCACTGTTGGGTGCTGCCTGTATTATGTTGTTTACAGTTTGATTATTTGATAATAAAGTTTAAAATTTGACTTGTCCTTGATTTTGATTTGATTTTTCTAAAATAAGTGCCTAGCAGCTAAATGTTAATCATGTTTGGATTAGTACAAATACCAACGCACCATTACACAGATAATACCTAATTAATTTCAGGTTGAGTTGTTTGTCTGTTTGATCTGAACTTAGTTCCTTATTTATTTCAATATTTTTTTTATTTTTTTCTCGTTCGATAAGATTAACAAAAGTTGTCTTTAAATATTTTTGGTAAGTTGGTCACCGATTTACTAATTGCAAACAAAAAACTTTCTTCTATAATTCATATTTTTTAGAAAATAATTATAAATTAGTATCGACATATTCCCCTCCCTCGTTAAGGAGTTTTTTCAAAAACAAGGTGTAAGAGAAATTTCTTAAATACAAATTGGTTATTAACATTCCTTCCGCCGCGAACGACATTTTGATGGCTTCGTATTTATTTATTTATTTTATTTTTGTATGACGCTTTTTATGTCCACGCTATTTTTGGACTAATAAAGCTTTAAGAAGTTTTCTTGTGTGAAAGATGCATGATATATATTTTTTCGTTTTTATTACAATAAATCACACGCTTTGTGAGTTTTGGGTCTCATTTTTGTAAACCGTAATAATTTCTAGCCATTTTAAATAAAGAGAGTTAATTTTGACTACCTACAAAACGAACCTAGGTATCATTTAGAGATTTGGTTTTTATATTTTTGTTTTGTTAAAAATTGAATGTGTTTTATAATTGTGTAGTAAGTAAACATAACTTAGAAAAAATGTGTTATTGAGAAATAACGAAACATTTGTTATTTCTCAGTATAAAATTTTTAGCTACCTATCCTAATATTTTGTCTGAACATTTTTTTAGAAGCTTATTAACTAGGTATTACTTTTTCAAAGAATATAAACTAATATTCTCTCGAATTATGTTGGACATAACCACAGCCTTGCGGTTAGTTAATAGGTACCACCTACACTCTAAATGATACCTACTTACCTACCTTAGTAGGTAGGTATTTATTGAGATATAATTTTTTTAAACTTTTTCTGTTGACCTTACCTACATTTGACAACTCACTCAGACATGCCTGAAAACACCAATAAAAATGGCGATATTTTATCTCAATTTTAATTCTCGTATTAATTAACGAAGGCGCTAGAATCCAGTAACGATCACTTAAAAATAAAGTGCCGTAATGAATCCGGCTAGAATATTAATTGGGACGAAAGGGTCCCGGTTTTTTGCTTAAAAACTTTTTAAATTAATGTCTTCACTGTAACGGACGGCCAGTTTTGTCACACGATTTTATAGTGCGATCCATTTATCTGTGCAGTTGACAGCTCTTGTGGTAAATCACTATCACTTTCACATCACTTCGCATAGGTAGGTAGTACAAACTAATCACACTTCACACTTATTAATAATTATTTAATATTTTGGCGAAATGCGAATGGTTATTTGGCCTTTTTTAGCATAATTATTTTTATACTGTTTTATGTAAAATGTTCCGCTGTCGGACTTCTTAATAACACGTATATCTCAACCTCAACCTCCCCACTTACGACACCCTCGGGAAGAGATGAGATGGTGCAAATTATAAGTCAGCCAAGAAGAGAGAAACCGCGAACAGAAACTCGTATTTTGGTGCGAACGTTTGGATGTTTATTATCTCCTTACGCCGAAACAATTGAACTCCTGCGACTAAAATTTGCGTATACGTATGTAGTTTAAGTGGAATTCGGTGAAATTAAATTCTTCGCTTCGCCATAACCATGGTATCGTTACAGAATGACACATTATGGCATTTTACGTTTCATGAAAGAAACTATAGATGGAGGGATGCGTGTCAAAAGTGCCAGAGCTGACACTAATCTATCAATCAACTCGTCAAATAGCATATATTATATCTAGAGTCTATGTAGATAATGCTATTTAACGGAGCTTAGATGAAAGATACTCTAGATTCTAAATTAAACTTTCATCTATGAACAATTTTGCAACGATACCATACATACTTATATACGTTGTCATAGTAAAGCGATTGACTAGCAGAATTTGGCCCGTGAAACAACATAAAGGTACTTTTAATTCTGGAAAAACACGTGCAAAAACGCGGAAGCTAATAATATAAAAAAAACTGTGTGTAATTTTGAAGAGGTATTTTAAGATTAACGTTGTTATGGTGCGTAAAGCCCTCATATTCAGGTAATATTTAGTTTGTTATTATTTGATTTCTTATAGGTCTTATTTCCGAATTTGCCTACCGCACAGATAAGTTCGCAACACTTTATATTGTTTTTTAGGCTTAATTTACGAGATTTTAGATGTAAATTATTAGGTGACGTAAAACTGATGAGCTACTAAAATATTGGGAGTGATGGTGTTTTTCAGACGTGTCCAATAATTTCTCGATTTAATTTTGGTAACAAAATCGTAAGTTGTTTTGGTTGCTAGTAATCTTATTTATTTCAGCATTTTATATCATTTCGCAAGAAAGCTTCAAAGCTTGTGGAAATACGTACTTTCAAAATCAAAATCTCCCTGTATTAAAGTTACAAATGTTCTAATTTTAAAATTAAAAACCTCCACAGAAATAAAGTGATATTTCTTGCCGCTTCGGTTAGTAGACTAAAGTAGAGGAGCGACGAAGAAACCTTAACCTTTAGCCTGTTAGGTAGGTAGTTTATATTTTTCGAGTTAGAACAAAACCCGTCCCAAGTTTTCCGATTCCCATTCCATTCCAGGATTCGATATTCAAAATACCATACCTACATCGAATGACATTTTCCATTGAGTACTTTGGTCAGTTCCCATTAGCACCACAGTTCTTTACCACAAACGTGTGTGTCAAAATGTCAGTGGTTAGTTGTTTCCCCTCAAATCGCAGCGTGGGTGATTTCATACTTAATTCAGTGGTCGGCGGGACAATGCCGCCCCGTCGCGCTCTAATCATCTGTGGTAAACAGATCTACGCGGTGGAATGCGGCTTATACAGGGTGATAGGCACTGAAATAAAGAAAGTAAAGTATAGTTTGCATTAAATACATGAAGGTACAGGTGTTTTTATGTCTATGTGATTCAATGTATTCCTACCGGTTTTACGGTGTGCAATGTCTGTTTACAAATAATAACCATGTTACACCTATAACCACATAGTATTATAAATATTATTAAGCTTAGTATATAATAGAGGTAAAGAATGTCATAAGTGTTATATTTTTCAGTAAATGAGTTTGTGCAATATAACTGTTATTAGCTCAGTGGGAAAATATTTTTCATTTATTTTATTGTGGTAATGGGCTCCTGAGCATAGGGTAGGTGTACTTTTTTTCTTTTGTAGATAGCTGCATTATCCCTTGTGAGTGTTTCTTCTACGTTTTATGAAATCCACGTGAGTGACTCCGCCAACAGAGTCTAGTAATAAAGTACAAGATTACCTGTTGCGTAAAACATCACAAAAAATTAAGAAAATCAATAAGACATATCTACTTAAAACCTGTTTAAAATTAATTTAAAATTCTTAACCAAAATGATTTTGAAACTTTTGCGTTAAATCTGTTGGTCATAAGTTTTGTACCGCGAATTGTTTGAGACCCTATATAATTTGGAGCACCCTGTACAAAAACGTTATTTCACAAGACAACCGTGACGAAAACCTGAAATCGTGCATGTCATTGGTGATTCTAAATGGTAGATGTTTAGTACGATTAGCCGTGTAAATAGAAAATGGTGATTGGAGATAGTTGTCGTCGCTGAGATTCGAAACGACAAAAAATTGCTATCTATCTGCTTACATAATACCTACCTAACTTACCTCTACATTTACATTTTCTGCCTTTACGATATAAGTACAACTCACTACATTTGAGAAAAAACATAGGAGCTTGTTGGGTTATTTAGGATAAAAATGTACGTATCTTATCCAAATATTTTAATTCAACGGAACTGAGAAAATATTTTTTTATTGAATTTAACACCATAAAACTATCTTCGTAAAAGCAACAACCATAATTATTTTAATTTATTGTGCATTCAGTTATGTGGGGTAGGTAAGGTATGTAGTACCTGAGCCACTAATCTATGAACTGAACTAGTCGTAGAATATAAAGTGGTATCAGATTAATTACCACGACGATAAACAAATGAATTCCTAAAATAATATTAGTCAAACTTTCCTCATAAGCAAGACAAATTACGCGGATCCTGAAAGTTACAGGTAACGCAAACAGCGCTAATGGCTAAACCGCCCGCGGCCGCACCGAAACCCATTAAGTTCAAAACTCAATAAACATCATTGTCCCGACCGTTCAGCGCGCTCACCTAATTCAGCACATTCAGCGCTTTCGGCGCTTAACTAGGAAAATAAGGCGGCCGCTCGGGGCCGCTTTTGCCGATCTTGCACTCGCCACGACCTCTAATATTCATAAGTCAATTTCCTGGCCCATTAATACGTAACGAAGTAGCGCAAATGGCCTTATCGCTTGTGCGCGATTACTTGCCCGCCGCTCTCTTACATAATTCAACGTATTAAACGAAATTGTTTAAACCTTATTGCTCGATTACGTTTCTCCACCCCGGA
The DNA here is from genome assembly GCA_955876795.1 of Eupithecia tripunctaria. Taxonomy (NCBI): domain Eukaryota; kingdom Metazoa; phylum Arthropoda; class Insecta; order Lepidoptera; family Geometridae; genus Eupithecia; species Eupithecia tripunctaria. The sequence goes on from OY041621.1 coordinate 4,078,856, forward strand.
CACGCCTCGTTTCCCTCCGCCAATCGGGAGGCCCCGTCCCGCCTGTCCCCACTCCGCGGGCCCTTTCGTCCCGCCCGTTTCTGCGCTCCCGTTTTTAGTTGCCGTCGAGTTGGGACAATCGAGCGGTCGGGTGCGGACTTTACCGTTTCGGATTACAGTGCGAACTTTCTCTGACAAACTTGACAAAAAAAACATCACAGCACAAAACTGTCCGTGTAGTGAAAGTGACTAATGTTATCAATAAGTAGTTGATATGACGATGCTTGCGATGGCGCGAGGGTCGGAGGAGCGAAGAGAGGAGGAGGAGGAGGCGGAGGGGGAGTGCGAGACCGGTGCCGAGGTGGACGTGGTCGGCGTCGAGGAGGCCGCGCCGGTGGACCTCACGCGCCGGCTGGGGCTCACGAGGCCCCCCGAGAGGCCCAGCATAGCCTTCTCGGTGGAGAACATCCTGGACCCCAACAAGTTCACGGGGAGGCAGGAGAGCTTCAGATACGACGATCAGTATTGGAGGCCGCATTATGACAGGGATGACAGTGATTCCGGTTAGTATTTTACGAATTAATCTTAATAGACAACCTCTGTGACGCAGCGAGCGAGGTCCATCTGCGACGAATGGTTGCGGGATCGATTCCCGCCTCAGGACAAATATTTGTACAATCTGCAGATTCAGGGTGTTCCGGGTGTTTTCCGTCTATGTAAAATAAAAGAAACGATTTATGTAGTATATTGTATTATGTATATCAGTTATCTAGTACCCATAACACAAGCTCTGCTTAGCTTGGGGCTAGATGATAGTTTTAATAGAATCTTATTAGAATAGCTGGGATCTTTCATCATCATCATCATCAGCCCTTTGCGACCCACTGCTGGGCATAGAGAGAGATCTTTACCGAAAGAAAATTAAAAACGGACGAAAAGACGGGAAAATTAAGTCGGTAGTTTTTCCCGCATCATTAGTCACAGCATACAGTGTCTGCCTTTGGCTAGTCTGTCTTGTTTAGGCTAACTACCGGTTCTGTAGTTTAAGATTTATTGAATTAACATCCTTAAGAAACTGCTAGGAGAAAAAAATGGTCTTTGTTTTTAGTGTTTTTTTTCGCATTATATTTTTCACGGGATGATATCATTATCATAAAACATTGCTTAGGTTTTTATACCAGAAAAGGTTATGGTGTACAAGATACCTCAATAAAAAGATTATAATATTTACCTCATATAAGAGATCTAATAGTAACAAATTAAGGATCACAGTTATCTGAAATAAAATAATTTAATTTATCTAAATTCGTATAGTACCTACTCGTATATGCCGCTATAAAAACACTTAGACATAATTGCTTGTATCGAAAAATCACGACTCTATTAAGAATAAGTATCGCTCCAATTTGATTTCAAATAGCGTTAAATGAAGCTGTAAGTTTTTGCATCAATCATTTGGCTTCAGTTTCTTATTCAATGCAGTTTTTATCATATAACATGAGTTGAATGACATTTGGTTGAATAACGTTATATCTAGCTCAGGTTTGCAAAAAATATTACCCAGAGAGAAACATCAAACCATGTTATTTATCTGTCTTGTCCAAATACAAACCATGCTAAGTAAAATTACCTTATAATTTATATAATAGTTATTATGATTTGGTTATTGTTGGACTCACTCATTTGAAGTAAAAAAATTCAGTAAGCGGGTTAACTACGGACCTAGTTTGTGTTGGAACACCAACGTTTCATTCCTTAGCGAGGGATTTGTTCAAAATGAGGGGCGGATCCCTCTTTTTAATTCCTGTTGAAGTTGTCAAACTACGTTTGTTAAAATACTTTCATAAAGAAAAATTTTACATAAAAAAAAAACATAGAGATAAAGTGGGTTATAAAAACGGGGTCAAAGGGAACATCCTCAAATAAATTAAATTGGATTGTGTCAAAAAAAGTATTGATTATTTAGTCTAAATAGATGGACAACATAGTTTTTACTATGATACATAATATTTAGAAAAAGTCAGATAAATAGTGACGTGCAAAGTTGTTATTCGCTATGAATCAATTAACGATAGCAAACGCTTGTTTCTTGTTTGCTAGCCGGCTGTCACTGTTGACATATTAACAACTTCCCGATCTGTATTCTGTATCGATGAGCAAAATACCTACTATCTAATCGAAATTATTTTTATTTCATTGCATCTTAGATTTTTTTAAACGTAGAACAGCAGATGGGAGATTCACTTATTTTATTAAAATCTATACCTTTTAGGTGCCTTTTTTTCGAAAAAACTTATATGGTGGTGACCGCAGATGGTCATGACAGCGTAAACGAACTTTGTAGTGTTACCGGACTTTCTAGATACCTAAAGGACCATTTTTAACCGACTTCAAAAAAGGAGGAGGTTCTCAATTCGACTGTTTTTTTATGTTTGTTACCTCAGAACTTTTGACTGGGTTATCCGATTTTGATTATTTTTTTTTATTTTAAAACTGGTGTTTTCCATTTGAATTTGGTCCAGTTTTGACAATGGCCATCCATGAGATAACCATAAAATTGAAGTCGGTTTATAGTTTTTTTTTAAACCAATCCAACTTAGGTTCTGTTTTTTTTTGTTTAAAGCCACTATGATGTCGCTTTTATTTTTTAGGTAAGTGCCGAAATGATTTGAGTAATCTTGCTATAATGGCTATTTAAAGATAGTATAATACTTTGCAAATGCAAATGCACTTTAGATTAGCTCCAATCATTTAGCACGATTTTAGCTAACTGTTATTAGAACTTGCTGGTGTATAAAAAATAAAATATACTGAACATTTTACATAATAAATTAATTTTCACTCTTTTATTCGAAAAAATAATCGGACATTTTTAAAATCCATAGAGTCTTAGTACATAAAATAAGTAGAATAACCCTTAAAGGCGAGCCTGTTTTTTTTAGCATGCACTATGAAGCCAAAGAATATAATCACATCATTTGATTGTAAATAACGTACCTATGATTCGTAGCATAGTCGTAGCGCGTAGCAAGTGTAGCAGCCCGTAGCAATTCCGTAGATTATGTAGTATTTTCTTTTTGTTGGTATAATGTAATCCTTCGATTTTCAAAAACCGAGTCCGTTGAATTTTTTTTGCCTTGTAAATACAGTCCTCGGTAATTTTATTAATCAACGCTAAACTCAGCTTTAAATTTGCTTATTTATTATGTATTTTATTTCTATTATTTGATTGTAATTTTCTTTGTCAATAAAGATTTTCAAATATCCACAATTCGGTATTACTTATAAACATTTTACAAGTGTACAATCTCGCACGCGGTTACGGGTTCAATTCCCGCCTCGGGACAAAGTTATATTATGTAGATATTTGTTGCGAGTGTTCTAGGAGTCTTCTATGTATATAAAAAAAATATATTCTATATCAGTTAAGAAGTATCCATAACACAAGCTCTGCTTAGCTTGGGACCAGATAATGCTGTGTGAATTATCCAGCATTATTTATTCAGTACCTAATCGATTTATCGCCTCCGAAACTTCCTGTATACTAAATATCATGAAAATCGTTGAAGCCGTTTCCGAGATTCGTATATATAGATATACAATATACATAAATACATGCCAGAATTGCTCGTCTAAAGGTATAAGATATAAGTTTTGGATAGACTTATCTTTGTATGTTAATTCCTGAAGTATGAGGTGATTGGAGTATCAAAGCTTGGAGTATAAATCCTCGCTGGCTGGTCAGCGGACGTCGTTAACCTGTCAGCGGTTGTCAGCTGCGCTGTGCCGACGGCCGTCGAGGGGTTAACATAACGAGCTTACAACTAATTGATTTATTAATAACATAGATTTAGATAGTACAATTTTTATATTAAAATTTCATCATCATCATCATCATCATCATCAACCTATACTAGTCCACTGCTGGACATAGGCCTCCCCTAATGAGCGCCATAGCGCCCTGACTTCAGCTTGACGCATCCAGCATCTGCCTGCAGATCGTCATCCTACCTAGCCGGGGGGCGTCCTACACTACGTTTGCCGAGTCAATTAAAATTTGCTGGTCTCTAAGTAATTATTTGAGCAAATTCTACGTGCCCCCAAATTCTACGTCACCGTCCTTTTTTATATACTTTTTGAAATAGGTTTTTGAAAAAATCTAAAAATAACCCGCTTAAATTTATGGTCCTATACCTACCTTTATTCTTTGAAACAGTAATGCAATTCAAGGGCCTGTAGCGAATGTGAACTGGGGTTTCACATTCGCTACGGGCCCCGCGCTCGCCTAGTCCGCCACTGAAAATCACTTTATTTCCATGTCAGTGTTTATATTTAAGAATTTGACCATTATTTTCATTTTCTTAATTTACATAAGTATATGTATTAAATATAAGTATTATTATTATTATATATTAGTATTATAAAAAAAAACAAAGATATTTTGATTGTGGATTCTTACCGCTTAAAATTCAATGATAGGTTTTAGATAGGTTTAAGTCGAACCACCAACGACAGATACAATATAAATTATAAAAACGAGAAATAAGTTTTTACATAATTCGATATTCTACCATTTTATTACTATTTTAAAAGTTCAAACTCCGCGACCGTCGAATAGAAGATCTGCAGAGGTATTTTAATTCATTCGATTCGTTTCCGAAGCGAATACGTCAGATTCGATTTTGAATTCTATTTCGATGGAACTTTCGAACGCTATTTTGATTTGTTACAAGTTTCCGATATCGATCCGACGGCCTTTCCGATGTATTAAATTAAGCTGGTCGCCGTCGGTCGGCCGACGGAAATGTTAATTTATGACATTAGCTCTATTAGAAAATATTTATAGGAACTAGTATAATACAAACTTAATATCTTACTAACTATAAAAGTAATTAAACATTTATCAATTTATTAATAAATAATTATGAGTAAAATAACAAAAACTATATATGGAGTTATTGTTTTCTTATAAATCGAGGACATGACTCCTTTCACGACTTTTCTTAAACTCGCATGTTTTTGAATAATTCATTTTCTTTCTATGTGTGGAAACTCCTTAGGTACTTTAAGTTATTATTTTTTAGTTCTAAAGCCTTTCGTTTCCTTAAGATAATACAATAAAATAAAATAAAAATACATACATCTGTGTAAATCACGAAATGGGAAGGTTTTACCTTCCCATTTCGTGATTCGATTTAGATTTGAACTCAATAAAGATAAGGTTTTCTACCTTGCTGTAGCACATTCTACTGTAGATAACTACAGGATGTTTTGTTTTTATTTAGTCTGTGACTTCACTTAAGTACCTACCTATATCAGTTATCTAGTACTCATAACAGAAGCTGTGCTTAGCTTGGGGCTAGATAATGCTGTGTGAATTGTCTAACATTATTTATTTCTTTATTATTGAATAGGTGTGGTTCAAATATGAATACTTATTTTGTCACATATACCACTATTATTCATAAATATTTATTTTGTAATTATTGTTTATTTAATAACTAGAAATAAAATAAACGCTAATATTTCTTAAAGATCCTAACGCAAATAAAATTACATACGTAATTATGTCTTTACTACTTAGTAAAGTAGGTTGGTATAATAAATTATTAGGTAGCCGTAAGAAAATTGTGCACAAGGCAGTTCACTTTTTATGATTGTTATGCAATAGTTTAAAATTTGTCCATGAAATAAAGTTAAATAATGTAAGTACCTGAAATGGTAAGTATTTTTAAAACCTCTATAGAAAATATTATCTCCAACTCCCAAACGGAAACAATAACAGATAGATATAACAATTTACATTCAACTCACTCTCCGCTGAAATCGCAGACATTTTTCCACATCTCCAAAAAAACCCGTAAACACAAAACCTCCTTTGCAACTCACCCTATTGGCCGGCAGACAGAGAGAGAACATCACTAGAAAGAAAGAGACGACACAAGCATCCCCTGTGCATCAAACCGTGAAATTAGATTCGTCTAAACGAATCTAACGATTATTTTATTATCCGTTTTGCACTAAGATTTGTTCCTTGCTCACTCAAATAAAAATAAAAGGTGAATAAAGCGTTGTAAGGGTCAAGAGGAAGACATAAATTTGGACCGGGCTAAAATCAGCTTATTTTTCGCCCCTTTAGGTGGTCCGGTTGGACGCGCACCGATCGAACTGAAAGTAGGGTTCGGTAGGTATTTTCATGCTTGTTTTGGCATTTCTTAAATTGGTATGGATCTTATATTTTATTCACCCTTCTCGGACCAAAATCCGAGAGGCTGGACCAGTAAGATTTTTAGAATATTGCAGAGTTTAAGATTTCTTGTGTTAGTTTTATCTTTCGAATAATGGTTAATAATAAGTCTTTTATTTTATTTTATTTTATTTGTGGTGTTGTGTAGTGTTTAATAAATCATTTTCTTTCTTTCTTTCTTTATTTATTTTAAACCTGATAATGTTTTTTCGGTAGTAACTTATTTTCATGTTTGTTTAGGCATTTCTTAAATTGGTATGGGTATTACTTTATTCGTTTCTGCCCGCGGTTTCGCACGCGATATTTCTATGACAACTGTTAATTTTTATCCCACGGGAACAGATTTATGGGATAAAAATTACCTATGTTTGATTCCAGGATTAGAATTACCTGAAAGCATAATTTCAGCCCAATCATTGATTTAAAAAGGGAAGATAGGTTACGTTCTCCCAACGCTTACTCAAAAATTGGCATGTGTTACAACTACACGCAAACACTTACGCTCACAATTATATTTCCAGTCCTGTGCAATACAAAGAAGAACAAAGACGGAAAGACGTATCTAGGACCGAAGTGAGACTGAGACAACAATATTTCACGCGAATCACGACCGCCCGTGCCGCCGGTCAGACGGTGACTGATGTGGGAGAACACAATTTTACACAATTTGAGGTTGCCACTTTCGAGCAACCAGTACCTCATCTTCGTTTTTAATAAATCAATGAGCCCAATGCATTCTTTTATCCGATAAATCAGTTCCTGTGGATATAAATCATCTCTAAACGTTTCCAAAGGAACAACACACGCGAAGCCACGAGACGCAGCTAGTTTTTTTTAAATTTCTTTAAGGTTTAAGTATAAACACTATTTCTTTGTGGCCTCTTTTGATAACCTCCATTCGAGCATCAAAAATTAGGTAGGTATCGAAATACTGATCTGGTCTCTTGTGTGCACATTTTATGGGCTTTTTGTTTTTTTTTTATAGTTTCACTTTTTTAGACTAGGTATACTAGAAATCATTGGACGACATAAACCTGACTCAGTTTTTTTGTATAAGTTACCTATTAGAGTCTGTTCAAAAAGAGAAGAGTCGTGGCGTTACGGTGATCTAACACTTTTAGTCGTACTGTAATGACAGATCAGTAGTGTTGTCAAATGTCAACGCAAAAAGTTGTCAAATTGGCACACGACACGAGCGCCCTCATTTCCCACGACTCTTCTCATTTTGAGCAAACTCTATTAGATGTCACTTTCAAAATTCTGTGCACAAATTGATTGGACTTCATTTGTATCAATTCCCAATTTAACCCTAATTAACCTTTCAATAAAAAATGCGTTACCATTAGGTAGGGATTTAAACAAGATATCTGAAGCCAAAACCATCCAGGGGCATTTTAAACATCCTTTTTCACCCAATTCGTATTCCAAACTCAAAATAAAGGGGTGTTTTCACGTAATTCCGCGGTCGTAATTAAAAAGTCAACGAGAGCAGTGCTGCCAACATTAAGCCGCTCGTTAACACGCTTCCGCTTCCGGAAAGTACCTTCGAATTTTAAACTTAGAACGAAGTTTATAGGGTTAGGTTGGTGCGCCCGAAACTCTGAAGTTTGTTTTGAATGTTATTTAAACAGAGTGGAAGGTTGGTAGAGTCACTTGAATTCAACTTAAAACTTATTACTAGTTTTCACCCGCGGCTTCGCACGCGTTTAAAGCTGTTTTTACCTCATGGGAACTGATTAAAGGTATAAAAAGTACTATATCTAAATCTAACCAAAATTTCAGCCCGATCCGTTCAGAAGTTCAGAAGTTTGAGCTGATCGATCCGTACCATTCATCCCAACTTTCAAATTTATAATATTATTGTCTCGAGTTAAATGCGATATAAAATTAAACAACAAACAATAACATCATCATCAGCCCTTTTCGATCCACTGCTAGGAGGCTTATAGGCCTCCCAATATTTATACCATAAAAAAAACAATATCCAAAAATGTTATGTAGGTATAATCTTAAACCCTGACTCGGTGGTGTACCTACCTAAACAAACGAATACGCTGACGTCAAATAAAAGAGTAAAAACAAACTCAATTACCTTATCACAAAACTTTCTGAAACAGCTTCGCGGCAATCAAACATTATTCTACAAACGCTGATACTTACAAACTTAACATATTCCCATTCCCCCTTCCAACCCCTTAAATTCCCATTCGACCCCCAAAATTCCCCAGAAGGTACTTGTAATCGAGAGGGCTTTATTAATTACAAATTTGGACCGCAGTTTCCCTCCCACCCCTAAGTTATCTAAGGTTTAAAATGGCGCGATTCTTAACCCAAATTCAACCTTATCTTTTGGGCGTGCAAGACGGGATGTCTGCACAGTAGTTTCGACTTAGAGATGGGTGGTTAAGGTTGGTTTTTAAGGAAGGGGTTTGGGGATCAATTTGTTAAGTGGAGACGTAACTTGGCCCGCTCGGGTGGGCTTGAAACTCTTGTTCGCAGTTAGTCCGAAGGTTATTTGCTCCTATTATGGCCCTATCAATGAAGTTTTAGAGTAAAGCCGTTAATACGTTACAGTTATAGGGCTCTTAAGACCTTTGAAGTCTTCTAGAAATGCATATCGTAAAGGTATCTTTGCGAATCGCTGAAATCCGTAACGGTATCATCTACCGCCATGTTTTTTTCAGCCGCAAAGCAGCATTGCTGTATTCCGGTTTAGAGGGTATGGTTGCTGTTAAAATTACATTCACATGAGGCTTTATACCTGTCTCAGGTTGACGGACTCAAGGTTTGGCACCTGGCAGGCATTGTAATGCCTTAAGATGTAATATCGTATGGAACCTACTTACATTAACTATAGTTAATGTAAGTAGTATTACTGTTATATATATAATAACTATATATATATAACATTACTACTTGCATTAAACTGTATCGTAAAATCTATTATATTCTGTAATTCTTTAATCTACAATAATAATACATAGTATGAACTTATTTTAAAAGATATGTACTAAGGCGAGCTTAACCCTGCAGGGTTAAGCTAGAGCTAAGAGCAGTGCGATACGGAAGAAAACTCTTTATCATGATAAAGCGTTTTCTTCCGTATCGCACTGCTCTTGCTAACTTCTTCCTATCGATATTCTTCATTCTACTGTGAACTCTGATCTATTCTACTGTACCTTCCACTCCTACTATAGATATCAAATAAACCTGCCTGCGAACTGTATTGTGTGTTGTCTTCTTTTATCTACCACCACAACACAGGCCCACTACACTCTGATATCGACGATTGTTAAATACCACTTAACATCTGGTAGGCCAGTGTGTCCCGTCAATTAGTAGTATTAAAAAAAAGTTCCTGGGATATGCTATTGGATTGGAGAATCTATAGCTATCGGTTGAGTCACGAGGTTTTATTAAAATTAGCTGAGAAGGTTCCATAAAAAAAGTATATCAGTTTTATTTTATTTATGAAGATATTCTGTCTCAATCACACAGAATTCCATACAAAATTAAAATTACATAGGTAAAGTCTGTTCGAAAAGAGAAGAGTCGTGGAATTTGAGGGCACTCGTGTGCCAATTGACAACTTTTGTTGCGTTGACAACACTGCTCTGTCATTGCAGTACGATTAAAAGTGTTAGTTCACCGTAACGCCACGACTCTTCTCTTTTTGAACAGACATACAGTATTTTATTCGGTCATTGTACTACGGTTATTGTAATACAAAAATAGGTTAAAAGTTTCGGCCATTATCAAGCTTACCTAAAAAATTACATTTTTCTTGAAATACATAACATAATTGAAGATTAGCAACCTGCAGTGATGGTTTCCCTTACAATCTTTTATTACCACTCGCCCAAAAATGGCGATTTTGACTCGGTTTCATTATCGAACACACATCGAGTTGACACTGACGGTATCAGAACGCGGCGCGGTTGGTACACTACTCAGTCACAGGTCTATACTTGAGTGACGTTTGTGCTATAGAAAAGCGTTACTAAAGCGTAGTTCGAGAACCGAGTAAACTTTCATAATACGGGCCTTAGACTCAGAGTCAGAGTCAAATCGTTTATATCTTTAGACATACAAAATAAGCAAAGACAAGTCAAATTTTTACTATATAGTATTTCTTAGCTTGATAAATAGTATTTCTACATTGCGGATAATTTGAAACCTTCTTCTCGTCCAAAGTTCCTGTATTTGGTAATCTTAATGGCCTCCTGTACCAATCTTGGTATGTAATGTCGCTCTGTAGAGACTATTAATGGATCGTGTAACTCGATCCAGTCTCGGTAGATTCGTTAAGAGTGTGCCATAAGCAATTTTCTTCAAAGTTGTACTTCAAAATCGTGTATTTCAGAATCTGTGAAAGCTACCTTCATATTTAGGGAAATATTACTTCGATCTTTTATCTTGAATTACGTGTTTTACACGATCGGTGAAAGTTTTCTCAAAAGTTTATTTTTTGAAAAAAAGAAAAAATGTTTTGGCACACATTTTGCTAGAACACCAAACTTTTTTCCTTCGGTTTTTGTTTTGATAATCTTTTAATTATTCAATTGGTTTTTTATTAACTTGTTAATTACGTAAAAACTGTTTTGGCCCAGCGAAGGCCAAAACAGTTTTTACGTAATTCGGTGCACGTCTCGCTCTGTACTTCTCACTCGCGATAAAACCATATCTTGACATCCCGCTCAAAATCCTTTTCGTAGCGGCGTTATTGCACACTCTTGAGCCGCTTAACATAAACATAAACTTTCATTGTTTTAAAGTCTTCAATCAACATGGTTAGTTATTAAGCTATTGCATAGCTTCTATCGCGGGCCTTAAGCATGGAGACCGAATCCAAAAATTCCGTAACGAAAATAACCTAATACTCCGACCGGCACAGCGGTGATACTTTTTAGTTTTGCCATCTATCGATGAATAGCAGAACTTTCAATGACTTTTTGAAATATCACGCTTGTCTCTTTTAATAAATAAAATAAATAATTAAATATAATTGCATAAGTTTATAAAAAATGCTATGCAATAGCTTTACCGCGGCAGTCCCCGACTGCCACACGTCTTTTTTTTAGTCAAAGATTTTTATTTCGTAGTTAGTGGAGGGGTAGACATGTTCACCGCTGGGCTAGCGGAAGATTTCACAAGTGTACCCGTATTCTTGGAAAACAGGTGCAGAATGAAAACACAGTGGTGGGTCCAGCATAAGCGTTATTTCGCCCCTTACGAAAGTATGGTATCCAGGAGGATTCCCCGACTTAAAAAAAAGGGGTAGAAATCAAATCAAATCAAATCAAATCAATAGCGTTTATTTGTAACTAAAACATTAAACAAATAAAGTTACACTAAATTAAGGGAAACTTAGTTCTAGTTACAAAATGACAAGTTGGCATATTTAGAAAAACTGTAGTAAACTTATTCTAATGAAATAAGACATTATGTTACCTTAAGTTTACTTTAGCATAATAAGATGTTTAGTTAAGTTCCCTTCCTATTTACGCATGTTGTGGCTAACCTGTAATTTAGAGAGTTTTAAGTATTTTGTTTTATAATTTGTATTCCTTGTGTTATCTCTGGTTGGTTGCCCTAAATAAATAAATAAATAAATCTCTGCAAGGATGAGGGTAGTAAGCCGTGAGGTGTAAACATCAGGTAACATGCGAAGTAAGCCAGGCTTTACTCGCTCACCCCATAAGTAGGGTAGGTACGCTAAGCTACATAAAGTACCTACCTATGTAACGTACGTACTTTACTAGTAGGTTTGATTTCAACCGACTTCAAAAAGGAGATGGTTTTCAATTCGAGTGTTTTTTTAGTTGTTTGTTATCTCAGAACTTTCGACTGGGTGAACCGATTTTGATGATTCGTTTTTTATTTGAAAGCTGGTGCTTCCCGTGTGGTCCCACTTCATTTGGGGTTGAGTTCTGACAGTGGTATCCATGAGAATCCATTTAATTGAAGTCGGTTTATAGTTTTTTAAAACAATTATTCCAACTATTGTCTTTTGTCCACCATATACACATAATAATAATACAGGCAAAAATTATGAGCATGGGCAATGTTTAGCCTATTTTTACACCTCAACTTCAACAGCCTGTATTGGCCCACTGCTGGACGCAGGCCTCCCCATGATAAGCGCATCATTGGCGTTTATCACATGAGGGGTAATGCCCATAATCCCCACGCTGGGTGAGTTGGGGATCGCAGTTTGGTGGTAAAATTGTTCTGCAGGTTGCGCCTCGGTATTTTTACACAACTGCATTTCATTACGTAGACATTATAAAGTCTTCTAAACCTTCCGATATAACTAAACTCATTTTGGAAGCAACTCGCTCAGCCGTCTTACAAAATAATTCCTATCTTTGTTTTGGTTTATAATTTAAGTACTATTTTATCTAGAAGTGATATCTCCCACTTTTACAAAACGCTTAACTCCACCAACGTAATTCACGTTACTTCAACGTTGAACCGACAGCTGCGTTAACACATTCAATGCGCAGTTAATACGACCGGAAGAGGAACGCTGCCGCCACCTCCTGACGGTGCCGTAGATAGGCATTACGTTGTGAACGATGATTAAAATTGAGCTAGCTGTAGACTATTGCACACAACCACAAATAGCTGAAGCCAAGACGCTGGCTGCATTACCCCGCTGTATGGCAATGCTGATTGGTAACCGTTTGAATTTATTGTAAGCGGAATATAATTTAATCTTATTAAATTACCTAGTTGCATTTGAAGTCGACCCTTATGCTAGGTAGGTATTTCATTTTCTTTATAACATAATAATTAATCTTGTTTTAAAAAACTATAAACCGACTTTTTGTTTTTCATGGATTTTCATGGATTCCTTTGTCAGAACTGAACCAAATTAAAAGTGGATCACACGGGAAGCACCTGCTTTAATATAAAAAAATGAAATGCATGAAAATCGTTGTCCGATTTTCATGTGTCCCAGTCAAAAGTTCTGAGGTAACAAACATAAAAAATACAGCCGAATTGAGAACCACCTCCTTTTTTGGAAGTCGGTTAAAAATTACTTTCACTACTCCATAAAAATTATAATGTCAAAACATTGAATTTATTATAAAACCACAGAGTTAAAAACGCTGCCAAAAGTACCGTATAAATCATAAACATTTACGATATAAGATTGTATGTCCGTAAATCCGTTGTAAGTCCAGCTGTCCAATGCACGGACTTTGCTATAAAATAGTTCGTTTAATCACTTGATGACGGATATACGAGGCACAGCGTGTTTGTGCATGAGAGACGTGTTTGTGAATTTGTGATGTTGAGTTCAATAGACATGTCATTTTGTTTCACACACATTATTTCTGTAGCAAATTTTTGTCTATTACAGTCTTGAACTGAAGGCCTAGTAATAATCTATGTCGAAAGCGATAGTAGAAAAGTACAAAAATGTATGGGTTTGAGCGTTATTGCACACTTGTTTGGGTTTGGCCTTAGATATGTCACGTGATCTGTTTCGAATTTTTCCCTACGAATCTTTCAATTGTTTTCGATTCGCTTCATAGCGAATGCCGGTTGGCTAGGCCCAATAGACATGTCATTTTGTTTCACACACATTATTTCTGTAGCATTTTTTTGTCTATTACAGTCTTGAACTTGTCATGACAGCACAAATCTGTGTGACAAATCTACCATGAGTTTTCACAACCTATGTTCTCTAACGACTGTAGTTAAATAAATGTATGGAAACTTCTAAAGTACCTCTAGCGGACAGTAGGGTAATAAAAAGCGTAGTAGGTATTTGTATAAAAATTGAAGTCGATTTACAGTTTTTTAAAACTAAATTAAATTATTGTATATTTTTTATGTTTGTTACCTCAGAACTTTTGACTGGGTGGTCCGATTTTCATGATTCTTTTTTTATATGAAAGCTGGTGCTTCCCGTCTGGTCCCATTTCCCTTCAATTTTTACAGTTTTTTCATGAATTTTCATGGATCCCATAGTCAGAACTGGACAAAATTAAAATGGGACCACACGGGAAGCACCAGCTTTCATATAAAAAAAGAATCTTGCAAATCGGACCACCCAGTCAAAAGTTCTGAGGTAACAAACATAAAAAAAACAGATGAATTGAGAACCTCCTCCTTTTTTTGAAGTCGGTTAATTAATTATTGAAGTTGTTAAATATAAACTGACAAATCCACCCCCGCTTCCGCTCCAGCTATCCACCATAAACATACTCGTAGCTTATCTACAATGTCGTCTATCAGACTATAAGTCCATCGCTGGCTAACTAGCAGCATAGTTCGCATACGTAGTTAATTGCATCGTCGGAAAAACGACTACGCAGTGTTCTGGACTAATTTACCTACTAGTCTTAATGTACTTGTTCGAATAACGTTTAAAGGTTAAGGCAGGCAGATGCTGGATGCGTCAAGCTGAAGACAGGGCGCTATGGCGCTCATTAGGGGGGGCGTATGTCCAGCAGTGGACTAGTATAGGCAGACTAGATGATGATGATGATGGTGATTAGGATTTTTGAGTGATTAGAACGTGTGCTAGTGAGCATAGTGTATTATTGTTAGGACCACCAACAATGAAACAACAACAAAGAAACAAACAATATATAAATCTTCAAATTTAGTGTTTCTTTTTGTTGGTGTTGGTTAACCGAAGAAAAATCTTAGAATTTAAAAATACTTACCTATGTTCTCTTCCATATTCTGTAGCAATTTTTTTTTTGTGATTTTTGCCCAAGTTGGTATTTATATAATATACTAGCGGTGCCCCGCGGATTCGCACGCAAAATTTCAGCCCGATCCGTTCAGTACTTTTTGCGTAAAAGAGCAACAAACATACATACAGACATGATGTTTACAAACTTTCGCGTTTATAATATTAGTTAGTAGGATATATATTTATATATAATCCTCTGTAACAATATCTGTATTTATTAATGTTTTCTGTATTTTTTTGTTAACTGGTGTGCAATAAAGAATAATTGTATTGTATTGTTTTTACCAATACAATACAACAATATCAATACAATCAGCGGGAAACATTATTTTAAAATTCATGATGTCAACATTTCTATAAAAGCAGCGCTCTTGCTGTCTCTAACACATTTTTGCTCCAGCCGTCGTCAGGTCAACTTGGTAAAATACACTGTTACTCTGTCCAACTTGGTATCGAATTATTTATCACCGTTTTTTGTAAAATATTTTTGAATTTATTAAATAATTTTATTGTTTGATGTGTTTTTTATATTAAATTGATAGAAACCGCTTAATATACAATACAATACAATTATTCAGAACAGGCATGATAACGCATTTGTATAAAATAAACGACTTCTACTTTAAAACTGATCTAAAACAAACTTATTTACCAAATGTCGTTGAAACACATGCGTAAATCAAAATGCTTTATAGTTTCCTCATTAACTACATTTTCTCGTATTTTCATGTTTTAAAAGACTCTAATAGCCACTTCCGGTCCTTGTCATTCGGCGCCGGTGCTGCCATGCGAAATAGTTTTAAAACTGCCATTAATTTTTAATGTGGCAATACCGCTAACAAATTTTCATCGTCTTTTCAGTGTCCGGAAATATTAAAGTTAATTTATGACGACAGTTTTGTGTTTAGTAAAATTGGTAAAATGCGAAATATAATAGTCCCAGGATGTATAAATATGATTTTAGTGTCGCGCCGTTTACGATCATTAGATGGCACGTTTAGGAAATGCAAATTGGCGGGAAAATGGCTGATTTTGAGAGGTTATGTTTGCCATATACCAGTAGCATCATACAATAGTGTGTTAGCAAACACTGTAGTGGCAACGTGTCTCTGGATCCATACTTTAGTGTTTATTGGTTGACATAAGATTGTTAAGTTATTGCAAATGGTATAGAAATTAATTTTTATTGGTAGTTAAATTAATAATGGCAACAGTCGAGTACAGAATTATGTTTATGTTTATTTTGTAAATAAACATAAACATGTTATTTATAAGCTACGGAGCTCACACGACATAAAATATATCTTCATAAAATATAACTCATCCATATTATGTCAGATAGACACTCACCGTATAAACAATTCCGCAATAACTGACAATTTAGGAATCCCACTTATATAATAAAAGCAAAAGTTTGGATGGATGGATGGATGGATGGATGTAGGGATGTATGTTTGTTACTTCTTCACGTCAAAACTTCTGGACGGATCGGGCAAAAATTTTGAATAGACTGTATTTCTAGGCTTGGATTAAAACATATGCTATTTTTTATCCCATAAATCACCTTAGGAACATCGCCTGCGAAGCTGCGGGGCGCAGCTAGTTAATCAATTAGCGTTAACACAACATAAGACTAGGTATACCTATGTAAGTTGATGGCCGGATTTCGCCCCGTTCCACACCGACAATAGTATGTAAGAACAGTTAGACTTAGTTATGCTAAGATTGTATTAGTTGATAAGCGATAAACTTGCTAGTGGTTTCTTTTTCACTTCTTCCGCTAGTGGACAAAAAATTGAAGTGAATTAGAGTCAATTGCATTTTATTTCTTATTTGATAGTAATTACTATTTATCAATCACTATGAACTAAAAGTAAAAAAATAATAGTATAGTAAAAATTTGACTGTCTTAGTGCTTATTTTGTAAGTCTAAAGAAATAAACAATTTGACTCTGACTCTGACTCTGAGTTCTATAAGTCAATGCATGCATGGATGGATCAAGCAGTGTTTTGTATAAGCTACGTTATCTCATGAAATCTCCAAGCCAAATCAGAATCTAATTATTGTAACAAATCAACTTGAGAAATTTGAGGATGATACTCGTAAGTTTAATAGCATTTATTGTTAAGCAAATTAATTTTTTTATGGTAAGAAGAGTCTTAAACCCTAACGAATACCTACGAGTATAAATCATAAACACGCTTAATACTAAAGTTTAGGTAGCTACAGGTTATCTCAATGCAATAAAATTATAAATTCAATTAATTGGGCTCCCTCGACACGTTTGTTTCAAAGCAGGCGTTTATCTCAAGGCTACGCGACCCTTCGGTAATTTTAAAACGAATGCTAGACTTGATATAAATGAATCAAAAAATACTAAACACATAACCCAGCAATGTTTCATATAGAGAACAGATAGATTACATAATGGTATGTGCTTATACCTAAATAAAATACATTTGTGCTTGAGCGCACACACGTCGATTTCAATATTATAATGTTATCTATTTTGAAATGAAAGAACTACCTATCTATTTTGATGTATCTATTTCGAAATAAAAGAACCCGAAGACCTATAGAAACAGCCGATGAGTAATTCAAAATCTTCCTCCTTGTTATAGTTAAAGACCACCTGCACTCAGACCTGGAGAACGATGACGTGGAGACAGACGACCAGACGTCCAACATGGACGACGATCTGCTGACACAGTCCGACCTCGACGAGAATGGAGACCCCAAGAGTCCGCATAGCGGGAGCTCCAAGAAGGGGAAGAGCTCTAGGGACTCTAAAGGTATGTGGACAAATAAGATTTTAGCTATTGGCGACCCCAAGAGTCCGTATAGCGGTAGCTCCAAGAAGGGGAAGAGCTCTAGGGACTCTAAAGGTATGTAGACAAATAAGGTTTTAGCTATCGGAGACCCCAAGAGTCCGCATAGCGGGAGCTCCAAGAAGGGGAAGAGCTCTAGGGACTCTAAAGGTATGTAGACAAATAAGGTTTTAGCTATCGGAGACCCAAAGAGTCCGCATAGCGAGAGCTCCAAAAAGGGTAGGAGCTCTAGGGTAGGGGCTCTAAAGGGATGTAGACAAATGAGGTTTTAGTCATTGACATGATTTGCAATACTGTGCCAATTTTTGCTAGATGCAGCCAGTTACGATAACATGGCGCATATTACAGGAGACCTAATGAAAGACAGCTCTATTACATTGTATAAGATCCAATCCTGTAAGTAAATTAATGGCGTAAGTGAATATAAAACTGTTCGTCTCCTAACTGACCATCAGACTGTGAAAGACCTGCCTCCATTCGGACGAAGAGTGGAAATAGTCATTAAGGGTGGTGCGGCAGAAGGCGAGTTCTAGGGATTCTAAAGGTAGGTATGTAGACAGAATAGGACTTACTTTAGTGCTGAGAAATGCTTTTCGGTCTACCTAAATCACACGGACCTAGAGAATGATGACGTGGAGACAGATGACCAGACGTCCAACATGGACGACGATCAACTATGGAGTTGGTGATCACTTGCAACAGAAAGCCAGGCCCTGCAAAAGATGACCAACATAAAAAGATAATGATAAATAAATTAGAACTTGTATTTACAATTGAAACAATTCAGTTAACTGCCGACTTTTGCAAACTATCTACAGATAGTAGCTCAACTGATCCATAAACCAATCGGAAGTGTCTCCATGACACTGGTTGGCTGCATTACCCCGCTGTATGTCAATGGTAATGTCGAGAGCTGGTGAGTGGCGCTTCGCCAGGTACTCACCAGCCCTCTATTAATTTGCTAAGTAGAAAACCAACTCAAATTATTGTTTTTCATTGTGCAGGAGGAACCAAACCTCGTCGTGCCAGAACAGCCTTCACGTACGAACAGCTGGTGTCCCTGGAGAACAAGTTCAAGACGACCCGGTACCTGTCAGTCTGCGAAAGACTGAACCTCGCGCTCAGCTTAAGCTTGACTGAGACACAGGTTGGTAAAGATAGTTATTTCATGCAGAATAGACCGTGGCGGTCGTGGCGCGGAACAATTCTACCATCGAACTGCGATCCCCAACCCGCATGCCTAGACTGGGGATTATAGGCACTACCCCCCATTAGATAAACGCCAATGAGACGATTATCAGGGGCGGGCCTGCATCCAGCAGTGGACCAATACAGGCTGTTGAGGTTGAGGTCGTAGCACAAGTGTCGACTGCTTCAACTCACCTGAAATCGTAAGAGCCGAGATAACCTACCTGTTAGGCTTATTTTTGAGTATTTTAGAACGTGCGTGGTGATTATGACAATACTTATGGATGGAGGAAGCATGTTTAGCTATAGATGTATATGTTCTGATGACGATGCAGAGTGGAATCTCTTTCAAATAAGCCCGAACAGCCTTGATACGACCAGCTGGGTACCCTACAGAACAACTTCAAGACGACCTGGTACTTGTCAGTTTGCGAGAAATTGAACTTCTAGCTCAGTTTGGGATTGACTGAGTGGTTGGAATAGATAGAGTTATTTTAGGCAGGATCAAAACACCAGATATAAGCCGCAATCAATGAATTTCGGAATTTATTGTCAAAAATTATCTAAGAATAGGGTTGCGTGAAAGAAGCTGGTCAACTCCTCGACGAAAACGGCCACGATCTTCAATTAACAATGTAATAGAATGTAATGAATGTAGTAAATAAATAATACGACGAAGAAGACGAAGGTGAAATTGTATGAAACCTTGATAGAATCATATTTTTTTCAATCATCATAATTTCCTTCGACACGAATTAAAACAAGTTAGCAGATTGATGCAGGTTTGGTACTGAAATAGATAATGGGCAGTAGAAGTTACAAGGCCATTTGAGTAGGTTGTCACCTCATCCACTTAATTTCATCCAGCCCCTATAAATCCAATTCAAATAGTTTTACTTTCATTTAGGCCCCAATCACGGGATTATAAGGTTGGCCTTGGTTTCGATTTTGATCCATTACCTTGATACCATGTGTCCCTCAACCAATTTTCAACCAATTTTCTCTTTCCCCAGGTCAAAATCTGGTTCCAAAATCGCCGGACGAAATGGAAAAAGCAGAATCCCGGTATGGACGTCAACAGCCCCACGGTTCCACCGCCCCCCGGTGGGGGCTTCTCCGGTCCCTACCCCGGGGGGCTACTCTACTCCCACGGGGTACCTTACCCCTTCACCGGCCCGGGACCTTACGCACCATACTTCCACCATTTGGCTGCAAATCATCATCACACGCATAACTTGGGACATTCTCATACGTGATTATGGCAGCGACCAGAGTCGACTGACTCTAGGGTCGAAAAGGACGATAGTGGACTGTCAAATTAAAACAAAATGGCCGTTATTTGGTACTATGTTTAATTATGCGCCGTTTTGGAGGCTAACCTGTCAAATGCGACATGTGAACTATCAAAGTGAGTCAATGTTTGTAAGAAATGTCAGTGCAGATTTAGTGCAATTGTGTAAAATAAAATCGATTGTGATACGTATTTGATAAGTGATTCAATAAAAATGGGCGATTTCAGATTATCATGTCGGACTTTGTGAAAACAAACACAAAACTGGAGATAAGGAAATTATTTCAAAGAGAAAGAAAGTACCCAAACCTACGACTAGCTTAAGTAGCTTAGTACGAGGGTTTTATCTCCACCTCATCTTAAATCGGGAGATAGTATTCAGAACATTATTATTACTCCTAATAAGTGGGGTTGGTATAACCCTCGAACAAGCACCTATAAAAACAGTTTAAAAACAAAAAAATATAACAAGTTTTCTTGAAAACGCACATTCTGAAAATATAAACTTAAAAGCTTTTTATAATTTAATAACTTGCGAATGTGGTTTAAGCTAACTAACTGCAAGCTTTGTTAAGCGTTTGCGATTTGCAGAATTTTTATCTGTAACTTTAAAATTAGATAGGTAATAAAAAGAAAATGCCAAACACTAGAGTTAGCTTTAGTTTTATGCTTTGTATAGTGTAAATAACTATTTAGACTAGATTAGACTTAGAATTATAATAATTTTGTATAATCCTTATTACTATCTAAGACTTTTTTAAAACATTAAAAAGTTTGTTTTATATTGCATTAAACGTATCGTTATTTTTGTTTTATGATATGTGTAATGTTTTTTGAAAGGATGAATAAATAATTTCCTGTTCTCAAAAAAAAATTTGTAACATAAATAAAATTTAGTTTTAAACACTTGTAAGTATGATTATAATTAATTATGTGATGCTCAATGCTGTAAATAGAACAATATGAATAATTCTACCGTAACTGGATGTTGATATAAAATAGTTTCAAGTTATGAAATTGGTTTTATTTAAACTCTTAATAATAATAATAATAATGCCCTTCTAACCAAATTTCGGCCATGGCGGCAAGTCTCAACGAAGACTAGCCAGGTGCGCAGGACATATTATATTATATTATATAGTGCACAAGTGTACGCGCAAACACAAATGCACTCTCGATTCCCTCACTCTCATAATCCGATGGGACGGCAGACCGACACGACCGGGGAGAGGTTAGGCGCAGAACCAACAGCTTAACGTGCTTTCCGAGGCACGGGGGTGTAACACCGCCAACTTCCTGACTTCGGGCTGCTACTATGAATTTTTCTTTCTAGAATAACTCCAATAACAACTATTGGCTCGACCCGGGATTTGAACCCAGGACCTCGTATCAGCGGTTGAAAATGCTGACCGCTAGGCCAACGAGGCAGTCATGTCATTTGAACCCTTACCTACCTCACTATTAAGTAAAAAAATATTTACGTTCAATATACTCACAGTCAGTAGTTTGTACGCAGATTAACAAGTGGCTGGATTGGATGGCACAGATGTCCTCCACATCTGAGTCTTGGGTCACGAAAGAGCTAATAAATAAATTTATCACAGAATAAATCTCAATTATCAAAATGTGTTGTCAATCAATCAATGATCAATTTTTTTCCCTCTATAGATATTATTTACATCAATCCAGATTTGAAGTTAAGGTAGTAGGTTGTTGGCATTTTTTAGGTTCAAGTAATTAAATTTAGATAGCAGATAAGAAGTTTTGCGCAAATTTAAAGCCATTTGTTAAGAATCTTAAGTAAAACAAACTTTGAAACAGCATTTGGAGTTTTTTAACAATAGGTTGGTAGTTTTTTTAGCGTTGGTTTTTAGCAAATGGCTTACCTAAACCTGAACAGCCTGTGTATTGGTCCACTGCTGGACGCATGCCTCCTCCTGATAAGCGCCTTATTGATTTTATATTATGGAGGATAACGCCCATAATGCCCACATGGGGTTGAGGATCGCAGTTCGGTAGCAAAAATATTCTGCAAGGAGCGCTGCTGCCCGCCCCCGGTGGATATCCCTTAGTCGCCTCTTACAACACGCACGGGAAGAGATGGGAAGTGCAAATTCTAAGCCAGAACCACACAGCTGACTTACAATGTGCGCAAGTCACATTAACCTTAGCTTATTATATACTAACTGGTACAAGCAGAAATCACAAAAAAACTGTTTATTTTTTTAATTACTTCACTTACCACCTTATTATGATAGTTTTGATCTTTGACCATTGACTAGAGATGACCAGTGTACGAATAAACGACTGATAAATCAACATTGATGACATCTGTGGCGCGGCGGGCGCAGGTCCGCCTGCGACCTAGGAGGTTGCGGGTTCGATTCCCGCCTCGGGATAAATGTGTGTACGATCAGATATCAGGGGCCTGATTCCACTAACACAATCGCCCCACTATGACAATATTATCGCTTCATTATCGCGTTACAATCACCGCCATTGACACCTTTTGGTATTCTACTAACACGATCTTTTTTTGTTTATGCCATATCTATGACTATAACGATTATGATTATATATGCCCACAACATTATTGACACGATATTATAAGTCATAGAGATTGTAATCGTATGGTATTGGAATAACAAACTAATTTACGACTAAATAACTATCTTAATCGTATGGCGCTATTATGGCGCCATTATAGCATTTTGTTTAAAAAATAGTGGAATAAGGCCCCAGGTTCAGGGCGTTCTGGATGTTTTCTATGTATAATAAAAATATCTATCTATGTAGTGTATTGTATTATGTATATCAGTTATCTAGTACCCATAACACAAGCTCTGCTTAGCTTGGGGCTAGATAATGCTGTGTGAACTGTCCATCATTATTTATAATGTATAAATTTGTTGATCAGTTACCAAGGTAATTTTAGAAAACAAAATTCGAAAACTATTTATCTTAGTAAGTACTTTTTGTGATTTTAACATTCATTTTTGAATTTAATTTGTTTAGTATTTATAAAGTACCTGCTTTCTTACCTGCCTCAGTAGGAAATTACTTAAAGGTTTTAATTTCATCGAAGTAATTATGAGTAATTTAGTGTGGTTGAGCAAATACTCTACTCTAATCGTGCTTATTAAAACGTGCTAAACAAAAATTCCTTGTCTACTTCAACTAAAAGTCATCAATAACTAATTAACTGTCAGCTATTTTTTCAGCGAATCCAGTATTTTTTCACAAAACCGCGGCGGTGGCGGCGCGCTTTGAAAACATCCAAGATGGCGGGACTCATCTGTCATTTTTAATTGTATGTCAAACGACGGCTTTACGCGTCGCCGCGGAATATATTTAGTTTATAGCAGCATAAACGACAGTATTATTAGTTTGATACGGTCTCATTATTTTCACATTTAGTTACTAAGGTACAAACTGGGTACTTACAGGAAAGCTTACAGGCTTAGATATAAGTCTATCAATGTTTTAATTGTAGGTATCTGGTTTTTTATTTTATATTTTATTGTACACAGTAATTGCACAGGGTAGAATAGACAAAAATGACACGTATGGTCATTATTGCGTCAATTGTTATTATTGATGTTAAAAAAAAATTATTAGGTGTCGTAACAGGCGACTACGGGATATCAAACGGGGGCGGACAGCAGCGCCCCCTGCAGAACAATTATACCACCAAACCCACATGCCCAGCGTGGGGATTATGGGAATTACTCTCCATAAGATAAACGCCAATAAGGTCAATCAGGGCCGCGTCCATCAGTGGACCAATACAGGCTGTTGAGGTTAAAGGCATTAATACTTTCAAATGACTTTACACTTTCGATGACGATGTGACAAAGATGATTCGTGGTCTCAACGCCTTTTGGATCGAGGATTCAAAATAAAATTGGAACAACGGTTCAAGGTACAAGGTTCGATTTACCTACGCTTTATTTAGACTACTGGCAGACGGTTAATATGGCATTAAGGTATTCATTAGTCACCTACATAATAATGTCCAGCTATGAACTTGCACGGGCTGATGATGATGATGTTAATTTAAAATTTACTAGTTTTCATTTTCTAGTCACTGCTTATTTATGACCAAAATAATATGGTTTTTGATTCTTTTTGTATTTTTGTCTATTTCCTCTTCTAGATTGACATAACTCTATACTTTCGTAACCTGTCTACAAAGCCCTCTGCAATCGTTAGAAGTTTGAAATTAAGACATTACAGGCGCCACTCCGTTTAATGATCTTGTGTCTTCTATTATGTTTATTAGCTCTATGGTAGATTGATCGCGTCATCATGACTTTGAAGTGACTTGTAGACTACGGATGGCATCCTATTCCGCCCTTTTATAAGTCTATCGATGTTTTAATCTGTTTTATTTTATTATGTGTGAAAAATGTGGCTTTTTTCAGTCATCTCGCAATAAATATTTAGTGTGATTTGATTAGGTATGATTACAGAAAAATAACCGTGTTACTACAGTATTTACACTACATAAATGTCAGAAAAAATGGCTTATTCAAGAAACCCAAAGCCGAATTTTGGGACTTTCTTTAACCTGGTGAAAATAAATGTCTTTTTGCACCTTTTGCATAATACAGAGTGGCACATTTAGATCGGTCAGTATGGGAAAGTCTGAAATTATAAGTAAAAAAAATACATTTTTTTTTTTTTTTTTATGGGAAACTGAAATTACAAGACACGAAGATATCTTCGTAGGTACCATGTCATCGATTTTAGTAACAAGAGAAAAGGAATCCTACACAATCGATATCTAAGTATAAAAAATGTAGTGTTAGTTTTATGTTTCAAAACTTCTGGGTTCGATTCCCGAGACAAGTCTTTTTTTAATTTTTATGATACAATTTTTCTTGTTACTAAAATCGATGATCGAGACATGGTTCCTGAGAAGAGATCTTCGTATGTCTTTAAGTTTCAGACTTATACTGACCGATTTAAATGTGCCACTCTGTAGGTATATACAATATCGAAAATTCCGTAAAAAATGCGTTTTATATAAAGAACATGAAGCTTTTATTTAAAAGATCTTTATCAATTACGAAGATTTAAATAAGTTTGACAGTGACAACTAAATGTTTTCGTCATGAAACAAGTGACAATTATAAATGACAAATGGTATGAGACTGGAGCACCTTGTATAAGTATGACAGGTCACCTTCAAAGAAAGAAAATAGAAAATGCTACGATTTTAACTAATGCTTTTTGAGATTGCTCAATTTTATGTATAGATAAAAAAATCATACAGTGCACAATAAGTGAATGCGCAAACACTGGTGTACTCTCTCACACTCATCATCAGACGAACACGACTGCGGCGGTTTTATGTTAGCTAGTGCATGTTGGAAGTCCTCGAAGTAAATCATCATCATCAGCCTATATTAGTCCACAGCTGGACATAGGCCTCCCCTAATGAGCGCCATAGCGCCCTGTCTTCAGCTTGACGCATCCAGCATCTGCCTGCAGTCTTTCGCAGATCGTCATCTACCTGGCCGGAGGACGTCCTACACTATGTTTCCCGAGTCGCGGTCTCCACCCAAGAACTAGTTTACCCCAGCAGTTGTCTGTTCGTCGCGAGATATGGCCAGTTCAACTTGCTAATTCATTGAGCTATGTATGCCGATTACTTTGGTTTTCTGTCGGATGTATTCGTTACGAATACATCCGACAGAAAACCAAGAAATCCTTAAGAGAGACTCCGAGCATAGCTCTTTCCATAGCTCGCTGAGCGACCTTGAACTGATGGATCAGCCCTATCGTGAGTGTCCAGCGGCGTGACTATAAAATAAGCTTTAAAGAAAATGATCACTTATATTTATGATATTCTACGAATTAACCAAGATCGCAACACATAATTTACTTCTAAAGTTCACGTTTTTCTTGTTTTTATTATAGTCCCAATATTGATTTGATTTGATTTTACATTAAAGCTCAGATAAAAAACTTTTATTGTGTATTTCAAAGGCGAGAGAAGCTGCCAAATTTCTTGAAATTATGATAATTGAATTTGACGCAAACATTTGCCCGACAAAAAGCTAATTCCTACACCATTTTGACTAAAACGTTTCATAAAATATGTTGAACAGTCAAATAAAAGCTTTTTGTATTGTGGTTTTGTATTTTCAGCTGAGATTTATTATTAAAATAATAAAGATAATTTTCTTAAATACTTCGTACTAATAAAAATATGTTTATTAAGCCACTGTGTATTTTGTATATTATTCTATTTATTTATTATTCTGAGACCACCTTTTGACTCGTAAAGTAGTTTATTAGAGACATCATCTTGGCTTCGGCATCTACAAAACCTCTATACAAATATATTGGAATACATTAGAATACTTTACACAAATATTTTTACTATTACAACTTACCTACATAGAAAACACCAGGCACAAAGTTTATTTTGTAAGCATTAGTTTCGTATCCGTTTTTGAACGATGCGTAAAAATGGAGTGTAATAGTTTCAGGGTACCTGGCTGAACAGATTTTGATGTTTCTCGTTACTTGCATACATAATACCAAGTGACACACTGGCCGTAAATATTATTTTAAAATATCAGTCATCTTTTTGTAAAATTAGCTTATAAGATAATATGTACATAATATATTATATGCTTGATAATTCACTGCTGCAAATAACACATGCTTGAAAATTCAATGTAGAGTTGGCAGAGTAGACTGAATCTGCTGAAAAGAATTAGGCAATTATGAATTATACTTAATTAAAAAAAGATTCATTGAAACACTTCAATATCTTTTCACACTATGATTATATAATGATGATTATAAATGCGAAAGTTTGGATTAATATAGATGTATAATATAGATGAAAAGGTGACATTTCATGCCAAAACTACTGAAACAACTACAAATGGCAACGCTGGATTCATGATCCAGCGTTGCCATTTGGCAACTTTTTGGCTACTTTTCGACTTGTCGCGCGATCATCATTAAAAAAATATCGAGATTTTAGCTAGAGATATTTATTTTTATGAAAACTCGGAAAACTAAGACAAAAATGGAAGATAGTGATAGTGTAAGATAGTTTGAGTGCGTCTGTGCGCAGTGTGCAAGTTGCAAGTTCTCTTTTCATTGTTTTAATCGAAGAAGCTACATAAAGACCTATTTATTTATTATACAGTACCCAATAGGTATAAATATTTATACACAGGGTGTTTTGTACAACGTTTGCCATATAAAAACTGGGGGTAGATGGAACCAAATGCAAAAGCCTCCCGCCTTGTTTAGTTTCTGTTGAATAAAAAAAAAGTTGATGAATAAAATGGTTTACAATCGTTTCAATTTACATCTAGCCTGTTAGCCCTTACTAATAAAATCAATAATTAAGTGAGATCTAGGTAAATAAAGCCACTTTAAGCATGCAAAGTGTAGAACAAAAAAAATAAAGATGAGAGTTCAACTTTAGATTGCATAAAAAAAAATAGCATGCCTGATCTTGAAACTCGTTCAATACATGGCCCAAGACGCAGATGACCGTCACCGCCACCATGTAGAGACTGGGCAGTGAATGCGTTGAAAACTTTTACAGTTTTACTTTTTTACAACTTTTACCATTCTAACGACATGCCAAATGTGTCAAAACACAAAAAAAAACAAAACAAAATACGCATTTATTCAAAGAATCTGCCATTTTGAATACCCCGAAAATAACGATTTTTTTTCCGTTGTCGTGATGTAAGCAGTCATACAAAATCAATTTTATTCAGTAAAAATAAAGTATCAGTACTAAATTTGAATAAATTTGTTTCATTTCTTAAAAATTACCCAGAGTTTAAGGTCTTAAGCCGTTTAACAAAATAATTAATTTTGTTTTAAAAAACTATAAACCGATTTCAATTTTTATAGCTTTTTCATAAATTTTCATGTATCCCATTGTCAGAATTGGACCAAATTAATATGGGCCACAAGAAAAGCACTAGCTTTCATATAAAAAAGAATCATGAAAATCGGACCGCCGCCAGTCAAAAGTTCTGAGGTAACATACATATATAATACATATAATACATCGAAGTCGGTTTGTAGTTTTTTAAAACAAAATTAATTATTATCCCAAAAATCAGTTTCCATGCGATAGAAATAACCTAAAAACGTTTCCATAGAAAAAAACACGTGCGAAGCAGCCAGATTTAAATGTGCCAGATAAAAAAAACTTGTACCTATACCTACCAACAGTTTTAGCACATCTTTGTCTTTTCTACGGTCCAAATCTTGTAGATAACATACATTTTTGTTTTTTAACCCTTGGTTACCGATCTAAAAGCCACTAAACACATTTAGCTCATTCAGCCGTCATATTAGACACACTGTCTGGCGTCTATTCCCGGCGATCAAAGCCGCGTGCGGCGGTAGTCGAGCGTGACCGACGAGTTTACATCTAATTAAATGTACGGAACTCTGGCTGGTTCTGAAACGGTGTGTGGTGCGGTTAGGGGGTTAAGGAGCGTTTGGGAAATAACGTTTTAAGTTCTGTAGGTACTACTAACTTACATGAATAATTATCTACAAATCTACATCAATTTTACAACAGATAAATCCCGTTAGAAGAAACCATTTAGGTCAGGTAGTCAACTGAGCTCCCTATTCGTAAATTTAAACTGTACATAAAACGAAATCTTATCAAGAAAGCCTCCACACTACTCCATAGATGATTACATTAATGATGTAAATGCTTGGCCGGATGTCGCCCAGTTCCACACCGACAATAGTATGTTCACAGTTAGACTTAGCGCAAAGATTGTATTAGTTGATAAGCGATAAACTTGCTAGTGGTTTCTTTTTCACTACTTCCGCTAGTGGACAAAAAATTGAAGTGAATTAGAGTCAATTGCACCTTATTTCTTATTTGATAGTAATTTTTCTTTAGCAAGCTGTTTTTATAGTAAACATTTGACTTGTGTAAGGCCCCCGTATTATGAAAGCTTGCTCAGTCATCGATCTATGCTTTAGCAACGCTTTTCTATGGCATAAACGTCACTCAAGCACAGCTCTATGACTGAGCAAGCTTTCATAATACGGGCCTAAGTGCTTATTTTGAGTATACACGACGACACTGACATTCGACAGAAATGTCGACAGTAGTGTCGATTGCGTCCACACGGTAAGCAATTTTTTGTGTCGACATAGGTGTAGTGCAGACATCTAGTGTACCGGTTCCAGTGTATTTGCCGTCTCCACGAATCGACTATCTGACACAGACTGCAATTTTTTTTTTTTTTTTTTTTTTTTTTTTTTTATTTGTTTTCACATTTTACTATTCATTTCACAATTGAGTAAGTTTGTTTGGCACAGCGTTATTTCTTATTGTAGCACAGTAGCCCCGACATGTGACTGCGAATGGATACATTTCAATTGTCGGGAGCATACTTATATAAATATTATTATGATAGATCTTTTCCCTGTCCCGATATCGGATCTTGAGATCCAAGTCTCTCAGGGGATAGATCATAGATACATGACACATAATACGATAAAGAACATTATACGATAAAGTACACAATACGTCATTTATTTACATTTATACAAAATAAATCTTTAGAGATTTAATCTTCTTCAATATTTTTTATTCTCTCTCTCTCTCCTGTAGACTTCTCTTATATAAACAAACAACAAAATAAAACGGGCACGTATGCAAGTCAAAATTCACCATACATTATTTATAATTGTTATTCCCTCTGTCACGATATCAATACAATTCTAAGAAGAGGATTGGTAATTTTTGGGGGCAAGTATGCTTGCACGGGCAAGTTTGCTTGCACGGGCAAGTCCGCTTGCACGGGCAAGTTTGCCTGCATACTTCTATAAATATTATTATGATAGATCTCAGTATATAAAATAAATCTTAAGATAATTACTCTTGCATTTCTTTATTTGCAGTAGACTTCTCTTATACAAACAAACAACTAAATAAAACGGGCACGTATGCAAGTCAAAATTCACCAAACATTACTTATAATTGTTATTCCCTCTGTCACGATATCAATACAATTCCAAGAAGAGGATTGGTAACTTTTGGGGGCAAGTATGCTGGGCAAGTTTGCTTGCACGGGCAAGTTTGCTTGCACGGGCAAGTTTGCTTGCACGGGCAAGTCCGCCTGCATATTTCTATAAATATTATTATGATAGATCTCAGTATATAAAATAAATCTTAAGATAATTACTCTTACATTTCTTTATTTGCAGTAGACTTCTGTTATACAAAACAAAAACGGGCAAGCATGCTTGCACGGGCAAGCTTGCCTGCATACTTCTATAAATATTATTATGATAGATCTTTTCCCTGTCCCGATATCGGATCTTGAGACCCAAGTCTTTCAGGGAATAGATCACTACATTAAACTTAATACGATATAATACACAATTACGTCATTTATTCAGTATATGTCTATGTATATAAAATAAATCTTCAGACAATTACTCTTGCATTTCTCTATTTTTAGTAGACTTCTCTTATACAAAACAAAAACGGGCAAGTATGCAAGTCAAAATTCACCATATATTATTACTTATAATTATTATTCCCTCCGTCACTGTCTCTGTTTTTAGTCCTGTGCAAGCATACCCGCCCGTTCTTGGGGGCAAGTATGCTTGCACGGGCAAGTTTGCTTGCACGAGCAAGCTTGCTTGCACGGGCAAGTTTGCCCGCACGGGCTCAAAATTTTCACAGCAAAATTCTAAATTTCAAAATTTAGCATATGGTAACCGTTTACGTTTGATTAAGTGACTTAAGTCTATTAACAATACTGTCCGTCAATTTAATAAACGAATTTATACAGGTTTCCCATTTAATCAAGTCGGTTAAAATATACGGGGAAACATCAAATCTACGACACATTTGTTCATGTGCAAATCTCTGTACACCAAATACCGGACACTTCTCTAAGAAATGTCGAATGTCCTGTGCTGTTGTCCCGTCACATGGACAATGATCATCCTCGGTGATTTTAAATCTTTTAAGATATTGATATTGTTTATGGAACCCATGGCCCGTAAGGATCTGCGTCATGCTGAAACTAGTTTTACATACTGTTGCTAAGTCCTGTATATCGTGTAAGGTGGGGAGAAGAAGTTTAGTATGTGCTCCAGTTGAAGAGCTTGAGTATCTTTCTTGCCAGATGTTGTAGTTTTCTTTTCGGGTGATTGATTTTATAAAGGAAATGGGGAATTTTGAATATTGGAAAGCTACGCGAAGTTTGGTTGCAGCATTAGCTGCTGCATCTGCAAACTCGTTGCCGGTAATGCCAGAGTGGCCTTTTACCCAAGAAATGCCTATATGCAGCGACTGTCTGACAGAAATATTGTGGATTGTGTGATGAATTTGCGCTACGATGGGGTGAGTGTTACTGCGATTTTCAAGTGCTTTGATAGAGGAAAGTGAGTCAGTGAATATTGCTGTGTATGGTAAACGGCGATGTTCTGCCCACTGGCACGCGCCTAGGTTATTTTACACTGACACTTTTATTAAAACTCCTATTCGTACACTCTAAAATCTATAATCTAAAATTATAATCTATAGCTAGGGTAAAATTACAGAGTACTTACAAGACACAACCTTCCTCGTCCGCGGCTCCAAAAAAAGTGATGGCGTGTCGCCCGCCGTCTTCTTTTGAAAAACCAGGCGGCGCACATAAATTATTTTGAAAACAATTTTGATGCAGTAAATCTTTACGTGATTTATAAAGTAACTCTAATTAATATTTCGGTTTCAAAACTACTAACCATGCCACCTCCGCTTCGTGTGACGCGCAGTTCAAACAACATCTTGTGATTTGTGTCCGTCACATTGAAAATACTTAAAACCCTATCGCCTTAGCGTTATAAATTAACCTTATAAATAAACAACTATTTACAAATGTGGAAATCAGCTATAAAACAATAAGCTTGATTAATGGTTCAACTTTGAGTGTGATCAGGGGCCTTATTCCACTATTTTTTAAACAAAATGCTATAATGGCGCCATAATAGCGCCATACGATTAAGATAGTGATTTAGTCGTAAATTTATTTGGTATTCCAATACCATAAGATTACAATCTCTATGACTTATAATATGGTGTCAATAATGTGGTAGGGCATATAATCATAATCGTAATAGTCATAGATATGGCTTCTTCTTCTTCTTCTTCTTCTTCTTCTTCTTCTTCTTCTTCTTCTTCTTCTTCTTCTTCTTCTTCTTCTTCTTCTTCTTCTTCTTCTTCTTCTTCTTCTTCTTCTTCTTCTTCTTCTTCTTCTTCTTCTTCTTCTTCTTCTTCTTCTTCTTCTTCTTCTTCTTCTTCTTCTTCTTCTTCTTCTTCTTCTTCTTCTTCTTCTTCTTCTTCTTCTTCTTCTTCTTCTTCTTCTTCTTCTTCACCTAACCTAACCTAACCTAGATGTTTGTCACCTTTTCACGCCAAAACTACTGAACATGAATCTCAACGGTCTGTATAGGTCTAGTGCAGGAAGCAGACCTCCCCTTGATAAATAAGCACCTTATTGGCTTTCCTCTCATGGGGGGTAGTGCCCACAATCCCCACGCGCGGGTTGGGGATCGCAGTTCGGTGGTAGAATTTTACTGCGGGGGGCGCTGCTGCCCGCCTCCGGTGGATATCATTTAGTCGCCTCTTACGACACCCGCGGGAAGAGTTTGTGGTTTCTTTTTCACTTCTTCCGCTAGTGGACAAAAGATTGAAGTGAATTAGAGTCAATTACACCTTATTTCTTATTTGATAGTAATTATTCTTTATCAAGCTGTTTTATAGTAAACATTTGACATATCTAAGTGCTTATTTTGTAAGTCTAAACAGATAAACGATTTGACTCTGACTCTGACTCTGTTGTATATGCGAAAGACTGCAGACAGATGCTGGATGCCTCAAGCTGAAGACAGGGCGCTATGGCGCTCATTAGGGGAGGCCTATGTCCAGCAGTGGACTAATATAGGTTGATGAATTGTACTAAAGTAAACTAAAGTTGACATACAACTGGTAAATATGTATTTTGAATATTCTGAAAACCGTACCTTTATCTCTGAAGATCCCTTTCAGGCTGTTGTCTTTATCACTCCTATTGCATTAGACAGAGACGGCACGTTCTCAGACAAAGATTGTCTTAATTGGAAGAGACGGTCCCTCAGGATGCGGTGAGTTAGTTAAAACGGTCTTTAGGATGGAAGTGGGTTAGGCCCGCTTTCACCAAACGCTTTAAAGATTGGTTAATTTCCTAAAATGACAGCAATGTGGGTAGTCTTTTAGAATTAAGTAATCGACGCTTGCTACTCTAAAGTTCTTATACCTAGGGTAGCTACCTAGGGTATAATCATTTTAGTTCACATTAGGTTTTTCTGTATCTGTTTTATTTTGTATATTAAGTTTCTTTTTTCCCTTATAATTCAGTTCATGTCTTGTGTGTATAATTTTTTTTCAATTATTGGTACCTAGTTATTTAAAGTTCTGTTATTTGTAAGTTTACTCATAGATTACCTACTTGTAGGTACTTTTGTTTGTTAGAAGGACAGGACGGTTTTTTTATATGTTTTTATAATCATTTTTTTTTCACTCCTTCTCCGCAAGCAAGCAACCTTTTAGCTTCTACATGCGAGGACATATAAATTGTTAAAAGTTAGTATCTAAGTTTATTCCTTAAGTGTGTAAAACTGTAAATGGGTACAATAAAGGTACAATAAATGTGTTTATTCCGACAAACCCATTGTTCTCGGAAAATAAAACTTCCATACATTAGTTCCCAACCACATCCAACGTGCTTTTTAATAACAATTTTTAAAATATTTTCGTTTATTTAAATATTGCTGTGTGAATTGTCCAGCATGATTATTAATATTATTTACCTACACTCAGAAAAGGTCAAATTATAAATGCTAATTATACAATGACACGGAAAAGCGATTGGTAAGGTATATAACGTTTGATTTATAACGATTCGGTATGTAGACGTACGTAAAGTAAAGAAACCGTTTCTAGTTACAAAACCCGTCCCAAGTTTTTTTATCCTTTCTAGATAATCTGATATTCTGACTGAGATTTAGACAATTTGTTTGAATTTATTTATTGATATTTTTTACAACTCACTAGGAGTTTTGTGGTAGAAGCGTAAAACATTGACCTTTAAAAAATAAATTAATTTTGTTTAGTTAAAGTTCAGCCCGAATGCTGAAATGGCAGTTATGTTACCTAACCGTGGGTAAAAACCTATTGAATATTATAAGTTGTTCCTTTTTTTTTTTTTACGGTAAATAGACCTTTGTTTGACCGCAATCTCACCTGATGGAAAGCGAGGATGCGGCCGACGGTGTACCACAAAGGTCTAGAAGATACCTATTCACCCTTGTCTTGAAGAGACCCAGGTTGTAATTGGCCGGGAAAACAGAGGCAGGGAGCGAGTTCCATTCCTTTGCGGTGCGAATAATAAAGGTGGAGGAAAACCGCTTAGTGCGAGTGGAGGGTACGTCCACCAAGTAGGTATGTATGGTATTGCGCTGTGCGTCTGCTTGTCCTGGAGTGGAAGGGGGATGGTGGGATCAGGTCATGTAGTTCAAGTGAGCATTCTCCAAAATGTATCCTATAAAAGATCGAAGTTCCTACTTAGGCAAGAGTATGCAACCGCCGTTTCTAGAAAAACAAATCGACAAAAGCAATTTTCTCATACGGCTTTTAATGCCAGCTTTTACTACGCTAGGCAGCGTACACACGCTGGCAAAACTAACGCCTTACCAAGAAATCTAAATAAACGTACCTAGATGAATTCCTCCAGCCAGGTGGGATCACGATCTGCGAAAGACTGCAGGCAGATGCTGGATGCGGCTTTGATCGAAGGCTATGGCGCTCATTAGGGGAGGCCTATGTCCAGCAGTGGACTAATATCGGCTGATTATGATGATGATGATGAGATAAATTTCGACCGAGGCGGTATCGACTATGTGGTCAAGCGGGTATGACACCCCGTACTGAAGGCAGGACGCGGTTTCGAATCCCGTCTATGTCGTAATTTATTGGGTTTTTTTTTTTTAAGAAAACACCCAGAGCGTGAGAGCGGACGCACTACATAAAATAACAAAACCTTAAACGTAGATTAAATCCTTACATCCCTTTTTGTGTAGGAATGTAACGCATTAAATATTTGTAAGAAGTAAGAAAGTAGAAACAGGGCCTATTTTAATTCGCCAACACGAAATTTCGTCTTTCGTTTCGGCCAATTGATCTGCTTTATTACAACGGATTAGAGTACCAATTTTCATACATTTCTGCGGCTCACATCGCTGTTTGCTGGCGATGACCTATCGATTGCAAAATAAATTTCAGAACAAGCTCTTGCTGGTATTCTTACTTGATTCAGAGTAATATTTTTTTATTGAAAAAGAAAATTAGAATAAAATCATAGAAATCAACTGATCCATATCAATGCCAGTCAGAAGCGTAGGTACCTAGGTACCCAAAACGCTGGCTGCATTGCAGTAATAATTATCGAGAAGGTGAATGGTGGTTGAAAGTTGAACTTACCTCATAGACCACTTCATCATCAGACTTAACTAGTCCACTGCTGGACATGCATCTCGTAATAAGTGCCGTACCGCCCTGTCTTCAGCTGTATAATAGACCACTAACTGTAGTGAGATCCAGTATTCCCTGCTGCTGTACTCAACCGTCATTGCGATTCTTTTTAAAAGCTTAAAGCGCTCAGCCCGCCTAAATATGCAGCTTTTAAATGAAGTCTTCGATAGGTGTGCGTTTCCATTATACTATACGACTTTGTTTGTTATGCTGTAATTTCATCAAATAAATATTCAGGAAATTGTGCAGACTGGTTATTGGTAACGACCCTGAGTTCGGTTGGACGGTAGTACCGTGACGACTTATTTTTTTATGGGATCGCAGCGCGTCTGGCATGCATCCAGCAGTGGACCAATATGGGCCGTCGAGGTGTCTAGATAAAGCATAGTAAGGATTTTAAACGGAATCAACAATAAGTTGTAGCAACTGTGTATAAATAGATAAATTTATTTAAAAATATATATACATCATAAAAAATATAATGATAAAAATAATAAGCGAATTTCGGCCACGGTGGACAGTCTCATCGGCCACTAGCCAGATGCGCAGGACATATTATTGTGCACAAGTGTGCGCGCAAACACAGGTGCACTCTCTATTCCCTCACTCTCATAATCCGATGGGACGATAGATCGACACGACCGGGAAAAAGTCACGTGATTTCCGATGCACGGGGGTGTAACACCGCCAACTTCCTGACTCCGGGCAGTGACTGTGAACTTTTCCTGCTATAAAAATCTCAATATCAACTATTGGCCCGACCCGGGATTCGAACCCAGGACTTCATAATAAATGGTTGAATAATATAACCGCTAGACTATCGAGACAGTAAGTAAAAATATATATATCTTAAGTAAGTATCTTAACTGCTTCATATTCGGATATTTGCAAACCTTTCTGAGGAACAGATCTATGCTCGATGCATGCCGCGCCGCTCATAACACAAGATATTTGCAAAGGTTGACTCACGCTATACCGTGCCGGGTCCGAGCCGAGTGTCGGCTGTAGCGTAAGTCATCCTCAATACCGTTCCCGGATGAACAACGGAAACCCACCCAGAGATCACGTAGAGAGCTCACTCGGGGCAATTTATTAAAGAACTGAATCCCAATTACCGCGCCTCTTGGCGTTTAGTGTCGAAGCGACGCGCTCCGACGGCGTTTGTATGGAAATCGCGCGTCGAATCAGCCTCGGATTTATTGGGTTATGTAGGCAGACGTAGATTAGAGAATATAGGAAATAAGTACCTTAGAAAAAGCTTAGTAAGATCTGTTGGTAGGTAAGAAATTGCTAATGGAAATTCTACCGTCAAATCTATTTCTAATTTCAATGTTAACGCATCCACAGTCCAATCTCCGGGGGGCAGGTATAGCAGCGCCCCCTGCAGAACAATTCTAACTGCGATTCCCAACCCGCATGCCCAGCGTGGGGATTATGGGCACTATCCCTCATGAGATACGCCAATAAGGCGCTCTTCAGGGGGAGGCCTGCGTCCAGCAGTGGACCAATATAGGCTTTTGAGGTTGAGGTTGAGGAGTTCAATCTCATCTTCAGCGCGCGTAAGACAAACTGCACTCGTCGACTGCAGAGGACGACTGCAGTTGACGCGGCTGTAGGCGACGACGACGAGCTGAGCTCCCTATTCGTAAATTTAAACTGTACATACATAAAACGAAATCTTATCAATAAAGCCTCTCTCCATAGATGATTACATTAATGATGTTAATGCTTGGCCGGATGTCGCCCAGTTCCACACCGACAATAGTATGAAAGAACAGTTAGACTTAGTTATCCTAAGATTGTATTACTTGATAAGCGATAAACTTGCTAGTGGTTTCTTTTTCACTTCTTCCGCTAGTGGACAAAAAATTGAAGTGAATCAGAGTCAATTGCACCTTATTTCTTGTTTGATAGTAATAACTATTTATCAAGATGTATATATAGTAAAAATTTGACTTGTCTAAGTACTTATTTTGTAAGTCTAAAGAAATAAACGATTTGACTTTGACTTTGACTTTGACTATACCTACTAAGATTGTATTAGTTGATAAGCGATAAACTTGCTAGTGGTTTCTTTTTCACTTCTTCCGCTAGTGGACAAAAAATTTAAGTGAATTAGAGTCAATTGCACCTTATTTCTTATTTGATAGTAATTACCATTTATCAAGCTGTTTATACAGTAAAATTAGACTTGTCTAAGAGCTTATTTTGTAAGTCTAAAGAAATAAACGATTTGACTCTGACTCTCTCTGATGCGACGGTTGCAGTTGCCGGCAGTCGTCGCCTACAGTATTATGCTAAAGGCATACAGTGTGTCTACCATGAGTTTTGACAATCTATACTCGCTAGCGACTGTAGTTAAATAATGTATGGAAAATTCGAAAGCGCCTCTAGCGGATAGTTGGGTACTAAAATGCGCTGTGGATAACTATATGCGTATTTACGTAACTACTGTGGTAACGTCAGGCAATTTAACTGTGACAACTCATGGTAGAGACACTGATTTACACAAATTGTTTTCTGCGTAAAAAATTACGGTTTATTTGCTGTGTGAAGGCACGTCAGTCTTGTATGGATCTCTATGGAAACTTCTTGACACGACGGTTTGCTTATTTTGTAAGACTTAAGAAATAAACGATTTTACTCTGAGTCGAAAATCTTTGGGACTTCCTCTGGACTCTAATAAATTGTCACTTTTATATATTTTGATCAACAGATTATGTTGTAGATTGTAACAAGAAGCTCTCTGACTTTTCGTGGGTCGTTGAGAATACGTTTCGTGAGACGTTGGGAATAACTCATAACATCAGCTAAGAGATTTTTGAAACAGTAGCGACTGCAAATCTATACAATCCATTGTATAACGACTGGGGGTCACGATTTTAATTGAATTCGGATAAGGGATGTCACCCCAGTCAATTTTCACCCTTATTAAATACGCATTGGAGCATGTAATTAAAAAACAGATCAGAATGGGTGCTTAACATCACAATAGTAGAATTAATGGTCGGCTGATAAGCTTGTGACGTTTTAATTTTTTAGACAACTTTAAAAAGTAGTGAATTTTATTTTCGCTTCCGATTTTTATTTATCAATTGAGCTAGCTGTAGATTGTCTGCAATAGTATGCAGTTGGGTTAGTAGTTTCGATTGTAAATACTATTTCTAATTTGATTGTAGTTTTTTGTTTTGAAAGGTAGGTATTATTAGAGGTAACGTTAATTTGTATATGATTTCGTAAAATGGACTTAGGTCCTAAGAGCAATGGGTTTGTTTTAAATAAACTATAAACCGACTTGAATTTTATGTTTTTCGCATGCATGCCATTGTCAGAACTGGACCAAATTGAATGGGACCACACGGGAAGCACCAGCTTTCAAATAAAAAAGGAATCATCAAAATCGAATCACCCAGTTCTGAGGTTACATAAAAAAAATCCTCCTTTTTTGAAGTCGGTTTAAAAAGCCGAATAGAGGCCTCTTTGCGTCTTAATTACGACTCCTGAAGGGTGAGTCTATCGCGTCTCGCTATTTCTCACTTTTAACCAACTACAAAAACAGGACAGGGTTCTCAATTCAATTGTTTTTTTATGTCTGTTACCTCAGAACTTTCGACTGGGAGAACCGATTTTGATGATTCTTTTTTGTTTGAAAGCTGGTGTTTCCCGTGTGGTCCCATTTCAATTTGGTCCAGTTCTGATAATAGTATCCATGAGAAAACCATATAATTGAAGTCGGTTTATAGAAAAAAAAACTCAAACTCAATTATTCTATAAAATTTTGTGCAGCGCCTTTATCGTGCGGACAGGGAACTACGCAAATCCCATACAAAAACGAGACGTCACGATCGCATCTCGATATTAACGTTCAATAAACTCACCCCCCCCCCCCTAGATACCAAAAGGTCTCATCTAAGGGATATGAAGTAAAAGTCTTAAAACAAAATGCCTTGCCAATCCTACAAATATTATGAAGTTTGTAAACATTTCTGTAATGTTTGTTGCGTGAAAGATCACGCAAAAACTACTGAACAGATCGGGCTGAAATTTTTCATACAGGTAGTTCTAGAATAACATAATAGGCTACATTTTATTCCATTAATCAGTTCCTGTGGGCTAGGCGTGCGAAGCCGCGGGGCGCAGCTAGTGAACTTATAATGTTTTCTTCAGGTACAAATAAATGCATTGAGCACACAATAAATATTGTAGATAAATTCATTTATACGAATCCTTCGTAAATAAGCGCAGGTGTGCGTTCTATTGCATTCTGTATCGCCTACAGTCTTCAGATAAACTGTACGAGGAGTCTAGACCAACGTCTTTCATGAAAGAAAGCGAGAAGAACACTACAAACAAATTCTGTTAAAGTTTCCGTAATAAATGGCTAATGGCCGTGTGGTACCAGCTTAGAAATTGCAACAGTCGAACTTTTCCCGCGGGTGTATTAAAGGGCAACTACGGGATATCCACCGGGGACGGGCAGCAGCATCTCCTGCAGAATTCTTCTACCAAAATGCGATCCCGAACCCTCATGCCCAGCGTAAATGTTGCTTCTGTTTCTCCGAATTTAAAGATAAGAAGTAGGTACCTATGGAATGGTATGGTTGGTGTACTCTTCTTTCCGCACCGAGACTCGGGATGGTCCATTGTGCGTGAATGTTTGCTAGACTAGCCAGCCTAACTCCGTCCAGAAGCGCAGAATCTTCCTGGGATCTTCACAGGCTTCGCGGAGTGACCTCGGGTGGTCGAGAATTTCGTGTCGCTGTGCTGATATTCCCTCGCATTCCAGGACTACGTGGGCAGCTGATTTTTCGTCACTGAGACGATGAAGTAGGTACCTAAAACCTGGTACTGAAAACGAACCAAACAAACTGTCAAAACTTTCCTGTGCAAAAAGGATTACTATAAAATATCACATTATCTCTAGAGGATAAAAAAGCTTTGGATGGATTTTGCTCCAACTCGAAAAATAACAACTAACAGGCTAAAGGTTTCTTCGTCGTTTCTTTACTTTAGTCTACTATTTATGAATTACGGTGGAAAATCTATGGGCCATGGAGGTGAACTACCTTAAATTCTTTAGTTGGCTCATTTAGCTGAAAGGAAATATACTTTTATTATTAAAAGGAGCAATATCGTATTTCATGATTTTTTAAAATGCCTTGTCTCACCAGGGAAACCCTACCAACTAAAATTAAAAAAATAAACCATCACTAAATAACGAGGGTTAATTATTTAATTTTAGGTTTTATTTATAGAAGACCTTTGAATGCAATTTGTATCTCCTTAAAAATAAAAAAGAATATTTTTTTTTATTTAAAATAATGAGCTAACTAACGGATTTAAGGTAATTCTACTCCAGTGCCCATAATTTTTTTCCACCCTATATATAGCGATTATAGCGATAATGGAAGACCATTTGTCTAGAGCCCATAGCTCAGGCGACTCTAGCGTCGCCTTATTTACGGCACTGATGCACAAACAAATTACCTACTTAGAGCAGACGTTCACACCTCAAAGTAAACCTTAACACGGCGGTATAAGGTTTATTTCATATTTATTTTGTTGCCAAATGGACTTGTAAATTACGATGTGAAACGAAATAGTGTTTATTTTAGTTGTTTTTGATCTCAGAGATAGAATAAATAGTCAAATCAACGCGTTATGTTTTGTTGAGAGATTAAATATAAAATAAACATTAATTTTATCACTCGAATCTGGGGGGTTATGCTCTATGACCAATTCAACGTCTACGTCAGATACGTCAAGATATCGGCGGGGAATGGCTGTATTGGTTTTGTCCTATTCCCCGCCGATATCTTATCACTGAATGAATGAATATGCTACCACTGAACTGCGACCCCCAACCCGCATGCCCAGCGTGGGGATTATGGACATTACCCCCCCCCCCCCCCTGACAACCTCGGTTGCAAGCGAAGGTCTGCCTGCAACAAAGGAGGTTGCGGGTTCGATTCCCGCCCCGGGACAAATGTTTGTTCAGGGTGTCATGGATATTTTCTATGTATAATATAAATCATTTATCTGTGTAATATACAATACATTACACACATTGATTAATTAAAAAGGAAAGATAGGTTACGTTCTCCCAGCGCTTACTCAAAAATTGGCATCTGTTACAACTACACGCAAACACAATACGCGCACAGTTATATTTCCAGTCCTGTGCAATATAAAGAAGAACAAAGACGGAAAGACGTATCTAAGACCGAAGTGAGACCGAGACAACAATATTTCGCGCGAATCACGACCGTCCGTGCCGCCGGTCCGACGGTGACTGAGGTGGGAGCACACAATTTTACACAATTTGAGGTTGCCACTTTCGAGAAACCTCATTGAATGAATGAATGAATGAATGAACACTTTATTGTACTAATAGTAATAAATACACATTAAAGTCTTATATCTAAATAATAAATAAATGTAGTACAAAAGGCGGCCTTATCGCTGAGAGCGATTTCTCCCAGGCAACCTTGGTATGAGAATAAAAGATATAAGAAGAAGAAAAAGGGTTGACAGTGTACATTAGTGAAATTAGAACTCATATTATACATACTTGATTACATTCAATACAAAATAACCTAATAATATAATAAACTAATACAGTAGGTCCAAAATACACTTATTAAAAATAAAATATTGAGCTACAATCACATCTAAGGTTCCAGAATAAGATGATGAAATTAATGAGCTTAAACAGCTGTAGAAAGGAAATAGGACTTCAGTTTGGATTTAAAGGAGTAGATGGAAGGAGCAAGCCTGATATCGACAGGCAGTTTGTTCCAAAGACGAACCGCCTGTACACTAAAAGAATTGCCATAAAAGGATTGGGAATGCGTGGGAAACTTGAGGAGTAAGTTATCTGATGACCTGAGATTATGAGAGTTAGAAGAATGAAGGAACTCAAACCGCTCTTTAAGATACACTGGGGAAAGAGGATTAAAGAGAATAGAGAAGAGAAGAGAGAGAACATGCATGTCCCGTCGAAGTCGGATGGGGAGCCACTTGAGCATGGTGCGAAAAGGAGAGACGTGGTCATATTTACGTAAACCAAATATGAACCTAATGCAGAAGTTTTGGAGACGCTCAAGCTTGTCCAACTGCTCCTCAGAAAGGTCTAAATAGCAGACGTCGGCATAGTCCAGAACGGGGAGAAGAAGAGATTGGGCTAAAGTTATTTTAGTAGCAGCCGGCAGAAAGTACCGCAACTTTCTAAGAGAACCTGCTGAACCATAGAGCTTCTTACAGGTGACTTCAAGTTGAGGCCACCATGAAAGTTTACGGTCAAAGATAACCCCTAGGTTCTTTACGGTCAAACTATACGGGATGGGTATTCCATCAAAATGAACTTGGGGCACTGTCTGCCAGTCCAGTCTGTCTATCAGTTTCGCGCTACCAATAATTATAGTTTGAGTTTTGGCAGGGTTGATTTTTAAACCATGAGCTCGACTCCACTCAGTTATATGACGTAAGTCAGAGTTAGTTATATCAACTGCGTTGCTAATAAGATCCAGCGGTGCCTGTGTGTATATCTGCAGATCATCCGCGTAGAGATGATAAGAAGAAGTTAAATTTTGAGAGATGGAATTAATAAATATAGCAAAGAGAAGAGGTGAGAGGACGCCACCTTGCGGAACACCGACAGAAGTATCACACCATGACGAGACAGACTCGCCGAGGCGGACTCTCTGCCGGCGACCATGCAGGTAACTGAAAAACTCTCTTTCCCTTATTAACAAATCAATGATTACACATATAGAGATATTTTTGATTAAATATATCAGTTATCTTGACCCATAACAGCCGTAACACAAGTTCTAATTAGCTAGGGGCTATGTGAATGGTCCACCATTATGTATTACTAGCTGCGCCCCGCGGCTTCGCACGCGTTGTTTCTATGGAAACGTTCAAAGGTGATTTTTTCCCACGGGAACTGATTTATGGGATAAAAAGTAAGAGGAAATTTCAGTTTAATCCGTTCAGTAGTTTTGGCGTGAAGAGGTAACAAACATCCGTCCATCCATCTATCCATACATCCATACAAGCTTTCGCATTTATAATATTATTGTGATTTATTAATTATAGTAGGTATGGGATTTTCGTAGTTCCCTGTCCGCACGATAAAGGCACTCGTGAAAAACTTCTTTTTCACGAGCGCTTCGACGTCTTCACGTCACGACAACGTCTCGTTAGAGTTGTCAAATAGACTCGCTCTTCAGAAATCAATAACCTTTAAGTCTTAATTACATAATTTTTACGCATTTTTGCGTGCATACTTACAGGATGCAAATAATTGGGTTTGTTTTAAAAAACTAAAAACCAACTTCAAATATATGTTTTTCTTATGGATGCCATTGTTAGAACTGGACCAAATTGAAATGGGACTACACGGGAAACACAAGCTTTCAAATAAAAAAAGAATCATCAAAACGGATCACCCAGTCATGAGTTCTGAGGGAACAAACATAATAATAATAAAAACTTTATTGTTTTTATTAAGTAGGATACATAATAGATTCAAGCGTTACTTTCCGGATATCCATTGTAAATATAAAAATAAAAATATTTAGCAACAATGCCGCGAAAAAAACCTTCTGTAATAAAATCTAACAAATTATACATTAATACAAAATGAATTAATGGATTATTTTAGCGGAATTGTTACTAAATATTTTCATTCTTATATTTAATATAGTAGGTACGAATTGAGAAGAAATAATTAATTTTGTTTTAAAAAACTATAAACCGACTTAAATTTTTATAGTTATTTCACGAATTTTCATGGATCCCATTGTCAGAACTTACCAAAATTAA
Organism: Eupithecia tripunctaria; assembly: GCA_955876795.1. Classification (NCBI taxonomy): domain Eukaryota; kingdom Metazoa; phylum Arthropoda; class Insecta; order Lepidoptera; family Geometridae; genus Eupithecia; species Eupithecia tripunctaria. The sequence continues at coordinate 4,123,527 of OY041621.1, forward strand.
AATGAGACCACTCGGGAAGCACCAGCTTTCATATTAAAAAAGAATCATGAAAATCAGAGCACCCAGTCAAAAGTTCTGAGGGAACAAACATAATAATAAAAACAATATAGTACAAATTGATAATCACGTCTCGCTCACGACGACAAATATACTCACTCTCCAGAAATCAATAACCTTTAAGAATTAACTAATACCCATTATTCATAAAGGTCTGCTAACATAAAACAGCTGCTAAGTAGTGTTATTTCTCAGTCTGACTTATGTCAATAGAAGAAGACGGAGCAAGATTTAGCAGTGACGCATTTTAGCGTGCATACTCTGCAAAAAACAACAATCAATCCAATGAAGACGTAGCACTATGACGTCACAGTTCACCGCGTCGCCACTAGCTAGCTAGCTAGCGGCGGCACGTGCCTCGTCCCACAGGATTAGTGAATCAATGAGCTCCGTAGCACCCCTGATTAGGGTCTCACAGACCCGGTAGTCGCGTTACTGACGATGTATTATACCTACGTCGTTAGTGTTAACTGTTTGATATTTTATAGTGCTTAGTCACACATAATAGCGTTAGTTGGTATTAGTTTTTTAGGATTTTATTTAATTCGTAGAAAATGCTGTTCTCATACACAGCGTAGCACAGAAACCTTGGCAGTGCACGTTTTATAAAAAAGTTCGATTGCGTCAAACTTTTTTATAAAACGTGCACTGCTCTCTCTGTCTCTTACCACGTATTACATTATACCGTCTATACCGTTGCAGTAGGTACAGACGGTTGGTATCTCTATCTTCTACTTTCTTCCGTTATTTAACTGACAGCGATCTCTGACGATTTATATAAGTAAAAAGTTAGGTATTTAAAAAGTTCAAATCCTGGATCAACAGGATTTATGTTATTGAACTTATTTATTTTAAATTCTAATGTCACAATTTTGTTTTTAAATATTTTATCGCCTCTATACCACCGAAATGCGCCAACTATTGTATCACTCTACAGGTCCAATGCAGCGTCGTTAACGAAACTGTAGCCTGCTGTCGGCCCTGCGGCGCGCCAGCGAGGGACACCACTGATTTATCACAGGGCACACCTGTTAGCGCTGATAATCTGTAACGACGTGCTTTTATGGAGTTCACTTGACACGTAGTACCGAATCTCATTAAACTATGTAAGAAAAACAGTACCTACTCTACGGCGGTATTAGGACTATTAAGGTTCTAATACGGCCACCGCCATCTTTATTCCCACTCTACAGGTTCGAATGCGGCCTCTTTAACGAGACTGCAGTCTTGTGGCATGCCAGCGAGGGACACCACTGATTTATCGCAGGGCACACCTGTTAGCACTGATTTTCTGTAATGACTGCACGTGTGTAGCTAGTAGTTGCACCGCTTTTCATGTTTTGATGTAGGGTAAGCATGTAGGGACAATAAACAAGATGTTCGAAGTAGGCTTATTTTGCAAAACTAAACTGTTATTAGGCGCTACGGCCTTTTATCCGGCATCGAAAATAAACCAAGTTTTTGCAATTAAATTTAAACCTATAAAAAACCGACTCGGTTTTTTAAGTTTATTTTCGTCAGATGAAGGCCTACAAAATGTAGCTAAGAACCATATTAGAAGGTTAAAGATTTTGATGCCTCATTTATCAAATTATTTTCAGGTGTTTTGGGCCATTGAGCCTTGTGCTTAAAATTGTCTACTTAATCTTCAGTTATAATAAATAAATAATAATAATAAATAAAATCATTTATTTCAGGTCATAAAAAGGAACCCATAGGTTATTTATAAATAAATTAAAATTAAAGTTAAAACACAAACCTACTTACGGTTCCCACTCTGATGCACAGAGAGCCAGAACCTGTACATAGGGCTACAGATGTTGTTAGCCATAAACCTGAGGATGCCATTGTTAGACCGTCTAATATTGGCCCAGAATGACGCAATACGAGATCTGATTATACCGAAAAAGTCCGGAACCCGTGCATCAGCGAACATGCCTGAGGCGCTGCAAAAAACGTGGCTTCTTCATAAGGATACGAAAAGCGTCATTGTATTGCACCCTTATAGTACTGTACGATTTTCTTTTGTATTTGAACCAGAGCTGACAGGTATACATACAGAGGCAGTATGCCTTAAACAACGTCACTTTTACTTCGTCACTGCATCTGGCAAATCTCCGAGCAAGCATGTTACACCTGATAGACAGGTTCCGTCTTTCACGCTCGATATCTTGGTCATCACTCAGGTCTTCGGTGATGATGTGCCCAAGGTATTTGAACTGCTTCACAACCTTTACCGCTGTACCCTTTAAATAAACATCAGGTACTCTCTCCGGGCCCTTTCCTGCTCTAAACACTAGCATTTCGGTTTTTAGGACATTATATTTTAATCCATGGAGGTGAGCATAATTTTCACATATGGATAACAGTTTCCTAAGTCCGTTAATCGAAGGGCTGAGGAGCACCATATCGTCGGCGTAGCTCAAGTTGTTGACGCAAACATCACCAACATGGCAGCCTATCCTGGCACCCCTCAGCTCCTCGATTAAGCCGTTTACATAAATGTTAAAAAGGTCCGGAGAGGTTAACCCGCCTTGACGGACCCCGCATTCCAGTTTATATTCACTGGAGGTCGTGTCGCCCCATCTCACTACATTGGTTTGGCTTCCGTACCAGTATCTCAAAAGGTTAACAATTTTCAGCGGGACTCCTGAGTCAAGTAGCTTCTTCCAGAGAATGTTATAATTCACTAGATCGAAGGCCCGACTCAGGTCCAAGAAGCAGGCGTAGATTGAAGTTTCCCGGGTAACATAGTAGTTAACACTATATTTTAGACTGAAAATTGCCGCATCAGTTGAGAGATTGGGACGGAAGCCAAACTGTGCGTCATTAATACTTACATTATTCAGCAGTAAAGGCTGCAATAGCCGTTCAAACACCTTCCCTATAACAGTACCCAGGGAGATTGGCCGGTAGTTGGCTGCACTTCCAAGGTTTCCAGTTCTATTTTTAACCACTGGGATAACAACAGTTTTGGTCATATTATCAGGCATAAACGAGAATTTTAAACATAAGTTGAATAAGTCACATAATTTGTCATAAATAAAATCACCTGCATGCAGTATATGCTCTATACTTAGTTTGTCATGTCCCGGGGACTTTCCTCTTTTCATATTGTAGACGGCTTTTGCTATCTCGTCAGGTGTAAATATATAACTACCGCCTTGTAGCTCATCATTATCAGTAGGTACAGGATACACATTTTCATTCTCGCTAATAGGTTCTGGCTCTATTTTAAAACGACCAGCAAACAAGTCCGCAATTTCTTTAGGATCCTGCAAGCCTTCGACCGTCACGGGTAACCTATAATTTTTTTGATTTAACTTCTTAGTTGACTGCCAAAATTTTGTAAAGTTTTTATTTCGTCTATGCGTGGCCAATATATTTACTTTTATGTTTTCTTCATTGTTCTGACACCATTTTATTTTATTTTTGAATATTCGTCTGTAATGTTGCATGTTATTGTATATATTACCAGATGGCGGTCTACCGGCGAGGACCCAACACTTAAAATTCAATCGCGCTAATTCATGACATCCCTTAACATGGAAATTCCACCCTGGTATTTGTTTACGTTTTTTATGTGCACCAGAATGAGAGCCGGAACTCTTTATGGCTCCTTTTTGTAAAATATCAATAATATCATTGTAAATACGATTAATAAATATAAAATGCTCGTTTTTAATATCACATTGTAAATTATCTGAACAGTTAAAACATTGTAAAGTAGAATTTAAAAGTCTTAGTTTAGTATCACAGTATTTAAAATATATTCTTTTTTGACTAGAATTACGTACACCCCACACTATTTCATTACGATGTTTTTTCATAGAAGAAACGTTCATGCTTTTGCATACTTCTCCAATATTACATTTTATAAATAACGGAAAGTGGTCAGACCATAACACGTCATGCATGACACCAATAGATTGGATAGTATCTTTAGCTGCCATGGTAACGAGACAATGGTCTAACCACCTACAGCAACCGTGCGCTTCGCTCAAGTACGTGTAAGTATTCGAATCCAGGATATCCATATCCGCACAGGACCATGACTGCTCGTCACAGAAATTACATAATTCCTTACCGAAATTTGTGCCGGGGTGCGCATTAAAATCGCCTATAATGTATGCAACCTGTACTTGCGATTCCTCCACCACTGAACTTATTCGTGCAAGGCAAGTAGTGAAATCCGGTAGGTTTTCAATATTATCAACAGGCATGTAAACACAGAACACTAAAAAGGACACCAAATTAACCGTTATCTGCACAGCTATTATTCTATCACTAGAGCACTCGATCACGGACACTTTACTGAATTTACATTTATTCCAGAGGAGCGCTACTCCACCGTACGGCCTTCCTCTTATCACTCCTTGTGATGTGTCCACAGAGGATTTCGCGGTGCAGTCAAATCCAGCATCGATTCCGTTCACGAAGTCCAGTTCATGAGGCATAAGCCAAGTCTCTTGCAAAGCAATGATGTCCGCACATTTGCAAAGTTCTTTTATATGATCAGCTGACCTTTTAATTGATTTACAATTAAAAGATATTATGTTTATATCCGAGCTAATTGGACTTACTACCATACTGATTTGTAAAATTTCGGTTGCCAGCTCGCGGTAAATATTCGCGAAAGGGCCTGAATTTAATTCCTTCCGGCCAAAACTCATTATTCAAAAATACCGAAAGTTTACTTCTAGCTATTATTATTTTATACGAGTTAAATTCGGTCTCGCGATGCTGTTCAAGCAGCTGGACATCAGAGCAGCTTTGTCCCATCTCCTTAATATGTTCCTTGATGTCGTCCACTGTAGTACTCTTCATTATTCTCGATATATAAACAGCCGACGATAATTCAGCCACCTGTATCTTAGTCATACCTTTCGCGGTTCCGCACAAGTTACTACGTAGTTTGCGTTTTTTATTTACAACCGGTATAAAACCATCGCTTTCATTCTGTACATTTTGTACAATAATGTCTCGATAAGACGGCGTGTGGGGCTCAGCGCTAGACAATAAGCGCGTAGCCTGAACAGCTGGCGCGGACAATAGACGCTTATCAGTGCATTCCTTTACTAAGGCAGGCCTTTTCGGTGTTTGAATTATTTTATTCAAAGTTTCCTTCCGTTCCGGGACCGACTGAGGGCTTTCCAATTTAGCATTCCGATTTAGTGTTTTTTGAGTTTTAAAACACGATCGTAAACTTGTCAGATCAGAACTGATCTTTGTCTGCAGGCTCATCATCTCCGCCTTTGTGACGGTATCGTTACGTATATTACTAAGTTCGGCCTTAACACAGGCTACGTCGCGCAGTAATTTGCTTACATCGATACTGTCAAAAGAAATCGGGGGTAGGCGATTTAAATCCTTTGCAACAAAAGATGGTTGGAGTATTGGGTCGATCTCCTTAAATTGCTTGATTATGTCCTTCACATTCTTCTTATTTTTATCTTCACCTTTTCGCGTAACGTTTCTTCCACCCCCTGGCAATGATTCAAATAGCACTGACTTTCCGGTTTCAATTTCACTTTCCGTAAAGTTACTTGTACATATTTGCACGATACTTATTTCATCCAAAATATCGATTTTATTTTGAACAAATGTCAGAAACTCGTTAATAATGATCGGCGGGTCTGACATTTTGTCAATTACCGTGCGCAAGCGTAACAATAACCATGCGCGACCGCCTGCAATGAGCACGCACACGGGACTGAGGGTTATAATATGTGTATGTAGGAGGTAGCTCAGACATCGTCAGGAAAACTCGAATTTATAGTCTCGATAATTTATATCATAATCACAATCACAATCGAAATAATCTCATTTATAATAATTAGCAATTTTGTACAACAAGTAAGGCCTGAGCACTACGATAGCGTGTGCACTGAGCGAGCTCCGAAGCGAGAATGTCCATTCCTGCCGAGCGCGCGCCTTAAATACGCGCGCAGCGGTCCGCAGGTAATCAGTCGCGCGCTTTCCAGGTAGGTGCCGCCCACTTCGGGCGGGTCGAAGCGTCGTTCGACCGGTGCAGGCGCTTTACAAAATCAAACAAAGAGATAGCGCCGACACGGCCATGCTGACGTGCGAACGTCCTCGTTCGCGTAGGCTTACAGGACATCATCTGAGAAAGAGTAAATGACAATGTTATTGCTCGTCTATCCTGACAAAACGTATCTTATTGCTGCCTAGTCCCCTTAAGCTTTTACAAAACTTTCAGCTATGTTCTAATCACTAGTTCAACCAAACCTTACACACTGTATAGCCCCGAATTCACTAGTTTGGACAAATCTATCCTGATTACTCAACTTAGAATCCCTTCAGTATACAACTGGCCTGGATTTATGCGACTTTTTCTTTTCGCCTTGTTATCCATTCAGACTATAACTGGCCCGGATTTAAGCGAATATTTTTTTTTTCGCCTTCTTATCCCTTCAGTCTTTAACTGGCCCGGATTTAAGCGACTATTTTTTTTCGCCTTGTTATCCCTTCAGTCTATAACTGGCTCGGATTTAAGCGACTATTTTTTTTCGCCTTGTTATTTATTCAGTCTATAACTGGCTCGGATTTAAGCGACTATTTTTTTTCGCCTTGTTATTTATTCAGTCTATAACTGGCTCGGATTTAAGCGACTATTTTTTTTCGCCTTCTTATCTCTTCAGTCTATAACTGGTTCAGATTTAAGCGACTATTTTTTTTCGCCTTGTTATCCCTTCAGTCTATAACTGGCTCGGATTTAAGCGACTATTTTTTTTCGCCTTGTTATCCCTTCAGTCTATAACTGGCTCGGATTTAAGCGACTATTTTTTTTCGCCTTGTTATTTATTCAGTCTATAACTGGCTCGGATTTAAGCGACTATTTTTTTTCGCCTTGTTATTTATTCAGTCTATAACTGGCCCGGATTTAAGCGACTATTTTTTTTCGCCTTCTTATCTCTTCAGTCTATAACTGGTTCAGATTTAAGCGACTATTTTTTTTCGCCTTGTTATCCCTTCAGTCTATAACTGGCTCGGATTTAAGCGACTATTTTTTTTCGCCTTCTTATCTCTTCAGTCTATAACTGGTTCAGATTTAAGCGACTATTTTTTTTCGCCTTGTTATCTCTTCAGTCTATAACTGGTTCAGATTTAAGCGACTATTTTTTTTCGCCTTGTTATCCCTTCAGTCTATAACTGGCTCGGATTTAAGCGACTATTTTTTTTCGCCTTCTTATCTCTTCAGTCTATAACTGGTTCAGATTTAAGCGACTATTTTTTTTCGCCTTGTTATCTCTTCAGTCTATAACTGGTTCAGATTTAAGCGACTATTTTTTTTCGCCTTGTTATCCCTTCAGTCTATAACTGGCTCGGATTTAAGCGACTATTTTTTTTCGCCTTGTTATTTATTCAGTCTATAACTGGCTCGGATTTAAGCGACTATTTTTTTTCGCCTTCTTATCTCTTCAGTCTATAACTGGTTCAGATTTAAGCGACTATTTTTTTTCGCCTTATCTCTTCAGTCTAACCACGATAGTTTCCCCAATAAAACCTTGATGGAAACGTTACCAAGCTCGGTCACCAAAGTGTAATGATGCTTACGTAGTTACATTGTCACACAAAGTGAGGCTTAAACCTTGATCATAGGTTAAGGAATAATAATTAGCTGCAAAGTCATATTCGAGTCGCTACTACCTCGTTACCTTGCCGTAGTATCTTACCTTTTATTACCGCGACACTACCTGTAGAAATGCATTACAATTTGCAAGAAATTAAGAAATATTACTTACATGGTCTGTTTACTTTGATTCTGACCTGGGAAAATACATCCCCGATTCTACCAGTAATGCAAAAAGCTTACCAAAGCCTGCAACTCTCCATCAGAGCGCTGACAGGGTAACAGCCCTTGATAAAAACCTAGTACATCGATAGCAACAGCCATCCTTTTGCTTCAAGATAGAGGGGCATCTTGATCGACAATATGCAAAATGGATAGAGATGGTTCACCATCGAACCCAACACCTAGTGCAAAACCACTTTAATACCAACCATTAACACACAGCTGTCCAAAATGATTGTTACGTAAAGTCACTCGCATGACGTCGCGCACCTCGTGTCAAAAACAAGGAGAACGATCACTCTCCCCTGCCACCCGCATCTTTACCAGAAAAATATGATTTCACTGCCTAAATTACTGCGAATACCTGCCAAGTCAACCTCTTAGGACACAAACACATCGGTTGACTAAGGTCACCACAGGAGTAGTCCGTCAACTTAATGTTCAGTTCCAGTGCCTACCCTGAACTGGCTTCGTAAAAGCAGACGGCTCGGACTTCACTTTAGACTCGGTACAGAAACCTAACATTGTTTAAGGCAACAATCGGCTATTCGTGGCAGTAGCACGTACCTGTGCGTCAGCCATTCCGCGCTCCACAATAGGGTAACCACATCACAATTGATATTAAGGTGCAGAACAGAACAACGGGAAACACTCTGCGCACGTAAACCCACCGTTGAAACCACACAAAACCTCAAAACAAACCACCTGCGACACATCGATTATGGGCGAGCACAAAGGCCTAATCGAACAAGACCAATTAAGACCACGTGCGGTCGGCAATCACTGAGCCAACCGAGAGCATCTCCCTTTAAGCAGCTCACCGTCGGAGACAAGCACCCGTTGTTGACCCAACAACTAGCCCTCTCTACTTCCTCGCCTAGAATCAAACTTATGTGAACTTGAATCGAAATTAGTAATGGATTAATCAAACCTTGCTTAACGCGCTGAACGCTAAGATGTTCAGTGGCACCTGGTGACGACGAAACGTTCGTCGTGGACTTGCCCGTGCTGCTGGCAATGGATGCCGGCACAGATACCTGGGTGCACCGTGGACTGCGAGTGCGGCTAGCACGTGGCGGTGGGACTGGGTAGCGCCATGGTGCGCTTGACCAGCGCCATCGGCAGCAATGACATGGTACTCATCGAGCGTGGACCAGCATGTTCCAGCGCGCTAAAACGCGCCAGAATCGTACCTAGAAACTCACGAAGTTCATTAGTTTCGGTGTCAGTTTATTGCCTTGTTCCACCTCTTCCACAAGGTGTAGAACTTTTGGCAATGATTTACATAATGCAAAACTATTTGCGCTGTAGGCCAGAGCATAGACTGGACAATGGTGTTCAATCCCACTTCTGATGTAGGAGGTAGCTCAGACATCGTCAGGAAAACTCGAATTTATAGTCTCGATAATTTTTATCATAATCACAATCACAATCGAAATAATCTCATTTATAATAATTAGCAATTTTGTACAACAAGTAAGGCCTGAGCACTACGATAGCGTGTGCACTGAGCGAGCTCCGAAGCGAGAATGTCCATTCCTGCCGAGCGCGCGCCTTAAATACGCGCGCAGCGGTCCGCAGGTAATCAGTCGCGCGCTTTCCAGGTAGGTGCCGCCCACTTCGGGCGGGTCGAAGCGTCGTTCGACCGGTGCAGGCGCTTTACAAAATCAAACAAAGAGATAGCGCCGACATGTATATTAGTTTAAGTCCCTACCTACCGTAAAACAGGTTGAAAACCAAGAGATTTTAGATTCGGACGAAATGTACCCTCATTAAAGTCAAAGGGACATTTCGACCATTGGACATTCATCCGAATCTCTTCGCGGATGAGTTTTAGATTCGTGCGAAACGTACCCTAGTAGGAGTCTCTATTGGGGTTATCTAATTCTAATTATCTATCTAATTTCTATAAGAAATAGACGAAATACTGGATCAAGATATTCTGTTCGTTAACAAAATTCCAACGCACGCACACTATGAGTAGCTCAAATTAGTGTTTGTTGTCAATATGTTGTCAATAAACCTAACTATTATTATATATGATTGTACAATAAAAGGCAACGAACACAAAGACTCAAAAACTTTCACTGATTCCAAATGACAAAGACAAGTTTGTGAGTTCACAGACTTCGAGACACGGTGGTGCGGTCTCACTAACGAAATACAAATATTACAATCATTTATAAATGGCTGACCATTTGGTCCATAGACAATTTAAAAGTCAACACAGCACCGCGTGTTCTCGCGTTAACAACAGCACAATAGCTACTGCTCGTTATCGTTATAATGGACCCTATTATGTCAAGTGACAGGTCCCTTAGGAGCGGTGTTTCATACCACTGATTTATGGGCGGAGGTGGTGTTTACGTTTAAATGGTAGAGTTTTAGAACCATTTATAGATTTTACTAGGATAGTGCAAATAGGACATATTTATTGAGTGCATGAAAATTCTAAGTAGGTACTTTAAAGTGCTTATGTACTTAGATATGATATGAGGCTCATACCTACATACAGACCTAAGTATTAAGAATTTTCAGCGCATCGATAAAAAAATAGGGCTGACATGTACCCTCACCCTCATACTTTGAGGTAAAATCAGGTATTTTTTTATATCCTCTCTGGTTAGTTTCTACAGAGGTTCGTAGGTTTAATGAAAGTAGTGTGTTTTTACTCTTTTTTGGTAGGTATTATGCTAGAGTTTATTATATTATATTAAGCATAAATTCTTATATCCAAGAGTATACAAAAACTCAGACAAACTGCAGGTTTTTCGGTAGGTTCTTCTTTACTTACGTCCTTATTTGATAAAGCTTTTATAGGAAATTATATTAAAGTATGGTTACATTACATTTAAGTAGGTACCTAAACTTTGTTATTTCGTCCGTTGAAAGTTATTTGGGTGCATTGCATGTAATTATTTACAAAATACAATGAACTATTTAACGCCAGATTGTCTAGTAATTGACGTCTAAATTTGCGTTAAAATTAAAATATCAAAGCGCTCACTGACGCATGTCCGATCGCTTATTCCAAATTTGAATAAAGACGTCAAAACCGCGACGTCAGCTCCGTAATTTGAATTTAGAATTGTATTTAGGGACAAATCGTTTATTTTAATTTTACACGCAGTTGATTCTGAATGGCCAGCGTCATCGTTCCAAGTTCAAATTATAAAATTACCATTTGTCTAGTTCCGAACACAAAGGAGGACGACGTATTATTTACACGCTATTTAACAAAACATTCTATTGTAGTGATTTGTGTACGAACACGTGAAATGAGCCAGCTTATTTGCATAATCCCTTTTATTAAAAGCTGATAATGCTAATTCACCGTTCCGATTCTAATATCCTACGGCAGATTGATTAATGTTTCTTTTTTTAAAGCGAAATTAAATCAAAAGAAAGTAACAATAAGTAACAGTTATTCATGGAATAATAGTTATTCCGTGATCGTGCATGAAACTGCGCCGAAATATTAAAAATCTCAAAATTCTGATCATGCTAAAATATCCCGTTGTAAATAACCGTGATGGATTTATTTAAAAGAAATTAAATCAATTGATTGAATTGAATCAACATTCTACCAGGTTACAAAATGTAAATGTTAATTTTTGCGAAAGATTAGGGCAAAAAAAAAACCTTTTACCAGGCTACAAAATGTAGGTACCTACATTAAAATGTGCAAACAGTCTTTGCTTTCTACATCGACGAAAAAACAATCAAGCCGAACACGAGTTCAATAAGAATTCCCATGCGAAAGTTTGCGGCCAAATAAAACGTTGTAAAACGTTGTCCCGTCCGTCATCATTTAGAAATAATTACCCGATCAATCATCAACGAATCCTATTCCCGCCATGTTCCCGCCGAAAAATCAACCTGCTGTCAATGTCAAAAAGCTCCATTTGATTTTGAGCTTTGGCTGCACTTACTAGTGACTATAATCATTTGATACGAGATATAACGTACTAAGAGTCATCATAGACCAAACTAAACTCACAAGCAGAGATTTTTCTAGTGCAACTAGCTAAGTAGCGTGATAGTTACGTTATTTTAAAGATTTACTTGAGCAGAGATTCTAAGCTGAGCAGAACTCACGTAATGACTGCATAGGTAATGCTTGCGAGTTGCAATTGCAATAGGTCGTTAAATTACATTCGATTTTCAGCCGAGTACACTAATAATTAAATTATTAATTTAGTTATCCTACTAATATTATAAACGCGAAGGTTTGTAAACACGTTTGCTTGTTGCTCTTTCACGCAAAAACTACTGAACGGAGAAGGCTGAAATATTGCATACTACTTTTTTTACTTTATATCCCATAAATCTGTTCCCATGGGATAGAAATCACATTTCCGCCCGCGGCTTCGCACGCGTTGTGTCTATCACAACGCGTGCGAAGCCGCGGGCGGAAATTAGTAGATTATATTTTAAGGGAGTTATTCCCAACGCCTCACGAAAATAATTCCCAACGTCTCACGAAAACGAAAATCTACATCCTTGTAGTAAGTATTTATATGATACGCGCCAAAATGCTGCAACATGGCGCCCCTAGAGACTTTATTAGCGCGCAAGACCCACCCATTATACATTTTTAAACCGTATCCATATAAATTAATGTCAATATCACCCCAGCGTGATATCAATCTCTCTAGTTGTTCGCGGATTACGTTACAAATAATATCATTTTGTACGGTGATTCGTTCTGAATGGTAGCACCTTCCACGGACTGAGGAGTCTTGAGACTTTACCTTATTTTTAAAGGGGATGTTTACATATTCCCATTAGATTCAGGTATTCAGGTACTCTTGACTGAAACTTACCAGAACATAAACGTTCTAGAACACAAAATTACAACAAAAACTACAAAATTACAAAATATTTGTTTAACCCACCTTAGATCGATTTGCCTACTTACAAAAAATTGCTCGGTATTTAATTAAATGATTTTTATTCCGAAAACTTAAAATGCATTTTACGACAACATGTCTCAAGAAACAAAACGTCCAGAAAACTTGGACCTTTTTCCTACGGTGCAATGTTGCTTTCAACGACTTAGTTCTAAAGTTGTTACGAGCTAAATTATCCAGCTTCAAGATATTTTATTGAATTTTTAATTTTTAAAAGACAAAATAGATAAATTTACATAATAAAAATTTCAAAAATGTATTTGAATAACTATCGTCATTTTTTGATATTATTTTTTACTTAACAACTTTAAAATTGTTTATTAATTGTAACTAGACAAGTAGGTATAGGTACTACTCACCTTAGTACCTACATATTATTTTTACCAAAAACAACCTCGGTCTGCCTTCCACTTGTTGATACGCCCAACAGGGTACACATTTTGATACTTAGCTTTAAATAATTACCTGCCTACCAATGTCGTGACAAGAATAAATAAATTGATTATTGAGTATAAGGCATGCTAGGGTACTGCAAAGCAGCATGACTTAGTAAAGTATCAAAACATCCCGACTACACTACAGTAGTAACGAAGAGCTCCCCCAATAGCAAGGGCAGTTTACTGTTTCTTTATTCCATTATGTTCAAAGAATGCCTTTGCTATCGGCCCACTGCAGGGAAATATCAATTAATACAGAAAATAACATTTTAATTATGATTATTTTCTTAAGGCAGGTAGGTAGATGTGCTGTGTGGTGCTGGCTTAGAATTTGCACCACCCCAACTCTTACCGTGGGTGTCGTTAGGTGCGACTAAGGAATATCCACCGGGGGGGGGGGGGGGGGGGGGGGGGCTGTAGTAGAATCTACCACCAACTGCGATCTCCAACCCGCATGCCCAGCGTGGGGATTATGGTCATTGCCCCCCATAAGATAGACGCCAATAAGGCATTTATAAGGGGGAGGCCTGCGTCCAGCAGTGGACCAATATAGGTTGGTTGAGGTTGAGGTTGAGGTAGATAAGTAACAGTCGCACTTTCAAATGTACGTAAATGTTTACTTACGCTATCATTATGTAAAGTTTTATGTTTTATGTTTGACAGTTTAAGAAATCATTAACATCCCTGACTTACCTATGATAGGTAATACTAGTTGCTGCTCGCTTCGCACGCATTAATTTGGACGCTTTAATCACATCACATCACACTAATATTATAAATGCGAAAGTTTGTATGGATGGATGTTTGTTCTCACCACCCTCTTCACGCCAATACTAATGAACGGATCGGGCTGAAATTTTGCATACGGGTAATTCTAATCCCGGAGTCAAACATAGGCTACTTTTTTATCCCATAAATCAGTTCCCGTGGAAAATCACCTTGGATCAAAGTGTGCGAAGCCGCGGGGCGCAGCTAATAGATTTTATAAATTAGTAAGATTTTTGGGTACCATTTACCTGGTACACGTATAACTAATATAACTGGTAAGAGGTATAAAAAATTAGCTTATAATAGATACCACAAACTGTACGTTGGATTTTTAACATTGACCTTGTTAAACGTAATAATATGATAAAATGGGTGGCGCTGTCATATTGGCTCGGGTATGCGCCGTAATAGGGGTTCAGATTTGTGACGTAAGCTTAAAAAAACAATCGCGCCAGCTTTTAAAAATGTATCATAATATTAACTATACCCATGAGCGTCATCCAAAACAAAAACTGTCAAAAAACAAAACACAACAGCGCCAGATAAAACCACAAAACAAAATAACAAGATAACAATCATAGATGCCGAAATAATTGCATAAACATCTGAACTAGGGGAGATGTCATTGGGGAGAGGTGGGTATCTGTTGACACGATCTCCGAAACTGCGATATGATAGGGAATATCTGCTTCCACCCTGCGGTAAGAACTGATTTATTTGTGGTTGGTAACTGATATAATGAAACTTCATTCAACATTATAAAAAAAAGCGATTTTAATTAAAAAAAAATGGAGTCTATTGACATAATATACAACTTTATTGACAAAGAAAATTACAATGTTTATAATTATTACGTTTTTAATTACATAAATTGGCATTCGACGATTACATAAAGCGTACCCTTAACCAAATGAGAAAGTACATATTAATGGGAATTATTCCAGTTTTTTATTTACTTAGTGAGCTAATACAAAAATGCATTTCCAATTATAATAGTCACAAAAGTGATAGTTATGATAACTAACTAACCAGACAACATTTCATGGGAAGTAAAACCAAAAACTTAGCCGTGAGAACCCAAAAACTGATTGATCAAAGTTATTTTTGATAAAGATAAATATGAAAATCATCGGCTAACCACGTTTTTTATTGCCCCTGGCATTAAACCGTGTAGAGAGCGACCTATTAGATAAAAACGATACTCTATTGCTCTATGGGTAGAGCCGCGTGGCGCACGCGTGTCAGTTTGACAGCTAAACAAACATGGCGCCGATTGAGATATCAAATTGTTATTAGTAGAAATAAGCAAACGCATTGTGCAAATATAATTTTCGTAATTGCCGATTCTACCCCTAAAGTTAATCATAGGGTAGAAGTTTTGGGGAGACTTGATTTTTAGTTCAAACAAGATATGTTTTAGGATAATTAATTGAATAGCCACTCTAGTTCACTTACGGTACCTAAGGCATGCATTAGGTAATAGGGTATATGCATCGATTTTTTTTATTGTTTTAATCGATACTTTAGGTCATTATTTAACCGAAAAATGATAAGACGCTCACTGAATTTCGCAATAATGAGGTAAAAAAAACAAATCAAAACTACAATCATTTTCGGGTGATAAAAAACGCTGCCATATTAGCGCCATGTTTATTTGACGTCAACGTTTACACTCGATTAAAACCTTTTGTTACGACCTCAGTAGTGATCATCTCAGAAAAGAGGTTTTCCGAAAAATCTGAAAATAACCGACAATACGAAATGTGAAGTGGGCAGAATCATGGTGCAACAAGCAAAATAAAAAAAGAATAAATGTGAACAGAGATGTCACGTCCGCTCTAGTCAATGGCGTAGCGTTTTGAAATTTTGCGATTGAGATTGAAAATATCAATTTTTCAATGGTTAAATTCTACAATAAAAACATCTCAAAATTCTAAAATAAATATGTAGATATGTTTCTATATCAATAGAGAATACGTATATATTTTTTTAGGCATTTTGAAATCACATGCATATACCCTATTGGGGCCATAAATATGTTTTTTTCTTTTGATAACCTCAACCTCAGCAGCCTGTATTGGTCCACTGCTGACGCAGGCCTCTGATGAGGGCCTTATTGACGTTTATCTCATGACCCATAATCCCCACGCCGGGCATTCTATAGATATTCCTTAGTCGCCTCTTTCGACACCCACGGTAAGATTGAGGATCCCATCCCGGTATGATCAAGCTTGATAAGCTTGGCATGATAAAGCTTTTTTAAAACAATCTTATATCATCTGTGATCAAAGTAATTGGGAAAACAAATCCAAGGAACCAGAGTTACGTCCTTTTGGCTTGAAAGTTTCTATGGACACCTTCTGTATCCATTGTCGTACCACACAAACATACGAACTAAAAGGGCAAGATATAATTGAGTTACCTGTAGATTGATTGCATCTGTCTGCAGTTAGCTTAATTGGTTTTAATTATAAATAGTACTTTTTATTTGGTTTTACTATTTGATTGTCGTTTTCTTTGTTTTTATAGGTATTGCCATTCCACCTTGTTTCGACTTACTAGACTTCATCTTCAGTAAATGTTTTCACTCTTCAGAGAAAGAAAGAAAGTGATGAAAGACATCACTTTCTTTCTCAGGAATAATTCGGTACGTTATATATTTTATTATTATATGGGTACCTACTTAAATATTTATAAAAGGAGGTACCTAGTATATTTTACTATATTAAAGAATATATGTTTTTTTATTTATGTCAATGTTAAGATATATTAATTGCATTTTTCTTTCTTCTGTTTTATAGCACTAGGTACCTACTAAATTGTTGTACACACTACGCAAAGGTTAGCAGCTAGAGAATGCTATCTAGCATTATGTTGGCCTTTATACAAAATTTGTGCAATAAACTATATTCTATATCTACAATATCCATCTACATACTTCTTTGTGATAAACCGAGCTTTGCGGTGGTAAGTTGGCAACACACAGACAAACCCGATCACCTGTGAAATAGCTCCTTAGTCCACCAATCAATTAGACGCCTACGCCCAGGGTATTCATAGTCGAGAGGTTAAATCGATTCCTGTAGGGCTATTCAGACTCCGCTATCGAGTTATCGACACGGAATGTGATGCAGATTCGCACGAAAATTGAAATATTATGTTACCGTTTCAAAAACATGTGAAGTTTCGGTGACTCCTACTAATATTTTAAACGCGAAAGTTTGTAAACATGTATGTAAACATAACATGTTTGTTGCTCTTTCACGCAACAACTACTGAACGGATCTTGCTGAAATTTTACATTCAGTTAGTTCTAGGCCTGGAATAACACATAGGCCATATTTTTTTTATCCCATATATCAGTTCCCGTGGGAAAGGCGTGCGAAGCCGGGCGCAGTTAGTAACACTTATTTACCACCACAGGAATCGTAATTTATTATTACCACTTAAGTCATGGTAAAAATATCTTGTTGTTAATGAATTTAAGAGGGTGCATTGGACGCGATTTTGTGAAAAGGATAGCCATAGGATTTTGGCGTACATGTTTTTGTACATTTACAAGAAAACTACACCACTTATGAAAAAATCCAACCGAGGAACCAAAGAATTAGTAATGACCTACGAATCAAAACAAAAATCTTTTCTATAGACCCCAGGGTTCCTGAGATGCCAACTTAGGTTCAAAACTGTTCAGTTTCATGATTTATTTGAATTGTTTTATTTGATACGTGTTTTCACAAGCAGGGAACCGGACAAAAAAAGTTGAATTTTATGTAATTCTTGTTTTTATCACGGGGATCCCGTGATTACTGAGATCTATGCCTAGTTTTTAACATCCACTAGGTTCCAACCTTAAAGTGTTTTCTAACTATGGTTTATCCATCCAGCATGGAGCATGTTAGTAAATAAACCACGATACAAATAACAAAAGCTCACTTGCTTGGCGTCGAGTTTCAGATATAATTAAATGCAATTTTTATTGAAGGGAGGATCTAAAATCGACAAGTAATGTAAATTACGTATAAACGCGCCAACAAAGTGAATTTTAGGTTAAGTATGGGCGGTTTGTATACGTTTATGCCTCATTCAAAATGGACATAGTTTAGATAGAACTTGGGATATAATCCAAGGTAAATACTTATCCTCCTCAATCCCAAAAAAAACTCTAGTCCTCATATTCACTCCTTTCCTGCCCCGTGATCCGAGAGCTTCCGTAGTGAAACCACGGTTATTCCCAGTGCTGTATAGACGGTACGGATACGGACGCTTTGTGATGCAGATACCCTTAATCCCGCTCTGTCGCTACGTGTCAACACCAGCCGCAAAATGGGACAGGATAGTATGGATCTACCGTCACGTCCGTAAATTTATAACCGTACCTATTTAATCCGTAACTTTATTCTATTCATTCTGCTTTTGGTCCATGGCGAGAATCAAATTACATTATTTAAGTGAATAAATTACAAATTTATGGTTTTAGGATTTTCTTTTTATTTGTGCTATAAGACGCATAAGACCTGTTTCTTGCCAAGGGAGGTCATTCAGGCTCCATACAAGGTTGGGCCTGCAAATATTTTAACCTAAAAGTCAGATTTTTGACTTACAAAATCATTTAAAATTGTTCACTTAGAGACTTGGAGCCTACTAATATTATAAACGCGAAAGTTTGTAAACATGTATGTTTGTTGCTCTTTCACGCAATAACTACTGAACAGATCGGTCTGAAATTTTGCACACCTACAGGTACATAGTTTACACTGTTGCAAAACAATCTGGAGGTAGCTCAACTAATCCATATTCATACCAGTCGGTGCTAGTTGCATTACCCCGCTGTATGGCAATGCTGATGCGTTACGCCTATCTATCAAAAATAAGGACGTATCCACACTACCCCGCCGCCGATTCTAGCAAGCAACAGCGCGAAAGGATTATAGGGCTGAGATAGCAATTTGCAGCATTTAATTACAAGATAAATTAGTATGTAAATTAATAGCCTGGCTGGTGTTTTAACGTGAAGATTAAATATTAGGATTTATTTTGTACACCTTTAGAGGTGAAAATATTGCCTAATACTTTGGGAGTTGGTACCTAACCTACTTACGGTGTGTTGGCACGGATCACTTGAGTTAGCTGTATATATTGTTTGCAGTATTCGGCAGTGAGCTCAATTGGTACAAATGATCAAACAGGTAATGTAAATACATTACATTATAATTACATGTATTTACAATCTAATGTATGTATTTCTATATTTGTTTAGGTTTTGTAAGGTGAGGGGATTGCGGTTCTTTGTTTTTTTTTTTTTTTTCAATTTGTCGCTTTGGACAAATTATGCTAAAGCCATATTAGGGCCACACTGCCTTGTCTTTCGTTAAATAATTTTCATATCTGTATTTAATCAACTGACTACAAATCCGCCATTTTCTTGAGTCGCAGTTCTTTGAATGAGTCAATATTTTTTTTTTACAGAGATTAAAAAAACTGTTTACACTGTCAAAAGTTCTAAATACAAATCAGTCCAACCAAATAGCTGTCAACTTTTTATGCAACCTCTTTAGAAAGATTCGTTCCGGATTCGAACAAAAGCTCCCAGTTCCCGCTAGATAAGCTATAACTACCCTCAATATCTCGCGTTCTACCGTATTAGACGCTCACTCGGTCGTGTGATTAAAAATTATGCAGTCGCGCGCCAGACGTCGCGAGCGGCGGTCGTGTGCGGATTATAAGCTTTTTAAAGGGATAATGGGTCAATGGGATTGTAGTTTAAAGGGATTTGTGACGGGTTGAGTTTGATATGGGAAATCTTGAGTGGCTTTTTTCTGATTATGATCATTGTTTGAAATTGATTTTATAATAGCAATACAATGTTTTTATAAAATAGTAAGAATGCATGACTTGAAAATGATGCTTATAACAATAATAATAATAATGTTGGACAATTCACACAGAATAATCTAGCCCCAAGCTAAGCAGAGCTTGTGTTATGGGTACTAGATAACTGATATACATAATACATTTCATAGATAGATATTTTTTCTTATACATAGATAACATTCAGAACACCCTGAACAACATCGTAGACACATTTGTCCTGAGGCGGAAATCGAACCCGCAACCTCCTGCGTCGCACCGCACGTGGACCTTCGCTCACCGCGCAACAGAGGTCGTATAATTTAGGACTGAAGACTAGAATTATGTACTCTTAGCTATCGTATGGAGAAAAACAACATAAAAGCTAGGTAATGTTATGGTAATGTGGGAACTGAATGATCAAAGGGTTTTGAATGATCAACAAGGCTGAAGAAATCCTACTCTAGCTTAATTACTCTACCTACCTAGGTGGAGTAATTAAGCTAGAGTAGGATTTCTTCCTACCTAGGTGGAGTAATTAGCTACCTTTTTTCTGCAGTTCAATATCTACTCAAGTTCTAGCAATTTATTTTCTGCTGAATAATTTAGGTACCTACCTTTAACTTTCCACAAAATTCCCTACCGTAGTAGGTACCAACCACGATTGCAACCTCGAGATTAAATGAAAAACTTTGTAAAAAGAAAAACTTTGTCCCTATCAGGGTTCTGTTTCGCCACATCACGTAGAACGCGTCCCCTACGGAACCCCGGGGCGTTCAACCGCGAAATGGGACCCGCTTAGCGTATATCGAAACCTGAAAGGAATTAATAGACTCTTTTGATTCCTTTTCGAAGTTCCCGAGATTTACATTTTTATGGAAATTATTTTTTATTAGCCTGGCTCGTAGTTACATTCGCTACTTTATACATTACTAGCTGAGCCCCGCAGCTTCGCACGCGTTTTTCTTATGGAAACGTTGAAAGGTGATTTTTATCCCACGGGAACTGATTTATGGGATACAAAGAAGCCTATGTTTGATTCCAGGATTAAAATTACCTGTATGCAAAATTTCAGCCCGATCCGTTTTGTAATTTTGGCGTAAAGAGGTAACAAACATCCATCCATCCATCCATCCATCCATACGTCCATACAAACTTTCACATTTATGATAGCAGCGACTCGCAGTTTCACCCGCGCAGTTCCCGCTCCCGTGGGAATTACGGGATAAAATATAGCGTATATAGTCACTCCCTGAAAAGTAAGTATTTTAATGATGAAAGAAAAACTCCAAAACTAAAATTGTTTCAAAGTTTATTTTAGCAGACTCAAAGCAAATTACAATATGCTAGTATCCAAATATATGTCCCTGAACCGGATCTTGGATGCAAGGGATATAAAATAGTTAAACCCCGATTTTGGTTCAAACGTACCTAACCACCTTAAGGTACTTGAATATCCAAATAAAAAATCACAGAACCGGCTCTCGGGTCCAAGAGTCCAAGGGACTCTCTCCCTTGGACCCGAGAGTCCCTGTCATCAGGACCCCATTGGACTACGACACCGATAAATAGAATCGCATTATGCTCCCCAGAGGTGCAAGCCGACCGCATCTATAGGTGTTTAATGACTTAGTGGGTACGACACGATATCGGTACGATAGATCTAAGGTTATTCAACTGGAACTGTTATGAAATACAAGAAAAGGAAAGAACTAAATATAAGTAAAGGAATAAACAAATTTACTTGTAATATCTATAGCGTACTCCGTGGTTTTCGTTATGATTTCATAAAACCTTTGCTTTGAAAGTGATTTCAATAACTTTTTGACACCATAAACGAATTTATAAAAAAAAAGACGTGTGGCACTCGGGGACTGCCACGGTAAAGCTATTGCAATGCCATCTAGAGGCGAGTTGCTGAACTAAAGAGACAAACATCATATTTCAAAAAGTCATTAAAAGTTCTACTATTCATCGATAGATGGCAAAACTAAAAAGTATCACCGCTGTTCCGGTCGGAGTGGGGAGCGTAAGGTTTTCTCGTTACGGAATTTCTGGATTCTGTCCCCGCGCTCAAGGCCCGCGATAGAAGCTATGCAATATCTTAAAAAATCTCAATTTTGTACCTAAAAAATCACCTCCGTAGATTAGTGACTGAGTAGAAACTTCTTCAGGCATCTAGGTTTTGAGCCGTCTCGCAGTCGATGGTTTTCCTTCATAAGTGAAAGACGAAATGGGAATGAAGCCTTCTCTTGTCCTTCAAATTAGGTCTAAATATATCTAGTAACTCATGATCGTAGATTCTAAAGTAAATATGTGTCCCCTACCTCCTAGCTACCTCCGCCGCAAGTGGAGTGTTTGTGCGAAAGAGTGTAAAAGTACGTCTGTTTGTCCTCCGTGTGTGCTTAAGGAGATTGCTTTGATCGCCGCGAATTTGGGTTCCATGTAGATATTATTTGGGTGTTTTGTGAGTTTAAATGGATAACGTACACCTATTTGATACAGAACACTTCTGTCTATTTTGTTTGTTATTCGGTGGTAGTGAGAATATTCCGCTAAGATTGCTGACTTAAATAATTGATAGTTTTGAAAAAGCTAAAAACTTGCGTTACTCATTTATTTATCACAAAGCACTCTTGGAGATGCCAATTTAATGGGTTACAATATAGGTCATCATCATCATCAACCTATCACGTTCACTGCTGGACATAGGCCTCCCCTAATGAGCGCCATAGGGCCCTGTCTTCAGCTTGACGCATCCAGCATCTGCCTGTAGTCTTTTGCAGATCGTCACCTGGCCGGAGGTCGTCTGACACTACGTTTGAGGTCTCCCACTCAAGAACTCGTTTACCCCAGCGGTTGTAGGTTCTTCACGAAATATGGCCGGCCCACTGCCATTTCAGTTTGCTAATTCTTTGATAACTTTGGTTCTTTGTGTTGTTTTCGTTTGGTCGATATCCCCGACCTATATTGATTCGACTTAAAATCATCAAAGAGTTAACAGACTTCTGTCAAAGCGCTCTGCTGGTTTGATGCGTTAGCATTTGTAAGTTGTTATCTCTTTTTTATATATTTTTACATATTTTTTTCATATCATTCAGTTCCTGTCTTGTGTGTATAATTTCTTTTCAATTATTGGTACCTACTTAGTTATTTAAAGTTCTAGAATTTGTAAATTTAGTCATAGTTTACTTTCTTGTAGGTACTTTTTTTGTCAAAGAACAAAACTGTTTTAATTATTATTATTTTATCACTCCTTCTCCGCAAGCAAGCAATCTTTTAGCTTCTACATGCGAGGACATATAAATTGTTATGAGTAGTATGTTCTCCGAATAAAGCAAAATATGTTTTTTTCAGGAAATGTTTCTACGATCTATTTGTTCAGGGTGTTCTGAATGTTTTCTGTGTAAGTACGTATATTAAAAATGTCTATCTCTCTATTACTATAATATTATAAAGAGAATAGATTGTTACTACTGGACCGTTCGTCGTGTGGTGCCGGCGGCATAGAATTTGCACCACCCCAATTCTTCCCGTGGGTGTCGTAAGAGGCGACTAAGGGATATCTTCTGGGGGGCGGGCAGCAGCGCCCCCCGCAGAACAAATCTTCCACCAAACTGCGATCCCCAACCCGCATGCCCAGCGTGGGGATTATGGGCATTACCCCCCATGAGTTAAACGCCAATAAGGCGTTTATCAGGGGGAGGCCTGCGTCCAGCAGTGGACCGATACAGGCTGTGGATGTGGATGTGGATGGATGTGGACCGATTCAAAAATTTCGTTTATCAGCTGACTTGTCAGGGAGTGGCATAGGCTATATTTTATCCCAGAATTCCCACGGGAACGGGAACTACGAGGGCGAAACCGCGAGGCGCTGCTAGTGTATAATAAAAATAAATAAGAAGAAAAACTCTAAAATTTAGATATGCGGGGCGCGGTGCTATTTTCACGGAAAGAATGGATAAGTACTCATTTGACGACCTCTGTGACGCAGCGGGCAAAGATCCGCCTACGACGCAGGAGGTTCAGTTTCGATTCCCGGCTCCCGTTCTGAATGTTTTCGATACAAGTATAATGAAAAATATACATATATCTATGTTGTCGCGAAGGCGAAGAAATATTTTGAATACCTACCTAGGTTGTAGGTAGGTTGATAAAGATTTTAGCTGACTGGCCATAACCGGTCGAGGCGAAGCGAGCGCGCGCGCAGCGCGGTCCTTCGGCGACGAACGGCCGACGATTCACTGTTACGAGACAATGAGCGAGACACATCGGTGAGTGACTTTGAGTTACATTGTATGCAATTGAGATCTTTTGCCACCGATATTAGAATCAGTTTCAGATTATAATTGTTGTGTGTATACCAATTCGTTGGTCTGTCTGCGGACAAGTAGATCAGAGATAAAGTGTGAGGTACGGGATGGCTATAGGGGAGGTTGGAGGCCATAAGGGGAATTATCCCCATAATAGTAAGAATCAGTAACCCGAGCACAGGTGGAACAGCCATCATAGCTCGCTGAACTAGAGCACAGGTGGAACAGCCATCATAGCTCGCTGAACCTGAGCACAGGTGGAACAGCCATCATAGCTCAATGAACCACAGTCCGATGGAACAACCATCCGTCCGATGAATTAGTCATCACATCCAGATAGAACAGCTAAGTATCATGTCAGATGAATTAGCATTAGAACCGGTGGAACAACCACCTCATTGTTGCATAACCTTGTTTCAGCACTTCTTTAATTACTTTTTTAATGTTTACCACATACATACCTACATATAATATTCGTCATAATTCAGAGTGTAGAGGTATTTGGCGACAGTTGTATATTGTATAATGTTCAGTTATCTAGTAAGTACCCATAACACAAACTCGGCTTAGCTTGGAGCTAAATAATGCTGTGTGAATTGTCCAGCATTATTTATTATCTTATACCTTTAAACGAGCAATTCTTGTTAATAAATATATATATATAATCTGAATCTCAGAAACGCCTCCAACGATGTTCATGAAATTTAGTATACAGGGGGTTTCGGGGGCGATACATCGATCTAGCTTAGGATTCATTTTCAGAAAACGTCGTTTTATTCGTGTTTTCAATCATGTTTCATCAACTTTATTGTAATCAATTGACTCTGCCTGACATCTATTGGCAAATAGTAATACCATTTTAATTGTGTTTTCAATAATAAACTTTATCAGAATCAACTTAAGCTTTAAACTGAAACATATGACACTTCCTGACATCTATTGTCGAATAGTTATACTATTGTATTCGTGTTTTCAATTATCAACTTTATTCTTATCAACTTAAAGACAAAACTGAATAATATGACTCTTCCTGATATCTATTGGCGAATAATATTACATAATTTCAAAAAAACCAGGTACTTATGTATATAATATTATTGTATCAAAAAGCCTCGTAGCATTTCGTAGGCGTAGCAAAGGCGTAGACCTGCTACGCCACGTAGACCATAAAGCGTAGAGCCCGCTACGAAGACCGTAGCAAACGGTTTTTTACCTAGTTCAAGGTAAACTTAATAATCTTAAAAGCTTTATTGTACAAAGGGGAGCTTATCCCTACAAGAGTTTTCTTACAGCAAACCTTTGGGTATGGAGAAAGGTAGTGCAATGAATATACTGTTTTAAATTAGTAAGTAACTCACTCTGACTTATTCTAAGTCCGAGTAAAAAATATTTATTTCCATAAATACCTACACTAAACATACAATAACTTAGAAAAGGTCAAATTCTTAAAATTTAACATGAACATGGAAATAAAGTTATATTTTTGATTTCCCTCAGTGTTTCTATGTATTTTTTCTCCGGTATGTAGACTAAAGTAAAGAAGCGACGAAGAAACCTTTAACCTGTTGCCAGTGAGGAATAACACTGCCGATGACTGACTTGCAAACTTCCATAAAATCCAAAAAGTAGATAAAACCAAGAAAAACTTCTGTTTTTCGTCCTTTGTTGCCATAATCTCACAAAACACTGTAAAGATTTGTTAGCTATTATTCCATTAGCTATATCCGAGGGTAGCTTGTAGCCAATAACAAAATCCTTTCCAAGTCCGAATGCCTTAACGTAGAAGCAGGGGACCCTGTTAGCAAGTACACATTAGGCGTTTTGAAACGTTTTGGTAACTTGGGTTTTAAATACCATCTGGCCCACTTGTTACTTGGCCCATCTTGCTATTACCTCTTATTTTCTGATAATGCTATCACTTAGTTTTAAGTTTTCATTCATAAACGTCTTTGTTGGCATAAAATATCTTGGAATCTGGAAACGAGTATAAGTATTCAAACTTTTGGATGTAGTTGACCAGTTAGATCACAGGAACTGCATGGTCTGATCCCACCACGCCCCTTCCATTCCAGGATATGCAGATTCACAACACACACAATACCGATATACCATCCAGGCATCCATCGCACTAAGCGGTTTTCCTCCACCTTAATTATTCGCACCGCTAAGGAATGAAACTCGCTTCCTCTATTTTTACGGCCAATTACAACCTGGGTTTCTTCAAGACAAGGGTGAAACGAAGGCCTAGAGGGCCTCGATACACCGTCGGCCGAAAAAAAGATGGTATTTATAAACGCGCGATACAAAAGCCAGCTTATATACGCCTAATGTGTATCCTATAAAGGTCTGAATTCCGAAGATGCAAGGGGACCTTGTTAAAACGTTAATCGAATCCCTCTAATGGGATTTTTTTCTTGGGGTGCATCTAAAGGATTAATTTATATCAATTTAAATGGGGTTGCTACAGGGTGGACAAAGAGTTGCGCAAATATCGTATTGTGAGTTGATTATTCTGATTGATGAATTGGTTCTGTGTCAGGTTTTGATTAATTGCTTTGTTTTTTAAATCGGGTCTGGTAACGCTCGAAAATAGCTTACCGTGTTCGCAAAACTTCTGCTATTTATTATTATTTGTAGGTTCACAAACTTCTTCTTTTTGTTTCTAAACTAAATAAGTTAATAGATAGTTAGGTTTTTATTATTTGATTTTCAGATGCAGTAAGCATTTGGAAATCAAATAAAAAAAACTAATTATTAGCTTATTTAGTATACCTACGTGGGTACAAATTAATTACTTACGTTGGTGTGTTAAAAAGATTCACAAATTTTTTCGTTAGTTTTGTAAACGAAATGAAACCAACACCGTTCAAATAAACTAAAACAAATCCACCGAAAACCAGTGTCACGTTCCCTTTCCAAATCGGTTTTCCTTTTTTCGATCTAACACGGAGTTTTTGTTTTTTTCATCGGATTCCCCGGTTTTTATGGCATCACCCTGTCAACTAAGTCTAATCCAGTTTGTTTGCCGTAATGTATGTGGGAGCGGACGTATGGAGGATATTAAATATATATACGAGACGATATTGTTCGAGTGAAATTTCTACAAAGAGGTTTTTTTATTGAATTAATTTTGTTTTAGTATATCAATTTTAAATCTATTGTACAGGTAATTAATACTAAAGTTATTTACAACGGGATATTTACCATGATTTGAGTTTTGAGATTTCTAATATTACGGCACAGTTTCATGCATGATTTCGCGATCATGCCGCATGAAATATTGGAACGCTTTTAACTCAAATCATGGTAAATATAGAATCATTGTAAATAACTTTAGTTTTAATAACCTGCACGACGGATTTAAAATGGAAATACTAAAACAATACCTTCATAACCTTAATTTTTTGAAGTCACATGCACCCTATTCAGATGCTCACAAAACTAAACTAATTTGACAGGGCTCAAAATGTCGCCGTCTCTTTCATAACGATCAAAATAATAAGGATGGCATAATTATAGTCCTGACAAATACGTATAAGTCTAGTTTTGGCGACATCTGAATATACACCAACCTTGGGGCTAGATGATTCTGTGTGAATTGTTCAGCATTATTTATTTAATTACTCCACCTTCCATATTTCTCTCATCCAAATTCAAAAACTCTAAGCTAGCGTCAACCCTAACACGCTGTCTACATTCTGTAAGCTCTTGTAAGCATTTTATTCTGTTTTTAACCCACTACCGTTACAAAGAATTCAATCTCGACTGGACATGGGCCTGCTTTGTAGTCTAGGCTTTTCATTTACCCAGATAGATTTCAGACCGATCTTGTTAGATAAATTACTCTGGTAATTATCTTGTAGACTCTGTTCGAGAAGAGAGGAGTCGTGGAGAGTGAGAGCGCTCGTGTGCCAATTTGACAACTTTTGTTGCGTTGACAACACTGCTCTGTCGTTGCAGTACGACTAAAAGTGTTAGTTCATCGTAACAAGGTTAAGGTGGAAGTACTCCTATTTCCGCATTTGGACTCTCATTAGGTCCATTATGCGTTATGCTAGCATAGCCAGCCTAACTCCGTCCAGAAGCGCAGAATCTTCCTGGGATCTTCACAGGCCTCACGGAGTGACCTCGGCAAGTTGAGGATTTCTGTTCGTTGCGCTGTTACTCCCTCGCATTCCAGGACTACGTGGGCAGCTGATTCGTCGTCGCTGAGGCACCCTCTGCAGAGAGGGCTGTCCGTTGCTCCGATGGTGAATAAGTGTTTGTTCAGAGGGCAGTGACCTGTTATGGTTCCTACCAGGATACGCAGGTCCGTTCTATTTAGGTTGAGTAGGTGTTTCGTAAGCTTGGGTGAGGTTGATGGAAGCGCCGCTCTGGCTTGTCTGCACTCCAGCAGGCTTGACCATCGTTCGTTGTGCATTTCTTTGGTTTTGAGCCGGATCCATGTCTGGAGTAGTGAGAATGGCAGGGGCAGGAAAGGTGCGGGGCCTTCTATGGTTGTTTCTGATCCCCTCCGTGCCAGTTCGTCGGCGGCGTCGTTTCCTAGTGATCCGCTATGTCCCTTGATCCACTGAAGAATGATCCGATTAGCAGTGGATATCCTCTCTAGTGCCAAGTGACATTCGTATAAGAGCCTGGAGTTACAGCTGTTGCTCTCCAGAGCCTTGAGTGTGGCAGCGCTGTCAGAGAGAATGCGAACATGTTGACCATTTATGTCTCTCTTGTGTATTGCTGTAGCTGCGTGGGTTATTGCTGCGCATTCGCATTGGAATATGGAGCTGTGTTTTCCTAGCGTTATCGATATGTTGATGTTGAGGTCCATTGAGTGAACCCCGGCGCCCGTACCAGTGTCTGTTTTAGATCCATCTGTGTAAATTCTTACTTCGTGGGCGCCTGATTGGTAGTTCACCGTAACGCCACGACTCTTCTTTTTTTGAAGGCTCTTTGAACAGGCTCGGCATCTAGCTTCTATGATAGTTCTATCGCTGATGACCTACAAGTCATAAATATAGATTACACATCAATGTTGCGAGTTGAATTAGGTTGATATTTTTTTTAATATATGCATGCATACATATTGTAGGTACATAATTACAGAGGTAAATTATTTTTCTATAAAAAACACGATCGCTGTAACGAGGTAGAAATGGAGGAAATAATAACAAAAGTTACGCAACAATACCAGATATTACAAACAAGGAATTATAATAAGTATAACACAAAAAATTTAAAGTAAATACGAACTGGCTTGAGACGTAACTTATTTGCACACAACAAATAATTTTACCTACATGTTAAGCGAACATTTTAACTAAAGGTTCTTAAGAAAATAAACTAAATCTATAAAAATAACAACAATGCCAACTACTACTGACTATTGTAAAAATCATATTAGTTAGTGGCTATGCTGCTCTCACGAGTATCATCGCTATAAAATCTATATCTTCTTATCTATATATATAAAAGAAAGTCGTGTTGGTTACACTATTTATAACTCGAGAACGGCTGAACCGATTTGGCTGAAAATTGGTGAGGTGGTAGCTTAAAACCAGGAAACGGACATAGGATACTTTCTATCCCGTTCCCGACTGAAAGAATCTTGATGAAATTTGGCAGGTAAGTAAACGGTATCCCTGGGACGTACATAGGCTACTTAAATAGAGCGTGAGAAGCCGCGAAAAAAAAGCTAGTATATTTATAAAAGAAAGTCGTGTTAGTTACACTATTTATAACTCAAGAACGGCTGAACCGATTTGGCTGAAAATTAGCGGGGAGGTAGCTTAAAACCAGCAGGGCTAAGCTGCGACCCAGAAAAGACGTCGCGCGCGAGACGACTAATTTTTGTCGTGGTTTGTTGCTTTCTCTTTTACTCTAGGATGCCCAAGAGAGATAGAATACTCATTGTCGAGTAGTCCTTCTCGCGTTGAGACAGACACTGACAACAGTTGTCACTGGTTTTTGTGAACTGCACAGAGAATTATACATAACCTTCTTAGTTTTCACCTTCTTTATAGTAGTTTGAACATTTTTACTGGTAGAATGGTGGTAAACCAGTCGAAACACACACAAAAACCAAAAAAGAAGGAGAAGAGAACGTACGCGGTACTTCTGACAATGCTCTAACAATACTTTTGAAAATTAGAAGAGAGCTAACATTATTGTAGAGAGATAGATATTATACTCATATTATACCTCGTAGTTGGCAAAGCACATATGTAGGTATAAGGTACCGCCAGTGTCCTTGCAAAACGCAGAATAACATACTAACCGCAAATTTTTTGAATCAAGCGCGTACTATGAATCGAGTCTAACGAATCGAGTTAGTTAGTAAGTAAGTACCTACAAAAACAACTAGTACCTACCCTACTCTATCTACTCTGTGCAACTTGCGTCCACGTTCAGTAGGTTCCTTTCCTACGTAGTATATTTTGACTCACGCACAAAACAAACACCTAGGTATACTTTCAGAGAGTTTACATTTATGATTAAGTTAGGATGGCAGATTAGGTACCCACCTACTCTGTATTTATGTTGTGAGTGTTGTAAAAAAAGAAAAAGAACTTAGGTATAGGAAATACAAACCATTGGAAATCTGCTGGGAAAGGACTCTTTAGCAATGCAATATTGATACCTAGGTGCTTGGTAGGTGTACCTACCTACCTTACAACTTATCTCCGGTTGACTGAGGAAGCGACTGTTTGCCGTCTGGAAGTGACCTAAAGTATGGTCCTGCCTTATTTTGTCGTAGATACCTACCCACCGCCCGTTGTCCAAAAACTTCACGGAACACAAGGACCTACAAGGTGAATATGCAAGCATGTATATACTACCTATGGGTGCATTGTAGTCAGAAAGCGAAGGCATTAATTACTATTATACACCGTCCATAAATAATTTTAATACGGGACCGCCATGACAAACACAATTATGTGAAAATTAACAAGAAAAAGTTCTCGCGAGTTCTCGTGCTCAAATCTAAGGTCGAGACTTTGACAGTCCAACGCGAAAGAGAACAATAAAATCTTTCCAGATTTTATTGTTTATTTAGTATTAAATAGGCTCCGAAACCATTGGACCGATTTTAAGAAATCTTTCATCATTAAGCTTACTTATCAGGAAGTAACAAAGGCTAAAATTAACATTATATCCCTGAATTTCCACGGGAACTTGAATTACGTGGATGAAACCGCGAGGCCTGTTAGTCTATACTAATATTTATAAAGGGGAAAGATTTGATTGTTTGTTTGTATTGAATAGGCTCCGAAACTACCGGACCAATTAAAAAAATTATTACATCATTAAAAAGCTTACTTTTCAGGAAGTGACATAGGTGGTATTTAACCCTGAATTCCCACGGGAACGGGAACGACGC
Source organism: Eupithecia tripunctaria (assembly GCA_955876795.1). Classification (NCBI taxonomy): domain Eukaryota; kingdom Metazoa; phylum Arthropoda; class Insecta; order Lepidoptera; family Geometridae; genus Eupithecia; species Eupithecia tripunctaria. The sequence goes on from OY041621.1 coordinate 4,155,053, forward strand.
GGGTGAAACCGCGAGTCACTGCTAGTAATGTACATTACATTAGGCTCCGAATTAGGGAAATCATTTGTGGGCAATTGCGTAAGATTCTATAATAAGCTTCCATCTGAAGCAACTGACCCTATTCGTATATTTAAACTGTACATAAAACGAAATCTTATCAAGAAAGCCTATTACTCCGTAGATGACTACGTCAATGATGTTAATACTTGGCCGAATGTCGCCCAGTTCCATACAGACAATAGTATGTAAGACCAGTTAGACTTAGTTATCCTAAGATTGTATTAGTTGATAAGCGATAAACTTGCTAGTGGTTTCTGTTTCACTTCTTCCGCTAGTGGACAAAAAATTGAAGTGAATTGCACCTTTTTTCTCGTTTGATAGTAATAACTATTTATCAAGCTGTATAGTAAAAATTTGACTTGTCTAAGTACTTATTTTGTAAGTCTAAAGAAATAAACTCTGACTCTGACTCTGATTCCTTCATATTCACCCCGTTTCTGTTCAATTTTAGCAGCTACATGTAAAAAAAAAAAGAAAATTATATATATAAGATATATTATAAAAAACTGCAAATACTTTTACTCCGTCCGTCCTATGATCCGTTAAATAATTCGTCGCTGTCCGCAATCACTGGCAAACGACCGCGCTGAATTCCCGTTAAATATTCACAGGGCAACATTTCAGCACGGGGCAGACTGAAATCGAATGATATGAAAAAAAAAATATTCGGCTTGAGGTGCGGCCGAAAAACTTTCTTGACATTATTCTGTTGATGGTGATTATAAAGTAATGTTAACTTTGAATCCAATCCTTTATGTTACACTATTATATTTTAAGTGTGTGGGGGAAAATACTGATGTAATATAGTTCGGGAATAAAACCATTTCGGGATTATTTTTTGTCTCAGATCCTTACCTAGCTGTGTGGTGCTGGCTTTGCTAGAATTGGCACCACCCCATCTCTTCCCATGACCGCGTGCTTAAAAAGTATCCTCAAGCGCTTTAGGCACATACTAGGTACAGACAGGTATCTTATAAACTCCAATCAAGCTTGCTCTAAAATAGGTAGGTAGTAGTAGAAGTAGTAGGTAAGTTACACTGATTAGATTAGTACAGTCTTAAATTAAAATTATTTATCACTTTCGTGAACCCCTGTTATGGTGAAGGCATCCATTTTTTTTACATTCGGTCAAAAAGCCAACAGTTCATCCACTAGTAGGTACCTACCTAAATAGTGAATCCAATCGACCGCATCCGGATCACCCGCAAAGATTAAACTATTAACAAATGGCGCGCCAGGCTTGCCAACACACCAGTTTACCTATAACGCTTTGCATAGTTTATAATGTTCATCGATATTTTTCGATTTTCTTTTTGAGTCTCAATTATAATCTATAAGTAAATGACGAACAAAAAATGGAAACCAATTAGAAGTAGGTAGTACCTATTAATTAAAAATAGATTATGTCAAAATCATGCATGACTAAGGACCTAGGTAATTTATAGATAAAAAAAAATACATTAAAATAAATAGAACTAGTATGTATTTACGATTGAAAGCATTGAGCTTTATTCATTTATTTATTTCAACAATTAGGTTAGCCTACAGCGAGTAGGTACACCAGAACTTACAGGGTAGATATTTAATTTAAAAAAATATACTAGGTACGTGCCAACCTCTTACAGGCCATACAAATCACTGATACAAAACAACGTCACGGGCAGAAACTAGTAGATACTAATATCTACTTCTTTATGTAAAATAGTTCTTATTAGTAATAATAATTATTTTACATAACGCGTTATTTCCGTGTAAAACCGTGTATACCATGTGTATACCTATGTTATTCCTAGATCTAGATCTGTACGAGTAGATGAATATGCAAAATTTCCAGCCTGATCTGTAAAGTATTTTATAACAAACTTTGTCACACCAAAAATACTTTTGTGTTAGGGTTACTTATGCCAATTCTCAAAAATTATATTTTTTTCTTTTCAAAAGTCGAAAGGTTTCAAAAAGCGCATAGATTTTAAAAAGCACATCTTTTTTTAATCTTATTAAAAACCTGCGACTCAGTGATTCCATTCTGCCAATCACAGGTGCATGATATGGCAACTCAATCAGGGTGGCCAAAGATCCTATGGCTATGTTAGGGTAGCAATACTGCACCCTCCAAATCCATTCTACCATTTGTCATTTCTTGTCCCACCAATAATTTTTTTCCGATGACAGTGGCGCTGTCGGCGTTTTTGTAAGTAACTTTCTATAGCTTTTTATGTAATTTTGAAGTGTCAGATTTAGTTCCAATTTCGTCCACCTGCACAGATTAATTTGTGGGGTATGTAAGTGATACACACCTGTAATAACGGCACGAAATTAGTCATTTCGCGGCACGTGTCACACGCCTGCGCGTTCCCGTTTTAATAAATCTATTGTTACATGCTTACCCGATTCTTGATGCAGTGCAATCAGATTAATATTTGGAACTGTAGCTGAAATATACCTATTCTCTCCATAGACTATTAGGCCCGTATTATGAAAGCATGCAAAAGTCATCGACCTATGCTTGAGTTATGCTTATGGATAGTTTTGTGTAAAAACTAATTTTATCCCTTTACCAGGCCTGGGACAAATCCTAAAGTAATAGTGATTTTTTAATAGTTTTCTATGAGTAATAACGTTTAGTCTGAGATTTCATCAATTATATTCAAAAAATTAGCTGAAAACCTAAAAAAAAACATGTGGGAAAGCATAATCCCATTGCCAGTCTAGACGACTAACTTTTCTATCTACATATAATGTTTGGAAATTTGTAAGCATTTTAGTTAAAAACTTTTTAATGAAAAATATGGGTAATCTATGAATGAAACATACAATGTTGGTACTTATTTTTAATTTAAGTTGATCAGTTAAGAAAACCCGCGGCGCAAAAACCTAGTACAAAATAAAGATTTAAATTCACCGGGCTATGTACATATAAATCCCACAATAATTCGGTAGTTTCACAGGCTGAGGTAATATGGTTCCCCACATGCTTTATTTTGTTACATAATAATTTTATTGAGTATTTACTTATAATTTATGCATATATCACTAGAAAAACTTTGATTCTACATCATGTTTTAAAATCGTACGACTGACCTTTCTCCGGTTCGCCATAATCAATGAAATACGCCGCACTTTTCAAAAACACAACCGTTACACGGACGACCATTGAAAGAATGGCCGTAAAAGCGACATTGGACAATGACAGTGACAATTTATTTTTTGTGGCCCTGGGGAATATTTTTATTTGGTCGTTTTTGACAGTTTGTGGTAGATACTTTGCCATAACCTGGTAATAACATCTTAAAATCGATGTGGGAGAGGCTCAATCCATAGCTGGTTAAGGGTTAAAACAATGCTTTGGAAATAATGTCTAAATCTACACTCTCTCATGTAACCCTCAAGGAACGATGCGTTCTGATTACCACGTTGTTACGTTGAACGGTTACCATACCAAGCATTACTTGAGTAATTGCCTATTTTAGAACGATTCCAAACATTAATATCTCTGCCTAGTCATTCTTTTACTCAAGTGTGGTCTAGACCACGCTTGAGTAAGGCGTGGAAAAGATTTGTACGCGCTTTCTTAAAAACCATCAGTGACCCAATCAACTAGAAAGCTCTAAAATATGAAATGTGATGGTCTGGTTGATAAGGTAAAGGAACGTTTTTCGCTTAGATAGTTAGACTAATTTAGACTACTTACTAATTTACTATACAAATTTAGAGATCCGTACGCGTACAAAACCATAACGAAATCATCAGTCCAGAACTGATCTTCCTTAATTAATTCTATGCTATTCATCTTCATTGATACAAGTACTTTTTGGATATCCTCCATGCATGTGTCGCAGCCGGAACGTAGAATTAGCCCGTTTGTAAAATGCCTAGGCCGTTTACAAAACGGCGCCATTCAGCTAAATGGCTAGGCCAATTGTAAAACGCTCAACGTTCAACGATTTGGCTGACTCAAACCTAGCCCGATTGTAAAACGGCTATATCTTTTAATACCATGGATTACTAATTAGTAGTAATGGCGCGCGGTTTTGCTTGTGCGAGAAATACCTGCCTAAATATTTCCTAAACAAACTTCAGAACACTGAAATGTAGGTACTAAAGAAATGTATTTTATGGGATTAAAGTAAAACGTATTTTATTTGAATCCCATAGTAGTGTCACAGTGCCTCAGATTATTAATAATATTATATAATAATCAAAATCAGTGCATAAAATTTAGCTTCTGTAAAATCTAATCTTTAATATACCTACCTCAATAAAATTGAAGTAGGTAGGTAATGTAATAATGTGGCCGTGTGGTGCTGGCTTAGAATTTGCACCACCCCAAGGGATATCCACCGAGGGTTTGCAGCAGCGCCCCTGCTGAACAATTTTCCACCGAATTGCAATCCCTAATCCCTATGCCAAGCGTGGAGCACAGGCGTGAAGTTTATGGTCATTACCCCTCATGGTACAAACGCCAATAAGGAGCTAATCAGGGGAGGTCTGCGTCTTGTAGTACAAGTTGTTGAGGTTGAGGATGTAGTAAAGATAAAGTAACAGCTGTTTAAATGCATGTTATGGTATGCACGGTAGGAACCAAACGACCAACTTTTAAAATTGTGTTATACTGTAGGTAGTTAGGTATCGCTGTCTCTGTTTGAGCTAACCTCCGAACCCAATTTTTAAGCAACTTTCCTTAGCAGATAATTGATGTCATAGCCGGTAATAAAATATAATATGTAGGTAACTGTATATTCTGCGCAGACGGAGCCTCGTACACAGAAACAGTTATCTTCATTTGACGATCGGCCTAAGCATGGTGAACTGCCTAGCCATTCCCTAAACGGGCTAATTCAGATGATCAGCCATATTGTAGAACGTTGATTTCACCGATCGTTCTATAATCGGCCTAGGCATTTAGCTGAATGGCGCCGTTTTGTAAACGGCCTAGCCGTTTTACAAACGGGCTAATTCTACGTTCCGGCTGCGACACATGCATCAATTTTGTTGTTTACTTCGTCCGTTACAATAGCAAACGCTAGACATGAATTATAAAATTAGTAAAATTATCATGAGAAGAGGATGTTTTAGATACTTTTTCAGCGCATGCATACATACATTTCTTGTGATCTTACTTACTTTTATGGTACCACCTCAAATTCAACCTTTAGACAGGTAAAGAAAGAACCATCAAACTTCGATGTGAATTGGCGAAGATATCACCAAAAATGTTGTTTATTTTGTTGTTTTTTAAGCTTGACGGCATAAATACTTATTTTATGTGATCATTCTCTATCCAACAGCGAAATAATTTTTAAAATCGGTCCGTAATAGGGTATATGCATCGATTTTTTTTATTGTTTTAATCGATTCTTTAGGTCATTATTTAACCGAGGAATGATAAGACGCGTCTTATCTTATCTTATATATATATTAAAACAAATCAAAACTACAATCATTTTCGGGTGATAAAAACGCTGCCATATTGGCGCCATGTTTATGTGACGTCGACGTACACACTTGATTAAAACCTTTGGTGACGACCTCGGTAGTGATCATCTCAGGAAAGAGGTTTTCCGAAAAATCTGAAAATAATCGACAAACGAAATGTCAAGTGGGCAGAATAGTGTCAAATCAAGGTGCAGCAAGCAGAATAAAAAAAGAAGAAATGTGTACAGTGATGTCACGTCCGCTCTAGTCAATGGCGTAGCGTTTTGAAATTTTGCGATTGAGATTTAAAATATCAATTTTTCAATTGTTAAATTCTACAATAAAAACATCTCAAAATGCAAAAATAAATATGTAGATATGTTTCTATATCAATAGAGAATACGTATATATTTTTTTAGCCATTTTGAAATCACATGCATATACCCTATTGACGGTGAAATCGGTGAACATTCATACAAAAAAAAACACACACACACACAGACGAAAATAGAAACCTTCTCCTGAAGTCGGTAAAAATGGATTGCTACATTTGCTACCTATCATCCTTTGTTAGAAATATGAAAGATAACATTATTTTTAGTATTGTCACATTAGTTTTGTTTTTGTGCCATCTATATTTTTATCCATCTGACACTCTGCATAATTTTTATTCGAATATTCCATTTCGCAGGCGAAAGCCTATTCATGGTGCAGCACAATCAAAAGTTAGCACCGACCACAACAAAAACTTTAGCAGGCGGCCGCCATGACAGCATTGTGTCGGTTGCTAGGCAACGGGGTTAATTGGCGCGAAATCAACCAATGGATTACGGAATAGGCGAGCTTGCGTGAAAATTGAGCTTCCATGTATTAAATAGCTAGTGATATAACGCGGCTTTGCACGCGTCGTATTCGATTTGAAATAGCTTGCTTGATATTCCAGGTAATTTGTAAATAGCAGAAATGGATTCAGGTTGCATGGATATGCTTGATCATTTAAATCTTTAGATAGGTTTCCGTAGAGAGACAGCGTCGTGTTTATTGTCAAACGAAGTTTGTTAGCTCATAAACTTGTCTTTGTCATTTGGAATCAGTGAATTGTGGTGTGCTTGTTCACAAAAGTTCGTGACACAATAAAAAGCAATAATAATAGCTAGGTTTATTGACAAAAACACTATTTTTAAAAATGCAGCTAGAGAATGCAAGTTCTAAATTTATAAAGGTTGTTTTTTATTATTTTACATCGAGTAAATTCGGACTCGGCTTTGCAGTGCCCTCCCAGGGTGCATGCAAAGTTACAACTAACCATTCGCTTAGACATAAGACTTTATTGTACATGCAAGCAAAATAAATGAAATACCTATTTATCAATATCATTCGGAAGTGTGCCTGGCTGCATTGCCCCGCTGTATGGCAAAGCATGATGCGCTGCGCCAGAAACTCACCAGCTCTCGGGTCACGCGTTGCTTCGACCAGACGTTCATACATTTTTATATAAACCCGAAGAACTTACGGCCGGTCTCGACTCTGTCAAGACAAGACCGTCTTTAAATTCATTAAGTGTACTTACATGAAAGCGACTTTCTTCTCGATCAAGTCAGATGTGTTCTTAAGAAGATACAAAAATAGTTTTCATTGATGTCACTGTAAAGATAACTATACTGTATTGTATCTTCATACAAATGGCCGGAACGTGTGACATGCCTACGCGCCTCGTGTTCGGTACACTCTCGGTACCTACACAACAAGCCGTGACATGTCGCGGTTGGCAGTCTCGAACGATCGGCCGGCGGGGCGCGGCGGCGCGGCTTGAGTTTTTTTAGTATATGTATTTTTTTATTTTATTGAAATATGTACAAGTACTAATTTAATACTATAATTGTGCTGTTTTCATATGTTTTTTATATTATTTTTTTGATGTTTGTTACACCTCAGAACTTTTGACTGGGTGGTCCGATTTTCATGATTCTTTTTTTATATGAAAGCTGGTGCTTCCTGTGTGGTCCCATTTTAATGACAATGGGATCCATGAAAATCCATGAAAAAACTAAAATTGAAGTCGGTTTATAGGTTTTTAAAACAAAATTAATTACTTATTGGTTGTTTCAATTCGACAAAAAAGTACCCGTAGATATAAGACTTTTTTTAAATTAAGTACTTAAGTACCTACCTGAAAACTCCGAAAGGTCAGACTATAAAATATTTTTTAGACTGGCTAGGTAGTAGAGGTAGGTACGTAATTTGTTTCTTTTTTTAATAGGTAGAATTTCGCTCTTTCCACCGAGTAAAATACCAATTTTTTTTTATCCTATTAAATTTAACAATAAAGCGAGGCGCTTTTTATGTATCAAATTTATAAGGGTGGATTTTTTATTAAATCTACTAATCATAACCCACACATGTATTTTATTGAACACTATTTTTAATATTATATCAAAAAATATATAATCACCAAACTTAATCTAATATAAAAAAAATATACAATCTCCAAACTAGAAAGAAATTCAAGTAGGTAGGTAGATGAAATTAAAATAAATACTGCAGGTGGGCAGCCCTATCGCGTCAAGCGGATGACGCGGCTGTAGGTAATTATTTCAAGAACAGGGCCGAGTCACAGTACGGGGGGTTATGCTCTATGACCAATTCCAAGACGTGGAATTGGTCATAGAGCATAACCCCCCTGGGGGGTTATGCTCTATGACCAATTCCACGTCTTACACAGATACGACAAGATATCGGCGGGGAATGGGACAAAACCGTATTCTGTATGCCTTCGTTGGTTTTCTCAGCTGCGTCACAGCGCGATTCGGGCAAGAATTGAACTGTCAAGTAAACACGCGCTCTGCCAGCGTGTTAGGGCACAGATTAGCGTGTTTCTGCGATAGTTACTACGGCTCACTTCTTCAGATTGTCAAAGTGAAAACAATAACAACGCAGTGTTTATTTTATGCGGAAAAAGCAAATATTATTCAATAATTCATCACAAAAGATATATAAATAGCAGCGACAATAGCCGTAAGGCGCCGCTTTAGAATTTGCACCACCCCAACTCTTCACGCGGGGGTCGTAAGAAGCGAAGAAGGAATAACCACAGGGGGCAGGCAGCAGTCCCTCCTGCAGAACCATTCTACCATCGAACTGCGATCCCCAACCCGCGTTCCAAGCGTGGGGATTAAAGGCATCATCCCACATGAGATAAAAGCTAAATGGAACTTATATCAGGGGAGGTCTGCCTACAGCCAGTGGACCACAATAGGTTGAGGAGATTCGCCTATCGAAGTATTCAATGCCTAGTTTGGTTGAGTGTTTTTTTTTTCAATGTGCCGAAAGAAACAAAAAATTCTTGGAAAGTGTCTTTAGTCTTGAATTGTGTTTATCAACGAGAATACAATAACTACGTGGTGTATATCCATCATCACTCTACTATTGGTTTCGCCAAGCTGGACTTGGCCTCGCTGCCTCCATAGGCGCGATGGAATTTGTCTATAAATTCCATCGGTGATCTTTATATGGGATATTTCAAATAAACTGGATAAATAAAATAAATTTGCCACATAACAATCTTTTATTTCGTTTTTTATTCGCAATAGATACACCTACAAGGAAGGCCTATAGAAAATTAGACATAGGTAGGTACGAGTACACATACGAGTAATTATTGTTTACAAACAAGAGTTAAATTAAACACAAATACATTATCACATTAATTTATGATGCCACATAGGCGTCGTCGTTTTTGGGGATAGCCAGCAGACAAATCCACCCACTTTGAGGAGTCACTATCCTGCTTACAAGGATCCCTCATAAAAATAATAAAGATACCTAGTAATGCCTGGTAGGTAATTATTTGTTTTGTTCTTTGCAGCAATTTGGGTCCATTGATAGAGGGTCCGCAGGATCCCTTAGTAACCTCCTGTTAATAATTGTGCTTTGTTGGCGCCAACATCTTACCCGTCGTCTTTGTAGAATTATATCCATTTTTATTTTGCGCTTTGATTTGAATAAAATTATGCTTAGGGCTCGTTTAGACACGCAAGCGGGAACCGCGCCGCCTATCGCGCGTTAGGGATCCGCAAAATTTTATGAATGCAGACAGTTGCGGTCAGGGTTCGAGATTGATTTAAATGTATAAGTAAGTATACCTTTGTATACATATAGTTATATACTCGTAGTTATAATGTTAAATATCTAGGTAGGTAGGTACTACGAATATCTTAAATTTTTATTTTTTTCAGACGGCGACCGCTGGTCACCCCAAACTGAAACGTGTATGCATGTGGTTATTTGAAGTCCATCTCTCTAGCCTATGATTCGTAAGGGTAAGCCTTACGAATTATAGGTAAATTAAGTTGAATGACCTAGTAAAGTGTACCTACGTGTAAACGATTACGATAGTAATAATATACATAAATAAGACCCGCACGATTCCCACACCATTCTGAAAATCATGGTATCGCCGCGTCTGAACGTAGCCTTAGCTAGGAACTTTTTCTGTCTATATTTTGACACTAAACAAACAATGAAAACTACTTTTTCGTTCCGAAACTAGTCATAAATGACTTGAATGATTAATACAAATCGTTATTTTGGGCTGTAAATTTTTAAATCACACTAAAATATTGTAAGCTCAACAATTGATGGTTAAGCAAGCATACTTATAACTAAAGATATTTTTTATTTAGATACATAAACATTAAGTATAATAAAACCGTAAATTTTCCGAGTGAACCGGATGTAAGATTTTGAACGAATCATGTGAAATTGAAAACGAGGCATAGATAACTAGTCTTGTGGCATGCAGAATACAATTTTTGAAAATCATACCACGGCACGACCAATAATCGCGTTTGTGTTTAGAGCACGCTGTGACGTCACACGATTTGGGCAAGAAATCTCATAGGTCATAGAGCATAACCCCCCTGTATAGATATCATTACCGTGTTGATGTCCATCCTCTTTATACAGTAGCTCTGATCCTAAAAACCATAGTCTGTACAAATCGCATTAATTACGCACGCTAATTAAACCGGCGTCGATTACAGCGTTCCCGCTACAATTACGGCGTGCGCCAATAAATTGCTGCGCGAATATTTAATAATAATTGCCTTGGCTTTGTTTAAGGGAGGCCCGCCCCGTGGGTACGCCGCCACCCACTTTGTAGGGCTAGGAAAACAAGCGGGGCATAAACTCTATTATTGGTAAAAAACTTTATGGCCAAAGAAAATTACAATCAAATAATATAAACAAATTAGATTTGTAGGGTTTCACATAATAATTTATTCGACGTAAAGTTACATCTATCACATACGTGTCGAAGGAGTACAAAATCCCAACTGAACTGCCTGAACTGAATAAAAGCGAGAGTGAATGGGATCGTTGAATGACATAAAATCGAATGAATGTAGTAATGACAGGTAGGTAGGGAGGGATCCCACCAATAATCGATTATCAATCGATTTAAACAGATTGCCGAGATGAGGTGCACCCTACAGATTTAGATTTACTTAGCTCATATGTACATAGTGTACAGCTTAGGTTTTAATGTATGCTACTAATACCGTATCCATTGAGCATGTTAGTAAACCAACCAACCCTTCTTAAAAACCAACCACCCATATTTGCACTTTGCTGGCGCGTTTTTTTATACGTAATTCACACGCCAAGCAAGTGAGTTTATTTGTGTCGTGGTTTGTTTAAAAAAAAAGTGTTAACATTCTGCATACTCGATTGATACGGTATGTAAGGTAGGTTGACAATTGAGTAAACTGCATACTGATGGATATCAATACTAATATTATTATTTTTTATTTATTTATTTAAACACTTTATTGCACTGAAGTACAAAGGGTGGGCTTAATGCCGAGGCATTTTCTACCTGCCAACCAGAAACATTGTTTTTACAGGGGGTTGGCGTGCTAATTTAAGTTTTACACATTACCTATACATAAAAATGATCGTATATACCTACCTATTTATATATTACTAGTAGTTTACCCCTGACAATATCTTCGTCAGCGTTTAATGTAGTTTCAAGTCTAGAGCCTCCCTTGTCGAGCTCTCAAGTCCACTTCTGTACGAAATAATTGATTTTGTTTTAGAAAAACTATAAACCGACTTCAATGATATAGTTTTTTCAAGTTTTTTCATGGATACCATCGTCAGAGCTGGACCAAGTTAAAATGGGACACGGGAAGCACCATCCTTGAAATAAAAAATGAATCATGAAAATCAAAAACGTAAGTCAAAAGTTCTGAGAAAACAAAGATAAGAAAATAAAAAATAAATTCAGTTGAATTAAGAATCTCCTAATTTTTTTGAAGTCGGTTGAAAAATATAATGAATTTAACTACAGATTATTAACATCGGCGTCTCACACATAACTCTGTTCCGATGGGTCTCGTTACGTTAGGTATTATTAAAGAATCCAAAATAAGATGAGCTCCAAAGTCAAGAGGAAAGATTTGTATGTTTGTAACGAAGAGACTCTAAAATTACTAAACCAATTTCAAAAAATATTTCACTTTTAAAATGCTACCATACATGTTTAAAAATAAATGTCCACCCGTTTGAAGCTGGGACAGACCGCTAGTTAAAATAAAGACAGGTCTAATTATGGTTTATCCATCCAGCATGGAGCATGTTAGTAAATAAACCACGATACAAATAACAAAAACTCACTTGCTTGGCGTCGAGTTTCAGATATAATTGTAAGCAATTTTTATTAAAGGGAGGATAAAATCGACAAGTAATGTAAATTACGTATAAAAGGACGCGCCAACAAAGTGAATTTTAGGTTAAGGGCGGTTTGTATACGTTTATGCCTCATTCAAAATGGACACGGTATAGATTTTATTCTTTTTTTAATTCCTGTTTTTCTATCCGTACCCCTATATCCGGGTACACAGTTAAGCCGGTTATGAGCGTCCGGTAATGACGGTGTCATTTGCGCTGTGAATTATAATTGGTCTGATAACGCTCACAACTTTGTATCTTCAACAATGTTGCAGATTATTCTTGCCGTTTAATGTGTTCAGCTGAAAATGAACAGAATTAGTTCATAATTTAATGGTAAGGTTTTTTAGTTAAACAAAAAACAGCACTCGACTTCCAATTCTATCCTTACAACTAATGTAAGGACATACCTAACTTTAATTAATTAATTAGGGTTTCTTAATACATAACAAAGAAAATTACAATTGAATATACCTCTAGAATTCAGTAATATTTATTTACGCAAGATATGGTACAAAAAACATTGATGGAATAATGCAGTAATAGTCTCTCCCGAGTACAGGCACGTGAATATTTTGGGAACTAATTCGAATAGTATTAACAATCGAAACAATTGCGCAGCAGACTGTTGCAAACAATCTACAGGTAGCTCTACTGATCCATATATCAATACCAGTCGGAAGCGTCATCCCTAAGCAAGAAGCGCTCTAGTTGCGCCAGATACTCGGATCAAGCGTCGTTTCGACCCGATGAGTCGAGAGTTATTAACCGACTTCGAAAAAAGAGGAGGTTTTTAATTCGACTGTTTTTTTTTAATGTTTGTTACCTCAGAACTTTTGACTGGGTTGTCCGATTTTCATGATTCTTTTTTTATTTGAAAGCTGGTGTTTTCCGTGTGGTCCTATTTTAATTTGGTTCAGTTCTGACAAGGGGATCCATGAAAATTCATGAAAAACTATAAAAAATTAAGTCGTATATGAAAAAAAAACCTGAAGAGTTCCGTACCTTACGAAAAATAAATAATCATAAGTAATTAAACAAAGGCAATCTTCTGAGAAGTTTAATTTGCGTGACTTATGGGCAAAGATAACGCCGAAACTATATCTTCGGAATGCATCCAATCCGGCTGTTTTGCAGATATCTTATACATAATTTGCACATAATTTGTATAAAGGTTAATGATGATGATAATATTATAATGAAAACTGACTGAAATTCAGATAAACTGAAAGCACTTTAAGTATTTAAGTAGCGGTATTCATTCATTCTCTGGTAAAACTAACATAACAGTTTTTTTTTCAAACCATTCTATTAAGTATTCGTATTTTTTTGCTTGTAAATCAGCGAACAACACAGCTCTGAAATCAGTGTATTCTATCACAGTTACCCTCAGCGAAATACAAATCTACAACTTCAGGGTACTACGTTACAAATTACCACCTCCTAAATTATAGAGGTGGGATTCTACCTACTGAGATTGGCTCATTAATTTTACATCGTGCAACACTTAAGCCAGGGATGCCAGCATTTTGCAAATGAAGTGGCGGGAACGCCTTACAAACTAACAACCAACCTCTTTATTCACCCTCCCAAGCGATTGCAAACCTTATTTGAACATGTGATGGAGTTAAACCTTTTTGAAGGGTGAAAATGTAAGTTGGGGAAATAAAAGTGGGTTTAATTCCAAAGCATTGTCGCTCTTGTAGGTACAGAGTGGGGGGTTTGATTTGTGGGGTAATCTTTGTCGAATATTACCTACTTAATTGTTGTACCTTGTTCATTTAGATACTGAGGAGGATGGTATAACTAGTCCACGCGCGATCAGAATGGGGTAGAACGTAGATCCAATGATATAAAAGCGTTGTTGTTTTGATTTTACTTTGTTCCATCACACTTTGACAACTTGTAGATTTTTGAAGGGCCTTTTTAGACTATAAGGTATTGCTAAGTACCGACATCCGAGTGACGTAAGCGGTACCTACTCGTGCTCATACCTAAAACCGATTTTTTTACTGTCTACTTTGAAAAACCAACGAAGTCGATGGATGACGCACGTAACGAAAAACGGCCAAAAGACTTTGACTTTACTATGAAAATAATTCGAAATGAAATAGAGTGTTCGAAATAATAGAGTTCCGAAACAAGCTGTCCGTTTCAAACGAGACGCGTCCGAAGCAACTTTATGGTGCGCTTCGTACGATTAACGTCATCACCGGTAAAATGTACCGTAATATTTTAGTTCCAATGGGACCGCCATTTAGATTTGCCTATTTTTTATTTTTATCAGGAAACTCAGAAATTGCATTACAACCAATGGGCAAATCCGTACGATTCTATAACAAGCTTCCATCTGAAGCAACTGAGCTCCCTATTCGTAAATTTAAACTGTACATAAAAATAAATCTTATCAAGAAAGATTATTACTCCATAGATGATTGATTACATTAATGATGTTAATGCTTGGTCGGATGTCGCTCAGTTCCACACCGACAATAGTATGTAAGAACATAGTTGTGTTAGACTTGGTTATGCAAAGATTGTATTAGTTGATAAGCGATAAACTTGCTAGTGATATCTTTTTCACTTTTTCCGCTAGTGGACAAAAAATTAAAGTGAATTATAGTCAATTGTACCTCATTCATTTCTGTCTCTATTTGATAGTAATTATTATTTATCAATAGTAAAAATATGACTTGTGTGAGTGCTTATTTTGTAAGTTTAAAGAAATAAACGATTTGACTCTGACTCTCAACCATTCGCAGCTGCTTTGGTTTCTATTTAGAAATTCTAGAACAAACCTACCTTCTTTTGAAATTTATTATCCACCTTTACAGTCCATTCATAATTTTAAATCGTTCCTCTGACTGATTAATTAATGTATTGGATAATGATTAATCATGATAACTATCAGTAATGTTTGTTTTTGTTGGCTGGTTTCATTAATAATACTTACAGCGGTCTGATAGTTAAGTTAATCTCTTTAGTCACTGCCCAATAATAATGTAAAATCTATTTGAATTTAATAGTAAGCCTTTTTGGACAGCAAGGTTTCGACAATTTGTTTGAATTTATATATTTATAATTTTTGCAAATCTATAATTTAGGAGTTTTTTGAAAAAAACGTTGTAGAAGTGGTTTCGTTTGATTTTCTAAGCCAAGCTCCTGCCGTTCACTGCATCGGTGAAGAAAGACATTTGCGTCACGGGCACTGAATGTATTAATGCTTGGAAGTAGAAACTTATAAACAACTGCTTTAATTATAGATTTTTTTTTTTCGGTTTCATTAAAAAGACGCCCCCAAAGTCAAAGAAGTCCCTAGCCACAGATAAACCAAATTACATATTCTATAGCATTATGACAACAACGCCATATGCGTTGGCTGTAAACGCCTGTCATTAGGAATAACGCAGGAGGTTGCGGGTTCGATTCCCGTCCCCGGGGAGAATGGCGTCGGGTTTATTGCGTCGTTTATTTTAAATGGCACTAAATAATGCGACACAATGGCGGTGGGATAGTTATCAACGTTGTCGTTTTATGTTGGTGGCAATTATGGATTGCTGGTTTTTTAGTTTAGGTGTTAGGTATGCAATGTTTTTTTAGTAAACGACTTCAAAAAATGGAGAAGGTTCTCACTTCGACTGTTTTGTTTTTGTTTGTTACCTCTGTCAACTCAACTTTGAGCTTTTGACTGGGTGGTTCGATTTCATCATATAGGTAGGTAGGTAGGTACTATGAATAAACTACGAACGAAGAAAGAACATTTTAATAGAACAATATAAACAAAGCAATTGAAATAGGTAGTTGAAAGCACTGCAGTTTGTTGAAATAATCCGGAGCTATGCTAATTCAAACTCAAACTCAAAAATGCTTTTTTTCCATAAACACAATAAATGACCTACACTTAGAAAAGGTCAAAAATACACTGACACGGAAATAAAGTGTTATTTTTTATTTCGATCGCTTCGGTATGTAGACTAAAATAAAGAAAAGACGAAGAAACCATTAGCCTGTTGTTATTTTTTGAGTTGGAGCAAAATCCGACCCAAGCTTTTTTATCCTCAATATATTCTGATATTTTATAGTAAGCCTTTTTGCATAGTAAAGTTTTGAGAGTTTGTTTGAATTTATTTACTGATAATTTTTGCAGCTCAGTAGGGGTTTTGTTGTAGAAGCGTATACATTGCCCATTAAAAGATACATTAGTTTTATGAAGCCTAGTTGTGGGTACAGCGAGTTTATGTTTATTTCTAGTATTCACATTATGTATATCGCTATTTTTGGGAAACTATTGATATTTATAAAACATGTTTTCATAAATATATTGACTTGGTACTGTCATTATATAATACCTATACCTTATGAAATGACCCATATCAATACCAGTCTTAAGGCTGGCTGCATTATCCCGCTTTCTGGCAATGCTGGTGCGATGCGCCAGATACTCGCCATCTCTCAAAACGCTTAATTTTTTTTAATTTCTACCAAAATAACGACCGTGGGTGCTTACAAACTGTTTCAAAAGTGCCTCCGAAAACACAACGAACAATGCTAAGTATATAATTTACCCTCTGAATAGTGGCGACCTACAAATGTGGTAATTACTGCGAAGTAATAGCACCCGCGATGTGATTAAGAACAAGATCTCGGGGGTGTATTACGTAGTTACTATTTCTTTCTTTTTGTACTCATAGAAATTCCATGTTTTTCATAATTCTCTAAATAGAGGACAAAATATAAAATTTTAACCCACTTATTTAATAGGCTTTATTGTGTCTTTAAATGGTTTATTTAGTTAGGTATCAGATTATACAATTTCTCTGTGTAAAAATTCTGTACTGACATTATAACACTAGATAAAACACAGATCCCCTAGTACTATCCAATGATCCTATCCATCCACGGTTGTCTGGTAGAGATCGCTCTTGAGCGATAGGACTGCCACTTGTCACTTAGTTTTAAGCTGTTCATTGTATGGTTTCTATCTATATCTATCTATCAAAAAGTATAACTTACGTACGTTTAAAAAAATCATTGTGTTAACACACTTGAGTTAAGAACACAAAGTCACGGTCGTAACATTAGACGTTAAGTTCGTTTATAAATTGTTTTAATCTTTTTGGGCCTAAGTACAAAAAATTCAACGTCTATGTTAATGAAAAGAAAACTGTCTACTTTCGCGTACCTACTTATTGCAACTATATGTATACGCATTAATTCTCAACTCTTAATACGAAAAGCGACAACCACCACTTTACGTAATACACCCCGGGTTGATAAGTGTTAGCTTCACCGTATTTGTTTTGTTTGTACGTCTGTTTGTTATCAGAGCGTTCACAGATTTAGGGGATCTTTGGGAGTAGCTATTCGTCAACCCTGTTGGAGGGGGGATCTTCCGGAGTAGGTTCTATTTGTCAGCCTTGTTGTAAGAGGATTGATTTCAGAATTAACTTCGAGCTAGGTAAATTAATGGAGATAAAATGTACCCATTTTTAATATAAGTCTACAAACCGAACAAGAAATCGATCGCATTTTACCGACTAGGTAATGTTTGTTGGTATTGCTGTTATTTTTTAATAAAGTACATCAATCCAACACCGTTACCGCACAGCACAAAGATGTGTATTCAAATATCGGCTTCAACTTCTTTGGAGACATTTTACAGTGACAATAATGACTATGACAACTTTCCTGCCGGGATGGGTCGGTGGTGGCGTTGACAGGTTCGGTGCGGAGAGAATAGCAATAAAATAATTGATCCCGTAACTTACTTTTAACTAACTTTGGTTAGTAAAAAGTAAATCACGGGGTTTTTTTTGTACCTACTTGGGTAAACGATAATCCTTGGGTCAGATTCTCGATGTAATACTGAATCGTGCTAAAGCTAACACAAAATCCAAGCTAAAATAATAATAATAATACCGCCTGGGTAGCAAATAACGCGTAGCTCTTTGTAACAATAGCGAGAAATGGAATATAAGGGGATGTGGTCGCTAAGCGACAAAGTCCCTTTGTGGCTGTAATAAATTAAATTAAATATAATAAAGAAAGAGCCTGTCAACGGTAGGATTAGGCAATTGTTAGTCTTAGTAGGTATCGTTGCGAGGATATTTGTGCTAAGACAACGCCTATTGATGGATCAGTTAAGCTGCCTATAGATTATTTAAAAAGTCTGCAGTTTTTTTATTGTAAATACTAGTTATTATTTGTTTCTGTTATTTCATTGTAATTTTGTTTGTCAATACTTAGATATAGACTATTATTTATCAACTAAATACCGACTTAGACCGAGTTAAATTTTGCACACTTATAGCTCGGAACTTGGAATAACATACCTACCTAACCGCTTCTTTATATATTTAAAAGGCTACTTTATATTCCTAAAAAAAAGCGAGCGAAATAGCGGGCAGAAGTTAGTAAAAACATGAAAATTACAGGACATTCTACACTTTTCAAAAACTCGTGCAGCCCCCCGGGTCCGCTCAAAAAGCCAAGTAAACATGGAGCGTTCAATTCAAATGCTCCCAATATCCTGGGGAAATCTCAGGTTATAGGCATTGGCAGGGTTGCCACACTGCGGTTACTTGACCAATCATATCATCAGACTATCAGACTAATATTATAAATGCGAAGGTTTGTATGGATGGATGGATGGATGGAAGTTTGTTACCTCTTCACGCCAAAACTACTGAACGGATCGGACTGAAATTAACGTATACAGGTTACTTGACCAATCATCATCAGACTATCAGACTAATATTATAAATGCGAAGGTTTGTATGGATGTATGTATGGATGGATGGATGGATGTTTGTTACCTCTTCACGCCAAAACTACTGAACGGATCGGGATGAAATTTACGTATTCTAATGCTGGAATCAAACATAGGCTACTTTTTATCCCATAAATCAGTTCTCCCATAGGAAAAACGCGGGGCGCAGTTACCTATAAAGGAAGCAAGTACTCAGTGCAAAAGTTCCCTATCGGGAACTTCTTATAATTTTTATAAATGGCGTCGTATTTCAAGCATATTTTGACATTTTGACATTGAACTAGGCAGCTGCAGTAGGTATACAAACAGCAATCTAGCACTAAATTCCGCAAGGGCATGGAATAATTGTGAAGGAAGCGTTTCCTGGTCGGGTAATCTCCCGTTTTGGCGATTTGGTATGGCCAGCCTTTCTCTTTGGGGCTACTTAAAGTCGCGGGTTTATACCAAGAAGCCTCAGACAATCGCTTCGGTTGATTGTTTGTATGAATTATTGTAATTGTTTTTATTTTTTCATTCCTTCTCAAGCAATCATTTAGCTTCTATATATATATACATGCGAGTACATATAAACTGTTTTAAGTTATTCAGTAAGTTAATTCATAAAGTGTGTACCTAAATCTGTTTGTCCTCCGAATAAGACAAAATAATTAAAATGGGGTTTATTTTTGTAGCTAGGATGTCCTCGTACCAGAACTATTGGCGGCGGATCGGATCAAAACTTTGCTAGAGGTAGGTAGGTAAGTATATTTTTGTTCAGGAAATATACTACATTTCCTGAAATAGGCCTTTTGTTTTTGAGCATGACAATTTCAGTTTTTTCAGGACATCTTTTGCTAGCAACGAAATTTAAAAAATATTCAGTTTTTTTTTAAATGCTAGGGGTAACTGGTTGACAAATTGGATGTACCTACCTACAATACAACACAACACAAACAAATACCTACTCTTTATTGCACAGCAAAATATAGAGAAAAACAGAAAGGAAAATAACAAACACAAAAACAGTTGCACAATGGGCAGCCTTAACGCTAAAAGTGATTTCTTCCAGGCAGCCTTTGGGTGGACACGTAACTATTGTATATAGACGGTAGCATACTAAATTTAAAAAAAAGTCTTGTAAGACTATCTAACGAAACAAGCTTTTTCGCAAAAAAATCTCGAATCAAGTCCTACTTTGTCAATCTCTGGCAACCCTAAACCCAAAACAAATTAGCTTCCTACCCTATCCCAAACCAATAAAGTCTACTTTACCGTCTCCCGAGAAGTTCGTCTCAACTCAATCAATTCTCCGGTCTTGTTTGACCATTGAAGAACCCTTATGGGGGGGTGAAGGGGTGCAGTGTAATTCAAGATTGAGAACGCTGTACGAGTGATTACTGTAATAGAAGTTATTTGTATTGTAAAAGGAATAATTTACAGGTGTTTTTCAGCACGGATATTGAGCTTTCAAGCTTTTTATGTTGTTTTTTTAGATTTTCTATGTGGTTGATGGGCACTCTTTATATTACTTACCTCGCAAAGCAGCTGAAGATTTTTGGGGCTACATTTTGCAAATTAAGGTGCATAACCGAGTCATTGTGGAGCAACCACCTATTTTATCTATTATTACGTTTCGTTTACACAGGAAAATTCAAAAATCCACATTGGCTCAAAGTAAAAAGTGCTAAAGTGGCAAAACGGAACCGAGTCGGGTTTTGTTTTATAGATTTTCTATTTACGGATACAAATAATGTGTCACTTTTGTGCGGCGTGTTCATTAATTTTTTAATGACTTGTATTTTTATCCGACTTCAAAAAAAGGAGGAGGTTCTCAATTCGTCTGCATTTTGTTTTTTTTTTTATGTTTGTTACCTCAGAACTTTTGACTGGGTGGTCCGATTTGCATGATTCTTTTTTTATATGAAAGCTGGTGCTTCCCGTGTGGTCCCATTTTAATTTTGTTCAGTTCTGACAATGGAATCTATGAAAATTCATGAAAAAGTGTAAAATTGAAGTCGGTTTATAGTTTTTTAAAACAAAATTAATTATGCACATTAATTTGGTAAGTGCCTAAGCGACAAAATTGAGTTTGATTTAAAAAACTATATACCTACTTCAATTATATGGTTTTCTCGTGGATGCCATTGGCAGAACTGCACCAAATAAAAATAGGACGACACGGGAAAGCTTTTAAATAAAAAAGAATCATGAAAATCGGATCACCAGTCAAAAGTTCTGAGGTAACAGGAAGAATTGATAACCTTTATTAGATTAACCTTCTTTTTTGACAAAACGGTAACCGAGTCGGGTTTTGTTTTATAGATTTTATTTATTTTTTAAACGGAATATTCTCAAAAAATCCTCTGCTATCAAAACCCGGCGCCGTAATAATTGATGAGTGCATTAGAGACACGTGGCGCCATCTTTTATTCAGCGGGTGAGATGTAAATGTGAAGGCGCATAATCTTTATGTAATTTGAAGAGACGTCTCGAAGGTTTCTCGTAGTTTCTCTCGTAGTGGTTACATGCATACGATGTATGTACGTTCCTTTATTGGGGATAATGTAATCGGGATAACTACGAACCTTATTTGTGTTGGAAAAACACCAACGTTTCATCCATTGATTAATTAAAAAGGGAAAATGAGTTTCTCGAAAATGGCAACCTCATATTGTGTAAAATTGTGTGCTCCCACCTCAGTCACCGTTGGACCGGCGGCACGGGCGGTCGTGAGTGATTCACGTGAAATATTGTTGTCTCGGTCTCACTTCGGTTTTAGGTACGTCTTTCCGTCTTTGTTGTTCTTTGTATTGCACAGGACAGGATATATAACGTTTGCGTGTAGTTGTAACACATGCCAATTTTTGAGTAAGCGCTGGGAGAACGTAAACTATCTTCCCTTTTTAATTAATCAATGGTTTCATCCCTTAACGGGGGAGTTCCTATGGGTGAGTACGGTTCGATTTGACAACAACTTTTCACCAATATCTACTGGCCGCTAACTCGGTATAAATTAACCATAGACATAGAAGTTATTCATCCTATAAGTCTATAAAATAAATACCTAATCAATCACGTATTATAAATTTTTACAGAACAACAACACATTTTCTGAAATTGCTAGGCAAAGTCAAGCAGTATGAAGCTTCGGGTAGTACCTAAGTAAGAATCGCTTCAACTAAAGAAGACCAATTCTCGTCAGTTCGAATGCATATGGAATTCTAGAGTTAAATCTTAAATAAAACAAAAATAATTAAACAAATCAAAGAGCCATCAGTGAAGCACTTAGTAATTTCGTATAATCCTGTACTTACCAAGTTTTAATACCCGCTCGGCCCGCGGCTATAAAAAAAGGGACGGTGCTTAAGTCTCGAAAAAGTAGCTAAGTGAGAAACGCGTGTGGCGTTTGAATTCCGTACAAGGGTTGCCAGGTAGAGTCGATTCAATTTCCAATTTCAAAAATACTTTATTTAAACCTTATCATTAGTCTGGTCTGGTACAATAACAAGTGTAAATTTAATCCTAGAATGCACAAATATACTCAAAACTTTCGTAGGTACGTATTTTTAAACTTCGCTTCATGAAATGAAAGATTTTGAGATTTACAGAAATGATATAAAGAAGTTGCGTGATGAAGTAGCTTAGGTACTACATACATCCATCTATCAATTTATGTGACAAAGTCCAATGTCGGGCCCCTCTGCCAATTTTAATGTTATTACCTAAAACAGTCTCCAGATAGACCAACTGTGAATTAAATTCATAAATCTAAAATGGCACTTATTAATCTTTTTGTGTCGAATAGGTAAGTTGCTTTCCGATCTCTAATTTAGTTTTCATAACTTTTTTTTTTTCATAAAAGCTATCGTGGATTGTCGAATTCGTTACGGATGTAAGTAGGTCAGCTCCGAACTTATTTGTGTTGGAAGAAAACCAACGTGTCTTCCCTGATGAAGTCTCTGTTAAGGGATGAACGTTGGCTTTCTTCCAACACAATTATAAAAGTTCGTAGTTAACCCTATTACATCCGTATCTTATTTACTGTGTTGTGTAAGATACACAACTGCCTATAACACAATCTTAAAGTACCTACCAACATTTTTAAAGTAAAATCAAAACGGATAAACAAAATTCTCATTAATTCCAACTATAATCAAACGGAACCCTAAGAACTGCACATTTTCACACGCTCTCTTGAATTACGAATGAAAATTTCCATCCTTCACATCCTCTTCCATCTCTCTCTGTCCAACAAAGACAGAGAGAGACAATATCTACCTATTATTTAATTGGTTTCGGTAGCTAGATGATCCTCCTGTGTCGCTTTAAAGGATTTCGAGACCTTTTTCGTGCCTTCCTAATGGATTTTCAAATCCGACCCAAATTAATTTGAGTCACATTACATTAATTGGTGAATAATTTATGTTTTCTTGGCAGTTTACACTAATTAATTTAAACACCCAAACGTCTCTTAAGTATGTAGGTACCTACACCTTGGTACCTACCTAATTGTAATTACTATACCTTTGTAATTACTATACTTAGTATAAGTACAGATTTGAGTCATCAAACGTTCTTCCAGATACCTAATAAATATGTACCTACCTAAAAAAAATTACAATGGTGTCGATTCTGTTGTTTTAGGTTTAGCTAAAATTAGGAATTCGGATTTTCAAAGAGATTAAAGCTATTCTATGGTTGGAAAATTAGACAGACATGTTTAAAATCAGGATGACAGGTCTAAAATTCAACTAACAGACCTAAAACAACTCAATTTAGGTAAAATGGCTCATTGCGTAACATTTTGGTTGCTTGAAAAATTAAACTAACGGGTTTAAAATTAGGATGACAGCTCTAAAATTAGACTGATAGATCTAAAACAACTGAACTTAGTTAAAAGTAGCTTTAACACTATTCTTTGCATTACATTTTAGCTATGGTTAGAAACGTCTACCTAATTTTAGCAGGCATCTAATTAGGTCATGATTAAAATTTATCGATTTTAAACTGGTACCTATCGATTTGAATTTCTGAACGATTTCTCATACAAATGGATGAACTGTTTGACCTATGTAAAGAAGTATTTTGAAATAACATTTTAGAAAAAAACATATTTGCTCACAGCAAAAACCCAACTACTCAACTCAGAGAGGTTTTGCGATTTTGAAAAACGTTCTAATATAGGTATTTTTATGACGTGTATAGATAATACCATAATTTTTAGGTCTACCTACCATAGAAAATTTAGAAATCTTAAAATTTAAGTTAGGAATCCTAAAACAACAGAATCGACACCACTGATGTCGATTCTCTTGTTTTAGAATTTTCTAAAATAAGCTTAAATTAGGGTTTAGGAATGTCAAATGATACATTTCGATTCCTTTATTGTTTCCTAAGGATTTCTAAATCCTTATTAGCTAGTTTTGTTATCAAATAGAAGATAACTATTCAATTTGACAAGCTATCGTCTATTTGGTATTCATAAATCCTAATTTTAGCTAATTTTAGCAAATTCTAAAACAAAAGAATCGACACCAATGTAGAAGTAGGTAGATAATATAATGTAAGAGCGGGGTCTCCCAGCCAAATTTTGCTCAAAGAGCGATTCCAGAACCAGTAAGTATGTATAGTTTTTAAGTAACTGCTATGAACATTTATTTTTATTTTTAACCGACTTCAAAAAAAGGAGGAGGTTCTCAATTCGACTGTATTTTTTTTCTATGTTTGTTACCTCAAAACTTTTGACTGGGTGGTCAGATTTTCATGATTCTTTTTTTATATGAAAGCTGGTGCTTCCCGTGTGGTCCCATTTTAATTTTGATTTAGTTCTTATAACGGGATCCATGAAAATACATGAAAAAACTATAAAAATTAAAGTTTCAAATAAAAAAATTATAAAGTACCTAGCTAAGGCTCCTGGTAAATAAGGGGATGTTCAACGAAACGCAACTCGTTAACTAAGTTGTGAATGTTACCAATTTAATTTTTCAAGGCGAAAACCACAAGCGCAATTTAAAAAGAAACAACTTGAAACGAGTTGTCAATGGTTAGAACTTGGCGATGTATAAAAAGGAGGAAGTCCAGTTGCCAGCTTTGATACTGTCGTTATAACTAGCCACATTTTTTTAAACTTCTAGATTTTATTTTTGCAGGTTGAAAATCTTGATTTCTTAGAAAAAAATTGAACACCTAAGTACCTAAGTATATAACTAGTATAGAATAGGATTGGATTCTATTGTTCTTTTCGATCTTAACGCCATGTTAGAGCTGGACAGCCCCTATTAGGTAGGTAACTAAGGTATTTTAATAAATTCTAGTGATTACATGAAATCCCATAGGCACTGAAACCAAAAATGATGTTGGTTGATATGACATCAACAAAGCAGAAATGACGTTTTAAGCTATTGCATAGCTTCTATCGCGGGCCTTGAGCGTGGAGACCGAATCCAGAAATTCCGTAACGAAAATAACCTTACAGCCGCCACTCCGACCGGCACAGCGGTGATACTTATTAGTTTTGCCATCTATCGATGAAAAGCAGAACTTTTAATAACTTTTTGATATATCACGCTTGTCTCTTTAGTACAGCAACTCGCCTCTAGGTGGCATTGGTTGTATCGGCGTTAAATGCGTTAAATGCTATGCAATAGCTTTACCGCGGCAGTCCCCGAGTGCCACACGTCTTTTTTTGGCCATACTCACAAAATAGCATAGTGGAACTTTGAGCAACACCACGAGCTGGCAATACTTTCAATACAAAGGAACGAGCGAGCTCGTTACCATTCATAATTCAACGGGAAAACTCTTCGTACGTTTTCCCATTAAGAATTTTATAAGGTTTTTATTGCGTTTCCGCCGAAACTTGCGGAGTTTGACAGGCACGCGGCGGGAAACGGAACACCAATGATAAAAGAGAAACCCGGAACACGTACAGAATAGATTATTATTAACATTTTTTGCGTTTATACTAGTATCTTCCCGCGGTTTTGCATTAGATTTTTCTAGATAAACGTAACCCGTAATTAGGTAGGTATGTTATTTTATTACCAGTGCAAAAATTTATGCGTGCAAAATTTCGGCCCGATTCATTGAGTATTTAGTAGTTTTTAGTAGGTATCTTATTGTAAGGTAAGTAACATAATAATAATGGAGTGGGGTACTGCCCTGGAAACTGGCATTTACAGGTTTTTCTAAAACACAGCTTTACTTGGTCTGAGAACACAGCAAGCTTCAGCCTCTCAGAATACCAGTTTTATAAAGTTCTACGCACAGCGCTTATTATAATTAAAAGCTATTGTGGTAATATAATTATTAAGAAGTGTGTAATTTTACGTTTAAATATCTTGAGTTGAAAGTTACTTTTATGGACTATTTTCAACAAAAATATATTTGTATTGTTTCTTTCAATAAGTGTGACAGACGTTTATTTCTTTAGACTTACAAAATAAAAGCTCAGATAAGTCATTTTTTTATTATATAAATAGCTTGATAAACAGTAATTACTATCAAATAAGAAATAAGGTGCAATTGATTCTAATTCACTTCCATTTTTTGTCGATTAGCAGAAGTTTTTTTTTGTTTTTAATGTTATTATCTAGAAATAAATAAATACATCATAGTATTACAATCTAGTCTAAGACTAATAATTTGACCTAAACTGCTAAAATACTCGAATAATAAGAATGTGTCCATTAACACGTTTCTTCATGTCTTTATTTAAGGCGGAAACACTTTGTTCCTGTGTTCTTTTTATGTTTTTCAGCGGAAGAAGTGAAAAAGAAACCACTAGCAAGTTTATCTAATGGCCCGTAATCCCCACGCTGGGCATGCGGGTTAGGGATTGCAGCTCGGTGGTAGAATTGTTCCGCAGGGGGCACTGCTGTCCATCCCCGGTGAATATTCCTTCGCCTCCTACGACTTACCCGCGGGAAAGGTTGGGGTGGTCCAAATTCTAAGCCTGCACCACCCGGCCACTTTGCCTGTAAGGTCTAATTATTGGCGAGCTTTCTAAACGAATTATCCTGATGAAGTCAATAACTGAAAACTTTTTCCAATTACCTAAGTGACAGCCCTATCGCTCGCTCCATGGCCCCTGTTAATTAAGGTCTGCGCAAACTGAGCCTTATCCCTTTCATTTTGTGAGAGTTTAAAATTGACTGGTGAACGAAACTTTTTTTAGTCCACAAAGTTTTAGACTCCCAATTTTATCTTAAAAAATATTATTCGAAAAAGCATATTGCACAGTTAAATATTTAAATGAAAAAAATGCCGACAAAATAAATATTCTTAACCAGTTGTTACCAATGATGTTCTTCTCTCTGTATATACATATTGCATATTGTGTGCCCAGAAGAGTCTGTAGTGATACTTAATTGAATAAATTATAAACTTATAGAATACAATAAATGATTAAGTATTAAACTTCTGGTTGGTACCGAGAATAAGTTCATAAGTAGATAGTACAAGATAAAAAAACAGTTTTACAAAATCATGTCAAAAATTGCTTCTCATTATAAAAACTCTGTCAGTATTTATGTAAGGACTCTTACGAAAAACCCCATAGATTTTTCAGGCAAGAAATTTAACATAAATACTTACATGAACCCTGAAACAAACATTACACTCCTTTTGTGAGTAGGCGTGTAATTAAGAAGATTCTATGGCATATTATTATGTCTGGTTATGAGACCAAACAAATATTCGTAGACAGTCTACGGCAAAACGTAGCGTCTTCGTGGACAGTCTACGATGAAACGCATTGTCTTCGTAGACAGTCTACGACAAGACGTAGCATCTTTGTAGACAGTCTACGACAAACCGTAGCGTGTATGTAGGTAATGTAGCATCTGAACGTAGGCATTGGCACAAATCGTATCGCCATTGTTATGTAAAAATGTTCCGTGGTCATCAAATTCACAGTGACAGTACAGGTGTCACCCACTCCACTCCACTCTCACAACATTTCCATCTGTGAAAAGTAATTGCAATTACGTAGGCGTCAACCCTGGCGCTTGACGACCTCTATTAATTAAAGCCTGTGTAAACCGAGCTTTATCGGCGGCCGCGGCAGCCAATTAGAGCGACCCAACATTTCGCGCCAAAAATTATGCGGCTTATCGGCCCCGGGCGTAATAAACGCTAGGGATGACCCGCTCTTGTCGATACCTATTTTGAAAACAGGTATTTTAAATACCTATTGACTCTTCTACTTGTACTATGAATCGCTCATGAAAGGAAATTAATAAATACTGTACTACTGTACTGTAAATACTGTGTAATAAATGATTTCAAAGATTTCACGAAACGCTTTGGAACAAAGTAAGAGCAGTTTTGAATAAAGCTAATCGAATGTCTGTTTAATGCCTCTATAATGTAATGATCTACTAAGTACCTGCACCTATACTCATAGCTGGTTTACACTTTGTTAAGTATCAAGTGCGAGTGACAAATGCAAGTGTTAAGTGATTAGTAAAATCAACGTGTACATTACATAGTACATACATACATTTGGTATGCCCACTAAGACCAGTGCCTTTGCATAAAGCGAAATTAAGGCTGATTTAAAAACATTATTTGGTCTTAGCACAACCCTAGTTTTGACAAACGACCGTTTGGAGACCACGCTCGAGTGGAGTGTGATCGATTACTCCATTACAGGAATATTTTCGCGCGTTTTTGGTCGGTCATTTTCGTTTAAAAACCCAGGTTTTTATTTCAGTATTTTCGATCTAGCTAGATTCACGGTGTAGGGAGGTAGGTAGGTAGTACTACAATACAATACAATACAATACACTTTTTTGCACACCAAAAAAATACACAAATACAGGAAAAGAGAGATAAGAAAGTTGCACAATGGGCGGCCTTATCGCTGAAAGCGATCTCTTCCAGACAACCTTGGGATGGACACGAAGCAGTTGTACTTGTACACGTATAGACGGTGGCGTTTAAATACAATACTAGGTACTTATATTGGATACGATAACTACACCTAAAAACCTTACTGTAACTACTTAAGTTACTGTTGCGTTACTGTTGTACAACCATATAGGTTGTTTATGTACCTAATACCTTTTTAACTTTTAAGTTAGGTATTTAAACCTTTAACTAGCTCATCGTTTTACTATTACTCATCGACATAAAAACAGGTTTCATCGATCAGCGAATTTAAAGATTTCTTGTGTGGAAACAATGGTGGAAACGTTTCTTATGGAAAATCAAAAAGGTACAATGAAACAACAACCGAGCTTATAATAATAGTAAGGTTTGTAGGTTACGTGATAAGCAATCTGATATTCATTCCAATTACGATATCTCTAGGGTGGTGGCATAACCGTCCTACCCAATATGCCATTCATCAGACGAAGCGTCGCTAAACACCTACCAAGCCAGATAACCGCAGTAAACCGACAACAATGCACGCTCGCACTCAATAAAAGATGATAACACCATGAAATATGAACTGACGACACCCCTCAACCCAAAAACACAACCCAAACTACTTTCAACCTTACAAAACGGCTATAAAGTCCAAAGCTGCTCAGATGTGTCCACAAGTTAGGACGTTTAGAAAGATAGAGGTGTACAAGCATAATAAACGCGCACTAACGAAAACAAACCGCATCCAGTTCTCGCACAGCCAAATTTCCCAAAGAAAACACGCCAAGTTACACCGTTTCGGAACGAAGCCGTGATGGCGCGAAACAAAAGCGCGGGAACCGCCACCATTGGAGGAGGAGATGGGCGGACTCCGGAATAATATGGCGGAAGTATTACCGAGGAGGTATTCAAGGTGCACCCAGGGGGGTCCGGGGGTCTAGCCTCCCGGAGGTTAATTACCCGCCGGCCGATAAGGCAGCGGCTCGCTAATTACGTACTTATGGCGGACTGAAATTAGTTATCGTTGGCGGGTAAACGACGTTCACTTTGTTTGCGTTCCGTTTTACGGATAATATGTATTCTGGGGCAGCTGAGAGTAATGGAACAAAATTGGCGTCTATTCGGTTTATCTTGTTAGCGTAGGAAGCTCGCGGATAATGGAATCATTGTTCAAACAACGCTCCCTCAGCTCTTCTTTAATCGTTTAGCTTAATTTTTCTTTGTTTTTATTCCGTTTCAGCGAAACGTAGATATGAATTTTAATATCTTTTCAGTAAAATATATTTATATTCATATCTACAGATTCATACGCTCCATTGTAACAATCTTATTCTTTTTGGTACGTAGGTACAAAGTTATACAAAGATAAAAATGAAATACTTATTCCTTAAGTATTTTTCAAATTACGGGTACATGCCTATAAAAGGTAGGTAGAGCGAAATTTATTCAAAAGCCGCAAACAACACGACTGGCAGCTGAGCTCTCAAATAAAATGCGATAAAATAAAAAGATGCTGGCGACAAAACGTAGATACTTATACACATGCCACTTTATTTTTGCCAACACACCCATTTTATGAACTCCGTACAGCCTTCACAATAGAGTTCACAATCGTGGGTTTTTCGAGACGTAACTGCAAAGTAGAGTTAGTAAGTTTATACATATTTACCACAAAAGCGGCTCGGAGAGAGATCGCGGGATCCGTTCGCCGGTTTTATTTTTCCAAGCTCTAAATGGAGTCGGTGGAGCATTTAAATAAGCTTCGCCGCCTGAAGTATGGTAATGTTAGTAATACGCGGAAAGGAACCGCGCCTTGCTGTCGGCCATCTTGAATTTTTGTGTTTCCATTTGATCCTTCGAGCCGGAGTTCTTAAATATTACATGATATCTGTTGAAACATGGACTCTACGAAGTGAGGGATGGAATGATTCTCTGGTAAAAACACTTTGTATTCTGACATTTTTCTCTTGTCCCTCCTGCCTTGTTCGAAAAGTTCTTTCGAACTAATGATAAAGAGTCATTTAGTTCTGTCGGTAAAAAATCAAACGCTTCCGCCACCCACCGTCACTTACCACCAAACAATCAACACACCAATAAAATGTGTAAACTACTCACAAAAACAAAACGGTAGCCACATGTCACCGTAACCAAAGAGGCCGGCGTTTTTTTCTATCATAATTAGTAACAAATTATGTAAGAAAATATCGGGGCTTGTTACGAGAAGCGTGAAGGCATCTCGTGTCTGTCTCCCGGAACGAGGAATGCGTAATGAATCTCACTAATAAGATACTGTCACTTCAAATAGGGGACGCTCTCGGAAACCAGTGATGAAAAATTATGTGGTCTAGTTATCTCCGACCAAGTACTTTAGTTCGTGAAATGGTAGAGCGCAGTAGAGCTATTTACATAAGGTAATAAATATGAGCTGTTATATCGCCTAGGTGCACCTAGGTAATATTTACTACTGAAACAATTGAGCTAACTGCAGACTACTGTAAATAGAAAGCTATGTACAAAAAAAGGACACTCATAAATATAATATAAGGAATAAGGAAAAGTTAGTCAAACCAACGGTACGCCTTGCAAACGTACAAAAGCAGGGAGAATATATTAAAATACAATTATATAATTAACTACCGATAAACATAACGAACATTGACAATTTTGAAAAATTTAAAACTATAATTAAGTGTTTCTTTGAAAGCCATGCATTCTATAGCATCAACGAATTTATGAGTACCAACTTATTACAATCTCTTTCTCATAACAATATTGAATTATGACATTGAATTTTATGATCTGGAATGAATTGATATTTGATTGTATTGCGTTTTTTTCTTATTATGTAAAGTGAATTGTTTTTAATTTTGTATAATGAATTGTGTTACTGCGTTTTATTGTACAAATTGTAAAATTTCTGACATGCCTTGTATAACGACCTATGTTATAAATGGTAAATAAATAAATACAAATATAAATACAAATAATCTATCCGGTTGACTTCTTCGACTCTATATCTACTAATATAATAAATGTAAAAATTTGTGTGAATGTTTGTAAACACGTACATATCTCCGTAACTTTATAACCGATTTAGATCGAAATTGATTGTTTAGTTAGGTTATGGAATAACACATAGGCTAATGTTGCTAATGTTATTTTCA
The DNA here is from genome assembly GCA_955876795.1 of Eupithecia tripunctaria. NCBI lineage: Eukaryota > Metazoa > Arthropoda > Insecta > Lepidoptera > Geometridae > Eupithecia > Eupithecia tripunctaria. Next base: position 4,187,048 of record OY041621.1, read on the forward strand.
AAAATTATGAGCGGGTTAAAGAGAGTGCTGAAGTTTCTATGGAATATTATTCTTGCGTTTGATTCACTCAAAACTCGGTAAGTAAAGATAAGCTGTGACGTTGATAATTAATTACGTATTTTTATTTAAAAAAAACTGCATAGTTCTATTTCTGTGCAATACATTTCTGGTGTTTCCACGTGGGCAAAGCCACGGGGTGCAGCTAGTTTGAAGTAAAATAGATATTTATAATGCTGAAAAATATTTAATAACTCTAACTAATTTATTGATTCATCGGAGCAAATCGCAAAATTTTCACACTATTTTTTGTTTTGAAAGTTTTCACGCATTCAGCCTTATTTCCACTTTCATCCAATTTGCATTAATGGATCATTTTCCACTTTCTTCCCAACAGGGTATATGCATGTGACTTCAAAAAAGCTCATTTTTTTTACGTATTCTCTATTCATATAGAAATGTATCTGTATATTTATTTTTGTATTATATGATGTTTTTATTGTGAAATTTAATTATTGAAAAGTAGATATTTTAAGTCTCACCAGCAAAATTTGTAAATGCTACGCTATTGGCACGTGAAGCGTGACGTCATACTTGAACATTTTTGTATGGGCATGAAGTTTTGACTTTGAGTTTACATAGGGGACTCGATGATCCGTGACGTCATAAAATGCAATGGCTAACATGACAGCGTTTTTATCACCCGAAACGAAGTGTAGTTTTACTTTTAGTTTTTTACCTCAATAACACACATTTTTTTTGGGTGTTATATTTTTTTCGTTTATGTATTAACCTAAATAATCGATAAAAAAAATCCATGCATATACCCTATTGAATCCGTTTCCAGGGTAGGTTCGTTTCCACTGCTTGAATCTATTCGACTCTGATCCATACCTTCACTCGAATTAGTTTCTTCTGCTTATATCTATTCGTGTTTTTGAGTGGAGACTGCGACTAGACTAACGTAGTGTAGGATGCCCTCCAGCCAGGTGGGATGACGACCTGCGAAAGACTGCAGGTCGCTTGATGCGACAAGCTGAAGACAGGACGCTAGCTATGGTGTTCATATGCTGTGTTAGACTAAATTTCGCGGCCTACCGGAGAAAATTCTTTTTTTATTAGAAAAGGATAGATCTTAGTTTCTGATATCTGTGGGATAGATATAAGATCCTACCCCGTTATTAGTAGTTATTCCTACCATATAAATTTCTGTAGTTATTTTTTTTTGTTGAAAAGTGCTTTGGTATTATAGTGATAAAACCTTGTGGTTACGTTACCTTGTTGTTTTTATATGTATATTGGTTCTGGACATCACACTAATAACTAATAATAGATAAATAAGAAATATTGGATGGGTGGATGGATGGATGTTTGTTACCTATTCACGCCAAAACTACTGAACGGATCGAGCAACATTTGACATTTAGGTAGGTAAGTAATTAAGTACCTTATTTATTTTGCAATAAAGTATTGTAATTCGCGGGCAGAAATAAGTATTTTATAAGTCAGTTATTAAAAACCCCTAACTTTTAGAGGAAATACATTTTCCAAACGTAAATAATTTTAAAAGCAGCTCGAATTGAATTACCACAGGTAAGGATAATGCGCTATTCTTAGATGAAAAGTTACGTTCCGTTGCACGCAAGGCACGCTCCACCAGTGGCCCGTAAGAGTCAGCCCCGCCCCCTCAACTAATTAGCTTCCTTGTGCTGTAAATCTAACTTATACAGTGCCGTCAACGATCGCTTTGATCTCGCGTCAAGTGAAACGGAACGCGACGGTGTGACTGAACGGTTTCTGAACGCAGCGTTTAATGTCAAATGTGGCGGGAACTCCTTTGCATTTTCTCACATATCCTCATTAGAGCTCATTACCTAGGCACCTACGTTTTCAAACGAATGGATAGTAAAACTCTGAGCTAAGTTTTGAATCACTTTATCTTTAAAATAGGGTCCTTTATAGGCTTTATTAAAGCAACAAAAACGTATTTTCTACCCTGCTTTAGTCTTTTCAGTATCGAGTAGGTAGGTGGGTAGGTATAATTACCCTCCCTTCAATCACATTAAAGCCATTGGTGTCTATTCAGATGTCGCCAAAATCTCCTGATCCTTATCACGTAGGATATTCTCGTAGTAAGTTTTTAAAATGTTTCCAAAAAGGGCCCAAAAAAACAAAATAATATAGACTAAACTTATTATTATTAACTTATTTGACAGGTCTAAAAATTATGCCATCCTTATTAATTTGATTGTTAAGACAGGGACGGCGATATTTTTAGTCCTGTAAAATTAGTTTAGTTTAATTTTGGCAGCATCTGTATTGACACCATTGTCTAAGTACCTACCTATAAGAAAACGGCAACACTTATCACACTTATATTTTAATAGCGAAACTTTGGATAGATGTAATATTGGATCTTTATTACTTATTCACGTTACAGCTAGGTACTTCTTAACCTTTATAAACAAGAACACACACACACATGCAGACTACTTTTTATACCATAAATCAATTCCCATGGGATAGAAACGTATCCATAGAAACAACGCGTGCGGAGCCGCGGGCGAAAACTGGAAATTAAATAAATGGCTAAAAATATACACCAACCAGTCACCCTCTATAGCCCTCAATGCCCCAATCAATCGGCGTAGAGCTCAATTCACCGACACCGACTAATTACGTAACCTGGATCTAAACCCACGGGTATCCGGGTAATCGCTCTATCATATCCATCGTTCGACCAGAAACAATCAATTAGAAACCGAGCCCCTTTCAATTATTCCAAGGGTGCGATTCTAATGGGTGCTGAGCGAGTTTTGTGCTAAAACATCCACCAATACGACTAATGTAAAAACCTTCGATAAGCTAAGGATTTAGTTACCGTGAATGTTGCTTACTTTGCCACTTTTTTGAGCTAAACAAAGTTCAAATTGAATTAACTAAAAAAAATATGACTACTGTGTTACGTCCATTCCTAAATCTGGCATATTTAATTGGCATTGCTTCGATACTCGTATATTTCCCATATATTCATGTGCAATATTACTGTAAACAAAAAACAAAAGTGGTCAAGTCAACTGCCGCAACTGGCAAGATTGCCAAATGAAAAAGAAAATGGAATATTATAATTGCACGTTTGATATAATGAGGAACGTGCTGTTCTACTTATATCCAGCAAAACAATATCAAACGATAACGCTATTTAGCAGTAGTAAAGAATTTCTCCATGCAAGTGGCAATCTCGCCAATTTTTAAATAAATTTCCATACAAAGTAGAAAAGTAGATCAGGGTTGTTACAAAACATTACGTTGCTATATAAAATAACATAAAAATTTAGAAAAAAAATTGAACGATCAACACAAGATTGCTGAAAATATACATAATTACCTATTGTGTCACAGTAAAAGTCAACAGATCTCACGGTAATATATATGTTTACAGGGTGGGGAAAATTTTTGGCCCCTTCAGGGTAGCTACCGTTTCTTTTGTAGTTATAAGGTTTTGTTCATAAGAAACTTCTGTTTTATTTTGAAGAAATTCCTTTTGATATTTAGAGTTTTTTGAAAAAATTTAAAAGTCGCCCAAAAAATGACATTTGTCAAAAAAAAACAAGTTGGTCTGACTCTATTTCTAACTAGAAACACTTTTCTTAGAGTAACATACCAAATCAAATCGTAAGTTTTGGCAATAATTAAAAAAAAAACAATTCCCATACATTTTCTATGAAAAAACAAGTAAGTGAAAACAACAATGTCACTCATTCAATGGTTCTTAATTTAAACTCGTATGTAACTACTTTCTTAAGTTGGTAGGCTAATTTTGTAGGCATATCAGGATTTTTTTTATTAAACTCAATTAAAAATGACGCACCTGAGAACACGCCGCAACGGTCTCCTAAGAGTCTGGGCAACAGGACCTACCAGGGTGTGTGTTTGCCATCACAGGTATTGCAAGCCAGGCAGACAGGCATAATATAAGAATCTACTAACAAACTATGGATGAAGCTATATAACCTCTCAGCTGGCGTGACCTGTAACGTGATATGTGTCTAAACTGGCGGCGGCGGTATCAATATTTTCCAAAAAAAATATTGCCATTTGCAAATGTTGCAGACTTTTCTCCAGTGTGAGTTTTCAAATGTTATTTTTAAGCACCCTGCTTCTTTAAATTTGAAGTTAGAATTATTGCAGGCATACGGTTTTTCTTTGGTATGAATTCTCATGTCTTTTAAAAGCAATCTACATTTTTGTGAAACAAGTGTTGCAGGTAAGTGTTGTTCTAGCAAGAGTGTGAGTTCTGAAATGTGTTTGTAAATTCGTCTTTACTGCAAGTTTGGCGTTACTAGTATCGCAACAGCTTCTTCAGCAATAATGACTGAATTCTCAAATGAAGTTTTAAACGTTATCTCGCAAGGCTTTCGATCAGTATGGAACGACGCGTTGCAAATCTTGATGAATACCTTCTCGAGGCAAAAGAAACTAGTTTTAAAAAAGGTAAAAAGTTACCTACCTAATGTGTAATGCAATGAGTTTCTTTGTAGATAGATAGATAGAAAATTCAGAAAATTCTTTATTGCACTTGCACATCTCTATGACCGTGAATGAATGAATCCTTCTTGGATCACATGCACACTTATACTTCTTACTACCTACCTGCTTCTACCTAACCTACATTCTGTCTCCGCTCTTTCGCAAATTCAAAATACGAACACAACTTTTGACTTGACACAAAATGAAAGTTCAAAGACTTTGGCAAAGAGAATACAGTAGCTAAGAGTTCGGGTTTAAATTTTTTCCGTTTAATATGTATTTTTCTACAAAATATTAATGAAATCTTCGTTATTTGTTTACATAAATCGTTGGTAATATAATGCTAGGTATGTGGTAAAACATATCATGTATGATGTTGCGATCTTTGCTGGAGTCGCTACACTACTATTTCTACTTTTGATTACTGGCGCTTATTTTAAGTTGCGAGGGAGAAGCAAGAAGGATAAGGTACGTGCCAAAATTACCAAAATTAGTTTAAAGGTGTATTATATGAAGGTCTGTCTGTATTTGTATTTATCCCACACATGATACTTGATGTTGTTAAAGTTTTAGGCATGTTCTGGACATGTAAATTATAGGTACCTAAAGTCATTTACAACGGCATATTTACCATGATTTTTATATACAGGAAGTAGATAAATAGTAATGAGACTGGGGACTAGGGATGAGATACAGTTCTCCCTCGTGGTCCCAATAATGGGACAAAATAATGGGACCACAATAAAACAGCGGATTTTAATTTTGAGCTTTCTATATTTTGGGAAAGCTTAAAACTAAAATCATGTTAAATACCTATACCGTTGTAAATGACTTTTCATGATGGATTCAAAAGTTTTATTTATGTTAAATATATTTTATATAGCTTGTTGCGATACTAGTAAAAAAGAAATAAGTACCATAACAGTAATACCCGGCCGGCCATACGTTCCATTTTACTTGCAAGCATGCCTGCACAAAGCCGTTATAGCAGTCTTCAATCTGCATAGCATCATCTAACTCCAAACTAAGCAGAACTTGTGCTATGGGCATTATGGGTATGGGTATTACTCGGATATATATTTTTTTATTATACACAGAAATACCCAGAACATCCGGAACGAATATTTGCAAATCATACAAACATTTGTCCCAATCAATGCGGGAATAGAACCCGCAACCACCTTCGCCCGACACACAACATTGGTCGCCGTACTACGTCGTACAGTCAGCGTCAAATTGATATCAGCGTCTAGAGAAGTCAAAATGATCTCTAAAACATGAAAGCAATTTGATATACGCAGTTCGAATCATCATATTGTTTTAAGCACCCAATGTGTTCAAAATATCTTGCCACTCATTGTTTCTTATTTATATGAGCAGCCAGGGTGTTCAAAATTACCTTAGCAAACAAAGCTCTCAAATAACATTGCAAGTATTCACTCGAAAGAGTTTGCATACTACCTTTGAGAGCTTTGTTTGCTAAGATAATTTTGAACGTTTTATTAGTAAGAAATTTTGAGCACCTTGGGTGCTTACAACAATAATGATGATTCAAATTGCGTTTATCAAATTGATTTTATGTTTTTCAGATCATTTTGACTACTCTAGACGCCCATATCAATTTGACGCTGACTGTAATATTTTTTTTTGTTTTCTTCAGGGTCAACCGAAGCTTCCGGGACAGGATAGCGTTGGCAACGTTCAGTGTTTTGATGTCGACCAAAAGGACAGCCTTGATGAGCATCTCGATGTCCTTACTAAGAAGCTTGCGGAAAAAGTACGTTTACTCGTTTTTTTTTGGGAAAAGGCATACCTTGGTCCCCATTGGTCGAGGAGCATCACTTTCGACCTCATAAACAACTAGACTAGAAATCTAAATTAGGTATAAGCGAACAAAATCGAATCCTACATCGGGACGATTGTGATTCAAAGTGGGAATGGCTATGGGTAAATGGGTTTCAGTCCTCAACCTCAACCTAAACCGCCTGTATTGGTCCATTGCTAGACGCAGGCCTCCCCTTGATACGCGCCTTGTTGGCGTTTATCTAGTGGGGGGTAATGCCCATAATCCCCACGCTGGGCATGCCAGCGTGGGAATAAAACTAACCGTTCTGCAGGAGCGCTGCTACCCGCCCCCTGTAGACATTCCTTAGTCGCCTCTTACGACACCCATGGGAAGAGATGGGGTGGTGCCAAATTCTAAGCCAACACCACACAGCTAGTTATCAGTCTACCATGGGCAAACTCGAAAGAAAACCTCTAACATCTTACGGAGTGAATCCTGGCAGCAGCGTGGCGATAGGCTTATGCCTTGTTTACGGAGACGCGGGGCGTGCAGCGGCGCGGCCCGCACAGAATTCAAACATATGGCGTTGGTAGAGTGTGTTTACGGAGAAATGATTTTACACGCGTTTGTTTGATTTGACGCGTCGCACGCGGCGTTGCATGTGGCGTGCAACGCCTCTTATCACGCCCTGCCTATCCATAAACATCACCGTACATTGCGATATGTTTGTGTTTACGCGTGCGATGACGGGGACGCGGCACGGCAAACTAGGCTTTAGGCTTTTAAAATAGAAAGAATAGAATAGAATAGAAAATCTTTATTTGTGTCACATGGATAAAATTAGCATAACTTAATTACAACTAAAATTAAATTATGTCTAACACAAAAAGGTCACCGGCTCAGCATAATGCTGCTATGGTACTAATTGTATCATAGCAGCGCTGGTTTTCAGCGGTGCCAGGGAGCTAAACGCAGCGCTACGCGCTACACCAATCACACGGGAAGCAAATTACATAGAAAAAATACAATTACAAAATCACAGAATAAAAACCAAAATAAAACAATGCATAAATTAAGTCTAATTACATTTAAATCAATAATAAACAAAAGGTTTCGTATAAGTGTGTATGTGTGTGTTTGTTTGTGCCTGTTGAACACACACACACACGGTGTGTGTGTGTGTGTTCCTTTGAGTGCTTGTGAAGCTCCTGAGGACACCGGTCTCTTAAGAGTCCGGGCAACAGGAGCCACAAGTGTTAGAACATAGGTTAGAATAATAGGTAGGATAGGCTTAGACTAGAAAATACGAGCCAGAACAGGTAAGTAGGTATTGACGTTTTGTATTTGACAGTTTTCAATTCAGAAGCAAAGTTAGAAACTCGACGCGATCCCAAGGCAAAACAAAAGATCAAACAACTTTAGACAATCACATTAATTCCAGGAGGGTAGACTCCGCTTATCCAAATCCAAGATACGCGAGACGCAAAACGAGATGGACAACTTGCACGGACTAGATCAGGATGTCCGGTACAAGTACCGAGAGATTATGGACTCTTTGAAGACCGACCTCATGAGTAACGAAAAGGAATGCAAGAAGCTGCAGGAACAGATTGAATGGGTGTCTCTGAAGAGGGCAGAGTTGAAAGATGAGGTGAGATTAAAAGTTATCAAACTTACTCGATCTGAACACATTATTATAAACTAGCTGGCTTCAAACGTGTTTTTTCTATGGAACCGTTTAAAGGCGATTTCTATCCCACGGGAACTGTTTTATGGGATGAAAAGAAACCTATCTTTGATTCACGGATATTTACCGTCCGAGTGTGCGGCTAAATATTCCTATCTCTGAAAAACATGTGAGGGAAGTTGCAAAAAATGCAGATCCCGCTTCGCAAAGGCGGTAGCTCCAGTAGGTACTCCAGTCATCCCCGTGACCACGACAAAGTGTAAACCACAGTGTAAACCTATTGAAACGTCGGGAAATAGGTAAATAAACGCGATTACCCGTGAATATTTATAATAATGAGGTAAGATTTGGTAGAATAGAAGTCGGTCTGACTACCATCTCGGGCAGGCGAGGCGGTATGCTCCGATGGCGCCGTCGTCGCTCGTCGCCGCTCCGCCGCATATCTCTAGTAGACCTTTATCTCATTTTATTTTTATCTGTTATAATAAACTATACCGTGTCCATTTTGAATGAAGCATAAACGTAAACAAACAGCCCATACTTAACCTAAAATTCACTTTGTTGGCGCGTCCTTTTATACGTAATTTACATTACTTGTCGATTTTAGATCCTCCCTTCAATAAAAATATCTGAAACTCGACGCCAAGCAAGTGAGATTTTGTTATTTGTGTCGTATTTTGTTTACTAACATGCTTTATTTAAATGGATAAACCATAGATGGCTTTATCTTGATACACAATTTTGTTTAACTTATGTATTCAAATTCATTGCACTACCTTTCTCCATACTCAAAAGGTTTGCTGTAAGAAAACTCTCAAAGGGTTAGGCTGGAATTAAGATCGCCTTTGTAATGCCCATTGTTTTTTTTTGTTTTGTGTTATTGTGTAGATACAGTAAAGATTTTAGATTATCCAATGGTTTCAAACATAATAACTTCGAGTTTTGATATACAGCCGTCCATCTATTAGTGTCTTTCATCTAGTCTAAGGTAAAATACCAAACGAGGGTTTCTGTGACAATTTTGTTATTCATTTTACCCACCTGCTTACCTGTGCTTATTTAATGCCTTTACTGTTACCGTTCTTTTTGTTACTTTTCCTGTGCTGTGTGTTGAGATGGATAGATTAGTCTTAATTAGGTACCTCTATCTATACATCTATTTTTATCGCATTATGATAGTGAACCGGTTGGTTTAGCAGAATAGACCCTCTGGATTCCTGGGCATTTTTTTTTCTGACGCTGGCCTCCTATTGATAGACCTCGTAGACCTCACAGATTGTATTAGTCTTTATCACTTTATACGTTCTCTAAGGCCTTGTTCACGGATACGCGGGGCGTGCAGCGGTGCGTGCAGCGGCCCCGTCATCGCACGCGTAAACAAACATGTCGCAATGTACGGTGATGTTTATGGATAGGCGGGGCGTGCTGAGTGGCGGTGCACGCCGCGTGCGACAACATGTGTGACGCGTCAAGTTAAACAAACGCATGTAAAAACGCTTCTCCGTAAACACAGTCTACCAACGCCATATGTTTGAATTTAGTGCGGGCCGCGCCACTGCACACCACTCGTCTCCGAAAACAAGTCGTAAGTTTTATTCGTAAAAGACAGTTTTTTGTGACAAATTAGATAAATCATTTAATCTATTTTATTGCATAGAAACAACGGCTCGAATGTGCGTACAGATGTGCTGTTAAAAGGCTGCCCGAAGAAATCCTTGCCCTGAAAATGACTCAAGAACCGACTTCTTCTTGTAAAAAAAATATCTAAGATTTGAGAAATTCTTTGCATTAAAAGTTTTTCGAATGCTCCTGTAGTATTATTTCAATCGATTTGATAAATAGTAGGTACAAAACTTTTTAAACTTTCGCGATTTGTTGGTTATTTATCGGGTATTTATCGCGTACCTTTGTTTTTAAGCTATTGCATAGCTTCTATCGCGGGCCTTGAGCGCGGGGACTGAATTCAGAATTTCCGTAACGAAAAAACCTCACACTCCCCACTCCGACCGGAACAGCGGTGATACTTTTTAGTTTTGCCATCTATCGATGAATAGTAGAACTTTTAATGACTTTTTGAAATATGACGTTTGTCTCTTTAGTTCAGCAACTCGCCTCTAGATGGCATTGCAATAGCTTTACCGCGGCAGTCCCCGAGTGCCACACGTCTTTTTTATTTTCCCTACGTTTCTACCGCATTACAGCGATCGTGGTCACGGGGCGACTGACAGTCGATAAATAACCATTAAATTAAATAGTACATATTGATGCAACCTTTTGTTATCTAGCATCCAATAGATACTTAGTAGGTACCTTTACCCATATCTATATGGAGATGGGCATCAAAACATATACCTACCTACACTCACATCACTATCCTAGTTTCGAAGAGTATAATTACAATTTCCAGCCCAAAGATGGCAGTCTCCCATAATTGTATATAGGTATATACAATTATGGGAGCCAACTCGATATTGTGCTGGTTGGTAGGTACCAACCAGCACAATATCGAGTTGGTTTTGAGCTACTGTCATTATGTCAAGCATTTGGTAATACAACTTTTGAACGTAAAATATTTAGTAGTTATACTATACTTTTACCGTACCTAATTATTTTCTAAATTTGTCCCTCCGTCTATATTTAATTCTAGACAGGCGGGTCGGGTCCTATCATTAAAAGTGGCGTCAATTCAGACGATGTTTCCTCAAAGTCCCACTTCATTGCATGTCCCACAGTCTTTTTTCGATACCATTCGTTTGTAGTTACGTTGTCGATCAAGCTATTTGATTACCTACGGTTAGTAATGAGTGGTGGTGGGTATCCCGGTGTTCCCGTAAGTTTTGGGAGTTCATATCCAATGGGGTAGTGTCCTGGGTAATAAAATATTATTATATTTAGTTCGTCAGAAATTTGACGCATATCTTTTCATTTGTCATTACAATACAAATACAAATGTTTTTATTTCGTTCTCAAAAAGCAATAATTATCTTAATTGAAGCCCCATTTTAGTATAGAATACTTTTTTTATGGAGCTCTTCCTTACTGACAGTGACATTAGTCATAATTATAACAGAAACTTCTTACAATTAAACATTTTGGTCGATACAGAGATTACATAAAACATCATTCAAACTAAAAAAAACAAACATAAAGTAAAAGTTGGGCGACACTTTTTAGCAAGACGTGACGTCACAATTTAAACACAACACAGTTTAAATGGCTATAATTATCTTCATTTTTCGATTAATCGACAAAAGAAAAAATACATGTCCCTTTAACTACTGATAATCTCACTGACATACTAATTAGAATTTTTCAGGACATCAGCCTACTTTAACCAAGTAGGTTTTTAAAGTTAACATGACTGGTGTGGCAGGTGTACCGAGGCCAGCGGCTGTACGGGGTTGCGGCAGCAGAACTCGCTGACAACTTGGCCGAGTTGCAACGCGGAAGGACGGATGGCTCGGCCATTGAAAAACCGCTCCAACTCCACTCAAGTTGCACGCTCAAGCATCGGAAGGTCAGTGATTTGTTACATATCACACTATTTTCAGCTTGGGTATTCAGACTCCCCGCTATGCAGTCATCAACACGGAGTATGACACATCATCAACAACCAATGTTAGTCCACAGCTGGACGTAGGCCTCCTCTAATGAGCGTCATAGCGTTTTCAGCCTGCCGCATCCAGCATCTGTCTGTAGTCTTTCGCAGATCGTCATCCCACCTTGCCACAGGGCGTCCGCTTGCCGAGTCATGGTCTCCACTCAAGAACACTTCTAACCCTACTCTAAGAATTAGCAAGCTGAAGTGGGCCGGCCTTATATCTCGTGAATCTGACACAAATTTGCGGAAATTCAAATATTTTAGTGGTCCTCGTTTTCTGCGTTTTGCAAGGAATTAAGGAAGGAGGCAGAAAGTAGGTAGTTTTCGATATTATAATAAGTTTCTATGAATCCATGTTTTAACAAATTTTTAGGTGGTGCTACTCTTGGATTATTAATAGGGCAATTAATAGGTAATTAAGAGCTTAATCACATTATACATACATACTTTATTGTAACATGGATTTATAGAAAATGGTCTGTCCCTGCCCATGGTCCATTTACATACCAGTGGCAGTTCAGTTTCTTCTTTCCGTGGTCTACCTGAAGATACCTGGGTGTTCCATTTGTGGAAAACTAATTTTTGGTAGTCTAGTTCGTTTTCGTTGCAGAAAATATTTAAAATTGCTAAAATATTTGAATTTCATGTGTGTCAGAATCCGAGTCGATGAATCGGTAGCGGAGCCTTAGCGCTGCAGTTCTTGGCTTCGGTCAACGACTCACGAGGTACCTGAACGTAGATTTTAGAAATTAAGAATAGTTAGGTAGGTACTTGGGTTAGACCTAACTCTTTTTACAAAAGCTTTGGGTCCCTTCTCGGAAAACGATTTTGATGTCCTGCAAAGCCTACTTATGTCGCTTACATAACTATAATCTTATGCAGAGTTCGCACGAAACTTCGATTTCATCTTAGGACTCATCTCATATACACGGACTGCACGTCATAAATACACGAACGACAAGTTGCCGACTTCAAGGATAACTGTAGGTGATTGCAGCCGCAGTCGGCTGCAGGCGACGTACAAATTGCCTTCTGTGTATTTGAGACGTGCAGTGTATAAGAGCCCTTAGAGTACCCTGTAGGTATGTTGTATAGGTCCTCCTAAAATGTTATTTTACTCGGACAATTACATTAATTCCAGGAGGGTAGACAGTAGTAAAGTGACCCATGTACCTACACGCACCTAAAAGCTGCGATTTTGGTCATTAAAAACTATTTATTGCAGACTAACCGAAAAGTTAAACTTATTTTTAGGAGGCGATGCCACCGTGGCCCATCGATGTACCCCTGATCAAGACACCGACTCCGCAAGGATCGCCGCCTCTGTTTAGGAACTACTACATCGATAACCTTCACTAGTATTGTAAGTAAGTTTTAGGTCGTCTGTGTGAACGTTTTTTTTTTGTTAACTCGTTTAGTTTTGATATGGCTGTGGTTTTTTTTTGCGTGTGTGTGATTTAGTAGTTATTTATTCGTGTTCGTATTTTGTGTTCAAATAAAAAAAAAACTAAGTATGGTGTTTGTTTGTGCTGAGTGGTGCTGGCTTAGAATTTGCACCACCCCATCTCATCCCATGGGTGTCGTAAGATGCGACTAAGGGATATTACTGGGGGGAGCAGCGCCCCCTGCAGAACAATTCTACCATAGAACTGCGATCCCATCCATATGCACACCGAGGGGGTTATGGGCATGAACCCCCCATGAGACCAATAAGGCGCTCTTCAGGGGGTTGGCTGCGTCCAGCCCTGGACTGTTGAGGAGGTTTGTTTTGGTATTTTAGGAAAAGGTGGACAGGACTTGGTAAAGTGATCGTCAAAGGCGTTTACATCCACGAATAATTGTTTTACGTAGGCACGTAAGTAAAGTAGGGATTTCAGCACTTGTCTATATAACTAGACTATAACTACAGCGCGCTCGACGTTATAAAGCGCGCTATCAATAAACTCGACGTCGGAGAACTCATAGGTACCCAAAAGTTGCGTAGTCGACGTCGACGTCGTCGCCGGCAGTCAAGACGCTCTATGTTGAATTACTCGACGTGCAGGAATCGACTTAAAGGAGTCTGAATGATAGGAACAATCCGTCTGATCAGATCTGACAAGATTAAGTATTCAGCCATCAATGGGCTGTAGCGTACGCTTCAGACCCATTACCGGTGCACATGAAAAAGTCCTACCACTCCAACCAGCTAAAGCGACCAACTGGTTGTGCAGAATGGAGTTCGGGGTTTTTCCAATCGAACCAACTGGTTGATCATATATTTTTTTTTGGGTAAACAGGTTCGAGTCCGACCAACCACATGACAAATTAAAGCGGATAATGATTTTTTCTCAACAGTATATTTTTTTAATTGTTTCGAAAGGATTTTTTTAATTAAACCTCTTCTAAACTAAAGATCCTAAAGTTCCCTTGGTACCTGACCACTCATTGGCTGATTAACTTTTCCTATAAAATCACACTCTAAAAATAACAACTGCGGTAGCTGCATCATCAAGAAAAGAAAACAAGTCGCACGCGATAAAGCCAACGCAGCACGCGTCCAAAATAAAGACAAACCACTGCACTCGCTGGACCCTTTACAAAACATCTCTCGTTAATTCCGAGGGTTAAAATCCCCGAAAAAGTGAGCACTTGCCTTGTTTACAAGGTTTTAGATTTTAATTTAGATTGGGGTTGTATCCCCCCGCGCGAAAGGTCCCAAACGTCATACTTAGCGCGGGAAAGTGCGTTTTAACGTTTGTACTGTTAGGTTGAAGGGAAGTTTACGAGGGGAGCGGTATCCATTAAAATCGCATTCGTATGTGATGCGATCACCTAATACAATATCATCAAGTCCTCGCCTGGGGTGCTTTGTGAATAATTTCGCGGCAATCTTCTCGCATTCGCGACGGATTTGTATAATTTCTATAATTTTTTAATTGTTGGGATTTTAAAGAGTTCACGGGAGCAGAAGTTTGAATTATATTACGGAAAGGGGTCTGATCTTTATCAAATCAATCGGGGTTTATCAACTGGATGGGTAATAACGGCAATGGATAATAGGTACGTAAAGTAATTTGCTAGTTTAGTCAGATTCATCATCATTCGCAGCCGAATTTCATCTCATAATCCAGTGCTGGTCATAAGTGTGACGAGTGGTCGTCGAATGAAGTGATGAGGATGGAGGATTTGGAAGAGTTGAAGTCATTAGGGCCATGGTGCATGTCTTCAGCTTCCTACATCCAGCATCTGCCAGCAGTCTTTCACGGGTCGTCATCGCACCTGACCGGAGGCCTATGCTGATTTACATAATGCTAGGTAAAGATAGGCCTCCCGAAATTTGTGCCATTTACCTGAAGTATTAGTATTCACGATGGTCCTTTCACACCTGTAGGTCAACCGTGGGGTTTGTTCTCTAGGGTAGAATAAATAATGACATCGCTTCGTCCTACTATATAAACTCTATGGCTTCGTCATACATTGCGCGTAATACTGAAGTTGAAGGAATTAATTTTAAATAATTTACGGTGACGGACATTGGAAAATATGAATTTAGGTAGGTACTCGAGTGATTTGATGATTTTCCTCGTATAAAAGACTACCTATGTATCACTCGGGGGGAAATAAAGTTTGATTCCTATCTAGTGTGTTAAAGGCTAAATGACGCATTCGGTAGGAATTGGGCACTTCCCCTCCTAGGTGTACTACCTACTTCCACTATTCTACACTACCCTCGACAACAATGCCTGTTTGTCCTAATTTTTAGTAGTTTAGTGATTTGGAATCTTAGGATAACAGATCGTGACGTATCGTTTTCAGTATTGCTGCCTGCATAAGAACGTTATTACATCGATTCATAAAATTACCAGCCACAATATGTGTACAAAAACGAGAACATCTTGTTAATTAACCACAAGCATCACATATGGCGTGTTATTCTGTTTGTCTGTTCAACTCAAGTGACCGAGTGTACAAACACTAGCGTGTCAATCATTGGGAGCTTCGGGCGTAGGGTGACATTTTAATGGAATTTAAATAAAAGGTTTTACAATGGACCGATTAATTAGGACTAGGTCAGATGGCAGGCCCCCGGCGGCAGTTTGAACGAGTCAACTACGAGTATGTCGGAAGCTTTGTCCTGTGACGTTTCATTGCCCTCCAAAAGCTTCAATATACATAACGGATTTAGGCGACCTAACTAGTAAAACCTTATCTGTATTGGAAGAAATTCTCAAACTACGATAGTTTTTTTAGTGAAACAGCTTCAATATAGGTAATTTGATTGTATGGAAAAATCTAAAACCGACTTCGAATCCCTTAGCTTAATACTGTTTTTAAGTTTTTCGGGATACATAACTTCTAATCCCTCGGTAATATTTTTATATAAATAGATAATGATCCATACAATAGCGGAAGAGTAGTCAAAATTGGTCTTTGCATAAGTTTCGGAGAAATCGAAAGACGAACATGTACATAAGTACAGGCGTACCTTCATTTTGCGAAGTCGGTTAAATATGGAGGATATGCTACTACTTAGGTATGTATGGCAGCTGCTAGTAGGTGAAGGTATGTCCATGACATTTTGTAGGTCTTTGCATGACGTTTGGTAGTTATTCTAATTACTGATCTCACAAGCCAAAATGCTAAAGACAAACTTAAATACAGATAGAAACTGACGGAAGGAGCAGATGTCTAAACTCATAGGTACCTACGAGAGAACAAAAATAGCGTTTTTTTGGTGATATTATAAAACAATTAGGTATTTTTAATTGCGTATAGCTTATTGCGTAGTGTGACCTAATTAGTCCACGAATCGCAACAAGTTAGCTACCTACTTGTTACCGGGACCAACATCAGTGCCGGAAGCTAAGATAGACGATCGTCCGTAAATTGCAAGAACTTTACTCGGCTAGTGAAGCGTGTAATGACATCGTCTCGTATTGATCGCGAGAACAATTTCATCAAGTAGGAAACCCATTAGAGATTCACAATAGAGCTAGAATACGGTGCTATTGGTTTGTGCCTCTGTTCTTTAATTGTTTGTTGTACAACATCGATATAGGTACCTATACCCTGTCCAAAAAGTATCTTTTTCTCTAAAAAAATGTATTACCACTTAACGTTGTCTCTCTCTCCCAATAAGGTTTGCTGGAAGAGAACCCTAAGGGTTAAGCTCGCCTTTGCCATTACTTCTCTACTGTATGTTTTTTTTATGTAATAAATAATTAAGAATAACCATTATGAATTTCTCTAATTTTTAAATATCAATTAATTTCTCTAATAACAAGTGATTTTGAAATACAAAATGTACCTACCTAGTAGGTATTTCATCTCTAATTCTCTATCTATCAATATAAAGTTTGTCTATAAAATTTCATGCTGTACCTATTTGAAAATCACTTGTCAACAATTAGATAAATTCATAGGCGTGCATTATGCCAAAAAATGATACTTCTTCAGTGTAGGTATATGTAAAAAATAAAAGTGGAGATGAGGAATTCGTTAGCTTTGTTGACATCTGAATTTAATTTATTTATGATCATGATCAGTCAATCAGCTTTAGATTTCGACCAAAATCAACAAAAACATTTTTGAACATTATTGAAATTGAAGCCTTGAAAAGAGTTCCAATAAATATCCTACTAATATTATTAAGGCGAAAGTTTGTAAACATGTATGTATGTATGTTTGTTGCTCTTTCACGCAAAAACTACTGAACGGATCGGGATAAAATTTTGCATACAGGTAGTCTTAATCCTGGAATAACACATACTCTTTATCCCATAAATCAGTTCCCGTAGGACAGACGTACGAAGCCGCAGGGCGCAGCCAGCCAACAATAAAAGCTCTGATAAGCTTTTTCTAAAAAAAAACCCAAACCACAATTTACCTACTAACCGTGTTATGCTTAATCATAATCATTAATGTCAACTTCCCACTGAGAGTGCCAAGAACACAGTGACATTTAAGAGATGGGTTTTCAAGTTACTTTGCATGGATAATGGATATGAACCCAAAACAGCATCAAGAGTAAACTAGCTAAGTATAAGACCCCCTCGGGGAAGGTTCCATCAGTTTTTAAATTCGCTAAGCACTTCACGTATACCTACATGTTTATAACATAAATAAAAAATCCTCTTATACCGCTCACAAAGCCCAATCCAAACAAACTTGGACTCTGTATCGTAGAATATAAAGATGCTGTTATTTCTGATAGATGTTACTCAAACTGTATTAAAAGTTGTACCACCCTTCTAAGTAGGCGTTTTTTTCTCTTTGTCCTTAATGTAAAAAGAAAACGCGAAAGTTTCGGGACGCGGCGAGTTTAAACCTCCCCTTAATGCGATTATTACGAGTGGGGAAAAAATTGGTGTCTCGAGTTGGTACTTTTTAAATAAGTTTTATTTTGTTGGGATTTTATGTTGATTTGGTTATTTCGGCGAGAATTTAGATGCGAACTGACAGCGAGGGAAATTGAGTTATTTAGAATTGGAGTGTAATTTACCATGGAAAATGAATGTGGTTTGATTAGCCCCCGAAAATCTCAAGGCTCTTTTATTACTGTGTTCTGTTAAATTCTAAAAAAAGTTGTCATTTGAGACTAAATCGAAGTTTCTGATTAGTTTTGGTGCAAACGCTAATCTTTCGACAGGTCGGCAAGCGACATAGGAGTTAGTTTTACTTTACACAGCAACGAAAACTAAATTCATCTTTTATCGAGTAGACCCACTGAGCCACCAAACTTATGGGTAACTGATGGTATGGATGGTATAACCTGAACTATGGCCTGACATCACATACAGCCTCTCGCGAGCGTCTATGGAACTACGCAAATCCCATACAAAATGAGACGTCACGCACGATCAAGTCTCACTCAGGGCTCCACTCAGAGACTATTGACGACCTCTGCGGCGCGGTGGGCAAAGGTCTACCTGCAACGCAGGAAGTTGCGGATTCGATTCCCGTCTCGGGACAAATGTTTGTACGATCTGTAAATATTTGTTCAGGGTGTTCTGGTCGTTTTCTACATATATTTAAAAAAATAACTATTTATGAAATGTTTTCTATTATGTATTTATCAGTTATCTAGTACCCATAACACAAGCTCTGCTTAGCTTTGGGCTAGATAATGCTGTGCGAGTGAATTGTCCAGTCTATGAGTATTGTAAAAATTACTATACATAACATAATTATTAAAAAATATAAATCGTATGCAATCCTGAGTTTATCATTTCCCTCGTTAAACTGAACCGATTTATTCAGTAGGTAATAATAATAAGATTGAGCTAAGAAAACCCTATTATTAGCAAAGCTCAAAGAATTAGCTAGCTGAAGTGGCAGTGGGCCGGCCATATCTCGCGAAGAACCGACAACCGCCTGGGTAAACGTGTTCTTGAGTGGAGACCGCGACTCGGAAACCGGCCCTCTGGCCTGGTGGGATGACGATCTACCGACGCTCTCCCTGCCTTTCGCGGTCTTGGCGGGGTCGCCACCATTTGACGCGGTGGGGTCGCAGGGGAAAAGGAGTGTCGGTATGGCGTAGGCAGCTCTCCCTATCCTCTGCGACCGTGTGGCAGGCGACGGGGCCACTCGACTGACCCGTCGCACTGGGAGACCTTGGGCGTTCGGACACGGGGTTGTCCGGCGCCCAATTGGCAGTTAAGGTCTCCGAGGTGGGCGCGTCATGTGTTTCTGGCGCGTCGTGAAGCGTGCTCCACACCCCCCAGTGAGGGGCCTGATATCGGGCAGCCGCGGTAGGTTCGTGGAAGAGAATGAAAGCGTCCCCATGTTCCCACCTCAAGCGGCAGAGGCGGAAGCACCCTGAGGGTTTTAGTGGTGTTGGAGTCCCACATAATCGCACTGTCTCCCCGTGGCAGTGCGTTATGCGTGTGCATTTCCCTCAGGATAATAAAAAAAAAAGTTGGGATGACGATCTGTCAAAGACTGCATGCAGATACTTAAGACAGGGCGCTATTAGTGGGCGCCAGTAGTGGACTAATCAGGTTGATGATGATGATCAGGATAGCAAGAACTAAAATCAATGTCAAAAAATTACTTCCGGAACTATTACGACCGATAAATTATTGAGATGTTCTCCAAATAGGTCCAATCTTTTGTGGAATATAGGTAGATTGTCATTGGGACAGCATCCAAACAGTCGATTATTTTTAACCTATAAAATTATTAATTTTGTTTAAAAAAACTATAAACCGACTTCATTTTTTATAGTTTTTTCATGGATTTTCATGGATCCCATTGTCAGAACTGGATTAAATTAAAATGGGACCATACGGAAAACACCAGCTTTCATACAAAAAAAGAATCATGAAAATCAGACCACTAAGTCAAAAGTTCTGAAGTAAGAAAAAAAATACAGTTGTATTCAGAACCTTCTCCTTTTTTTAAAGTCGGATAAATCCTAGGTTATAAACGGCTCATTGTGAGGCGAGAGGTTACAATTGAAATGAGTTTGTTTTAAAAAACTATAAGCCGACTTCAATAGGGTACCTATATGCATCGATTTTTTTTATTGTTTTAATCGATTCTTTAGGTCACTATTTAACCGAGGAATGATAAGACGCTCACTGAATTTCGCATTAACAAGGTAAAAAAAACAAATCAAAACTACAATCATTTTCGGGTGATAAAAACGCTGCCATATTGGCGCCATGTTTATGTGACGTCGACGTACACACTTGATTAAAACCTTTGGTGACGACCTCGGTAGTGATCATCTCAGGAAAGAGGTTTTCCGAAAAAACTGAAAATAATCGACAATACGAAATGTCAAGTGGGCAGAATAGTGTCAAATCATGGTGCAGCAAGCAGAATAAAAAAAGAAAAAATGTGCACAGTGATGTCACGTCCGCTCTAGTCAATGGCGTAGCGTTTCGAAATTTTGCGATTGAGATTTAAAATATCAATTTTTCAATGGTTAAATTCTACAATAAAAACATCTCAAAATGCAAAAATAAATATGTAGATATGTTTCTATATCAATAGAGAATACGTATATATTTTTTTTAGCCATTTTGAAATCACATGCATATACTCTATTGTATGGTTTTCTCATGAATGCCATTTTGCCAATTTCATAACTACAACAATTATCGAGTTTTACAGAATACAAAACTAATATCTCATCGCGGATTCAGCTGAGTGAGGTTCGAAATGAGTTTATAGAATGAGCCTACTGGACCAAATTGCAATAGGACCACACGGGAAGCACCAGCTTTCAAATAAAAAATGAATCATCAAAATCGGATCACCCAGTCAAAAGTTCTGAGGCGTTTATTCCCACCTGTTCTGTTGACAGAACTACTTGGAAGATATATAATTTAGTATCAAACATACCTACAGTCGAATTGAGAACCTCCTCCTTTCTTTGAAGACGGTTAAAAACTCTCACAAGCCTGCGCTATGAGTGCCTACTCTATTCGTGTTATTCCTTAGTTTAGTTTAGAGATTAGGATCAAAATGTAAACAACCATATAAATCCATGATCAATGTTTATTAATATAATAGGAAAAGACCATAAAACAAGGTATCACCTTAAATATATTTACATCATTTCTACATACCTACTTTCTTAGTAAAGCTCTGCGCACATTCATTCGATACCGCTACCACACAGCACAAAAATGCATTAAAATTATGGGCTCAAACCATTGATTAATTAAAAAGGGTAGATAGGTTACGTTCTCCCAGCGCTTACTCAAAAATTGGCATGTGTTACAACTACACGCAAACACGTACGCTCACAGTTATATTTCCAGTCCCGTGCAATACAAAGAAGAGCAACCCCGCCAAGACCGCGAAAGGCAGGGAGAGCGTCGGTAGATCGTCATCCCACCTGGCCAGAGGGCCGGTTTCCGAGTCGCGGTCTCCACTCAAGAACACAATTTTACACAATATGAGGTCGCCATTTTCGAGAAACTAGTACCTCATCTTCCCTTTTTAATTAATCAATGGCTCAAACTCGTTGTCTTTAGAGTTTACAGTGACGGCTTCCCACACACTTCAAACGAGTGGCCCGCGAGCTGTCTGTCATCTGTTGCTGTCAATGTAAAATGCATATATAGGAGATCAAAAAGAGTTCAGTCAAAGTTGTCGCCGAACCAGCACGTGTGAAAGCTTGTTCATAATTTATATTGTATTTGTTTAATAACCGATCAATTACTACAATGGAATGGACACTTCTGAATCTTGAAAACATTTATTAAAATATTTTACATGATTCAACTTCAACTTCTTATTTCATGGCTTGCTGTGTCTTTGCTGCCTCGACTCTGCCAGTGTCCAAGTCAAAAGAGTCATATTTTACATGATTCTTCGACATCTTCAGTACCAGCCATAGAGAGACAAGAGAACCTAATTGACAACTCCAACGGATAGGATGGATATTTTTTATAACTTAAAATAAGTGTCCGTTATTTTAATTAGATATACATCAATTAAGTCAATTTTTTTGAACCCAGAAAGCATAACCACGTGTTCACTGGTTCTGGAGAAAATTTGTATGGCGAGTAATTGATCTCCTTTTACGAGATAAGGCCCACTTTTGAATGCTAATGTTTGTGCTGAGCTGCGGCGGTGCTTTCCAAGTGTACGACAAGCTTTATTCATATTAGATAAACTAATATTATAAACGAGAAAGTTTGTTAACATGTATGTATGTAGGTATGTTTGTTGCTCTTTTACTTAAAAACTACTGTCGATCGGGCTGAAATTTTGCATACAGGTAGTTCTGGAATAACACATAGCTACTTTTTATTTCATAAATCAGTTCCCGTGGAATAGGCGTGCGAAGCCGAGGGACGCAGCTAGTATTTGATAAATGCAACTACATGGGGCTTAGGGTGTCTAGTGCGATTTTTATCTTGATACTTGTTAGCGACAACGTTATAACAATTTGTATAGAGTTCGAAAACTATGTCAAATACATATAATAATTATTATATATAATAATTTTTAAACAAATATAATACATAAAAAACTCGCATACTCTAAAAAAAATACGATATAATTCCTGACGCTTTCGGATTTTGTACACTATTTTGATAACATTTAAAATTGATATTACACATAGTAATTTAGTTACACAATAATGTCCTACAAAATTCTAATTAGTCCATCAGTTAGATTACTAGTATCAGTTTTTCTTTTGTCGAATAAACAAAACTTGATGAAGATATAGCCAGTTAAAGTTCCGTGTGTCGTCACACCTTACGACACTTTTTAGCAAGGTGTGACGTCACTTCTATCCCAATTTATTTTTGTAATTTATATTGGATTAAAAAAACTGGACCTACCCTTATTTTATTAAACATACTTATATAGATTACTAAATAATCGATACATTTATACATATGTATCTATGTACACCTATGTAGTACGAATAACCTCAACAACATTGTAGTGCAGTCAACATCAAAATGTGCTATTGATTTATCATTATACAGCTCAAATGCTGTTGTTTGTTTCTAGAAATATTTTTATTTATGTAAACAAATTACATAAATGTAAGCGACTTGATGATTTAACCATTTTAAATTATATCTAGGATGATTTGTCATCATCTTCCATGAACTCCGTGTCTAAAACAATCTGTAAATAGAAGAAAAAAAGAAATTAGTGTTTTTATTCTGTGGTACAAAAAAAAACTTTTATGGCGTAGTAACATACTCGCTAAGTCTTAACGAATGTCTTCGGTCGCTCGTCCTCTGTGTTATTTGCGAAAGCAGTAGCTATTATGGTTTATGACTTTTCTACTCAGTAAAATAATATTTTCTACTCTAAAGCAGTAAACGAACCAAAAATCTGAGCTCACCTTTATTGATTTTCAAGTGTCCTTTAACATCGTGAAAAAAATATTTTAAAGCCCAAAACGTAACGCTTTCGGATTTTGTATGTTGACATTCTTCTTTCGAGTTGACAGAATAAAAGTTAACATGAGTAACAATTTCAAGAAATCATTTAAACCGCTTTGTAAAATCTTTTTTTTATGTAATGTTGCTTTCTTTTGGTTTTTTTCTACTATTTCGTTTGCAAGCTTCATATAACAACGTTATTTGTTCTCATAAAAGTATAGTTACTAATGCTCATAAAAGTATTATAACTTATTAAATACACATTGCACGTGCATGTATTTCTTTACTTATTTATTGAAAATTACTCAGTATATTTTATTTTATTTATTTATTTCATTATCATAATTTCTAACACATCACACAGTACAAGTCAACGATAAGTGAGCCTATTAACAAAAGTTACAACGATTATGTGCCTATTAACAAAAGCACATTCAAAAATTAACAAATACGATCTGAGTAAAATATTTAAGTCGATAATGTTGACGATTACCCACAAGTACAAATTGCAAGCATGCTTAAGCAAGCCATATTAAAGCTTTATACAGACAAACCTAACGTATGCGACGCATTATGAGATATATGGACGCCTTTAATTGTTTGAAAACATATGGCCTAGAAAGAACCTTATCGTACGTCACGCCATTGGAATTTTCCAACATTACGCCGAGTACGTCTTCAAAAGGATTACTTTTAGCGACTCGCAAATTTAATTAAGTTCATTAATAATAATTTTAAAGATACTGCGCGATACCTGCAAGTTCTCCATTGCAACACCCATAATGGGTACATTACATACTGTGATCTTAACTTAAACTCACCTTATCACTAAGACCTGATTGTATGAATGCAATAAATACTGAATACGTTGTGTGGTGTGGGTTCTGTCTGTACCTAGCTTTAATATTAGCTAAAAAAAATAACACCGTTACAAATAAAATCTTAGAAATATGTTAGCAGAAATTGCAAGCAAGCTTCATCTTGAATGAAGCATATTAGTTATTTTTCAATTTTTATTACCGCTTGCATGCCCGCCACGGCGCGATCTGTTTCTTCGCTTTCTTCAACTATCACTTGCATTCCCTCATTTTCGCCATCTGTAAGATAAACAATAAAAACATTATTTATTGACTACAAGCGGCCTGTCATTTTTTTTTAACATAAATACACAATTATATATGGTAATAGCTATGTTAGCCAGGGATAACGTAGCATTCTAATAATAAAATAATTTTTGAAATTGGTTGGGCAGTTTTTGAGTTTATTCGTTACTAACATCCAAATATCCAAACATAACGTCTTGAGAATATTAGAATAGATACAGATAAAATATCTAATAACATACTAGGTATAGAAAAATAATACATCCACTGCAGGATAAAAATTTTTGAGCATCACGTGATATTTTAGCGAGTATTAAATATCAATGTCATAAATAGTCATCTATTATAAAAATATCGAGTTCCGCCATAAACTACATTCTCGTGCGATTTATCGAGCAATTGATCGAAGAAAAGCCCTCGATAAATATTAAATTGCAGATTTTGAGAATATCTTAGCTACGAAGCAATCACTATTTTGATAGTTCTTGCCATATTTATCGAAAAAATATTGCCAGTATCGCCCTCCTGAACGAGCCCCAGCAGGAGTTTGTGTTTTTTCAAGTTAACAAAAATTCACAGTAGCGCTCTGCTGCCTTTACTCTGTTCCCTTAGTCAAGGGTAGGCATGCTCAGCTGATGACGCTTTGGTTAATCTGAATGATATCACAAACATTATGGCGTTCTGGGTGACTCTCCGGAAACAAAAACCAACAACGTCGGATAGCATTTACTTTCTACAAAATCAGAAGGTAAAATTATTTTTTTGCTCTAATTGGTATTCTATGCAGGACGTTTTCAGCTTAGCCTTAGCTTGCCATTTTACTTCCTTTTTTTCATTTAAAATATAGAATCAAGAAATAAATAAATAATCCTTGACCATGCACACAAAATCATAATAAAAAAATACAATAAGACTTAATACAATAAAACAAATTTATTAGTTTTATATAGAAAATTATGATAACCAGAACAAATATTTGTAGACCATACAAACATTTGTCCCAAGGCGGGAATCGAACCCTTCGACTGCCCCGGGTCACATCGGTCATCAAAAGCGGAAGTCGAAGATTACCTTCAGAGCCTTGTATGAGCAGCTGGCCATCCACAATATGCCCCGACACCACTCCAGAAAGGCCAGACACGTTGATCTGCTGACGAACCTGTGAAAATTGGGAGAGTGCAAAAAGTAACTGCGCTCATGGGGATTCGAACTAGAGGGTGTGCGACGTAGAGGTCATTCGTTTTAAATATTGAAGAAATGTAAATGGAGTTTTTGCGAAATAATCGATTGGGTGAGGATCGCACCGGACGGAGTATGCCAGTGTGCAAAAGAGCACACGTGTGTGTTTGTGGCCCATATCTATAATTTGTGCCACTCACATCTCTTAAGAACGCGGTGCGGATACCTTAGCCCCCATACAAACGTACTTTCCGTTTCATTTGGAAACTACGTCGCCGATCGTATTGAAAATTTCCATGCATAATCGGATTAAAAATAGCTATGTTTGTAGTGTTTAAGTTTTTTAAAAAACGTTATGATCTTTAAATGAGAGCGAAACTATTTGCCATATTTTACCACCAAATTGAGTCATTTTAAAGCTTTTTATGCATGATAGACACCTTTATTCGAAAATCTGTCGCGCTGCAAACATTCTAAATATCCATTAGAAATAAACAAAATTATTTCTGAAATCAGTCGTTTATTCAAAATGAATCGGAAAGTACGGAGAAATATCAAAAATGTTAAAATTCCTTCTAGTTTCTGCAACCGTTCGCTCACACGCGGGGTGCGATGCGACACAGGGGGTAAAATTCCGAAATAAGGCGAACGCTGCCGAATGGCCAACACGGTGCTATTCTACGTGAAACAACAACAAATCCGCAAGGGCCGGTCGCTGAGATTTGGGAGAACTTCGTAGCCTTCTTAAGAACTTTTTACAATAAACTGTATCAAACCTTCTTAGCCTCAGCTTCCAACTGCTGCTGCATGTAGAGGTCCTTATGGTGAACCTTGTTGTGGTATTTCAGATGATGAGCTTTAGTGAACTTCTTGTTGCAAGGAGCGCATCTGTGAAGAACCAATGACCAAACTAAGTTAATGATCATGATTACTTAAAACTATCAGTGGCACTCAGCGACGTGCTTACATAAACTGTTACTATGGTTTGTCCACGTTGAATGGAGCATGTTAGTAAACAAAATACGACACAAATAACAAAATCTCACTTGCTTGGCGTCGAGTTTCAGATATAATTGTAAGCAATTTTTATTGAAGGGAGGATCTAAAATCGACAAGTAATGTAAATTACGTATAAAAGGACGCGCCAACAAAGTGAATTTTAGGTTAAGTATGGGCGGTTTGTTTACGTTTATGCCTCATTCAAAATGGACACGGTATAAGTAGAGGTTTTTGTATGAAATCTTTACTAAGTGACAGTTGAGAGAGTTCAGAGTGCGGCTGTTAGTAAAGATTTAAATAGGTACAAAAACCTTTAGTTTGTGACAGTTTAAGTAAGCATTAACGTCTGTCTGATTTAAGGGCTCTTATACACGGACTGCTCCTCTCAAATACACTGATGGTAATTTGCCCCTCGAATGCCAATCGGCTGCCATCGTTGAGCCTTACAATCGGCAACTTGCAAAGTTGTTGACCTGGTTGACAGGGAGAAAATGCCATGGGCATTATGCCTACCATTTGTGGTATTTTTAAAATTGTGTGGGCAATAAAGTATTAAATAATAAATGAATAAGTTTTTGTCAGCGTGATTGATTGTAGTTAAAATAAATCCTAATAAATTAGACAACGAATTTGTAATATATTTTTTCTGTTTTAGTCTACACAGAAGCTTGTCTTGACTGTTCATGCTAGTAGGTAAGATAGTTTGAGGTTTTTTCAGCTCAGCTACTCCGATAAATTACCTCATACTCCAAACTGATACAATCTCTTTAAAATATAATTGTATAGCTGCGCCCCGCGGCTTCGCAGGCTTTGTTTCTGTGGAAACGTTATAACGTGATTTCTATTCCACAGAAACTGATTTATGGGATAAAAAATTGCTTATGTTGATTCCAGGATTAGAACTACCAGTATGCAAAATTACAGCCCAATCCGTTTAGTAGTTTGGGCGTGAAAAAGTAACAAACATCCATTCATACATCCAAAATTTCGCAATTTGTATGATGGTTTGTAGTAAAATGAACAATTCTACCACCGAACTGCGATCCCCAACCCGGTTACCCAGCGTGGGGATTATGGGCATTACCCCCATTCTATAAACGCGAACAAGGCGCTTATTAGGGGGAGACCTGAGTCCAGCAATGGACCGATACAAGCTGTTGAGGTTGAAGTTAAGGTTGTAGTATTTATATCGGTTTTTAGTTTAACTTACGAATATTTCTTCTCCCCGGTGTGTGTAAGCATGTGATTTGCCAGCACGTATGAATACGTGAAGGATTTACCGCACAGCGAGCACTGGTATGGACGTACGCCCATGTGCAACCTGTAAGACAAATAGTACATTAGTAGGGGCTTCCAAAATGTATGTCATGATGTTAACTACCGGTAGAAAAAAGACCTGACAAACGGGCATTTTATTTATACCTAACCCGGACTTATTTTTCCAAATATGAGAGAGAAAGTACTTCATTACCATCGTACTAAAATGCGAGAGGGAAAACTATGGAATAATATCATTATAGGTCAATTAGTTAGTGAGATTAAGAGGCTTCAAATCAATGTTTTTTACTATATAATTTACTTGTTTGTCTTTTCGATCTAAAAAAGAAACTACGAGTTTAGATATGAAGTTAAACTTACCAAGCAATCAATTGAACAGAAAAATCAACGCTGTGTTGATTTTTCAAATTGAATCGGGACACGTACAGTGTACAATGTACACTGCACCGTAGTATGCCACTGTGGACCCAGGTAGTTGTTGCTATGCCTTATAGTACAGTTGTAGCATCCGCTGTCGGGATGCTAGATTTGGGAGACCAGATTTGATCTGGTCTGACACAAGATAGAAATAAAATGCTATGTCCGCAATATATGATAACAATCCACAGAAAAGAATATTATGTGAGTGACTAACCTGGACTGCGAATGCACTGAGGATCTCCACGGGTGCAGCGGTGGTTGGTTGAACTGGTGATGACGTATGTATGGTGATGGGCGATGATTAAAGCACAGGCTAATGCGCGGTAATATTTCGATGATGATGATGCAGCGAGGTGTGCGCACGATACCGTTGTCCGTTTTTGAATGACGACGCATGCCTCCTCTGACAGGTGACAGACGCTCCAAGATTTGATTATTAGCCGTCACATCTGCCAAAATGGCATCTTGACTGATAGATACGTCAACGTCATTGGGACATGGCATAATATAAAATTACAATAAAAAAAACATTGATATGATTTGATATGATTACGAAACATCCCGCCCACCAAAATAGCTATGATATTTTCTGGTTAACGAGACAAAACAATAAACGATATAATAATGACATAGTTACATAATTAAAAAAAACATTAGGATACAGCAGGGAAATCTATTGAATATTTTGTAGAGTTAGTCGTCTAGCGGTTGAGGACATAGTTTAACCAAAGGTCGGTGTATAATTTGATTGTTAGCGGTTTTAACTGATGCACTTCGAGCTATCCCATCGCCGCCGATATGAAGATCAAGGACTCTCGCTAAAGTCCAATTTAAAGGAGTACGATTTTCATCTTTGATTATAACCATTGTCCCGATAAGTAACGGTTTTGAATCTTTGGTCCATTTGGCACGTTGTGTTAACGAGTTTAAGTATTCCATTTTCCATCTAGCCCAAAAATGTTGTTGGAAGGATTGTAACATCTGCCACCGACTAAGCCGATTGGGATTGATATTGGTGAGATCTTCCTCTGGAACAGCTGTTAACGGCTCCAAGGTAAGAAAATGGCCTGGTGTTAGACAGGTCATATCATTAGGATCTGAACTAATGGGGTACAAAGGTCTTGAATTAAGAATTGCTTCGATTTGGACGAAAACAGTTGTAAGCTCTTCAAAGGTCAGGACTTGATCTCCTACTACTCGATATAGGTGGGATTTTGCAGCCTTTATTTGAATTTCCCAGATGCCACCAAAATGAGGGGCACCAGGAGGGTTAAATTTGAATTCAATTTTTTCAGCTTGAGAAGCATCTTGCATGTGTGTTGACAGTTGGGTATTTGCGCCAACAAAATTGGTCCCACAATCCGCGTGAATAACGTTGCAACGACCGCGACGTCCCACAAACCGACGCAGCGCAGCGATAAACCCTTCAGTAGATAAAGTGGATACGATTTCTAAATGAACTGCTTTTGTTGCGAGACAGACAAATAGACAAAGATATGCTTTGTCCATCTTAGCTCCACGGTGCGAACCCAATTTTATACGAAATGGCCCTCCAAAATCAACTCCTACTGCTGAAAAGGGTTTGACTTGATTGAGCCGATACGATGGTAAGTCGCTCATAAATGGTTGTAACGGTTGTGGGTTGGTCCTATAGCATTTGATACATTTGGCTAAACGTCGACGGATTGTACGTTTAGCAGCGATGATCCAAAACTGTTGAAGGAGTAGAAAGTGTGTTGTGTTTATGCCCGGATGCATAAAGATACGATGAATATCATCAATAATAAGAAATGTCAATTGATGATCGGACGGTAAAAATGCAGGGTGTTTTTGTTCAAATTGTAAAACTGATCTTGATATTCTCCCGCCTACTCTTAACACGTCATTCTCATCCAAAAATGGGTTTAGTTTTCGAAAAGGTTTTGACAAAGATTTTTTTTCTTTGAGGTTTGAAATTTCTTCAGGAAACATTTGATGCTGAACCTGTTTTACGATCAGCATGAGGGCGCGCTGGCGTTCTATGTTGTTTAAAACCGATTTAATTTTGCTTTGATTGGGTTGTCGCGAATTGTGAATAAAGCGATTAATATAAGCTAATATATTGATAATTTTTGACAACGAGGAGAAGCGATTCAGAAGTGTTACAATGATAGACGGCTCAGTGTTCGCATTTTCGTTGTTTTGTTGGATAGTTAAAGCTACCGATTTTCGCTCCTCAGCTTGTATGATAATATCGTCGTCGAGAGATGAATCATTTTGGCTCATTGGCCATGAGGCATAGTCTTTGGAGAGCCAATATGGCCCCGCCCACCATAAAGAGTTTTGAATAATTTCACTAGGAAATTGTCCCCGCGAGCAAATATCTGCAGGATTATCGCCCGATGACACATGATGCCAACATTCCACTGCAGTAATTTCTTGGACTTGACTTACTCTATTCGCGACAAATGTAGCCCAGCGGGAGGAATGGGAGCGTAGCCATGAAAGAACCACGGTGGAATCTGACCATAGATACACATTATTTATTTCTATCTGAGCGAGATAAGTATTCTTAACGAATTTATAGAGGTCAGCTAAGAGAACTGCAGCGCAGAGTTCTAACCTCGGCAAAGATGTTCGTTTAAGCGGCACTACACGAGCTTTGGAACAGATCAGATGGACGTGAACTTTACCGTTATTATCAGAAACTCTTAAGTAGATGACAGCGCCGTAAGCTATCTCAGAACTATCGCAAAAGCCGTGTAATTCATACGATTTTGCATTCGGACATGTGAGTTTGCGGGAGATCCGAAGTTGACTTAACTGTGGGAGCTGTTGTTTGTACATTGACCATGTTTGAATGACCTCTTCGGGTGGCGTTTGATCCCATTCAATGCCTAGCATCCAAAGTTTTTGGATATATGTTTTGATTTGTATTGTGATGGGGGAAAGGAACCCTAAGGGATCGAAAATCCTAGCCAGTTCACCAAGGATTGAGCGCTTTGTACACGATTTGTCCAGCGATTTGATTTCAAATAGGAATGAATCGGAGAATGGATCCCATTTGAGCCCCAGAACCTTTAAAATAGCTGACTCTGAATTGTCGAGAGATATGGAGCTCTTTAAACAATCCTCACTAGGAAGATCAGATAACAGCTGAACGTTATTGCTCATCCATTTTCGGAGTTGGAAACCACCAAGTTTGAAGAGCTCAACGAGTTGTGTTTTAGCTTGTTCAGCAGTTTCCAATGATTCGCTCCCAGTAACTACGTCATCTATGTACACATCTGACATAATGATTTTTTTTGCAATCGGAAACAAGTCACCCTCATCTTCAGCAAGTTGCCGAAGCGTACGACATGCAAGGAATGGAGATGAAGCCAATCCGTAGGTAACGGTGTTCAAACGGTATTCTTTAAGGTTTTCGTTAGGGGAAGGTCTCCAAAATATACGTTGGTAGTCACGATCTTCAGGATGTTGCAAGATTTGTCGATACATCTGACGCGCGTCCGCCATGAAAACGATATTATGTATTCGAAATCGCAACAGAATTTCAATAATGTTGGGTTGTAATTTTGGACCGGTTAGTAACGTGTCGTTTAGAGAACGTGAGTGAACATCCTTAGCAGAGGCATCAAAGACAACTCGAAGACGTGTTGTTGCCGATTCTGGTCTGAGAACGCAATGATGCGGAACGTAATACTTACCCAGACTTAGTTCGTTTACGGGAACCAAAGACATATGACCACATTTGATGTAGTCTGACATGAATTCTGCGTATTGACCATGAAGAACAGGTTCCCTCGTTAATCGTTTTTCAATGGCATGGAAACGGCGCAGAGCAACGTCGCGAGAACCTTCAAAGGTCGGTTCCGAATTATCCTTGAAGGGTAAGCGCACCACGTATCTTCCAGATGAGTCGCGAGAATGATTTTTTTTAAACATTGTTTCGCACAACGCCTCCTCCGGACTCAAAATTGAAATTTTGGGTATAGAATCTAATTCCCAAAATTGGCGAACTAAAGAGTTCAGTTCTTGATCGGTATCTTGCGTGGTATGTACTAGAGTGTTGGATGCTAGACGAGTTTTGCCTAAAAGGAGCCAACCGAATACGGAATTAAAGGCGGTTGGTTGGTTAACATTTCCTTTGACATGTTGATTGAGAAGCGATTCCGCGAAAACATCGGCTGCGAACAACAGGTCGATAGATCCCGGTATGTCGAAACCGGGGTCAGCTAGTGATAACGAATTTATATGTGACCATCCCGATGTGTTGAGTTTTCCGATAGGTTGATCGCCACATATGGTAGAAATGACATGCATGTCTAAATTGAATAGAACCGTGTCGTTTGTGCCGACAGTGCACGTGACGTCCCCGATAATAGAAGCGACTGCATCTCCTATGCCACTGACGTTCACATTAGATTTGATAGGCTTAAGTCCTAAACGTGTTACTGCTGATTCAGTGATAAAATTGATCTGACTTCCGGTGTCGAACAATGCACGACATGATATCATTGAACCAGAAGCATCCCTTACTTGTACTATGGCAGTGGCCAGTAAAATCGTTGTCGGGGTTGATGATCTGGAAAAAAGAGACACAGGTTTGTCCGAGTCATTAGCTTTCTCCCGATGGAGTAAACTGTGATGTTTTCGTCTGCAAGTACGACATGAAAAGATAGATTTACAGTCTTTTAATTGGTGAGATGGTTTCAAGCAGTTGAAGCACCATTTCCTTTTAGTAGCAATATCCATTCGCTCATCTAACGTTTTTTTTAGAAATTCACTACAACTCGCTATTGAATGCAGCTCGTTGCAATAAGAACATTTGCTTGTGTACGGTACTGATGTACTATCGTTTTGTTTATCGATTGATTCGTTTGCAGCAGCGACCAATGCTTGCGGCGTGCGCTTTAGTTGCGAATGTTGTGATTGAGTTGACGGTTTCGGTGAAGATTTGGTCACATCAAAGAAATGTGTGTCTCGCAACAATGCTTCACATTTCGTTTTTAAGAATGTCTTTAATTGCTTATATGAGGGAAACTCATTTCCTGGATGTTTTTCTTCGAAATCGCGACGCATGCTGGTGTCAAGTTTCGACAGAATATGATAGACTAGTACGAAATCCCATTGATTAACCGGCAAATTAATCGTCTTTAAAATACTCAGATTTTCTTCGAAGAGATCGAGAGACTTCCTAAACTCGTAAGCATTGTTGCAGTTAAAATTCACAGTCAAAATATCTCGCCAACAGGTAAAAGCTAGATCGCGATTATTCTTATAGCGTAGTACTAAGGCGTGGTAGGCATCGTGGTAGTGTTCATGCGTGAGAGGAAAAGGTTTAATTACAGTCAGTGCATCGCCGCTCAAAGAGGACGAAAGATAGTGAAACTTCTCGGTATCGGTAATCGAATTTGAGTTGTGTATTAACGCATTGAAAGTGTCAAAATATTCGGGCCATTTTTTAATTTCTCCATTGAAAGTAGGAAGGGTGATTTTTGGTAATCGAATATTTGACGAAGAGCTGCTATGAGTTTGAGCTGTGTTGATGGGGTCTGTTTCCGTTAAGCTACGATGAATCGATAAAATTTTATAGTACATGTCATCAAAGCGTTCCTGTATTTGGTCATCTTCGGTCTCGGGATCATCCACAAGTTCGAGAATTGAAATATGTGTCTCTTCAAAAGTTACTGCTTGCTGTTTTACTTCTTGATAATATGAAAAAAACAAGTCTTGTTGTGATGGATCGTTTACGGCTAAAATACCTATTTCTAATGCCTTAGTGATTCGTTTGTATGCTATGGTTCGTTTTCTGCGTAAACATGGTAAATCTTTAACAGTAACTTCGATGTCAACCGATTTCGTTTTTTTTAGGCTACCTTTACGGGTAAGGTATTTTTTTTGAGGGGGCATTCTATAATTTAGTGGTTTAGTTAAACACATAAACAAAACCCAGTAAGATTAGTAAATACCTACTTTTGAATGTAGTAAGCACTTGCTAAGATGCTACAAAAATAAAATCAGATAGGTACGGTAAGTAAAGTAGGTACATAACCACCACTCGTATACCAAGAGTATTCAGTAAATTTAAAATTATGAATTAATATGAATTATTATCTATATAGTTTATAACTTTTAATACTTTACCTAAAAGCTAGCTAAAATGGAATCGTCATCAATACGATTGCCTGCTCTGTAGTTATGACTACCGTCTCGATAGGATGTATCACTGCCCTAATAAATGCACCATTATGAGAATGTATTTCAATTCAAATAACCACAAATAAATTTTAATTATGGTTTCGATACGATCATGAATGAAAACTTTGATGTTAAGTCTCGTGTGCCATGTAGTTACTTAACCTAGGACTAAAACGTAGGCTAAAATATTCGCTTTATGATCGGTAAAAGAAAATAAAAATAAAAAACAAAATGAGATTACTTCTCCGAACGGATCTTGCATAACAATCTTACCATCCAGCCTACTTATCACGTTGATTTCGAAAATAATGCAGGACTATGCAAAACTCCCGCCACGGTAGTGATATAGGCCGTACCGGAGTCTCGTACTAACTGTTACGTATGCCGTTTATTCACTTTACGATAAGAATATTCTAAAGCGGGCTCGGCCGCTATGAGCGGTCAGTGATATCGCAAACTACCCTAAAGTTGTGGAATGTGGTAAAAAAATATATATTAAACAATTATGTACGAATAATTGTTCAATAGGTTGGCTATGTGAATGTTGTGAGAAAAATATCACGAAGAGAAACGAAATTATGTACTGATACGGACTCGATTTGATAGCAATTCTGTTAATTCGCAATATTTTGGTCACAAGAAACGAAGCAGATATCCAATAGGCAGATAGAATAACATATCTATACGTTTTATTCCGTAAGGCCCCTGTTCAATGGTAATAATTAGATAGGTATTCAAAGGTAATCTAATCTGGCGAGTTATGCGATGGAATGGCTTCGAATGCGAATAGGAAAAAAAGTTCACCTGCAAAATACCTATAGGCTAATAAATAGGTAAACTCGAGAAGTATTTGATTCTTAGTTTTGTTCGTTATAACCAGAAATATTAGCTAATTGGAAATGACGGTTGATATTTAAACGATGGAAGCTACCGACGCTACCTGGTTTCGGCACCATAAAAATGTAGCATCCGCTGTCGGGATGCTAGATTTGGGAGACCAGATTTGATCTGGTCTGACACAAGATAGAAATAAAATGCTATGTCCGCAATATATGATAACAATCCACAGAAAAGAATATTATGTGAGTGACTAACCTGGACTGCGAATGCACTGAGGATCTCCACGGGTGCAGCGGTGGTTGGTTGAACTGGTGATGACGTATGTATGGTGATGGGCGATGATTAAAGCACAGGCTAATGCGCGGTAATATTTCGATGATGATGATGCAGCGAGGTGTGCGCACGATACCGTTGTCCGTTTTTGAATGACGACGCATGCCTCCTCTGACAGGTGACAGACGCTCCAAGATTTGATTATTAGCCGTCACATCTGCCAAAATGGCATCTTGACTGATAGATACGTCAACGTCATTGGGACATGGCATAATATAAAATTACAATAAAAAAAACATTGATATGATTTGATATGATTACGAAACAACAGTGTAATCATGTTACCTTTAGATCTGATGTTACCTCTCATGTTTCTGCCGGTCGCCATACTCTTAGAACCGTCTGTCGCAGTATCTACTCTGGTGCAGCTTGACGAAAGTATGCCGGATCATATGCCGCTGTAGACCCAGGCGGTTGTTGATATGCCTTATAGTACAAGTCTAATAAGGTTACATTTAGATCTGATGTTACCTCTCATGTTTCTGCCGGTCGCCATACTCTTAGAACCGTCTGTCGCAGTATCTACACTGGTGCCGCTTGACGAACGTATGCCGGATCTTATGCCGCTGTAGACCCAAGCGTTGTTGCTATGCCTTATAGTACAAATTGTATCATGTTACATCTAGATCTGACGTTACCTCTCATGTTTCTGTCGGTCGCCATGCTATATGAACCGTATGTCGCAGTATCTACACTGGTGCGGCTTGACGCCCGTATGCCAGATCTTATGCTGCTGTGGACCCAGGCGGTTATTGCCATGCCCTATTTATAGTAAAGGTCTAATGATGTTACCTCTCATGTTTCTGCCGGTCGCCATGCTCGAAGAACCGTCTCTCGCAGTATCTACACTGGTGAGGTTTGATGCCCGTATGCCATATCATATGTCGCTGTAGACCCAGGCGTTGTTGCTATGCCTTATAGTGCAGGTCTAATCATGTTACCTCTAGATCTGACGTTACCTCTCACGTTTCTGCCGGTCGCCATACTCTCAGAACCGTCTGTCGCAGTATCTACACTGGTGCAGCTTGACGAAAGTATACCGAGTCATATGCCGCTGTAGACCCAGGCGGTTTTTGCCATGCCTTATTTATAGTAAGGGTCTAATGATGTTACCTCTCATGTTTCTGTCGGTCGCCATGCTCGAAGAACCGTCTCTCGCAGTATCTACACTGGTGCGGCTTGACGCCCGTATGCCGGATCATATGCCGCTGTAGACCCAGGCGGTTATTGCCATGCCTTATTTATAGTAAAGGTCTAATGATGTTACCTCTCATGTTTCTGTCGGTCGCCATGCTCGAAGAACCGTCTCTCGCAGTATCTACACTGGTGCGGCTTGACGCCCGTATGCCGGATCATATGCCGCTGTAGACCCAGGCGGTTATTGCCATGCCTTATTTATAGTAAAGGTCTAATGATGTTACCTCTCATGTTTCTGTCGGTCGCCATGCTCGAAGAACCGTCTCTCGCAGTATCTACACTGGTGCGGCTTGACGCCCGTATGCCGGATCATATGCCGCTGTAGACCCAGGCGATTGTTTGTGGCGAATCCGCAAGCGCTAGGGAAGTGGGAGAATGTAGGAGACGGTAGGGTAGTGGGTGACGGTTCGGGAGTAAAAGAGGTTTTCAGATGGTCTATTATCCCGTAGAAAGTTTAGTTGATCCTGAGTTTGTATTGTTGCTGATTGGGTTTCAGCCAGATAGACCATGTAGGCTACATGGAGTAATGTTATTAATTAATTAAAAGCTTTAATCATTCTTGGCATTTAGTAATGTTATTATTTTTCAATATTATCTTGCTCTTGCTGCGTAACCACTGCCGCGAAGACGACCGGAGTTGAATCGAATTTTCAGAGGTTGAATTGAAATGCACGTCAGTTTCTGCATATCTCTGCTCTGCTAATAAGAGTATTCAGTTTATAGATATAATTTTCTAGCCCAGCAGGACTTATTTAGAAAATTAAACGTTTTTCGTGGAAAATGTTACGTTATACAAAAATTACACGTTTCTATCATCAAAAATAAGCTATAACAAAATTGCCCATTAGCCAAATCTATAGCTAGATTGTAGTTTGTTTAAAATTGTATGCTAGATAATGCGAAAATTAATTATATTTAAAATAAATCGTAGTGGCCACCTCAACACGCATCGTATACAAAATCAGGACAGCTAAAATATAACTAATATATAATGCTCGAACGCAAATGAGATTTGAACACGTCTCTCGACGATTGCTTGCCATATTTTAATGAAATATAACCAAAACTCTCTTTTACCCCTAACCGTCCCCGCCCCCCAATTAACACTAGCCTTTCATGCTTCTGCCGGGACCCGAAGTCCCCAAACCGTCGGTCGCAGATACGGCACTTGTACGGCCGCTGGCCAGTGTGCCGCAGCATGTGCCGCCGCAGCTCCATGTTTAGAACGCACGCATATCCGCACAGGCTGTAATGGGAAGCTACTTTTAGGGATTTTGATGAGTTTGTCTATGGAGTTAGAGAAACTGACTTTTAGGGACTTTATCTACAGAACTAGGGCAAGTAGCGGCCCTTGGGAGACGATGAACTGACTTAGGGACCTTTAAACGACTTTGATTGTGGAGCTATAGAAACTGACTTTTAAGGACTTAGCCTACAAAACTAGGACTGGGGAACTGGCTTTTAATTCCCTTGGGAGACGATGAACAGACTCAGGGACCTTTGAAAGAATTAGACTATGGAGTTAGAGGAACTGACTTTTAGGGACTTCATCTACAGAACTAAGGTAAGTAGCGGCTCTTGGGCGACGATGAACCGACTTATGGACCTTTTAACGACCTTGACTGTGGAGCTATAGAAACTGACTTTTAAGGACTTAGCCTACAAAACTAGGACTGGGGAACTGGCTTTTAATTCCCTTGGGAGACGATGAACAGACTCAGGGACCTTTGAAAGAATTAGACTATGGAGTTAGAGGAACTGACTTTTAGGGACTTCATCTACAGAACTAAGGTAAGTAGCGGCTCTTGGGCGACGATGAACCGACTTATGGACCTTTTAACGACCTTGACTGTGGAGCTATAGAAACTGACTTTTAAGGACTTAGTCTACAAAACTAGGACTGGGGAACTGGCTTTTAATTCCCTTGGGAGACGATGAACAGACTCAGGGACCTTTGAAAGAATTTGACTATGGAGTTAGAGGAACTGACTTTTAGGGACTTTATCTACAGAACTAGGACAGGGGAACTGACTTTTAAGGTCCTTAGGAGACGATTCAACCGACTTTCTTAAAGTGAGTTGGTTGCCAAACGCTGATCCATCATCAATAAAAAAAAAAATAAAAAAAAAACTTAAGGATCTTTGAAGGACCTTCGGGACTAAGCATACTGGGGGAAAGTCAATAATAGGACTTCTATTTAGGGTTTATAGGCATTGGAATACGAATACTTTGTTGTTTACTGTTTTGCTAAAATGGCCTGAAATTACTACGAGGTACGGAAAAGACCATGTTATTTTGCTCTAAAAAGTAGTTTTAAGAATTACTACTTTAATTATAAGTTATTTAGAACAAGGGAAAAACAAATATTAGATTTAAATACTTTAAAATTACTTTTGTGTAAATAAAAAGTCTAAAGCCCCACTGTACTCCTTCAAGTTAAATACCGTAAGATTTGGAAACATTAATGTAGGGATGGTCTTACAGTTAGTATAAATAGTTATCCTATAAAAGTACGCGTGTGGGTGCGTTCTTAATATTATATTTAGATAGGCAGCCTGCGCGGTACGGCCGTTCTAAACGATGGGCGCGGGTGTAAACATTCATTGTGAATTTATAAACAATAATAATTGATTTATAATAATGTGACATGGTTCTTTAGTTTCAAGTTATGCTAGAACACACCCACACCCATATCATGGAGTTATAATGAATGCCATAAGTTATTACAAATTAGGATTAATTACGGATGTAATGGATGTTGAGAAAACACCAACACAAGTAAGGTTCGTAGTTAACCCGCTTACATCCGTAATTAATTCGTTTAAAATACGACAGTTTTTATAGTAAATTTAGAGAGTTGGGCAAAATTTTACTAGTTCTCAATGAGCTAAAATTTTGTCAAACCCTTTATAGAAGCAAACTTTTGCTTTATAATGAATGTGACTAGGTTGTCAACGATCCATGTTTATGTTGGAAGAACACTAACGTTCAATCATCAATCACCCTGATGATGTCGATAACGATGTAACGTTGGTGTTCTTCAAACATAAAACTAGGTTCGTATTCAACTTACTCAAATTGCTAATGAATTCGTCATTTTAAAACTTTAGCTCTTCGTAATTAATGATTATTATCGGGTATATTTCGCTTCTGCTCACGACTGCTTTACTGCGATATAAACGTAGGGTAAATAATGACAAAAGTTATTCGATAAATACCCGATAAATAAATCATTCATTATGTTAACACATCGCGAAAGTTAAAAAGTTCTGCTCGCCGTGTTGCTCATGTGGTACCTTGGATTAAACTTTTAGTCACTCAAGGATAATATAGCTATCCATCATTGTAATAATTTTCCAAACAAACTACTGATTGATTAGTAATTCCGAAGATTTCTTTTACAAATGAACTTTTTCTAAAATTATAGGTATAGCTTTTTAATATATTAGTGTGTTGTGTATACAAATATTAAGACTAGTACCATATTTTAGGACTTTTGTGTTAGCATTTTCACTTTTTGATCATAATGATCCTGTAAGTATTGAAAAAGAAAATACAATCAAATAATTAAAACTAGTATTTACAATTGAAATCATAGAGCTAACTGCAGACTTTTTGAATGATTTACTTAGCGATAAGATTTCTAAAACTAGAACTAACCTGCATACAAATGGTTTGATGCCCAAATGCCTGCGAATATGCGCTTGGAGGGACGCATTCGAGGTGAACGAAGATCCACAGGTTTCGCAAGTATGTCTGGAAAAAGTTTATTTCTTATGATGCATTTAAAATATTAATTTTAACGGTAGTGGCGTTGTTAGAATCGGCCATCCAGTTGGATGGCTGATTCAAAACAAATTGTTCCGAGAAGGGAATCGAACCCGCAACCGCCTGCGACGCAGGCGGATCTGCGCCTACCTCGCCATCGGTCGTTTTTGTAGGTGACTTTGTGATTATGATTAGGTATGTTCGCGTGAAGACACGAAAATTTCTTGAGTCTCAACCTCAACAGCCTGTTTCCGTCTACTGCTAGATGCAGGCCTCCCCCTGATAATCCCCACGCTGGGCATGCGTGTTGGGGATCGAAATTTGGGGGGAGCTGCTGCCCACCCCCGGTGGATATCCCTTAGTCGCCTCTAACGACATCCGCGGGAAGAGTTGGGGTGGTGCAAATTCTAAGCCAGCACCACCCAGCTAGTCTGAGTCTAAATAAATTTAATTCTATTCTAACTATCCAAGTCACTCACGTTTTCTCACAGCCAGTCTTCATCTTCTTCTTGGAAGGATATTTCTTCTTAGGTTTGGGGTTGAGGATATGATCAGGAATCGGTTCAGAGAACGCCAATATGGTTTCCTAAAAATTTATATTTCAGTTAATCAAACTCAGTATTTGGAAATCAGTATAAACCTTAATAAAAAAAGGCTCTTTACAGATTGGTCGCACAAAAATGAGCAATCAAATATGGAGCTGCTCGCTGAGAGCTTTAACTCGTCGTAATCTTTAGATACATTTTACAGTGACAAATGGCTTCCAGTAAGTTGTCCGTTATCGGAGTCAGAGTCAGAGTCAAATCGTTTATTTCTTTAGACTTACAAAATAAGCACTTAGACAAGTCTTTTCACTATACAGGGTGAGGCAAATTCTTGGCCCCTTCAGGGTAGCTACCGTAAAAATTTAATTCCTGAGATACCTTAAAAAAGTAGTTACATACGAGTTTAAATTAAGAACCATTGAATGAGTGACATTGTTGTTTTTACTTACTCGTTTTTTCATAGAAAATGTACGGTAATAGTTTTTTTTAATTATTGCCAAAACTTACGATTTCATTTGGTATGTTACTTTGGGAAAATTGTTCCTGGTTGGAAATAGAGTCGAATAAGACCAACTTGTTTTTTTTTGACAAATGTCATTTTTTGGACGAACCGTACATTTTTTCAAAAAACTTAAAATGGCAATATTTTTTTCTTCAAAATAAAACAGAAAGTTCCTTAGAACAAAACCTTCTAACTACAAAAGAAACGGTAGCTACCCTGAAGGAGCCAAGAATTTGCCCCACCCTGTATAAACAGCTTGATAAATAGTTATTACTATCAAATAAGAAATAAGGTGCAGTTGACTCTAATTCACTTCAAAAATAAAAAATCTAATGCCATCAATATGAAATTGGATCTAAAAACGATGCGTGTTATAAGGTTTTTGTTTCTATAGTGCGTAAGCCCTCACATAGGGTTATATTATAGTATTTAATATAATATTTGTGCTTATGGTAATTAACGACGCTAGAGTCCGAAGGAAGTGCAATCTTTATGCAAGCGACATAAGAGTTGGTTTTGCACGACAACGAAAACAAAAACTTAGATTTTCTCTTGTCTATTTAATCTTGTATTATGGGTACTGGATAACTGATATACATAATACAATACACTACACATATAGATATTTTTTAATAAACATAGTAAACATCCAGAAAACCCTGAACAAATATCTGCAGATCGTACACATATTTGTCCCGAGGCGGGAATCGAACCCGCAACCTCCTGCGTCGCAGGCGGACCTTCGCCCAGTGCGCCACAGAGGTCGTCTGTGGAGTACGAAATCATCACTCCCTACGCTTACGTGTGTCCAGTTGCTCCCATTTGACACATACTCATTGACGATTAAAAAGTGTTTGGTGTGCCGTGTCGGCAACAAAAAGTGGCGACGTTTGCGCAGCGCGTAGGTGGCTCTAGAGTTAAGGTAAGTGATGACGGCTTTTTTGGGATATTATTTGATTTCTTAGGCGATTTATGATTGAAACTTATGTACCTTCAGCAGCATATCTTCTCCGTTGTCTTCTACTACGTCATCTTTGGCCTTGTTCTTGCGTGGGCGGCCGCGTTTGCGAACCTGAGTAACATAATTAATTTTGTTTTC
Source organism: Eupithecia tripunctaria (assembly GCA_955876795.1). Taxonomy (NCBI): domain Eukaryota; kingdom Metazoa; phylum Arthropoda; class Insecta; order Lepidoptera; family Geometridae; genus Eupithecia; species Eupithecia tripunctaria. Next base: position 4,229,941 of record OY041621.1, read on the forward strand.
AAAAACTATAATTTTCATGGATCAAGACATTGTCAGAACTGAACAAAATTAAAATGGGACCACACGGGAAGCACCAGCTTTCATAAAAAAAAGAATCGTGAAAGTCGGACCATGACGATCTGAGGTAACAAACATAAAAAAACAGACGAATTGAGAACCTCCTCCTTTTTTTGAAGTCGGTTAAAGATACACCTTTGTTGATATTATTTTCGTTAGGTTAGTATGAATCATACTTCGTTACCTGAGGGGGGTGAACCTAATTTGAGCGTTCCACTTTCCAGAAGCTAGCACCCCATCTCCTGAACTTTTTCACTTTACTCACATTGATGTATTGAATTTATGTATTATTATATATTAGATAGACGAAATATTTGATTGTTTTTATTGAATAGGCGGCTCCGAAACTACTAAACCAATGAAAATAATTCTTTAATCATTAAAAAGCTTACTTTTCAGGAAGTGACATAGGCTATATTTTATCCCGGAATTCCCACGGGAACGGGAACTACGCGGGTGAAACCGCGAGGCATTGCTAGTAGACTATAAAGCAAAACTATAAAAGGCTGGCAAACTTACCGGTTTTTCAACTACTTCATCATCTTGCGGATCAAAGTCAGGGTCATCATCACCGCCGTAATCTACAAAGAACAAGTATCTCACTAATCACACTTCACACTAATATTATAAATGCGAAAGTTGGGTTGTATGGATGGATGTTTGTAACCTCTTCACGCCAATACTACTCGTCTGAAATAGGGTATATGCATGTGACTTCAAAACAGCTAATATTTTTTGTACGTATTCTCTATTGATATAGAAATATATCTGTATATTTATTTTTGTATTTTATGATGTATTTATTGAAATTTAATCATTGAAAAGTAGATATTTTAAGTCTCAACAGTAAAATGTCTAAACGCAACGCTATTGGCATGTGAAGCGTGACGTCATACTTCAACATTTTGTATGGGCATGAAGTTTTGACTTTGAGTTTACATAATATGGGACTCGATGATCCGTGACGTCATAAAATGCAATGTCTAACATGGCAGCGTTTTTATCACCCGAAACTGAGTGTAGTTTTACTTTTTGTTTTTACCTCAATAATTTAATTTTTGTTGGGTGTTTTATTTTTTTTCGTTTATGTATTAACCTAAATAATCGATTAAAAAATTAAAAAAATCCATGCATATACCCTATTATGCATAGATAGATATTATATCTCTATTACACTATCAATACATAACAAGAACAATGAAATTACTGCTAACTAATCTAGAGTGACACAATCAGTGGCCTTATCACTAGCAGCATACAGATTATTCTAATCCTGGAATCAAATATAGGCTACTTTTTATCCTATCAATCAGTTACCGTGGGATAAAATCACCTTTAAACGATTCCATAGGAACAACGCGTACACAATACAGCATCGCCGCAAGGTTGCTTGCCTCTTGCTCTTTTATAGGATACATTTCGGAGAATGCTCACAGGAACTTCACGACCTGATCCTATCATCTCCGTTCCACTCCAGGACCAGTAGAAGTCCGGCGCATTACCATCTTTACCTTGTGGTTATTCCATCAACCAGCACTAAACGGTTCTCCTCCACCTTTATTATTTGTATTGCCAAGGGCACTCACTGCCTGCCTCTATTATCCCGGCCAACCACAACCCGAGTCTCTTCAAGACGAGAGTGAATAGGTGTCTTCTGACATTCACGTCTGATCTGCATGTTGTCACTTACCATCAGGTAAGATTGTGGTCAAACGAAGGTCTATATAAAAAAACAAAAATACATACCTGCAAATGGTTCATCCTGCTCATCTTCAGGTTCATCTTTGATGCCGAGCTCATCGTTCTCCAGAAGCTGTGTCAGTGATTGTTCTTCTTTTTCCTTCTTTTTCTCTTTCTTCCTTGTGTAAGGTGATATGTCTGTAAATGTAAACTTAGTTAAGATCCCTCTAAAGAAATTAAGGAATTCATTGTCTTGGGTAAGATGATGACTGGTATTGATATGGATCAGTTGAGTTACCTGTTGTTACCAGATTGTTTGCGACAATGCGCAGGTAGCTCAATAATTTCAATTGTAAATACTATATCGTATCCATTTTGAATGGAGCACAAACGTAAACAAACCGTCCATACTTAACCTAAAATTCACTTTGTTGGCGCGTCCTATACGTAATTTACATTACTTGTCGATTTTAGATCCTCCCTTCAATAAAAATTGCTTACAATTATATCTGAAACTCGACGCCAAGCAAATGAGATTTTGTTATTTGTGTCGTACTTTGTTTACTAACATGCTTCATTCAAAATGGATAAACCATAGTTTTAGTACATTTCTATTATGTATTTGATTGTTATTTTCGTTTTCAGGAATAAATAATGAACTTAAGAGGAACCAAGTTTGTGTTAGATTGAAGTTATATGTAGGCACTTGCAAATGTGAAACTGTATAAGTATCATATTGGATAATAATATGACCTATTATGCACATTCCATTATTAAATAAATGAACTCAACATTTCATTTCTTAAAAAGGGACTTCTTCAGGGTGCAGTTTTAGTTGCACTATGTAAGTTTTTAAAGTAAAATAAAGAGGTATCTTTTCGATTTTATGACAATAGGTAAAATGAGTTTAGTCATATATATTAGGTCCTTACATATGAAATTGGCGTTTTGTATGGGAGGAACAAAAAGTCGAATATTTTTTATATAATATATTTAATTAATCAAAGTATGAACCATTATTTTCTATGCACTTTTGCCATCTTATAGGTAGTTCATTGATCCCTTTACTAAAAAAACCAGTCGGACGGGAATCAATAAAATCTTTGAAGGCGATTTGGACTGCCCCATCGGAGTTGAATTTTTTCCCTTGCAAGAAGTTATCCAAATTTCGAAAAAAATGGTAATCTGTTGGAGCAAGGTCCGGGGAGTACGGAGGATGTCTTAGACTTTCCAATTGAAGCTCTTCTAATTTAATAGCCGTCTGTTGCGCAGTGTGTGGTCTAGCGTTGTCGTGAAGCAGCAGTGGCGTGGAGCGATTGACCAGCCTAGGTTGTTTAGCCGCTAGCTTTTCCATCATGGTTTGCAATTGCTGACAATAGACATCAGCCGTAATAGTCTGGCCAGATTTGAGAAAACTGTAATGAACAATACCGGCACTAGTCCACCAAACGCTTACAAGTAACTTTTTTGGGGTTAATTTTCGCTTGGGGCAGGATTTGGCTGGCTGGCCAGGATCCAACCATTGCGCTGAGCGCTTCCGATTATCGTAAAGAACCCATTTTTCATCACAGGTACCTAATGATTCGGTTTAAAATACCTTCATTATTGTGCCGGTTTAGTAATGTAACGCAGCAGTCGACGCGCGTTTGCCGGTTTGCTTCAGTCAATTCGTGAGGTACCCACCTTTCAAGCTTTTTAATCTTCCCAATTTGCTTCAAGTGAATTAAAACAGTTTTATCACTAACATCGCAGCCTGCAGCTAACTCGGACGTGGTTTGCGATGGATCCGCTTCCACAATAGCCTTCAACTCTTCATTATCAACTTGAGTCTCAGGCCGTCCACGGGGCTTGTTCTGCAGGTCGAAATTACCAGAACGAAAACGTTGGAACCAAAAACGAACTGTGTTTTCTTTTGCAACACGACCGCCATACACATCATTCACCCTTCGAGTTGTTTCCGCAGCACTAGTCCCACGGCGGAACTCGTACTCGTAAATAATGCGATATTTTAAGTTTTCCGTTTTGTAAAATGAGTGACGCAAACAGAAAAAAACAGAAGAAAAAAAACAAATGAATGACGATCATCGAAGCACAAATACATGAGTCTATAGCTGTACAAATTTGAATTTGGAATTCCTTACCAAAGAGCAGAAATTTGTGATTAAAGTGGCCAGTAAGAAAAACGCCAATTTCATATGTAAGGACCTAATATTAGATGCCATGTACTTCTACCACCAAACACACTTCACACTTCTACACCAAATAGTTTAGTAAAAAAAGTTAAAATTAACTAAACTAATTGTACTTACAGCACTAAAAATTATGGCTTTCCCTTTTATTTTGATCACTATGAAAGGGATGGCAACATTTTTAGTCTTGTCTGATTAGTTTAGTTTTCGTGGACACCACTGGTCCAGTTCTGACAATGGGATGGGTCCCACATAAAAAAAAACTATTAACAGTTCGCGATCTACAATATTTTTTGTAAAATTTAGAAATATCCCAGATTTCTGGGTATAAGAAGACCCTTTGGATTCTCCTGTGCTAGTTTTATGATACACAAAGCGCAGCACCAATAATAATTATCAATACAGGTATAGATGTCTTGTAGGACCTCAACCTCAACAGCCTGTATTGGTCCACCGCTGGACGCAGGCCACCCCCTGATAAGCACCATATTGGCGTTTATCTCATGGGGGGGTAATGCCCATAATCCCCATGCTGGGAGTTGTAGTTTGGTGGTAGAATTGTTCTGCAGGGTGTGCTTCCCACCCCATGCGTGGCCACAGGCATAATAAAATGAGGTAAATTTGTGTGAGCTACATAATGAATGTAAAATACAAACCAATTTGCCCATGCTCATTAGGGTACTTCCGTGGCCTTCCCCTCTTCTTGGGACCAGGAGCTTTGGTCACAACAGTAGAGCTCGGAGACCTAGCCATGGCTGTTCTTGTCCAATGTCCATCGGGATCATGCTCAATGGGCAGTTCATATTGGAGGAGCATCCCATTTTCTTGCTTTATTGTGATTGTTTCTGTTTCTGTCACTGTGAAATGGTAGAGGTTAGATAAATCAGCTTCTCTTTAGATGAATCTAGGTAAAACATTTTAATGTTACTTTTTTTAGGAAGGCTATCAGTTCACTTCTGCTAACCTTTTGATGTGGTCGCCACAGCAGCAGATGATTTCTTGAATTCCAGCAGGCATTCTTTCAGGGTATCGTTTGAGGAAATGCATTGTTGCTTGAATTGATAAGCCAAAGTAAGCCTATCCACGCAGGTCAGGCAGATCAACGTGGGCAAAGAATCCGAAGTAGCAACCTAAAATTACAAGTTCTCAGCAAAACAACACGATATTTTGATACATTCTTCTTGGGGATGTCAACAAAAAACAATAAAATTTACTGAACTACGCCGATATAGCAACATTATTTTAGTAAGAAAATTGGGGTGGCCATCGCAACCATTTTGAGTTGGTAATTTTTACAAACCGTGATGCCACAGCAGTAGGTGTACTTGTCGCCTAGTTGTTCCTTGTTTTCGTCCCAATCAAAAAGGGAAACCATATCGCCGCTTTCCAGACATACTCGACAGGTTAATTGCCAATCCATTTTGTAGAAAATTTGATGCACTGCTACCAAGAAACACGGATTCCATCGAAATTCTGAGTTTGTCTAAACTAAACAGGATGTTACGTCATTTTATATTAGCAGCCAACATGACAATATGAATGGCGGTAAAACCAACTGTCAAAATCAGAGTTGCGTAGCCCAAATGATCGGTCGGAAGTTACCGGTTTTCTAAAATTATTCGATTCAATGTTTTAGCAATTGAAAAATACAAATGATTTAGTCTATGGTTTCTCCCCTCCCTCTTTTCCCTTCCCCCTTCCTTTCCTTACCTGCGTCCTAGCGATGGGTCGTTGACGCATTTCTCGTTAACGAAACTAGACCGTTCGTTATCGTCCGTCGACGAGTTGATCAACTAGTTAAATCCGTCGACTAGTTAACGAGTCAACTTTCGCGAACGGCCCGGTCGGAATCGACTGGTTGAATTCGTTGACTAGTTAACAACGTTTTTTGCGGACGATTTAACGATAGACGAGACTAGCACTATTTTTATTATTTATTTACACTAATTTCGAGTTAATGATTCAGGCCAGATTAAAAGTTACGTCGGCAAACAAATTAAGGTACTGATTGTTTGTGAAAAATACTTACTATTTGATGATGTATGAATAATTATATTTTTTTATATCGAACAATATATTTTATCTATAATTTGTTTATCTTCCTTTCAAACTTTTACAGTTATATATATTTACAGTATCTTTTAAATGTTATCTTAAATCACAATCCACAAAACCAATTAACACTAACACAGTAAAACATAAATGCAACTAGGTACCTACATTCGCAATACGCAAAATAAGCACTCTTCCGAAACAGTCATAGTGAAAAAAGGCATAAACAAATCACAACAGTAAACAAGTAACAACCATTTTGTCTTGTTACGCTTAGCAATGATCTCTCTTTCACTCTCGCGAAGTCATCATAACGGCATCCTTTTCCTCAATTTATCATCAAATTATTACCTTACTCTGCCAAGCGCATTCAAAAGTCAACTCAGTCACTAGAGATTTAGAATACATATTTATGTATGACCGTTGAGCCGTGTGCCATGTTATTTTACAAACGAACACTACAATGCTACTAAGTAGAAAACGCGTCGTTGCAGTCTCGTTGCGCGTCGATATGAACGCTTGGACTATCAAATTTTGCCGTTTACGAATTCAACTAGTCGATGCCGCGATGGTTAACAGTTGAATAGTTGATTGGACGTGGACGTTTTTTTTAACTAGTTCGTTTATTTAACGCCCACCGCTACTGCGTCCTGCCCCGCCCCCTTCAAATGTCAAAGAACCCCCTAAATTGGTTACAAAATTTATCAACAAAAACACAATGAAATACAAATAAATTCAGTGCGCAATTATTATTACACCACAATGGAATTGTTCCGATCAGAACTATTCTATATTTTTGTGAGAAACGAATCCAGTCTATGGTGGAACCGAACAACAGGAGCATTTTCAGTTCGATCAGGTAATTCATTATATTTTTCAACTTTGTGTAGTAATTTACTTGTATTTTAACGTGCTACGTACTCTAAAATATTTTCCGGACAGTACACATAAAGCTCATATTATATTGTTGTGAAATTACTGATTGAAATGTTAAGAAAATATCGCTTTTATATCCCTAAAATAATTTCTTTGTTTTAGCATGGGATCTCTCCGATATCGAAGATATAGAATGCTTAGGCATCACAGAAGGGATATTAGGCGTTGTAGACCACTCCAACATATTCGACCCTCGCCTAATGATTATAAAAGAGAGTGTTCCAGTTGGGAACTTATACTTTCATCATACAATATACAAAATCAAATCCATAATGTTTCTGAATATGGGAGTCGCTAATCAAGAGATTGAACTAAGCCCATGCACCAAACACGGTTCATCAAACTCCTTAGCAAGTTCCAACAGCAAGAAAATGGGTAAACTTTTTGAGAACTCGGCATTTTTGAACAAAACTGTCGGAGCTGTGAAAAATGTTAGTAATACTATCAAATCTACCACGCAACAGGCTGCTACTCAGGTAACACTGTTTAATACCTACTTTCTTTATTATACAAAAAGTAGCTTGTCCATGCATCACACTAGTGGAATTTATTTATTTCTAGTAAATAAATATAGCCTATGTTACTCAGGGCTTAGGTAGCATTCTAATAATGAAATATTTTTTAAAAAGGGTCAGTAGTTTTATGAGTGTGCTTGTTACAACATACAAAAATACAAATCTTTCCTCTTTATAATAATTGTGTAAAAAACACTATACTCCCCTTCTTTTCCTGCCATTTTATTTTTAACAGTGTCTAATAAATGTATATATTTGTCTACTAACTCCACCACGATTTTGAGGAGGCCAATATTATGATCATCCCACAAAACACCCTTTTCCTTTCTTAGGTAAACTATGCATTAATCTATGATAATTGATATCCTGATACCCAATTTTCAAACAAATCCATTTAGCCGTTTGATTGTGAAGAAGTATCAAATATAAACACACACATGTAAAATAATTACATTATCATAATAAATTTGCCAAACTATGAAAGTTTCTATAGTAAAACACACATGTAAACTTTAACATAATAGTGTGATTCTTGAAAGTTTAAAGTTGAAAATACTTTGTAAATGGTGTAATAGTTTTCCTGTTAGACACAATAACGCACTATCACCTGCCTAACGCCAACACTCCATATGTACTCTGTAATAAATAACCCATTAAAATTCAAATTAACTGAGCATCTGGTCAAAGCAATGCTTGATCCGAGAGCTAGTGAGTATCTGGCGCAGCGCACTAGCATTGCCATACAGCGGGGCAATGCTTCCTACTGGTAATTATATGGATCAGTTGAGCTACCTATACATTGCTTGCAACAGTCTGCAGTTAACTCGATTATTTCAATTGTACTAGTTTTCATTTATTTCTATTATTTTATTGTAATTCTCTTTTTCAATAACAATGGTTATTATGATTATTAGGCAATGATTTAAATAGCAAATTATCAACTCATACTCTCTTCAGGTAAAACAGACAGTCAACAAAAAACGAGATCCGAAACTCGCGGAACGCTTCGAAAAACGCCTAGCTGATGAACTTCACAAAATATTTGATGACTCTGACAGTTTCTACTACTCCCGTACTTTGGACCTGACCAATACTCTTCAGAGGCAGTATGAGATTGAGAAGAAATTATCAGATGAAGAAGGGACGGGGAAGGCGGTATCCGATATATCAAGATGGTGGAAACATGTGGATGATAGATTCTTCTGGAATAAGCATATGATGAAAGATATTATTGCTCTTGGGGTAAGTTTAAATATATTCTGGAATAGAAAGACAAACAGAGAGAAAGAAAATATTTTATTTACCTTGAAATGTACACAAAACTAAAAATGTAGCTACTAAATGATGCTATAAACATTTTCTTTTTGTAAGTATAAGAAAAATAAAAAATGCTGGAAAGCTTGTGTTATACCTAACCTACTAAGTAACTGATTTTAATACAATAGATTAATATTTTTTATTGTATATACATATTACGCATCCAGTTTTTTTTTGCTTTATTTTGCTTGTACAACGTAAGAAATGACGTCATCCTTCCCATCCCATTCTGTAAACAGGTTACAAGCATTATTTTTTTCCAGAGCCCCCACTGCGACCAATGGATCCTTCCCGTGATCCAAGGCTACGTTCACCTCTCACAGATAGCAGTAGAACAGTCAGAGAACCCTCTGAATACGGAGTCACTGTCTAGCAACAGTAGCTGCGATGAGAGCTTTACGCTGGGGATTATATCTAGGCGGTCTAGATACCAGGCTGGGACTAGGTAAGCACTAATTTCTTAGACCAATGATTATGGATCCTTCCTGTGATCCAAGACACTCACAAATAGCAGTAGAACTAAGCTCTCCCCCGACAGTGTCAGCTGGTTTAAATCATATCTACATACCAGGCTGTGACTAGGTAAGCACTTATATCATAGACCAATGAATCCTTCCCGCGATCCAAGAATACAAAATATGATTTTTCTCAAGTATCTTAACCACCCTTTTTATTTATTTATTTATTTATTTATTTATTCAATAAAGGTTCACCAACAGTATACATATAATAACATAATATAACTTAATTAATGGCAGTACTTATTGTTCTTATACATATACCTATAATAGGTGGACACAACATTCATAAGAAATTAATTTTAATTTTTAATCCACTCAGAGGTTAATTATTTGTAAATAAGGTAAGTGTATGTGTTTTTCTAGAACCTAAACTATTTACATACCAAATCAGTTAAGTATCATCTAGGTACATTGGTCAAGTACGGAGTAGTTACGGAGATACGCGGTGACGAACATTCTCATAAACTTTCGCATTTATAATTTAGTAGGAAGGATAAACTATATTATGATCAGTATTTTTATAATCTGTCTGTTTCAAAGGAAAACCCATCTATATATATATAAATGAAACCCGTTTTCCGTTGTCACGACATAACATGAAAACGGCTTGACCGATTTGGCTGTTTTTTTTTTTAAATGTTCGTTGAAGTTCAAGGATGGTTTTAACTTTTTTTTTTATATTTGCCGGGAAAACACCTATAAACGTTTCCATAGGAACAACGCGTGCGAAGCCGCGGGGCACAGCTAGTATTTCATATAACAGTTACCTACTTAGATAACACAGTGGAATAAAAAGAATAAAATTCCAGTCAATTTTAAACCCTATTAGCTCTCTGTAAAGTTGTAAACTCATTGCATGTTCACGGTCTAGTTGGCTTGTACAAGAGCCAAAAGTACTAAAACGAAATTGAGGCCATTTCAGAGTTTCGAATTTGTATTTGTTGGTTGAAATAATTATACATAACCACGAATTTGATGTTGGATAATAATTATTTATGGTGGAACTAGTCGCTAATTTTTTCATACAAACATGGAAGGGTAACTACAAGTCTGTTTGATGTGAACTAAGGATGAATTCAATGTATACCGTCATAAACTATGTTTGTATACAACTAAAACTGTAAAAAAGTACACGTTAGAAAAATACAAGCTTCTAAACTTTCTTATTTAGACACGTTAAGCTAAAATTCTTAGCTTAACTTTGGTCGAAAATAAATAACACACGGGGAAAGAACACTAAAATGAAGGGTGTACCCGACATAGTTAAGTTATTAATAAGTTAAAATAAATTTATTTTGAAGATAGAAAATACATTCAATAGTTTTTCTATGTGCTTAAGTCTGTTCGGCGGCATAAATAATTGTGTATTTCATTCTATCGTGCGGGTTTAGGCGGCAGTTAAGGTTTTAATAGGTTTGGTCAACAGTAGGTACATGCATCCTGTAGGGCACTGCAAGATAATTTATACATTTAAAATGGCAAAATTAAATTAAATGTATGGTTTAGGATATGAAAACTTGCCATTTTTATCTGTACATTGTTTGTAAACTCAGATTTTATTAAAAAGGAAAAAAGAATGATATTCCGATGAGGAAATAGAATACTTTGATAAAGTATTAACATGAATCTAACTTCCTTATCAGCATGGATCTAACTTCCGAGGCCTGCGTCCAGCAGTGGATATTTATAGGCTGTTGAGCTGAAAGCTATTTTTTCAATTGTTAATTGAATTTTATTTGAATTGTTTTGATTACGTTGCACTCAAAGATAACTCATTATCGCGTACCACACAAACTTAAGATATAATACAGAAGTAAATGTCGAAAATCAAAGGGCGACCTTATCGCTTTGAGCGATCTCTTCCATTATAATAAATCGTAAAATCTAAACCCCTTATTCTTAATGGTCTGCTAACATAAAACAGCTGCTAAGTAATGTTGTTTCTCAGTCTGACTTATGTTGTTAATAGGCCGTATACAGAAAGAAAGCTTGAAACTTATAAGCGCTTACCGGCGCTTGACAACGCTGGTCTGAATTTTAGATGGCAGCGCCCAGCGCTGACCAGCGCGTGTTGAAGCTTGTCGGCACCGTTCAGTGCTTATCGGCGCGCGTTCATATACATATTTTCCTGCTAAGGTTACCAGCGCTGTCAAGCGCCGGTAAGCGCTTAAGTTTCCAGCGTTCTTTCTGTATACGGACTTAGAAGACAGAGCGAGATTTAGCAGTGTTATTTAAGTGTGAAATAAAGTTTTTCCTATTATATTCTACCTACCTAGGTAAGGTTTACACCTGTAGGTAATAACTACGTTCTTTCAATCAGGTACAACCGCCGAGGCATCGAATCTGGAGGGAAAGTGGCTAACTACGTGGAGACTGAACAAATCGTCTCTATTATTTGCAAAGACAGTATACACAGGGCATCTTTTGTACAGGTTAGTTAATTTGAAAAAATCTAGACATTCAACACAGCGTTATCTAGTCTAGACCAAAGATTTACATCGTAAAAAACCCTGACATCAAAAACAACGGTCTTTTAATTGAAATGCTGACGCACGCACACTATGAGAAGTTAAAAATCGTATTTTAGCAAATATTCCTAACTGTTCTTTGGTCTAGCCCTGAAGTAAGAGCGAGCTGAGAGCTTGTGTTATGGGTACTAGATAACTGATAGGTACACGCGATTCCCCCAAACTCTTCCCGAATTATTACTAACAAATTATTTGAATCGATTCCAGGTGCGCGGCTCAGTGCCAATATTCTGGAGTCAGCCCGATTATAAATTCAGACCGCCACCCCGCTTGGATAAAGGTATGTATGTAACAATAAATTAACGAACCATCAACTTATTTTAGATATAGCTCTCCCTTTATTGAGCACCATGTAATAATCTTCAAAGCTATTCGCTACCTATTAATAACATCTACAGAATATACTGCTGGTCGCAGCCTGATAAGCGCGAAGTTTTAATGGTCCATTATTTTGGTACCAAAAACCAAATTAACCAGCCAAAAAAAAAATGCCGTCGTCGGTGGTATTAATAAAAAAAACTTTTTAGGCATACCAATATCTAGAACTCATCATAAAAGATGAAAGATCCTTTTCTTTGTTTTAGACGACGAAGCGTCCTACCAAGCCTTCAAAAAACATTTAGGAGAGGAATTAGACACATACAAACACGTGTGTATAGTGAATTTAGTGGAGCAACAAGGCAGAGAGAAAATCATATGGGAAGCGTACGGCGACCATGTACTGAGATACAACAGCCCGGATGTGGTGTATGCCACGTTTGACTTCCACGAGTATTGGTAAGTTAAAAAACTTATTACTTTTCTTAATCTCATAATTATCTAAGTACCTTACGTACTAGCTGTTATAATTTTAGTATTTACACAATATTATTACATAATAATTGGTGAACAATGTTAGTTAATATTGTGTTATAATTTATTTTAGGCACCAGAGGTTAGTTAAAATATTGTTAAACCTAGATTTCTTATGTATCTCATTATAAGTAAACCCTGTGTTTGTATGAGAATAAAGTTCTTTAAACGTAATAGTGTGCAATAACGTCGCTACGAGATGGATTTCGAGCGGAATTACGAGATATGGTTTACAGTACAGAGACGTGCATCGAATTTTCTATGCGCCAACTGTTTTTACCCAATTACAAGTTGATGAAACAACCAATAGAAATGTTTAAAGACATATCTAAAGACATACTTCTAGGTTTCTTACCAAAACAAAATCGAAGAAAAAAGAGTGCTGTTCCTTGATAAATAGCAAAATGTCAGCAAACATTTTATTTTTCAAACAAATAACTTATGGAGGAAAAGTTCACTAATCGTGCTTTTAAAACACGTAATTCAAGATAAAAGATCGGAGTAACATTTCCCTAAATATGAAGGTAGGTACTTCCTACCTTCATATTTAGGGAAATGTTACCTCTGAAATTCTGAGATAAATAACTATTTTGAAGTAAATTGCTTATGGCACACTCTTAGAGCAGTGCAGTTAGAGCGAACATGGGTAGGGACATAAAAAAAATTGGATTACCAACTTAAAAAAGTAGTTACATACTAATTTTAATTTAATTTTAACGTTAGATTAAGTTTTTTATACAATTAAGAACCATTGAATGAGTCACATTGTTGATTTTACTTACTCGTTTTTTCATAGAAAATGTATGGGAATTGTTTATTTTTTATTATTGCCAAAACTTACGATTTGATTTGGTATGTTACTTTGAGAAAAGTGTTCCTGATTAGAAATAGAGTCGATTAAGACCAACTTCTTTGTTTTGACAAATTACATTTTTTGGGCGAACCGTACTTTTTTTCAAAAAACTAAAAATGTCTATATTTTTTTCTTCATAATAAAACAGAAGATTTCTAAGAACAAAACCTTCTAACTACAAAAGAAACGGTAGCTACCCTGAAGGGGCCAAAAATTTGCCCCACCCTGTATAATGTGTTAGGTACCTATTCTAGTTATCTAGCTAGTAGGTACACATATAACATAAGCTCTACTCAGATAGGAGCTAGTTGATGCTGTGTGAATCGCCTAGCATTATTTATAAACAAAGTTTTTGTTTAGACGCTTGCATTGTTTTAAACCACATAATAATCAAATCCCCATTATTCCAGTCGTGGCATGCACTATGAAAACGTCAGTCTTCTAATAAACGCATTGTCAGACGTCATAGGCGAGATGAGATTCTGTTGGCGAGACGACAAAGGACTCATATGTGCACAGACCGGCGTCTTCAGAGTAAACTGCATCGACTGTCTGGACCGTACCAATGTTGTGCAGGTGAGTCGCTAGTAGTTATAAGATTTAAAGTATATTATAAGTTATAAGTAGTTATAACTACTAATAATAGTAGTATTATCTAGCATTATTATTAGCAGTAGCATTATCTAGCCCCAACAAGCTCTGCTTAGCTTGGGGCTAGATAATGCTGTGTGAATTGTCCAGCATTATTTATTAATTATTTATTATAATATAAGTCTCCATTTATAAGTAATCCTAAGATGAGAAGGCATATGTGCACGGAACGGCATTCATAACTGCTACACACTAAGTTTTAGTGTCTGATTGATCAGATTTGGCTGAAATTTTGAGGTACTCAGTAGCAAAGATGCAGGTTTAAACCTGGCTTAAACATAGGCTACTTTTTATCCCATCAATCAGTTTCAATGGTATATAAATGACATTCAGACAGAACGGGGACAGAAATAGCAACAAAACCTCTCTTTCTCTCACCAGAGCTACAGCATAGTGACACGCTGGAGCATCAAGCTGAGCTATTAGTCATTTCTCTGCCACAATAATGTATTACTCATGTATATTTTATTTGTTACTCATATTTTACTTATTAAATCATATATTCGGTCATACTCATATATGAGTTGCAATTTGTGTCCGCGGTCTGTCTGAATGTCATTTCTATAGTGACGACCTCTGTGGCACGGTGGGCGAAGGTCTGCCTGCGACGCAGGAGGTTGCGGGTTCGATTCCCGCCTCGGGACAAATTTGTGTACGATCTGCAGAAATTTGTGATACTTTTTAGTTTTGCCATCTATCGATGAATATAAATATAGATGTCTGTCGGTCTGTCTGAATGTCATTTCTATAGTGACGACCTCTGTGGCACGGTGGGCGAATGTCTGCCTGCGACGCAGGAGGTTGCGGGTTCGATTCCCGCCTCGGGACAAATTTGTGTACGATCTGCAGAAATTTGTTCAGGGCGTTCTGGATGTTTTTCTATGTATAATAAAAAATATCTATCTATGTAGTGTATTGTATTATGTATATCAGTTATCCAGTACCCATAACACAAGCTCTGCTTAGCTTGGGGCTAAATAATGCTGTGTGAATTGTCCAGCATTATTTATTTATTTTATTTAATACCATGGGAACTGATTGATGGGATATCTAGATACAAGTAGCTTATGTTTTAACCCAGGTTTAGATCTTTGCTACCGACTACATCAAAATTTCCACCCGATCTGATCAGTAGTTTTTGGTGTGAAGCAGTTATGAATGCCGTTCTGTGCACATATGAGTTCCTTCTCGTCTTAGAATCACTGTGTGCTTTAGCTCTAAGCGGTTTTATTTTCAATGTTTGGCTTTGTTGTGGTCAAGAAATAAATACATTTCATTTCTTTTTAACCGACTTCAAAAAAAGGAGGAGGTTCTCAATTCGTCTGCATTTTTTTATGTTTGTTACCTCAGAACTTTTGACTGGGTGGTCCGATTTGCATGATTCTTTTTTATATGAAAGCTGGTGCTTCCCGCGTGGTCCCATTTTAATTTTGTTCAGTTCTGACAGTGGGATCCATGAAAATTCATGAAAAAACTGTAAAAATTGAAGTCGGTTTATAGTTTTTTTATCTAAAACAAAATCAATTATTCTTTCCACAGACAGCTCTAGCAAAATACGTATTAGAACTGCAGCTTTGCCGCCTCGGTCTTGCGACTCCCGGCTGCGTTCTACCAACGTCTTTACGACAAGCATTCCTCACGATGTGGGCTGACAACGGAGATGTGCTTTCTAGGCAGTACGCTGGCACTAAGGCTTTAAAGGTGAGGATTTTTACCCGATACCAACGGTGGAGGGTTATGATGTTTTTATGTATGCTGCGCCCCGCGGGCTCGCACGCGTTGTTCCTATGGAAACATTATAAGGTGATTTTCATCCCACGGTAACTGATTTTTTGGGATAAAAAGTAGCCTATGGTTGATTTCAGGATTAGAATTACCTGTAGGCAAAATTTCAGCCCGATCCGTTAAGTAGGTTTGGCGGGAAGAGTTAACAAACATCCATCCATCCATACCAACTTTCGCATTTATAATATAAGTGTGATAGTCAGCTAACTTAGCACACTGCTAAATCTCGCTCTGTCTTCTTCTATTGACATAAGTCAGACAGAATTAACACTTTTATCCCATCAGTTCCCGTGGGACAGAAATCACCTTTTTACGTTTTTATAGTATCAATGCCTTGGGTTTAGAATTTAGTACTATTTAAAGTTATAATTAAATTTCAGGGCGACTACACGCGAACTGGAGAAAGAAAATTCAGCGGTCTGATGAAGGATGGCGTTGCTTCAGCCAACAGGTAATTCAACCTTATTACTATGGAAATACATTCTACTTTCCTCAGTAATTTTTTTATTGAATCATCATCATCAACCAAATAGGCCTCTTCTAATAAACGCCATAGCGCCCTGAGTTCCGCTCGCCGCAACCACCATCGTAAAAAGGATCTAATTAGTCCTCGAAAGATATTCGAGCAAATTTCACAAAAATTTTAAAACCCACAATGACTTTGAACCATCATAGCATTTGATCGGCTTCAACCGATTTCTTGACACTTATTCATTTATTTATTTATTTACTACCAATAACGCTAAATAAAGTAAGTTAGTTAAAATCGGTCCACCCGTTAAGAAGCTACGATACCACAGACAAAAACACTAATCAACGCGTCGAACTTAAACTTTGATCATCAATGGTTCAAAATACAGCTATATTACCAAACAATAGAGTCTAATTCTTCCATAGATACATTATCCAACATCTCAAAGACGCGATCGACAGCTCTCGGCCAAACGCCGAATGAGTCGTAATACACGTTATACTCATATTGGACCGACTAATAATTATTATTAAAAAACTTCTAAGACAGATGCGGAATTACATAGTTTTGCTCACATACTGTCTTTTTAACTGACTTCAAAAAAAGAGGAGGTTCTCAATTCGACTGTTTTTTTTGTTACCTCAGAACTTTTGACTGTGTGGTCCGATCTTCATGATTCTTTATTTATATGATCCCATTTTAATTTGTTTTAGTTCTGACAAAAATCAAAATGGAAGTCGGTTTATAGTTAAAATTAATGATATATTGGCACAAAACCTAAGTTATATTTGAACAAATAATAATTCTCCACACTTGACGAAATCTTGTTGAGCTTGTGCCCGAAAAATTGTTACTTTTGTTTTGCTACATGCATATCAGACGTACCTACTTGCTCGATGAAACAATCCGTAGACGGAAGAAATCGACAATGCACCTATTCCATCAATAGAGTTAAGTACATGGAACGTTCGATAATCGTCGATAATTTAAGCGAAACTACGAACATTTCTCAGCTAAATAAAATATTCTATAAGTATGTAATACTAATATATAAACATAGATATTAACATTAAAGATAGACATTTATTCATTAATTATTGTAAGTTACCTATCTAATAGTTTAAAATATTATGTAATGTAACATTCCGTCTGTGAGGAGGGCTATGGTGTCTGCGACACAGTTTTTACTAAAAACTACTGCGGGCATCATCGAATTCCGATACTTACATTAACCATGTAATTCGTTACAAATAAATAACTTACAAAAAATGTAATACACAAACAACAGACTCTAATTCTCCCATAGATACATCATCCAACATTTCAAAGACGCGATCACTCAATACGCGATCGACATAGCTCTCGGACAAACGCCGAATGAGTCCACAGTACACGAATATTCATATCGGAGCGATCTAAAGACTGCCACACTCATGCTGTTGGAAAACACAGAAACTTATAGAAGTAGAGATATGATGCCGGCGTATTTTGGACACGGCTTGTGCACTGAATTTTCGATCGCGGAGATCACATTTGGAGTTGGGAGGTCAGTTTTTGTGTGTTTTTTATTAAATACTTATTAGATTTTTATTTTGAATACTTACGTTATTTAAAAGCGACAATCCTGCTTACCTTACTAATTAACTTATTCAATGTAAAAATGCACACATTGCACACCTATCGTAAGTGAGTCACCTTATTGCGGCATTACGCTAACTGTGTTGGAAGCCATCAGGCTGCGAACAGCCTACACAAGGCTGCGCCACATTTGCGGTTTAAAAGCTGTACAACATTTTTTGTTGGGTTTTTGATATTTTTTTATTAGTAAAGGTATAGAATTCGTCATAAATGGTCATTTTGCCTTGTGGTCGGATTGTCTACTGTTAATGATCAAAAACTTAGTAATTCAATTAAATTTTTAACGGTCTTTTTGAGTCGTCGACAAAAAGTTTGATTTATCAACAGAAGCTTATCTTTTTATTATTTTTTCATGTAATCAATGCAATTTAGTAGGATGATTTATCAGGTTCAAAGGATATTAATAAAACCAAGGGCTTCGCATACAAAAAATCAGAGAAATCATGTTTTTTTTTTATTTTTGACCCCTTTCAGTGTGGCAGCCTAAAATACATCTAAATTTATGAGTTAGGCTGCACATGGACGCCATCTAGATTTTTTTCAAGATGGCCGCCGCTTTGTAGATGCCGCACTAGCGATAGGTTAGACCTCCC
The DNA here is from genome assembly GCA_955876795.1 of Eupithecia tripunctaria. Classification (NCBI taxonomy): domain Eukaryota; kingdom Metazoa; phylum Arthropoda; class Insecta; order Lepidoptera; family Geometridae; genus Eupithecia; species Eupithecia tripunctaria. The sequence goes on from OY041621.1 coordinate 4,248,580, forward strand.
TTCTCATATTCGTTTAGTCATATTCGTTTAGCAAATCTTTAACATTAGCATGCCTAATTTTAAGTTAGAACATAATTGAAACATTTAATATCTTTCCTCGTAAGATCTACAATTGTAACCTACATTATCAAGCAAATATACATATTCATATAATTTATTGTGATTTTATGCATCATCTTGTTTTTTGGTGAATGCATAAAAACCCTGTCGGGGCAATAACCATTTTGGATTTTCTTTCGTTACATTTTATATAATTCAAATAAATTAATCTTTATTCGCCCTTAGCTAAATATTCATTCATCCATCTTTATTTTGGCATTTATAATAATATAAGTGCAATGTGATGATTAGTGTGTTTTTTTTATTTCATTTACGTTGGTATTGTCCATTTCAAAAAGGCTAACTTAAAACACCGTTATTTATGTCTCCGTCCTTTTCTATTGCCGCGGGCGACAATCCGGGTTCGATTCCCGCCTCGGGACAAATGTGTTACGATCTGCATATATTTGTTCAGAGTGTTCTAGGTGTTTTCTATATATAATAAAAAATATCTATGTATCTATGTTGTGTATTGTATTAAATATATCAGTTATCTAGTAGGTACCCATAACACAATCCCTGGGTAGCTTGGCTACAATTCATTACGGATGTAACCGGGTTAGCTACGAACGTTATTTACGCTTACATCCGTAATGAATTTGTCAAACTACGATAGTTTTTATAATAAAATTGGCTATAATTATCTAACCCCAAGCTGAGCAGAGCTTGTGTGAACGATCTGTGATATTTTTTTAGTGTTCTAGATTTATTATGTATAAAAAAAAACTATCTATGTAGTGTATTGTATTAATTGTATCAGTGAACCCTCTAAGCTAAGCAGAGCTTGTGTGTCACGAAGAGTCAAATGAATACGATAAAGTTGATAAAAGTTAATTGAAAACACGAATAAAACTACATATATTAAAAATGAATCCTATACTCCAATTCAGAATCCAAGATATTTTATGTCAACAAAGACATTCATCAGTGAAAACTTAACAAAATCATATAACAATAACATAAAACCACGAGTTAATAGCAAGGTTATCACTAAAAACTAAAACACTTACTTCAACAACGCATCATTTTACGTGTGCAGCGAAAAATGTTTAAATTTTACTTCAAAAACATTGATTGATTAGGGTAGATAGGCTAAGTTCTCCCAGCGCTTACTCAAAAATTGGCATGTGTTACAACTACTCGCAAACACATACGCTTACAGTTATATTTCCAGTCCTGTGCAATACAAAGAAGAACAAAGACGGAAAGACGTACCTAAGACCGAAGTGAGACCGAGACAACAATAATTCACGTGAATCACGACCGCCGCCGCCGCCGGTCCGAGGGTGACTGAGGTGGGAGCACACAATTTTACATTATATGAGGTTGCCATTTTCGAGAAACTAGTACCTCATCTTCCCTTTTTAATTAATCAATGTTCAAAAACGAAAGAGAGGTCAATTAAATGATGAATGAAAACTTTCAAATCCACAAATTGTTTTGAGCTTCTGTGTTTAGGTTCGATGAAACCAATGTCCTTCAATAATTTCCAACAAATTTCCTTAGGTTTTTAACGACTTTGTATACAAAAAATATCCAGGTTTTTGAATCGGAGTATAGCTAGATCGATTAATCGCCCCCGAAACCCCCTGTATACTAACATGATTTATTTGGCGATAAAGACATTATATTCTTCAAGTTGCAAAACTTAGTTAGAGCGAGGAGTTGAACCAAACTGAGAAATAGGTCTGAACTGAACACTATAGTTATTTTATTTTTAACTTATGTTACTTGTAAGACCTTCAGAAATAAACGATTTATATTATCACACTTCACATCACACTAATATTATAAATGCGAAAGTTTGTATGGATGTATGGATGTTTGTTACTTCTTCACGCCAAAACTACTGAACGGATCTGGCTGAAATTTAAAATAGTCATAGTCCTAGGTCTTTAATAAAACATAGGCTACTTTTTATCCCATAAATCAGTTCCCGTGGGATGAAAATCATCTTTTAACGTTTCCATAGGAACAACGCGTGCGAAGCCGCGGGGCGCAGCTAGTATTATATATTCTTTACTTCTTTCCTTCACAGATACTACCTATCAACGTTCAAAGACGCCCTCCGTCAAGTAGCGGTGGACTCGATGACGGGCGAGTCCCGCGCGTTACCGGAACAGCTGATGGCTCAGGAGTGCAAGTGCACCTCCGTCAAGGTTCTCATGTTCCACGTGCGTTCGAACAATGGCTTACTAACATTATTTTTGCTGTTTTTTTTTATAGAGATTAGGATATTAGGAAAAATGTTTAGTAACAATGTCGCGCAAAATCATCTCTGATGAAATTCAACAACATGCAATTCGCATGCCGAAAAATTTACACGCCATGCAATAAGAGAAGGTAAAAAACAGACTTGTGCAGTCGCTTTCCAACTTCAAGCACACACAATTCAACTGTGAACGGAAAGATCACACGCAAAAATTACAAAAAAAAAGTTATTGATATCCGATAGAAGAAAACTTACTAAGTAGGTAGTTACTTCGTGCAAAATTTTACATGCCATGGTATAGGATAAGGTAAGAAACAGACTTACGCAAAATTGAATTACCAAAGCGACTTCCAACTTCGAGCACACACAATTTAATTATAGACGAAAAGGAAAAGTAAAGTAAGTCGTCAAACGTTCTTATTCATACAATGGCTTCCTCAGTTTAAAGAATTTATTGACTCAAAAGAACAATGTTCACTTAAATGAGTACAAACAATAATCTTACTTACTAGCTTAATTAATAAATTCAAAATAACACTAATGCTTAGCTTATAGTTGTATTGTAGTAGTAAGGTTGTCATTGATGGTTGGTACAGGTACTGTGACTCAGAAGATATTTTCATAATGGCCGACAATGGCTCACTAACTTTCTTTATCAGTTTTTTTTTAACACCTAACCTCGACTGTATCAGGTCCACTATAGGACTCAAGCCTCCCACTGATAAGCGACTTATTGGGTTTTATCTCACGTGGGTAATAGGTACCCATAATCCATAAGCTGGGCATTGCGGGTTGGGGATCATATTCTGGTAATAGAATGCTGCCGGGGGCGCTGCTGCCCGCTCCCCGGTGGATATTTCTTAGTCGCGAAGAATTGGGGTGGTGCCGATTCTAAGCCGGTACCACACAGCATCTTACGACACCCGCTGGAAGAGGTCGGGGTTTTGGTAAATAAATGGGAATCGCGTTTTGGACGAACTGCTATCAAATCATAATAGGATCAGTAATAAAAATATATAAAATTGCGCAAATCTGCTTATTGCCTCCTCTGATTGCATGGCATGTCAATTTGTTGGAGGCGAATTGTATTACGTTGAATCTGATCATAGATGGTTTTGCACAGAATTGTTACTGAATATTTTCGATTCTTATATTTTGCAGAGGATTTCCGCAAAGAAACCCGTCTGTTTCTCTTATATAATTATCCACGTGCATTCTTACAATAATGGCTTACTAACTTGCTTCCACCAACTTGGCTTTCTGCTATTTTTAGCTTTGACAGCATTTTCAAAGGGAACGTAGCGTTCTAGGCTTCAAACGGATTGACCAAGGGCCCAACATAATGCTACGTTCACTAACAGGCATTGCCAATGTAGGGGAATAGACGGCCAGGTTAAAAGTGTTAAAAGAGCAGAATTTTTTGGTACGCAACTGGTATGTCGACTGGTGATATGATTTGTGCGTCTGCTGGTCCTATGGTGGAAGGGAGATGGGATAAGGTCGTGCAATGCTTGCGCACAATCACCAAAGCGGTACTTTAGAACACTGACAGTCTGGCAACGCGCCGTCTGTGATCGAGGCTTTGTAGGCTAGACTCTGCAAGCGAGTCATCACACTAATATAATAAATGCGAAAGTTTGTATGGATGGATGTTTGTTACCTCTTCACGTCAAAACAACTGAACGGATCGGGCTGAAATTTTGGATACAGGTAATTATAATAATGGAATCAAGCATAGGCTTCTTTTTATCCCATAAATCAGTTACCGTGGGATAAAAATCACCTTTAAACGTTTCCATAGTATCAACGCGTGCGAAGCCGCGGGACGCAACTAGTATTTTATAAGTCTAACAGAGCTCGTTAGAGTATAACACATATCAGTAACTTGATCGTTCTACCAACAGGATCAGCCCCCGCCAGACACGATGGCAATGGCCCAGCATGTCAAGTCCCTCATAGATGACTGCAAGAAGCTGCTGGTTGACTCCGAACCGGTGCTCGGCTCCTGGGGACTTATCGATGCTGATCCTAAGTGAGTATAATCATCACACAGATCCCCGCTCACATTGAACGACATTAGCAACCTGAAGTGGTAATGAGCCGGCCATATCTCGTGAAGAACCGACAACCGCTGGGGTAAACGTGTTCTTGAGTGACTTGGCAAAGGCCCTCCGGCTAGGTGAGCTGACGATCTGCGAAAGACTGCAGGCAGATGCTGGATGCGTCAAGCTGAAGACAGGGCGCTATGGCGCTCATTGTGGAATGTACAGCATTTGACAAATATAGGTTGATGATGGTGGTGATCTCCTTGTACTGTCCAATAATCCTATTCATCCATGGTTGTTTAGTAGAGATCGCTCTTGATAACTACTGACAATTGTCGCTAAGTTTTTATGTTATCTTGTTGAAAATATGTACTTTTAGATTTAAATGTGCAATGAAATGATTTCTATTCTATTTTATTACCACGGTCGTCATTGTTTACGAGCTGTGATTTGTATATTAATCTTCAACATTCGATCTGTCCAGCTACCTGGCTTGTTTGCAAGTCTACAGTAAGCATGTTACCTCTACCTTTCAGTACGGGCGACCCACAAGAAACAGAAATGGACAGCGTACTCCTACTAACAAGTTCCGCGTACTACGTAGCGGACTACGACGAGACTTCGGACCGCGTACTCGGCGTGCAACGTGTGCCGTTGCAAGACGTTACCTTGATACAGCTCGGCACGCACTTGGCTAACTCCACTGTGAGTATTTAGACAGGAATGAGGGGCTCATTGCAAAGTGGATGGTGAAGGGTGGCTAACTCTACTGTGATTGTGAAAAGGGGGAAGGGGGCTAACTCTACTGTGAGTGTGAAAAGGGGGCAGGGGGGCTTAGTGTTGGTGTTGAATACATAGTTGGGGGGTGGGGTTTTTTCCACGGGCGTTGGAAGCATACTTGGCTAATTCTACTGCGAGTATAAAGAGCGATACAATTTAAATGGACAGCGAATTCTTAGTAACGAGTTCCGCGAGCTACGACGAGACTGTAGGGTTCGGTGTTAGGAGGCTTGAGTGAAACGACTGTTTGTTGCTATGGTCAGTTTATTACTAAAGGATTCCTATGACAATACATATATAGGGCAGTAAGTATCTGCCTACTCAGGCATACAGTACACGCCTATCGGAAAAAAAAAATAAAAAAAAATACATATAGTATTATTTTTTATGTTACGTTACATTAGCTTACTTTATTGATTACTACAAGTACACTTTCATCAAACAATAATATCTTTTATTTAACTAATGTACTTACTATATTTACTTCTATTTTCTAACCTTTCTAACTTATATTTAATTACATTTTATAAATGGCTTTGTTCTATTTTTATGAACTAACATTTCTTTGCCTTTATAGTCAATTCTTAGGTTTGGTTCACATTCTCCAATAACACGAAAAGGTCCTACGTATATAGGATCAAATTTGTTTACACATTGCTCATTCTTTAACAGTATTAGATCTCCTTCCTTATAAGTAATCGGATTAGTATAACAATCATACCTGGTTTTTCTTATCTGCTTACTCTTAATTAAATTCTGTCTAGCATCATTTTGCGATTTTTGTAGTCGATATTTAAGTTGTTTAGGATAATCGTAATGATTATATAATGGATCTACAAAAGAAGTTAAATTACTAGGTAAATTACAAAGTTTACCAAAAACAAGTTCATAAGGTGTGTAATTTGTTACTGAATGTACCGTTGTATTATAACTAAAACACCAATAAGGTAACCATACACTCCAATTCTGTGGTTCATTTTCCGTTTGAATCCGTAGATAAGCCATCAAATTTTTATGACTATTTTCTAAGCTACCTATAGACTGATGATGATAAGCCGTAGATGTTGTTTGCTTAATCTGTAGAATTTCACACGCTTCTTTCATTACTTTCGACACAAACTCTGTACCTCTATCTGATATAATTTCTTTGGGAATACCATAACGCAATATGAAATTATTTACTAAAGCACTAGTTACTGAAATAGTATCCTTATTCCTAAGAGGATAAGCCTCAACATACTTACTAAGATCACACTGTAGTGTGAGTATATACGAATAACTATCACTATCCTTAACTAAGGGCCCGACTATATCTAAGTATATCCTATCAAAAGATGAAAATCCTGTATCTGTTATTTTCATCGGCTCTTTAATTGGTGTGAAGTGTTTTTGATGTAAACACTTGGCACAACGACTCACAAATTCGTTAATATCTCTGTTCATACTTGGCCAATAATAACGTCTTTTAATATTACTTGTCATACGCCTTATTCCACAATGTCCGCTAGTGGGTAACATATGGAAATCATTCAAAATTACACGTTTAGTGTCGTCATCATAAATTCTTAATACATCATTTAATACACAAAATCGCGGACCGGTCCAGTCTAATGATTCATTTATTATTTCAGTTAACACTTTTATTACATTTTTGTTGTTATTATTTTTAATAATACACAAACAATCTATCTTTAATGTTCTACACATAGATTCCAACTTTCTCACAAAGGCAGCTCGTGCACAATATGATCGAAATGAAGGATTTACGTAGATTACTATCTTTTTTTCACAATAAGCGAATAAACTTGACTTTTCCTGTAAATTATTTTTTAATAATGTATTCCATTCTTTGTCAGACAAAAATTTAATTTCCGTAGAATCACTTGGTTTTTTAAGTGCTCCCACAACTTTAGGGTGATCAAGCCTGTCGTTAGTGGTAACTCTATCAACCTCTGATTTAGTATAGTCATTTTTATTACTCTCTGACGCTTCGTTCATTCGTTTGCTTTGTGCTCTTGTCAACACGTTCATACCATGTTCATACATCTCTTTCAACTCGTCACTTGATATCTTAATACGTGATAACGCATCGGCCGCATTATCCGCTCCTTTCACATACTCTATAACGTAATCATACTCTTCTAATAAAAGTCTAAATTTTGTTAAACGGCTAGAAGGATTTGTCATATTAAAAAGATAAATTAACGGTTTATGGTCTGTTCTAATAACGAATTTTCGTCCATAAAGATAAGGTCTAAAGTATTTCACGGACCATACTATTGCTAATAGCTCTTTTTCTATAGTTGGGTATCGAGTTTCAGCTTTATTAAGCGTGCGACTGGCATAAGCAACTGGCATGTTGTTACTATTTGATAATACAGAACCTATCGCATAACCCGATGCATCTGTTTGTAAAATAAATGTATTAGACTGCTCAAAATTTGGATATTCCAATATTGGTGGTGAAATTAATGCATTTTTCAATGAAGAAAAAGATTCTTGACATTCTTGTTTCCATTCAAACTTGATATTTTTCCGACATAATTTATTTAATGGTAAAGATATTTCTGCAAAGTTAGGTATAAATTTTCTATAAAAATTAGTAAACGCTACAAATCTTCTCGTTTCATCCGCATTTTTTGGAACTGGGTAATTCTTTACAACCTCAATTTTTTCTGGATCAGGCTTGATGCCTTCAGTTGTTATAACGTGACCCAAAAATTGCATTTCTTTTCTTAGAAAATCACACTTGTCCGGGTTTAATTTTAAGTTAACCTTTCTAAATCTCGTCAAAATATCAATTAAATTTTTATTATGAGAATCTAAATTTCTGCCAAAACAAATTATGTTATCTAAATAAATGAATAGTTTTTCATATGTTAGGCCAGACATGGCTACTGTCATTAATCTAGAAAAAGCACTTGGGCTGACCTTCAATCCCATCGGGAGACGTGTCATTTGATACTGTCCCGAATTTGTTGTAAAAGCTGTGTATTTTCTACTTTCTGTACTCAAATTACTTTGAAAATAAGCTTGTGATAAATCTAACTGTGAAAAATACATAGCGCCTGATAATGAATCTAAAATATCCGTTATATTTGGAAGAGGGAATTTATCATCTAAAATTCGGTCATTTAATTTTCGAAAATCGATAACTAATCTCCATTGCTTTGTCTCATTATTTGTCTTTTTAGGTACCAGTAGTACTGGGCTAGACCACTCGCTTTTAGCTGGTTCAATAATACCATTGGAAAGCATTTTTTTAACTTGATTTTCTACCTCGTTACGTTGTGAATAAGGTAATCTATATTGCTTAACGTATGATGGATCTACATTTGGTTTTAATTGTATTGTTTGGTCGTATAAATTAGTAGTAGTTAGTTTATCATTTGGTAAGTGAAAAACATCTGAAAACTTCGCACATATACTCTCGATTGATGTTCGTTCTTCGTTGTTTAAATGTTTCAAATCTAAGTGAGAAAACATCGTACGCACTCTTTCTCCATCCAGACTTGCGTCTTTTTCAAAATTACATATCTCATAATCATTTAAACTATGCATTTCCGGTCTAAAATAAGAAAGATTTACTTCCGTTTCTCGCGTATTCATTATTTGCATGACAATTTTTCCGTCTTTAGGTTTGCAAACACTTCCTGCAATGAAAACTCCTTTGCTCACCTCGCATGGTATTACTACACATTCCTTGCTGGTTCTACTGTTTATAACAAATATTTTTTCACATCTTGGTGGAATTGTCAAATAAATGTCTTTATATGACGAACTTTTATTCATTGATAAAGTTATGTAATCATTATCATTACTAATTGACATCGTATTGTTTTCAAAATCTAAAATTGTTTTGTATTTTTTCATAAAATCTCTACCTAAAATTCCATGTTGCATACAGGGTAAGTTTTTGATAGCATAAAACTTTTGATAAAATTCTTTACTATTTATGGTAAGTGTAACATAAACATATCCAATTGTTTGTACTTTGCCCCCAATGCCTTTTATGGGAATGCATTCGGAATGGATTGGAATGTTCCACTGCCGCACTGTTTCATATTTCAATGCTGATAAAAATGCTCCGGTATCTATGAGAAAACTATGTTTTGAATTCTGAATAAAAAAATCTACTGAACTACTATTATCACATGCAAGTATAAAGTTATTATCGAAAAAACTGCATGAGTTCATCTTTTGAATTTTCTGAATTTTGATTTTTGTTCACTGAATTTTGATTTGAGTCAGACGAACAAACGTGTTCCGTGTTATTATTTTCTGTGTGATTGTTATTATGCATATAATGCATATTGTTATTACCTCTGTAGTAACTTCGAGACCTATTTGGCCTATAACCACGGTAACCCCTGGGCTGCTGGTTACCCGAACCTCGATTTTGACCTCTATAACCGTGGAGTCCTTGTGTCTGTGTCTGCATATTTCCGTATCCTCCTCTCTGTGAAAAATTACCTCGGTAGTTATTATATCTACCCCTATTTCCTGAATACCTGTGGTTAGTAGCTCGTCCACGTTGTCCGAAGTACATGGATGATTCGGTACTCGGGCGGCTACACGAAGGCTCCTCATCCTTAGCTGCTCTTATCGTGTCCTTGAGGGTGGAGTAATTCCTAGCCAATAACATCCCGTTTATCCCGTAAACCATTAGTAAAACTTTTAATCGCAATTTTTTCATTGATTGGACGTAATATTTTGTACGCTTCCTGGTCACTTGACTGCGAAATCGTTAAATCTACAAACAACTTCTCTAATTTAGCACCATACTGCTCCATAGTCATGTTTTTTTGTCGAATTTGGATTAATTCATTATGAATCGCGGTACTTGACTTCTGAGTCAATAAATGAAAACGCATATCAACCACCAATTCTTCGCATGTTTCATAAGATTTAGACAATCTCAATTTAGCACTTTCATTCAACCTTGTTTTCAATACAAAATTTATTAGCATCGGTTTACATTCGGGTTTTAACGCAGAACTGTATAACTCAATCGCATCAATGATACTTTTGGTGACGTTCTCGTTACCCGTCATCACCGGCAAAAGCGAAGTCGCTGTTCGAAAATCAAACGCTTCCATGTTGATGTTTCGGTCACTACCTTGTGAATAATTTTTGGAACAAAATTCCTCGATATCTGTATATACTTTTTGAAATAAATCGCAATATGATTGAATTTCTCCTAATACTTGTCCTACTATCTGTTTTTTATCAATCTGTTCTGTTAAAATACCAATACATGCATCAAACTGCTTTCTTAACTCTACTGCTTCATTTAATTTCTTATTCAAAACCTTTTCTGTTCTGTTACTGTAATTTAATTTTACTAAATTATCTTTTAAATTTTTAAGCTTATCATAAATGGTCTTTATTTTGCTTGCCATTTATTATTTTTAACACATTACAATAATATTAAAAATTTAAGGTGGTTATGTACCTTATTATATCTTCTAAAATTATATTTCATTGCGTAACGCGTCCTTAAAATAACACTAAACCTTATTTACCATAATGTTCACCGAACGAAACCATACTTCACTTGTTTACGATAGTCCTCCTAGTAACTCTTATCTTCTCTGTAATGTTCCTTCTCACACATATCCCGTTACAGTTCGTTGTTTCACTCCGATTTCAATATGTCCTCGTAAGTAATAAAAAAAAATACACGTATTCCGATTAATTCACTTTTAGATACACTTGTTTTGATTTAGGTAGGTACACACATTTTGATTTAGGTACACATATTTTGATTTAGGTTAGTACACTTATTTTGATTTAGGTTAGTACACTTATTTTGATTTAGGTTAGTACACTTATTTTGATTTAGATGAATTTATAATTTATTTTAGACACTTTGTTTAAGTTAACTTTGTTGCGTGAAGTTTACTAATACTGATCGATTGGTAATCAGCTACTTGTCTCGACAGTTGCAGGTCACGCAGGGCTCCTCTAAGGCTCTTGGAGTCGAACGTCGAAAAGACCGCCTTAAATTTTGTGTAATACATTCGCTACGTATCCAGTCGTGGTGACATCTCTTGTATAGCTGGTATAGTCCATAAACACCAGCAATCGCCAAAATTGTGCAAATCATGTACATCACGATGCTTATATTTGATAGATGGTAATCCGTGCTGTTTGATCCACCTGAGGCATTTTGGGTGATAAAAACCTCATCCTTTTCGATTTTTGAGCGACACATTTTTATAACTTTTTATAATTACACTTCGTTATTACATCGTCCGTAACGCGATCTGTCCTCCGCTCGATACCTTATAAGGCACGGTCGCCATGTAGGGTTCGGTGTTAGGAGGCTTGAGTGAAACGACTGTTTGTTGCTATGGTCAGTTTATTACTAAAGGATTCCTATGACAATACATATATAGGGCAGTAAGTATCTGCCTACTCAGGCATACAGTACAAGACTTAGGAACGCGTACTCGGCGTGCAACGTGTGCCGTTGCAAGACGTTACCTTGATACAGCTCGGCACGCACTTGGCTAACTCCACTGTGAGTATTAAGACAGGAATGAGGGGCTCATTGCAAAGTGGAGGGTGAAGAGAGCTAACTCTACTGTGATTGTGAAAAGGGGGAAGGGGGGCTAAATCTACTGTGAGTGTGAAAAAGGGGCAGGGGGCTTAGTGTTGGTGCTAAATACATAGTCGGGGTGTAGGGTTTTTTCCACGGGCGTTGAAAGCATATTTGGCTAATTCTACTGAGAGTATAAAGCGATACAAGTTAAATGGACAGCGAATTCTTAGGAACGCGTACTCGGCGTGCAACGAGTGCCGTTACAGGACGTTTTTTTGTGTAATTTTTTTATGACAGTTTAAATGACATTTTATTTGATATACCAAAATAATATAGGTAGGTACCTCTGCTACTTTTGTTTCTTCTATCCATCTTTCTGAGGTTAAATTTTAATATATAAATTACTACTGCAAATATGTATTTTACCTTTACCAATTACACCTATTTTAGTTTAAAATTTAAGATTGTGTAGCCTTAAGAAGCTTGAAAATGACTGGATTTGGTAGTCAAAATATGGAAAATTAGTTTCGCTCTCATTTAAAGAGTATTTTTAAAAAAACGAAAACTCTACAAACATAGCTGTTTTTAATCTGATTATGTATGGACAAAATTTCAGTACGATCGGGGACATAGTTTCCAAATGAAGCGGAAACTACGTTTGTATGGGGGGCTAAGGTATCCGAATCGTTCTTATTGATTTTTCCTGTAAAGCTGTTTAAATAAACAAATGCATAAATCCCTACGTTGTTTTTAATACTCGTATAATGAAAAGTCTTTCCCCAATTAAAATCCCTATATTCTCTTAACCCTGCAGTTATTCAGCGTTGCTCGCAAATCCGACTCGGAGCCAATCCACTGCATCCGTATTCACTATTCGTTGAACGGAGAGAGCGGGTACTTCCACATGTTCCGTTCCACCACGCTGAGGTTCTTCAACAACATGGCTGTCGTGATCAACACAAAGGACGAGATGATCGGTGAGTTTAGCAAAAGCGGTGGAAAGCAAAAAATAGACTCTTGTCGGACAATAGAGTATGTTCAACTAGCTGCGCTCCGCGGCTTCGCACGCGTTGTTCCTATGGAAACGTTAAAAGATGATTTTCATCCCACGGTAACTGATTTATGGGATAAAAAGTATGTTTTATTCCAGACCTAGGACTATGTCTATTTTAAATTTCAGCCAGATCCGTTCAGTAGTTTTGGCGTGAAGAAGTAACAAACATCCATACATCCATACAAACTTTCGCATTTATAATATTAGTGTGATAATTAATTTTGTTTTAAAAAACTATAAACCGACTTTAATTTTTATAGTTTTTTCATGAACTTTCATGGATCCCATTGCCAGATCTGAAAAAAAAAAATGGGACCACATGGGAAGCACCAGCTTTCATATAAAAAAAGAATCGGACCACCCAGTCAAAAGTTCTAAGGTAACAAAAATTAAAAAAAAAACAGTCGAATTGAGATTCAGATTCAGATTCCGATTATTTATTGGCAACAAAGTTACAGGTCTTGCAATACTTATTATTGTCTTACTTAAGTAAGTAGCACTACTTAAAATAAAAAATATGAACATTACCAATAGAAAATTGGGCTAATAAAAAACATAAATAGTCATTATAATAATCTTAAATACTAAACAATACAACTTTATGTTAAGTATATATCTTTAAATATAATCGGAATGTCAGTAGATTAATCAATTCATTTTCATTATCAATTCAGTTATATCATAAAAACACATGTCAATAAGCCACTTTTTAAGCTTGTGCTTAAAGGATTGCATCGATGGTGCGCTGGTGATGTCGGGTGGCAGTCGGTTGTACACACGAGGGCCGAGCATGTGCACCAGCTTTCCGGATTTTGCCAGCTTATGATCGATGGTCCTCAGCCTCTTTGCGTGCCTGAAGTCGTATCTCTGTCCATCGCCGCATCTAGAGTATTCCTCTAGGTGGCTTTGGACATAGAGTGCTGCCTGGTAGACAACGAGGGCAGGAACGGTCATTATACCCAGGGACTTGAAGTACGGTCTTGCTGATGTATTCTGGGCAACTCGCACTACAGCACGTACCTACTGCCCGTTTTTGTAGTCTGAAGGCGCGCTCCCAGTCCGCAGCGCAGCCCCAAAGGTCTACTCCGTACTGCAAGTGACTATGGACAGAGGCAAAGTACATACTTCTCACCATCTTTTTATTGAGGGTTGATGAGAGGCGCCATAGAGCAAAGCAGGCTCTACCAATTTTTTTGCTCAAGGTATTTATGTGTAGTTCCCAAGTTAGTGTCTTGTCCAGGGTAAAGCCGAGGAACACTGTTTCATTGACCTGGCCTAGATGTTTACCATCGATAGCCACATTCAACGGCCGATACGAACGTCCAGCTAGGTTGAAGTGGATAAAGTTAGTCTTTGATACATTTAGGACCAGGCCATTACAGCTAAACCACTGGTGTAATTGACTTGCTACATTAGCGAGTCTTGCCTCTAGTGCGTCTACTGTTGGAGCCTCTACTACTGCCGCCACATCGTCTGCATACATGAAAACGTGCGCATCTTTGATCCATGCTGGCAGGTCGTTCATGAGTAAAGAAAAGACGATGTTCGAAAGCGACGATCCTTGAGGGACTCCAATACTAGTAGGTAGAGCCTGGGATCTGATCTTACCCGCTCTTCCAGTCACGACCTGATTTCTATTAGTTAGAAAGCTAGCTATCAACTGAAGAGCTGGTCCACAGATTCTATAATGCGCGAGCTTTTCCACGAGTAGAGCGTGATCTGCGACGTCAAACGCTTTTGATAAGTCACAAAACACAACAGCTACTTGGTTCTTACACTCGCGCGCTTCAAGGATACGACGGACCACTTCCCTAGCAGCATCAGTCGTCGACCTCCCGGCCCGGTAGGCGTACTGCCTCGCAGACAGCGAGGCGGTACTCGTTAGGTACTCCAGAAGACGCGTACTAAGACCATTCTCTAGTATTTTTGCGACAGCTGGAATAATACTCACAGGTCTGTAGCTATTCACATCCTCCTTGCGCCCTTTTCCCTTATACAGAGGTGAAACTCGTACTCTTTTAAGCACTTGCGGATAAACCCCTTCTTTTATACATCTGTTAAATACTGAGAACCTGCTCCTTTTTTTGAAGTCGGTTAAAAAAGAGAATAGTCGTGGGAAGTGAGCTCGTGTGCCAATTTGATAACTTTTGTTGCGTTGACAACACTGCTCTGTCATTGCAGTACGACTAAACGTCTTAGTTCACCTTAACGCCACGACTCCTCTTTTTGAACAGACTCTATGACACTAATATTATTATTTTATATTTATTTACTTCTAATCCTGGAATCGAATACCTATAGGCAACTTTTTATCTTATAAATCAGTTCTCACGGAATAAAAATAACCTTTTCACGTTTCCATAGGAACAAACTAGTAATAATTGATTTTGTTTTAAAAAAAACTATAAACCGACTTAGATTATTAGGATCCCATTGTCAACTGGACCAAATTAAAATGGGACCACAAGAGAAGCACCAGCTTACAAATAAAAAAAATCATGAAAATCGGAGCACCCAATCAAAAGTTCTGAGGTAACAAACAAAAAAAAATACAGTCGAATAGAGAACCTTCTCCTTTTTTCAAGTCGGTTAAAAATTACTTTTCACTTTAACTTTTTTTATTGTTTCAGAATCTCTACATTCCATTTGCGAGTCAATAATAGTAGCGAGGGAAGTCGCCCAGTTGCCGCCGATACTTTTCCAAGAGAACGTAAAACTAGAGAAGAAGAAATCTAAGGTAAACATCGATGAAAAAGGGGGAGATGAGGCACTGGAGCCTGATTCCACTAACACAATCGCTTCACTATGACAATATTATCGCTTCATTATCGCGTTACAATCACCGCCATTGACACCTTTTGGTATTCTACTAACACGATCTTTTTTTGTTTATAACATATCTATGACTATTACGATTATGATTATATGCCCCACATCATTATTGACACGATATTATAAGTCATAGAGATTGTAATCTTATGGTATTGGAATACCAAATAAATTTACGAATAAATCTCTATCTTAATCGTATGGCGCCATTATAGCGCCATTATGGCATTTTGTTTAAAAAATAGTGAAATTAGGCCCCTGCGCCTGGCTTCTAGAACGTCGCAGCATCAAATTAGGTCCAATTGTGTCCTCCCACCTCAGTTGTAGACGGAACAGCGCCGCTGGGGCGCTCGTTTTTCGCGTATTCTGTTGTCTCGGTTACACTTCGGTCTAATAACGTCTTTCCATCTATGTTGTTCATAAGTAGGTATATTACAAATGAATGGAACGTGTATTTGCGTTTAGTTGAAACACAACACAGGTCATTTATTTAGTTAGCACTGGAACGTAACATATCTACAGAATTTAACTTAGGTCTACGAAGGTAAATCACACTATCATGCTAATATTATAAATGTGGAAGTATGGATGGATGTTTGTTACCTCTTCACGCCAAAACTACTGAACGGATCGGGATAAAATTTTGCATACAGATAATTCTAATCCTGGAATCAAACATAGGCTACTCTTTATCCCATAAATAAGTTCCCGTGGGATGTAAATCACCTTTAAACGTTTCCAAAGAAATAACGCGTCCGAAGCGGGGCGCAGCTAGTATTATAAATGCGAAAGTTTGTATGGATGGATGTTTGTTACCTCTTCACGCCAAAACTACTGAACGGATCGGGATAAAATTTAGCATACAGATAATTCTAATCCTGGAATCAAACATAGGCTACTTTGTATCCCATAAATCAGTTCCCGTGGTACATAATACAATACACTACATAAATAGATATTTTTATTATACTAATAAAAATCCAGAACGCCCTGAACAAATGTTTGCAGATCGTACACACATTTGTCCCGAGGCGGGAATCGAACCGCAACCTCCTGCGTCGCAGGCAAACCTTCGCCCACCGCGCTACAGAGGTCGTCAAAATAATGTTGTTAATCCTAGTCTTTTGTGTGTGTAACAACCAGTTATGTGAACCTTTAACAAATTTTACAAGAAAATTACCCGCCACTTGTTTATATCAATTTCGGTATGTAAGTAATAATTGGGATATTTTTAATGTTTTTCCACTGTTCCTTGATCGAGTCTGAGTCACCCCTGAGCCACCCCTTATTGGTCATTACTTTTTGTTAAACCCTGAATGTAAATTCACCACAGGTGCCAGCAAACCAAGACGCGAACGGTGTCGGGCGCACGACTCTATACATGGGTCTGTCGCGCTTACCCGCCCTCTCGAAAAACATGGCCGACACTCAGATAGTCGCCGACATACGGAACGTTGGTACGTAGACATTGGTGATTTAACTGTGACAACTCATGGTAGACACACTGGTAGACTAGACACACAGTGTGTCTACCATGAGTTGTCACAGTTAAATTACCTGACGTTACTACAGTAGTTACGTAAATACGCATATAGTTATCCACAGCGCATTTTAGTACCCAACTATAGGTACAACTACTGGTAGACACACAGTGTGTCTACCATGAGTTGTCACAGTTAAATTACCTGACGTTACTACATTAGTTACGTAAATACGCATATAGTTATCCACAGCGCATTTTAGTACCCAACTATACGCTAGAGGCGCTTTAGAAGTTTCCATACATTTTTTTAACCACAGTCGCTAGCGAATATGAGATATGTCACAATCACAACTCATGGTAGACACTCTGATGTCGCCAATACTAGACTAAACTAATCCGACAGGACTAAAAATGTTGCCGTACCTGTCAAAACGATCTAAAAAATAAGGCTGGCATCATTTTACGTATCGTCATATTAGTTAAGTTTAGTTTTGCCAACATCTGAATTGACAATATTACCTTAAAAAGCATAATGGTTTTTTGAAATATCACCCAAATCACGATATGATACCCTGGTAGATAGTTCAACAGCAAATGATGACTATTGAAGCAAACAACTCTAAAATATAATATAAAGGTGTACCATGCTGTCTCTTTTATACCTTGAAAGCAAAAGGATCGATATATTTTAAAGTTGTTTGCTTCAATAGTCATCATTTGCTGTTCTACATAGTATGTTATTGAAGGTGCGTTTTCACTGATTCGGAGCGTAGATTTATGCAATATTAATCAATGGAATTGCATAAAAACTTCGCTCTGTTACAGTGATCCAAAAGCATTGCTTAAAATCACCGCTCTGCCTCGCTCCATGTGAATCGACATACTGTAGTCTTACACCCATATTCTTAGATTACTTCGGCTTGACTCTACCTAACTCCACATTCGTATTCTCATTTGAAAGAATCGTCCTTCACTTGAGATATTTTCGATGCATTTCAGTTCAAGGTAAAGTGGAAACTGTCAACGTAAGGTGTTTCGTACCAACATTAAAACTACCTCAAGACGATAAACGATTGTTTTTTGTTTGTTGCCAATATCAAAAGTTTGATTGAACGTTCTGACATTTCTTTACTGTTGGTCAACATAAAAAAACAAATTTTAAGAAACCAACTAAGAAAATCGGTGTTAGAAACCTACTCCCATGTTATAGGTACTTTTCCCCGCATTCACTCATCCGTTCCTCACCCCACCCTCTTTCCCCCAGACGGCCAAAGAGCGAACTATTCCGCTACCAGCTCAGTCCTCGACCAGCTAGTCAGAATAGAATCCCACTCACGGCGCAGAATCGTAACCGGCACTTATAGGACGCTGCAGACCGCTACGCACGCTGTTAGTTAGTAATGTTGGTTATGTGCTCCCGATCTAAGAACGAGCTATTCTACCAGCTCAGTCCTCGACCAGCTAGTGAGAATAGAATCCCACTCACGGCGCAGAATCGTAACCGGCACTTATAGGACGCTGCAGACCGCTACGCACGCTGTTAGTTAGTAATGTTTGTTATGTGCTCTCGATCTAAGAACGAGCTATTCTACCAGCTCAGTCCTCGACCAGCTAGTGAGAATAGAATCCCACTCACGGCGCAGAATCGTAACCGGCACTTATAGGACGCTGCAGACCGCTACGCACGCTGTTAGTTAGTAATGTTGGTTATGTGCTCCCGATCTAAGAACGAGCTATTCTACCAGCTCAGTCCTCGACCAGCTAGTGAGAATAGAATCCCACTCACGGCGCAGAATCGTAACCGGCACTTAAAGGACGCTGCAGACCGCTACGCACGCTGTTAGTTAGTAATGTTTGTTATGTGCTCTCGATCTAAGAACGCGCTATTCTACCAGCTCAGTCCTCGACCAGCTAGTGAGAATAGAATCCCACTCACGGCGCAGAATCGTAACCGGCACTTATAGGACGCTGCAGACCGCTACGCACGCTGTTAGTTAGTAATGTTTGTTATGTGCTCTCGATCTAAGAACGAGCTATTCTACCAGCTCAGTCCTGGACCAGCTAGTGAGAATAGAATCCCACTCACGGCGCAGAATCGTAACCGGCACTTATAGGACGCTGCAGACCGCTACGCACGCTGTTAGTTAGTAATGTTTGTTATGTGCTCTCGATCTAAGAACGATCTATTCTACCAGCTCAGTCCTCGACCAGCTAGTGAGAATAGAATCCCACTCACGGCGCAGAATCGTAACCGACACTTATAGGACGCTGCAGACCGCTACGCACGCTGTTAGTTAGTAATGTTTGTTATGTGCTCTCGATCTAAGAACGAGCTATTCTACCAGCTCAGTCCTCGACCAGCTGGTGAGAATAGAATCCCACTCACGGCGCAGAATCGTAACCGGCACTTATAGGACGCTGCAGACCGCTACGCACGCTGTTAGTTAGTAATGTTGGTTATGTGCTCTCGATCTAAGAACGAGCTATTCTACCAGTTCAGTCCTCGACCAGCTAGTGAGAATAGAATCCCACTCACGGCGCAGAATCGTAACCGGCACTTATAGGACGCTGCAAACCGCTACGCACGCTGTTAGTTAGTAATGTTTGTTATGTGCTCTCGATCTAAGAACGAGCTATTCTACCAACTCAGTTCTCGAACAGCTACTGAGAATAGAATCCCACTCACGGCGTTTTAGTTTTGAGTTGATTTAAGTTTTGATAAAAATCATACATAATAGGCGGCCATTTAGCTAAGATTAGGAATCTCCTACCTCATTACGGTTGTAAGCGGGTTAACTACGAACCTTATTTGTGTTGGAAGAACACCAACGTTTCATCCCTTAACGAGGGACATCTTCAGGGCGAATGCGGTTCTAGACGCGCGCGTTCCGCATCCGTAAAAGGGCTCACGGATAAGATCGGTCAGCTGCTACAACGAAAATATAGCATTAAGACTATCTTCCGCGCTCAAACACAACTGCGGCACTTACTACGCTCTCCGAAGGATAGAATACCACTGGACGTCCCCGGAGTATACTTGATCCCATGTGAGTGTGGTAAATGTTAGTTAGTTTTTATAATAAAATCTCCTACCTAGCTTAGCTTAGGGATAGTCATCCTGAATAAATCTAATCCCTCCAGTTTTTAAAATAGGTTGTGTAATTTTATGGTTGCTTTTTTTAAAAGATATCAGAAATGGTCACGTTTATTTAATGTTTTTGGCAGATATTTTCATACCCGACACCTAAAGGCGACATATAAAAGGACTGCAAGGCTCAACTACAAGCGACGGCAGCAGACTGCAGTTGAACCTTGCAATCGGAAACTCGCCGTCCATGTATTTCAGACGTAGTCGTTGTATAAGAGCGTTAAGGCAAAGCTGATCTTCGAAAACCCTTCTTTATACTATAAGTTTTTATTATGATGATTTGTTAACTTTGCCACTTAATAAACCTTATACATAACCCTATTTTTCCAGGAACAAAAGCTCTCACCAATATGTCAGAACAATTCTCAAAGCTCAACAAACTCGGCGCTAGAGCACGCCCCTCCCTCCAACTGAAATTCGACCAAAGCGCTTCCAGAACTAAGAAAATGTTCACAATAGGCACAACGAAATCCGACAAGAAGAAAGGAAGTCTATCCGACGGCATGAGCTCTGATTATTCCTCAGATGACGAAAACAGAACCAACATCTTCGAACCTACGTTAGACAACTTCGAAATGACCCAGCACTACATCGGAAAAACTCAGAAGAAAGATGAAAATGATTGCGATCTGATCCAAAACCCACTGTACCAATCCAAAATAGAACCTAACGAGGAAACAATCGAAGAAATAACCCCCCACCCTATACCAAGCTTGAAAACACCGAGCAACATCAGCAAAATCAACCCCTTCAACGACGTTGTAGGGTACTTGCCTGACACGGGTATCGAAGAAGAAATCGGCCTTCAAGACTTAAGCATAGCAATATCAGTAACACCAGAAATTCAAGTCGTAGACGCTTACAAACCTAACCCGCCACACTCCCTTATGCTATCACAAAAGAACTCTCACAGTACCAATGACATAAACTATGAAGAGGTTAACGAGAGTTTCCATGTGAGGTCTAATTCTCAGCATGATATTACGCTGAATATACAGCAATCGCATAGTGAGTCAGCTTTAAGGCAGTTTAAGAATCTGGCGTCACCAGTTACAAGTTCTACGAAGGATTTGGTCCTATCGCCTCTGACTAAGCTCGCTAAGGGTGTACAAACTTTGGGAGCTAATTTGGATCCGAGAAAAATAAAGGTATTTAATAATATATGTCTTAACACATTCGACTCCTTCACACTTTTCTCTCTGCTCTATCGCCAAACCACCATACATCGTACCACAGAGCCCTCCACGGGGGTCACCGGCATTACACATGCGCCATAGGTGAACCCACGCAGAGGGTTCTCGGCATTAGGTATGTGGTTGTGACATTAAATTGCATTTTTCTCAACAATAAGACACTTTCAGGAGTTCATGTATAGTTTTTTGTGATTTATGACTTAAATATTACTACTCATTGTGCATTTTAGTCTGGAAAACTGTGTAGTTTAGGAAAATGGGAAAGTCTATGACATTGGTGTGCAACATTTTTAAGTTTTTTAAAATTATGAGAACTTTTGGAAGGAGATTTTAAATGTTTATGAAAAGTGTTCTGATAAATTTATTTTATTTTAAATACACTAGCAATAGATCTAGTTTTTTATGTAAACTACCTTCAACTCTATGAGTCATATTAAAAAAAAAAATATGACTCACGTCACAACGTGACGTGAGAACTCACAGGTTCTTGATACAATCAGGGTTGTAAAAAAAACTGTTTTTTTGAATATTTTTTAAATCAAACTGTTCAAAATGTTTAACATTACTGTTTTTTTTAGATTGTTTTTTACTTTTTACCTCTAGGGATCAATTTCAAATCAATTATAGCGAATAATAAAATAATCCATTTCTAAACTATTTCCTAATTCACATTAGTAAATATTAACATAACGATAAACATTTACTTTTTGTTGCGTATCTCAGTATATAGTATATATCTTCTAATTATTAAAAAATATTGTTATTATTAATCAATACAAAACAGTTTACATACACCTTGTATGTGGTGTAGTGTAGGTAGGTAGAGAACTAGAGAAAAAGCAGGGAATACCCACTAATCCAGTGAATTACTTTTTCCGAAAGCCGACATAAGGACTTTCCACTTGAAAAAATATTTTAAGCTATTGAGAGCCCTACATATTTATTCGTTTGGATTTATTTCCATTCATTTTCAATTAAGGGTATAGTTTTAAACCCTGTTTTTTCTTCATGTTTTAAACATTGTCCCCTTTAAAACTTTTTTAAACTATGTTATAAAAAACATACGTTTGTAATAAAGTTTTATTACTTATATAACTTCTAAACACTTTCAAACGTGTTTTAAAAGAACTTGTTTATTCATGCCAACCCCGGGTACAATAGAATAAACTAACATACAATAAAATGAACCCTCATCCAAATGTTTGCTACTCCTGAAAGATGACCCACGACGTGGGTCCTTGGCATGGCAGAAGGAGTAAAAAATAAATTCAAATTTAAACATTGTAAAACTGAAAACCAACAACCATACAAGGAAAAGGCTCTTTGAAATAGTACTCTCATTTATTTTCATATTTAACTATGGCGTATTGGGAAAGAAAAACCTGGTTAAAAAATGAGCCCGCGTCGCGGGCTCCCGGCTCCTCGAATGTGACAAAGTTGAGCCCTCGTCGTGGGTCACTGGCATCGAATGTGTTAAATATGATATAATAGCCTGATAACATTGATTTTTTATCTTATGTTAGTTTATGAAAATTATGCTGGGCACTTTACGCAACGCCATCTAGTTTAGGTAGTCGAAACAAAACTAAGCTAAACTATGATATGAAACGCAATCAATTTATGATTTACATAGTCATAACAAAACTAAGCAAAGCTCCGATAAGCTATGCTGCAATCTATAGTAGTAATCTATATATTTTTTACTACTTTCTCTTTAGCCAAAAATAAAATTAAAGAAAGTTGATATTTCATAGGAGTTAGGGGAGGCCTACGCCCAGAAATGAGATAATAATGTCGCTTTCTTAAGAACCTTTGTCGTACATGTTATAAGCTTCAAATTTATTTTTCATTTCAGGGTTCTACGGCAGCGGTAAAGCATATATCGGAACAATATGAAGAGCATAAGAAACTGCAAGAAAAATGGAAGGAATGCAACACTCGCCTAGTCGCATTGTAATGTTAACTCAGTGTTACCAGCTCAGGATATAGAAAAATAGTAACGTTTTGACACATGTTGCATGCCTTAGGTTTTTTTCTTTTTTGTCTTGGATAATAAGCCTGACGACTTAAAAATTCTAATTAGACCGTCAGATAGGATATCTAAAGAAATTAGAAACGTATTTTTTATTTCGTCGATTAATCAAAAAATTATGAAGATTGTAGCCAGTTAACACCTCCAAGGCCCATGACGCAGATGTTCTACCACGTCCCCGTGTAGCAGCGTCGCGCCCCTGCGGGTGGCACCGCCGAGACTGGACAGTGAATGCGTTATATTATATTATACTTAACTAAACTAACACCTTCATGGCCCATGACGCAAATGTCATGGCTCAGTAAAAACTGTCTCACTGTGAAGTGCGTGAAGTTACTAGCCCCCACTCCCAAACTTTGACGCGCTTTATTTGCATTCTTTTTATTTAATTGACAAAAGAAAAAATACTTGTCCAATATCTTCAGATAATCTAACTGACAAACTAATTAGAATTTATGAGTCGTCCTATTTTAATTATCCAACACGAAATTGCGTGTTTTGATAGTGGATAATGGTATAGAAGCATCGATATTTGTACTCGATTGTGTGTATAACAAAATAGGTACCATGACATTAAAATACTCAATAATGCACAACAGAATATGCTTGCAAATAAAGATTTTCTAGTTTCTTAAAAATTATAGTTCTAACGATTTTCATAACCAACTACATACTTACAAAATATTGAAAATTTAAAAATATCTAATAGGTAATTATATACATATATAATACTTGTTAAACTAAAGTTAGTTTAGTCGATGCTTATATTCGTCAAATTAAATTAAGTATACGCTTAGTTGCGTATTAGCTCCAATTTAGTAATAATTAGTTTTTAGAAAACATACAAATGAACTTAGATTGTTTTTAATATTATTGAGATTATGTACATTCCCTGTTTAAAGTTGTATTATTATTTTATATCAAACTAATATAATCAAGATTTTTTTATTTATTCATCTTTATTCTGTATATAAATATTAGATGGAAAAAACTTATTTAATCAAAGGTTTTGCTTGTCATGTATGTAATATATACACATACATTATGATATACAAACTTATGCATAAAAATTAGCTTGAATAAATTTTAGTTCCTATGTACCTTGTGTAAAAGTTAAAAACGTAAAATGATACCTAAGTATTATTACTATCAATCTTCATTATGAATGTAAGCTACTACTTACTTCGTACTTAGTTTGTGTTGGAAGAACACCAACGTTTCATCCCGTAACGAGCGACTTCATTAGGGTGAATGCAATTCGCTTCCGTTGCAACTATTTTAGGTTCGTAGTTAACCAGCTTACATACATAATGAATTCATCAAACTACGAAAGTTTTTTTTATAGTAAAACTATCAATGTTATACCGCTGGAATAGTATACAGTATTAGTAAGATTAGTGGGATATGTTAAATTAGAAATTGTGTAATAATCTGTTGAAAAAAAACATACATAACTGCAAAGTTCAAATATAATATCGCAAAATATAGCTGTAAATTCATCCTAACTAGGGATTTCAAAAATCGGGTCGTTTTCGGGGAACTGAGAATCCCGGGAAATTTCGGGAAAAAGATTTTTGCATTTATACCACTGAAATGACATAATTTAATTTACTTCATTCCACTTATATCAGGTACCTATGCGGTGTAAGGTATGTTACTTTAAGCCGTATTTCTTTTGATCTGTTAATATCTTAGGTCCTTGTCTTTTGTCCCTCGTTCACAACAAACCAAGAATACCTACCAGGTTGATGAATATCATGATTAAGAACTGATTTAAATCCCTTTATTTATCACAATCGCTTTTGTCTATCCAGTTTGGTTAGTACGAAAGGTATGTTCAATCAAAGGTTTAATCACACGAAGTACTAGCATAAAGAGAAGACACCAAGATTAAAATCATTTTCATTTCTGTCCAAAAATTGGTTCAAGTTTTCATTGCAGGGAAAATAATAATTGATTTGCCTAAATCAAGTGATATAAATCATGTCAACCCGGCCGAATACCGCGTTGGTACCCGATATATTTGAAATACTATAAGATGAAGTGGAATATATTAAGTTTTGTTATTTTGGTATTGATTTAAAATGTTAAAATATAAAATACCCGAAATTTCCCGGGAAATGTGTTGAATGTATAGAATGGATTTCCCGGTTCCTAAATCAGCCAAAAATGTCGGGAACGGTAATTCCCAGGACTAAACTCTAACCCAAACATGATAATGGCTTCACTCCAATAGGACTGTGTCCTAAAATAATTTAAGTAGGTAGTCCATCAGTTAGATCAGCAGAAAATATTAGGTACTTATTTTTTCTTTGGTCGATTATTATATTACCTAGATTCTAGGAATATACAATAATCCTGCCATCAGAATGTGTCAGTAACTTGTCAAATAGCATTCAATGTATTGTTTTAAAACCAAAATTTCGGTAAAATTGTATAATGATCTCTAGTGTCTTATGAATGAATTGTTAGCCACCAAAAAAGCTTCCTATTTTTTATCCAAATCAGTTTAGGATAACGACATTATATGTATTCAGTTTGACTGTGATTTTAAGTAGTTATTTATTTAAATAGACAAATGCTAGCTTCAAACATGATTATTTTTATTTAATAAAATCCTCTATGTAAGTACATGTAGTTCATATCAAAGATTTAAATCGTTAGACGCCCTTACGCACAAAAGCTGTGGTATTTTCTTTAAATACGTGCGTTAACTAAACGCACGCACGCGCATTATGAGTAGTTAAATTATTGTTTTTATTAATAAACCTAACTGCTATTATTGCATTCTATTGTATACAACGAACTTTTGTGAACAAGCACACAAAAGTACACAAAACACTGATTCTAAATGACAAAGACAAGTCAGCTCACAAACTTCGTTTGGCAACAAACACGGCGAGTTCTCACAATGGAAAGGGCCTATCTAACAAACAATATAAAGGCGGAAACATACTATTAACACGCTACGCGACCCGATGAAACGCGACGCGTGTCGACTCGAATCAAATTGTACTATTTTCTATGACTAGAATCATACTATGAACATCCGACGTGTCTCCATGCGCGCACACGCCACCCGATCCAGACATTCCAGGTCGATGTGTTGTCGATGGTGGGGGTAAGCACGCCACCCGACGCGTCGCGCGCAGTGTGCTTCTAGACAACACGCGTCAGTCGTTCGAGAACTTCTTTAATTAAGAATTTATTTCGTGTACCCAGTACCGCCTTGTCACTCTTTTTTTCTTGAGTCGTTTAAGTATCAGATATGTTCCCAAAATTTGCATCAAATCTTCTTCGAAATCTTCATCTGATTCGTTGTTTATTAAATTCATAATACGATTAGCACACGACCATACACCTTCACTATTGTCGGCTAAATGAATTATGAAATTGCTAACGTGTCATGGCGTCGCGTGTTGTTAATGTACACGGTGCACATCGGGTGTCGACACGTTGGGTCGCGTCACGTGTTTATAGTATGTTTCCGCCTTAAATCTTTGGTTCTTAAAGTAAAATGATAATTTACTAATGATGGATGATTCACCCAGCTCTTTCTAGCCCTAATTATTCTATCAGAGCTTGTGAGACCTCTAATACAAGCTCTGTTATATTTAGGGCTAGAGCGCGATACTTAAGGAACATATTACATAACTTTAAAAAAATTTATACATCGAAAACTTCTAGAACAAATTGTAATAAAATAGATTGTACAAACACTTGTCCTGAGCAAAGATCAAATCCTAAAAAGAAGCAGACTCAATGTAATACTGCTTTCTTTCTTGTAAAATAAATGTGTGGACAAGGCATAAAATTTCCAAAATCCAATAATCTACTAAATAAACTCATGTATTAGTCTTTGCAAGTAAATAAGAAGCACGGCTCTGTCCACCTACAAGACCAGAGCTATTAATAACTTTATGCACCCTCTTCTTATGGGCAACTAACACATCTTTCTTCCCATACTTTTTGGGGCATAAATCGCAACTAAAAGCTCGAATACCATCATGCATATTTATTTTATGGAGCTGTAAAGTTTTTTCCTTAGCAAAACGTTTACCACATTGTGAACAGACAAATTGAGTGGCTGAATGTGTTTTTTTGTGGCTGGTTAGATTACTGCTAGTTAAGAAAGAGGCATCACAAGTGTCACATTGGTAGGAATAATCTTTAGTGTGGGTACGCATATGTGACCTCAACAGGCCTTTATGTTTCCCTCTGTATGGACAAAGGTCACATTTAAAGTTGTACTCGTCTTTATGAGTAAGAAGGTGAGTTGCATATGAGCTTTGAGTAGAGAGCTCTTTTCCACATTCTTCACACACATATGTTTTTGCTCTATGCGATGCTACATGAGCTTCATAATTAGTGTCACTGACTTTGCGGGAACAACATGGACACTCAACTGTTTTAATAGGGGTTTTTTCTGTAGGTCTCTCCTTTTTGGAATGAATCCGTAGCATGTGAGCGTGTAGGTATTTTTTTTTCAAGGTTTTTTCACAAATTGAGCATGTTATGTTATCTGTAGAGTCATGCATTCTGATATGTTGCTTCAAGTAACTTTCTCTTATAAGTTTGTTGCAAATAGCACATTCGACTCTGAAACTATTTCTCTTAAGCTTTTGTTTGTAATACATTTTGTGTGCGTATATATGTGTTTGGTAGGCTGAGTTTGGTACAATATTTTTACAGACTTCACAAATAATAACATCTTTATGGTTCGGACTATGATCCTCAACTTGCTCTATAGTTCTAAATATTGTTCCGCAGACTTCACATTGAGGAAATTTATTTTTACTTGGATTAACTGGCAAAAGATGAACTTCATCATCAGGTTCAGTCTCGGGATTGCTTAGAGTTTCAAGCAGATTGTTTTCACTATTGGCATCATCACTATCATCATTCTCAGCACATTCGAGGTAAACACTACCACAATCTGAAGTCTGTCCATCTTCATACTTGGATTCAACGGAATTCTCATCAAAGGTTTTGTCCGAAAGAAACAACGGTCCTTCTTCAATGCTATACAATTGCTCCCCAAGTTTCTTTTTCAGGATACAATCAGATTTCTGAGCTATCTTCCTTAGAGTGATGGCTGTCTCTAACAATTTGCTACAAAAACTACAGAGATGTTGAGGGAAGCAGTCGTCAGGTTTGACATTGATGCCAGTAAAATGATTCAAATCTTCGGATAAATCTTCGCTGCTAAAGATAGGAATGTTTCCAGTTTTTAGACATACTCTGCATGCTTCCTCTGCTTCGTCGAGCCGAAACAGGACCACCTCGCCAGAAGTGTTTTTGAGAGATTCCTGAGAGTTAAGCGATGTTGTTTCATCTGCACTATCACAAAGCAGATGTATTTCTGTATCGTCTATCATTTCTTGTCGACACAATTTTGCCAAGGTCCGTAATGTTAAATATCTTTTATTACAATCAAAAAATTTAAAATCAACAAAGATGTGGTCAAGCTCAAGTGAGTGAGACAAAGACAACGCTATTTCACAACCCACCGCAGATAGTAGACTATTTCACCGTGTTCCTACTTAACTATAATCTATTTGTCATGAAGCTGCAAATGATATCAATAGATTCACAAATGACATCAATTAAAATTCACATGCTGGATTGACTGGCTAATAGGGTATATGCATCGATTTTTTTTATTGTTTTAATCGATTCTTTAGGTCATTATTTAACCGAGGAATGATAAGACGCTCACTGAATTTCGCATTAACAAGGTAAAAAAAACAAATCAAAACTACAATCATTTTCGGGTGATAAAAACGCTGCCATATTGGCGCCATGTTTATGTGACGTCGACGTACACACTTGATTAAAACCTTTGGTGACGACCTCGGTAGTGATCATCTCAGGAAAGAGGTTTTCCGAAAAAACTGAAAATAATCGACAATACGAAATGTCAATTGGGCAGAATAGTGTCAAATCAAGGTGCAGCAAGCAGAATAAAAAAAGAAGAAATGAGTACAGTGATGTCACGTCCGCTCTAGTCAATGGCGTAGCGTTTTGAAATTTTGCGATTGAGATTTAAAATATCAATTTTTCAATGGTTAAATTCTACAATAAAAACATCTCAAAATGCAAAAATAAATATGTAGATATGTTTCTATATCAATAGAGAATACGTATATATTTTTTTAGCCATTTTGAAATCACATGCATATACCCTATTGGATAATATTTATTGAAGAAAGGATCTCAATTGGGCAGGGTTAAAAATATCGAATATAACCTCCAAACCATAATCCCATCTACGCGATATGGCCATAGAATAGTTAAATGGATCCTACCACAGAATTGGGAAGTAACATCTCCGGCTACAATTTATTTTTCGACAACTGTTTTTTATCGGGGTGCTGCAGGCTGCCCTTGTTTCCGAAAGTCGTCACACTCTCTTTGTAGGTACATTATTTAATTTATTTAACGATAATAATCTATAAAACATACTACCGACCTAACTAGGTACATCACTTAAGTGAAGAGAATCAATGCAAAATCAACTTTATGTTAATTGCATGAAGTTGATTTTGGCAAACCTTTAAGATTACCTATTAAGGCCATACACCAGTGAAAGTGGTGCCCCCAACTATTTTATCTTATTATTACGTTAAACGCAGCAAGTTTTAAAAATCCTACGTTCAGTTTGTGGTATCTATTATAAGTTATTTATTAATGCCTCTGTAATAGTTTCATTTTTTAAAGCTTAGGCAGAGATACGAAGTTGCGCTTTTTAGCCACCAAACTCTATTTTCGCATCTCCTTCTAAACTATATGAGAAAAAATTATTAAAAAGGTATTAAAAAATAGCTTATAATAGACACCACAAACTGAACGTAGGATTTTTAAAAAATCATATGATAAACTTAAAAATATGATAAAATAGGTATTGCTGTCATATTGGCTCGGTTATGCGCCATAACAAAATAAGATAAAATTTACTTCAATAAAATCTCAAACACCTCCATCCTACAGAGTTTTTCTTCTACAATCATTTTTGTATTCCAAAATTGAACATCATCATCATCATCAGCCTATATTAGTTGTCGGTTCTTCGCGAGATATGGCCAGCATTGCCACTTCAGCTTGCTAATTCTTTGATCTATGTCGATAACTTTGGTTCTCTGTCGAATGTATTCGTTACGAATCCTATCTTTCAGAGAGACTCCGAGCATAGCTTTGTCTATAGCTCGCTGAGCGAGTTTGAACTGGTGGACCAACCCTATCGTAAGTGTCTAACTAACATCTAAGCTCAATTTTAACAAAATTGAACAATAGAATACGGCATAACTTGCTTGGATAGTTAGAGTAGCTGACTCTAACTATAGAGCCAACGCATACATTTCTGTTCCGTGGTACCTACTCACATGTGGAACTAAAATAAGAAGGCTACATCTACGTGCGGTCCGTGTACAAGTGCCCTTAGCAATTAAGCCAGCTAGTGAAAGACGTACCAAAGACGTACCTAAGTAGGTACCTACCTACCCTGATTTAACGTTACGCTGCGCGGTGTTTACAAGTCCTATTTAATTCTACAGAATGTAATGAATGTTGCAGTATCATTGAAAAATCATAAGTGGCATTAAGACTCCCTAGTTATCATCATCATCATCATCATCAGCCTATATTAGTCCACTGCTGGACATAGGCCTCCCCTAATGAGCGCCATAGCGCCCTGTCTTCTTAGCTTGACGCATCCAGCATCTGCCTGCAGTCTTTCGCAGATCGTCATCCCACCTGGCCGGAGGGCGTCCTACACTACGTTTGCCGAGTCGCGGTCTCCACTCAAGAAGTCGTTTACCCCAGCGGTTATCGGTTTTTCGCGAGATATGGCCGGCCCACTGCCACTTCAGTTTGCTAATTCTTTGAGCTATGTCGATAACTTTGGTTCTCTGTCCGATGTATTCGTTGCGAATCCTATCCTTCAGAGAGACTCCGAGCATAGCTCTTTCCATAGCTCGCTGAGCGACTTTAAACTGGTGGACCAGCCTCACCAATCGTGAGTGCCCACGTCTCAGCTCCGTAGGTCATGACAGGTAGGACGCACTGATTGAAAACTTGCGTTTTCAAGCATTGCGGTATGGATGACGAGAAGACTCGACGTAGCTTTCCAAACGTTGACCAGCCTAGCTGGATCCTCCTCTTGGCTTCCTTCTCAAAATTGTTTTTACCCAACTGCAGAATTTGTCCAAGGTAAGTGTATTCGGAAACAATTTCGAGAGGGTGGCCATGTACGACGACCGGTCCCGGATCAATGACGCCATTGATCATGATTTTGGTTTTATCCAAATTCAATCCGAGACCGATGCATCGTGAGGCTAAAGCTAGGCCGTCCAACATCTGGTTGAGCTCCTCCAGCGACTCCGCCATTAAGACTATGTCATCAGCGAATCGAAGGTGTGAGATGTAATCGCCGTTTATGTTAATGCCCTTACCTTTCCAGTCCAGTGTCTTAAACTAGTTATATGAGGATAATAATGATAAATAAAAAAGTCGTTTATGAGGTGGTCCTTCCCTATTTATTAAAAAAAAATTGGCATAAATTTGAGGTGTGCATACAAAACAAGCATTTAATTATTACGAAAAACTTATGCTACTTAAATCTTTGATGCAAACGAAAGTATGTATAAAATATTTTTTTTTTAGTTTTAAGATGTTTTGTAATTAATTATTAATTTTACTAGACATAATGAGTAACCGTAATGTTATCGTCTTTTAATAAATAATTTGAAATTAGAATAATTTGAAAGGCTGTTTTTCTTATGGTGGCACTTCACATGGCTATTTGTGTTCGCTTTGGCTGTTTGTTGTATTTGGCAAAATATATGACGCTCAGACGAACATGCAAAAAGAGGCAAATACGACCATCCACACATGGCACTCAAATATACACTCAGGGACAAATTTAGAGGAACGCAAGTTTTTTTTTGTTATGTTCATATCACACACTGGCCAGTCCAATTGAGAATCCTTTTTTTGAAGTCAGTTAAAAAATACATGATTGTAAGACTTCAAAAAATTTACCTTACTCTTAAAGTTTGCTAATTAGTTATTATGGATATGGATAATCCAAGTAAATTCTTTTCCACTGTATTTATGTTAATTGTACATTTTTGCTTTTATTTGCGTTTTATTTAATACCTTGGTAGGTAAGGATAAGGAAGATGCAATAGAAAAAACTGGTTGGTAAGGTGGAAGCTACAAAGAATCTTGACTCAATTTAATTTGATCATTTTCAGCTAGTAAATAGGAAGGCATTCGCCCAAAAGATATTTTTTCTCTTTTATGTACACGGCGTTGATGTTTCATCATGGCATTTCTGTAACCAAATGCCTTCCCACAAATACTGCAGACATGGTTCTTGATACCCAAGTGGTCACTCTGATAATGCCGTTGTAACATAAGGTTTGTATGGAAAGCTCTCTTGCAAGCATCACATTTGAACTGCGGCTCTTTATGCTTTAGCATATGACTGTTAAGATTGCTCTTAACAAGAAACCTCGCAGGACACTCAGTGCACATATATCTAAAGTCTCCGGTATGTGTCCTTAAGTGCGTTTTTAAGAGTTCTGCATATTGAGCTCTGTATGGACAAAATTGACATTTAAACGAGAAGCCAGTGCTGTGTCTCAGACTGTGGTTGTGGTATGCACAGCGAAGACGGAATGATTTCCCACAGATGTCACAAATGTATCTCTTATGATTAGGCTCATGCATTGTGACATGCTCTTTGAAGTATGACCTATTAATGACTTTGTTGCATATTTGGCATGTGACTTTGGAACTATATTGAAGTTTTGCCTTTTTCTCTGTTTCCAATTTACATTTCTGTTTTGAATGACTTAGATCAGTGTTGCTATTCCATTTCTCAATATTATCTGGTTCATAGCCATCACTGCAGTCTTGTTCATCCATCGATTTATCTGATTCTTCTTTGAGCACATTTTTAAGACTGACAGCTGTACGTAGGGCGACTTTTCGAAATGCAGTGGCTTGGTTTAAGAATTTGTAGCATATTGAGCATAACAGCGTTGTGCAGGTATCATCTTTAGTCACAGTAATATTACCAAGCGCTTGAAGGACCTCCAATATTTGTTCTGTATCTTCTTTTCCGAAAATTGA
Source organism: Eupithecia tripunctaria (assembly GCA_955876795.1). Lineage (NCBI taxonomy): Eukaryota > Metazoa > Arthropoda > Insecta > Lepidoptera > Geometridae > Eupithecia > Eupithecia tripunctaria. The sequence continues at coordinate 4,282,139 of OY041621.1, forward strand.
AGATTTTCCTTCTTGAAAGCAGACTCTGCACTTTGATGGGAGATCCCCGTAGTACTTAGGTATCTGAGCTAGTATATTACTGTAATAGTTGGATAGCACATCAACCTGTCGGCGTTTTGATGTTTTCATTTGGTAGTAAGAGGCTAGCATTCTGATTTATTTCCTTCGATTTGACGCTATAGCCAAAGAGAATACAATAACTACGTGCTGTTTGTGTTTATTTATTATTGAAATGATGGCCTGACTGAGGGACGGGTGAACGAACTTTCTGTCTCAGACCAGACAGACTATTTTACCGGAGTTTTCAAATTACTAGGTCTATTTGGCGAACATGTTAGTTTTCTTCTTTTTCGAATTTAAACCACAGATATATTAATTCTTAATTTAAAAAAGACGTGTGGCACTCGGGGACTGCCGCGGTAAAGCTATTGCAATGCCATCTAGAGGCGAGTTGCTGAACTAAAGAGACAAATGTCAAGGTTTTTTCGTTACGGAATTTCTGGATTCGGTCCCCGCGCTCAAGGCCCGCGATAGAAGCTATGCAATAGCTTAATAACATACTAAATCATAAATTAATAACATACTTACAAAAATAATCTATGATTGACAATAATATTAAGTAAGATGGTAACTAACATACAAACAAACTAAGATCAAGTATATGAATATCAATAGTACTAAAATATCTCTATGCAATGGAGAATAATAACTGTATATATTTTTTATGTATCCTTTTATTAGTATTAGACAAATAGGTACTTGCGGTTACAAAAACTTTACCATAATTTACAAAATTATTTATTTGCAACATTGCCCATAACTTTGTAATTTTCTTACATTCCTTTTGTAGATGCCATTAAAAGAAGGATAGAAAATGGGTACTTAAAAAATAAAACATTAAGCTCTCATTGTTGCATTTTATTATTATCTGCTTTTAAGTAACTTGGCATTCGTCTATACAACATTTTTTCCCGCTTATGAACACCAAGCTGATGTCGCATAAGAAGTGTACGGTGACCAAATGCCTTTCCACAAATGCCACACTCATGGCTCTTGATGCCCGTGTGATAACTTTCATGATGCTGTCGTAATAAAGCATTGGTGTAGAATGCTCTCTTGCAAGTATCACATTTGAATTGAGGATCCTTATGTTTCCTCATATGCCTGCTTAGATTGCTGCTCACTAGGAACTTGGCTGGACATTCTGTGCACATGTACCTATAATCTTTTGTGTGTGTTCTTGTGTGTATTTTTAGAAGACATTTATCTTGAGCTTTGTAAGGACAGAATTCACACTTAAATGGGAAGTGGCTGGTATGCTTCAGACTGTGAGTGGTGCAAGAGCTCCGTTCACGGAAGGCTCGCCCGCATATTTCACAGATGAACTTTTTGTTATCTGGTTCATGCATTGTGAGGTGTGATTTCAAGTAAGTATCAGCAACAACTTTGTTGCAGATGGGGCAAGCGACTCTGTTATTGTATTCATATAATTCCTCCTTTGTTCTATCACTTGCCTCAGTGTTACTCTCCATCTCTTTGGTGTTACTATTCCATTTTTTAAGGTCTTCAACTTCAAAGCTGTCACTGCTGTTGCCATCAGCCATTGAGTTATTAGATTCTTTATTGATTGGTCTCTGTAGAATATTAGCTGTACGCAGGACTACTTTTCGGAATATTACGGCTTGTCTTAAGAAATTGTAGCATCTTAAGCATAAAAGTTTCGTGTGGTCGTCTTGTTTAAACACGGTAGTGTTACCAAATGCCTGGAGGACTTTTAATATTTGATCAATGTCTTTTTTTTCCAAAATTGAAGAGTTACCTTCTTGTAGGCATACTCTGCACTTTGATGATAGATTCTTATAATCGGGTTTCTGAGTTAATATATTACTGTAATAACATCCCACCTCGTCTTGCCTGTTTTGAGTTTTCATTTGGTAATAAGCTGCGAGCATTTTGATTATTTTTTACTGTGATGAAGATTTTTTACCAGATGTTTAACTTGCTCGGTGCAGCGCCCCGCGCCAGCGCTCCAACGGAACTAAATCATATGATGTTTAACTTATTCGATAAAAAAGGTTTGAGTTTAATAGCGCATAGCGTTATATTCTCTTTGTTTGTAGCATTACCTATCTTTCTATTTCTAAATTTATGTTTCTTTCTACGATTGTTTGTTTTATTTACAGAACTATTTCATCGAAATAAATATTTTTATTACCATAGCGTATTGTGTGTGGTGCTAAATGGCAGGTAAACGGCATAGATCTTGGCCACACAACGAAATCGGCTCTCATTTTTGTCTCCTCCCAAAAACACGTTTACCCCAGTCGTTGTCGGTTCGGTTCTTCGCAAGACTCTATGTTCACGAGATATGGCCAGGCAACTGCCACTTCAGCTTGCTAATTCGTCGAGCTATGTCGATAACTTTGGTTCGCTGTCGGATGTATTCGTTACGAATTATATACTTTCGTTAAAGAGACTCAAAGCATATCTCTTTTCATGGCTCGCTGAGTGACTTTGAACTGGTGAACCAGCTCTACCGTGAGTGTCCAGCTCCGTAGGTCATGACGGGTAGGACGCACTGATTAAGAACTTTCGTTTTCTAGAATTGCGGTATGGATGACGAGAAGACACCACGTAGTTTCCCAAACGCTGCCCAGACTAACAGCATATATATTATATTTTTCCTCAAATAGTAACATAAAAATCTCTGTAGAGGTGTATAAGAGTCTGTGTCTGCATTTACCTTTGATCAGTAGGCCTAGCACGGGAATTGTTGTCTTGGGTAAAATAGAAAAAAATACGTCACTGGGTCATTAAATGCCTAAAATGTTTAAAATACATTGTGTGACGATGCGGTGAATTTTTCTCTATTCTACCTTAGAAAACAATCCCCGTGCTAGGCCGGCAGGGATTCTTACACCTATAAATTCATATGCCTCCTATCAAAGATTGGCCAAGTTCCATATGGTGACCAAGCACTATATCAGTTACCCTACTATTAAATAGGTAGGTACAAAAAAAACTGATTTTTTTCTCGCTCAGCGTTTTTTTAATGTGGGCGGGTAAATTCTGACTGTGATACGAGTATAATATAAGGTTAGGTCGCCTAAGATCGGACACATTTGCTGAAAATTTGAGACGTACTGCATTTATATTTTATTTCTCATGATTCGATGTCGTTTTTCTGTTTTCTGCTTTATGACAAAAGAAAAAGTGTTTAGAGTCTGTTCAAAAAGAGAAGCGTCGTGGCGTTACGGTGAACTAACACTTTTAGTCGTACTGCAATGACGGAGCAGTGTTGTCAACGCAACAAAATATGTCAATTGGCACACGAGCGCCCTCACTTCCCACGACGCTTCTCTTTTTGAACAGACTCTAACCCCAAATTTTGTGGTTTGCGTAGATGCTATGTATCTAAGCAAATTAAGAGCTTAAAAAGCAGACTTTTTTCGACTTGAAGATAGTGAAGAATGTACCTAGTGTCTTCACTTCTACCTTTGATAATAAAGTACATAATTCAGGGAAACATCCGGACTTACTTCCATACATTAGGTATCAATGATCCGGTCAGCTCTTTTCTGCCGAATCACCTGTTTCTTCTGGTCGCTGGCCGGCCACAGTATGAGGAGAGGGGCAGAGTGAAATGGCGGATCTAGTAGTGTTGTCAGCTCAGTAGAAAATATTGCCTAATTTGGGAGTAATTCCATGCATCCGATCTTATGTCACATCCGATCTTAGGCGACCCAACTATATGTACTAAATTGACAATGGAAATTACAATCAAACAATATGAATAAATTAGAACTTGAAGGTACTAGTATTTACAATATGAATTGAATGAAACAATTGAGCTCACTGCATAGAAACAATAAGTAGCTCAACTGATCCATATCAATACCAGTCGGAAGCGTCCCCAAGATGCTGGCATGCTTGTGAAGTGGCTATGTACCGTATGGTGGTCAAGAACTGTCTGTACCCTACTAAACAATACCTTTATCAGAAAAATCAATAGAGCTGGCAGAAAGTGGCTATGTACCGTATGGTGGTCAAGAACTGTCTGTACCCTACCAAATAATACCTTTATCAGAAAAATTTATAGAGAGCTGGCAGCCCTTAACTACGGCGCGGCGGCGTTACGACGTTACAGCTCGGAACGCTACAGGGTGCGGCTGCCCGGTAAAATAGCAGCTTAGCTTGGCGTATCATAATAATTACTAGAAAACGATGAGAGAATATCATATTAATTTATTGATTTGATTACTTACATTCTCTTATTCTCTTTGGTAATGTAATGACCGTAATGGTAAAAATATTGATAACCTGTAAAAATAGAAAAACTGAAGAATTAAATTAACTGATTTTGAAGTACTGTGCCCTGCCTGCCGGATAGATCTTGATCGGATAGACGAAGATAGAAAACATATTTCTCGTTATTGCCCGTGACTTTAGAATATACTGTTCTGTGCTTTGAACTATCATCAAAGGATCTTTCAGAAAAATGTTGGCATATTACTACCAGGCTACAAAAAATAAAATAACGAATGGAGCAGATATCTTTAAGTACTACTATGATTTACTAAAATCGAACTCTACTGTTCCAAACCATTCTGCAGTATGTAGAGTGTGTCTAAAAGAAGGAAACGTCGTATCTACATTTCTACAGGGCCACTGCAAAGAATTGATTGAAGCTCTAAAATTATTCGGAAATATTAATTCCAAAGATGACAACGTTCTTTTGTGTTTAGTATGTTTAAAATTTGTGAAGACAGCACTATTATTTCGCCAAGTTTCTCTCCGATCAAATGCTTTAATCAAAACATCAATCAAAGACATAAAAGTGAAAATTGAGCTGAATGAGGCACTTAGTGATGATGAGGATGAACGGTCTCTTGTCATTGACGTGAAAGACCCTGAAACGAAACACCAAGATGTGAGTAAAAAGTCAGACCATGTTCCTAGTAATGAGTCAGACCAGTTAGAAATACCTATAGAAAAAAAATATAAATCTACCAAAGTATCATGCCCTGAATGTGGCAAAGTGGTAACAAGCTCCGCTCTTAAACAGCACATGTTACTGCATGATCCAAATAAAAAAAAGTATGTTTGCCATATCTGTGGTAAAACCTTTTCACTACCTATGTCATTTCGTAGACACAGTTTGACACATGGAACAGACTTTCCATACAAATGTAAGCTTTGTCCCTACCGTGGGCAATTAGCTGAACTTTTAAGAAGTCACATGCGTTCCCACACTCTTGATTACAGGTACATGTGCACAGAATGCCCGGCAAGATTCTTGCACATCAGCAATATGAATAGGCACATGCGAATTCACAAAGAGCCACAGTTTGAATGTGATACATGCAAGAAAAGTTTCCATACTAAACTGATCATGGAAAGACATATTGAATTGGTTCATTTAGGGATCAAAAACCATGTTTGCAGCATTTGCGACAAAGCATTTGGCACCAGAAAAGCCTTAAGGAATCATGAAAGGGGAGTGCATAAACACAAAAAAGTGTCGTATAGAAGAATGCCATTATATTTAAAAGCAGCAAACTTAAATAAGGATAAGGTTTAAGATATTACATTAAAAAAAAAACTCATAATAATGAACAAAGAAATTTGTGACTCACCTAAAGAAACTATATTAACTAAAGTAATGAAAGTAGACCAGCCGGATTTCTCAATAAAGGTACATAGTAAAACTAAAGTATAATGATGGTATATAAATTAAAACCCACTTGGATTGTTAGCTTGAAATAGAACTTTTTTGATTTTTTAACAAATTCCTTATTATGTCGGTCGTTCTAAATAACATAACCAACCAACCTATTGATCTCTAGTGGAACTTTCATAATTAAGTTTGTTTAAAAATACTTTAAACCAACTCCAATTATATGCTGTCTCATGGATGCCATTGTCAGAACTGAACCAAATTGAAATGGGACCACACCAAAAGCACCAGCTTTAAAATAAAAAAAAGAATCATCAAAATTGGATCACCCAGTCAAAAGTTTTGAGGTAACAAACATAAAAAGAACCTCCTCCTTTTTTTGAAGTCTGTTAATAATTTATACCTTCGATATTCCTATTTTTTTTAAATATTCTTTGTTAGTTAATTTATTTATTTAAATTAAATAAAATGGTAAATCAATCTGGAAATGTTGTTTGTACTTCTGGCTCACCTAAATATAGATATCCTCAACCTCATTATTTATTATTTTACTCACATGATTATACATGGTATACAGCTTAGGCTAAGCTAACATGTGAATAAAATAAATAATTGATTTTTGTTTTAAAAAAACTATAAACCGACTTCAATTATATAGATCCCACTGTCAGAACTGCAACAAATTAAAAGAGACGCGGAACGGACACGGGACGCACGGTTTCAACTTAAAAAAGAATCATGCAAATCCAAATCAAAGAAAAAAAAAAAGTCGAATTGAGAAATCGTTCAGTTCCCGCCTATCCATAAACATCAACGTTCGTTGCGATCGCTTTGTGTTTAGGTACGGGTGCAACGCGGCGGCACCGCCACTCTGCACGCCCCCACATCACCAGACAGCGGGCAGCATGCAACATGCAGCGCCCATGCAAACAGTTCTACCAATGAATAGCGATCCCCAATTCGCATGCCCAGCGTAGGGTTATGATGGGTATTACCCACATTAAGAACCAATAAGTCGCTTATTAGGGCGGGAGGCCTGCGACCAGCAGTACGTGGACCAATATAGCCTATATGAGTGAGGTGATAGAGAATGATCCCGAGATGGTCAGAAATCGAAATAGGTACCTACTATATTTTGTGGGCCAAAAAGTTATTATTCTGATACAAAGATAACTTCATGAAATGAAAGAAAAATATTCAAAATTATTTTTATAAAATATAAATTCCATTTGGAATAAACATTTTATGGGACCACCTCGGGATCCTTAAATTACCTAGCAATAAGCCTAGGTATTTATGAAAGTATAGTAATTTTTTTAAGATACTTACATAAAATGTTTATTCCAAAATCTGGAATAAACATTTTATGGGATCACCTCGGGATCCTTAAATTACCTAGCAATAAGCCTAGGTAGGTATGGAAGTATAGTAATTTTTTTAAGATACTTACATAAAATGTTTATTCCAAAATCTGGAATAAACATTTTATGGGACCACCTCGGGATTCTTACATTACCTAGCAATAAGCCTAGGTAGGTATGGAAGTATAGTATTTTTTTTAAGATACTTTCATTTCATGAAGTTATCTTTGTATCAGAGGAATAACTTTTTGTGCCACAAAACATAGTAGGTACCTATTTGGATTTCTGACCACCTCGGGATAAAATTCCAAAATCTGGAATAAACATTTTATGGGACCACCTCGGGATTCTTACATTGCCTAGCAATTTATAAGCCTAGGTAGGTATGGAAGTATAGTAATTTTTTCAAGATACTTAATTTCAAGAAGATATCGTTGTATCAATGGGAGCTATGTAATTAAAGTCGGTTTATAGTTTTTTTTAAACAAAATCAATTATTAGAGTACCTATGATATGCACGCTATTTATTTCACTTTGACACTAATTCATACACTGTTTTACTCTAATAATTGGCATAATCAATAAACGTAATATCGTGTATGTGTACCTACGCTATCTTGACGGACACCGGCGGCCTAGGTAGGTATCATAGGGAATTTTCTAATAGTTAATCGTTTATTTCTTTATGCAAACCTAACCTGAAGCCACAAGAGTCCTCAAACTGCACGGACTAAGTAGGTAGGTATAACGTGTTGGTCAAATCAATTTAAAATACCCAGTTAGGTACCCATTACAGGTACCTACTGAAGAAGGTTGTTCACCTCAAACCACAGATTAATATTTAGTGAGAAAACATATGAGTATTCCATTTTTAAATTCCTGCACAAACGATAAACAAACCCGTAAGAGGTAGGTACAGGTACCTACTTTACCTACCTCAAATTAAATTCTTGTTGACGATTTTTAAACATGGAAAAAGTAGGTCCTACGTACTTGCTGATTTGAGATCCTTCCTTCAAGGTATGTACTTACCTATATCTCTTTGTCTCGTCGACGCAAAGCATGTGAATTTTAATTTATGTTATTAGGATCTGTTGACATAATTTGCAGTTATATGACCAAATATCATTGATTTAAAAAGGGAAGATAGGTTACGTTCTCCCAGCGCTTACTCAAAAATTGGCATGTGTTACAACTACACGCAAACACATACGCTCACAGTTATATTTCCAGTCCTGTGCAATACAAAGAAGAACAAAGACGGAAAGACGTATCTAGGACCGAAGTGAGACTGAGACAACAATATTTCACGCGAATCACGACCGCCCGTGCCGCCGGTCAGACGATGACTGATGTGGGACAACACAATTTTACACAATTTGAGGTTGCCAGTTTCGAGCAACCAGTGCCTCATCTTCGTTTTTAATAAATCAATGCCAAATATAGATCATAGCCGAAAAATATTACATATATTTATTTCTGAAAAAATTGCAAATACCCGGTTATATGAAAATTTTTACCACATACCCGTGTTATAAAATAACGGGTAGGTACGGTTTAAAAATAGTTTGTTCACGAGGTTCACTGTTCGGAGAACTACTAGTAAATTATATGAGCATCGTTTAAAGCCCTCCGCAGCCTTTTCCAGCGCGATTCCTTACACACAGCGACTTATTATTAAGCGCGATTCCCCGCCTTACCGGCGGCAGCGCGAACGACGAAGGCCGTCCCGCCACCCCGCAAAATCGCAGGACGCAGAAACGCCTCGGACAAGCCGAATCGCGGCAGTGTGCGTCAACGTATGCGTTTTATTACAAAATGTTCTGCAAGCAAATATCGCAAAATCGCGTGACACAGGACGCGCTTAAAAATTAGCGTTGATGAGAGTAGGGCTTAAGTGTGAAGTTACAGTGGGAGCGGCGCGGGTAGCGGAATCCGCTGGCGTGTAAGACAAGCACATACTTGTGTACCAAGGTGTACCAAGTGCGGGCGGGGCGGGCGAGCGGGTATCGCGGCGGGAGAAGCGTGTGTCGCGGGCGGGGCGGGTGGACGCAAGTCAGTTTGTCTTTTCCGCTCGGTTTGTTCAGACGTCATGCCGTTGTCGACAGAAGATTAAGGTAGCGAAAAGTTGTTACGGTCATTCGAGTGTATTCATAAAATTTATCTTCATGGTTTCGTAGCCTTTCGTATAAAGTATGAAATTCTCCATGTCTATACCGATCATTATTAATATCGTAGAGATTGCTTTTAGAAAAAAAAAGACGTGCGGCACTCGGGTACTGCCGCGGTAAAGCTATTGCATAGCATTTTGTATCAACTTATGCAATTATAATTTTATTTATTTATTTTATTCATGCAGTATTGCTTTTTCTTTGATATTAGGTAATTCAAGTTACACTTTTTGAGCGTGGTGACCCTATACACCTATAAACTTTCTCATAAACAGCTGCTTATGTATTCGTCCGATTTCGGAGCAGCTCGTCTCGATTCGTGCGAGTTTCGTAGAGTCGTACAATACGTCTAATCGCACGCACACAACGCCGGCCGTGTCGAAGGCGGCCGAACTGAAACGACGTTAGACGATGCACGGCCTTCAAGCCACACCTCCTTGCCCGGCGGAGTGGCGGGGAGCGTGAGGTTTTTTCGTTACGGAATTTCTGGATTCGGTCCCCGCGCTCAAGGGCCGCGATAGAAGCTATGCAATAGCTTAAAAAGAAAAAAGGTCCCACTTTATACAGGCGCTAGCATCCAATTAATCGGTCATTTTAATTTAAGCAAATATTAATTGCACACGAAACATAGAGAAACGTCGAAACCGCTCCGTTGCTACTGTGTTCATCTATTGAAATGAGCGTTTTCCGCTCGACGCGTCACCCGCTCATCCGCCCCGCCCGCTGCCACTGTAATCTCACACTAAATAAGAGTCAATCTTTGAAATCTTGGCTATTTCACCAGATAAATTCGCAAGACCAGCTGTCACTTTCAAAAGGTCATTGTCCTGTGCATTAATCTCTTGACCTCTCAGAATAGAATAATAATAATAGCTTGACCTCTACAACAACAGAACATTGGGATATTTTTGTACATTCTTCTGAAAAACGTTTGACTCAACTAGGAGGTAGGTAGCTTATTCACCCTCATGACAACATCTTATGTGCTGCAAATTCGTAGGAAAAATCGTACAAAAAAAAGAAAACTCCTGGAAATGGAAAAACATCCTAAGACAGAAAAAAAAGAAATATTTGGTCAAGAAAACGTGAACGCCTGTAGAATATGTTTGAAACCCGGCAATATTCCTATCTATAGTTCGAATATGTTGTTAAATGCCGAAGAAGCTATTAGAAAATTCGGAGACATAGAAATTAGAAAAGATGACAATTACCCAAAACATTTATGTGAAACCTGTCACTCTCTTTTAAGTGGTGCGGTTTTATTCAGAAATTCTGCACAAGAATCTGATAGAATTCTTCGTAATACAAATACACTATCAGAAATAGAAGATGAATCAGACTTTTCGCATGTGAAACGGGAGAATATTTATAGATGTGAAACTTGTAACTTAACATTTAACACGGTTAAAGAATACTCAACTCACAAAGCGTCAAAGCACCACAAGAATGTAAGGATCCAGTGTCCTGTCTGCTCTCAACTAATCACAACTAAACTATACAAAAACCATCAGAAGAGGCATGCATCCACCTCTCATCTTGTTTGTGAAGTATGCGGCAAAATGTATCGTAAAGATAATCTTATGAGGCATCTCCAACTACACACTCATGACTTGCCTTTTCAATGTCAGCTTTGCCCTTATCGAGGAAGATTCTTAGAATCCTTAAAAATTCACATGAGAATTCATTCTGGGGAGAAACCATTCCCGTGTGACCAGTGTGAGGTCCAATTTGCGACAAGAAGTAATCTTAACAGGCATCTATTAACACATAGAAAGGAAAAGCCTTACAAATGCATTGAATGTGGACGAAGTTTTTATACCCAACGAGATTTGGATGGGCATTCTAAAACCAAACACAGTGGTTTTAAAGAATTGTGTTGTCATTTATGTAGTAACAAATATAGTACTAGAAAAGCACTTATGAGACATGAGATAAGGGTTCATAAAAGGGAAAAGATGGCTAAAGGGCGTATGCCTTTGTATTTGCAGGCAGAATACAGAAAAACAGGTGAAACATAAAACTGTAATGAAAAGGCAGTTAACACACAGTAGAATATATTTAAGCTTTTTCAAACAGCAACTTTGAGCTATATAATATTGTTTATTGATCAATATTTTTTGAATAGGATATGTGCAAAACTGTGCTATGTGATTATGATTAGTATTAAGTTCTATTATTAAAAATATTACAGAAACTATGTTCAGGTTTTCTTACTTTCTTAGAAAATACATCTCATAAATAAGATTGAGATTGATTAGGAACAAATTGTTTGTTATTTATGATATTGACTAGAATAAAATTATGTACTGTAACAGGACAAAAGATTCTTTGCAAAGCTTATTTAACTGATGTTGACTTAATTTGTAACACATTTATGTTAGTACCTTATAATTACAAACAACAACAACAGGCATTAAATACTTTAAAAGTAAGTATAGATTATGGAAGAAAAATACAGTTAATTTTGTATATTTTCTTCATAAAGGCCTCAATATCACTTTATTTATGGGACTGGTTTAATTTTTTTTTTTATAATAAAAATATACTATAAAACACACAAAATGTGATTTAAACCTTAAAATAGAGAAAAACTTTAGTATGTATTCAATAAATAGTGTTTTTTCATAAAAAGTGCTAAAACTTCATAAAAATGACTAGGTTGTAGTTATTAACTTTGTAAATCATAGAATAAAAAGTTATGCTTATCTAAATACTATAGTTTCATTTGCCACAACATGACACATGTCTTGTTTGTAATAACAACTCTTTTGCTATTATTAAATAGGTGGAACTGAAATTAGGTGAAAATAGTGTTTTTGGGACAGCTGTGTTCATATTTTGGACGGTCTCTGAATATTATGCATAGGACCATAATATTCAAAGATTCGAATAAACTTCGAAAAGTGTCAAAATGCCTTAAAATTTTAAATAAAAAAAAGGCCCCATTGGCAACCACATTACAATACCAATACAAAAGTACATTCTGGTAGTTTTTGACATTACATCATTGTCAAAACAAAAACTTTAGTCATAGGAAGGTCCCTTACACATAGTGACTATAAACATACCAGCAAATATAAACTCTAATGTCTGTATACAGAGCATGAGCGTGCACCAGATGTATTCTATACGTAGCACCACCAATTGCCCGGCAAGCAAATACACGACTCCAAAGATAGATGGGACGGTCAGTAGCACTGAGAACATTACAGGAACATCTGCAACAATGTAGATTCAAGATACTTAATTCTTATAGCTTTTATTTATAATATTATGTTCTTACTACATTTCATCACGTTAATCATCATTTTAATAATAACTTGCAGAAATCCATTCTAAATATAAAGCCCTGTATTAATTTCTTTTTTTTAAACAGACTGCTAAGTTGCTGTCAACATATTGCGGAGTTCATGACGCTATGTTGCACAGTCGCCGCCCGGTGAGCAAAACATCAGTTTATCAACAAAATTGTAGTGTGTACCAATGATAAAATAATTAATTTGACAGAAGACAACATTTTGTTGCAGACGAGCCGTGTGGACAGGAAGAAAGACTTTTTTTTTGATGCTAAGAAATCACAGTTGTGCAACAATTCCGCGAAAAACCCTCTCTGATAAGATCCAACAAATTGTAGTCCGTGTTATAGAAGACCACACCAACTACAAAATGAAAGAACATCTATAGAAGCAAGTAATCAACTTGTTTTGTCTCTCCACACGACATAATCAGGACACCACATTGACACTGAGAGTGCCAAGCAACAATGTTTGAGTCCCACCAGAGAAGCAACACACTGAACTTGGCGCATGGAGCTTATTCTTTATATATTCTGCCCCATAATGCTTGCAGGTAATGCATCTCAGGTCTGATAGTAACTTACATGTATCAAGCATGTACCCTTCTTCAAAATGGATATGATATAGAGCACTGTGTCACTGTGGTCACCTTTTGCTTAAAACCACCCAAAACTAGATAACATATTTTCATCACAAAATGGTGTTTATCTCAAAGCCACTCGATTTATCATGTGTGATTAGCAACTTACATAAAATTGCTCTTATAACAGTATTGGGAATCAAGCTAACAATATTAATGCATCTTCTTTTAAGGAATGAACTTAGAATTCTGGTTCATTGCAGCTAATTCCTTATAAGAAGTTCTTTGAAAGAAGAAGCACTAAGAACTCACCTTTTTCACTCAGACTTCCCTTACGTCCCAAAATTAGCCTAGCTGCCTCAATAAAGAAAAGTGTAACCAATATGCCATAATCTCGCCAGAGTCGCAGTGGATCTTTGTCCTGGTCGTATTTTTCTTTAATCAACACAGATTTCAGGATAAGTGTACCGAGTTCACAGGTCCCAAATAGACCAAAATAAAATGAGTTGATGTAGAGTAAAATTTCGTATGTTAAACTAGCGTTCACCATGGTCACCTAGTTGCTTGTAAACGTTGAAATCTAGATAAAAATATGTTCCTCTCTGAAATATTTTATTGAGAACTTGCGAGGTGTATAGAAATAAAAATAGATCGTACACACGCACGGGTTTTGTTTGGGTTGTTGAAATGAAAAGTCGACATGTCTTGTCTTGTCTTGACGGACGGTGACCGACCTGACAGCTGACTGCCGTGACGTTCTTTTGTTTCTTGGCTAAGACTATTATAATAAATTCATAACATTCGAAAATGAAGGTCCTCGAACCCTAAGAGAAAGACAAACATGGAAGTGTGAAAGATACGGTGAAATATATCTTGTTGACTGTCAGAATGACATTTGTGTGACACTTCTTTAGCCAATGACAGACCGGCCGGGATGCGTGCGAGGGAGAAGTGAATCGGACGAAAGAAGAAAGAACCGAACGAAAATGAATGAATGAGAAAATAAGAAAAAAGTCATAAATATAAAAACGTCGCGTCGCGGTCGTGTGTGGTCGTGTCGTGTCGCGCGAGCTCGCTACATTTTACTGCAGTATGAGAAAGTTTTATTAAAACTGTGTATTTTTTCATAGTTTTTACAAAGGAGATAAAGTAATTGTGCTAAAATAAGGATTTATGTTTTGGTAAGTGAAATGTACGATCTAAATCAGTTTTTACAATTTCTCGGCCACGCGCGGCACGCGCCTATTTGAGCATGGTGTGCACGTTGTATCTCAGGAAATAGCTTTTTGGAGATTTGTTTGTATTTATACTCGTAAATTTAGAACAAAAGTTTGAAAATAGGTACGTAGGAATTTAATATCGGTAACGTTGAATTCAATGACATTTCAAAAAAGGAACACATTTGAAACAATTGGAAGTTCTCTCGTTTTATGGAAATTAGTTAGAAATCTTGAATTGATTAGTACTTATTCCGGGAAAGAAGCGAAACATGCAATCTTTGATCTTTTTCTCTTTATTATTGTAGTCTCCATTTTATTAGAATTCTTTCAAATTCAATTGTTTTTCTATAAGAAAACAAATGAACCACAGAAGGGTAGAAGGTTATCAATCAAGGCCTTCCCTAATTGCCCAGAACACTCTTACCTTACACTCTTATCCTAGGTGGCTTATAAATAAGCTAAGAAGGCAAATGCTTGTGACTTCAGTGTAAGCACAAACACATCGCCTACCTATAATTATATTATTTAAATTATAATTATAGATAATTATATTAGCTTTAACTAGGCTACCATAACCTAGGCAAAGTAAAGTTATAGGTAATTCTTCAAAAATAAATAAAAAGTTCTCTAAACATCAATGTGTGATTGTGTGAGCATGTCTATAAGTATTATTTTAATGAGCCTACCATCAAAATGTAAAGTTAGCATGTAGGTACAATAATTTATGATAACATTTGGGTTTACACTATCATTTGACATTCAGTTCAGACTGTGTTATAAAAACATCATTAACTTATGTAAGTATTATATTTATCATGTTTTAGCAAGATTACATTAGCATCAGTTTAGCCATTTATTTATTGTTTATTGGTTAATAAGCTGTGATTTATTAATCACAGTTTAGTTGTAAAAGCTAATAGACTGAGTGATAGACAGAGTTTAAAACTGACTGTTTTAAGTGTGCGTTGTATTCTGCGACACAGTATTATACATCTGCAAGTTGTATCACTGACTATTTCTGTTATTTGCCTCAATTTTAGAATAAATCTTTGTGATTGTGATTAAAAACTTTGTTAACATTAAAAATATACAATATAATATTAATTATAGTATTCTATTTCATTGTTTTTTTAATGTACTAGTAATAAATAAATACATAATGCTGGACAGACCACAGCATCATCTAGCCCCAAGCTAAGCAGAGCTTGTGTTATTAGTAGGGTTCTATAGTATGTAGGGCTCTATTATTTACCCTTATATAAATAAGGGTAAATAATGGAGTTGCAGAGTTAAAAGAGCATCATCCTGTCCGTTATTGACTAAGAAAGTGTTGAATATGACTCAGATGATTAAATAATAATGTCTCTTGTTGACATTTCAATAGAGGTCAGGTGAGAGATAATTCATAAATTCTGATGTATTTTAAATTTGTGCCCTGCATTGAGGTATAGTCATTAAAATCTCTTACAATTTTATATCCTTCTAATATTGTAAACGAGAAATTTTGTAAGAATGTGTGGATGTATGTTTGTTACTCTTTTACGCAAAAACTACTGAATGGACCGGGATGACATTTTGCATACAGGTAAATCTAATCTTGGAATAAAACAAAGGCTATATTTTATCCCTTAAATCAGTTTCCGTGGGATAGAAATCACCTTTAAACATTCCCAAAGGAAACGCGTGCAAAGTTTCATTTGAATGGATATTATAAAACTTGAAAACTGAATCAAAACTGCAAATACAATAAATAATTTCCCGAATTATTTTTTGTATAAAACTGTAATTGTTAAAAAGATTAGAAGAATCATTGCTAAATATCCCATTGTATTTTAAGATGCTTAAAAATCTTATTTTTCCAAAACAATGCAAAAACACATTAACAATATCAGTGATAGCTATGCTTTTATTGCATTTTAATGACCACACAGAAAGAAACCTAATGACCAGGCCCAGGGATAAGAAACACGCTTACAACTTCACTTTATGTTGGTCACAGATTATAAGTGACTTTGCCCTGGTCATCGGTCAGCGGTCAGCGGTCAATTAGAAGCAATTTAATCAGTATTTGCTTTTATGGCGCTTGATAAATCTTGGGCAGTCCTGTTTGTAGGCATTTGTTTCTGCAATTACAGGAATTAATGAATCTTCGGCTTTTGGAAAGATTTTCGCTCTTGATTTTGTTAGACCCTGACTCTGGGCTTAGATTGGAATGGGTTTTTTTTCAACTCTTTAAATAAAAACAGGCTAAATGTTTCTTCGTCGCTTCTTTACTTTAGTCTACTTAGCGAAGCGACAGAAATCAAGAAATACATCAAGAATGACGTTAAGCAGATGGACATAGAACACTTACTTAATAAAAAGAAATATAACTCTGTTTTATATTAATTTTACATAGTTATCATATTATTTTGTAACAACACCACATTCTCGATACCACGAAACGTTAGTTTAATTATTAAAACGAAACGTAAAGAGGGCCATCGGTTAGGCGATAACGGACGGTTGTTCGTCGCTGGTAGGAGAGTTCGGAGCGTTGTGAAACACTACCTAACTACTCGTTATTGGTTAGGTCTAGTCGTAGGTTTTATACTATGACTGTCCGTTGATTATAGAAACCGGGCATTAACCATTCCACAGAGCTTATTGAATGATTGTCTGTGCTCTGCAAAAGCTATAATAGTGAAATAGAGGATTATAATTAATTCATTGACTTATACTTAGACTATATTAAGTGATCTGTTCGCGTGAAAATAGTGCAATGAACTATGTAGTACGAGATTACTCGTCAGACAACGACCGTTTCACTCTGGCACAAGGGAACCCTACGCCAGTGTTTGGCTCTGATTATGATGCTATGTTATTTAGAAAACATAATCCTTACGATTGAGCCTTTTTATCGGTATCGTAAAATTACTAATGTCAAAAAAACAGCCGTAGATTTTTTACAATTTGGCGGGTTGAATTCCCGGTTAAGTCAGACAGGCGGTTAATAAAAAACTTTGAATACAGTTTAAATTGTAAATCACTATCAATCAACATTTACCTACCATGAGTGGGATATTTGCTATTTGAGGTTTAAGCTTTCGAATATTTCGGCCCAGATGCGCTATGATCACGGAATAACTGAAGACACTCGCTTTCATTTAAAACGCTATTTTTTAAATCGTTATTTGTTTGCTCTGAACACAATGTAAAAGCGTTAAAACTGCAATTCAGGTCATGGCTCTGTCCATTATTTAAACCATTAGGTAATTGCATTATTAAATTATTATGCAAAGGTCTCCGATACGACCTAGATACAGTTACCCCTGGGCTTCAGGAAAACGAGGCATAAACAAAGGACTCTTTTGAAATAAACGTCTTTGTCAATAAGTAACCTCAACAGCCTGTATTGAGCCCATTGCCGGACGCAGGCCTCCTGATAAAGGCCTTATTGGCCTTTATCTCATGGAGGGTAATGCCAATAATCCCCACGCCGGGCATGGGTTGGGATCGCAATAGGTGGTATAATTGTTCTGCAGAGGCGCTACTGCTCGCACCCCGGTGGATATCTCCTAGTCCCCTCTTACGACACCCGCGGGAAGAGTTGGGGTAGTACAAATCCCAGCACCACACAACCTAACATGCTTCATTCAAAATGGATAAACTATAGATATAAAGTAATATTCTGTAGATATGGTAAGTTCTCGCAACTCTAACTCAATAAATGGCATGTGTTGTGTTTCAACTAAACGCAAAGCCAAAAAGACGAGCACTCGTTTCAAGCCCGGCTTCCAACGCGAGTGGAGCGGACCCATTAAGGACTTCGTTTAACTCGCAAGAGTCCGCCTACTTGTATTTCCCCCAGTTAGTGGACAGGAAAGAACTGAGCGAGCAGAAAGCGAAATGACCCTTACTCGTCTCTCTCATTTTCCTTTTGCGGTGGAAATCAACACTCAAAACTCTTTGTTGGTGAAAATGTAAATTTGTTATTAACTAGCTGTGCCCCGCGGCTTCGCACGCGTTGTTTCTATGAAAACGTTTAAAGGTGATTTCTATCCCACGGGAACTGATTTATGGAATTAAAAGTAGACTATGTTTGATTCCAGGATTAGAATTATCTGTATGCATAATTTCAGCCTGATCCGTTCAATAGTTTGGGCGTGAAGAGGTAACAAACATACATCCGTCCAACCATACATCCATCCAAACTTTCGCATTTATAATATTAAGTGTGATGTGATTTATTCATTTAAAAGGAGTCCGTTCCACCACCATTTCTCGCTTCACCGTTTCGCGGACTCGCGGTAGAAACCCAGCTTAAGAAACCCATTTTCTAGTACAATAGACTACCCGTCCGAGCCAGAAAATACAAGTATGAACCTACCATCGAAACCCGACCATAAATACCTTCGAAGAAAGGCACTTACACTGTGTGAAATCTCGTGAAATTATCTCTACCCGTCCGAGCCAGAAAATACAAGTATGAACCTACCATCGAAACCCGACCATAAATACCTTCGAAGAAAGGCACTTACACTGTGTGAAATCTCGTGAAATTATCTGGGGACCTAAATAGCCCTGACCCTTTTAACCATCATCGCTCGGTCCATTTATTTTTGGTCTCCTAAATAGCTCGTTAATCGCCTGACCTATATAAAGATTATTTTATCAGAAACCATAGTCATTGAAGTTATGTTAAAATACTTGCTTTGTATACATTTTTAATAATTGGCTGCATTTCATTATAAGTATTATTGAACGGGTATTTATCGCGTTTATTTACCAATTTTTCAAACATAAAAACTTTATAATCATTGCGCCCAGATTGATATTTTATCAATAAAGCTACCGATTTTTCGCATGTTCTTATCTGAGAACTTGTCAATCTTGTCAATTCCAAATAAGTCGCTTACAAATATGTCTTACTATAGTTTTAGTTATTTGAGGCAGTTTCATCTATGTCCAGTTGTTATTAACTTATTTTTTTTCTTTATTATATTCTTTTACTACACGCCAAGTGACATTATAATATACGAGTGTATGTGTATTTAACACAGAAATTAAGTACCTACTGACAAGACACAATAACTGACATTAACTTTTTTGAGATGGTGAAATTGCTGTATCATTTACATTTATTGTTACTTTAATTTGTTCATCTGATAACCTACTGTTTAGCATGCAGTGTCTATGTTTTATTAGAATCACAAATTTGAAACAAATTCTCAAATTTACACCAACACGTCAACCTCAACGGCCTGTATCGGTGCCACTGCTGGACGCAGGTCTCCCCCTGATAAAAGCCTTATTGGCCTTATTGGATATAAAAATATAAAACGGAGAATTCATTTAATCCATTTTGAATGAAGCATGTTAGTAAACAAAGTACGACACAAATAACAAAATCTCACTTGCTTGGCGTCGAGTTTCAGATATAATTACTACTGTCATCTGGTATCTAGACCTTATAAAGCCTATCTAAAAGTATCATACATATTGGGATATTGTAAAATTAAACAAAGCATAATTTTACACGCGCAGTGAAGACATTCACACATTCGAGTCCAAAAACAGACGAGAGTCGAATGATGAACAAAAGCAGTCAAAATAAAAAAAATGTTGGGATCTTGTGCGCTCGCTTCGATAGAAGTGTCGTCAAAAAACATTTTCTTTTGTCATCTCATCAGCGTATTTAGTTCACTCCTGGAGATGGGCATCTCCTAATAAGCGCCAAAGCGCAGCCTTCAGCTAGTAAAACCTGCCAACCCAATAGTCAGAACAGTCTTCCAGAAACTTCTCGCCACCAAGACGTTTCTCCAAAGATAGTTACGAAGGGTCTCATAAGCCCATCATTCACCATCATCTCAACTAGATATGACGGGATAAGTGTTAACAATCAATCAACTGAATCAACCCATTCGTTGCATTGAAAAACTCTTCCTGATTGCCCTGCATCTATTTATACCAACTCTATCATCATCATTCGAATTTAGTATCCGGAAGGTTGGTTTATGTAGTTTTCGTTTCTCTGGTTGGCCCATAGAGGTATTATACTCGTAGTAAGGCTTGCATTGCACTACACTGGAATAAAAGCTTAGCAGCTGGCATTGATTTATTAAAAACGAAGATGAGGTACTGGTTGCTCGAAAGTGGCAACCTCAAATTGTGTAAAATAGTGTTCTCCCACATCAGTCACCCTCTGACCGGCTGAAATATTGTTGTCTCAGTCTCACTTCGGTCCAAGATACGTCTTTCCGTCTTTTTTCTTCTCTGTATTGCACAGGAATTGAAATATAACTGAGCGTATGTGTTTGCGTGTAGTTGTAACACATGGCATTTTTTGAGTAAGCGCTGGGAGAACGTAACCTATCTTCTCTTTTTAAATCAATGGCAGCTGGTGCCGTCAACGAACTCGCCTGCCGGTAAGGATAATACCACAGAGGTCCTGATATCTGTGGATAATACCAATCTTACTTCCTTACTTCTTCTATCGACATAAGTCATGGTGAGAAATAACACTGCATAGCAACTGTTTTAAGTTAGCAGACCGTTATGAATACGTAACCACCGTTTTCATAATGGGCTTATTATGAATATAAGGTTCATATTCATAATACGATTTTTGTTATTTTTGTTGGTAAGCCCCAGAAGAAATCTAATAATATTCCAAAAACGGCACTAGAATCTGAATGAAGTCGCAAAGTTATTCGACTCTACGTCACTTGTCTTCGTGGTATAGTTGGTTAGCACATTCCCTTATTGAGGGAAGGATGCGGCTTCAAGTCCCTACGAATGGATATTTTTTGGGATATATTATTCCATTTATAATATAAGTTTTCTTTCCACATTATGTGTAGACAGACAAAAGATAAAAGCGAAGAAAACATCAGCCATTTACTTTATTTTTGATATACAATAGAGAACTTTGAGTTGTGTTGTGAGTTTTGCCAAGATACAAATTAAGTAATAGATCGTAAGCAATTAAGATAAGGAACTGCTATGGAACTTATCTATACATAATAATGGTCTCAGTTCTCTTATCGATGAAGTAACTAACCGCGTTATGTATTACTACCAAGCGACCTATACAATACATACATTGGTCAGTGTCCCATTTGTCTCTATAGGTACTATAATCTATACTGATATTTTTAAGAGGAATGATATGATTGTTTGTTTGTTTGTATTGAATAGCGTCCGAAACTACTGGACTGATTAAAAAAAAAAATCATTAAATAGGTTACTTTTCAGGGAGTGACATAGGCTATATTTTATCCCGGAATTAATATTAATAATAAATTCATTTATTTTCTCTTCCCAAAAAAGTTTGTTTATAGCTATGTAGGTTTAGAGTAGAAAATTAGGTACCTGTTTGTGAGAGACTGTCTGTGATAGGTTTTGAAACCTGTGTTACTAGTCACCAGTGCCCCCTCCACAGAGTTCGTTAATTTAGATGTTATGAGCCTTAAATGTGTACATATGAAAATATAATATAAATAAACTAAGAATACAAATAATTCCCACGAGCATGGGAACTACGCGGGTGAAATCGCGAGGCGCTGCTAGTGTCATATAAAAAAGTGCCAACTCAGCGTATTACATAACACCAAAAAAAAAATTGAATTGAACTAGAGTCAATTGCACCTTATTTCTTATTTGATAGTAATTACTATTTATCAAGCTGTTTATACCTATGTATAGTAAAAACTTGACTTGTCTCAGTACTTATTTTGTAAGTCTAAAGAAATAAACGATTTGACTCTGACTCTGACTCTGAACGTCATCATCATCATCATCATCATCATCAGCCTATATTAGTCCACTGCTGGACATAGGCCTCCCCTAATGAGCGCCATAGCGCCCTGTCTTCAGCTTGACGCATCCAGCATCTGCCTGTCTTTCGCAAATCATCATCCCACCTGGCCTGAGGGCGTCCTATACTACGTTTGCCGTGTCGCGGTCTCCACTCAAGAACTCGTTTACCCCAGCGGTTATCGGTCTCTGAACGTGAACACCTATCAACTCTGGTGTCCCTTGTATGTATCGTTCCACGGAATGAATCATTGCATTCTCTTGTCAACAGATTGCCCTCGGCGGATTAACACAGATGTCCACGTGCTTATGATATTAGTGGAAGGCCATGGAGATGTCTCACCAGTCAGGGGCGGAGGCCGAAAGCCTCCTGCGGCCGGATCAGCGGGGAGCTGTCGTCATGCCGGGCCAAAGACGTGAGTATCATAGAAATGTAATTAAGAGTGTGCCAAAAACAATTAACTTCAAAATTGTACTTAAAAATCGTTATTTATCTCAGAATCTGTAAAAGCTACCATATATTTAGGGAAATGTTATTGTTATGGTTATGCACAAAAAATTAAAGTAATACATTCTTCTACCCTACTATGAGAGAGCAACCCAAAATAATCCCATTTTTAGACAGTTTTGCGATTTACTATTTCACTCCAGATTAATCTGTTAGAGAAACTGCTCGAAATCACTGCATACCAACTCAAGTCCTTTGTCGACTAATTTGTATCACAAAGGCATTCTAGCAGCTTCCAGCACAATATCCTAGCAGTATCAAAGAACTGAGCTTCTATGCTCTGCAGTTTGTGTCTCGCAGTAGTTTTCAACTAATGGCTCATATACACGGATTGCACGTGCGTTTTTATGAACTAACTACAATTTACACGGATTGCACGTGCGTTTTTATGAACTAACTACAATTTGCGACACTGAAAAAATCAGTAAGTAATAAAATAAACTACAAGAAACTACATAAATCTACGGAACCAAAAAATTAAGTTATTTTGAAACTCTTTTCTTTTGTTGTTTTAGGTAAAACTGCTGATATTTTTTTTTACAATAAACACACATATTACATGTGTGAAGTTTCTTCAAAGAGCACGCTATCTTAAAAGGGTGATTTCATCCTTCCTAGTCAAAATTTAATAGAATCTTGTCAAAGTAAATGTCCGACCGCGCTTGCTCCACTTCGAAATGGTTCGATCCCACTCTGATCGCGCGCGGATTATACAGTTACCTGGAAGTTGGCAGGTGCTCAGATAAAAAGTGGCCTTTCTATCTATGTCACCCTCCGGTTTAGGAAATGCAACTGCAAGACCACAAAAAACTGGCGGCGGCGATTTGTGGCTGTAATGGGTGTTTGTCCATTAGCTGGCCCGGCCCGGCACGATGCCGACACCGACATTGCACCGACAGCTACATTCTTCATTTGAACGACACGACACTACGGCTTCGTGTTTCTGCTGAGACCTCGCATGCCTCCGTAGAATCTTGCATAGGTACACGACACTACACAATCATATACCTACGTACGTAGTACGTACGACGCCAGACACTAGTGGGAGACTTCCTGCGACGACATTCGACACCCGGCGCCACGTAGGTGTCGTGCCATGCCATACAATATCATAGAATTATGCAAGGATTTAAATCGTTACATAGGCCCTTTCCGTAGCGAGACCGCGCCGTGTTTGTTGCCAAACGAAGTGAGTGAGCTCACTCATTTGGAATGAGTGAATTGTGTGTTTTTGGGACAGCCAAAGAACAAACTTTTGTGAACGCCACAGTTTTTAGGCGTAAAGGCGTATCCAATGATTTAAATATTTGGAATTATACGTCAAGAAATATCAGGGTCGTTATCGGGATTTGCACGACTAACGTCAAAAAAGAAAAATGTCCAAAGCCAATGTCCAATTATAAAAATGTCTAACTATCAAAGTGTCCAGCACTAAAAATGTCCAATAGTAAAATGTCCAACAATAAACGGTGCCGGGCCGGGCCAGCTAAACATGAACATACGCCGTGGCGGCGCCCCGATAGCAAGTGTTAAAAGCATTGATTAATTAAAAAGGGAAGATGAGGTACTAGTGTCTCGAAAATGGCAACCTCATATTGTGTAAAATTGTGTGCTCCCACCTCAGTCACCGTCGAACCGGGGCGGCACGGGCGGTCGTGATTCGCGTGAAATATTGTTGTCTCGGTCTGACTTCGGTCTTAGATACGTCTTTCCGTCTTTGTTCTTCTTTGTATTGCACAGGACTAGAAATATAACTGTGAGCGTATGTGTTTGCGTGTAGTTGTAACACATGCCAATTTTTGAGTAAGCGCTGGGAGAACGTAACCTATCTTCCCTTTTTAATTAATCAATGGTTAAAAGACCAACTTGCAATTTTGTCCCATTTGGTTTTCAATTTACAATGGCGTTCATTGCTAGCTGACTATGGATACAGAACTATATTAAAACTAGTATCTTTCGGTAAAATAAAGAAAGCAAACTGTTCTATTAAGGTGACGCATTGATAAACAATAATTTCAAATCGGGCGCCACGCCCCCATGAGCTCCCCCGCAAGCAGCGCATACCCCGTCATTTCTACGCGGTTTGCGAACTAGCACTCGCCGTCGGGCCGAGCCGCGTCGTAAGTACTAGCGCGCTTCTCGGCCCGGGACATCTAGACGTCATGGACTCGTATTAGCTTTATTTATATTTCAACCGACTTCAAAAAAAGGAGTTTCCCAATTGGACTGTTTTTTTTATTGTTTGTTACCACAGAACTTGTGACTACGTGGTCCGATTTTCTTTTTTTATTTGAAAGCTGGTGCTTCCCGTGTGGTCCCATTTTAATTTGGTCTAGTTTTGACAGTAGGATCCATGAAAAACTATATAATTAAAGTCGGTTTATAGTTTTTAAATCAATTATCGAATATTTTTTGGCGGTACTTCACAACTACCGATAGGTATCTTTATATAGGATGTTCAAAGGTTTGGTGGTGAGTACTTTAGACTGGCAGGCCTGAGTCGCGGGTTCGATTCCTGCATCAATACAAACTTAGTGTGATGAACATAAGTGAACACACCAACCTACAAACTTATATACAAATACAATACATACAAAGCAAAAGCCGGATTCTTCAATAAGACTGTCTCTAAATCTTCGCCTTACTCGATCAAATATTCACTGCTTCCAACTCTGATTAGATATTTGTTATTGCATCGAGAACCGGGCATATTTTAAAAACCGGTTCTTTCGGTTCCGTATACAACACAAAACCGGGAACCGGGTACTTTGTAGTGTCTTTTCAGAAAAAATATTTTGCTAGTTCCCCAAGTATGACTAATAGAAAATAAAATCAGATAATCATAAAATTCTATTCACCTTCATTCTTTAGGCGCAGGACCACTATGGAAATCGTCTGGCAGTGCCAAGATAAATATATTTATTTGCAGAAAACATGTGTATAAAAAATGACAAAAATATAGGTGAAACAACATGTTTGACCGGTAACGGTATGCAAAGTAGGTAGAGGGATGGCATGCATTTAATGTAACCATACAAAAGTTTAACAACTAAATAGAATTTTTCATTTAAAAATTCGTCAAGACTATGCTGCACATTTTGTACTTAACTATTTTTTTTTTTAAGTTATAATTTAAACATTTGTAACATTTGTCTCTATATAGTCTAGGTAATTTATTAAACATTTTGGATTAAGTAATTAATTCGATTGATAGTTACTTATTCGTTCTATAGATTGATAGGTACTTAATCGTAAATATAAATAGGTATTATCAACATTATCATTTATACCATTACGAATTTGAGATTTGTGTAGGGTTTAGTAGGGCAAAGCCACTATGCAATCTATTTCTCTAATATCCCTATCTATTTCATTATAATTCGCACTAATAATAATTCGTTTGTCCTATCAAATTCATACAAAATATTTTCGTAATTTTTCTTTGATTTTTCAATAGTATTCAATGTGTGTGACCTATAACTCTAATTCTATCTTCTTGAAATTTTAAATATTAGGTCCTTACATATGAAATTGGCGTTTTTCGTACTGGCCACTTTAATCACAAATTTCTCCTCTTTGGTAAGGAATTCCAAATTCAAATTTGTACAGCTATAGACTCATGTATTTGTGCTTCGATGATCGTCATTCATTTGTTTTTTTTCTTCTGTTTTTTTCTGTTTGCGTCACTCATTTTACAAAATGGAAAACTTAAAATATCGCATTATTTACGAGTACGAGTTCCGCCGTGGCACTAGTGCTGCGGAAACAACTCGAAGGGTGAATGATGTGTATGGCGGTCGTGTTGCAAAAGAAAACACAGTTCGTTTTTGGTTCCAACGTTTTCGTTCTGGAAATTTCGACCTGCAGAACAAGCCCCGTGGACGGCCTGAGACTCAAGTTGATAATGAAGAGTTGGAGGCTATTGTGGAAGCGGATCCATCGCAAACCACGTCCGAGTTAGCTGCAGGCTGCGATGTTAGTGATAAAACTGTTTTAATTCACTTGAAGCAAATTGGGAAGATTAAAAAGCTTGAAAGGTGGGTACCTCACGAATTGACTGAAGCAAACCGGCAAACGCGCGTCGACTGCTGCGTTACATTACTAAACCGGCACAATAATGAAGGTATTTTAAACCGAATCATTACCTGTGATGAAAAATGGGTTCTTTACGATAATCGGAAGCGCTCAGCGCAATGGTTGGATCCTGGCCAGCCAGCCAAATCCTGCCCCAAGCGAAAATTAACCCCAAAAAAGTTACTTGTAAGCGTTTGGTGGACTAGTGCCGGTATTGTTCATTACAGTTTTCTCAAATCTGGCCAGACTATTACGGCTGATGTCTATTGTCAGCAATTGCAAACCATGATGGAAAAGCTAGCGGCTTAACAACCTAGGCTGGTCAATCGCTCCACGCCACTGCTGCTTCACGACAACGCTAGACCACACACTGCGCAACAGACGGCTACTAAATTAGAAGAGCTTCAATTGGAAAGTCTAAGACATCCTCCGTACTCCCCGGACCTTGCTCCAACAGATTACCATTTTTTTCGAAATTTGGATAACTTCTTGCAAGGGAAAAAATTCAACTCCGATGGGGCAGTCCAAATCGCCTTCAAAGATTTTATTGATTCCCGTCCGACTGGTTTTTTTAGTAAAGGGATCAATGAACTACCTATAAGATGGCAAAAGTGCATAGAAAATAATGGTTCATACTTTGATTAATTAAATATATTATATTAAAAAATATTCGACTTTTTGTTCCTCCCATACAAAACGCCAATTTCATATGTAAGGACCTAATACATAAGTTTCACATCACAGAGACACAGGGATGTGTACAAGTAGTGACAGCTGTCATGTCACCATGCATTGGAACTTACTGCATAGCCACACGATTACAACTTCTTGTGAGATTGTTACTGCTTCTGGTTTGACTCAATTACAGCGCGATGTATTTGATGATCATTGCCTCATTGATCCGGGACCTGTCGTCGTACATGGCCACCCTCTCGAAATTGTTTCCGAGTACACTTACCTCGGGCGCTATAGCGATATTAGGGGAGGCCTATGTCCAGCAGTGGAGTAGTACAGGCTGATGATGATAATGAATATGTTTATTTAATTTGAATTTGATTGATACATAACATAAAAGAGATGAACCTACTCGTAAGTTTGATCTCAAGACTGTGCTGTTTTGTTTCTTTGTTATAATCGTTTTAGAGTACTTATTAAAATAGGAAGTTGATTTACATTACTAGGCAGGATTCGTAATTATAATAAAAAAAGGCTCACTACTATCGGAATTATCCGGATACGAAAATTTATCGGATAATGCAATCCCTAGCTTGGAGTCTCTCTGAAGGATAGGATTCGTAACGAATACATCAAACATAGTGTAGCCCTCCAACTAGGAGGGATGACAAAAAAAATGTATGCACCATCTGTCTGCAAAAGAATGCAGGCAGATGCTGCATACGTCACACTGAAGACAGGGAGCTATGCCGCTCATTAGGGGAGGCCAGCTGTGGACTAGTATAGGTTGATGATGATGATGATGATGATGACGGATCCGTAAAAAAGCGAGAAAGTGGTAATCCTTCCTTTATTTGTTATTTCGAGTATAGAGATACTAGAGATATGTATTATAATAAGAGTGGATGTTAAATCCACTCTGAACTGATTTCACGTCTTCATCTGATTTCACTCATCTGTTTTTTAGGTTAGTATTTATTTTTATGTTTCCGAACGGTATTTTTATGGATCAGTTGAGCTACCTCCATGGTACGTAAGAAATGGCGATCTTCATCGGGTGAGGTCCCGAGATTGAATTTGCCGATAAAATAATACAAAAATACGATTATGTATGAAAGCGAAAAAAAATCAGCTACCTCTAGATTGTTTACGTTTCAGACTGGTATTTATATGGATCAGTTGAGCTACTTATATATTGTTTACACTTCAAAATGGTATTAACATGGATCAGTTGAGCTACCTGTAGATTGTTTACGCTTCCGGCTGGAATAGATGTGGATTTTTTTAAAAGACCATTATTATAATCAATCATATACGTATTAGACACTTAGCCATTTATTACTTATTATTACTTTCATTATCTTTGTGATGAAAAGCACAGTCTTTGCCTCTGGGGAAAGTAACTTATTTAATCCTACAAATTATTAGCAAAACCCAGTCTCGGGACTAGATAAGTTACTTTCACCCCTTGGGTAACAATGTACTTTTTTAATGTAAATGCTTAACAGTTGTAAGGATATCCTTTTGAGTATAATATATATATATGCCAGGATGTCCTGCTCTTCCGATCAAATACATAGATAACCGAAAAACCGGTTTTCACCAAATTTGAAAATATTTACCGGTTTTTAAAATAACCCGGTTTTTACATCGATCTCGGCACCTTTCTAAATAATCGATAGGTACCGTTTCAGTTTTCAAATCCAGAGACGTGTCCTTGCCTTTTCTCCGACTTCTAAAAACGAGAAGGTTCTCAATTTGACTGTATTTTTTTATGTTTGTTACCTTAGAATTATTGACTGGGTGCTCCGATTTTTTTTCCGATTTTTCATGATTCCTTTTTTATTTGAAAGCTGGTGCTTCCCGTGTGGTTCCATTTTAATTTTGTCGAGAGCTGACAATGGGATCCATATAATTGAAGTCGGTTTATAGTTTTTATAAAACAAAATCAATTACCTCGAACAATTGTTTGCTAGAATATTTATGTTAGGTTTTTGTTTCTCTTTTCGATGACCGATGTGGCGCAGCAGGCGAAGGTCCGCATGCGACGCGGGAAGTTGCAGGTTCGATTCCCGCCTTAGGATAAATGTTTGTACGATGCGATCAGCAAATATTTGTTTCGGCTACTCTGGTTATTTTCTGTACTTATCTATCTAAGTATGTAATGTATTCTATTATGTACTTCAGTCCTCTAGTACCCATAACACTGTGTTAGCTTGAAACTACCTTAGATGATGTTGTGTGGCTTGTCCAGCATTATTATTATTATTTTGTTGGTATTTTTTAATACACAGAGCTTTTATCTTCATATTCGATGAATTTACGTTCTCTTTTTAATTTTTTAATAATTTATAATATTTTACCTAGAAAATAATGTTCATGATACCGTTATCGATGTCTACTAGGGCGTGGGAGCTCGATTGGCACAGGTCCGACGCTGATAACGCTCAAAAGCGGACTGAAGGGGGCCGCTTGCATACAAATAGATGCGAGACTTAGCTTGAAACGAAAAGTCGAAAGCGCCAAAACAGTTATTCTCGTGTAAAATAAAAACGATTAGTTATTATGTAAAATCCAACTTGAATTTCAAAGAGGGTGTATAGACTTATCTGTACACAAAATTTAAAGGCATAAATCGGTTTCGTTCGTCTGTAAAATGAGAAACCATATTTTTATAGACCACTTTTAGGGATTTTTTTTGTGCTGTAAAAGTTAATCAATCGTGAAACTACAAATGTACATTTGAAGTAAAAAACATAAAGAATTCAAAACATAAAAAACCTATTCCGAATGTTTTGTAATTGCTGAGAAAAATTGAAAACCATGATCCTCGATTCCCCAATGCTTCACCTTAAACCTATTAATATTATAAACGCGAAAGTTTGTGTGACTGTTTGTTTACCACGTATCTCCTACATAAATAGATGAAAATTGGTATACAAGTACGGTGCAAGCTCTGAGCTCTCTGAGATACGGGGCTCGATGATGCTTTGTAGATTGCCCAGAAATATTTATTTATTTATCGTTTAGTCCTGTAGGTATGCGTAGAAGCCGATGGCACTGGCACTTACTCCGTAAGTGTTACCATAATCATACGGTCCACTATCACTAACACAGCAGCCGATGTTTACTACATAACGGTGGTAGCAAGATAGTGGTGTATGGAACTGAAACTAAATCAATTCGACGTCCTTTTCAGCGAGTTCCCATTTGCGCAACTGAGATTGCGTAACTGCAAATAGTTGAGCACCGGGCTTTTCTTTTGTGCCAGACATATTGTTCTCCGTTCCACAACTGCGAATAGTTGCGAAACGGAGCTTCCCTTTTGTGCAACTCATCTTATTCACCATTGCTCAACTCGATATCTTTAGACGAAAACTCAAATTCAAACTCAAAAATGCTTTATTTCCATAAATACAATAAATGTACACTTAGAAAAGTTCAAATCATATTAAAAAATACACTGACACGGAAATAAAGTGGTATTTTTGATTTCGATCGCTTCGGTATGTAGAAAATTTATGATTTTGGTGGATATCGCATTTTGACATTCAAACAGGTCACCAGGTGATATATTCTGGGAGGAAATAAATGAAGAGTTTAAATTAGTTGTTTCGCCTCTATGCAACATTATTCTAACTTTATCTCCGCCAAAGCGTAGGCACGGCGGTTACGAACTTACGACATCTAATAAACCTTTTGTGATATGACCTACAAAACGTGAGGTTGTGGGGAAATCGATTTAAGACGACCTGTCACTTTATCGTGCCCATGCTTGAGTTCATGGGTTTCGAAATATTGTTTTGTCTCACTAACTCCCGATTACTCAAACAAAAATCGCGATTTTTTGGCTGTTTTCTATGAAAATCTGTCAAGTTTCAAGTTCAATCTGTCAAACGTACTAATAATCTAAGGTGTTTGTCTTTAAACGTACTAATAATCTAAGGTGCGTTTGAGTATTCGGGGTAAAGCTATTGGTAAATAAAGAATTTGAAGTATATTTCATTAACTTACCTAGAGTTTTGCTGTGCCATAGTCGGGTTAATATTTGATACCTATTAAGTAAAATAACTTATGTACGCCATCTAGTCAAATCAAGAGCTTCTAACCCGTTCTTTGTAAGAACTAAAACTGACAATAACATAATTAAAAAATTACACCAAAAAATAATAAACACAATCGGGTTTTAGTATAATTTATCTTGTTATTATTATGTTTTTTTCTGCTTGTGTGCAAATAAATTAAGACGCTATTACTATAATTAATTATCTTATCCTATTGAAGAACTTTAAAACTTAAATACTGCGAGATTCTAAACACAAGAGATTTGCGTTAAAGTTTTGTTCCAAAGTTTTCTGTTTGTTGAAAGTTCAATGCCGTTTTTACGAGGTGAATGAACGGCGAATGAATAATTCGTTACAAGACTTCAGTTCAAGGTATGAAACTATGATTCACGGCCTCTATAGGATGCCCAACGTAATGTCTAACAATTGTCTTAGATATTATCGTCTAGAGATATTATGAGGTGCAAACTTGGTATAATAAATATACCAAGTTTGCACCTCATAATATCTCTGATGGAAAGGTCTCTGTATTCTAATTACGTCAATGGAACTATTGGCTTATTTTATTATACCAAGTTTGCACCTCATTATCTCTGACGGAAAGGTCTCTGTATTATAATTACGTCAACGTCATTAGCTTATTTTATTATACTCGTACCAACTTTGCAACTCCTAAAAAATATTTCTGATGGAAAGTTCTCTTACCACCAATGGAACTGTCTTGTTATACCTACTTAATTTGCACCTCTTGTCTATGATGGAAAGGACTAAATTTGTACCTCATAATATCACTAATTGAGGGTTCTCTATATTACGATATATTTAATTTATATTTAAGTATATAAATAAGTTTGCACCTCATAATATCTGACGGAAAGGTCTCTGTATTATCATTCCATCAGTGGAACTGTGGTATTATACCAAGTTTGAACTTTACATCTCTTATGCAAACACAGTTCTTTGGCGCAAACACAAGCGAACTACTTCGTTAGTCACTTTACTCAGTAGAAAATGCTTACGTGCCAGTATTTTGTACTAAACGCTACTCCACCTTCCACCTATAATCGTTTAGTTTTTATTAGTTTCGTAGATTTACGGGTTAAGCCATGGTTTAGTTTAGTGTTTTAGTTATAAGTGTATACTCTCACGCAACAACCGAGCTATGGTCGACTAATAAAGCTAACCTGTGTTTCCGATTCCTTGAGCTTTTAAGTAGAACTAACTTAAAACGATCTCCAACGCCCTCTGGCCAGGTGGGATGACGATCTGCGAAAGACTGCAGGAAGATGCTGGAAGCGTCAAGCTGAAGACAAGACAAGACGCTATGGCGCTTAATAGGGGAGACCTAAGTCCAGCTGTGGACTAATTAGGCTGATTATGATGATGGATAGATAGATAGATTATGTCTTTATTGTTGTTCTTTTTTGTATTGTGCACCATCAATACAAAAAAGAATTTAAAATATGACTTATTGATGAGGTAGTTTGTACCAGGTAAACCTTCATGAGGCAGGGTTGTCCCAGACATGGAATAATATTTTTATTTAATAGTTAAAAAAGTGCTGTATTTCAATACGACCGTTCAGTGTGTCTACCATGAATTGTCACAGTTTAATCATCTGACGTTACTATTACTACAGTAGTTACGTAAAACAGTTATCTACGCGACTCACACTGCGCATTTTAATACCCAACTATCCGTTAGAGGCGCTTTAGACGTTTCCATAATTTTTTTAACTACAGTCGCTAGCGAGTATAGATTGTGAAAACTCATGTTAGATACACTGGTCAGGATGTTTTGGGTCATTCGAACTTTGGACGCATCGAACATTATTAACTATTTCTATTTATCTTACGGTATCATTCATTATTCATATAATATAACTAACGGGTGTTTACCAAATACGAGTATACACATTAAGCTAATTGTTATGAATTTGTTTGCACTTACAAATATAGATATGGCTTAGGGAGCGTTCAAGTATTACCTAGGTAACGCAATTTTTGAAGATTTTTGACCCCCCCTCCCCCCACTGTAACGCTCCGTAACGTTTTTCTGTACCCCCCCTCCCTCCCTTTCTAAACGTTACGTAACATTCAAGTGATCATTTTACTCTGAAGTCGCAAAAGTATTTTAGCTTTTTTTACTAATAAACTCTTCAAATAAAATAACATATTTATTTTAACCTTTGGCAATGCAATAATAAACAGGAACCCCAACTGAAATTAAACATTTTACTCGAAATAAAATCGTATTCTTCGACAGACTAATACAATCGAGGGATTCCCCGTAAAACGTAAACGAAAAGGGGCCAATTTGGGAGTTTTAATTCCCTAATTTTTTATATAAAAAAAGAAAAAAAATTACGTAACGTGTTGTAAGAAAGACCCCCTCCCGCCCCTGTAACGCATCGTAACGTTTTACGAGACCCCCCCCCGCCCCCCCGAATTGCGTTACGTAATACTTGAACGCTCCCTTAATATGCTAATAAATATTGTACAACAAGCAAGCTCAGCAAAAACTATTCGTTTCCACGAATCTTATGAAATAGTAGTTTTATTTCTTTGCTTCTATGCGGCAAATAAATAAGACAGGGTTCGTAAATATTTGATGAAACAGCGGGTCTCGGGAATCTCGGAATGTGTAACTGGACTCGTGTGTACAAGTATTACCTACGAAGAGAATAGATTCTGTGATTTATCAACTAGCTGCGCCCCGCGGCTTCGCACGCGTTGTTCCTATGGAAACGTTAAAAGGTGATGGCAGAATAAATCTTCCATTAAACTGCGATACCCAACCCGCATGCCCAGAGTGGGGATTATGGGCATTATTAGATTGAGCTTGGGGTTAGTGTCTATAACCATGACATATTTATTAGTTCTCTAGGATCAGGCTAGATTATATTTTCCACCATAGATTGACCTTTCTCACCCCTGGTCCACTGCTAGACACAGCCCCCTGGTAAGGGCCTTATTGGCTGTTAAGCCATGGCAATGCACATAATCCCCACGCTGGGCATGCGGGTTGTAGATCGCAGGCTTCGTAAATATTTGCTGAAACATCGGGTCTTAGGAATCTGGGAATTTGAATATCGTATCGTGTTTACACGGAGGTAGGTATTAGGTATCCTCCGAAGAGAATAGATTCTGTGAAATGTCTAGGATTACAGACTAGATTATATTTTTCATTGTAGACTGACCTTCGTTTGACCACAAACTAGAAATAACTACGCAAAACTCGGAAGTGTTCCGCGAACAACTACGAGTAACAAGGTAGCTCGATCGATGGCAGGGATGATAAAAATCATGATTTTTTAAAAAAAATCAAAAAAATCAGATTAATTTGATTTAAATCGGATTTATTTGATTTTAATCAGATTTTTTTGATTTTTTTAATGACCTGTTTGTTTTCAGTATGAAAGTCAGTTATTTATTTATAAAAACAACATATTTTAACATAATTAAGTGATTCTTTTATTAAAAAACGAAGTAGCATATTTATTTGCCTATTTAACAAAAAAATATTGAATTCAATTTACAAAAAATGACAATAACGAAAATCAACAAACATATATTCTTCTAAAGGTAATTAAAAAAACACCTTCATTTTGTAATATCTAACAAAAAATAATAATTAAAATAAAAAAGACAACATTAACAAATCAACAAAGAACCATTTGGGTTTGACCGCAGTTGCAGACTCATCTTTCCGCATCTTTCTTTCTTTCAGACATCTTGTTGTATTCACTCTTTCACGAATCAATCACAAAATGACCCGGCGACGTCCCTAGCCAGACACTTTTTGGCTGTTTTGGTTGCAGTAACAAAGTACTGATTTAAATCATAGATTTTTTTAAAAAAATCATTTGATTTTAATCGCGATTTAAATCACTGATTTTAATCAAACGATTTAAATCATATCATCCCTGTTCGATGGTAACAATGACAAGTGATTGTTTTGAATAAATTAAAACCGAATTTAGATTCCTATCCATACTCCTATAAAATTAGCATATTAAACTGTTTGTTACAATGTTTTTTACCACCTGAACCGCAATAGCCTGTATTGGTTTACTGCTCGACGCAGGCCTCCCCCTGATAGCGTGTTATTGGAGTTTATCTCATGAGAGGTAATGCCCATAATCCCCACGCTGGGCATGCGGGTCCCAACCCGCTCCAACCCCCATCCCATCCCATCCCAACCCGATCGCAGTTCGGTCGTAGCATAGTTCTGCAGAGGGCGCTGTTGTCCGGCCCCTGGTGGATATCCCATAGTCGCCTCTTACGACACCCACGGGAAGAGATGGGTGGTGCAAATTCTAAGCCAGCACCACACAGCTATAATATTAAAATTGGGTGGTGCAAATTCTAAGCCAGCACCACACAGCTTTAATATTAGAAATAAATTATAAATGCGAAAGTTTGTGTAAATGATTGTTACCATGGATCTCCATAACTACTTGACCGTTTTAGATGAAAATTGGTGTGTCGATAGTTTAGGTTCTAGAATAGCACAGGCTAATCTAACATTTAAAGACAGACAAATACGATCACTAGCCAAACTAGGTGTAAATATATGTAAACAAACCTCCTATAGTTAACTTAAAATTATAAAATTGCCCCCTTCAGGGTAGCTGCCGTTTTTTTGTAGTTAGAAGGTTTTGTTCTAAGGAACCTTCTGTTTTATTTTAAAGATAAAAATATAGCTATTTTTAGTTTTTTGAAAAATAGTACAGTTCGCTCAAAAAATGACATTGATTTCAGATCATTCCTATACCAAATATTGCTTACAATTATATCTAAAACTCGGCGCCAAGAGTTTTAGATACAAATTGTTAGAAGTCACTTTTGGTTTATTGTGGTTGGTTTAAAATTATAAAGAGGAAAGATTTGTTTGTTTGTTTGTATTGAATAAGCTCCGAAACTACTGAACAGATCGAAATAATTCTTTCATCATTAAAAAGCTTACTTTTCAGGGAGTGACATAGGCTATATTTTATCCGGGAACTCCGACGGGAACGGGAAATACGCGGGTGAAACCGCGAGGCGCTGCTAGTCATAAATAACATTCCACAACAAGCTCAGATAGTGTAGAAGCCAGTATCCACCATTGATTTATTAAAAACGAAGATGAGATACTGGTTGCTCGAAAGTGGCAACCTAAAATTGTGTAAAATTGTGTTCTCCCACATCAGTCACCGTCTGACCGGCGGCGGCACGGGCGGTCGTGATTCGCGTGAAATATTGTTGTCTCAGTCTCACTTCGGTCCTAGATATGTCTTTCCATCTTTGTTCTTCTTTGTATTGCACAGGACTGGAAATATAACTGTGAGCGTATGTGTTTGCGTGTAGTTGTAACACATGCCAATTTTTGAGTAAGCGCTGGGAGAACGTAACCTATCTTCCCTTTTTAAATCAATGGTATCCACTCCTATCCCTACGATCGTTTAAACAATTTTCTGTCTGTATAGTTTGTTAAACTTAACGATATTATTATGAAAACATTATTTAAAACAAAACTTATGCAATCCACTTATCAGAAAGATAAATTGCCACTTGTTGTTGACTGAAGATATTGCCTATCTAAAATACTATTATTATCTCTTTTTTGAAATATTATTCAGTTATTGTCTTATCAGCAAATACTTCCAAACATATTCTTAAGGTCACGCGACGTGAAATGTAATTATTTATTGACGTGACGTCTATTCAATCGATGAACATGGGTAGCATGTTCAAAAAAGTGTCACGTTGTTGATGATGTTGTCATGACGACTGAAGCACTGAATAATTTCGTAGCTAACACCAGAATGGCAAAAACAGTATGTATACTACGAGGTAAGATTTTCAATAGATCAAGTTTTTTTTAATGTGAAATAGACTTTTGTTTGACCGCAATCTCACCTGATGGAAAGCGAAGATGCGGCCGACGGTGTATCACGAAGGTCTAGAAGATACCTATTCACCCTTG
This sequence comes from Eupithecia tripunctaria, assembly GCA_955876795.1. Lineage (NCBI taxonomy): Eukaryota > Metazoa > Arthropoda > Insecta > Lepidoptera > Geometridae > Eupithecia > Eupithecia tripunctaria. Next base: position 4,319,532 of record OY041621.1, read on the forward strand.
TCTTGAAGAGACCCAGGTTGTAATTGGCCGGAAATACAGAGGCAGGGAGCGAGTTCCATTCCTTTGCAGTGCGAATAATAAAGGTGGAGGAAAACAGCTTAGTGCGAGTGGAGGGTACATCCACCAAGTATGGATGGTAAAAAAAGAGAAATTAGGTTATCAATCAAGTAAAATTATCGTTCCTAAACCCACTTTAGAGACAACCATTTTTTTAATAAAACAGATCCCGATTTCTTATCACATATTTAATATTTATTTATAATACTAAACTACTGTTTCTGTCCGCGCCTTTGCACGCGTTGTTTCTATGGAAACGTTTTGAATTATTTATATACTTACCATGGAAACGGATATCTTATAATCTTGATTAAAAGTAGTCGAAATATTATTCCAGACCGATATGTATTATTATCTTTGCTATTCAGCCCGATCCGGTCCGTATTTTTGACGTAACAAATCCAATCCATTCATCCATCTTTCTTTTGTGTGACCGTGTTTTTGCTTCGTAGCGTCATCCGACCAACATCAAACGAACAATTTACATCCATCCATCTAAACTTTGCTTAGCGTGATCGAATAACTAACAATTATTTTCTTCATACAAAACGTGTATATTTAACTCCTCTCCTTTCTAACCATGCACGTTTTGACATCCATCCTTTTTGCCGTCCATCAGAGCATCCGGTCCGTATAGACATTTTGACCCCTGCACATTCCAACCGTTAAACATCTTGTCATGTTATCTTCCCGGCCCCTAATGATTTTTTTTAGATATGCCACTTAGTTTAATTCCATACGCCATCATTTACCCACATTCAGCATAGTTTAGCTAAAATCTAATAATTCTTCTAAAATATTTCCTTGTCATACAAAAGGAGTTCTGTTATCAAGGTAAACAGATGAGATATGAGATAACCGTAGATTGACGCATTCGTGTTAATTAGCTTCCGTTTAGGCAAAGCACGCTCCTGTAGAGTTGGAAATACTTATCGCTTCTTTCCACAAAGAGACTCAAATGTTTTATCTACTTGCGAAAGGGTTACCTATAATATTTTTTTTTTTAAACTGTAAACCGACGTCAATTTTTATAGATTTTTCATGGATCCCATTGTAATAACTGAACCAAATTAAAATGGGACCACACGGGAAGCACCAGCTTTCATATTAAAAAAAATCGGACCACCCAGTCAAAAAGTTCTGAGGTAACAAACAGAAAAAAACATAGTCGAATTGAGAACCTCCTCCTTTTTTCGAAGTCGGTTAAAAATAGAACAGAGCCATACCACCCTCTCAAGGTCTCCAGGATCCCCGTAACAAAAAGTAGGTGAAGATGATGGATGACACACTGAGTAGGTTTTAGTAGGTTTGACGACGAAAGCAAGCAGCTGCGGTAACAGTAAATATAGCAGTTTATACAAGTAAAAACAATTTTGCAAGTGTCTTATGTGTATCTTACAGCCATTTTCTAGAACGCAGATAACCTTCATAATCTTCATTCTGGATTGGTCAAGCGCTTGTCAAATCAATCAACTAATATGTGGTTTTCCTTTTTTGTTTAAACAGCGTTCGTGCAACCAGATTTGATTTGAGCAGTGTGTCTAGTTAATTACCTTGTCAACTGATTTGGGATTTGATTAGCGTTCGAGAAACCGGCTGTAACTTTATCATTGATATTTTAATTCATGTTATACTATTGTGCTATTGATTGACTCTACCTATATTGAAATATTGTTTTTGGATTTGTATAACTTCAGCTTGTTTTATTTATAATCTCTCATTTATGCATGTAACCGCTGCGCTGTAAACCTGACCATGGTAGACTAGAGATACCTACTATAGTATAGATATACATAAGACCAATGTACACATTACCTAGTTTCACAGCAATACATTCGTTTATCATTTATCATATGTGTTTTACTTAATGATCCATTCTAGCCTGTCGAATAAACCAAAGGCCAAAACCGAAATCTAATAATAGCTCTGGAATTCAATAGTTTCTATCGTCGAGAAATGCGATAATTATATTATGAAATTGCCAGAAACCAATAGAATCTGCAGAATTGGCTGCCGAGCCTCGTGACCCGATTCAGTGTGTCAAAACCAGCTTCAAACTTGTCGTATGCCCGCATTTCTGTTTGTAGGTCGGTTGTGCTCGTAAATGCAGCGAATTTTGGTCTATTTAGGTATTTGCTGAAGTTTGCTGCTTGTCTACTGAAGTAGTATTTTTGTAGATGCTTTTGAATTACCGTCAGTGAAAAAGTTTTCGGACTGTCTGCCGTAAGCGTAGAATCCTACTGGATATTATGAACGCAAAAGTTTGTTAACATGTATGTATGTTTGTTGCTCTTTCACGCGAAAACTACTGAACGGATCGGGCTGAAATTTTGCTGAGGTACATAGTTCCACTTGGAACTAAAAATACCTAGATGGCGCGAAAATCCAAAATAAAAGTTTCTTATGTCAGTAAGTAGTAAATAAATAGTGCTGAACAGATTTTCTATGGTTTATCCATCCAGCATGGAGCATGTTAGTAAAGAAACCACGATACAAATAACAAAAACTCGCTTGCTTGGCGTCGAGTTTCAGATATAATTGTAAGCAATTTTTATTGAAGGAAATGTAAATTAGTAGTAAATTACGTATAAAAGGACGCGCCAACATAGTGAATTTTAGGTTAAGTATGGGCGGTTTGTATACGTTTATGCCTCATTCAAAATGGACACGGTATAGAGTTGGAAGAACTTAGGTACATCTTCGCATCTTACATCCGTAACGAATTCGTCAAACTATGATAGTTTTTATAGTAAGGATCAAATGCTTTATGATTCATGAGTATGTAAAAAGTGATAGATATTATACGTTTAATCGTAAGCTTCACCCTGTATATCGTTTCCATGATACAATTCAATAGCATCGATCTATGTTATATCAGGTTAATTTGTCTAGACGGCTGGCTTATCCGAATTCTCTGATGACTTAATCACAAGATCATCGATTTAGATTTTAAAGCTTTGAGATCTATTTATAATATTCGTTTTCTTGCCTGAAACGAATTTAAGGCTCTTCATACTACATACATAGTAGTAACGGTTTTAATTTGCATATCCTATAAATGTCCACTGTTGGCTGACTGCTGCAGGGGTATTTATAATTCATTCGATTCGTTTCCGAAGCGAAAACGTCAGATTCGAATTTGAATTCGATTATCCGACGGAACCTTAGAACGTTATTTTGATTTGTGAAAAGTTTCCGGTATCGAATCCCTCTCGTCGGCCTCTCCGACGAATTCTAATTAATTTTATTTAAAAAAACTATAGTTTTTTTAAATAAAATTGACAGTTTTTCATGAATTTTCATGGATCCCGTTGCCAGAACTGAACATAATTAAAATGGGACCACACGGGAAGCACCACCGTTTTTCATATAAAAAAAGAATCATGAGAATCGGACCACCCTAGTCAAAAGTACTGAGGTAAAAAAAATACAGTCGAAATGATAACCTCCTCCTTTTTTGAAGTCGGTTAAAAATTCTCCCGCTGGTCCCTTAATTCTTGCCAGTCTTCTGATATTGAACTCGTTTCTTAAATATTGGATAGAAAGAGTTCCCTTTCCATTAATACATGAAGCTGCCTTTTCCTTACAATAAAATCTTTCTTGATCCGACTCCCCAGAGTATTTCTCTTTGCAAACGGATCAACAAAAGCCCAAATCCCTTTTCTGTACTTACCTAATGCATCCCACATTAGATCCCGACAGGAAAGTTGGAATCACTGCCTATAATTGACGCATCCCATGGCGTAGTGGGCAGTCCGCTTGAGTCGCAGGAGGTTGCGGGTTCGATTCCCGCCTCGGGAGAAAAGTTTCTACGATCTGCAGATATTTGTTCTGGGTGTTTTCTATGTATTATTTTGACAAATATTATCTTTTTTTTTTCGAATGGACTATAATGCTGTTGACCGCAGATGGCCATGACAGCGTTAGCGGACTTTTGGCGGCCTATGATGTGTGTAATGTATTGAGTATAATATATCTGTTATCTAGTACCCATATCACAAGCTGCTTAGCTTGGGGCTAGATATGCTATGTGGATTGTCCAGGATTATTTATTTATTATTATAATACATAAACTCAATACATCGATGTAAGTAAAATTCGGGAGATTGGATACTACCTTCTGGAAAGTGGAACGCTCAAATTAGGTCCCCACAAGTAAGAGACAGGGCGCGGCGCAGCAGATCTATGATTCATACCAACCTTTCCTCTGCCCAGAGAATTTTTCTCTACGCAAAAAGATCAACAAACACCACCCCTTTCTGTACTTACCTAATGGATCCTACATTAGATCCCGAGAGGAGAGCAGCTTATAATGGAAACCAAGCCTATAAGCTTGATTCAATTTCGCTTCCACTTCCGTTGGCACTATCGATGCTTTTACTATAGGGTAAGAGCATCGATAGGTATTGAATCTCGGTATTAGAATCCAAGATATTCTTTTGTTAACAAAGACACCACCAGCCAACAGCCTGTATTGGTCTGCTGGTTGACGCCGACTTCCCCCTGATAAGCGCCTTCTCTCAGGGGTAATGCCCATAATCCCCACGCTGGGCATGCAGGTTGGGGATCGCAGTTTGGTGTTAGAATTGTTTTGCTGGAGGCGCTGCTGCCCGCGCCTCTAGATATCCCTTAGTCGCCTCTTACGACACCCGCGGCTAGAGTTGGGGCGGTGCAAATTCTAATCCGACACCACACGCCTACTAAACAAAGACACCAAATATGAAAATTTATTAAAATCTTAAATTACAATAACAGAATGTCGAAGAGGTTACATTTACAGCAAGGTAATCATTAAAATCGACAAAAAAGTACAGTTTTCAATGAAAATTTGTCAAAAATTCACTTGAGACGTGATTAATTACTGACTAGTTTTTTTCTTAAGTTAGTGTTTGTGTAGCGTTGACAGTTACTCTCATTAATGACAGTTAATCTCATTAATGATGACTGTCTTTTTGACAGCTTTCATTCAAAGTCAAGTTGATTTTATATTTAGATAAATAGGTAATATAATACAATAATTAATGATGTGGGTGGATTGAAAACACTACGCTTTGATTTTAGTGAGACGTTGGCCATAGGTGCTTTTTCGTGAAACGTTGGCCTTAGGTGCTTTTTCGTGAGACGTTGGAAATAATTTTCGTGAGACATTGGCCATAGGTGCTTTTTCGTGAGACGTTGGGAATAATTTTCGTGAGACATTGGCCATAGGTGCTTTTTCGTGAGACGTTGGGAAAAACTCATTAACACTGAGTATTCGGGTGTAAACTGTAAACCCGTATTTGAATGCACGTTTTTGTGCTGTGTGTGAAGCACAGAAGAATAAATAAATAAATAAATAATGCTGGACAATTCACACAGCATTATCTAGCCCCAAGTTAAGCAGAGCTTGTGTTATGGGAACTAGATAACAATATATCATAACATAACAAAGGTATACTTTGGATAAATGTGCCTAGAGCTTAAGACAGTTGTGTGGATTGAAATACAATAGATACCAGCTATCAACTGTAGGTATCAGTTGACGGGATGCCATTCTCATTATTCAACATAATATCACCCTTTGTTTGTGACAAGCTTTGTCTCACAGAATTATTCTGTTGCCATCTTACAGTAGGTAGGTAATTAGGTATATGTCGAGGTTCCGTGTGTACGTTTTATATGTGATTATTAGAAGATATTCCGTGATCATGGATTAAAAAAAAAATTGCCCCCCCCCCGGAATTAAATTCCAGGCCATTCCGACCGTCTTGGGATAATTCTCTACAGAAAATTAATCATCTTGCTGGTGGTAATAAATTTACTTTTAGAGGATTATATTTGCTTTTAATTTCTCCGAATGGCCTCGAATTTTATTCCAGATTGTCGTAGGACCACTGGAAACAAACATTTCCTAACTATCATTATAATATACATATATAATAATCATTCCTCAACTAACATTTAGGAAAATCGTAGTAGTATACCTACTGGTAGGATTTTCCTAAATGTTAGCTAGGAACGATTTAGCTATAGGTATATTTCTTCTCTGCTTCAGTAAGAAGATAAGATACGTAGATGTCATACATATGTAGGTTACCATTAATATGATTAACAACAAAATTAGGCAGTTGAAGAAGTAATTTCGCAGTTGTTGCGAAATTACTTCTTCTAAAATTGCCATTTAACTATTATAATTAAAAGAAAAAAAAGTTTACAGTATCTTCAATTATTATTGAAGTTGCTCTGTCTGTATAGCGATACATATAATGTCTACCATGCTTTTTAACCGACTTCTAAAAAAGGAGGTGGTTCTTAATTCGACCATAAACCATATAATTGAATTCGGTTTATAGTTTTTTTTAAACAAACTCAATTACTTTAAGTCATTTATCTGGCACATGGCGGTTTTGTTTCCCGAACATATGGCATGTCACTCTTCTTAATTACAGAAACAAAAGATTATCAGCCTGTATAAGTCTTCTGCTAAACATATGCATAACATAGGCAACATAGGTCTGACCCGAAGGAAAAAAAATATACACATAGAATTAATACATGTATAGGTACGTAGTTTTAATTCTATGTGAAATATTTTCCTCGACGTCTATCAGGGTCTACAATTATTACTCTCTACGTCAACTCTTAGATTGCTTTCGCTGTAATAATTATTGAAATATAAACAACGACTGAAAGTTTATAAAGAACGCCTCAAGAGCAGGCCACAAGTTGTCAAATGCAGGAGCCCTCCTACGGCACGTTCCAACTCACCCCGTAACAACTTTCTGACTAAAATAAAAAAATCTCTATGAATATAGAGTTCGCTCTATATTGCAGAGACGATCTATAGCTAGAATGTTGGATATTTCTTGTAAACAAAAATACCTCTGATATCATCGCAGGAAAACGCAGAAGTCCGCATTTTTTTGGTATAGTATAGACCCTATGGCACGTTCCAACTCACCCCGTAACAACTTTCTGACTATAATAAAAAAATCTCTAAGAATATAGAGCGAAGCAGAGACGATCTATAGCTAGAATGTTGGATATTTTTTGTAAACAAAAATACCTCAGATATATCATTGCAGGAAAACGTAGAAGCTGTTTTTTTTTGGTATAGACGACTTTTATTCATTAATCAAATATCTGTTCTCTCGTCCCTTTTGAACTCTTGTTTTCACCTTTTTTGCTGCGCACGTGTAATTTATTGTTGAAGTTTTGATTTGAATTGGTTGTCTTGTTGTTTTCTGTTACGGCAGTTTTCAGTTTTTTTAAGTTAAATTCATAATTCATTTATTGTTTGTGAATCCGGTAGTATACAGTAAGTACATAAGACTTATTTTGAATCCCTGAATTCCGCCGTAGGCGTACAAACATATCATTATACTATACATTTTAAAAGTACCTATTGTGACTAACAATCAGTATAATTTTATTTAAAAGCATGCAATATTATGATTTATATTTACAACTTCATCATTTTCAATCAGTCAATTGCAAATTATGAAACTTAACATAAGATATAATACTTAAATTATTAATTAATGTCAAAATCAGCAGGAGATAAATACATTATGTCAAAAGTGAAAGTTAATTTGGTCAATTTATAAAAACAATGTCAAAGAATAATGCTGTCATTAAATTTCATAATTTGTATGGTCATTAAGTTTAGCACTAAACTGGTTGCTGGACAAGTGACGTTTTTTTAAATAACATATTTTGGATTCTGGAACCGAATATTGGTATAAATCTCCATATAAACCGAGCGATACGGAGAGGATCTCGCTTGACGGACAAATATCCGTGACGCTTTTAGACGAAGCCTAGACTGCGTGCATTCACTGCATACCTAGAGCCAACTATAGCTGTGATCTATGTTATAGCACATTATAGCCATGATATAGCTACAGTAACAGTAACTGTAGCATTCTGTAAGTTCATTAGAGTTCAATTCATGCTCAATCATTGTGGTCAGATTGTTGTCAATTCGTGTGAGTAAATAACTGAGTAATCAGGCGTATGTTTTGAATGTTGGATGTACTTTCGCTTTTGAGTCACAGAGGGAACAATATAAAAAAATACTTGAGATTTTTCACACGACTATACTCCGATTCAAAAACCTGGTTATTTTTGTATAGGTACAAAGTGGTTACTAAACCTAAAGAGTATGGGTGGATATTATTTAACGACATTGTTCATTGATCTATGATCGAAGCTCAGCACAGAAGGTCGAAATAATTTTTTGGAATTCATCATATTTAATTGACTCTTTCATTTTCGAATATAAATTTAAACATTATCGCTACACATGTGAGATTTTGCTTTGGTGAAGTAAGTGTTTTAGTTTTTAGTGATAACCTTGCTAACCTTGTTTGTTGTTTTCTGTTATTGTTATGAGATTTTGTTAAGTTTTTATTGATGAATGTCTTTGTTGACATAAAATATATTATTTGATTCTGGATCGGAGTATAGTGTGAATTATTTTTGTTCCATTCATTCTATCTCATCTTCCAAATGAATGACATTTGACACATTTTAATTGAAAACTGTCAAATATTGCTCATTTGCGGCATGCATAAACCTGGGTTGAAGATTTATTATTAAAATCAACACAAGTATGTTCAAAACGATAAACTCAAAACTACAATTAAAATTTTGATAAGCAAAACTTGCAAATGGATTATAAGTGTGCAAAACTATTATAGAACCTAGATAATTGTAAACACTCGATTTATTTTTCATACGCGACCAACCAACGTAATTTAGGCTGGCTTAATATATAGAAGTCATGGAAATGGAACATTGTAAATGTTCTATGCAGCATACCTACAGAGCTAGGCTGGCTATGTTAAAAAAAAATGTTGGACAATTCACGCAGCCCCAAGCTAAGCAGAGCTTATAACGCATAATATGGAATATTAATATAAATAATGGACCAAACCGAGTTCAAATGCGGAAATCTAAACCTACTGATTCCGTAGTTAGTTAACTCTGAAATCACAAAACTTATCTTTCACCCAGCTTTGTCATTCAAAAACAAATCTATTTACAAACAATTCTGAGAAACTCCAAGCTACTTATCTCTCCCCAACCACATTCCGTCGAAGTTGCCTCAACATTTTGGCGCTTTTGTATAATATACCTATACACTTATCCATTATTCCTTTGCCGTGCCAGCCCAAGGACGTTTCCTTACGCGTGCCAACTCACTCACGGTGTTATCACAGGAAATCACATCCTCGTTAAAGGAACACCTCCACCGATGTGTGCCGTCGGTGATATTTTCTTAGCTTACTCAATAAAGTAAGACAGATTGTAGAAGGCTTAAGAATCTATCTATATTTATATATTTTGTATTGTATTTTTGGAAGACATCCCCGGTTTTTTTTTCGCATCGCGGATAAACTGATTAGTGATTGCATTATAGGGAATAAGTACTTTTTAATTCTAGAAAAACGGCTTGGGGCTAAGCCGTTTTTCTAGAATTAAAAACTACGAATAAGAATAGTCAGGAAGGGTAATTCAGAACAAACTTCAAACAAAAAGTGGGCCTAGCTCAAACCAAAATGACGTATAAGTCAAAAAACGAATCATAGCCAAAGTTCCAATTAGACATTGCTTCGTGATTAGTTGAATTCAAAACGAAAGCAGAGATTGGTTGGCGCTTGCTAAATGAAAGCGGTGATTGGTTCGCGCGCGTTCTGCAATGTCTGCTATGACAGCTGAAACAAGGCGGGGTGGATGATGTTATGCAATAAGTAGAGCGAACCAAGTTATTAATAAATTAATATAATGGTCAACAATGTTTTTTTATTAATTTGTTTTTGTTACTTTGTACACATCAATGAAATCTATGTTCCGCAAAATATGATTAATTTATTAAGTTTTAGTCTAGAAGACATTAAAAAAGAGTCTTTCTTCGCAATGTAGTGAAGACGGATTTCAGAAGTTCAACGATAATATCTTCAGTATCAAATATTTTAGAAAAACACTGTGTTGATATTACTGACAGATTACTAGCTCAAGTAAGTGATTTTCCGTGTTCATTTATTTTTATTTATATCTTATTAGTGTCTCGGTGCGTAAGCATATATTTTAAACAAAACCACCTATGGATACGAGAGTAGATCAAAATCTTTCAAATTAATTAGCTTGTGAAAATATACATTTTCATCCATTCTGGATAGTTGATTTTGGCTTGCAGTAATAAATTACCCGGCTTTATTACCCGGTATAATTATATATATAATTTATTCCACGGTTTCTGGCAGTTGAAGCGTCGTTGGTCTTACATGTTTGATAACACCGTGCAATTCTTCTCTTCTGTTTTATACTCTGCTGGTTTTCATAGTTTTGGCAGGAAAACTTAAACACAAAATACAAGCAAAATAAATACATACATAGTGTTATATATATATCTTAATTGTATTTGTTACATTTCAATATTTCATCAACAAGAAGAAAAAAATTCTAAGATTAAAAAATATGTATCTCAAATATAATAAATCAATAACTGACTTCAATTTGCGTATTATTGACCATAATATTGTTTGTATTAATAACAAATAAACGAAATCAAAAATTTACTGACTTCATATTGCATAGTATTGAACATTTCATTTTGATGACGTATTTGAACATCTATGAATGTAATTATAATTTAGCTACTACTTACTAGTGAAAAGTGATCCCTAGGCATTTTAATCTTGTATGGCTCCTGCACCACTTACAACACATGTTGGCATGATGATTCACAGCTATTTCACAAAGATACTCACGAAAACGTCTGTGCAGACTGGACGTGTGTTCGCTTGCAAGATAAATATCCGACTGATTGCGCGCTGAGCCCGACTTTTAAGCCCCGCCTACTTTAGCACAACTTTGGTTGGGGCATTTTTTTAAAGCAGTTACTGTTCCTGACTATTCTTATTCGTAGATTAAAAAGCACACTGAAGATAGAATCGAAAAAATATTTACCTGGACACAAATCATAGTTTCTAATAAATCGCCGCGTTTGTTTCGCCTGTGGAATTGTTCCCCAAGTTCCAACAATTTAATAATTTTGTCGTGATAATTCGAACGTGCTAATTACAAATTATGCGATTATCGTATAAGTTTACCGCTGTACTTTGAATTATGGAGGAATTTATAATATGTCATATTACCTATACAGGGTGGGGCAAATTCTTGGCCCCTTCAGGATAGCTACCGTTTCTTTTGTAGTTAGAAGGTTTTGTTCTAAGGAACTTTCTGATTTTTTTTGAATAAAAAAATATTGACATGTTTAGTTTTTTGAAAAAATGTACGGTTCGCCTAATTAATGACATTTGTCAAAAAAAACAAGTTGGTCTTAATCGACTCTACCTACCTACTTCCGGGTTTTATTTCTTTCTATTTCGGGCGGTTACTTGTTATATTTCCTCGGTCAGGTAATCTCGCCAAAAACTTTTAAAATATTCGCAAAAATCCGATCGTTTCGTCATCATCGTCTGACTCTAAAGCTTCTACTTCATCATCAGCCTATATTAGTCCACTGCTGGACATAGGCCTCTCGTAATGAGCGCCATAGCGCCCTGTCTTCAGCTTAACGCATCCAGCATCTGCCTGCAGTCTTTCGCAGAACGTCATCCCACCTGGCCGGAGGGCGTCCTACACTAAGTTTGCCGAGTCGCGGTCTCCACTAAAGAACTCGTTTACCCCAGCGGCTATCGGTTCTTCGCGAGATATGGCCGGCACACTGCCTCTTCAGTTTGCTAATTCTTTGAGCTATGTCGATAACTTTCTCTGTCGGATGTATTCGTTAAAGCTTCTACTGTAGCGCTCAAAATACCTTTTATTTTATTGCATTTTCAACTCGAACAGTAGTTACACTGTGTCAGGAATTTTCTAAAGGTTGGTGCGTAGGTTTTATATATTTAGATACAACCAGCGTTACCATAGATACCTTTTGTAAAGTTATAATAATGATGAGACTTTACCTTTTAGCTCGCTACGAAGAGACACCTGCTGCTATTTAAATTAGAATTAGGTAATTTTTATTTTGTAATGTTCTCATTTATATAATAAAAGTTGTGTGTACTTCATAGTGAACTTTATAGTTTATTTAAGTATACAGATATATTATTTAGTAAAAAATAAAATTACAATCAAATAATTAAAACTAGTATTTACGATTGATACAATTGAGCTAACTGCAGACATAGTGTAGACTAATAAATACCATTTCTGTTTTCTGGCGCATACGTCCAATCTGACAGCAATTCCTATTTTATCATATTTTTACGTATATCATAGGAATTTTTAAAAATCCTACGTTCAGTTTGTGGTATCTATTTTAAGCTATTTTTTAATACCTCTTTTATAATTTTATCTCATATAGTTTAGGAGGAGATGCAAAAATAGAGTTTGGTGGCCAAAAAGCGCAACTTCGTATCTCTTCCTAAGCTTTACAAAATGAAACTATTACAGAGGCATTAATAAATAGCTTATAATAGATACCACAAACTGAACGTAGGATTTTTGAAAATTCCTGCGTTCAACGTAATAATAAGATATAATAGTTGGGGGCGCCACTTTCGCTGGTGTATGGGCCTTAAAGAGCATCTTTATCTATACTAATATCATAAAAAAGGGAAAGATTTGATTGTTTCTTTGTATTGAACAGGCTCCGAAACTACAGGACCGATTTAAAAAATCCTCATCATTAAAAAGCTTACTATTCAGGGCTATATTTTATCCCGGAATTCCCACGGGAACAGGAACTACGCGGGTGCAACCGCAAAGCTAGCTAGTGCTAGTCAATTCATAATCCTAGTCAGTATGAAACAAAATAAAATTTAAACCGGACGTTCGAGGAGGTCTTTTAATAGACCGTATCTCCCGCTTCGATAACCGATAATATCTCGCTCGTTATGTAATGGAAGTATATTTTACAGTCAAACTTGAAATCGAACAAAATTAGCTTTGACTAATAGTACATAAGGTAAATTCAGTTGGGTTCAGTTCAGCAGTTTCAGCTGGGTTTCCACCGTGAGCGGAGGAGACCCATTCAGGACTATGTTTATGATGCATACCCGAGCCAATATGACAGCGCTACTTATATTATCATATTATTACGTTTAACATGGGAAATTTTAAAAATCCATCGTACAGGTTGGGGTCTCTATTATAAGCTATTTTTTAATACCTCTGTAATACTTTTATTTTATATAGTTTAGGAAGAGATGCGAAAATAGAGTTTGGTGTCCAAAAAGCGCAACTTCATATCTCTGCCCGAGCTTTACAAAATGAAACTATTACAGAGGCATTAATAAATAACTTATAATAGATACCACAAAATGAACGATGGATTTTTAAAACTTGCTGCGTTTAATGTAATAATAAGATAAAATAGTTGGGGGCGCCACTTTTACTAGCGCACACACGGGCCTTAAAATTAACTCCGCTCACTCATCTCTCATTTCTCGCTCATTACTATTTCGCTGTGGATACTCTATTTTGGCCAGGGAAAAAGTTTGATCAAAACAAAAATTTGTAGGTTTGTATTTAATGACCGTCTAATCTAAGTTACTAAAATGCCGATATTTTTTAGTGGAATTTCAAATCACATCACACTAATAGGTATTATAAATGCGAAAGTGTGCATGGATGTATGTATGGATGGATGGATGGATAGATGGATGTTTATTACCTCTTTACGACAAAACTATTAAACGGATCAGCTTGAAATTTTGCATACAGGTAATTCTAATCCGGGAATCAAACAAAGGCTACTTTTTATCCCATACATCAGTTCCCGTGGAATAAAAATCACCTTTAAATGCTTCCATACGAACAACGCATGCGAAGCCGCGGGGCGCAGCTAGTAGTGTTATAATGTCGAATTGGAATTTTAAAGACTGTGTTGAAACCGTAAAAAAATATTCTGTCAACGGTTTACGTGCCAGGGCCAATTCTGCGGCACCTTTCGCTTCGCTCATGCTTTGTATTCACAAACGAACCATTCAACTTTCTTCCCCTTCGCACCGTGACCAGCACTTCTCACCTAAAAAAATTTGAAGAATTCGTATTTTAACCGATGTTTAACAATCAAAGACACCATACCAGCTTGGTTCAAAGGAGCATGCATGATAGTTCCATCTAGTTTTTAATGATATTGATTAATATTATTATTATTATTCATATGTTACCAAAACTAAACTACACAATTTTTTTCTATCGTTATAAAAGGGTCGCAATATTTTTAATGCTGCAAATTGGTTTAGTTTTGGCTACATCCGAATTGACACCATTTTTAGCCAAAACTAGTTCCGCCCGCTTCAGATTCGGACTGTAACATTCTAACAGACATTCCTACGGTTTCCAGTGGTGAGGTTATCGAGTGTCAGACCAGTCGGGCTTCGGTTAATCAAAACAACGTTTGTTATCTGTTCTATTGTACTTGGCAGAGTCCTAGCGGCTTGTAATACATATTTGGATATAATTGCTTGTTTTGAGTTTTTTTTTACGATTTACATGGTTAACGTAAGTATTGAAATTCGATGATGCCCGCAGTAGTTTTTAGTAAAAACTGTGTCGCAGACACCATCGCCCTCCTCACAGACAGGATGACATTGCATTATCTTTTAATAAGTGTGCAATAAAGAATTTTCTATCTAACTATCTTTTCAACTATTAGATAGGTACTATAATTAATGAATAGATGTAGAATCTTTAATGATAATATAATATTTGATTGAATATTTAAACTTAAACAGATGACTACATAGATAGGTACAACAGTTTTAAGTACATACAGTAAAGAGTTGAAGATTTTGTATATTTTTAACCGGTTCTCAATTCCACTGTATTTTTTTAATGTTTTTTACCTCAGAACTTTTGACTGGGCCGGGCGGTCCGATTTTCATGATTCTTTTTATATGAAAGCTGGTGCTTCCCGTGTGGTCCCCACTTTTAATTGGGTTCAGTTCTGATGGGACCTATGAAAATCCATGAAAAAACTATAAAAAATGAAGTCGGATTATAGTTTTTAAAACAAAATAAATTATAAGGATATTTTAAGGTGTTCCTTATAAATTAATACAGTCATATATTGAAGCAAAAACCAATGATGATGAAGACTTATTGTCAATAAACTCTCTTGATAACCTATGCAAGTGTTATCTGAGCTATTTAAGTTTGTTTATAGCTATTAGCATTAGACTGACACATTTAGTTAGTGCAGTCAACGTAAACACACGACTCTTGTAAACATTACAACTCATTTACGGTGATATATCTATTTGTTATTAGAAAACAATTTACTTGTGTGGTCTGTTCTATGCAAAAGCACGCTCCCTATTTATTGTTTAAGTAAACATTGCCCTAATATTTTGTTTAATATTTATTTAGAGTGCCTAAAATATGAAATATTTTTTTGAAAAACGTATACGATACCAAAGCTAGAACGTTTAAGCATAACACAACATTTATTTTTAAAAAATGTAGTTCCTAGTCAAATAATATTGTTTTGTTCATTCCACGCTTTTATTTTCTGTTTGGTAGTACGACTGATAATCAAATAGTCTTCAAAAACGGTCAATGGAATCGCACATGCACGAACTCTAGCTAATACTCAAGCATTTTCTAGTTCTACATCGAATCAATTATATCGAGCTTTAACTATCACTTTAGTGTATCCACTGTGCAGCAGTGCTTTAATCATCAATTCATCACCTTCCATCATCACCAGCTCAACCTACCACGCCGGTGGAAATCCTCAGTTTATTCGCAGTCCAGGTTAGTCGGTATCATTATTGCCTGGGGATTTTCCCACGTCCCTGCGCCGAAATAGGGGTTGGCTCAGCATGTGCTGAACATAGCACAGCGCTGTTTTTCAGCCAAAGACTTTGACGTTACTGACGGAAACTTCACTTCTGTCATTTAATCCCTCGGAACAATAACAGTCAGCCCATTCTTAAAAGACTTTATAGTCGCGCATTTACCAAACAGAAAATAAGATCGTGGACGGACTATAGGTAAACGCGTTGGCTGCATGCATTGTATTGCATTGCAATGCAACGCTCTGTATGGTAAAGCTGATACGCTGCGTCCGACAGATAAACAGCTTTCGGGTCACGCGTCTCTTTGACTAGTTAAATATTTTTGTTTAAATTACTGGATTATACATAACGTTTTACAATATCCCTGAAGTTGATAAACGCAGGGCAATGGCTCTTAGAACATGCCTCTAACATGTGTGTCTTTCGAGATTCGTATAGGTATGTAGGCGTAAGTTTCGTTATGTATGACGAAATAAGTATGTTAAGTTGGAATTGGATACTAAGTATTTTTACGGTCAACTTCTATTTTTATTTTTTTAGTAAATTTTGTTGCTAGCTAAATTTGAAGCCAAAGTAAGCAAGGCCATCCAATATTCCTTAGCCCGGAATTTATGTCAAGCGTTTAGTATAGCGCCGACGCTACGCCGAAGCATAGCCTAAAATGTTTAATACAACACTTGCTTTTGTAGTTTACTAGCTTTTGCCCGCGACTTCGCACGCGATTTTTAAGTACCGCATTGTCCGTCCCCGGGATATTGTTTACCTCTATAAAATGTCATTAACATCTGTTCAGCCGGTTAGGTGTGATAAGTAAAGATTTAAATTCTTAAATACGCCCTTCCTTACTATGGCAAATGCCACAATTTATGGGCGTAAGGAAGGAATGCGTGCGTTAACAAAATGCACACTATGAGTAGATAAAATTAGTATTTTTATCAATAAACCTAACTGTTATTACTGCTGTTTATTGTGCAATCACATTGCACAAACTTTTGTGAACAAGCACACCACAAAAACACACAATTCACTAATTCCAAATAAGTGAGCTCACTCACTTGGCAACAAATAGGGCGCGGTCTCACTACGAAAAGGGCCTATCTACGATTTAAATCTTTGGTGAAAAGGTAACAAACAGACAAAAGTTAATTTCGCTTTTATAAAATTAGTATGGGTTACGAAATCCTCCGTGCGATTTTGAACCTTACGTTCCTCTAAAATCTAAAACTGGTTTCAAGTACAAGAAATGGTGTTGTAATACCGAATCGGCAAACCTGTTCCTCTGACTGCTATCTGACTGATCATTATTTCATCTCGTCTAAGACTGTAGTAATAACTTAGACTCGCGTGTCGGCTGATCGGTTTTATAGTGTTAGTTTTATTTTGATACGACTGCTCGTGAACATGAAGAAAAAGGATTACAGGACGTTTCCTAGCACAAGTACGTTTGTTATTGTTTGTTTGAAGATTCACTAGTCTCAAAGATGTTAATAATAGAGAGTAGACCACACCAAAAGTAGACTAAACTAATTTGACAGGTCTATAAATGATATTTTTAGTCCTGTCATATTAGTTTAGTTAAGTTTTGGCGACATCTGAATAGACACCAATATCATCTGACGATAAATTGTTAAAAGCTGGCGCGATTGTCTTTTGATTTTTCATAGTATTATCCACGCTGACGACGTCACAAATCGCCTTTTTTTCATTCACATTTCGGCAGCTTTTAAAAATGTACTTTCTTACCACATTATCCACTCTATGTATACTTATAATTATAACAGATGTTAATATTATGTTTAATTTCGGTTTTATGGTGTGTCTGTACTGTAGTCTATATAAATCGAAATATTTAGTTATTTCTGTGGTTGAGTCACTAACACCTCCACCGATTACAGTAATTACAGTAATCTGTGTTGACCTTGTAGAGTCGAAACATGTCCGCTGATTTCAATGCGTTATTTTTTTTCTAATATTTCTGAGACTGGCCGATATATCAGTCTTATGTTTACGATTTTGGTGTCAATTTGTTCTCTATCCGATTTTCAAAGAGTCGTACAGAACCCAAAATCGTATCTGAGAGTGTACTTAGTTATTTTTATTGAAAACCTATACAGCCGTTCTCTTGTTTCCATTTTGGTATCAACTTATTCTCTACCCTAGTTTTACAAAATCGTAAAATCTTAACTCGACCTCCAGGGAACCCTCCAAGGAGCAGTGGCATTTCTGTGGTCCCTTCCCTTCCTTCTCGATTTTTTTATTGACACCAACAACAACGTTACGATTTTTAACCGACATAATTAAAAGGAGGAGTTTCTATCTTCAGCTAAACTAAAAATCTACAAACATGCGTACTCATGTTTTGTTTCCATAGCAAAATTTTAAATGTAACGGTGAACAAGTGTTTGCTTGTGTAAAATTCTTAAAAACTTTACTATTTTTTACTTGTGATTTTTGTCTCTGAACGTTGTCAATATGCCCCTCCCCCAAATAAAATCCTGGATCTGCCCCTGCTTGTGATGTATTGTTGTAACACAGGCCAGCTGATGAGTGAGCGCTGGGAGAACGTATCATATCTACAGATCTCACTACTAATGTATAAAGTACACTTTCTATAGCAAGCGTTCATTTGGCATGCAAAACGACTGATTCAAGCGCATCTCTCTATATATACAGATTCAATTCATAAGACCTACTGTTTAAAAACGTGCGCACGTGCCTGTACAAAGAACAGTGGACATGTCTACATCTGTTCATAAGTTTATTCAGACTTCGATACGGCAGACGAGTACATCCGATGTGATAAAGATGAATGAAAGCAATTAATGTGATGAAATCTACAGTGTACTTATTGAGTGAGTCTGAACAAGAGGGTATTTGACGTTAGTAAAGAGATGTCATCCTGAACTATCTGCGTATTTACGTAACTACTATTGTATGTACGTCAGGCGATTTAATTGTGACAACTCCTATTTCCATACAATTTGGTGCAGCGCTATCAGCCGTGCGGTCATATACAGATCACGCGGTCAGATACACTGTGTCTACTATGAGTTTTCACAATCTATACTCGCTAGCGAGCGACTGCATAAAAAAAGTTTATGGAAACTTCTAAAGCGCCTCTAGCGGATAGTTGGGTACTGAAATGCGCAGTATGAGTCGCGTAGATAACTATCTGCGTATTTACGTAACTACTGTATAACGTCAGGCGTTTTAAATGAGACAACTCCTATTTCCATACAATTTGGTGCAGTGCTATCTACGTGCGGTCATAGGTATACAGAAAAAAATATGAAAACTTCTGAAGCGCCTCTTGCGGATAGTTAGGAACTAAAATGCGCCGTATGAGTCGCGTAGCCATATTAACGTTACTAGGTACTGTTGTATCGTCAGGCGATCTAACTGTGACATGACAACTCATATACAGTGTATCTACCATGAGTTTTGGCAATCTATACTCGCTAGCGACTGAAGTTAAAAACTGTATGGAAACTTCTAAAGCGCCTCTAACGGATAGTTGGGTACTAAAATGCGCTGTGGATAACTCTATGCGTATTTACGTACCTACTGTAGTAACGTCAGGCGATTTAACTGTGACAACTCATGGTAGAGACACAGGTCTATTATTTATTATATAAAACGTTTGTTTTGTTTCAGGCTGGGATGAAAACGGTGGCGAGAAGGCGCCCTTCCTACGCAATGAGCCGGTTAAACTCACGCCCGCGTGGGAGGGCACCAACCTGCCAAATGATACCCTCAACTTGAAAGGTAAACACAGAAACACTTGAACAAATTCCTATATTTACCCGACTGAAGGGTTATGATTCAACGTGATGATGACATGGCGCTGAAACAAATCTCATTCAAACAGTATGAGCAAAAAGTAACGAAGACCTTTCTTTCGTTACCTTTTTTATGTTTCACGAGCTGCGTCCCGCGGCTTCGCTGGCCTATCCCACGGGAACTGATTTATGGGATATAAAGTAGCCTATGTGTTCCAGGCCTAGAACTACCTGTATGCAAAATTTCAGCCCGATCCGTTCAGTAGTTTTTGCCTGAAAGAGCAACAAAAATGTTTACATGCATGTTTACAAACTTTCGCGTTTATAATATTAGTAGGATTCTCGTACTGAGGAAATTTGATTCAGCGCCATGTCGTCATCATCATCAACCTATATTAGTTCAGCTTAGGTAGCCTAAGGTAGGTGCCTAATGGCACCTACCATAAAAATCATGGCCACATGTTCTAACAGTAGGTTTTACGAACAACGGTCGATCATGTTTCACACATTCACACAATAGATTTCCATTTTCTCAAGGCATTTCTTAAAGATAAATAAAAGCACAGAATAATACTACCGTATTTAGTAAAAGTAGGGAAATAGAAATAGAAACGTTTATTTGTAACTCAAACACATACAATTTAAGATAAAAGGAACTTAAAACTAATACAATTTGTTGGAGTTACAAAACGGTCCCAGTCTCAGCATGAGTTGGTTGTATTTGCGTACAACCAACGCTGGTCTTCCGACTGAGCCGTTTCGTGACGTCACGGACTAAAAAATAGACACAAACAAAGACAAACATGTTGAAGAAAAACATTGGCAACGGTTTTGTTAAACAATACAAAACAATGAAAGGAAAATAATTATTGGTAGTAGGGTAGGGTGGGTGAGAGTACCTTTCACGAACCGATACGGTTCTAAAGTGGGAAGGCCGTTTGTCCAATGACATTTGAACTTGAAGGCAAATAAACTCTGCAAGATAGGTAGGTACATGTTTTTTTTACCGACAACAAAGAGGAGGACAATTCGACCTTGATTGTTTTTTTTTATATTTGTTACCTAGAATTTTTGACTGGGTGTTCCGGTTATGATGATTCTTTTTTTATTTTAAAGCTGGTGCTTCATGTGCGATCCCATTTCAATTTGGTCTAGTTTTGTCAATGATATCATGAGAAAACGATATAATTGCCTGACTCAAAAATTATTTTAGGCCGTCCCGTCAGTAAGATTAATTCCATAGATTATTTGGACACAATCTTTCTACAGGGTGGGGCAAATTTTTGGCCCTAATTCCTGAGATGCCTTCTAAATTAGCCTACCAACTTGAAAAAGTAGTTACCTACATACGATTTTAAATTAAGAACCATTGAATGAGTGACATTGTCGTTTTCACTTACTCGTTTTTCATAGAAAATGTATGGGAATTGTTTTTTTTAATTATTGTCAAAACTTACGATTTGATTTGGTATGTTACTTTGGTAAAAGTGTTCCTGGTTGGAAATAGAGTCGATTAAGACCAACTTGTTTTTTTTGACAAATCTTATTTTTTGGGCGAACCGTACTTACTTTTTTTCAAAAAACTAAAAATGGCAATATTTTTTTCTTCAAAATAAAACAGAAGGTTCCTAAGAACAAAACCTTCTAACTACAAAAAAAAAGGTAGCTACCCTGAAGGGGCCGAAAATTTGCCACACCCTGTATAGAAGAGCCTCGGTACCCACGGACCTAGGGTCTCGACTCCAAGGGTTGCAAGTTCGACGACCTCAATGGCGTGGTGGGCAAAGGTCCGCCTGCGACGCAGGAGGTTGCGGTTTCGATTCCCGCCTCTGGACAAATGTGTGTACGATCTGCAGATTCTTCAGGGCGTTCTGGATGTTTTCTATGTATATTAAAAAAATATCTATCTATGTAGTGTATTGTATTATGTATATGTATCTGTTATCTACTACCCATAACACAAGCTCTCCTTAGCTTGGGGCTAGATAATGTGTGAATTGTCCAGCTTTATTATTTAATTTTCAACTTTTTTTTTCTTAGTTTTATTTGCTATCAGTCTCTGTTTTGAACTATGAGCAGATTTTTTGTGTGGTGTATGTCGGTAGAGTACTCTTCACACCGTAGGCAAGCTCTCTTCATCTTGATAAGTCACACCACTCAGGTATGTTCTTTTCTTTTAAGCCTCTCTTTATCTCTTTAATTTTCAACTATAAAAAAAAAATGTGTAGGCTCTGGTCGAGACCTGAATATTTATATGTATATTAAATATTTCGACCTCCTCGGCTCAATGTGCCGACTCAAACAATCAGAAACCTCGATTTTCATTTTCCAAGTAGGTCGACCGTTCAAGTGCGGTGCGTACTATGACTTCCTAACTTCTGCTCGTGGTTTACCCCCTTTTCCGATATAGAAAGTCGCCATTTTGTTAGTCCAATCTTAGAACCATTTTTTTTTTAATTTTCCGTTTAGCACTTTCGGCTTCAAGGACATCTAAACATACATACAAACTGTCGTATGATCTTTTAAAATAAAATTTGATTTTGTTTTAATAAACTACAAACCGACTTTAATACGATAATTATATATATAGTTTTTTCATGGGTCCCACTGTCAGTACAGAACTGGACCAAAATAAAATGAGACTACACGGGAAGCACCAACTTTCAAATAAAAAATAAATTATGAAAATCGGACAACGCAGTCGAAAGTTCTGAGGTACAAAAAATACAGTCGTATTGAGAACCTCCCCCGAAGTCGGTTAATAATAACACGTTCATTAAACTCCTGATATTTTCAGTAACTATATGTATGACTAGTCGACTATTTTCCCATTTGTCTGTGTCTACTCGTATAAAAACAAAGCAATAAATTGAACCCACATTGTAAATCAACGAATAATTTCAATTCAACCATTTGACTTGTATGAAGTTGTATGACATATCCCACGGTCTCTGTAAATTAATGAATCTGAAGAAGTGGCACGCGTCTAGTGTAAATTCAATTGTAACTGTAACATGCAGGACATTAACCTCTTGACCGTATTAATTAACTCGTCATCTGCAAATGATACCCTCAACTTGAAAGGTAAACACAAAAACTCCCACTAATTCATTATTTTAAACATGATGGCTCTGAACCAAATCTCATTCAAACAGTATAGTAGTATAAGTACGCGTATAAAAAGTAACGAAGATCCTTCTTTCGTTACCTTTTTATGTTTCACTAGCTGCGTCCCGCGGCTTCGCTCGCCTATCCCACGAGAACTGATTTATGGGATAAAAATTAGCCTATGCGTTCCAGGCCTAAAACTACCTGTAACTGTAAGTAACATGCGGGACATTAACCTCGACCGTATTAATTAAGTCGTCATCTGCAATAATCTGTATACATAACGCCCACTGCTGCGCTGTGCCGGGGTGTCGTAAGAGGCGACTATGGGATATCTACCGCGGGCAGGCAGCAGCGCCTTCTGCAGAACAATTCTAACACCGAAATGCGATCTCTAACCCGCATGCTCAGTGTGAGGATTGTGGACACTGTCCCCCATGAGATAAAAGCCTATATAAAGCGCTAGTTGGGCCTGCGTCCAGTTGTGGACCAATATACTGTAACTTTGCACGTACATACATGTTTATTTATTTTCTGTCGTTATATATTATTTTTATAAAATAAAATAATTTCCTTTTAAACAAACTCAAAATGACAAATTAAACTGTAAATTATATAAAAGTCCTATTAATGACTTTTATATAATTTACAATTACACCTACGATAATAATACATACCTACCTACCTTTATAGCTACCAAAATTAATTTCATAATGTTCATAGCAACAATAATGCGTTGAGGTATACGTCCACTGGTGATGGCGTCTCCCAAATAGGTAAAAGTAGGGTTTTGCCATACTCACCACGCTTGGCAGGCGGATTGGTTATCGCAGTGGAGGTGTTAAAAAATACCCAGACGAAAACGAGTTGTAGGGGTCGATTCTTGCTATTCATAAAGTAATCTGAACAAAATAGTTCTTTAACCAGAAAATGGCAAACCTTCACAAATAACACCCCAAAAGTTTGATAAGTTATTTGATTAAACAATCTAAGTAGTAAAGTTTTGTCCGTATAACTTCTCGGATTATCTGAGTTACAGTTACAGCGGTAGGCATAGGTCTATTCGGAGTTATCTGACCAGTGTTACGGGTGTAACGTAACGTGTTACACGACAAGCGTTCGTGCAGTCAGTTCGAGGAAAAAAGGCACTCGCAACGAGACGGATTAGCACACGGCAAAGTATAATGTTCGCTGAGATTGGTACATTCGGCCGCATTAAAAAGCGCCTACAAAGCCGCTAGCATAACTAGTTGTTTTTAATTTTTCAACCTCAACCTCAACCTGTATGGGTCCACTGCTGGAAGCAGAACACCCCCTGATAAGCACGTTATTAGTGTTCATCTAATGGGGGGTAATGCCCATAACCCCCACGCTGGGGATCGCTGTTCAGTGGTCGAATTGTTCTGCAGGGGGCGCTGCTGCCCGAACGTTGGATATCCCTTAGTCGCCTCTTACAACACCCACGGGAGGAGCTGGGGTGGTGGATATTGTGCGGCCAGCACCGCACAGCTTTTAATGCATATGCATATGCGTCGTTAGTAGGTACTTACCCACTTATTCATAATGGCCTGCTAACATAAAACAGCTGCTAAGTAGTGTTATTTCTCAGTGTGACTTATGTCAATAGAAGAAGACAGAGCGAGATTTAGCAGTGTGCTAAGATAGCAGACTATTATGATTAAGGGGGTCAGCCTTTACCCATATAATATTAATGAAGAATTAGGTAAAACTTAAAACAGGCATGACTATGTAAAACGAAAGCCTACGTTTTCACATTTTCTCTACGTAACCCTCAAACTCATTTAATAAATAATTAGTAATGAATAGTTTTACAATCGAAAACTAATTACAGGCAAATGGAAACACAGTAATTAAATGTTAATGTGAATATTAAGAAGTTGTTTATGCGCTGGATTTGAAGGTAAGAGTAACGAAATATGGGCGAGAGACTATCTGAAGAGAGAATATCTGATTAGTTTTATTTTAGTATTCTACTTTGTGCCTAGAGAGCTTTTTACCAAAAAAGACAGCTGAAGTACCTACGCAGCGGTGTGGGCAACGCGACCGAATAAATTTAGTAGAGTTAAAGGATTAAGGCCCGTATTATTAAAGCTTCGCCAAACATTACTTATGCAGTCATTACGTGAGTTCTACTCAAGCTTAGAATCTCTGCTCAAGTTTATCTTTGTTAAAGAACGTAACTCTGACGCTACTTAGCTAGTGGCACTAGCTGTGGGCACTAGCAAGATCTCTACTTGAGAGTAATTTTTCATAAAACCGTGAGAGTATAAGATTTTTTACGTAGAGGGCTTTTACAAAAAAAATTCAACTGTAGCTAATTGGAGCAGGTGTAAGCTATTACTACAGCCTACCTACAAGCATACATTCGCTGGACCAAGGGACGTTTTGACAGGGCAATCGTCAATCGCCTATGGATGGGACTCTCTCGAGTACCAACGACTGTATGCAGTGCAGGGTAGGCTTTGCTCTTAGTTTTGTACGAATCTCTTCGGGTAAAAAATCTTATACTCTCACAGTTTTACGAAACATTACATACTTAAAATTGTTTCGTTTATCGTTTTGTTAAAACCAATGATACATTTGTTTCTCTGATTGTAGTCTTCTTTATATAGACTTCACATTAATTAATAATT
This sequence comes from Eupithecia tripunctaria, assembly GCA_955876795.1. NCBI lineage: Eukaryota > Metazoa > Arthropoda > Insecta > Lepidoptera > Geometridae > Eupithecia > Eupithecia tripunctaria. The sequence goes on from OY041621.1 coordinate 4,344,927, forward strand.
ATAGTAGAACAGTTTTTATTTCGAAACCATCAGCGCCATCTGTTGAAGAACTTAAGAACTAGAGTTCGATTTTTCGGAAAACTGCTTATCTGCTAGAACCCGTTAAACTTAGGTAAGGTAGGTATACCTATCATCAAAATATTCTACTCTTCTAATATCAAATTAAGCTTTTTAATTATTCAACTATTAATCATGGTAGGTGATGTATGAAATTTCATACATAACCTACATTGGTAACTAAACATGTTTTAAAAAAATCTTGAAAACTTACAAACCAAAAAATATTAAACTGTCCTAAACACATTTATTGTGAATGAGCTAATATATGAAGGTAATAAAAAGGCATACCATAATTTCAAACCTATTCGAGAAAGCGTTATGGCCTCGCGGTTTCTCTCCTTGCCTTTCGATCAGGAGGTAGCGAGTTCGAATCCCGTTGTGATATAACCGTTTTATATACACCACCCACTCCCAAAGTGGTCATAGCATTTATTGCTATGAGGCACTTATTTAAAAAAGTGGGCAAATTGACAGCTTTGCTAAAACACATGCAGGTTTCATTCAATGAATTTGTGTGCACCTGAGCTTTGCGACACTTTTTGCATAGAATATTAATTTCATCTGTGACTCAAATTCAAATTATTTGACTAAAGTTGCATCATTCAATGAAATCAAACATGCACATGGTACCTACCTAGAATATAATACACGAAGATTTTGGTTTCAAGGTTTAGTCATAGTCATACGTGTTCTAAAAATAGAACGTCTCTTGGGTTTGTTTACATTGATGGTTATCGAAGGTGTCGCTAGGTGGCGCTATTTGTATACAACGATGTTGATCTAATACTTTGCTGAACTTATTAGGAACTTGTTGGTCTACCAAGATTCGTTTCTGATTTGTTTTCGTGCAAACGCTGATCTTATGCCTGCGACATATGAGTTGGTTTTCCACGACAACGTAAAAAAAACTTCGAATTTCTTTTTCCGTGTACAAATGAAAATAGCCAATGTTACGCAGATGAACGCAGTTTTGGCAATGAATTGTGTTTTCAAAATTCTATTTGCTCTTTTCTCTTCATAATTTAGTTCATTTCGGTAGTTCATATTCTTTCTCGGTAGTTCATTGGTTGATACTGGTACCGCCTCGCCTGTACTTCCGTTTGGAGTATCGCCTATATTTCTAGTTTTATTTAAAGTGAGTTTAGTTTTTTCATGATACCTTCCCTGCGAGTATTTACATTACCATGCAAATATTTTAGGGTAATGTTTGTATAAGTGTATAGTATCATCATCATCATCAGCCTATATTAGTCCACTGCTGGACATAGGCCTCCCCTAATGAGCGCCATAGCGCCCTGTCTTCAGCTTGACGCATCCAGCATCTGCCTGCAGTCTTTCGCAAATCCTCATCCCATCTGGCCGAAGGGCTACACCAACTACACTACGTTTGCCGAGTCACAGTCTCCACTCAAGAACTCGTTTACCCCATCGGTTGTTGGTTCTAACAACCGATGGGGCTATGTCGATAACTTTGGTTCTTTGTCGGATGTATTCGTTACGAATGCTATCTTTCAGAGGGACTCCGAGCATAGCTCTTTCCATAGCTCGCTGCGCGACTTTGAATTGGTGGACTAACCCTATCGTGAGTGTCCACGTCATAGTATATAGTTAGAGCGTATGGTTGGACAATCCACCCAGCATCATCTAGCACTAATTAAGCAGAGCTTCTGTTATGCGTACTTGACTGATATATTACATAGAAAGATCATTTTGATTACTTACCAATATCTTCATAGAAAATAACCAGAAATCCCCATTGTTTTTCGAATTTACATAACCTATTTGGATTCTAAAAAAACAATGTATTTCAGGTATCATGTAGGCAAGCAAAAGCCTTTTCTGAATAATAAGTAACAGAAAGTAAATAACGGATTACCTCCGGTGTCGCTTCATTTCCTCGTTCATTTCACTAAACACTGAATTTTTTTCGTTTTTCCAGGTGTTGGCATGGACCTAGTGCCACCAGCTGACAAATGGAACCTTGTCTACTTCACCCTGATGCTGCACGGCCTCGGGACCCTTACAGCTTGGAACATGTTTATCACAGCCAAGAGCTACTTCGAAGACTTCAAGCTTAAGGACACAGAATATAAAGAGAACTACATGGTCTACGTCGGATGGGCCAGTCAGATACCTAACTTATTTTTCAGCTGGTTCAACATCTTCGCTAACATTGGGTAAGTTATAAGTTCCTTTTGGAATGCGGTGTGGATCCAGCTTAGAATTTGCACCAACTTAACTCTTTCCTTGAGCGTCGTAAAAGGTAACTTAGGGGTATCCACTGGAGGAGAGCAGGAGCACCCCATATAGAACAATTCTACCACCGAACTGCAACCCCCAACCTGCACGCCCAGCGTGGGGATTATGGCATCACCCCAAATGATGAGAGCCAGTTAGGCGCTTATCAGGGGAGGCTTATGTTCAAATAAATTTATATTTATACATTTCACAAACTTTCGGCTGTTTGACATAAGTTCTTATTGATATTCTCTTCATTTCTAGATATAAAAAATACCTACTCGTGGTAGCACCCGGTATAAAATAAATTTTACAACTTTCGGCTATATTGACGACCTATGTGGTGGGCGATGGTCCGCCTGCGGAGCAGGAGGTTGCGGGTTCGATTCTCGCCTCGGGACAAATATGTGTACGATCTGCAGATATTTGTTCAGGGCGTTCTAAATGTTTTAATAATAAAAAATATCTATCTATATGGTGTATTGTATTATGTATATCAGTTACCTAGTACCCATAACACAAGCCCTGCTTACCTTGGGGCTAGATAATGCTGTGTGAATTGTCCAATATTATTTATTTATTTACATTCTCAGATTTTTTTCAAAAGTTGATGGTAATATTCATATTAAAAGTAAAGAAAACATGCAAACAAACTTACTTATATTTTTGATAACGGGAATATTTATTAATAACTATTTCTTTATTTATTTCCAGGGGCAACCTGTCCACACGAATTGTCTGGGCGCTAATAATAGAAGTGATTATTTTCGTGCTGACCATAATCCTAGCCATGGTCGACACTTCCCAGTACCCTGGATTATTCTTCTGGACTACTATGATATTGGTCTTCTTTTTGAACGGTAAGCTGTTTGACCTATTCTACTATCTCTATGGCAATAGAGATGCGCATGTCTTATCACTCCAATGAAAAGAGTGATATAGCTCATTTTGATTTAAAGATATATATCACTCATCAGTAGATCAATAATGTAGTCCTGTTGAGTTGAGTAGCTCATGAGCGAAAGATAAAAAAGATATTATAATGTCTCCGTTCAACTGAGCTACGTAGCTATGAAAATAACTTCGGTACACTATTATGTTCTCTATACAACAAAATTCAGAAAAAATACTTAGCAGTTAACATTGAAACTGTAATCAGTTTCAATTCGATTACCCCGTAAAGGCCTGAACTTGGTCTTGCTGTCTATCTCTTTTTTTCCCGTTGTATCTGTCATCGTGCATTTCACTCCATCAAATCACTCGCCTAGCTCACTCGTCTTCGCTCATTTCGCTCAGCACTTTTACGGTCAAAATGAATTAATGAGCTAAACGAGCGAACGATATAGTTGAAACCAAGGTTAGATTCGCTCAGTTGAACGGATATATATCATTTGTGTCGCTCACTCATGAGCTACACACCTCTTTATGGCAAAACTTCCTCTTCATTACAGATGTAAGTTAACTACGAACCAGACAAAGACCAAACTTTACTAGAATATGCGTGTCAATCATTGATTTATTAAAAACGAAGATGAGGCACTGATTGCTCGAAAGTGGGAACCTCAAATTGTGTAAAATTGTGTTCTCCCACATCAGTCACCGTCTGACCGGCGGCACGGGCGGCCGTGATTCGCGTGAAATATTGTTGTCTCAGTCTCACTTCGGTCCTAGATTCGTCTTTCCGTCTTTGTTCTTCTTTGTATTGCACAGGACTGGAAATATAACTGTGAGCGTATGTGTTTGCGTGTAGTTGTAACACATGCCAATTTTTGAGTAAGCGCTGGGAGAACGTAACCTATCTTCCCTTTTTAAATCAATGGTGTCAATCCTACTAATATTATAATCGCGAGAGTTTGTAAACGTGTATGTTTGTTGCTCTTTCACGCAAAAACTACTGAACGGATCGGGCTGAAATTTTTGTAGTTCTAGGCCTGGAATAACACATAGGCTTTTTATCCCATAAATCAGTTTCCGTGGAATAGGCGTGCGAAGCCGCGGGACTCAGCTAGTTACACATAGAAAACTCACGTTTCTAAGGGGCTGAAATCAGATACAAGGGGGTTAGAGGGAATCGCATAAGTGAAAAATAAGTGTGGCAATAAATGGGGTAACTGTGGCATTCTAAACTATTGCAATATCTAGCATTTATGACCGCCAATTGTCACTTAGTTTTAATTATTTCATGTTTATTGTTTCTTAGTTTTATGTGTGCAATAAAAGTATTTTCTATCTATCATTATATCTATGTAATTCCGCATATTAAAATATAAGCATCGCTATTACTAGTATGTATAAACTATTTATTTTTAACGTGATAACGTCTATTAAATCGATAAACATGGGTAGCATGTTCAAAAAAGTCTCAAATTTGGACCACTGGAGATACGAGTTCTAATTTCGTCTAATAGATAGCGTTGATAGCTAGCTAACATTAAAATGGCAAAAACAGTAAAAAAAAACTACGAGGTACGATTTTCAACAGATCAAATAAATGACGCTATCACGTAAAATTATCGTCCTTAAACCGACTTCAGAGACAACTATTTTTTAAACAAAATCATTGTTTTCAAACCATTTCTAAAAGTTCAATATAAGTAGAACTTTCATCTTGAACTATAACCTGAATGCTTTAAGCATTGCTAGTGTGGTAAACCGATCACGTAAATGTTACAGACGTCAAGATGTAAACTATGAACAGATATTATCATAGAATACTTCAAAAATGGTTGGAATTACACTAAGAGCTAGCAACGACAGTTTTCAGTGTTTTGAACAAGCTCGCTAGAGGAATTGAGCTGATAATCTATTATGTTCATGGTAACTATTATGTCCATGTTAATTAACCATAAAAAGGCATTTGTTAGATTTATCGCGTGGAAACCTGAAAAAGGATAATAATTGTCTAAAACTTGCACCCAGACTGAACCTAGATGCGGCGCTTGAAAATCTTACTAGGTATATGAAAAATTAAAACAAAGTAAACAATGTTAAAAAACTGAAAAATTATTACAGCACTAATTACCTCTACTCTATAAGCTACCTTAACATAAATACAAGTTTTACAAGATCCTGGGTTTAGAACAATTAGTCACTGTATAAATAATGTTAAATGATCGCCAAATATCCAAACAAACCCCTAAAAATCACATCATCAAAAAAGGCACATCGAAACTTACAAAGTAATTTCGGGGGTTTTCCGATTTGATGCGTTTCCGCACAAAGGTGCACTATTCTTAACACCATTTTATTTCATTCTATTTTGCAATAATTTTACAAGATTTATACAAAATTAGAGATAAAACAATATTATACAAAGAAAACATACAGAACATCCTGAACTCGTACAAACATTTATCCCGAAGCGGGAATCGCAACCTCCTGCGTCGCAGGCGGACAAATAGAATGAATTCATTCATAAAAAAACTACGAAAGGTAAAAACATTTCCCCTTTTTGAGCGTGTTCAGCTGCGGTGGTTTGTGAGTTTATGTGAATACTGCCATCTAGCGGAAGTTAGAAGTACTAAATAAGTGAAATAAAATACGTAGCTTTATTTGCGAAAATGTTTCAGGTACCTACTGCATGTAATTTGGGAGTCTCAGTAAAACGTATACGGGATGAACAGATGCAATTTTATTGGAAATAATGGTTAGAAAGTATTTACTTGCAAAAGAGTAGTATTATTGTTAAAGTTCGAGTGGCAAAGCCACCCGCCACATAGGTACAAACAATATCAATGCGACGAGAAAAATATGTGTTCAACAAAAGAAAATACCGATGTTTTGTTGAACGTGCCTGTGCCGTGTCTAGATAATATTGATATTAAATTGACAGCTGATCTAGCGACTTTCGAGAAAAAAAATAGTTTTGCTCTCTTGTTGAACAAATAACATTGAAAGTTCGAGTGACAACGGCTACTTATATACAAACAAAATCAAAATTTCACAGCCTAAAGTAAAAAGGCCTCATTTTTCCTCACCTAGGTTTTTGTATTACTTTATAACCTACTAGCTGCGCCCCGCGACTTCGCACGCGTTGGTCCCATGGAAACGTTACAAGGTGATTTTTGTATGTATATTTTTCAATCTTTCTGAGAGATTTTCTTTATATTTTTGTCCGTAAGAACCTTGTACAGAGTATTAGAAAACTACAAAAAAAAATCTGCCAAATCGGTCAAGCCGTTTTCATGTTATGTCGTGACAACAGAAAACGGTAAACGATGGTTTCATTTTTATATATTATATAGATTAATATTTCCGTGTCTCGGACAGCACGTTAAGTTTGCTGCGTCTATCCCTTCCGGTACTGTCAGTCTGCCATCTTGTCGGATTAAGGGAATAGAGTGCATCTGTGTTTACACACAAACTTCTGGCGAACCTGGCTAGTTGAGACTGTCGACACCGTGGCCGAAATCCAGGCATCAATAATCACATCACACTAATATTATAAATGCGAAAGTTTGTATGGATGTATGGATGCATGTTTGTTAATTCTTCACGCCAAAACTACTAGACGGATCTGGCTGAAATTTTTAATACAGGTAATTCTAATCTCGTAATCAAACATCGGCTACTTTTTATCCCATAAATCAGTTCCCGTGGGATAAAAATTACGTTTAAACGTTTCCATAGGAACAACGCGTGCGAAGCCGAGGGGCGCAGCTATACCGTGTCCATTTTGAATGAGGCATAAACTTATACAAACCGCCCATACTTAACCTAAAATTCACTTTGTTGGCGCGTCCTTTTATACGTAATTTACATTACTTGTCGATTTTAGATCCTCCCTTCAATAAAAATTGCTTACAATTAATTATATCTGAAACTCTACGCCAAGCAAGTGAGTTTTTGTTATTTGTATCGTGGTTTATTTACTAACATGCTCCGTGCTGGATGGATAAACCATAGTTAACAATATGTTCTTACTATTGACTTGTTACAGGGTTCAACGCAATCTTCCAAAACTCAGTATTCGGCATAGCAGCGCGCCTGCCCCCAAGTTACACTGGCGCAGTGGTGCTAGGCTCAAACATCTGTGGCACACTGGTCGCCCTCCTCAGTATGACGACTCAGTTGGCAAGTAACCTGAGAACCGCCGCCATCTACTACTTCATCGGAGGCATGGCCGTTCTACTCGTCTGCTTCGATACTTACTTCGCTCTGCCGCTCAACGTAAGTGTTACACAACAGATTGAACTAAGTTAAACATCTGGTCACAACAGATTGGTACTAAGTTAAACATCTGTCGCGCACTGGTCGCCCTCAGTATAACAACACAGTTGGCGAGCTGGTTAAGCCTGCAAACCGCTGCCATCTACTATTTCATCAGAAACATGGCTGTACTACTCATCTGCTTCGATACTTACGCCATTACTTTAGCTGAAAGGCTCCTACGGCTGGGCGGCGAATAGCCTCCGAAAATTGTGACAATAACTGTGTGCGATGCATGCAGGTCGCGTGGTTTGAAGCCCAGGTCCTCACGGCACCCCTCTATACTCTCTACCAGGGCGCCGCGGCGCTGACTTTGGTAACCTGTTCTAATTAGAGTTTTGTGGATTGACTCGGCTTAACCAGTAAAACTTGCCGAATAATCGAAACGCGTTTACGTCGCGTACTGTTGATAAGCTATACATCTACTGTCTATAAAAGAGGAGAATCTATGTGACTATACAGGTTGGGACCATTTAAGAAAACCATTTAATGAGTGACATTGTTGATTTTACTTGCTCGGTTTTTCATAGAAAATGTATGAGAATTGTTTTTTTTTAATTATTGCCAAATCTTACGATTTGATTTGGTATGTTACTTTGGGAAAAGTGTTTCTGGTTGGAAATAGAGTCGATTAAGACCAACTTGTTTTTTTTGACAAATGTCATTTTTTGGGTGACTTGTACTTTTTTTCAAAAAAATAAAAATGGCAATTTTTTTTTTCAAAATAAAACAGAAAGTTCCTAAGAACAAAACCTTCTAACTACAAAAGAAACGGTAGCTACCCTTAAGGGGCCAAATTTTGCCACACCCTGTATATAGATTCTCCTCTTGATGCTATCTATCTCCGATTGATGATAAAAGAGGAGAATCTATGTGTAGTGGTAGTGACCCATAGATTCCCCTCTTTTATAATTATACTTTTATTTTCCAGAGGTTCTACCGCTACCACGAGACTCTCCAACAGCGAACTCTTCGCAACAACCCTGCACTAGCAGCTTCGAACCCCCCCGCTCCCGCCACCCCCTGGTTCACCATCTTCAAGCAAGCATCCATGCAGCTCTATAACATCCTCATAATATTCATCATCTCGCTGACTATCTTCCCAGCTGTGCAATCTGGTGAGCAACAACTCAATAGAAAGAGGGAGAATTTATTTAATAATTCACATTATTCCATCTACTATTTTCTACTTTCTTCTTTTTTTTATACAGTAAATATAGCGATTAACATTATTTTAATACCAGAAACAAACATTAGCTCGCTGTGCCCACGACTCGGCTACACAATATAAATGTATATTTTAAAGGGCAAAGCATCGCTTCTATTACAGAACTCCCAGTGATTAGCATAAATTATCAATAAATAAGTTGAAACAAATTGTCAAAACCTTCCTGTGCAAAAGATCTTACTATAAAATATCCGATTATCTAGGGGCTAAGAAAAAGCTTGATCTGGATTTTGCCCAACTCGAAAAATAACAACTAAGGCTAAAGGTTTCTTCGTCGCTTCTTTACTTTAGTCTACATATCGGAGGGACGGAAATAAAAAATATCACTTTATTTCCTTGTTTTATAACTTGAACTTTTGTAAGTGTACATTTATGGTAGGTATTTATCGAAAAAAAGTTTTTGATTTGATTTGATTCAAACTGAAAGTAAGTTGTTTAAATGATCAGTTATTAAATTGAAACAAATTGAAGAAACCTTCCTGTGCAAAAAGGCTTACTATAAAATATCTAGCTAGAGCCTTGGGATGGGTTTTGCTCCAACTCGAAAGAATAAGGCTAAACGTTTCTTTGACGCTTCTCGATCAAAAATATCAGTTTTTTTCAATGTTAGTATACAGGGTGGTTTTTTGAGAAGGGCGGTGATAGACAAGTCCGAAACCACGCGTGTTTTGCTGTGTTTGTAGAGCAAGAAAAGTCATGGCCTCGATTTATGAGAAAACTCCTTTCATGACTTTTCTCTCACGACATTTATATAGAAAAGCGTTGCTCAAGCATAGATCGATCACTAAGCAAGTTTTCATAATACGGGCCTAAGACTTGGCCATCACCGCCGTTCTCAAAAAACCACCCAAAATAATTTTATAATTTGATCTATTCTAAACGTACATTTATTGTATTTATGGAAATTATGTTTTTTTATTTGTTGTTTCAGTTGTCAAGAAGTCAGATCCCAACTTTTTCCTTGGCGACAACTTCTTTATGAGTGTTGGCTGTTTCCTCACATTCAACTTCACGGCTATGATCGGTAACATCACAGCGAACTTATGGCGATTCGTAAGTCATCAATTTTCTTCCATATCATTGGCTTTATGTTTGTGACCTAATAAACTAGCTTCGGCCCTTCGCTCGCGTTTTCCTGGGATACAAAAACCTTTAAGTATGTTTAAGCTAAATCTAAAACAACATATATGTAAAATTTCAGTCCGATTCGTTCAGTAGTTTTGTCGCAGAGGTAATAATTACCTTACCACACAGACAAGGGTGAATAGGTATCTTCTAGACCTTCGTGATACACCGTCGGCCGCATCTTCGCTTTCCATCAGGTGAGATTGCGGTCAAACGAAGGTCTATTTACCGTAGCAAAAAAACCACAACAGCCTGTATTGGTCCACTGTTGGACGCAGGCATCCTATTGGCTTTTATATATATGAGGGTAATGCCCATAATCCCCACGCTGTGCATGCGGGTCAGTGGTAGAATTGTTCCGCTTCCGGTGGACATCCTTAGTTTAGTTTATTTTATTTATCATCATAATGTAACATTACAGTTTAACAAAAAAAACCAATGCTTTTTAATAAATCCTTGTCGCACGACACCCGCGGGAAGAGTTGTTTAAGAAATATCCAAACATCTATTGTTAATTTTTGTAAAATTACCTGTTTTTAAGGCGCTTCATGACGACGATCGCTTTCAAGTAGTACAAAATAATACTGAAAAAGTCACCTCTTCAATTTTTATAAGCAGAAACTTTTCATGATAAAGATTTTTTTAAAGAAATATTTTAAATTTTTAAATCGAAATATATGATAACTACTATGTATATAACTTTGAATTTAGGGTTCTTATACACGGACTGCATATAACACTAATATTATAAATGTGAAAGTTTGTATGGATAGATGGATGTTTGTTACCTCTTCACGGCAAAACTACTGAACGGATCTGGCTGAAATTTGCATACAGGTAATTTAGAATTACCTGGAATCAAATATAGGCTACTTTTTATCCCATAAATCAGTTCCCGTGGGATAAAATCATCGGATAAAATCATCGTTTCCATAGGTTCAACGCGTGCGAAGCCACGGAGTGCAGCTAGTCTCAAATACACGGACGGCAATGCACGTCGACTGCAGACGACGGCAGTTGTCGACTGCCGTCGCCTGTAATCCAAAGCCTACAGTGGAGCCTTGAGGCGGAAACCTGCCGTCCGTGTATTTGAGACTTGCAGACCGAGCATAAGATCATTTATTGTTAAAGACAGGTAACATATTGATCTATATTCTTGTTAAAATAGTTTTTTGATCAAGATTCATATTTGATTAAATCAATTATTTATTCAAAAAGCTACAGGCACACCGCGCGCTGTTTTCTAAATTATTGACCTAATTAGCGTGATAGCGAATCACAACGCATTAATTAATAAAATCTACTCACCTTTTACATCCACAGCCCAGCGCCAAATGGCTATGGATCTTCACAACAGCTCGGATAGCGTTCATTCCATTCTTCCTCCTCTGTAACTACGATATCAAGGACCGCACGATGCCCGTCCTCATAACCAGCGACTGGTTGTACTGGCTGGGAGGGGCGCTGTTGGGCTGGAGCTCAGGACACGGTAGTTCCCTCGCTATGATGTATGTTTCCGGGTAAGCTATAAAAATCTTTATTTATTACTCCACAAGAACTGAACTCGCACAATAATTCTTCGAGCTAGGCATTCTAACATCTATTTATCTGACCATATTAAAAACATACACTAGGAATAGCGATGGTCCAAGTAAACCGCCCTGGGGGACTCCTACATAGAGTTTCTACATGAAATATAGAACTATTACTGTAGTGTACGATCTCGTCGAAGGTGTAAGACTTCAACTAGGGCTGGTCGGAATGATGTCCAAGTAAAAACACTTCAGAACACTTTAAGTTGGTTTATTCAACCAACTACGTACTTAATACAAAAGGTCACTGCAACTGCACTTTAATATAGATAGAAAAATAGAATAAGATAGATAGAACAATAGAACTGAATACTTAAACGGCCAAAAAACACAGCTTTTATACCAAAGTCGGTCCTTACTATAAAATTCTATACTTTTCCGGAAGCTAAAGAAAGGGATAGCTATATCCCTTTCTTTATTCTAGAACATTTTATTGTCTTTGTCTTTTCATTCGATTCGTTCCAGAAACTAATCTATACATAAATATGTAGATTTGTATTGCGAGTCGCTCGGGCGTAACTACTATTACATATCCGGTTTACCTAAAATAATATTCGATTTTGAACTCTATTTAAAAACAAAAAGTTTATGACATATCGTAGCTATTTTAAACCTATCTATTCTGCTTAAAGTCGTCGTCGCTAACAGTTACAATAACAATATACCCAAATGCCCTTTTGAAAAAACTTTTGCAGTAATAATCTTTAGTTGACAGCTTGTTTCGTAGTTAACCCACTTATATTTATAAAGAAAGAAAAAATCGTCTAAACTACGAAGCCCTTAGTTTTGCATGAACAATCTTTAGTTGACAGCTTGTTTCGTAGTTAACCCACTTATATTTATAAAGAAAGAAAAAAATTGTAAAACAGAAAGCTGGGTAGTTCTCATACGGTTTGTAGTTTTATTATCCTATTAAGTTCCAACCTTTTTTGTTCCAGTACCGTAGCTCCAGAATTCGCTTCAAAAGCCGGCATGATCGGCGGGGCCACTCTCGTAACTGGCATCGTCATCGGGATTACAATCAGCGGTCTTGGCCCGACGGTGGTCAAGTTAGACCTTTGGAAAAACATGTAGCGATTGCTTTCCTACACCGAGACCATTTGGGCCTTGCTCGGGACTATTGCAGACTGAGAGTTTGAGTAAACTGCTAATTTGAATCATCAAGCATTGATAGTTACAGCTCAGAATTGTATTTCCTCAACGGCTTATTTTGACTGCAGGGAGTACTAATGGGCTTCAGGCTTCACACACGGCAGCTATAATATAAAGATGTATTATTGCACGATACATCTAATTACATCTTTTCATAAATATCGTCAGTAGACCACAAGCGGCAGTTATAATGTATATTTTTACGTTTATGAAATACGAAGGAATGTAATGTAACATTTTTTGTTCCTGGTCCTCAAGATACAAGCTTTCTTGCTTAGTTCGAGTTCAGCTTGAACTGTACTGTATACATGTGTTTTGTTAAATAAATATTTATTATTTTTATTATTTATATACATTATAGCTGCCGTGTGTGAAGTCCTAAACTTGTTGTTTTTTTAAACAGTTTTGTGAATAGTAAAAATGCTATCTAAATTCTTATATTAATTCAAAGTTTTATCATGAAGCTGTCTGCAGACTCTTAAAAACGAAAGTCGAAGATTCTGATTAGTTTTCGTGTAAAAGAATTATTTCAAGTGAACAGAGAGTTGGTTTTGCATGAAAACGAATCAGGCTACCAAGCACGAAGACCGTTCGCTAGGTTAGAATCTACGACTAAAAAATTAAAGCTCATACAGCTGAGCGGGTCTCAACCTCTCAAATAGTGTCCATAGTCGCTGCGATAAATTCTTTTAACTAGCCGATATACTTAGCCGTCGATGTTATCCCTAATAGTAAGGCTTTAACGATCAAATGCTTGATGTTATCAATATCCAGTAACAGGCCAAGTAAAGTGGTTACTGCCCAAGGCTTAGGACCTAAGTAAAGTGATTTATTGACAAAAGTGTAAGTGATAAAAGTGTTGTGTTTTTAAAAGCTTGCTCGATACGCGTAAGGATCAACAGTGGTGCTCGTTGCTACGGTTAACGTCTCTATGGACGTAGATTTTTTATTGAGGTGGTTATTGAATTTGTTTTTATACAGAACAAAGTATGCAGAGCGGGTGAGGTGAAGCTAGAGTCAACCGTAATTTTATTGGTTAAACTGTTAACGAATTTTGGTACAGTTTACCAGAATTCTCCTAACATCTATAGTCAGATTGAATACAATTTAGTAGAGTTAAAAAAACCGAAATGAGTATGCTTTGATTTCTTGTTGATACGATATAGAACGACAATGTCAATAAAGTCTGTATGATAAATAAGAAACCTGAGCTAAAATAGGTGCGATTTATTGTAAGATCCATGCCTCTTCAGAAGCTAAATATTTATAAATATTGTGGTTTTACTTTATACTATTACTATTAGAAAATTATCTTCCCTCTCTATTTCTATTCCCATTGATGGGAATATAAAATTTTTGACTTCCATTATAATAATTCTTCATTTTATTTCAATGGCATATTTGCGTAATGTAGTCTTTTCTTGAATTTATTTTAGAAAATGTTCCATGGCTTTTTATTTGTATTTTGATGTGAAATTTTAAAACAGAGAGTGTAGTGATAGTCTATTTTGACTTCAAATATACATTATTCATATACATACCTACAGGTTGTAAAATTAATGGTATTATTGTATTTATAAAATAATATTAATTGCTTGATTAACGAATTATGACAAGAGTCGAGACATGGTTGATAGAGAAAAAAAACGTGTTTGAGTCTTCATTTAATAAACAAATAGGGATAGCAAGTACAAATCATAACATTTGTAACATATTATTGTTTTTAAATAGATTGGAGTTATTAAAAAGAACATAGTGGCATAGGCCCATGCCATTAAGTTTATTTTAATGTAATTAATACTAATCCAAAGTGCTAAGTAATTTAATTAGATATACATTAAGATTTTCTGTTATATTGTAACACAAATAATTTCAATTAACGCACAAATTGATTCAAGTTTTGACAGTTTAAACGAGTTTAGTTTAGTTAAGATATATTATATGTTTTATCTAAGAGTTCTTGTTTGATGCAAATGTACTAATTTACTATAATGTGTTTGACAGACTGAAACAACTAACATTTTTGTTGATGACGGTTCCTAATTTGTTTTTTGAGTAATCCATGTATTTTGGATGTACTTATTAGTAAAGCTCTTGGAGAAATCAGAAGCGTTATGGCTAATTTTGTGAGCTTTACTCTAACAAAATTAGCCATAAACTCGAACTATAAAAAAATTAAAAACCGTTCGTCCCCAGATAACTATGTAGATAGGTAATATAAAGTTGTCGTGTAATTTATAACTCTAAAATAATATAAGTATCGATTGGGTCCGCCGATTGAAGTCTTAGGATCTGCGCACACGAGCCATTCGCCGCCTCCAGTGGTTCATTGTTACCCCTAGATAGTTAACAATGAATTGGTTCACTGTTAACCCTCGATAGTTATCACTAAAATGGTTCATTGTTAACCCTCCGCTGTTAACAATGCACTAAAATTGCACGCGTCTTGTGATCGGTTGGCAGTGTGCACAAACCCTTTGGTTTTATACTCGGCGCCGGATGATCGTATCATCGATGTAATTGTTCTTGTGTTCATGACATAAACCAAATATCTATAAAACAATGTTACGTCCACTCGTAGGCATTTGTTACGCTATTTATTAGAGTAAACAGTTTTTTTTTTAATTTTGGTTTTTTATTTTTGTTTTTGTGAATGTGCTAGTATAGGAAACAAAGCTTTAATACTGCCAGTAGCGATAATTTCTTGAATAGTACAAATAAATATGCACTAGATTTGATATTTTACGGCTTTACGACAAGGCAAAAATCAGGAGACACTGATTCCGTGTATACCGCTTCTTGATCCCGTTCTGCTGGTTTCGTTGACTGAACCACCACAATTTTTTTTCTATGGTAGTCCACTTAACTGAACCGGTATCGATACCATAGTCACGGTATTGGTTAGCAGAATTGGGCACCTGAACGCAAGTAACAAAAACAAATGAATATTTCTATTCAAGGTTAAAGGTAAATATTTCAAAACCGGCGCGATCCCCTTTTTATTTTTGTATAGTGGAGGCCTGGATTTGTAACGTGGATTGTATGAAAAAGAATACAATCGCGTTAGCTTTAAATAATACCTATACAAAATTATATAACTGCTGCGTTGTGGTTAGGCCGTTTATTAGTGCTTATAAATAACCCTGGTGCCTTAACATCTTCCATTGATTTATCATTAGAATAAGCGTATCAGTTGCATGTGAATGTTGGTTGCGAACGAGGGCTGTGGGGGGAAATTCCCGGTTGCCCACGAGAGTTTTAAAGGGTTCTGCTCATTTAACTTACCAAACATTTGCGTTATTGTAAAATAAATCAGCTTTCACAAACTCCATCGTATTATAAGCGGGTTAACCACCAACCTAATTTGTAAACATTACTGAACTTCCAACGCAAACTAGGTTAGTTGTTAACCCGCTTACATTCATAATGAATTACCGAAGTATGTTTAAAAACAAAATTGTTTCCTAACCATCGTGATTATCTATAATATTTATGCTTATAATTATAACATCGAAATAGCGCCGATGTTTGGTTTCCATGGAGTTTTTCCCATTGCTCCCCCCTCAGCCTTGGTTGGTTATGGTTACGTTTTGAGAACGGTTATGTAGGTATTACTGAATAAGATCTAGTTAATATTATACACGTAAATAAATATGCACAAAATATAAAAATGATAGTCCTAAAAGATTAGAAAAAATATTCCAAGTGGGATAATAAAACACCAGTTTTCATATTTATCCAGGTTATCAGACAATAAGAAAAATTTTAACGTTTGCATATAACACAGAATATTATTAAATAAATATTATACACCCTCGCCTTTCTACCGTCGCCTTTCTTATCAACTTTTTAGATATTTCGAAAATATTAGATCAAGGAAACTTCAAATTTTACTCAAGGGTAACTGCCACGTTCACATTCTTACTATTAATTTAACTTTGTATTTTCCCAACTCTATTAGATAATAAGAAATTTTCCGAATTTGAAATTCACTTTGTCGTTATGATAAGAATTTGCTACCTAAGTAAAATTACATAATGAGCTACTCAAAATATACACATTTAAAATTTAAATAATACTCTTCATTATTCACAAAAATTTTGGTTATTGAGAAGGTAAATTTAAAACTGTCAAACGTAAAATATGCAAAAACAATACATTTTAAACAGGATTTTTCAAAGCGATTCCTGGCACATAAGGGCCATTTAAAAGGAGCGAATACAACATAAATATCTAATTTAGAAGACATTGGACAGTTTCATGTTTACCTACTCAATAGTTTTTTTGTTCTTCTCGACTATTCATACAACAACAACAAATTCGTTTCACCTATTCGCTAAAAACCACAGAGTACCTAAGCACTCCTCATTTGAAGGCTGTGAAATAAAAGCTTTAACCTACCACTGTAGATATCATATCCACATCATAATATACTAGAATAATAAATATTTTAATATATACATTAGAATCTAGGTAGCTATACTGTCTTCAATCTTTCATTCTAGATTCCCAAAGTTACTATGTTTCTATACCTACCTATTTAAAATCTGCATAATGTACCTAAAGGTAGGTACCACATATTTGTAAACTTACCTAATAATTAGATACTTATTAATTACCTATTTATGGTCCAGGCTTTCTACCTCCTTTCATCTTTCCATTTCATCTATACAAAAATATTATACAATGTAAACCATCTAGAGTTTATAATTAGTGTCCTTGTAAATAGCATATTTATACAGTATTTGTATGTTATGGTAAATATTTATGTAAATGTTGCACTTGATTCTTCCGATAACAAAACACTTCCAAACTAATTCATCAAAATATTCAAAATAATTTCAACAGTGGTCAACAATGAACCTCGTCGCGGTTTACTATGAACCACTTCGTAGAGTGGATCACTTAAAATTTGTTGATCAAATCTATGATCTTTGTTCACTGTTGAAACTGATTTTGAAATCGTCGCTTTTAAAGGAATTGTTACATAATATTAAATTGTATGGAACGCATTTAGGGCTCATAAACACTGACTGCACGTCTGAAATACACGGACGACAAGTTGCCGACTGCAACTGCAGCTACACTCGTCGTCGCATGCATTCGACAACCGTGTATAAGAGCCCTTAACTGGTAGAAGGCACTTCTTTAATAGGGTGGGTATTTGGGTAATTTTCGGGTGTCCAAACTTTTTCCAATAAAATTGTAATAATATTCGTTAGAAACGGAAACCGTACATGTGACAATAATAGAACCTTATGAATGTTTGTAAGCGTATTTTTCCACTTTTCCACATTAATAATACTAACGAAATCTTCCACTTTTCTCCTGAATGTACTAACCGAGTTATGAATAAATGAAATTGAAAATGTTACGATTTATTTAATGTATGCAATGTTACTTCGTATCCCAATACTCCGATTCCAACACCTGGTGGATATTTATTGTAGGTACTTATACAAAGAGGTTAGGAAAACATTTAACGATATTGGTACCATCAAAGCTTGAAACATTTTTTGGGTTAAAAAGCTTATCACACTAATCACACTAATATTATAAAGGCAAATGTTTGTATGGATGTATGGATGTATGGATGTATGGATGGATGTTTGTTACCTCTTCACGCCAGAACTACTGGACAGATCTGGCTGAAATTTTACATACAGGTAATTCTAATCCTAGAATCAAACATAGGCTTTTTATCCCATAAATCAGTTCCTGTGGGATAAAAATCACCTTTATACGTTTCCATAGTATTAACGCGTGCGAAGCCGCGGGGCGCAGCTAGTATGTCATCACTTCGTTTTCGCATTACGCTGCATATGGTGAGATTATGATAATGATAACTTGTGGTTTTTTGTTATTGTTATGGGATTTTGTAGTACCTAAGTTTTCATTGATAATTAATTGTCTTTGTTGACATAAAATATCTTTCGGCTCTATATTACTATTAGCATTATCAACAAAATCCCTTTACGACCCACTGCTGGGTATAGACCTCTATGCTTATGTCATTCGCCTCGGTCCTGCGCCATGACAATTTAAAGTAAGTACCTACTTATTATAATAAAATAAACTTAAAAACCCTAAAAACCCAACTACGAAAAAGTTAGCAAGCGTTCAGTGCTGTTCCATTAAAAATTATTCTACAATGAAATTTTTATGTTCAAGTAATCCGAGTAGGTAGAGATAAACCATTCATAAAATGAATGCGTCTTCACAAAATGGTACCAGTTTATTCCTTTTAAACGCGAGGTGTTGAAATATAAGTTTATAAAAGTCTGCTTGCTTGGTAGAATACTACCAAAACCAAAAAGAAAACGTCTGCTTTTTGCTTACAAAACAGAAAAAAACTGGTATACCTCTGTCGAGACGCGTTCATTTTAAGAATGGTTTATCTCTACCTGTATACCTAGAGAATTCATTAGCTCGAGGCCTCCGACTATCTGAATGTAAAAATTTCAATGATGAATAATTTTCATTTGTTAATATTTATTTCCAAATATCAATATCAATATCAATGTTTCGGTAATATAATCCATACCGCAATGCTTGAATACGAAAGTTTTCAATCAGTGCGTCCTACCCGTCAAGACCTACGGAGCTGAGACGTGGACACTGACGATGGGGCTGGTCCATCAGTTTAAAGTCGCTCAGCGAGCGAGGAAAGAGCTATGCTAGGAGTGTCTCTGAAGGATAGGATTCGTAATGAATACATCCGACAGAGAACCAAAGTTATCGACATAGCTCAAAGAATTAGCAAGCTGAAGTGGCAGTGGGCCGGCCATATTTCGCAAAGAACCGATAACCGCTGCGCCGCTGCTAAACGAGTTCTTGAGTGGAGACCGCGACTCGGCAAACGTAGTGTAGGACGCCCTCCGGCCAGGTGGGAAGACGATCTGCGAAAGCTGCAGTCTTTCGCAGATCGTATATGCTGGATGCGTCAAGCTGAAGACAGGGCGCTATGGCGCTCATTAGGGGAGGCCTATGTCCAGCTGTGGACTGGTATGATGATGATGATGATGATGATGATATTAATTTGGCACAGCATTGAACGCTTGTTGACTACTATTATGTAGTCGGCTTATAGTTTTAACTTTATTCTGTAGGTACCTACTTTAAAATGTCATGATTATCATATCCTACGGAGCTGACGCGAATACTCGCGACAGGACTGGTCCACCGTTCAAAGTCGCTCAGCGAGCCATGGAAGGAGCTATTCTCGGAGTCTCTCTGAAGGATAGGATTCGTAACAAATACATCCGACAGAGAACGTACAAACATTTGTCTCGAGGCGGGAATCGAACCCGCAACCTCCTGCGTCGCAAGCGGGACTTTGCCCGTTGCGCCATAGATGTCGCCGAATTTATGAAATATCGAAATATGAAATATGTCGAGATCTTTGGATCTTGTTTCATTTCCAAAGTTGAGGTTTCGCCGCCCCAGTAGGACGGAAGGAACATCGGCACGTCTGGACAAGGAAGACATCAAGTTGCTGATCGTACCAGTTTCTTCACGCATACGCATTCTGGGGTGCGTGGCGGCGGCGTACGCGAATGCGGAAATACAGCGCACGTCGAAACTTTCTAATCCTGGGGAACGCTCCCGCAACAAATAAATAAATAATTCTGACAATTCACACATCATCAACTAGCCCCAAGGTTATTATATTAATCCGTCAGTTAGATCATATCAGAAGATATTGCATACGTATTTTTTCCTTTGTCGATTAAAGAATAAATTAAGATGTAGCGACACTTTTTAGTGTGTGAAACTTATTCTTAAACTTTGACGCGTTATTTTTTTTGTTTTATTGACAAAAGAAAAAAATGTGTCCAAGTATCTTCTGATATCTAACTGGGGGACTAATCAAATTAGAATTTATTACCTATTCTACTACCTATAAACAGGAATTACAAAAAACACGGTATACCTTACCTACCATGTTTTTTGTAATTCCTGTTTGTAGGTAGGATTGGTAGTTTGATGCACCTCCACCTCAATAGTATTGGTCAACTGCAATGATATTATATTATCATTGGTCAACTGCTGGACGGAGGCCTCCCCCTGAAAATTTTTCTGCAGGGGGTCCTGCTGCCGCCCGCCGCCGCCGGTGGATATTCCGGTCGCCTTACGACATTACGCACGTTAATTGAGGTACAATCGACTCTAACATTTACTTGATTTTATCATGGAATAGGTACCTAGATGAATCAACCCACTATTAATAGATTAATACCTAGGTAGGTAGGTATGTACAGAAATTGCTTTTCATTGACCTTAGTTAGTAGGTAAAATGGTTGAAGCTGGCGAATATCTACCTACAAAGATGAACTTTAGCTGTGCTTGGTAAAATAGCGTAGGGATTATGGGCATTACCTCTGTGGCGCGGTGGGCGAAGGTCTGCCTGCGACGCAGGAGGTTGCGGGTTCAGGCATTTGTTCAGGGCGTTCTGGATGTTTTTCTAAGTATAATATAAAATATCTATCTATGTAGTGTATTGTATTATGTATATCAGTTATCTAGTACCCATAACACAAGCTCTGCTTAGCTTGGGGCTAGATAATGCTGGGTGAATTGTCCAGAATTATTTATTATTTATTTTTTACCCTCCATGAGATAAACGCCAATATCGTGCTTATCAGGATGAAGCCTGCGTCCAGCAGTGGACCAATACATACTGTTGAGGAGGTTGGGAAGGTATTAATTTACTTAGACATTTATTACTTATTTATTATTGCTTTCCTTGTTTTTGTGATGAAAATCACAGTGTTTACCTCGGGTGAAAGTAACTTATTTAGTCCCGAGATGGAGTTAGGCGCCCGAGCGCCTCACTCAGCTAACTCTGGAAGGTTTGATGATAACTATATCGACCGTAGCAATTAACATAGTCGCATGTGAAAAATCGTTACTTTAGAGTACAGCCGTTCAAAGTTTCAAATATGAATAAAGTGAATATTAATCAATGTATCTTAACCAAATTTGGTATGGCATATACATATAATATACCTGACGTAGTAGTATATGCAAATTTATATAAAATGCATTGGAAATATAAGAAACTGCACATGCAACATAGTTAACCACTTGACCATGAAACTATTTTGTCGGATATGGTAGATCCAACATTATTATCTGAATGACAATTTCGGATTTCGGTCAGATGTGGCACAACCCACAGTATTGCCCGGACTTTGAAATTTTTTTTATGTTGGATGTCCCACTTAAAACGTTATTGCTTGTAAAATATCTATTTTTTATTGTGTAAATACCACTTACAATATTATTTCGTGGATGAGAAATGTCTTTTCACTTAAAAACAGCTGTCAAAAAACGCCTCATTACCTGACCACGTTCGGGTAGATAAGATTTTAATATGCCCAGAAAATAATAAGTCACTGTGTATAGATATTGTGTGTGTAGATATTGGTAAACAAAATATTGGAAAACTTAATAAATGTTAAACATTTCATAAGACCAAAACTAACTAACTTAGATTATGAATGAATCAACACAAAACAAATGGAGTTATTTTGTAAACAGTCTTATTATGTTATATTTGAGATCAGCGTCATTGTATATCTATATTTTAATCTACTTACTTTAAAAATAACATTTATAGACATGATATATTAGAAAGCAAATACTTATTTTAGTAGGAACAATTATAAAATATTTAAGATAGGGAATAAATCTCTCATCTATAAAAATATTTAACATTATCGTCTTCCCACCTGGCCGGAGGGCGTCCTACACTACGTTTGCCGAGCCGCGGTCTCACTCAAGAACTCGTTTACCCCATCGGTTGTCGGTTCTTCGCGAGATATGGCCGGCCCACTGCTACTTCAGCTTGCTAATTCTTTGAGCTATGTCGATAACTTTGGTTCTCTGTCGGATGTATTCGTTACGGATCCTATCCTTCAGAGAGACTCCGAGCATCGCTATTTCCATAGTTCGCTGAGCGACTTTGAGCTGGTGGACCAACCCTATCGTGAGTGTCCATGTCTCAACTCCGTGGATCATGACGGGTAGGATGCACTGATTGAAAACTTTCGTTTTCAAGCATTGCGGTATGGATGACGAGGAGACTCGACGTAGTTTTCCAAACGCTGCCCAGCCTAACTGGATCCTATTTTAATTAACATAGCTAAATTTAAATTCACAACCTTTTATGGTACATGATAGGTTTTACCTACCTTATTATACGTACTACAGTTGCTTCATTAGAAACCTAATAGTCTTCGGAATAACTTTCTTCATGAGTAAGATTAGAAGCATTGTTGGTGTGAGGTAGTTTTAAATAAAAGTCATGATCATAGTAGCGCTCAGGAATAATTAGCGTTCTGCAGAGATCTGTGAAATCCTTGAATTTTTATTTACTGATAGTCTTTGAAATTAAAAACGTCATCTTGTCTTATTTCTGTCACGACTAAAGGGGGGGTCACCTTTAGATTTAGGCCAACGGACTACGCAATACCATTCTACTGGAACCCAAACCGTTTTGCGTTTGCTTGATCGTTCTACTGTCACGTGCACACTGTCTCCCTTATTTTGTCTGTTTCCCTTTTTTCTAAAAAACGATGGACCACAGTTACTCCGAGCTTTTTTGCTACGAACATGTAGAGTCACTAAACAAAGTCCGATTTATATTTTGGCCTGCGCAGTTATCAGACCAAAAACAAAATTCCTTGACGCCACGCTCTGCATGGAATCGATGAAGTTGCAACTAGATACTTCAATAGAGCTACATCTTGGATGTTAGATCATAGACCGTGAAATTCAATTTTGTGAACCGTCTCTTGTAGTAAAGTACGCTGATTTAAACTTGTTCGTACATGTACGTTGATTCATTTTTTGTACTGTCTTTTATTAGATGTTTTTGTGGAATATTTGTTAATATCGAACCACTCACAGTACAGCTTAAACATTCGCGATGTGCTTACAACGCCTTCTAGGTAGAGTTTGCTTAAATTTTAACGGTTGTAATGAGCCTCAACCATTGAGAAATATTTTACGTGGTCACATAGACTCTCATCATTATAAACCTCCTCCATATATTATGTCATCGTTATAAACGAGTCATTTATGTTCATAACGACCCCTTTTGTCTTCCTCTATCACCATGTTCCCATCAAATTCCAGGCCGTGCTTACCGCGCGTTCACTTAGCGCTATAGTTTTGAGAAACATTGTCTTGCATACCTTCACTGGTTCCTTTTCTACGTTTGCAAAAAAGTACTGATAAGTGTTTTGTCTATCGTGCTTCGTAGCTTCCGTTGTTTGGCGTCGCTTGACTATTTTTTGTGTATTTAATGACGAATTCCCAGTGCCTTTTCTTTTCGCCTAAAAGCCAAAAATATTTGAAGACTCGCTTTCGATCATCATTAGAAATCTTTTGGGTACATTTCAATTGGCACTTTTACAGTATTTTTTTAATTTTTTACTTTCGACTACCTCCTCCCTTTTTTGTTCACAAATTCTTCATCGCTGTTTTTCTTCAGTTTTCTTTGTACCACAACCACAAGCCACCTTTCTTTATGAGCAAGGTGTCTCTTTCCTTTATCAGTCTTAAAATATTTTGAAACAACTTTTTGTACGGGCCAAATTGTAGAACGTTAAATAGGAATAGTTGACAAAGCATTGTTTGCGTGAAACTTTAGGAGTTAGAATACTGAAAAAGACTATACCGGATTCACTATGTCGACATCAAGAACGTCTAGTCTTTTCTCGCTATCATTAAAATGTCTCCAATCAGATCTTGCAGTTGTACAAGCTCCTCTTCAAATCCAGCAGGAAGGGAGGAATATTGTCCTTAAATATTTTTAAGTATGTTAGCAAACAAAGTAAGCCAGTGCAAATAGAAACTTTGGTCTAGCTATTGCGTTTCACGAGTTACAGCACACGGGCAGATAGATGGACGAACAGACAGATAGTTGTTCAAATGTAGTACATCCGACACCAAAAAATGAGAAATAAACAGATTACAAAGTCAAGTAAGGTAAAGTAATGCCATATCCAACAAGATACAATCAAACACACAGCAGGCAATAATGTAGGAAGTGGTACTACCCACAATACTATTTATCAAATTAACATGCGACAACGTATGTAGTACCATATCCGACAAAACTTGACCACATCTGAGCAAGCAATAATGTAGTATGTGACAGATCCAACACAGAAAACGAAATAGAAAACTATAAACATTGATGTATCTGGGATATACGACATTATTGTCCGTTCACAGTAGTTTTGAACATTATCTAGAAAAGTATGAATTATTTAAGCTAATCATAACCTTTTAAATTAATTTCTTCAGGCTAGGTATGATGCGATACTAAAATAAATGATTTATTACTTACTTTTTCTCTTTCTGCTTGTATCTGTTTCTACAAAAGTGTCCGTTAATTCAAATCTTCGATCGTTTTGTGACGGATCTGATGAACCCCACAAGTCTTATATCCGTCTTGACCACGGCATAGCAGGAATATTTAATTTCTATTACAATTGGCGAAAATTATTTTACGGGTCGAACAATGTACCGACGGGGCACTCCTCCCGCTAACATTGTCCGAAGTGGCAGATCCGCGCGTCTGTTCCCCTCACACGCCCCGCAAACAACGTCGCAACGCACTATGCGACAATATTAACTGCGTGCACTAAACACATACTACTTTTTCCACTTAGAAAAACGGAGTTTGGTTGGTTTAAATTTTTTTATAATTTACAGGGGCATTTACGGTATTATTCTAAGGCATTTTATGCAATAAAATGAAAATCGCAAAAATGTACTTCCGACAATGTTAATTGCTGCAGTCGATATATTGTTCAATGAAGATCGTGTTGTCCAATAAGACAAGATATTATCTGTGGAACAAATAGTGAATGTCGCGGGAAGTCTCTGGATGCGGATATGTTCAGCTGTGGACGTAGATCGGCTGATATGATGATGTGATCGTCAAAATACTGTCCTCGCAGTCTCGTCTAAACCTTTCAAAATATATTGTCAGCTACATAGCGGGTTTTATGGAAAAATATTGCATACCTACCTATCCGGGAGTGCCGGCAGAAGTGAAAACTAACACCACAAGCATTGATTTATTAAAAACGAAGATGAGGTACTGGTTGCTCGAAAGTGGCAACCTCAAATTGTGTAAAATTGTGTTCTCCCACACCAGTCACCGTCTGACCGGCGGCACGGGCGGTCGTGATTCGCGTGAAATATTGTTGTCTCAGTCTCACTTCGGTCCTAGATAAGTCTTTCCGTCTTTGTTCTTCTATGTATTGCACAGGACTGGAAATATAACTCTGAGCGTATGTGTTTGCGTGTAGTTGTAACACATGCCATTTTTTGAGTAAGCGCTGGGAGGACGTAACCTATCTTCCCTTTTTAAATTTTAAATCAATGACCACAAGTGGCAATTTTGTTCTTTGCGATAATGCCATCTGTTAGCCTGCGGCAACACTTCTCTACTACTATGTAAGGTCATCTCGAATGACGCTGTGGGTTCTGTGTTGCTCACGGAACTAGCGCCATCTTCTTTCAACTAAGTGAACTATTTACACAGGTAGTTTACAATGTAGTACCAATTTAAAATTACAGCAATGCAAACGTGTTACGTCACCATTGATCTAACTTGTTAGATCAGCAATAGTCAGCAATATCAGCGAGTTTACAATTTATTACCCATGCCAAAAAACTGCACAACGTCGCTAAAGAAGGTTTCATTCAGTTCAATTGTCGTAAAGCCATAAAATATAAAATCAAGTACATATTTACCTATTTGTACTATTCAAGTAATCATTGCAACTGGCTGGCAGTAATATTATGGCAGTATTATTAAAGCTTTGTTTCCTATACTAGCACATTCACAGAAACATAAATAAAAACCAAAATCAAAAAGAAAAACTGTTTTACTCTAATAAATAGCGTAACAAATACCTACGAGTGGACATAACATTGTTTTATAGATACCTATTTGGTTTTTGCCATGAACACAAGAATAATTACATCGACGATACGACCAACCGAGGCCGAGTATAAAACCAATAGTAAGTCAAAGTCAAAGTCAAAGTCAAATCGTTTATTTCTTTAGACTTACAAAATAAGTACTTAGACAAGTCAAATTTTTACTATATAAACAGCTTGATAAATAGTTAAGTAATAGTAAGGGTTTGTGAACACTGCCAACCAATCACTAGACTAGGCAGATTTAGTGCATTAACTTATTATTTAGTGCGTTAACTACCGAGGGTTAACAATGAAGCATTTCTGTGATCACTGTCGAGGGTTAACAGGAAACCAATTAATTGTTAACTATCTAGGGGTAACAATGAACCACTGAAGGCGGCGAATGTCTCGTGCGCATACATCCTAGGACTGTTAAATCGGCGGCACTGATTGTACTTTTATTATTTTTGAGTCATAATCATAAATTACAAATTGAACACAACTTAATATTACCTATCTACACAGTTATCTTACTTGGGACAAAAGGTTTTTTTTCGTGTATCTCTCACCCAAACTTAGCCATTAATTTCTCCAAGGGCTATTTTGGATTTTGGATAAGTATATACTTAGTACAATTATATCCAAAATCCATGGATTACTCAAAAAACAAATAATGAACCATCATCGATAAAAATGTTAGTTAGTTATCACGTTATCAGTCTGTTAAATACATTATAGTAAATTAGTAGGTATTTCAACATTTGCATCAAACAAGAACTCGTTATATCTACTTAGATAAAACAACTTATAAAACTACCTTATGTTATCTTAACTAAACTATACTCATTAAAGCTGTTAAAACATGAATCTATTAGAAATTATTTGTATTACAACTTGACTGAAAATTTCAATGAATAGGTACCTACCTTATAAAATTACTTAGCTCTTTAAATTAATATTATTTACATTAAAATAAACATAACGGCATGGGCAAAATGCAACATTCACATGTTCTACCGAAACAATCATGTTTTTTTTAATAATCAAATTGAATAGTAGTAACCAGTCTTTATTTAAACCAACCTTTATAATAAACAATAAAATATTTGGTTTGTACTAGCTATCCTATATTTTTTCTATTAAAATAAGCCTCACGGTTTATATTTTCTTTCTCAACTATGTGACACATAACATGACTTGAGTCTAGTCATAATTAGTTTATCAAGCAATAAACATTCATTTATAAATACAATGATACCATTTGTGGTTTTTTAAACTAATTAATACGCAAAAGTTTCATTGAAATAAAATAAAGAGAAATTTAATAAGATACATGAAAGTATTATTTATATGGAAGTTAAAATTGATATGTTCCCATCAATGGGAGAAAGGGAATATGAAAGTTAAAATAATTTTCTAATAGTAATAGTATAAAATCAAGTAAAAACCACAATATTTATAAATAAAATATTTCGCTTCTGAACAGCTACATTATATCGCTCCTATTTTAGCTCAGGTTTCTCATTTTATCACACAGACAAAACATAGTCGTCCAATATACGTACGTATCAATAAGAAATAACTTCAAGGTGTAATTTTCATTTTAGATTCATTTAGATATTTTATTAGAGATTAGGTCTCTGGAAAACTGTAACTTAATTCATTATTCGTTAGCATTTTAACCAATTAAATAACGGTGGACTCTACTTTAAGTAGAGTCGTAGAATGAATGTGTTTTAATACAGAACATATTTACTTTATTCTATGTTCATTGAATCATACTTTGTTCTGTATTAAAACAAATTCAAACCGTAGCAATGAGCACCACTGTTGAAAAGCCTTACGCATATCGAGGAAGCTTTTATAAACACAACAATCTTATCACTTACACTTTTGTCATATACATACAATCACTTTACTTAGGTCCTAAGCTTTGGGTAGTAACCATTTAACTTGGCCTGTTACTGGATATTGATAACATCAAGCATTTTATCGTTAAAGCCTTACTATTAGGGATAACATCGACGGCTAAGTAGGTATTGATCGCAGCGACTATGGACACTATTTGAGAGGTCAAGACCCGCCCAGCTCTAATAAAGCATCAATTATTTATTAGTGATGAAGATGCACGGGGTTTATTCGCTAGGGTAGACCCTAGCGAACAATCCCCGTGCTTGGTGGCCTAATTCGTTTTCGTGCAAAAAAGCTTTTTTACGATAACGAATCAGAAACATCGAGTTTCGTTTTTACGAGTCTGCAATTAGCTTCATGATAAAACTTCGAATTAATATCAGTGTTTAGATTGCATTTTTGACAAGTTCGTACGGGAGCAATCAAAATAGGTTGATGATTCAACCTCGCAGTCTGCAGTAGTCCCGAACAGGGCCCAAATGGTCTCGGTGTAGGAAAGCAGTCGCTACGTGGTCTTCCAAAGGTTTAGCTTGACCACCGTTGGGCCAAGACCGCTGATTGTAATTCCGATGATAATGCCCGTAATCAGAGTGGCCCCGCCGATCATGCCGGCTTTTGATGCAAATTCTGGAGCAACGGTGCTGGAACAAAAAGGGTTGGTACATAATAGGGTAGTGTCCTGTCTAAAAATATATTATTCTATGTAGTCCGTTAGATTATCAGAAGTTATTGGACATGCCAACAAAAATATAAAAAAAACGCGTCATAGTTTGGGTGCGGGAGCTAGTGACGTCACGCCTTGGTAAAATGTGTCGCAAGGTGACGTCACGCGGAACTCTAACCGGCTATAATAATATCTTCATAATTTTTTGTTTATTCGACATAATAAATACATGTCCAAATCTTCTGATATTAATCTAACTGGTGGACTAATTCGTTTTATTAGGACACCAGCCTATTAACTGATAAGTGATACTGATAATCTTCCACGGATCTTATAGCTCGAACACAGTCTTTACTGTAAAGATCCTTGATCATAATCATTATATGTCACTGGCTTCTAATATCACAATGAAAGAACTGAGTCTTCGGCATTAAGAGGCCGGGGAAGGGTGAATTGCCCATACAAACGCAATACCAAAATGATTTCTAATTCAACCATATTTGCAGTATACCATTGTATTATTTGTATTTGAATCGTATTTATCTAGGTCCCGCCGTTGTTTTTTTTTTCAAAATACTTACCTAAAACGAAATATAGACAATCGCATTTTGCACATTTTTATGCCAAAATAGACCAGTTTTCTTCCTATTTGATTCGTATTAAAAACAATAATATCTTACGCGTTCTTAACGGTCGAACATAGCTTATATTGTCTAGTTCCAGAATAACAATACTATGTGAAGAATACAAAAAGTTTTCATTCATCATTTTTGGTATTACGGAACACAACCAAATTCATACCATTTTTGAACGGCTACTATTGCTATCGCGCACGCACGGGGCGGGATTACTTCGGTTGTGTGATCGCTCGGACAGGTACGCACGCCACGCACACACGCTAATGCAACGTGTATTTACACGGTGCGCCCGCCGCAGCCGCGCCGCTCAGCCCCGTGTGACGACCGACGTGACGACAACGAACGACGATCTCCGAGGTCGTTGTCGCAGGGACACCTTATTAGGTACTTACTATGGATGGACGTTAGAATAGAAGGAAGAGTACTTCTTATTTACTATTTTCTAAACTAAATCAAGTGTTGGGTAGGTACATGGTTTCAAAACGAGTTTGTATGAGGGCCTCATTCTATTTTGTGAGGTGGGACAATGTCATGCTTCAATGAAATGTCATGTCATCAATTTCTAACAGTAAGGCGTTTTGTTGGATGAGTAGGTGCATTGTTTTCACTATTCACGAAGACCTCGGCGGGCAAGCGAGGTTCCGCCGGAACGCAACGGGGGTCGCAGGTTCGATTTGCGGCTCGGGACAAATTTCTCTATAGATCGGGTGATTTGTGTATTTTATATGTATAATAAAAAAGATATATAGAGTATAGTACAGTAGTAGGTATATAATTAGTTGGATTGGGATAGGAAGGTTAGTTAGGTGGTATAGTACCTACTCAGGTAATTGAGATGTTTTTATGTAGTGTTGGCGTACCTACCTACGTTTAGTTTTTAATAATAATAATACATGTGTTGTGGTTATGACTAAATGCAATGTTTCACATTTACCTACCTAGCTACTAGTTTAGTATTTACCTATGTCGATGTCTATTAGAATTACTATAAGATGATAGGTAGGTAGATAAATTATATTTGTAGATAAGGTGCGTATTATAGTAAATTTTATAAACCTGTGTGTAAGTACCTATACCGTGTCCATTTTGAATGAAGCATAAACGTAAACAAACCGTCCATAGTTAACCTAAAATTCACTTTGTTGGCGCGTCCTTTTATACGTAATCTCCATTACTTGTAGCTTTTAGATCATCCCTTCAATAATTTTTTTTACAATTATATCTGAAACTCGACGCCAAGCAAGTGAGATTATGATATTTGTGTCGTAGTTTGTTTACTAACATGCTTCATTCAAAATGGATAAACCATAGGTAAGGTAGTTGTAAAGGATCTACAATGACATTGTAGTCCGATCACTCATTCATTACATTACTTACTCAAACAAATAAATATTTTTACAAAACACCTAAAAAATACGTTAGTGGCTGTTTTACTGCTTCAATCAAACTTGCACAAATTGTAGGTACATGCAGGTACAAGTACAAACATATTTACAACGAAAGTTTGTTGTGTTGTCATTCCAACAAAGCAGAACTTTTGTTGTAAGTTTCTATCTAGGTAAAATTTCTGCCTCTTTTTGACGTAAAGAAGTAACAAACATCTATCTATCTATCCAAACTTTGAATTATATTTTAATTTTTTGAAGTATAGGTAGGTAACTGCATACTACTACATAGGCATTTCCTGGTAGATTTCTTGAGATATAAGTACCTACGTACCTACCTATTAGGCCTTGTAGAAAAACTTGGAAAAAAAACGGATAAGCAAACTAGTAGGTAGATACTTCGGGCACGAATGTAGGAATTGTATGTTTTATAAAATCCAGGAGTTTGTTAAAAAAATCTAAGTAAATGTAGGTGTAGGTTATAATAAACATTTTCTGTGACGTCATCCTAGGTACGTACACATAAGGTGAACTTATGGTGCAAATCTTATTTTCGTCACTAATTGCAACCGCTCCGTGGCGAAGGCGGACCTTGCCTGCTTCAGACGCGAGAAGAACCGAGTTCAAATCTCC
This sequence comes from Eupithecia tripunctaria, assembly GCA_955876795.1. Taxonomy (NCBI): domain Eukaryota; kingdom Metazoa; phylum Arthropoda; class Insecta; order Lepidoptera; family Geometridae; genus Eupithecia; species Eupithecia tripunctaria. The sequence goes on from OY041621.1 coordinate 4,376,711, forward strand.
ACGTCGCGTCGCGGCGTTATAATTATTTTTCTTTTCTTGTAACTTATTTGTCTTCGAGTCTACTCGAAAAATAATAACAACTAACAGTCTAAAGGTTTCTTCGTTGTTTCATTAATTTTAGTCATACCGAAGCGACTGAAATCAAAAATGTGTCAGTGTATTTTTTGATATGATTTGACCTTTTCTAAGTGTAGGTACATTTACATTTATTGTACTTATTTATGATAATAAAGCATTTTGATTTTTGAATTTTGATGTTTTTATGTATGAGATGGGGGACCTACCTTACCTAGGTTTAGGTAATTATACCTCTGTTGTAACTAAATGCAATGTTTCACATTTACCTACCTAGCTACTAGTTTAGTATTTACTTACTTACCTATGTAGGTATCTATTAGAATTACTATAGGATGATAGGTAGGTTAATTAATTATATTTGTAGATAAAGTGCGTAGTAATAATAAATTGTAAAAACCATGCACCTACTCAGGTACCTGTGTGTAAGTAGGTAAGGTTGAGTTGTAAATGATCTACCTACTATGATATTGTAATGTAATCAGATCACTCATTCATTACACAACAAATAAATATTCTCACAAAACTCCTAAAAAATAAGTACAGGGCATTTTATGCCTGCTTCAATCACACTTGCACAAATTATAGGTAGGTAGTTAGGTAAGTAGGTACAAACAAATTGATGGATATTTATAACGAAAGTTTGTTGTGTTGTAATTCCAGCAAAGCAGAACTTTTGTTGTAAGTTTCTATCTAGGCAAAATTTCTGCCTCTTTTTGACGTAAAGAAGTAATAAACATCTATCTATCTATCTGTCGAAACTTTTCCCCGTGTAGCGGACTGGGCATTGAATGCGTATATTACTATACATACTAACACCTTCATGGCCCATGACGCAGATGTCCCACCCACCACGTCTTGACCAAGAGATATCCACTGGTGGGCGGCCTGCAGAACAATTCTACCACCGAACTGCGATCAACCCAACCTGCATTCCCAGCGTGGGGATTATGGGCACTACCCCTGAGATAAAAACCAATAAGGCGCTAACCAATAAATACACATCCCTAAAGAAATAGGTAGCTACCGCCTTTAAATTGTTATCAGTGGCAGATGTATAGATAGATACCTAGCAACCTACATTTACTCACACACACACACACACGCATAAGACGGCACGGCACTATGGTTGTGTGTTCCCTTCACGTATTGTAGTACCGCGTCCCGTGTCCCGCGCCTGCATCAGCTAACCTGAGATAGCGATATTCGGAGCGGAGTTTTGTACGCGACTCGAATAGAATCTTTGCCCGGTGTTCTCCGGCCCCTTAAGCACCTGCATCGTGGATGATTGCCGGCTACAAATATGTCACACTCACAATATTTTTATAAGCCTTTAGATTGAAAACGGTTCGAAGACAACATTTATCTCTACTTATTTAATATTATGACTGCAACAGTTACTCTGTCCGTTTAATTCGTTCTGGATGTTTTTCTATGTATAATAAAAAATATCTATCTATGTAGTGTATTGTATTATGTATATCAGTTAAGTATCTAGTACCCATAACACAAGCTCTGCTTAGCTTGGGGCTAGATAATGCTGTGTGAATTGTCCAGCATTATATATATATATATATATATATATATAAATAAATAAATTTTCCAGCAGATTTTTATGAAATTCCGAGTTGTTATAGATTGTGTCTCGGGGATGAACTTTAGCTACGGATGGGTGGTTTAGCGTTATTCTACAGCCGTCCTGTCTACAAAGTACAAACTAGCGCAGACTGTGTGTCCCCCCATGGTAACGACAGAAAAGGCCGAGTATACAGGCTTCTAGGGGAACGGTTTTCCCAATGCGGTTGTCTTGAATCCACTTTTTGTGCAAAATCACGGCCCGAGTCGCTTCAGTTGCACGCCAGTGTAGTAAAGACCTACCCAGCTTTCTTTTTTTCTGCACATATTTTCGTAGTTTGACGAATTTTTTGCAATCATTATAAATAGTACCTGGGTGACCGAGCTTCAAACGGTTTTTTTTTTGGTTAATTGTGCTCATTAAAAATTATAGTAGTACTATTCGCCAATAGATGGCAGTAAGAGTCAATTGATTATGATAAAGTTAATTATTAAAAACATAATTAAACCAATAAAAAGACATTTTCTGGAAATGAATCCTAGCTAGATCGATTTATCGCACTCGAAACCCCCCTGTATACTAAATTTTATGAAAATTGTTGGAGCCGTTTCCGAGATACGTATTATACGGATTATATTTGTATATACAAGATTTTCTCGTTTAAGGTTATAAGATAAGTGGCTTGTATAAAGGTTAACTACGAACCAAGCCGTCAACTAAAGAAAATGTATGCAAAGGGCATTAGGGATTATACTATTGTGATAGTTCTACATTTCATGTAGAAACTCTATGTTCTTGACTTTCCCAGGGCAGTTTACTAGGTCCATCACTATTTCTAGTGTATATTTTTAATATGGTCGGTCAAGTAGCTATTAGAATGCTTTGCTTTACAGAGTTTTTTTATAACTTACCCGCAAACATACATCATAGCGAGGCAACTAGTGTGTCCCGAGCTCCAGCCCAACAGCGCCCCTCCCAGCCAGTACAACCAGTCGCTGGTTATGAGGACGGGCATCGTGCGGTCCTCGATATCGTAGTTACAGAGGAGAAAGAATGGAATGAACGCTATCCGAGCTGTTGTGAAAATCCATAGCCATTTAGCGCTGGGCTGTGGATGTAACACGTGTAAATTTGATTTATTTAGGCTCTGTGGGTCGCTATAGCGCTAATTAGGTCAATAGGGTTAGAAACGGCTGTAGTATAAATTGTTCCACGTTACGTGATATAAATGCCGCCACCGGGATATAAATAACACCTTTAAACGTTTCCATAGAAACAAAGCGTACGAAGCCGCGTGCACAAATTAGTTATAGAATATAATCATTGACTTACGAATCGCCATAAGTTTGCTGTAATGTTACCGATCATAGCCATGAAGTTGAATGTGAGGAAACAGCCAACAGTCACGAAGTGTTTGTCAAGGAAAAAGTTGGGATCCGATTTCTTGATAGCTGAAGCAACCAATCAGAAATATTGAATCAAAAACTCATTTTTTCCTTAAATAAAACAAATGTGCACTTCATTATGAATGTAAGCGGGTTAACTACGAACCTTGTTTGTGTCGCTTACATTCACAATGAATTCGTCAAACTACGAAAGTTTCTATAGTAAAATGTACACTTATAAAAGTTCGAATTATGGAATCAAATACTGACACGGAAATAAACTGATAAGAAACGTTTAGCCTTACTTTTTCGAGTTGGAGCAAAACCCGTCAAAAAGTTTTTTAACCTCTAGGTATAATCTGATATTTTATAGTAAGCATTTTTTTAGCACAGCTAAGTTTTGACATTTTATTTGAATTTAATATCTGAATATCTCTAGTTTGAATAATCTGAAGAAAATAAAATTAATTCTCCCTCTCTCTCTATTGGTCTCTACACCATGATCCAGACCTGGATGTGAACCATCCGAGCAGTGCCTTATTTGCCAGTATGCTCAATCGCAGAAAATGGCAAGTTGAACTCAAAATAAATAATCTGTGCTGCAAAATGGCACATCGCAGATAGTAGTGCATTACCAATCAGTTAAAATATGGGTTGTCGCATGAACCTTGAAACTCAAGCTCTTGTCGCAGCGTCTCCAAGACCTCAAATTAAGCATTGATGAGACTTCTATAACTAAAGAGGGAGGTTTACTCCTTCTGAAAACTTGTTTGCAGAAATGGTGAAAAGTTTTAAAGTTATTATTATTCTTGTTTTATGCATTTGTCGTCAAATTATTTATTTATTTATTTATTGAGTTGTTCCTTACCAGATTGCACAGCTGGGTAGACAGACAGCGTAATGATGAATATTATAATGATGTTATATAGCTGCATGGATGCTTGCTTGAAGATTGTGACCCAAGGGGTGGCGGCCGCGGGGGGGTTCGAAGCTGCCAGTGCGGGGTTGTTGCTAAGGGTGCGCTGTTGGAGAGTCTGGTGGTAGCGGTAGAACCTCTGGAAAATAAAAATAATGATACGTTAAGAATTGTTTTAGTTCCGATTATAATTGTGGATAATAGTGTGACTCATTTAATTGTAGCGCGAAATCTTTTCTTTAAGCAAGCATCCTACATTTCCTGATCTATGACAGAAGCCCTAATATTGATGGTTTTTTACCATCTCGCTCAATGTTACAAATCATGAATTTATCAGCACAGCCATGCCTCCGATGAAATAGTAGATGACGGCGGCGGTTCGTAGGCTGCTTACCAACTGTGTTCTCAATACTTATGAGGGCGACCATTGTGCCAAAGATGTTGGAGCCTAGAACCAATCTGTACCTATTGTAACACTTACGTTGATCGGCAAAGCAAAGTAAGTATCGAAGCAGACGAATAGCACGGCCATGCCTCCGATGAAATAGTAGATGGCAGCGGTTCTCAGGTTACTCGCCAACTGAGTCGTCATACTGAGGAGGGCGACCAGTGTACCGCAGATGTTTGAGCCTAGAATCACTGCACCAGTGTAACTCGGGGGTAGGCGGGCTGCTATGCCGAATACGGAGTTTTGGAAGATTGCGTTGCACCCTGTAACAAGTCTATAGTAAGAAAATATCTACAATCATAGATTTAAATCGTTAGATACGCCCTGACCACTAAAAACTGTAGCAATGTTTTGAAATGTGTCGCATTATGTCCAAAACCTGTGCAATCTACACAAACAAAACAAGCGTACTGAGAAAATAGTGTCATCTCTTTTTCTCGCGCATTAGTTGCAAGCACTACTTTCTCTTTCGTGCACTCGCCATTTAAATTTGTTATTATAGTAATTTTTGACAATGCGACGATAAAATCGTCCGCATTGAAAAAGTTATTTGAAACTCGCAATACCTAAGAGTGAAATGTTACACCTCTGGCTTTGTTTGTGTTTCTAGATTTGTTGTTGCGCTTTCGAAAGGCACACGTCATTTTGTGACGCTATAAACTGCTCACAAACGTCCGGCTAACACTGTGCTTAGATATATTCTGAGTCGAAGTTTATGCATGCGAAAGGTTCGACTTGTACACAACACGGCCGGGGCGGCGCGGTCTCACTGTGGTAAGGGCATATCTAACGATTGAAATCTATGTCTACAATAATATTATTATAAAAAGGAAAGATTTGCATTTTTGTAACGAATAAGCTCAAAATTACTGATCCGTTACGAAAAAACTTAGAAAAACTTTAATTGGCTCTCCTGTAAAGTTACAAACATTACTATAAAAACATGGAAGTAAACTGATCGCACATAATTTATTCGACATTTAAGGAACTCTGCGGTCTATTGAAAAGATTTATGTAAAGATATTGAATCTTTGGTTCCTTAATACAGTTTCTTCATAAGTTTGTAGTGTTCTAAGCTATAATATAAAATAACCTATCCTTACAATACGCCCTCTTAACTATATACAACCTTCTGTACAACATTACTCTGTTACTCTTATTGGAAGAATAAAATTCGTCAATTTACATCCGTCCGTACGTAACCAAGGGGAAGTTATACCGTAGATGTCAAACAGCTTACCGTTCAAAAGGAAGACCGATAACATGGTGATCCAAAAGAATAGCGCCGGATACTGAGCTGTGTTTACCATGGCTAGGAATGTTGTCAGCACGAAAATCATAATTTCTATTATTAGCGCCCAGACGATTCGTGTGGACAGGTTGTCACCCCTGGAAATAAATAAATAAATAAGAGACCGCAGAATCGCGTCTTGGGTGCCTTATATACAAAAATAAATATTGTGTGTATTTTAATAATTTGAATATAAATTGTATGTTAGAGGTTTAAAAATCAATAAAAAGCCTTTTAAAACATAACCATAAATAACAATTCATCAAATCAATCATGCTTAAATATAATATTGATAATTGCTTGTATTACTTTAAAAAATCGTAGGTATGTCAAATATAATAGAATTTATGTTAGAGGCTTGATTCATCAATTTCTATCTGTGCCCCGCGGCTTCGCACGCGTTGCTCCTATGGAAACGTTTATAGGTGTTTTCCCGGCAATTATTAGAATTTTTCTCGCCGTAAAAACCATCCTTGAACTTCAACGAACATTTAAAAACAAGAATTGGCCAAATTGGTCCAGGCGTTATTGAGTTATGCGCTTACCAACACATTTAGCGATTCATTTTTATATTATAGATTATATTGATTTACATTTTATTGTGTTAACTAAATAGTCAGGTTACGACTCCTCTCGGGTAAAGGCCTCCTCCAGTTCTTTCCAGTGTTTGCGGTCTTTTGCGACATCTGTCCTGTTTTGTGTTTTTAGGTATTTCCTAATTTGGTCTGACCATCTTGCTAGGGGTCTACCAGTTTGTCTTTTGCTGTTAGACCCTTTCCATGAGGTTACTAAGGTAGCCCACCTGGGTTTAAGCTATTGCAAAATTTTTCGTTATCAAAAAACTAAGTATTTAGATGTTTTGTTTACTAATAAGATGATTACTACCAATATCTATATTCACAACGCGCGTCCTAAAACCGTCTGTATCAAAAGGTTTCCTTTTTGGCATGTATCGAAAGCATTTGAATAAGTGTTTTTTTAGCGGTCGGACCGGACAGAAATCACGCCTAGCAAAATTAATGGTTCGGGAGGCCGCGAAATACCTGATCGAAGAGGTAATGTTTCAAGCCGAAAGTTTCTGAAATGTTAATTTTATGTTCAACCGACGAAAAAACGGAGGGGAGAAGCCTTGGGTCCTGTAATACAGCTTAGGCTAGATCGGGATCCTGCGGAATCAACATTATAAAAAATAAAAAATAAATAAAATAAAATTCGTTTATTTCAGGCAAAAAAAAACCCATATCACATTAAAAACACACAGTCTTAAAGAACAATTATTAAAATAAACAAAACAAAAATATAAATAACACGGTGCAAAAAGCTGCCGCACGTCACTTTCTGTTTCCCTCCATATGAAGGGAGATCCAGTGTGTATAAATAGGGTTTTTGTAAACCTGGTCAGAGACAGCCTTCAAAATGCTATTTTTGGAGCGGACCAATCTACTCCAGAACGACGCGACGCGCGAACGGACGATGGCGAAAAAGTCGGGAACTCCCGCTTCGGAGAACATGCTCGACGCACTGCAGCATCTCGGTAACCTCATGAGTGCCCGGTACGCGTTATTGTATTGGACTCTGATGGTGCTTATGGCCTTCCTGCTGAAATTTGACCACAACTGGCATGTGTACATGCCCAAACAATACGCACGGAACAAGGTGTTCTTGACGTCCGCGCTGCAGTTCGTGAAGCGGCGTGCGAGCATGTTACTCCTCACCGCGAGCGCCCTTCGTTCCCGCTCCATGTCCTCGTCGTCCCTCAGCGTCCCCGTCAGCAGATGCCCTAGGTACTTGAACCGCTCCACCACCTTAATGGCAGAGCCGTTCATGCGAACCTCTGGCACTCTATCCGGACCTCGACCCGACCTAAATACCATCATTTCGGTCTTCGTTACGTTGTATTTTAACCCGTGACCAATAGCATATTGCTCACAGGTTAACAACAGCTTCCTTAGCCCTTTAACCGAGGGGCTGAGGAGCACCATGTCATCAGCATAACTCAGGTTATTTACGCAGACGTTGCCTAAATAACAGCCGGTTTCGGAGCTCCTCAGCTCCTCGATTAAACTGTTGACGTAAAGGTTAAAAAGGTCAGGCGAGGTCATTCCACCTTGGCGCACACCGCATTCTAGTATGTACTCACTAGAAGTCGCGTCACCCCATCTAACACAGTTAGTTTGGCTTCCGTACCAGTACCTTAACAGACTGACCACGTGAACAGGCACATTAGCAGCTGTTAATTTGTCCCATAAGATGTCATAGTTCACGAGGTCAAAAGCACGGCTAAGATCTAGGAAGCACGCGTAGACAGAGGTGTTTTGTGAGGTGTAGTAATTCACCGTGCTTTTAAGGCTCATTATGGCCAAATCTGTCGAAAGACCTGGCCGGAAACCAAACTGTGCGTCTTCTATGCTCAAATTTTCCTGCAGTCTAGGGTAGATTAGTCGCTCCAACACCTTCCCGATAACAGTTCCCAACGATATAGGGCGGTAATTACTCGATGAGCTGAGATTGCCTGTTTTATTTTTTACCACGGGAACTACAATAGTTTTCATCAAACTAGGCGGAAGGTAACTATATCTAAAACACATGTTATAGAAAAAACATAAGTGTTCAATAAGTTTATCGCTACCATAGAGAATGTGCTCGATGCTGAGACCGTCGTGGCCAGGTGACTTGCCACGTTTCATATTTTTTACGGCCTTCCTGACGTCTTGTTGTGAGAACAAGCAAGGGTTGTCACACAGTACAGTCTCAGTAGCGGGCACACTCTCCACTGGTTGCGGGCTTATTTTAAACTTTTTAGCAAAAACTTCAGCTATAAGCTTTGGTTCCTGCAAGCCGTCGATTGATACTGGTAGATTCTGCTTGTAATTTAGTTTTTTTGTTGCATTCCAAAACTTACCAAAATTTTTGTCTTTGCGATGAGTAGCTAAAATATTCATTTTTATCTTGTCCTCATTCGTTTGACACTATTTTATTTTTAAATTCGGAACGGGTTTTAAACATTTTACTAAATAAATCACCTCCCGATGGCTTGCCGGCAAGTACCCAGCAGTTAAAATGTAACCTTGCGATTTGGTGGCTGTCCCTGACGTGGTAGTTCCAACCTATAACTTTTTGCCTTTTTTTGCAACTAAAAACACGCGCATTCCTAATAGAGGCGGTTTGTAGAACATTCACAATACATTCATAATAATCATCTAATAATTTAAAATAGTCATTAAAATGTAAACATACTAAAATTGTATCACAGTCACAAATAGAGTTAAAATTATCACTAAAATTAAAGTTAAGATTTTCATAGCAATATTTATTAAAAGCTTTCTTTTGCGCTTCCTCTCTATCCCCCCATTTTATATATTTCAATGCGTCACAGCTGCCGAAGGTGGCGGAACCTACAGCTACGCCTGCTATGTCGCACACAATACGCAATGGGTAATGGTCCGACCAAGTAACGTCATAGATGACACTCACCGATACAATAGTATCCAATGCAGCTTTAGTGGCCAGACAGTGGTCCAACCACCCACGGCAGCCGTGTGCTTCACTTTGAAAGGTAAAAGTGTCCGACGAACCTCCGAGGATGTTAATATCAGCACATACCCACAGAAGATCGCTACAAAAGCGCTCGAGTTCCACACCGAAGCTAGAAGTAGGATGGGCGTTAAAATCGCCAAGTACATAGGCCACTTGCACTTCACTTTCCTCTACGATCGCACTGACTAGGCCTAGACAGTCCGTAAATTCCGTTAAGTTATCCGGTTTATCCACTGGCATATAAACATTTACCACCAACATAGAACCCGACCCTACAGAGATTTTTACAGCCATTATTCGGTCACTAATACATTCCACTTGAGACACGTGTGGGAACCTCGCTTTATTCCACAATATCGCGAGGCCACCGTACGGCCTTCCCTTTAGAATACCTAATGACGTGTCCACAGAGGACTTGGCCACACATCCGAAATCACTATTAATTTGACATACAAAATCTAAGTCGTGAGGAAGAAGCCAAGTCTCCTGCAACAGTACAATGTCTGCAGTACCGCACAAATCACGGACGCTCTGCACCGACCTCTTGATGGACTTGCAGTTATACGAAATGAAGGTTGTGCTTAAGGTTGTACTACACATATTGGTTGTTTTTGTCCATCCTTCCCTTCGGCGCAAAATATTCCCGGTACCTCCGAAATTTAACCCCCTGGGGCCAAAAATCTTCATTGAGAAAGGTATCGATGTTCAGCCTGGGTACGACCACTTTGAACGAAGCAAACTCCGTGTCCTGCTTCTGTGGTAGAAGTTCAATACTTGTGCATTCTTGTCCCATTTCCTTAATATAATCTTGTAAATTATTTACGGTTGTAGTTTTGTTCAGTCTCGAGACATATATAGCCGAAGTAAGCGCCGCAACCTGTAGTATTCCCGAACCTCTTCCCGTACCACTAAAGTTAAGCAATCTTTTTCTTTGTTTCCGTTCCACTAATATAAATCCATCGTCTTTTTTCTTATCATGCGAACATTCGCATGATTTCGATGCGTTGGCGGTGATAACGGCGTCTCTGTATTGTGTCGCACTGGGCAACGCAAGCGGCAGCGCATGCGGCGGGACGGCTGGGTGGGGACCGCACGACCTTGGCCTTGCCGTCTCGGTTACGCGCAATGCGTTGCTGTCACTGGCTAGGGCCGCGGTAGGGCTATTTACATTTTTCTGTGACGACGGTAGGCATAATAATATGTCGCTCGAAGTCGATGCGGGATCTGCTGAACCACGGGTGGACGAAGCCTCAGGCTGTTCATGGTTCTTCTTGGTACAAAAAGATTGTTTACAACTCATATGCTCAGTGCTAAGTTCAACCAACATCTTTTTCACCTCCGCCAATTCTCCCTTCAACCCGTCGATTGCTGCCGTTTCGGGTATGATCTGAGACTTATTTTTTTTGGCCTTTATACTGGCCACGTCTTTTTTCAACAATGCAATTTCTTTAAGAAAGGCAGTCACGTCAATATAGTCAAAAGAAACGGGTGGGATTTTGTTCAAGTTTTTAGCTACGAAAGTCGGTAAGCAGTCGGGTTCAAATTCTTTAATCATCTTTATAATTTCTTGGAGACTTTTTTGCTCAGATCCTTCCTTTCTTCTCGTAAACTTTTTTGACGGGGCTAAAAGCTTTAGTGCAATAGAACGAGCAGTTTCAATCTCATCGTAGGAGTAGGTACTCAAACATATCTGGATGATGGCTGGTTCGGGTAGGGTATCCACTTTATTACTAGTGAAGGCTAGTAACTCGTTTACCACAACTTTACACCCACTTACACACACTGCATAGTATCACTGATCGGCTGTTCATATCTAACGCGCGACGTATTCTCAGTCGTAGTAGGCGATCGTAACATCGTGCTGCGTGCACGGCGCGCGGCGGCTAGCAAGCGACTGTGAATTATATTGTAAACATTTTATTGTGTCAGAAATAAACGATTTGTATTTGTTTCTCAAGTTGCGATGCGTACTTATTTTTTTAAATGACCACGTTTACTCTTCTTACAGAGTAATCCGATTTAAATTATTCCTTTTTTTTATTGAAAATGCTGAAAATACTCCCACAAAAATTTAAACGATATTTTGTTTTGTTAAATTTATTATTTTACCTAGGTCAAATCTCCAAAAGTACTGAAAAAAGTCAAGATGAAATTTGGGGAAAGTATACATTAAGTATACATTAAGGCTAAGTAAAACTATCTTAGCGCTCTTATACACGGACTGCACATCTCATAATACACGGGACTGCAGTCAACTGCAGTCGATCGACGGGTGCAGTTTCCTTGCAAACGCCAACTTGCCGTCTATGTATAAATGATTGCGATTGACTTACTTGTATATGATAGGCAACATATTATACCGAAAATAAGCGAATCGAAGCCGCAGACAAAGCTTGTAATTTATAGTACGTATAGCTATAAGTTAGTAATGCCTAAAACATCTTTTCCATCTATACAAATTTTCATTACAAACAAACAGACTTTAGGAACATCGAAAGATATCGTTACCGGTGCAGGTGCTACCACGAGTAAGAACATAGGCCTCCACTGATAAGCGCTCTATTGTAATTTATAATTTCGGGTGATGTCATAATCCCCACGCTGTGAATGCTTGGAGGTGGCAGTTCGGTGGTAGAACTGTTCTGCATGGGGTGCTGCTGCCTGCTCCCGGTGCATACCCCTAGACGGCTCTTAAGAAAAGGCTACGAAGTAGTTGGGAGTCCCAAATCTCAGCGGCCGGCCCATGCGGATTTGTTGTTGTTTCACGTCCGAATCGCATAGTGTTGACCATTCAGCGGCGTTCGCCTTATTTCAGAATTTCGCCTCCTGCGTCGCATTGCCGTTTCTGACCACTCGCTCAAACGCGGGGCGTGTGAGCGAGTGGTCAGAAACTAGAAAAATTTTCAACTTTTTTGATATTTTTTCGTACTTTTAGATTCATTTTGAATAAACGACTGATTTTAAAAATGTTTGCAACGCGACAGATTTTCGAATAAAGACAAATTAGTTTCGCTCTCATTTAACGATCATAATGTTTTTTGAAAAATTTAAATTACCTACATAAACAGCTATTTTTCATCCGATTAGGTATGGAAAATTTCAATACGATCGGGGATGTAGTGTCCAAATAAAACGGAAAGTATGTTCGTATGGGAGCTAAGTTATCCGCACTGTTCCTATGACACCCACGGGAACAGTTGGGGTGTTGTAAATTCTAAGCCAGCATCACACAGCATTCCAAAAGGTATAACTTACCTAATATTAGCGAAGATGTTGAACCAGCTGAAACATAAGTTAGGTATCTGAGCGGCCCATCCGACATAGACCATGTAGTTATCTTTGTAATCTGTACCCTTGAGCTTAAAGTCTTCGAAGTAGCTCTTGGCTATGATAAACATGTTCCAAGCTGTAAGGGTCCCGAGGCCGTGCAGCATCAGGGTGTAGTAGACAAGGTTCCATTTGTCAGCTGGTGGCACTAGGTCCATGCCAACACCTGGAAAAACGAAAAAAAAAAACATACATTGTTTAGTGAAAACGAAGGACTACCTACGAACTGAAGCGACGACGGAGGCAAAACCTAGTCTGTTAGAATACAAAAAATAAACTAACCAGACGGTCGCTCTCCAGATATTCTCTCTCCAGATATTCTCTCTCCAGATAGTATCTCGGCCATTTTTCGCAATAACGTTTCTCTTCAAGTCCCGCGCTTAAACAACTTCTTAAATACTTACGTTTATATTTCATTACTGTGTTTCCATCTGCCTGTAATAAGTTTTCGATTGTAAAACTATTAATTACTGATTTATTTACTAAATGAGTTCTAGTTCTAGGGCTGCGTAGAGAAATTGTGAAAGGGTAGACTTTCGTTTCACATAGTCATGCCAGTTATGTTTTGCCTTATCTTGAGTAAGTAATATTTTATGGGCAAAAGCTTCGGCTTTGTAGATAAACATTAAAACAACTAGCTGATGCCCACGGCTTGTTCGCGCTGTAAATGCGGCCGAATGTACATTCGGTATCAATAGCAGCGAACATGAGATACTTTACGCCGTGTGCTAATCCCGTCTCGTTGCAAGCGCCTTTCTTCCTCGAACTGACTGCATGAACGCTCGTCGTGTTACACGTTACGTTACGCCCCGTAACGCTGGTCAGATAACTCCGAATAGACCTATGCCTACCGCTGTAAATGTAACTTAGATAATCCGGGAAGTTATACGACAAAACTTTACTACTTAGATTGTTTAATGAAATAACAAATGGGGCATGGGGGCTAATGCCCATAAGTTGAGCACGCGGCTGAGGGATCGCAGTTCGGTGGTAGAATTGTTCAGCAAGCGGCGCTGCTACCTGCCCCCCGTGGATATTCCTTAGTCGCATCTTACGACACCCGCGGGAAGAGCTGGGGTGGTGCAAAATCTATGCCGCCACCACACAATGTTATAGCGGTATAAAATCAATTTACGATTTACTACTGGAATTGAATCCGAATCAGAAAGTTATTTTTTAAAGAAACTGGCAATAAAACATCAGCACATGGCGCTGACTAAACGTGTTCTTCGCTGGAGACCGCAATACGGCGAACGCAGTATAGGACTCCCTCCTGACAGGATGGTGACCTGTGAAAGACTGCAGGCAGATGCTGGATGCGGCAAGCTGAAGACAGGACGTTATAGCGCTTACTAGCGGGCCTATGTCCAGAAGTGTGATGATGATGACATATTAGCTAGGTAAACTGGTAAGTTTACAATTATACATGTTATTAGATTAAAGTGAAAGCCAACTAAATATTAATAACAATAGTAGGCTACTAATAGTGCAGTCGCCTCGCCTTATCAACAGGTAGGTAGTCACCGCCCGCCCAGGGCGGGCGCCACCAACGCTTTTCTGCGCTGCCGTGGTGAGTCCAAAAGTCTCAGTTTTACGATTGAAATTATTCTACATACCTACTAAATGCGATTCTCACGTATTTTCCGAGAAAAATTACTTTTTATTCGAGCTTACACAATAAATAAGTGGCAAAGAGAATATTTCATTATGTCAATGCCAATCGAAGTTATTGTATTCTCTTTAATGCTAATCAAAGAGAATACCAAAGAGAATACAATAACTTCGGAGAATACAATAACTTAGTAAGATGATAGTTGCGAAGTATGCCAAAGAGAATGTAACAATTGTAGTTTGTGGCCAAATGCCAATCGAGAACCTTAGAAGAAGAAAACGAAGGAGGTTATATTATGGGGACGCGTGCAGTGCGGATGTCTGTGGTACGTATGTACAAAATAATTTTAGTTGCGTTGATCACTCGTCACTTCCGCTATTTCTGCATCTATCCCTACGATCTAGGGGAACGTGATTTTCTTCGTCCGTGATCTATCCAGTCTCCCGAACACGTCTCAGGCAAAAAATCTCATTGCATGTTTTTATCTCTAGCCTATAATACGAGTATGTACATGGCAAAGAACGTAGGATCCATGGAGTTTATATAGTACTAGCCATAGAGATACTCTATGGCCTTCCTCCCAATGCCCAGCACGGAGACAGGAAAATCTAATGGCAACGGATTATCGACTGTTTACACAGCTTGTTCTCACATGTATGGATTCTATAGATTCCGTTTCCGTTTCGGTGAACTAAAACTTTTGACACTTTTAGTCGTACTGCAATGACAGAGCAGTGTTGTCAACGCAACAAAATGTAAACAAATTGTAATATCCAATTACGAAGTTATTGTATTCTCTTTGTATCCAATATCTTTGATCTTACGAAGTTATTGTATTCTCTTTGGGGTTAGCCAAAGAGAATACAATAACTTCGGGGTTAGCATTGATATAATGAATTGATAAAATATTATCTCAAAGAGAATACATCTACGTAAGATTCAACCAAATAATTATTTTATAGCCATGTATAAGCTCGGAATGTTTATGTGAGAATCGCATTCAGTAGGTATTATGAGCAATGAGCCCGTGAAACTCACGCCGCCGCCCGCGTGACGGGCCCCGACCTGCCCATTTGAAAGGTAAACACACGGTTACTGTTAGGTACTTCGTGAAAAAAGAAGCATGTTTATTACTAAGATGTAATGAGTAATGATCTTAATCAACTAAACAGTCAAAGCTAATGTAACACATCAACAAACATACAAAGGCGTAGCCTGTATTGCGGGGATCTGAAAAACGATTTCTAGCAAAAGAAATCCCCAGCTAAAGGCATAGGTTAAGTAAACCGGATGGCCATAAAGGGTTATAAGGTTTTGCTAATGAATAGGTTTTTTTTTATCTAGCTAAAATAGTTACAAATCGAAAAAAAATATGAAAAAATAATGGGGGATTATGAATAGATTATGTATGTATTAATGAAGTAGGTAGATTAGATACAGAATGGTGGCGAGAGAGAACGTGCTCTTCCGACGCAATGCGTGAAACTCTGCCCGTTTGGGAGGGCACCACCAGAAAATGCCAAACCTTCACAAATAACACCCTAAAAGTTTGATAAGTTGATTAACCAATCTAAGTACCTAGTGAAGTTTTGTCGTATAACTTCTCGGATTATCTGAGTTGCAGTTACAGCGGTAGGCAGGCGTAGGCAATGATGTTGTAGGTCTATTCGGAGTTATCTGACCAGCGTTACGGGGCGTAACGTAACTTGTTACACAGCGAGCGTTCGTGCAGACAGTTCGAGGAAAGAAGGCGCTCGCAACGAGACGGATTAGCACACGGCGTAAATAATCATGTTCGCTGCGATTGGTACAATCGGTCGCATTATAAAGTGCGTACAAAACGGCACGTGCGCGAGCATTAGCTAGTGGTTTTAATGCTGTAGGTACTTACTAAGCCAAAGCTATTGCTTATTAAATATTACTCAAGTAATACTCATTCTGGTGCGATCGATAAATTTGTGTAGGCAGTTTTTCAAGTACATATATTTTTTAAATTTTTAGCTTAAGGGCTCTACCACAGTGGTAGCTAGTAAGACTAGTACCAAAGTTAAATACGGTCATGTACCTATTATATTACTACTACCGGGATTAGAATATCTGTGTGCAAAATTTCAGCCAGATCCGTTTAGTAGTTTCGGCGTGAAGAGGTAACAAACATCCATCCATCCATCCATCCATCCATACATCCATACATCCATCCATAAATCCATACATCCATACAAACTTTCGCATTTATAAAATTAGTGTGATGTGATGTGATTAGGCTAACCAGCTATCTACCACTGTGAGTTCAATAATACTTAATAAATATGTTATTTGAATTTTATCATAGTAATTATGACTTATTTTATTTTAATTTGCCATATCAGTCTCTGCTTTTCTTTGATAGATTATCCATGTCAAATAACGTATCGAGACCGACTGGGACAGTCAAACGACTCGCGATTACTAACCAAATCATAGATTTAAATCGTTAGATATGCCCTTACCGCAGTGAGACCGTGCGGTATACACACACAACACGGCATGCCGTGTTGTCTCACTGCGGTATACACACACAACACGGCATGCCGTGTTGTGTTGTGTCTAAGTCGAACCTTACGCAAGCATAAACTTGGACTCAGTATATTTCTAAGCACAGTGTTAGCCGGACGTGTTGTGAAGGACGTTTGCGAGCAGTTTATAGCGTCACAAAAGACGTGTGCCTTTCGAAAGCGCAACAACAATTCTAGAAACACAAACAAAGCCAGAGGTGTAACATTTCACTCTTATGTATTGCGAGTAAATGAAATATTTTTTATTTTATCGTCCGCATTGTCAAAAATTACTATAATAACAAATTTAAATAGCGAGTGCACGAAAGAGAAAGTAGTGTTTGCAACTAATGTGTGAGAAAAAGAGACGACACTATTTTCTCAGTACGCTTGTTTTGTTTGTGTAGGTTGCACAGGTTTTGGACATGATGCGACACATTTCAAAACATTGCTACAGTTTTTGGTAGTCAGGCAGGGCGTATCTATCTAACGATTTAAATCTATGAACCAAATTAGTTATTTATCCATGTCGAATAACGAATCGAGACCGACTCGGACAGTCAAACGACTCTCGATTAGGTACTAACCAAATTAGTTTTCTATTAATTGACAGACTTTATCCATGAATCGAATAACGAATCGAGACCGACTGGGACAGTCAAACGACTTGCGATTACCTAGGTACTAACTGAATTAGTTACTAATTTGGTCTAGCCAGTCGAATGGTTCGAATGATTTGTGAAGTCGAATAATTCGACTGGAATCATTCACAGTCGCGCATCTTTAATGTAAAATGAAAGCCTACGTTAGCACAATTTGTCTACGTACGTACCCTAGACCTCATTGAATAAATAATTAGTTAGGTACCTATTCATAGTTTTACAATCGAAAATAATTACAGGCAGATGGAAACACAGTACCTACCTACCTAATTAATTGTTAATGTGAATAATAAGAAGTTGTTCAAGCGTTGGATTTTATGGAAAAAGTTACGAAAAATGGCCCAGAGACTATCTGGAGAGAGAACATCTGGTAAGTTTATTTTTGAACTATTTTTTTTTGTACCTAGCGTGCTTTTCATGTAAGAAGTTTCAGGGCAGCGCAGATTGCAAAGGCAGATGTAAGTACGCAGCAAACCTATGAAGTACAAATTGTAAAATCCATTCTTTGATTGTACAATTGAATAACTTCGTAACCGTTAGGCCAATAAAGTTCCCTCCACTACCAATAAATTAGTAATCAAATCTACTTATAGAATATATCGTCATTATGTGTAATATCAACAAAAAAAAATGTGCCACGAAAGTCAGACAAAAACTGAGTTTCCGAAGAATCACCCTTTTATAGAAATTTACATGTTATTCAATTGTGTAAATTTCCAAATAGAATACTATTGTTAATAGAATACATGAATTATGTAGTTACACTACTAGTACATTTCGAAACCATTAGCGCCATCTGTTGAAAAACTTATGATCGACCTTTCGAAAAACTGCATAACTGTTAACGAACCCTATAAATCTGTGTAGCACTAAAATATTTTCTTTTCTAAAATTTTATCAATCTTATTTAATAATCAATTATTATCCATCACGGTAGGCAGGTATATGAAATTTCATACATAGCCTACCTACTACTAGTTTTTAAAAAATCTTGTAAACTTACAAACTTAGTAATATTAACCTATGTGCTAGTATATCGATATATTATTTTGAATGCTTTATGAAGGCAACAAATTCCATAATTTCATCCATAGTTGAAAAGACGCTGTAGCCTCGGGGATTTGATCATGAGGTAGAGCGTTCAAATCCCGTCATATAAGCAACATTTTTTTTTACACCCATTCCCAAAGTGGTCATAGCATTTATTGGTATGAGGCAAATTAATAATAAAGTGGGCAAATTGACAGCTTTGCTAAAACACATGCAGGTTTCATTCAATGAATTTGTGTGCACCTGAGCTTTGCGACACTTTGCATAGAATATTAATTTTAATTCGCGACTGGAGGGAGTATGAGACCAGTGTCTCCATATACACGGTAATTACCGTAGATGCACCGTAATCTGACATAATCTACGGTCAACGGTAAACGTGCATTACCGTGTCGTAATTCTACCGTAATAAGGTGATGAATAACTTTTCGCATTTTTGATATTTTTTTGATTACGTGTAACGAAACGAAACTTTTTAAAACACAAAATTTTAGATGGCAACACTCAGCACCTAGTTCAGGGGAGAAACCCTACTGTTTACTTTTTATAAACGGCGTGCAGAGATTTAAGATACTGCCAAAGTTTATGCTGGGTGTGTTCTCTCTGCCCCATTCTAATGGAGAGTGCGAGCGGATTTTTAGTCATGTCAAAGACATCAAAACAAAAAAAAAGAAATAAGCTGTTGACGAAGACAATAAAAGGAAATCTTTTCGCCCAACAGTCGATAAAAAGAAGAGGAAAAACCTGTGTTGATTTCATGCCCACTAAAGAAATGATTAGCAAAATGAATGCTTCTATTTACGAAAAAGAAATTGTTGTCTTAGATTCGGATTAAGGAACTAGTTTTTTATAAGTAAGTAGGTTTAAATTCATTACAAAAAATTAGAAACATGTCACAATTAATAATAAGTAGGTATTAAAAATAAAATTTTGATTGTAATTTAATTATTGCTTTTAAATTCCCTTTAAATTTGTTTTTTATCTACTTATTTACCAATTTTAACATACACTTAAACATTACACGGTAATTACGGTAAATTTTTAACTGACACACCGTAAAACACCGTATTTTCACCCTGGCAACACGGTAATCCTTTATTTTTATATGGAGACACTTGAGATCAAACATAGGTACTCATTCAATATAATTCACAGATTTGCTTTAGTTTTCAAGGTTTAGTCCTCAGATACTGTGGTTTAGTCATATTTAATCTAAAAAAAAAACTTTTCTTGGGTTTTGTTTACGATGATGGTTATCGTCGCTAGGTTGCGTTGTTTGTATAAATAAATAAATATGGCTGGACAATTCACACAGCATTATCTAGCCCAAAGCTATGCAGTAGACTCATTCTGTAAAAATCTCGACTTCGAACTCGAATTCACTCAAGTGATCGAACTCACTTCGAACGCAAAATCACTTCACCTTGAAATGGTATTCTGTGTTTATTTAGAAGAACAAGTGAAGTGAAGTGAGTATCGAACCTACGCGTTACAGCTATAATCGACAAATCGATTTATCTTTTTTTGGGTTTTATACAATAAAACGAAAGAAAATTAATGTATTTCGTAATATTATGTCAATAAAAAGTCGAAGTCCACAAATGTCAAAATCTCACTCAACTTAGTTCATTTCATTACTACGCTCGTCACTGAGGCGCTACAAGCATGAACGAGTTTTACAGAATACAAAACTAATATCTCACCGCGGATTCAGCTGAGTGAGGTTCGAAATGAGTTTATAGAATGAGCCTACAGAGCTTGTGTTATGGGTACTAGATAACTGATATAACATAATACAATACACTACCTATGTAGTGTCGATTTGCGGGACTGGGAAAAAATCGTATAAAATCTTTTGATAAGTTCAAACTCGACGGGTATCAATTACTTTTGGTTAAACGCCTACAAAACTCAAATGTAAAAGAATAATATTAAAAATGTAACGGTTTATATATTTAAAAATGTAACATATTTTTTTTACATCACAGGTGCTCAAACTTAGTTGTTAAATAAATTTTTGAAATAAAATGTATGTTTAGGGACTATTAGGTATACTAGTTCACTACTATCCTATGTACCTAGTTGAGTTTTTTTAAAGGTAATTTAGGAATACCAACATTTAGGAAACACGTTTAAAGAAAAAATAAATCGGAACTAGGTCTCATATAGCGGACGTGATGTCCACACACAAATGTGAAGAAAACTTTGATATCAATTTTACAAAAAATGTAGACCGCGGACGTTTTGGGGATAGATTTTTTTTGGTGTTGTGGGATTTGACTTGTCTAAGTACTTATTCTGTAAGTCTAAAGAAATAAACGATTTGACTATGACTCTGACTCTGCCCCACCCCCTCTCCCTCACATACAGGATTATCCACCATTTCTGGGAATCCCATTATAGATCCACATTAAATTTCCTTTTCGAAACCTCGATCCCGCGTTTGCAGGATTGGATTCCCTAATTGGTCTGGTCTGATTCGAATGACAACCATTCATAGTTTTCAGTCCCATATTTATGACCAGACGACGCATTGTTTTCGATTGGTCAGGTATGAGGCTAAAACCATAGTATCTCTACTATGGTTTTAGCCTCATACCTGACAAAATATTAACCTGAAAATATTGGCATCACATGTTTTCACCTGTGGTGCCAATATTTTCAAGTTTGTATAAAATTAAAAAATAACTGTAATTCATGTGAAACGTAGTCAAAAGCCTTAGATAAGACAAAAGTTTGTAGTTGCGCTGTAGTTAAGTAGCATAAGACTAGTTAAAACAAGAGACCCTGTGATGCCAATATTTTCAAGTTTGTACAAAACTACAAAATAACTGTAATTCATGTGAAACGTAGTCAAAAGCCCAGTTTTCATTACGGTGAAAATGTCTAAAAAGTGTTATGGATACCGACTAGATGACTGATATATATACTTAATTGATACAATAAATTACACTATATATATTTTTATCACACATAAAAAATACACAAAAGAATACCTTGAATGTAGATCCGAAGATAAAAAAATAAACAAGGTACAATAGACCTTATTTATTTTTTTATCCCTGTTTATTTTCAACCGACTTCAAAAAAAGGAGGTTATAAATTCGACTGTATTTTTTTATGTTTGTTAGCTCAGAACTTTTGACTGGGTGGTCCGATTTTCATGTATATTTTCTTATATGAAAGCTGGTGCCTTCCGTGTGGTCCCATTTTAATTTTGTTCAGTTCTGACAATGGGATCCATGAAGATTCATCACAAAACTATAAAAAATTAAGTCGGCTTATAGTTTTTTAAAACAAAATTAATTATTGATCTTCGTTTCGGAAAATTATAACATACCTACTAGCTTTTTAATTTCCTCGTTCTTCGTTATCACCAAACAATCGTCTTTCCAGGTTTAGGTAAGGACCTAGTGCCGCCAGCTGACAAATGGAACCTTGTCTACTTCACCCTAATGCTACACGGCCTCGGAATCCTCACAGCTTTTAACATGTTTATCACAGCCAAGAGCTACTTCGAAGACTATAAGCTTAAGGGTACAGAATACAAAAATTACTACATGGTCTTTGTCGGATGGGCCAGTCAAATACCTAACTTATGTTTCAGTTGGTTCAACGTCTTTGCTAATCTTGGGTAAGTTATAATTTGGAATGCTGTGTGGCTTAGAATTTGCACCACCCCAACTCCCGTGGATGTCGTAAGAGGCGACTTCGGGGCATCCACTAGGGGCAGGCAGCAGCACCCCATGCAGAATAATTCTTCCATCGAACTGCGATTCCCAATCCGCATGTCCAGCGTGGGGATTATGGCATCATCCCAAATAAAATGATAAGAACTAATAAGGTGCTTATCAAATTTATACCTACTCGTGGTGGCACCGTTAACCGGGAAATATCTTCCGATGTTGCTAAGGTCCGTTTGTTTGTAATGAAAATTTGTATAGATGCAATATATGTAGGTAAACCTAAATGTTTTTTAGGCTTTACCTAAAATACTCTAAATGGCTTGCTTCTGCCCGCGGCTTCGTTCGTATACTTTCGGTATGATAAGTAGCCTATCATCTAAGTTAGCCTAACTAAGCCTAATGTTTAAATGTACCCCAAATTTCATCTTGATCTGTACAGTAGTTTTGGAGATTTTAGGTAAAAAAATAAAATAACATTTTACAAACTTTCAGCATAAGTATGATTATCAAATAACAAAATTCTCATTGATATTCCCTACATTTCTAGTTCT
Source organism: Eupithecia tripunctaria (assembly GCA_955876795.1). Classification (NCBI taxonomy): domain Eukaryota; kingdom Metazoa; phylum Arthropoda; class Insecta; order Lepidoptera; family Geometridae; genus Eupithecia; species Eupithecia tripunctaria. Next base: position 4,399,361 of record OY041621.1, read on the forward strand.
TTTACAAAAAAAAGTTAATACTTTTAAAAGTAAGAAAACATTCCAAGTTACTGAATGCATGATTGTAAAAACTCAAACCAATATTAATTATTATTATATTAATTTAGTTTTCTGTGTATTTAAATATAGTAAAACAAAAGAGACCACATGTTTAGTTGCACATGCTTTCATTATTATTAGTTTTTTTATTAATTTTCTGAAACGGAAGTTGAAAAGTTGATTGTAAAAACCCGTTTCGTCCAGGATAAAGCGGGTTTTTACGCTCATCGAAATTTTGCATTCAGACGGAAATATTTAGCAATAGATGCCTATTTATTTATTTTCAGGGGTGACCTGTCCAGACGAATTGTCTGGGCGCTAATAATAGAAGTGATTATTTTCGTGCTGACCATAATCCTAGCCATGGTCGATACTTCCCAGTACCCAGGGTTATTCTTCTGGACTACTATGATTTTGGTTTTCCTGTTGCACGGTAAGCTGTTTGAACTATTATATTGTCATCTGGCAAAACTTCATCTTCATTACGGATGTAAGTTATCTACGAACTTTGTTCTTACAACAAGGATGTGGTTAAGATGGCGCATTGTACACCATTATACTTATTTGCGAAAATGTTTTAGGTAGGTACCTACTACTGAATGTATTCGGGAGTCTCAGTAAATTGCAAGATACACATTTATTGGAAAGGGAATTATTGTTATAGTTCGGGTGGCAAAACCAGACAAACAAACAAAAAATGCGCATGCATTGCTACGAAAACTTAGCTGTTAGTGCTGCTCCTAACTTTTCCCCGGTGGTGATGGTCTGCCATCTCATCGGAGAGATAAGAGAGTTAGGGAATAGAGAGTGCATCTGTGTTTGCACACAAACTTGTGCACTAGGTATACCTATACTAGTCTTCGTAGAGACTGGCCGCCGCCGTGTCCGAAATTAGGCTAGGAAGTGCATCAATATTTATAACTGTAAACATAGGTTCTTACTATTGTTGCAGGATTCAACGCAATCTTCCTGAACTCAGTATACGGCATAGCAGCGCGCCTGCCCCAAAGATACACTGGTGCAGTGGTCTTAGGCTCAAACATCTGTGGCACACTGGTCGCCCTCCTCAGTATGACGACACAGTTGGCGAGCAGCCTGCGAACCGCCGCCATCTACTACTTCATCGGAGGCATGGCCGTGCTACTCATCTGCTTCGATACTTACTTCGCTCTGCCTCTCAACGTTAGTATTACAATAGATACATATTGTTTCTAGGCTCCAACATCTGTGGCATACTGGTCTACTCCTCAGTATGACGTGACGACACAGTAGGCGAACCGTTGTCATCTCATCGGCCTGTCTGCTTCTCTCGCACTTACTTCTTTCTGCCACTCAACGAAATTGTTACATACAATACAAAACTCGGTCGCAAAGAATTTATGACTGTTCCTGCGTTGGCTGCATTCAGCAGTTTCTGGATGTCTTCATCAGGACATCTTCCTTTCCACATTACGCCTCCGGTAGGTCCGTGGTCGTTACTCGAGAGCCTTACCTATAGCCCCAAAAACTTTCGATTTGCGTTTAATGCTTACTGTATAATAGCTGGGCGGTGAAAATATCACTCATTACGCAAAGATCGGGCCTGAGCTGGACGGCAGATTTTCCCCAAAAATCGCAACTACAGGTCTCGCGCTGTATACTTCTAGATGTTTCTAGCTACTTTCGCCAGATCACCGTTCCACCATGTGGGAACATCGATGTACTATAAAACAACTTAGGTACGTATTTCCATCTTTGTTGTTCTTTATATTGTATTGCACAGGACTGATGTAACTGTGAGCATATGTGGTTTCGTGAAGTTGTTACACAGGCTAATTGTTGAGTAAGTGCTGGAAAACGTTACACAATATCTTCCCTTTTTACTTTTGTCAAAGTGAGGGGGTGTTCTCACGCGCTTTAAGAGTATTTTGTCCCCAACAACTGTGATTGGTGCTACGAGCTAATTTGTACAATTACCCTGATTTGTAAATTATTCATGTTGTGTATTTATCAATGCGTATTCTCTATTATAAACTATATTCTCTACTATATTATGGGTTGGTCCAAATAATAGAGTTTATGCACTGTACTGAGTCTGCTTAATTTTAAAAAACACGAGTGCAAGCAATCTATAATCTTTAATTAGGATATGTTTGTGGAATGACTGAATGCACTCAGCTTAGCGAATAATCGAAACGCGTTTTCGCCGCGTACTGTAAGCTATGTTGTCTGACACATGGATTAAATGAATCCCACTATTATCCACAATTGAAATCGGAACTTACATGATACTTTACCATTATACTTTTATTTTCCAGAGGTTCTACCGCTACCACCAGACTCTCCAACAGCGAACTCTTAGCAACAACCCTGCACTAGCAGCTTCGAACCCCCCCGCTCCCGCCACCCCCTGGTTCACCATCTTCAAGCAAGCATCCATGCAGCTCTATAACATCCTCATAATATTCATCATCTCGCTAACTATTTTCCCAGCTGTGCAATCCGGTGAGCAACAACTCAATAGAGAGAGAGGGATATTTTATTTTTCATCCCACCATCTCGGAAAGAGTATTTTTAATTTTCAATATCTGAGTGGAAAAGCCGTTTTTATTCTCTAGAGGATAAAGTAAATTTAATTTAGAACATCGTGTGCACTAAGTTTGTGAATTAAAAAAAACATTAAACCTATTTACTGCTACCTCTATGGTGCCGAATATATCATACAACTTTTTTTTAATTTGTTGAAAACTCAGACTTTAACGGAACCTTCTTGGTGTTCTTTTTTCAATTTGCTTTGTACGCGGTTCTTTACGCGGCATTCACGTCATTGTTAAACCTTATATTAAAACAAGAAACTTGAAAACAAGTGAAAAAACTAACTAAAAAAAGTACCTATCTTGTGATTGTAAACGTTAGAATCAATTTTAGTCAATTTTAGAATCCTTGGCTTGCTCGGTCATCAAAATTGAACACGCGGTTAAAAGCAACTTTGCACTCTTATTTATCAAATAACTATTATTTATTCAGATTATTAAAACTGAAAGTAAGTTCCAATAATTAAGGTATCAGTTATTAAATTCAAACAAATTGGCAAGACCTTTCTGTGCAAACGTTTACTATAAAAGATCAGATTATCTAGCTAGAGGATATTAAACCTTGGACGGAATTTTTGATTTGATGTTTCTGAATGATTGTTTCAGATATCACGAAGTCAGATCCTGACTTCTTCCTTGGCAACAACTTCATGAGTGTTTGCTGCTTCCTCACATTCAACTTCATGGCTATGATCGGGAGCATGACAGCGAACTCAAAGCAATTCGTAAGACATTGATTGTATTCTCTATCGCGTTTATGCCGGCGGTTGCGCACGCATTGTTTCTATGGAAACGTTCAAGGTGACTTATATCCCATGGGAACTGATTTATGGGATAAATCACAGATATCAGAAACTAAGGGATAAATAGTAGCCTTTGTTTGATTCCAGGATAAGAATCATCTAAAGTTATTTACAACGGGATATTTACCTTGATTTGAGTTTTGAGCTTTCCAATACTTTGGCACAGTTTCGTTTTATTAACTTTAATATTAATAACCATGATGGATTTAAAAGTTTTATTAAGAATTACCTGCTGATCATCATCAGCAGGTAATTCTTAATAAAACTTTTAACAAATATCAATTCATCCATACATCTGACTGAATAAACATTCAAACTTTCGCATTTATAATATACCTAAGTATCATGTTGTGACTACTGTGTGGATTTATTTTTGTGATAAACTAGCTTAGTCCCATTTTCGCAAGCGTTTTCCCGGGATACAAAAGCCTATAAATGTGTTAAGCCAGGTCTGAAACAACATCTATGCAAAATTTCAGTTCGATCCTCGCAGAGGTAATAATTACCCTACCACCACTACAGCCTATATTGGTCCACCGTTGACGCAGGTCTCCCCCTGATTTTCTATTGGCTTTTATCTCATGGGGGGTAATGGTTGTATGTATTTTTTATGTCCTAATTTTGTGTATGGTTGCAAAAAAACGTATTTTTACTTTAAATAACTTTACATTTTAGGATTTAAACCTTTAGGTATTTAGGTATCATATTGATCTAGTTTTTTTGCTAAGATAGTTTTTTGAACAAGATTCATATTTAATTGAAATAATTAGTTTATTAGAAAAACTACAGGCGTAATGCGCGCCGTTTTCAATTTTATTGACCTAATTAGCGCGACAGCTACTCACAACGCCTTAATAAATAAGATCTATTCACCTTTTACATCCACAGCCCAGCGCCAAATGGCTATGGATCTTCACAACAGCTCGGATAGCGTTAATTCCATTCTTCCTCCTCTGTAACTACGATATCAAGGACCGTACGATGCCCGTCCTCATAACTAGCGACTGGTTGTACTGGCTGGGAGGGGCGCTGTTGGGCTGGAGCTCGGGACACGGTAGTTCCCTCGCTATGATGTATGTTTCCGGGTAAGCTATAAAAATCTCTATTTATTACTCCACAAGAACTGAACTCCCACAAGAGTTCTTCGAGAAAAGCATTCTAACATCTACTTATCTGACCATATTAAAAACATACACTAGGAATAGCGATGGCCTAAGTAAACGGTCCTGGGGGACTCCTACATGGAGATTCTAGATGAAATGTAGAACTATAACAATAAAAAAATCCAATGGTGGTTATTTTTTCAGTTTACTTTTGCATGAACAATCTCTAGTTGAATCTTGCTTGTCTTTGAGCCGTTTTCTTCTTAGGGGCTTTTAAAAAACTTGATTGATGATTCAGATCAAAGATCGTTAAAGTAAAAGCAGTGTGTTCCAGCTATAACAGTTAGTTACTACACTTGTGGAAGGTTATCAATAGGCTAATTTCCTAAAAAAACCGAATTAGCCCGCCTGCCTGTTAGATTATTATCAAAAGTCGATTTATTTCTTTTGTTGAACCAACCTTTTTTGTTCCAGCACCGTAGCTCCAGAATTCGCTTCAAAAGCCGGCATGATCGGCGGGGCCACTATGGTTACAGGCATAGTCATCGGGATCACAATCAGCGGTCTTGGCCCAACGGTGGTCAAGCTAAACCTTTGGAAGACCACGTAGCGACTGCTTTCCTACACCTAGACCATTCGAGCCTTGCTCATGACTTTTGTTGACTGAGAGTTTGAGTAAACTGCTAATTTGAATCATCAAGCATTGATAGTTATAGTTCAAAATTATATCTCCTGAACGGCTTATTTTGACTGCAGTGTGTACTAACTTGTTGTGATTCTCACAGTTTCGTGATGGAATAGTCAAAAATGCAAACTTAGCTCTGGTAATTAAGTTAAAGTTATATGATGAAGCTGACTAATTCGTTTTCGTGCATAAGCTGTCATAAACAGGTGACTAGAGAGTTGATTTTGCATGAAAACTAATCAGGTCACCAAGCACGGGGATTGTTCGCTAGGGTAGAATCTAGACAGAGAATAATGACATCGCATAGTCATACGAGCACATTGCGTACATTGTTGAAGTTGATGAAATTAATTTCCAATAATTTACGCATTCGATATCAAAGTGACGTAATTTTTCTCTTTTCTACCCTAGATAAGTATATTCATGTAGTAGGCCCCGTTTCTAAAAAACAAGTAATACTAAAATAACTGGCCTACCGAAAGCTTTCATAGCTGGGCCTAGACAAACTCTCAGATGGTGACTGACCATAGTCGCTGCGATAAATTAATCAAATAAAAAAAAACTAGCCAACTTCTTAGCCCTTGTGGTTATCCCTAATATTACTATCACTAATAAGCATTAATAGCATTTAATCGTTAAAGCCTTACGGATTTAACGATTAAATGCTTGATGTTATCAATATCCAGTAACAGGCCAAGTTAAGTGGTTACTACCCAAGTCTTAGGACCTTAAAGTGATTATTGACAAAAGTGTTAATAGTGTTGTGTTTTTAAAAACTTGCTCGTTACGCGTAAGGACTTTCAACAGTGGTACTCGTTGCTTCGGTAAGCGTCGGTCTTGACGTAGATTTATTATATAGGTGGTTATTGAATTTGTTTTAATACAGAACAGACCGGGTGTAGGAAGGAAGAGTCCATCTTTACTTAATTGGTTAAAATGTTAATGAATAACGAATTTAGGTACAGGATACCAAAATGATCTAGAATCCCTAGTTAGATACAATTTGCTAGATTAGTTTTATAAAAAAAATGGAATTAAATCTTGTTGATACGATATTGGACGAGTGTATTGTCTGTACGATAAATGAGAAACCTGAGCTTAAATGTGTGCTATTTATTGTAAGTTCACCGTTTCAGAAGCTATATAGGTATATATGTTTTATAAATATTGTGGTTTTTACTTTATACTACATTTACTATTATTAAATTATTTTGACTCGTCTTTCCGTTGATGGGAACATAACAATTTTGACTTTACTATAAAAATAATATAAAACAATTCTTATGTATCTTACATTATATCTGTTCATTTTCGAAATGTAGTCTTATCTTGAATTATTTTAGAAAATGCTTATATTTTAATTTGTATTGTGTGTGTGATAGTCTATTAGTGATAGTCTAATTTGTTTGTGTGATAATCTATTACACATTATTTATACAAATTTATTTATTAAATAATATTAATTGCTTGATAAAAGAATTATGGCTCAAGACATATTGAGATAGAAAAAAGGGTGTCTTGTGTTTGATTTTCATAGAACAAATAAGGATAGCTAATACATACCATAAAATTTGAAACATGTTATACGTATAGATTGTCTACTATGTATTAGTTACAATGGTTTTATACTATTATGTTTAATTATTAAAAAGAACATTGTTTCTTTAGATACATATATATATTCTTTTAAAAAGCTGATGCGACCCCTTTTGTTTTTCGTATACTGGGAGGCATAAAACAAAAACCATGGATTTATGACGTCAGCTGCGCGGATAATTTAATAAAAAAAAACAAAAGAATACCTATAGCTATAATCTCATTTATGTGTTCATCACGTACCTACACTTTATAATTGCTTTGTTTGACACTACTGTAGGTCTAGCACGGGGTTTTTTTTCAAAGGTAAAATAGAGAAAAAATCGTAGAAAAATTCGCCATCGAATGCGTATTTGAAATTAATTCCATCAAGTTCAATAATGTACGCAATGTATTGTATGACGATGCGATGTTATCATTATCTATTCTACCCTACAGAACGATGTCCGTGCTTGCCCTACTGTATCGAAGTATTTAGGTACCTTCTAGTGCCCTCAATTTCGACTCACCTTCCAAAAGTAGTTCGAGCCACCCATAAAAATATATCAAATTATTATTATTGATAGCCACACTATGTCCTAGGAATATTAAAACATCCCGAGCCATTTAAAGCAGAGAAAGTGTTTGTAATGGGGGAAAGCCTTGCTTATCTAGAAGCATTGTACGCATTAGAATTGGCACAGGTGACTGGTGTATATGGTTAACGACTCATTTGAATTTGACACCTGATGGGCCCTTTGCAAATAACTACGTATGTCATGTCTACCTTTATACCTACTTTGTATCTACTATATATTTCTTGAGCGCTACAAACGTAGTCTGTAGAAAAACCACGTAAACCCACTTCTGATTAAATGCCTCCATATATTTTAGATTTAACTATTTTACCTTTACTTTTATTTTATAATAGGTAGTGTGATTTATGATTTTAGGAATCTTTATCTTGCAGACTCTACAGTGGTGGTCTTATAGTGTATTTTATGGGTTTGGGTTTGAATTTCAGGCTGTTATGATTTTTGTGTTAATACGATGTATCTGAGGTAGATTAGTCTGATTTTAAACTTTGCTTAGGACCTGGAGTTTCCTACTATTTTATTGTTTGTCCTTCTTCATCATCATCTTTCAGTCCGTTGGCACATATTTTAGTGTTGGAATAAATAAAGGGCATTCATTTTATTTGATAGCGGATGATGGGTCCATGGAAAGGGATTCTCTGCAAAATCGCGTAGGCCTTATCTTATCGAGTTCACTTATAAATACGAAACAAAAGTTAAAAACAATTCTTTATTCGTGTTTCATAAATAAAAATAAATAGCTCAATAAATACCTAGCTCAATTTACACTCTAGCCGTTCGTGCCTATTTACAACCCGTGCATTGACTGAGCTAACAATTTAGTTCGATGAGGATGTGGAAGAGACTGATGCTACGTTTGAGTAGCTAGGAGACTGTTCTGAGTTCGAGGATCCTTCTGGGTAGTAGCTGCTGTAAGCCAGCTGGGAGGGGTCCCAGACGCGGGCGTAGGGGCCATTGTTAGAGGGCTCCCATTGTGGCGCGCCGTAGGAATCCTGTGGTGCTGCGGTGGAAGGAGGCCCATATTGGGAAGCAGGAGGGCCGTATTGCGGAGCGGTAGGTGCGTCGGTTGGGGCCATCATCATTGGCATACCTGAAACAGAGCGTGTTGATTAACTTAGTCTTTGCTTATGCCCCAAAACTTGAGAAGAAAAAGAGTAGTTATTTGCAACACATTAGATCACTGATACCGCATGTAAAGAAACTTTTGGAGACTTGCTTTCGTTTCTATTGCTCCAGTTCAGCCACATTTTTCTCAAGATACTGACTTTTATCTCCATCCATAACAATTGGACAGATTCGTAACTGGACAGATTCTCGTTGGACGGATAAGCACCTGGACAGAGTATAACTTCATCTTCACAATCATTACTAACCTTTCTTCATCAGCAGATTGTAGATCAAGAAGCCAAGAACCAGGGTGATGGCAAGCTTGCTGAGGATCAGAGCCTTCATTGCCTTCAGACCGATGATGGAGACCAGGATGGGCATCAGAGCTTTCATCTTCAGTTTCAGGAGAAGCATCACTGGCAAGAGGAGCTTCTTCTTCAAGATGCCGCGAGCTGAAAACAAATTGGTGATTAAGTTTATGTGCATATTTTTGAACGATAGGGGTGGAAAAAATATTGTGGGCTGTATGGATTATAAACTAACAAAGTTACTTGGTGAAATTTGTTTTCTATTCGCAAATTGTCACAACAAGAGCTTCTTATAAATCGAATTGTGGGTAATTTTTCTCGGGGTTTTATTTGTTCTATAACAGGACTGTTTTCGCAAGTCTTCATAAACAATAACTAACAGCAAAAGCTTCATAAACAATATCTAACAGCAAAAGCTAAATAATTACCTTCGCCATTCTCGTTCTCTTCGGGGAAGTCGACGTCTAATCCACGGTCAGCTCTGTAAGTCACCTGAGCACTTTGGAACAGGAACTCAGGCAGTTGGAACCTGAACTCATTGTTGTTCAGGATCCTCGCAACGCGGTCAAAGATCACTTTATCGATGTTCTGCGCATCCAAAGCCCGTGCTGATTCCGAGCTCACTCCGAGCTTCGTATCCAGGAACGACAGAACTTTCACTTTGAGACATGACATTGGAGTCTCAGCCTCGAAACAATCACTAATTACACTATCTAGGAGATCATCACTTGTCTGAAGTCTAGACGTCTCGATTTCATTGTCCGTGATCGCAGCACCCCGCACCAGAGCGACTGAGGCCAGTAAAAAGCACAAACACTTCATTTTTGTTTCTATCACTTTGTCATTAGATTAATTTTTAATTAAACGTTTGTCTTCGTCGGTTAATGGAGCAACAATGATTAAATTTTTCAATGGGCTTGGTTTTTATACTGCATCCTTTGGGCGGCAAGGCACGCGGCTGTGGTGCGTGCAATGCATCGCAATAGCTTTCATACCTTGGCAAAGAATTTTCATTTGAAAGTCCTTCGGTGAGAGTGAGATTGTTTGGTCCTGAAATATGATTTTAATAACTTCATTGTTTTGCTGGGTCAACTTTGTGAGCTAGCCATGATTCTTATACCATCGGTACCTAACCAGTCGTCTTTGAAACATGATGACATCCATTCTACTGTCGATTAAATTTTTGTGACACAAGCATTGGAACTAAATCGAATTATTTTACAAATTTAGGGTAGGTAAGCAATGCAATAAGATTTCGTTGGGTTCCTTTGGCAGTTACTTTTTTAACGCGTTTCGAAAAAAGCTGTGTATAGGTATGTTTTGTTAAAAGAGTTCTTAAAGACATCATGTTATAATCGAGTTATTATGCCTCTTCCAAGTGTACAAAAGTTCCATAAATACAATAAATTTGTATTTATGGAAAGAAAATGTTTTTGAATTTAGAATTTTTATTACTTAGAGGAAACAGTAAATGGTTTTAATAAAAAAAATCTATGATTTGATAAAATTACCTAAGCTAATAAAAGTTTTCCTACCTTGGGTTCCTAGTTAGTAGTTTTTGACATTGAATGATAAAAAATCAAATCATATTCCAACTTCGACGGGACTATATGAGGACTTATGTACTACTAGCTGCACCCCGCGACTTCGCACGCGTTTTTCCTATGGAAACGTTAAAAGGTGATTTTTATCCCACGGGAACAGATTTACGGGATGAAAAGTAGCCTATGTTTTATTCCAGTATTAGAATTACTTGTATGCAAAATTTCGGCCAGATCCGTCCAGTAGTTTTGGCGTGAAGAAGTAACAAACATCCATCCATACATCCATACAAACTTTCGCCTTTATAATATTAGTGTGATAATAACAAAAACTTTAAATGATATCCAATTTGTTCTAAATGATATCCAATTTTAGAGCCAAGTTAATGCAGGGTTTAGGAAGTTTTAAGAATCGTCGTCGTTCGTTCGTCTCATACATTGAACCATTGAATAAAGGTTGAAGGTTGATGTTAGGGCCTTTTGCGGTCGAATTCTGCTAAGTGATCCTTTATGTACTATGACAATGGTAATTCAGTAATGTTTATTCACACAAGACATGGTACAAAAACATTGGTGGAATAATAAAGTCGAGCTGCATATCTCGCCCGAATACAGGCACGTGCATATTTTAAGATTAATAACTACATATCTAGGAAATTATAAGCATTAAAATTTGATTTCATTGAAAGAACTGCTTTTATTTGAGAGCAGATATTTAAAAAAAAATCCTCCTAAATCAAAACTTTAAGTCAAGGTAATCTTCCACAGAATTAAACAATGCTCATTAAATTTAATAACTTTGTGTTTAAAAAGGGACCTTTCAGTTCTTTTTATAACATCTTTTGGTAATTTGTTTTGCCATGGTATAACAGTTGCGGTTGCGTCTATAGGTACATGTTATTTGCATAATTAATCATTATTAATAATTAATTTAGTATAAATGTTATAATATCCATGTAAATAAATGGAAGAGCAGGACATCCTGGCACAAGTATATTTCATACTTAAACACTGTTTAGCGTGTAGTGTAACATATTTTCATACAAATAAACAATTTTCAATACATTAGCGTTTTGTGAGGTTACTATTGCTAATCGTTCCTATTGCCTAGGACAAAATCTATATACTGTTCAAAAGCCTTAGGTGATTTGACAAGTTAATACATTTCTAATTGTATAAGCAACGACGATGCTGATGACGAACTGCGACGATAAATAATAGTTTCATCCTTGACAATTTTCACGCACGCCCCGTCATCTGTAGAGTTTTTCTTTCATTCATGAAAAACTACAGATGGAGAGACGTGACACATTTTACCTTTCAAGGTTATTCGGCTCCTGGTCATATGTGAAAAATAGTAATAAGAAATCTGGTAAAAAATCGGTAATAACAAAAACTGAATCAAAATGGCGCATTCGTTTTTGAGATACGATTGGTCAGTTGAGAAGCACGAGATTTATTACTCTCTGTTTATTATGTCTTGTAGACAGCGTTTTCGTCTTTGATATTTTAATAAATCCACAAAATATTACAGAGAGGGCAATTCAAGCTGAATTTTGAATTTATGTTATTTTGAAAAACATTGGAAGCACTTAATAATTCATACAGCAAACTAAAAATTAAACTCTAAACTCATAAATTCGGACAACAATAAATAGCTGTTTTGATATTGTTTTTGTTTCCCTGAGGTTAAAAGCTTACAATCATTGCATAACTAGAAAGCGTTACATGCTCTGATTTACAAACCGTTTATGCAATAAGGGTTGAAGAACATAGCACATGCTGCGTGCGCGCGTATTTGCATTCGCCTGCTATGTCCGGATTGTGAAATGGTATTTCACTTCCGTTTGTAATAATTTTGCTGGATTTTTTATTTTATATAATTATGTCGTTTTGCGCATAGAAAATAACAATAAAATCATAAAACAATAACAACTAGTATTTACACTTATATCTATATTTTTCTTTCAATATACTCGTAGCATTCACTATATTAATAATTTATGTAATAAATTTTGTGAGATAACAAAAAAATTCTTCGTTCCGCAGCTTCATTATCATTAAATTAAGAGGAAAGTAAACCTATAAAGTATACCAAGAAATGTTTGCAACTAATAGTTTAAACAGCATGTTAAACTTCCATTGCCCATGACGTATATGCCCGTCTGCGCCTCCTTGAAGCTGGGGCTAAAATGGGTTTCATGTCATAAATAAATATATTTAGGCATCATTCAGTTATCGCCAAAACTAAACTAAACTAATTTGACAATAAAAATGTTGCCGGCATTTATGCCATTCAATCGGCCTGATCCAGGTATTCTAGGAAAGCTTGGAACATCTTCGACCACTTGATAACTCCATAAAATAGTTAGAATATACATTTATTCTGTGGTATTTGTACGATGACCTAAGTCGAGACTTTGTATCAAAATCGTGACATACATTGAGCACTAACTTACATAAATTGTCGCTTTGCAAACCGTACCATCCTTATTAGGTAACAATCTACACATAAAGGATCACTTGCATTTTCGTGACCAACATACCAACTTTTCTCCGAAAAAGACGCTTTGTACTTCATAAACTGTAGCAGGTATTTGCTTATTTAGACCTATATCCTTTTTAAGTTCTTAACTATTTATTGCACGTAAAAAAACATACATGGAAAACCCCGTTTTCTTCCAGCGAACCTTATTTGACCTGTATTAAAGAATACAGGTCAAATAAGGTTCGCTGGAAGAAATAGTTATATGAATTTTCTTTTTTTTTATTAATACACCAAAATTTAATTGTTTTTTCCTGGCAAGTGGAGTCTAATAATTATTTAGGTTTAGCTTTCCTGAGCTACCATCCCCATTTTACTATTACGATTAAAACAAAAGGCATGAATGTCTGTCTACTTTAAAATTTAAATTAAAATTATTTTTGCTTAACTGGCAAAAGGAGCAGGAACCTCTCAGACATGATACGAGTGCTATTTAATATACGTGTACCTACAAAATCACTTGGCATAACTTCTTTTACATTTTTAGATATTTATATGATTATTTTAGATGTTTAAAGCGGTCTTTATTTAACTTTCACTTTTTGTCTTGTAAGTAACACTTCGCTTTCAGATTTTTTAAACTTTTAACTCTTCGGTCCCATAGGCCCCAGCAGAAAACCAGCGTAGGTTGTTTTTTTTTTTTAAACGCCTACACAAGCTGAGTTGGGACCATTTTGTAACTAGAACTAAGTTTCCCTTAATTTAAGTATAACTGTTTATTTGTCTGTATATTTGTTTAATGTTTTAGTTACAAATAAACGCTTTTGATTTGATTTGATTTGATTTGATTGCTAATTGCATCTCGGGGAACAATTTTTTGTTTACTCTGCAGAGATTTGTTCCGTTTTAGTATGGGAATATAGGCTACAGTGATCAGATATATATATGACAGTCATCACCTGGACAGTTTAGATTTATTCGTATTCATTGCTCCGCAGGGATTTATGATTTATTTTTCCCCGCTCATTGCTTCATTTTATAGTTTGTTTTGTGTTTGTTATCACAATGCAGCCAATGAACGGCGAAAATAGTGTGAGTGATACACTCACATTGAATTCATCACCTAGTCTAGTAGGTCCACAACTTTTGCTTCATTTGGGACTAGAATATCCCAATAAAATAAATGGAATATTTGTTGAAAATGTCGAACATTATTTATTTCTGTACTATTATACTCTGTAATATAGTAGCTAAAGCATATTTGTTATGGATTTACGACAAGCATTTGACCCGGTGGAATTTAAGGCGCCGTATTTAAGTATTGGATATGGTTATGAATCCGTGCGAATGGTTTCCAGTGGGTCACCAGGGTAGGTGTGTGCTACTGCCGATGCACCAGCTGTCAGCACATCCTGTGTGCCCTTGATGAATGACAATGAGGTGTGCCGCAGGGCTTAGTAATAGGACCTTTTTATTAGGTACTTGATACGCATGGCAGTTTGTTGTCCTGTGTTGTGATTTTAGGTGCGGTTTTGGTATCACCCTCAGAAGTAAAGAATTAAAATAATGTACCTTATTACCTAATACTCGTCTATAGATTCTATAATTGTAATTTTAATAATAAAGATTATTACCTTACTTCATTAATAATAAAGGTTCATCCAGTGTCGACTGTTTTTGATATGCTCTTAGATTCGGTCCAAAAAATTTATACAAACACCCATCTGTTGTGATGAACTAGGCTTATTTGGAAGATAATAAACTAATTATTATGTTGCACATTTAGGTTGCCTATAAAAATGGCGTACAGTAGCTAATTAATATACATTCTAAGTCATTTCAACGACCAACTTTCCGCAAGTTACAAAAAAATCAAGCATGGATGTTTGATTTTTGAGAGTCGTTGTTCTGATTGGCTAACGATCCTACGACTAAACGATGCGATTTCGTCGCATGACATGACAAGATTAAACATACACATTCATTTAAACTAGCAGCGCCTCGCGGTTTCACCCGCGTAGTTCTCGTTCCCGTGAAAACTACGGGAGAAAATATAGCCTATGTGACTCCCTGAAAAGTCAGCTTTTTAATGCTGAAAGATTTTTTTAAATCGGTCCAGTAGTTTCGGAGCCTTTTTTCATTCAAACAAACAATCAAATCTTTCCTTTTTATAATATTAGTATAGATGTCCTAATTGGCCAAACTTCATTAAGCGATCACTTACATAGTGATTTGGGCATGTCTGAAGGATCAGGAAAGGAAGGATCAACAAGATTTTTAGGGTTTCTTAGTTCCTTAATTAAAGCGTAGATACCTAAAAATTAAAATCATAATCATCATCAGCCTATACTAGTCCACTGCTGGGCATAGGCCTCCCCTAATGAGCGTCATAGCGCCCTGTCTTCAGCTTGACGCATCCAGAATCTGCCTGCATGTATAATAACCATAATCCTAAGTCTTTCGCAGATCATCCCACCTGGCCGGAGGGCGTCCTACACTACGTTTGCCGAGTCGCAGTCTCCACTCAAGAACACGTTTACCCCAGCGGTTGTCGGTTCTTCGCGAGATATGGCCGGCCACTGCCACTTCAGTTTGCTAATTCTTTGAGCTATGACGATAACTTTGGTTCTCTGTCGGATGTATTTGTTACGAATCCTATCCCTCAGATAAATTATTGGCAATAATCGTTTCTTGCATCACTTTCTTCCATCAGATTTTTCGGAATCTCATAAAGTGCATTACCGTTCTAAATAGAAACCGATAACAACGCAAAATACGTTAATGTTACAGAGATAACAAGTATATAGAATCCTCGATACGGGTGTCTATTCAGATGTTGCAGATGTTGCCAAAACTAGACTAAACTAATTTGAAGGGACTAAAACTGATGCCATCCTTATTATTTTGATCGTTATGACAGGGACAGCGACATTTTTGATCCTGTCAAATTAGAAAATTATTACCATTAAGATTGTGTTAGATATAGACATACAAGAGCCACTACTAATTATTTCCTAACAACAATATTAGTGTTTAGTACTCACCCAGTGTTCTATAAATAAATAACTAAATAAATTAGTTTAGTTTAGTTTTGGCAGCAACTGTTTTGACACCAATGTGTGCCTAAGTAAACTAAGCTTTATTCTATTGTCCGTGCGTGATCGAAATTGATCAGCCCTCGCCTTAGATGTCTCAGATAGAAAGCGTCAGTACGTACACAGTCTGAATGTAATTCACTTATATTTTCACTTCCCTTGCGAAAGTGATACGAATGTGTATTACTTACCTAAATATTTATTGTAATTCGATTTTCACTTATTTTATTGGTGAAAATTGGTGCGTGCTAAATACTAATATTGTTGTTAGGAAATAATTAGCAGTGGCTCTTGTATTTTTCATTATTTTAACTATTATAATGGTTTCTATATTCAGTTATGCTAACTTAAACTAACTAAATTTAATTGTTGTAGTAAATCGAAGTTAACGCAATATTGAGGTTCGTTTTTATGCAAGTGAAAAGTAGCACGATGCTGGATTTACTTCTGCTAGATTTTTTCAAGTGACTGTTTTATCAGCATCATCAAAGTGAAACCAAAATATATACCAGCTTAGCTTTTATAGGGATAATGGATGCGAAATATAAGTTGTGGTAGACATCATTACACAATTATAATTTCATCAATAATTTATTAATAAAATAAATAACATTCACACATCACAAACACGCTTCTCTCTTGCGCATCATTATAAATAAATAATTTGCTACATAGTATTTACACTTCACGGTTTCGGTCGAAATCGTTATTTTTGGTCTGTTCCTAGTTCCCTTCGATCGTTTTTCGTTTATCTAATCGGGTTCTCGAATGTTCTTATTATTGATACGCATTGTAGGCTAGTTCCTGGGCTTCTTCTTGGGGCTCTGCGTCTCTCCTCCTTCGGGTGGCAGCGTACGCAGAATCCCATGGTCCATGGGCGCTGATCTGGGGGTGTGAGTTGTCAGCCGCAATCTGGGTAAACTAGAAGGTTAGACAGGGATTGTAGAACATAGAATGTTAGTCAAAATAACAAGGAATTGGTTATGTGCTAGTATCACCACCGTGCTTTTAGAAGTGCGTTTTTTGATGGTGCAAAGTTTTGTGCGAATGCCAGCTTTTGTGCGTGTTCGAGCGTAGAGCTCGGTGCAAACAAGAAACTTACTGAATGAAGTTGCGAGTTCGATTTTCATATGCTTATGGTTGTTATCCGATTAGGCATCTCATGCAGTGTCAAACTTTTTTGTGCCTGATATTAGACTGTCCTTAGATCAACTAACCTTTTTGCAAAGCTGGAAGATGGCCAAAGCGACGGACACTACGAAAGAGAAGAAAGACAGCTGTAGAGCGTTCCAGGCCTTCAATCCAAGGACTCCGATGGCAAGAGGAATCAGTGTCATGGCTTTCAGGAGCACGAACACAAGGATGGGCACGATAATCTTCTTGAGCTTAGCCTTGCGTGCCTCGCCAACCGAACGTGCGCCCTCCTTGTTGAACTTAACGTTCAAAGTTAGTTCGTCGTTGTCGAGGTTCCTAGGGCTGACAGTGACTTTGGTGTCAGCAATGGGGAGTTGGAAGGTGACGTCATGGGCCTGGATGTAGTTCTCGATACTGTCGAGGAAGTCGCCGTTTGAGCGAGCTGTGACCTCGTTCCCGGCTCCGTTCTTTGTCACTTCGACGGCTTCTGAGATCTGAGAAAGGATTTTCTGGTTATTACATCTTCAAATAATTCAAAGATATGTATTATAACTTTAAAATGATGCATAATGATGTCAATACCTGGAAAGAGTCCTTCTTGAAGATGCTGTCCAGCAATGACATGACCTTGTATTTGATGCAAGCGGCGGGGTCAGATCCCTCAGCGCAGCCACTCCTCATCTCTTCCACCATGCCGTCCATAGGAGTTCCTTTCCAGAATCCTGCTTTAGCTGGGTTCGCCACTGCGCTCCCGAATAGAGCCAGGGCAATAAACAACACTTTACTGGGAACCATCTTGTTCTGTGCTCCTGATGTTAACTGATCGAAGGTTGAACGGATTGTGATAGTTTCGACAAGGACCCTGCTGTTTTTATACAGCTATTTCAAATTCAGCACGTGGTGCCCAGTTCCGGTACGCATTGTCTTTCATAGTACAACTTGCGACCTTCTGGCGTAGACGATGGGGAAAGCTTTTGATACGAATCCTCTTCAGCGCATCAGGTTAAGAAAGGCTTATGTGTGACTATAGATGTTTTGTTGGCGACGTTTTGGCATCGACGAATGTAAGCGCCTTTTCTGTTGATAGTGACACCATTCCCTGGTTCAAAGATCGATGATGATCCAGTTTTTTGTTCTGTTCAACCTTAAGTCTTTCTTTATAAGTGTGATAGAGAGGTCAGTATGTGAGGCAGTAAGGTGTTTGTTATGTAGGAGCGGGCGGTCCGTACGCACCGGTTGAATACGTAATCGTATCAGGTGGCTATCATTGAACTTGTCACTCATGAGATAAGGGGCACCCATTGATGTTTATCGGTTTAGTTCAGTTTTCACTTTTCTATGTCCTTGGTCATTTAGTTTTGATCATAAGTTGGGTGTAAATATAGCTCTGTTATTCCTTTTCACTGCATGATTTGAGATTAAATTAAGAAGTTTACCTAGTACAAACATTATGATTTATTCCGGGCTAGATCTATCTCAAATATTCCCATCCCATATTCATAATACGTATCTGCGTATCTCGCTAGAAATAGATGTAGCAGCTTTCAAATGTGATAGCTACCTATCACATATACATTTTCGAATCATTTTTCCTTACAATTTACAAAAATGCGAGTAATTTTGATTAACGCAATCCATCATCGTGCAGTAACTTCAACTGTTACTGCAGTTTTAATGCATAGCAGACTGCGTGTCACCAATCCACTTGAATGAATGATTATAGCCTTTAGCAACATCAATATTTCTTCCAGTTTTAAGTTGCTCCATAGAAGTTTTTTCATAACTGTTCTCTTCTCTGTTTATTTTTGAGTATGCTTAATAATTATATATACAGTGTGAGTCTTCATAAAGTGCACATATCAAAATGGGTGAAAATATACTCAATTTTATCGACGGAAAAAAAGTTAAAAAAAATCTAAAAAATTTATTAATTTTTTTATGGCCTTTTTAATATTTTTTAAAACCACTGTCTACCCAATGTAAACAAACTGTTATTACTTTTGAACTAAGAGTCGTATCTCTATGAATCAAAATTAATTATGATCTCTAATGATAGGCTGTACTTATAAACCAAAAATACTTCAAAAAATACACACCATAAATTAATAAATAAATGATATTGGAAGAAAAACTTACTATTTTTTGATCATTTTTGTAAGAAATAACATTCTCAAACATCTGTGTGGCGGATTTTAAGGAAGGAAGGGCAGTTTCCCTATCATTATCAAAGAGTGCAGCATCTGCATGAAGATGTAGACTGGCGCCCAAGATGCGTAATGTCGACATGGATACTAAGAAAGATAAGTGAAAATCCCGAATTTTCAAAAACCATACTATGGATGGACGAAGCATCCTTTACAAGAGATGGCATCACTAATTGCCGAAATTTACATCGGTGGTGCCCTAAAGGTGAAAACCCGAAATTGAAACGCCCATCAACATTTCAAGTCAAATTTACTATTAACGTTTGGGCGGGTCTTATTGATGACCTATTAATTGGACCGCTGATATTGCCGCAAACTCTAAACGGCGAAAGGTTTTTGGAGCTATTGCAGGACCAACTTCCACAACAGCTGGAGGAATGTTTCTTCAAATGGACGGGTGTCCTGCCCACTACGCGAGAATTGTACGAGAATTCTTGAATGAAAATTACCTTAACCGATGGATTGGCAGAGCAGGACCTGTAGGGTGGCCTGCACGTTCACCCGACTTGACGCCCCTCGACTACTTTTTATGGGGGGCAATGAAGCAACGGGTGTATAACTAACACTCATATTTCAAGTGAAACCGATTTATATGACCGGATCGAGAACTGCGCAAATAATATTCGCAACGATCCGGAAATGATAAGAAGAGCCACTCAACAAATTTCCCTTCGCGCTTTAATGTGCTTACAACAGCGAGGTGGACATTTTGAACAGTTAATGCCCTAGTTTGTTTGATCCTGTAAATAATTTAATGTTAAATAATTAGTAAATGATTTTAACTAGTTTTCTTTGTTTAAATAATCGATTTCCCTATTAAAAACACACCAGAAGGGCCTGTCTTCAATCACCGATAGAAAATGTTGTGTTTAAGTTATTGGCTTGGTTATTTTACTATTATAAAGCTAATACAAAGTAGAATAACATGAAATAACAATAACATAGGGTTTATGGGACGTTTTGTTTAGAAACTTATTAATTATTGTAAAAATGATCAAAAAATGGGCAGTTTTTCTTCCAATATCATTTAATTATCAATTTATGGTGTGTATTTTTTGAAGTATTTTTGGTTTATAAGTACAGCCTATCATTAGAGATCATAATTAATTTTGATTCATAGAGATACGACTCTTAGTTCAAAAGTAATAACCGTTTGCTTACATTGGGTAGACAGTGGTTATAAAAAATATTAAAAAGGCCATAAAAAAATTAATAATTTTTTTAGAATTTTTTTATCTTTTTTTCCGTCGATAAAATTGAGTATATTTTCACCCATTTTGATATGTGCACTTTATGAAGACTCACACGCTTATAATAGACACTAAACACCATGTTTCTATCTCATCGGTAACAGGATTGTTTTTCTAGATGGGGTATTTCCCTTTTCCAAAAAGGTACTTTAAAACTATCAGTTGGCGTAGGTTCATTTTCCTATTATGAATTGCATCTAAATATAACTGCCATAGATCCAGTCTACCGATTTTGTTTTTAAACCGACTTAAAAAAAGAGGAGCTTCTCAATTCGAATGTTTTTTGTTTGTTTCCTCAGAACTTTTGACTGGGTACTCCGATTTTCATGATTCTTTTTTTTATTTCAGGGCTGGTAATTTGGTTCTGACAATGGGGATACAAGAGAAAACTATATAATTGAAGTCGTTTTATCTATATATATAAAAATGAAACCCGTTTTCCGTTGTCACGACATAACATGAAAACGGCTTGATCGATTTAGCTGATTTTTTTTTAATATTTAAAAAAAAATTTCGTTGAAGTTCAAGGATGGTTTTTACGGCGAGAAAAAATCTGATAATTGCCGGGAAAACACCTATAAACGTTTCCATAGGAACAACGCTTGCGAAGCCGCGGGCAACAACTAGTATTTTTATAAAACAAAATCAATTATAGGCATACAGAGTTGTATTGTAGTTATTTGATGATTACGAACTCAATGGGCCGCGGTCGTAGGTTAATGGTAAATGTCTGTACGATCTGCAGATATTTAATTCTGGGCGTTTTTGATCCGACTGATCCTGACTGATAGTAAAAATATCTATTTACGTAGTGTTATGTATTGAACAGATTAATTCGCGAATAGGTATCTCTGCTTAGTTTGGGGCTAGCTAGATTAAGATGTGTGAATTGTCTAGGATTATTGATTTCAATTA
Organism: Eupithecia tripunctaria; assembly: GCA_955876795.1. Classification (NCBI taxonomy): domain Eukaryota; kingdom Metazoa; phylum Arthropoda; class Insecta; order Lepidoptera; family Geometridae; genus Eupithecia; species Eupithecia tripunctaria. The sequence goes on from OY041621.1 coordinate 4,420,774, forward strand.
TATTGAAACTTTGTTAACGTTTACTTGTCGAACCGGATTTCATCATTTAAGAAAACTTATTCCTAACACCAACAGGGTTCTGTATGATGAAACTTATTAAATTATCGAAGTCAATTATAATCACTTTCACCATCGCGGAACTGGGACCAGAGTTAAAAATGGTAGTGCTATTAGTATTCAATGTGGATGATCAGAAAATATCACCGTTAGACTTCTGGAATTTGTGTCATTTCGATACTTATCAAATTAGAATTTAATTTAGTTAAACCGATGCTACAGCCTTACTTTACCCTCGTTCATTAAAATAGCTTTTTCACGTGTAAGATATTTTTTACAGACTTCAAAAGGATGTTTGTGCCTCAGAACTTTTGACTGGGTGATCCGATTATGATGTTTCTTTTTTTATTTGAATGCTGGTGCTTTCCATTTCAATTTGGTCCAGTTCTTACAGTAGCATCCATGAGAAAACCATATAATTGAAGTTGGTTTATAGTTTTTTAAACAAACTCAATTATATAGGCCCCTGGCCGCGTAGTGGTTGTACGCTAGTAGATACTCAGGACTTTTTTTTCTGGTGGTCGGGATCAAAAGATGCCTGACATAGAGTTAGATGAATAATAAGAATAGACTGTCTGAGCTATCATGTGTTTCTCCTTTTCTCTTCCCAACATGTTGTCTTATATGTTGTTGGTATCAGCTTTCTTGATTGGGTAATCCCTCCATTTAGTCTCTGCCGTCAACGTCGAATAGCTATCAGAAAAACGCAAAACAAAAATTGCCAACGTTATGTCGGTTATGTGTCTCCAACTGTTTACTAAGACCATTCACCTTCAAAATTAAGTACCTACATACTTAGTTAGGTAATTAAATGCGCACTTATCTAAAGCCATTCAAATATTTACTGTTCGTGAGCTCGAATGCAATAAGATCTTTTGAATTTTAATCTAAGATGGAAACAAACGGTCTTTAAATATTTGCAATATATTATAATGAAACATTACATCATATCGTAACGTCCATTAATTAGGAAGGTAAGGGATAAGTAACGTGAAGAATAACCAAATAGTCCAGAAAATTTTGCCAGCCGCGGCAACTCATTAATAGAAATAGCTGGCTATCACCAATTAAGTAGATCATCGTGACCATTGAATCAATTTTTTTTTTATCAGAAATAGACCTTCGTTTGACCGCAATCTCACCTGGATGGAAAGCGTAGATGCGGCGGACAATGTATCACGAAGGTCTAGAGCTACTCCGGACCACATTCCGAAAACAAAATAATAGCGTTACAATGCAAAAGTGCATGAAACCTACGCAGAGAGCTAATAAGAATTCATTGCCACACCTAGGAAGCACTGACAGACCAAAACTAAGGAGCGAAGCCCACACTTGGCAGGCCGTTCAATATTTTCATATTAATCAACTTTAGTTTCATACCTGACGCCACGCCGTTAACAACTCTCGGAAAATCAGTTCAGTGACCCAGAATTTTCATCTCCTTATACGTTGACCATGTCTAAACTTGCTGTTACCAACTTCTCTAAGCGAACTGGGAGCCCCTTTCATAACAAACAGGAAGAAATCGTGATTCACCAAGAAGTGCTTCATAAATCCACGTTTGATAAGCAGAAAGAAAAACAAGGAGAACTTTTGCACAAAGTGAACAAAAAGACCGCGGAGTACCAGTTAAATAAACCAAGCTCTGGAGTGTTTACTGAAGTCGTGACGCACGGTGCTTTCACATCCAAAACTACACCTAGTACCAATGCTAAAGCTGAATCTCCACAAAAATCCAACGGGTCGAACGGATCAAAATCTCTCCTCGGATTCCCATCCTCAGCGAATGATTTAGCTCTAGACGCTAAATCAGACCTGGAATCCGATGCAAATATATCTGAAGATGTCAAAGAAAAGGTTATCAAGAAACTCTTCGGCCTAGTCTCAATGGTGCAACATGTTTACGAATCTAAAGTTCGTATAATGACTGAATTTGAAAAATTCAAAGACACTCACATGAAAAATGAGATACGAAGAGAGAAGGAACATTCTGAACAGCTTTACAAGGTAAATATGAACTTTCAGAATGAAGTCGTGCAATCCATACAACGATTGAAGAGTGAACTCGACATAGCAAGAAATATCACAAAGAACGCTGACGATTCTTCAAACAGTTCGGTTGATTTTAATACCAATGACGCACAAGAATCTGACACTAAAGTTATTTCTGAAGATGACATAAGAAAACAAACAGAACCTCTTCAAGTCGACGAAATCAGTGACAAAGATATGACTAATTGTAATTAGGTAGTTTTAGATAATAAATATAATTATTTACACATGTGTTTACAACTTCTTTGATTACCATCCCGAATTACCAACCTAGGTACTTTCTTCTAAAGCCTTGGTCCCTTGATCACCATGCAGTACGCTGCGTTATGCGCTATCAGGTGCCGGACACATCATTGTTTGAAAAATGTCAAAGTCACAGACTTTGACATTTTTCAAACAATAGAGATTAATCCCCTTATTCATAACTAGCTGCGCCCCGCGGCTTCGCACGCCAATCCAACGGGAACTGATTTATGGGATAAAAACTAGCCTATATGTTATTCCAGGCCTAGAACTTCCTGTATGCAAAATTTCAGCCCGATCCGATCAGTAGTTTTTCCGTGAAAGAGCAACAAACATACATGTTTACAAACTTTCGCGTTTATAAGTAACTAGCTGCTCCCCGCGGCTTCGCACGCGTTGTTCCTATGGAAACGTTAAAATATGATTTTCATCCCACGGGAACTGATTTATGGGATAAAAAGTAGCCTATGTTTTATTTCAGACCTAGGATTATGTCTACTTAAAATTTCAGCCAGATCCGTTCAGTAGTTTTGGCGAAGAAGTAACAAACATCCATCCATCCATCCATACATCCATACATCCATACAAACTTTCGCATTTATAATATTAGTGTGATGTGATGTGATAGTGTGATGTGATATTAGCAGCAGCTGTTTTATGTTACCAGACCATCCTAATTCCTAGGTCTGATAACATAAAACAGCTGCTAAGTGTAATTTCCCAGTCTGAATTAAGTCAATGAAAAAGACAGAGCGAGATATAGCAGTAGGTATGCTAAGTTAGCAGACTATCACGAATAAAGGGGTAAGGCTTTAGGGATTGTGGTTACCTTAGAGACCACGTTACCATTAAGTTGATGAGTAAAAATAATTGTCAAATCGTACCTGATTTTATATAAGCAGTAGATATCTACTTATAATATAAAGATTACTTGGTCAAGGTCGTATCCATGTGTAGGTTGCGTGTGGGTGATTTGGAATTTAGTTTGGTATGCTTGCAATCATAATATAATACAAACAAAACAAAATACCTTTGGGTGATAATGTGATAATAATTGAATAATATCTTATCCCTTGTTTGGATTAGGTCAGATGTTGCCAGAATCTGACCTAAACTGATAGTTTGTACCTATAAATATTTAAAAAGAGATGGGGCGCTGTACTAAAATCTATGGGAAAATGAGAAGACTTGCTAAAAAATAAGTTACACTTGATTAGAGACTTGACCATTTATTAATTAATGAAAAGGATGATCTGCGTTAGAAACGGCAGTTAAAGTAGAAAATCTCTAAAAGTTTAAAATACCTAATAACAAAATTAAAATTAAAAAAAACCCACAACCGATATTGGTAGGTACGTAATCGAAAAAGGAAGAAATATTTTTTTCAAACCCCCAACTAAATGGAATTGAATTAAATATATACAATTAAATTATAGCTTCCTTAATTTTAATTCCGCGGATCCTGCGCGGTATATATATTATATTCAGAAATTGTATAAAATGGATCAGATTCGGTAAGCATCGGGGCATAGGCTAGCTGCCTATGCCCCGATGCTTACCGAATCTGATCCATGCATCAAAGATGATTATGATTATGATATTATGATCCCTGACGTTTATGCACTCTAGGCTTAGGTTAATCATTAGGATTCATTTTAATGTTAAATATTTGTATTAGACACCTAAATTGGTAGGTACCTATTACCAAAAGTAGGCAACTACTACTATTGAATTAAAGTTTATAAAAACATGGGATCATTGCAATTGGTTAGATTCCCAGTTTTTTTCCATAACGGAAACTAATCTAGTTTAATATAGTGTAATATACCTCGATAGGTACGCAAAATCAAAACCAAACCGCAAAACATTTATTTCATCCAAACTACAAGTAAAACGTTACCACCTCTGAATTAAATTAAGTTCGGGAGAAGTTGGGCCAGAACCTGTGATATCTACGATTATAATTATTTAAAGCACCACCTATCCAAGAATGTCTGAACTAAGTTTTAAGAACCTACAGTGAACGAGGTAGCGCAAACGCAACTTACAATAAATACACACACGAAAAGGTGTTTATAGCAATAGGTATCCAGCTCTTCCAACATGATTTTAATTTTTTTTTGCTGAAAATAATAAAATGAAGGGCCTCACACTTTTAAAAACGTATTGAATGCCTTTTATTTATCACTATACAAGGTAGCTATATGACTTATACCTACCTACTTAGAATGCTGAAGTGTGTTATATCCCGAATGAGGAAAACCCGTTGTTAAACGTCACTTGAGTCTTTAACATCCGACTATTTCATTCAAGTTGTTTAAATCTATTGAGAAACACGTATGTAGAAGTGATTTTGTACAAAAAGTTGCTGCTGTATCATTTTGATAAGTTTATAAAAACAAATATGTACCTATAAGTGATAATGTGAGTTTGTGTCCGATTTCAAGGCGAATAAACTTAGGATCGGGGTCACGAGACTGATAAGACTGAGGTAAGTTCAAGTTGCTAAAGATTCACTTTTGAAAGTTCCTGAGAATTATCAAGTAAAAATTATTACGTATTAAACACCAAATTTAAATAAACACAAGCCCTTATAGAAATATTTTATACTAGCAGCGCCTCGTGATTTTACCAGCGTTGTTTCCGTTCCCGTGGAAATTCCGGGATAAAATATAACCTATGTCACTCCCTGAAAAGTAAGCTTTCTAATGGTGATATAATTTTTTAAGTGGATCCTGAAGTTTCGGAGCCAATTCAATACAAACAAACAAACAATCTAAAGAGCCGATTTAGAGCTCAAATCTTACCTCTAAAGAGGTAAGATTTGAGGTAAGATTTTCTATAACAATCAAATCTTACCTCTAAAGTGGTAAGATTTGATTGTTATGTAGAAAAAAAAACTACATCATATTATATAATATGATGAGTAGTTTTTTTTCTACGCTGTCTATAGGTATTATAGAAACACATAATTTCATTTCATTTCATTTTAAAAAATATATTTGTTTTCACATACATAAGTATGCAGCTTTCATAGTGACCTTGGTTGATTAACCTGTTAGCATCCTTATATGAATTAGGTTTGTTCTGATATGGGTACAAATCTTACTGTTTATTTTTTTTTAAATTTCAGAATGAACCCGACAAAAGAGATGTTGGTATTAGCTAGTTTTATAGCATTGATAGCAACCGTACAGTGTCTGAAATGTCAGACCTACAACCAAAAAGATGTAGTTTGCAAGCCGGGCAACACAGATCTTGTCCTGGGACGAGGAACGGTCTCAGACAATAATAAAACTACTGGGATAACGCTCAGAGGTTGCCGCATTACAGATTTAGATTACGAAGCGTTCGAGAATGACTTCTACCTTCAATACATTGACCTATCCGTGAACAAGATAAGCAAGCTGAAGCTCGGCGTTCTAGATGGAAACGTCCATGTAACGTTTCTGAACCTGTCGCATAACATGTTGACTTCATTCCCCCTCGGGCTTTTTGATCAGAAAGTAAATATAGAAGTGCTCGATCTAAAAGGAAACAAACTGAACTTTCTTGAGCTTGGTCTATTTGACCCTCTTACAAAACTGGTCCATGTAGATCTCTCAAGCAATGATCTTTTAGGGAAAAATATTGATCCGTACATTTTCGATCATAGTAAAAAGATCAAATTCATAGATTTTTCTAGAAACGATATGTCAGGTTCGCCGGAGCTTTTATTGTATGCATTCGAAGCATTAGATTTTCTAAATCTGGATAGATGTTCCTTGACTGAGGTGCCTGCTTTTGCAACAAGATCTAACTTGAGGACCATGAAACACCTCATGCTGTCTACAAATCGAATAAGTCGATTGGAGAGCTCTACAACATTTATGAATTTAGACAACTTGGAGATACTGAACCTAGCTGATAATGTGATCGAAGAAATAGCAGCAGACACCTTTACGTGCTGTTTAAAAAACATAAAAATGATCGTGCTCAGAAATAACCGAATAAAAACAATGCCCGAAGCGCTATTCTGGAATTTAAACCAATTGGGTAATCTTGACCTGTCCAAGAACTTGATAGAATATGTTCCTCTAAAAGCTTTACGTGGAACAGGACTGAAAAATCTAAATTTATCCTACAACAGGTTCACATATTTAGAAGCAAACTTTTGTCTAGAACTGCGAAACTCAGGAGTGACCTTGTCTAAGTTTTATATGAATGATAACCCCTGGCAATGTGCGTGTTTGAACGAAATTCTCAGGGAGACGAAGAAGTACAACATAAGATATAACGGAAACAAGCTAAATGGTAATCAAGCTGTGTGTGTTACTACAAAGGAGTTCAACTGTAAAAGGCAAAAGACTGATAATGATTTTTATTCCAAACTGTACGATGAAAATAAACAGGCATAAATATTTGTGTTCCTTGGGATAATTAAATATTTAAAAATATCTGAGGTATTTTTTTGTTCATTATTGACTTACTAATATAATAGGTTAAATTAAATTTACTAAATATTGTCACGATACAACGTAAAGTTGTTTTCAGTGCCATCTATTTAAGAATGTTGGAACTAACTGCTAATGTGGGCAAGGAAAGCTGCCGGCGGCGGCGCGGCGCGGACGGCGCAAGCACATCTTTTGAATCATTGGCGGATGCTCTACCGGCTCTTGATATGGTTTAATGTTTGATCAGAAGATGGCGCTTTTGAATTTTTCCTGAATTTAGAAGTTTTTGACAGGTGGACATAAGATTTTGTATGATGTTGTGAAATGCATGCGCAAGTCCTGAAGTATAAATCCAGACCTCAAAAGATGTTAATTTAAAATAATGTATTATATTTGAGCACCTTTTTAAATAAATGAAGTACTTATCTAAGAATTTAGTAATTCATAACAGAAATAGAATAAATATATTACTAAAACTTAAACTCACAAAATTCTCAAATTGGGGTTGTAATATCAATAAAAACATCTAGGAATAATCTATCAGCTAACCACACGACCAAAGCTACGGGCGTGCACTAGTTTTTTCTATCTACGCAACCTCCAGACCTCACAGGAAGCAAAAAGCTCAACACGTGCAAGAAATTTATAAAACTAACATCTGCAAAATCGAAGTTTTTTAGTAAATTTCTTTAAGTTTCAAAAAAGTTGGTCCGTTTTTTGGCAATCACGTATCGGGTAGAGTCGTATGTGATGTGAAGTGGAAAACTATACAGAGTGATTATTATTTTTGAAAAAACGTTTAATAGTAAAATAAAGCGTACGCGCTTTTATCATTGCTCTACCTCATTTTAATCACGCTTTTCTATTAAGAAATCGTTAGTTACCTACCTCTCAATATAAAAAAGACCTCAACCTCAACAGCCTGTATTGGTCCACTGCTGGACACAGGCCTCACCCTGATAAGCGCCTTCTTGGCGTTTATCTCATGGAGGGTAATCGCAGTTCAGGTTAGAATTGTTCTGCAGGGGGCGCTGCCGCCCGCCTCCCGGTCGATATCTTACGACGCTCACAGGAGTTCATCATCATCATCATCATCATCAGCCTATATTAGTCCACTGCTGGACATAGGCCACCCCTAATGAGCGCCATAGCGCCCTGTCTTCAGCTTGACGCATCCAGCATCTGCCTGCAGCCTTTCGCAGATCGTCATCCCACCTGGACGGAGGGCGTCCTACGTTTGCCGAGTCACAGGAGTTGGGGTGGTGCAAATTCTAAGCTAGCACCACCCAGCTAATAAAGACCATAAGTCTTCAACCGGGTACTGACCAGTGTTACGTACCAATCGCAGCGATATTCGTTACACCGTATGCTAAAAATCTGTCTCGTTGCTCGTTGTGAGTGCCTTCTTTACCCGTCTTCACTGCACGAACGTTCGCTGCGTTAGTTGTGTAACACGTTACATTACGGCACGTAACGCCAGCATAAGCATCTGAGATTAGGATCTTGTGGCTAGTGGTTTTTTCTCATTGGACTTTTTAGAGAAAGAAAAGGAAAAGTTTTACCGTTACGAGAAACATACAATAATACAAAATGTTTATTTGATCAACATAATTTTACAACGATCATGATTCGTGCTTGAAACCTCCTTTTAAGTATAAAATACCTGTACTAGGAGGTAACGCTCTTCCATACATAGACTTATATTACACAGGTTTCTTACATAGGTACTTACAGGTACTTACTACTCACGTAAGTAATCTAAAATTAAACACTACATTAAATACAAATAGAACGGCAGTTATAAAAATAGGGTGAGAAACCCCCTACGCATGTGTAGCATTCGGCCAAACCTAATGTTACGCTGCGCTGGCTTATTTGCTTATACTTACTTAAATCCATTTTATATAAATATTTTTACATGTACCTACCTATATAAATTTAAATAAAACATATTTATCTTCACACAAGGCCCGTGCCAAACCACCTGTATACACAGAATTTTGATATCTCAGGTAAGGCAAATCTTTTTTGGAAATAAAATGATTCCTCAAAAACCCTAATTATCTGGGCACGATCGCTTTGTTTTTTACTTTTTTATTCTCCACACCATTTGGCAATTTCTATAAAATGGCTTTAGATAAATTAGTTTTGTTATGAAAATGGATGGCATGATATGAATTGTTTATTGATCTGCCGATTATGCGTAAAATACCTTACCTACGATGTAAGTGGAAAAGGATTTTTTAAGACTTTTGATAAATGTATAAATTAACATGTCAGTCTTTTTATATGTATACACATAGTACTTTCTAATGATAAGTGAAGTCAATAAAAAATACAAACAGATATATACTTAATAATTGTAAACCTACTTAGCACGAACTAGTAATCTATAAATAATTTAAGGTTGGAGTTCTACGTTTTCTTTAAAAGTTGCAAGCACCGCTATTCCTGAAAAGTTCTCTATAAATCAATAATGTCAAAAAAGTCAGAATTCTAAAGCATTCAATTTCATTAGTCATCCAGGATTGTAACTTATTAGAGAACTTTGTGTTCAGTTTTTTAAGGATAACCCCTCATAAAAGGCTAGGTATTTTAGAGGTCGACCTTAACAGCCTATATTGGTCCACTGCTGGACGCAGGCCTCCCCATGATACGCGCCTTATTGGCGTTTATCTAAGGGGGGAAAAACCCATAATCCCCACGGTGGGCATGCGGGTTAGAGATCGCAGTTCGGTGGTAGAATTATTCTGCAGAGGGCACCGTTATAGCCGTGGATATCCCTAAGTCGCCTCTTACGACACCCACGGGAAGAGTTGGGGTGGTGCAAATTCTAAACCAGCACCACACAGCTGGTATAATCGCTTTCTTCCTAAAAACAATGTTAGACCTAAATATTGTTTTAATTAAAAGTCTGTACAATAATTTGATATAAACTACTTAATAAGTACTTAGTTATGCAACTATTAATAATTAATTATAATTAATAATTAATAATGCCGGACAAATCACACAGCATTATCTAGCCCCAAGTTAAGCAAAGCTTGTGTTATGGGTACTAGAAAACTATTATTAAATTAGATCACGTGTTATTAGTGACACTTTTTGTTTTGAACTATTTTAATGAAAAAACACCGTTAAACGAACTTAGCGAGTACTTTAGGCACCTTAAGTACGTTCTCAGTTATGATGATCTTCGAATTTTATAAAATGATTTCATTTATAAGTAAACTTTCTATTTCAGAAACCTGCGAACATCGGTACCTTACCATCTGCCAGTGCCAATGATGTCGCAATTCATCATCCCTGCCACATGCCCAATTCTACACATTTCTCCAAAAAAAAAAATGTAAAAAACGAAATAGCAGCAGGCATTTCCGTAAAAAATGAGAGTCTGCGCAGTGGGCACGAGCCATAGAGGCTTTTTTACCTTTCTTTTGGCAGAACATGCACCTATTATGATCTCAATTGTTGATCAAATTAAGAAAAAAGTCCTTTAGGCTAGATAAGAGTGGATACGATTTGAAATATGATTAACTTTGTTTATACGTCTTTAGTGTACGACTACCAAAATTATCTACGATGTTGCGATCACTACGTGGGTTTGCTTAACCCTAAAATAAATACAATTTTTAAGCAACTTCAAAAACAGGAGGAGGTTCTCAATTCTACAGTAGATAAATATATTTTTTTATGTTTGTTACCTCAGAACTTTTGACTGGGTGGTCAGATTTTAATGAATCTTTTTTTTATATGAAAGCTGGTGCTTCCCGTGTGCTCCATTTTAATTGAGTTCAGTTCTGACAGTGCGATCCATGAAAATCCATGAAAAACATAAAAATTTAAGTCGGTTTATAGTTTTTTAAAACAAAATTAATTATAATTTAAAGTCAAAAACCTTCGTTTGACCTAAATTGCTTCCCTGAACCTCAAGAGCCTATTGTAACAGTATATTGGACGCAGATCACCCCCTGACAAGTACCTTATTGGCCTTTATCCCAAGGGGGAAGTAGTACGCATAGTAACAACGCTTAGCTTGTGTTTAGAGATCGCCTTACCTGCTTAAGTAATAAATTGATCTGGCATCAGATTCTGAGTCAGAGTCAAATCGTTTATTTCTTTAGACGTATAAGCACTTGGACAAGTCAATTTTATTATCTACTATATAAACAAATTGATAATTAGTAATTAATATCAAATAAGAAATAAGGTGCAATTGACTCTAATTCACTTCAATTTTTGTTCACTAGCGGAAGAAGAATCAAGATAACTGTTGCTGATTTAATACATTCATATGTTAGTTGGTACTTTAAATAACGATAGGTATTGCTAACAAAAATTCTTGCTAGGGATAACTAACTAACGTGGTTATATCGAATATTCCTGATATTTCTTTGGTTGTTTTTGATAGTACTAGGTAGTTAATAACTATCCTAGGTCTATTCTAAACTATGTACCCATTGCTATGTACATACCCAAACAACTTCGTACAATTGAATTGTAAAATATTGTATGTCTGTAATGGATAAGATTGTTAATACCTACTTTAATTTGATTTAAGACCTTTACAGACGCAGAACAAATCTTCCACCAAACTGCGATCCCCAACCCGCATGCCCAGCGTGGGGATTATGGGCATTACCCCCCCATGAGTTAAACGCCAATAAGGCGTTTATCAGGGGGAGCCCTGCGTCCAGCAGTGGACCGATACAGGCTGTGGATGTCAAAGTCAAAGTCAAAGTCAAATCGTTTATTTCTTTAGACTTACAAAATAAGTACATAGACAAGTCAAATTTTTACTTTAAAAACAGCTTGATAAATAGTTATTACTATCAAACAAGAAATAAGGTGAAATTGACTCTGATTCACTTCAATTTTTTGTCCACTAGCGGAAGAAGTGAAAAAGAAACCACTAGCAAGTTTATCGCTTATCAACTAATACAATCTTAGGATAACTTAGTCTAACTGGTCTTACATACTATTACATGTATGTAAGACATCCGGCATCCGGCCAAGCATTAACATCATTGACGTAGTCATCTACGGAGTAATAGGCTTTCTTGTTAAGATTTCGTTTTATGTACAGTTTAAATTTACGAATAGGGAGTTCAGTTGCTTCAGATGGAAGCTTATTATAGAATCTTACGCAATTGGCCACAAATGATTTTCCTACCTTTCGTAATCTATATGATGGGATGTGTAATTTGTTCTTGTTTCTTGTATTTTTATTGTGAACATCACACCTTTTCATAAAGTTATCTCTGGTTTTGTGTGTATACATTAGATTTTCATAGATATATTGCGATATTACTGTTAAAATATTTATTTCTTTAAATAATTCCCTTACCGAGTCTCGTGGATTTAATTTATAAATAGCGTGTACCGCCCTTTTCTGAATAACAAAGATAGTCTGGATGTCAGCTGCCTGTCCCCAAAGCAAAATACCATAAGACATAACACTATGGAAGTAACTGAAGTAAACTAACCTAGCTGTATCTTCATCGGTAATATATCTAATTGTTCGAACCGCATACGCTGCTGAACTAAGTCTGTTTGCGAGAGCATCAATTTGCGGTCTCCATTGAAGAGAGGAATCAATATGTAACCCTAGGAAAACAGTTGAGTCTACAAGGTGAACAATCTCATCCTTTAGCATTATCCTAGTTGGGAGCTCTCTTACATTGGGTAACATGAATTTTATGCATTTGGTTTTTGAAGCATTGAGTAAGAGGTTATTGGCGGTGAACCAATCTAGTATTTGTGAAAGAGAATTATTTACATCGTCATAATTATGTTTATTTCTGTCAACTTTAAAAATCAATGAAGTATCATCAGCAAATAAGACTATATCACAGAGATCTTTTGCTAGAAATGGGAGATCATTTACATATACTAAAAATAGAAAAGGACCCAATATTGATCCTTGCATGACTCCTAAATCGATTTTTGATCCCCTAGATCTTTCTTTACCAATATCTTCTTTTTGGACTCTATCAGATAAATATGATTGCATAAGGTCCAGTGCCTTGTTTTTAATTCCATAATGTCTTAGTTTATTTATTAATGTACCACGATCCACGCAATCAAAAGCTTTAGAAAGGTCACAAAATACACCAATAGCGTTTTTCGCTTTATCCCATGCATCCAATATGTGCTTTAATAGAACTGTACCAGCATCAGTTGTCGATCTACCCTTGGTGAAGCCAAATTGATTTTTATGTTATACCTATTGAGGTTGAAGTGAGAGGACAACTGTGTAAGAATAATTTTTTCAAAAACTTTACTCATTGCAGGAAGTATTGAAATTGGCCTGATGTGGAAGACCCTTACTTATGTATGATGTACACAATTTTTGCAATAAAAATATTCTTATTCTTATTATTAAAAAAAATCTTATTGTCTACCTGTGTAATTTTACTAAGCGTAGTGTAATTTTTCTTCAATTTTTTTTATACGGTAACTAATTTAGATAAATAAATAAATAAATAATAATGCTGGACAATTCACACAGCATTATCTAGCCCCAAGCTAAGCAGAGCTTGTGTTATGGGTACTAGATAACTGATATACATAATACAATACACTACATAGATAGATATTTTTTATTATACATAGAAAAACATCCAGAACGCCCTGAACAAATGTCTGCAGATCGTACACACATTTGTCCCGAGGCGGGAATCGAACCCGCAACCTCCTGCGTCGCAGGCAGACCTTCGTCCACCGCGCCACAGAGGTCGTCATATGGTTTTGGTTTATTTACTTTTATCATATCCACAATAATATCGTCGTGACCATTGCAAACCGCGGAAGTACCCGCAAGCCGCCTCTTCCTGTCTAATTCTACTTCCTTGCCAAATTGCACTTTTTATCTTTTATTCACTTTTTATCTGAACCTTTATTTTTTTTTACATTTAGATAAATGGCGCGTATGGCTCGTGCCATCAGCAGCCCAGAAGGCTGTTCTGTGACTAACTTTTGCTTTCATTACCGTTTTTTAGTAAAAATTTTTTTTTTAAGTTATGTAGTAAGAAATTTAAAAGAAATTATCCATGCCAAATTAATTACCTGCAAAAGAAAACTTGATCTGATTGTATACCTAGACTATACATTAAAAATAACGTAAACATTAATTATATATTTTTTTAATGTATTTTTTTTATATAAATGTATTTGATTATACCTCAACCTCAACAGCCTGTATTGGTCCACTGCTGGACGCAGGCCTCCCCGTGATAAGCGCCTTGTTGGCGTTTATCTAATGAGGGGTAACGCCCATAATCCCTACGCTGGGCATGCAGGTTGGGGATCGCAGTTCGATGGTACAATTGTTCTGCAGGGGGCGCTGCTGCCCTCCCCTGGTGGATATCCCTTAGTCGCCTCTTACGACACCCACGGGAAGAGATGGGGCGGTGCAAAAACTTAACCAGGACCACACAGCTTTTCACCAACACTTATATAGGTATACATTTATTTATTTATTAATGAAGATAGAAGTTTACTGTTTAAAAACCAAAGCGCTCTATAGCATAAAATAGTGAGTGATTTGGTTATATTTTAATTTTATAGTCAATAGAATAAGCCACTATAAATCCATGTTACAACTTACAACACATGAACTCTGCATATGACTAAGAATCTAACAAAGCAGGTTTTCCCTTAAAACTATTTTTATCAATTACTTGGTATTTAAAACCACAGTAACATATCATATCATCATACTTCTATTAATAATAATACATATAACTCTTTACTACATCTATTATATAGTTTCTGATCAGGGAAAAAATAATCCTTATTTTGTTTCATGCGATTATAAGCTTAGTTGTGTCCATATTTACAAAATCACGAAAAAACTGACCAAAAAAACTTCACTAACCACCGCCACCGCACGCGTTTTAGCAATTTTTTGTGTTGCCCAGATGTCGTTATGCAGATGACATTTTTTAGTTGCGCGATTTTTAGTGGTTTGTTGGTAGATAAACTCAGTTTTTTGATAGCAGATGGTTTGCATAAACTTTTTTAAATAGTCGATCGCTTAAAAAAAATGTGTTTGCCAGCCTATTTTATGCGTTGAGCATTATCAGCTGTTATGAAAAATTTGCATTCATTTGCGATTATTATCTAAGTGTGGTAATTAAAACAGAAAACCACCTAAATAAAGTCCTTAACAGTAATAAACTTTTTTCTTAACTTATAAGAGTTTATTTATGTATGTATTGGGTATCACAATTAAAAAAAATACTGCAAATATAAAAAAAACTGATCGGAAAAGCAAAATGCTGAAAAATATTTGTTATTTTTATAAATTTATTGATTTTAATAATTTAATTATATAAATGTTGGGCCTGGCGTTTGCCTTGAAATGCGTAAATAGCATAGATAAATAGCACCTAGGTTTGATAGGTATTCAATACTAAATCGGAAAATATATTTATAATTAAATAAATAATGCTCGATAATTCACACAGCATTATCCAGCCCCAAGATAAGCAGAGCTTGTGCTATGGGTACTAGAGAAATAAATGTATTTATATAATGTCACAGAATTATCGATATTTTAATCTTTGGCATAAAAATAATATTATTATTTATTTATTAATTTTTAGCCATAACTTTAATAAATAATAAAAAACTACAAATCGCGTAAGATTCGCGTGCCGATCGCGAGCCACCAAATCGATCGGATTCTATCATAATCACCTAATTACCATACTAAACGATTCAGTAATTTGAACTGTAACACAAAACGATTTGATTTAGTCCTTTAGTTGGCAATCTCAGACAGAATTCGGGGAAATCTTACCCTTCTGATTAGGACGAAGACACACGAATCAGTAAAAATGCTTACATCGAAAAGATAGGGCGATAGTGATCTACACAAGATGTCTTCTCAACTTCTTGACCTATCTTCGACCACATCGTAAACTAACCATCGAGATTGTGGTCAAACAAATATCTATTCTCGAAAAAAAGTTTTCGACCCTGATATTTATACCCATCTACCACAGTATGCTGAGCATGTACTGCCATATCTGCCGTGTAAAGCCAATACACTGTAAGTTGAAAAAGTGCGTTTTGAGTAAAAGCGCAAATAAAATTTATTTGGTTTTTATTTGATTGTTCTTATAAGTATTCTTAATATAAGTACAGTGTTTGATGTCGTATTCAAGGAATTGCAATTATCTATCGTGTCGTTTGACTGGTAATGCGATATTTTAAAAAATAAACGTAATATCGTCAAAAAAGTTGTCTACCATGATACAGTTCACTGACAATGGTGCTATTGTATGTGCTATGACAAAACACTGTAAGTGATGATAATATAATGTTTTGCCATTTCAAATTAGAGTTTTATAGAATTCCAAGTGGGGCGGTTGATGAGATATTTCTCTGATTGCTACAAATTTTGGATTACTTTATTTTCTATGGAAATGTAAAGCGGGAAGCTTACCTATATTACTTTCACATTTCATTCAATAACCTGCCGAAACTCCTACAAATTGCACAAGTAGTCATTGAAACCAAGTGTTTAGATTAGTACCATTATCATTTTGTATAGTTAATCCATTTAGTATACCATCACATTAGAGTTAAAAAAAACAAGTTATGATGTTATATTGTCTATAAATAAAAAAATTCCTAAAATAATAAAGTGAACGCAAATACATATATTTTATAGAAAAACATAAATCGTTGTAGAAAAACAGTATGGCACACCCAGCATTATAGAGTGGCAATATTAGTTGGTAGAGTTTTGCTCTAGAGTTGGTAGAGTTTTGCTTTACAGGTACATTTCGTACAACGTTTCTGCATTACTCGACTTTTATGAACAATGAAAATTTGACTTATTATCCCATTGTGAATTACCTACCTCAACAATAACAAGCACAGGTAAATTACCCGGACTCAGTTACCTCCTAAGAATTTCACAAAACACTAAGCCGATCTTCACGATCATTTTCATTCATCTACATGAGAAGGCTGTGAAAATAATTTGGCGCTAAGTTCGCTGAAACCAAGTGTCGCAATAACACTTGTGTCATAAAACTGTTTAGGTAATATGAGTAGGTATATTAATAGCACTGAATGGTCGGTCAGCTATTTTATGTTACGTGCCAACTTTATCTGTAAATTAGATTTTATAAGTAACACAACGAAAATATATCCTTTTTATAAGGTACTAGCTGCGCCCCGCGGCTTCGCACGCGTTGTTCCTATAGAAAAGTTATAGGTGATTTATATCTCACGGGAACTGATTTGTGGGATAAAAGGTAGCCTTCGTTTGATTCCAGGATTATAATTACCTGTATGTAAAATTACAGCCCGATCACAACAAACATCCATCCATCCATCCAGTCCAACAGTGGACCAATACAGGTTGTTGAGGTTACAAGTACAAAAGTTTTTCTGATAGAACGTTTCCTGAGGAGAGACCGCTCTATCCTACCTAGAAAGCTAGCTGTCCTGGGGCAGGAGCTAGGTAGACATATCATGCGAGATTTTTGATGAAAATAAAATATAATTGCCATTCAAAAACAAATAATTCATGGCCCGGGGCTCCTAAATCCGAAACGTTTGGATTTGAATAAATCAGCCTTTTATAGAAATGCATTCTTATACAGGGTATGGCATTTTTATTCTTTTTGTGGGTAAAACTATCTTATCATAGGTACCAACTGTAGCTTAGGGTCTGTGTCTAATTTATAAGTATAGGTTCTAGTTAATAGAATAAGAATTTTTTTTTTGTACCAACAATAGACCCTTTTACACTTTTGAACAGTATAATTCCTACTTAAAAAAATAAGTCCGGTGGCACACAATGGTCACTGCCTCACTCAGCATGGGTTGGTTGCTATTGCTAGCAAGCTAGCAACCATAGGTTCCTAAAGCACAGTAGGAATCTGCTGTCCTTCTCGAGTCCTTAATTGTAATATAGATATAGATATAGAAGAAGAATTCCAACCAAATTAACTGTACAATGTTCCTAAACAAACCACCATACCTAACCTAAAATTCACTCAATGGTGTCAATTCATATCTATCTATCTATCAGATGTTGCCAAAACTAAACTAACTAATTTGGCAAAACTAAAATTGTCACCGTCCCTGTCATAAGGATCTAAATAATAAGTATGGCATCATTTTTAGTCCTGTCAAATTAGTTTAGTCTAGTTTTGGCGACATCTGAGTAGATACTATGTAGCCGCGTCTTTCTATACAGAATTTACATTACTTGTCGATTTGTGATCCTTCCTTCATACTCGTATTGCTTCGGTTGGTTTGCTTACAAACATTTCACATGGACTTTACCTAGTGTATACTTACGAATACTTTCTACACAGGAAACAACTATGTTAATCAGTTGATTGAATATTGAAACTATCGAAACTAAATTGAAATTATCACTACCTATTTGTATGCGAGCGCACCGATGAAGTCAGTTTGCATCACAATTGCTTGTATTCGATCACGGTAACGACATTGTTGTGCATGGGCTTGGTTTCTGGGCTTAGAAATAGGATATTTCAAACCATAGTCATCATCATCAGCCTATATTAGTCCACTACTGGATTAGTGCCATGGCGTTCCCTTGTTACTCGTACATAACCAAGTTACATTACCAGCAATGTACAAGGAAAAATATTCTTTGCACAGAACCGGGTTATGTATTAAGAAATATTTGTTCTTTGTACATTACCGATTACATTTCCAGTTTTGTATGAAGAAGTAAAAATTCTTCTTACATACTCGGTTTTGTTCAGAAAATCTGTTGTTTTTGTACAAAACCAAGGAGGTTTTTGTCTTCAGCTTGACGCGTCCAGCATGTGCCTGCATTTGTAAATTAAATCAATCAAATTTTCAGTCACGAACACATAACGAACTTAATTAAAAGTATAAAAAATATTAAAATTATAGTTATCATGATCATCATCCGCCTATATTAATCCAAAGTTGGACATAAGCCTCCCTTAATGAGGTATGACGCTTCTAGCATCTGTATGCAGTCCTTCGGATTTTGTCCTGGCTCTAAACTACGTATGTCAAGTCCCGCGCTCCACTCAGTAACACGTTTACCCAAGTGGTTGTCGGTTCTTGGCCGACCCACTACCACTTCAGTACTAATTCATGTGTTTGAGTTAGAATTTTCTGGTTCTATGCCAGATATATTCAGAATCCTGTCCTTTAGAGACACTCCGAGCAAAACTCTTTCCAGATTAATATTTATACCGCGGAATGTTTTGCTTAAAATGTGTTGAATATCGACAACTCGAGATAAATGGTTTATTATATACTATTCATCTGAACAGTTAATGCAAATTCAAATAATATACAATTAAAAGATTGATAAACAATACATTTCGTCCGTATAATAGTCCGTATAGTTACGTAATACGTATTGTACTGATATCATTTCATATTTTTTTTTTTAAATAAAAATGTACTTAACAAGAATTCTAAATTATAATCAGAAATAAATAGGTAAGTATGTGTTTCCTAAGGTCTTTTTTGTTCCATATCTTAGGATCTCCACACCCTGTATCCATGCACTTTTTCCAAACATCCAAAGGTCGTTTTTGAGGGTTTTTTTCTGATCCAAGGGCCAATTATGCACATTTTTGCCGACGCGGCCTGTTTGACGGCCCATCGAGTCCTCATACTACGATACATATGGTTTGCACTCGGGTTCTCTTATCGTGAGAATTTCATCAACTATCAGCCAAATATACCGTCAGTTTCAGTGATCCAACCAATACTTGTGCATTGGTGGGAACACTAAAAATTACTTTGAAACTTCTACTGGACTTTGGTAGGTTTGTATTCTAGAACGGAGTTTACGTCGCCATTGATAGGTCGCCATATTCTCAAATGTTTTGTGAAACGGTCACTTTGAAAGTTAGATGCCCTGGATCATGAAATACAGCTTAAGCTAGTTCGGGATCCTAAGGATTCAATATAATATTTCTTACTGAAACATTGTAATTGTGTCCAATAACGATTTTTATGTTTTATTTGTTTATTTCTTACTTGACCATAGACAACCAACAACCTGTGTCTATTATAGGAGTGAATAGGTCTTCTATACCTTAGATATAGCGTCGGCCTCATAGTCACTTTCAATTAGGTAAGATTGTAGTCAAACATAGGTCTATAAATTATACTAAAAAAAATATTCTTATGGAGTATGTTCTGTTCTAAGTATCTAATTTGAAATATCACTTTTAGAAATTCCTTTTTCTAATACTGTGCTTTGAAACTGACTTACCAAAGCAACAGATTATCACAAAAAGTTATCGTTTGGTTTAAAGAGACTCTGAGCATAAATGATAATTTTGCTGGATTTTCTCCCATTTATTTACTGTTTTGTTCCAAACCAAGGAAAACCACACTATTTCCCTTGTACGAAGAAGCCGAACTGGATCTTCAGTCAGTCAGGTTCAGCATAAACTTTTATGTATCAGATGCCGTCAAATAAAAATCAGAGTCGCTTTTTGCGGTGGTTTTTGTTCGGATATTGATGAGAAGCCCTTGGATTTGAAGGAATTTCGTTTATTTCATTCGTCGCCGCCATTGTCTGGTACATATCTACTTATACCTTTTTAACATAAGGGTAGGATAGGTATGTGATTGTGCACGCATTCTTTGAGCATTGGTGTCCTTTTAAGGATGAATTTTGGATTAATGTAACAATAGCAAACTGCATTCTTTTTTGCGTGATTTCTATCCCACGGGAACTGATTTATGGAATAAAAACTAGTTTAAGTTTAAATCCAGAATTATAAATACTAGTATGCAAAATATCAACCCGATCGATTCAGTACTTTTGGCGTGAAGAGGTAATAAACATCTATCCATACATCCAAACTTTCGCATTTATAATATTAGTATGATTATAGTGAGAAATTAGTGTGATGCCCAAGTTTGGATGCTCAGATATTTGGAATTGGATGTATGGATGTTCATTACCTCTTTACGCCAAAACGACTGAATAGATCGTGCTGAATTTTTGCAAACTTAATAGTAGTTCTAACTGTTCTAAGTCTGGAATAATACAAAGGCTACTTTTGATTCAATAAATAAGTTTTAATGGGATATAAATTACCCTGAAAATAACGCATTTGCCGTATGGTGCCGGCATAGAATTTGCACCATCCAACTCTTCCCGCGGGTGTCGTAAGGGGGCGGGCAGCAGCGCCTTGCATAACAATTTTACCATCAAACTGCGATCCCCAACCTGCATGCCCAGCGTGGGGATTATGCATATTACCCCCCCCCCCCATGATAATGAGATAACAGCCAGCAAAGTGCTTATCAGGGGGAGAACTGCGTCCAACAGTGGACTAATATAGGTTGTTGAGGTTAAGGTTGAACAAAATAACGCGTGCGAAACCACGGTCAGAAACCAGTAATATAATAAAGGTACTGAATAGATCGTGACCAAAATACCACGTTGACCAAAATACAGTACAGTAGGTAATCCGACCAAGCCATCTGTCTTACTTTTATCAGTTAAAAATACACCGGAATAACTTCGTTTTGTTTCGAAGTCTGCGTTGAAACAACACTTTGACTGCACTCGAATAATTAAGAAGGTAATTTATAAATTTGTATACTCGTAGTTCAAACCATTCTTATTTTGAAATAAGTAATTAATATTATGTTATTATAGTATAGCGCGTTCCTAAGCCCTCATACTCAAGGCATTTTTTTTAACCGACTTCAAAAAAGGAGGATGTTCTCATTTCGCCACGTATGTTTTTTATGTATGTTTGCTACTTGATATCTGCTTGTGCTGATTCTTTATCTATTCTATTACACAGCTACTATTTACACAGCATTATCTAGCCCCAAGCTAAGCAGAGCTTGTGTTTGTGTTGTAGGTACTGATAACTACAATGCACTACATAGATAGATATTTTTTAATATACATAGATAACATCCAGAACGCCCTGAACAAATATCCGCAGATCGTACGTTTCATATTCTCGAGGGATTAGTATTTATTCCGTAAAACTAAAAACATTTTTTTGCTGTATATTTTCAATGTTGTCAAATTGCCTATTTGACTATTTCAAATCTCTGCCTAGTGATTGAACTCATCTTTACTCATGTGTGGTCTGGACCACGCTCGAATAAGGCTTGAAAAGTATTTCTACGCGCCAAATGTTTTTTTTAAATAAAGTGCCAAAAATGTTTGAAATCTTTTTCCGTTTCACAAAAACCCTCAAAAAAGCTCTAAAAAATAAATTGTGATACTTAGGTTGTCAAGGTAAAGTTTTATGCCTAGGTAAATGTGTAAACCATAGACCAAATCCTACTCACTCATGTAGAGATTTTGCTAGTGCAACTAGCTAAGTAGCGTCAGAGTTACGCTCTATAATAAGGATTTACTTAAGCAGTGATTCTTAACTTGAGTAGAACTCACGTAATGACTGTATAAGTAATGCTTGGGAAAGCTTTCATAATACGGGCCTAATTCACTCACATTTTTTGCCCACTAGCGGAAGAAGAGAAAACACACTAAGCATACAGATATCATCAAACGAGGGAAAACTTAATCAGAACTTCAAACTCGCTGACACTAAAAGTAGGTCCTCTATCCAGTTTTTCACATTTTTTTACAACCTAATAGGTACCTGGAGTTTCACCGAATTCCACCACCATCAATTCCATCCCATACGGATCTAGTTAATCTTCAAGACAACTCGCAAACAAAGAAAAAACAAACTCTTACAAACCCTAAATAAATATTCCAAAAGGGAAAATTAATCAAAAAAGAAAACAGTTAAATAATCAAACCAGTGAATGGTTTGGTTAAATATCAAACCCTACACCAACCGAAAGTATGACCTCTAAAGAATATGCAAACGTTAGGTTGTCATTTTATTCCCGTTACAAAGACCAAATGAATGTCCTATTTCGATCTGCCTACCAAATAGTTTTATGTCAATGCAATCTTGTCTGTGATTTTACATGAAAAATGCAGAAGGTGTAAGTAGTATAGAAAAAAATTGTCCTACCATCAAAAACTTTCTGAATTTATTTTCTTAAGGTAGGTCACAACCAGATGCTTTATTAAAACTTGAAGTGAAGAAGTGAAATTAGAAGTGTATCTTTATAATCACAAAGTATCTAATAGGTACCTAGAGTTTCAATGAAATCCACCACCATCAATTCCATCCCATACGGATCTAGCTTATCTTCAAGACAACAGACAACTCGCAAACAAAGAAAAAACAAACTCTTACCCAGCGTCCAGTAATCCTGTGACAATAGTTGCACCACCTGTCAAAACACCAGCCACGTCCAGTCACCGTGGCTGCCACAGGTGGAGCCACACCTGTGGCGCAGGTGACCATGTACCACATATTCGCACAAGCTAAGTTTAATTAGGTGGAAGAAACTGTGTCGCCACGCGCTGCGAGATGATGCAGAACAGCTGGGGAAGAAGATGAGGTTTATCGGCTTTGTAGGACTTCCTTTTGTTTAAAACGTTTAATTCCATCATGATTATCACACTAATATTATAAATGCGAAAGTTTGTTTGGATGTATGGATGGATGGATGTTTGTTACCTCTTCACGCCAAAACTACTGAACGGATCGGGCTGAAATTTTACACCAAGGTAATTATTTATAAAATCAAAAACAAGCTACTTTTTGTCCCATAAATCAGTTCCCGTGGGAAAAAAATCACCTTTATACGTTTTCCATAGTATCAACGAGTGCAGCAAGTCGCGGGGCGCAGCTAGTTAATACTAAAGTTATTTACAACGGGATATTTTCCAGGATTTAGCTATCGTAATTAGGTATATCTTACTAAAATAGGTACTTTACTAGTTACTAGGATTTTGGAGTTTGCATTGCTTTACTACTAGTATACTAATAGTAAATTTGTGTTAGTGACACGTCATTTGATTTCGACGGAAGATCAGCGTTGAGATAACTACGCCCACCGACGAGTTATCACAACAAATGCTGAGTCGGACGCCATTTTTTAACATTTAAGTCTTGTCTTTGTATTTAGCAAAGTCTTTACGTTGTTCTTTTACCCAGGTACCATAGGTACCTACATATCTAAGTTAAGTTACAAGATTAAGTTTAAATTATAATGTTACAAATAAAGATTTCTTATTCTTATGATTTGAGTTTTGAGCTTTTCTGTATTTCGGTATAGTTTCATGCGCCATGATCACGGAATAACTGTCAATTATCATGGAAAACTCTCAAACTCAAATCATAGTAAATATCCCGTTTTGAATAATGTAAGTTTTCATTTACACTTTCTTGATACCAAGGAGATATTCCTTGGTATTTTTTAATTAGTAAAGTATACCAGACCACCATATCTCAGCTTCTGTCATACTACCTATAAGGCTTTGTGTCCGACGGAGCGTACGCAGCTCAAGGATTTGTCGTTTTGTATTGATTTCTACGGTACAGCATCCACTGGATCGGCATTTCTGCCGATACCGATGTCAGAAACTGGTATTTCTGCCGATTTCGTCATACGTAACAATATAAAAGTAGAGCGCTTTAAACCTTTAATGTCGATGTAAAATCGACACACGTAAACTTGCTGTGCCCCGCAACTAGGCTAAACATAATTGATGTATCTTACAAAGGTACCCTTTGCTTCTACAACAAACATCCCCCTCCCTAACTACTTAGTCTCTATTCAAGTATTTTTTTGCAAATATATTAAAGTATTTTTTCTTTTTTATAAGCAATTCTATAACAGTATGTGAATCAAATTTGTGACCAACTGAAAACACTGTGTTTGTACTACTGTGGTGTTGGTATTTGCCATTAAATAACCGTTGGATTTGCACGGATTGTTTGTTTATAACCGTAATCCGTTTTGCCAACGACTGAGAAAAATCAAACATTGTCCAAAAGGGTTCTCTTTCTGGCTACCCTGGAATGAGACCATCTGAATGTGGAGAACTTAACGGGTTTGGTTGAACTTCACCTAGATCTACCGCAAAGAGGTTATCAACCTTAGAATTATCTATCATAAAACCCCTGTAGGCTACCTACCTTCAGTACTGTCCTCGTCTACAGTTCCTTGCAATGACCTTCACCGAGCTGTTATTGAAAAATAATTTAATATAAAAAAATGTGTAATTAAATATATTGCTATTAACGCAAGTCGTGGCACCTGCAATTTAGAAAGCACTAGTTTTAAGTATTTAGTTTTATGATTTGTATTCCTTGTGCTATCTCTTCCTTCCCTAAATTCACTTCAACTTCAACTTCTTGTGTGTGGCTTCTGCGTCTGGGTTGACGCAAATATTCACAGTTGACACTTTTTTCCCGTCACAAAGAGAATAAGAATGTCCTATTTCGATCTGCCTACCAAAGAGTTTTATGTCAGTGCAATCTTGTCTGTGATTTTACATGAAAAATACAGTAGGTGTAAGTAGTATAGAAAAAAACCAGATAGCTTTATTAAAACTTGAAGTGAAGAAGTGAAATTAGAAGTGTATCTTTATAATAGAAACATCACAAAGAAATCAAATTCTCAGAGTGTCAATCGAAACCGAAAGGTGCATCAATAACACTCAAGATGCCCTAAACCCTTCACTCGGCAATACTCGGCATGTGTTCGATAATAGATCAATAGAAAAGGTTTTAAGGGCTCGTGCCAACTTTTTGTACGCGGAAGATGCATGCGCGCAAATACAGAACACAAAGAGCACACTCTACTGTAAGGAGTGTCGGATTTCTTGAAAATAGAAGGATAAGACTGAGTATAGTTTTATGGTTCCGTATAAATAAGTTGATAAATACCTAGCAGTGGTTTCACGTCCTGTTGATCGTGCCTCCCCAAAACAACAATTATTATTATTATATTCCTTCATTATTTTAGGATTATCACTATGCTTAGCAGGCGGATTGGTTATTGCAGTAGGTAGAACTGTTTATAAATATGCTAAAGAACATTTTATATGGACTTAGTGGGTCGAATCTTACGCCACGAACACCATTGGCAACAGAAATAGAAGATACAGCACTGGAGTTCTATAAAATCTAGAAGAGTAACTAACCGTAACTACAACCCGAGTATATGGTATCTAAAGTATCTTAATCAGTTCCTATGGGATATATATAACATTTAAACGTTGTCATTGAAACGATGCGTGCGAAGTTGAGGGCAAAAACTAGCCACATATTTTTTGAAAGTGGCCCAGTATCAGTTATCAGTTTTGGAAGATGATGATGATGTTCAAAAGTTAACCGCCACTGTCATTGGTCCTCGGGTGCTACGAAACGCTACGAACTTATATCCCATACAAAAGACATCGACGCGCTTCAGATGTTTGTTTGCTTGTGATTTGCTACGAGAAACGGCAAGTAACTCTTTCAGAGATGATGATTTCTTAGCCTGGTTTTAGTATCTATCTTATTTGTAATTGAATAAAATGAACCTAGGTACAGGAAGGTGCCAAATCAGATGTCGCCAAAACCAAACTAATCTTATTTGACAGCACTAAAAATGCCGTCCTTTAGAAAAAGGTCGTTGTGAAAGGTGCCAAATTAGTTAAGTTAAGTACATTTTAGTGCTGCCAAATTAGTTAAGTTTAGTTTCAGCGACATGGGAATTGATACAAGATAGAGAAGATTATAGTATTTATTCGTAGAAAAGAATCCTTAGATTTTATGTACCAAAAGATTTCGGTATTTTTCAATACGGGACCCTGAAAGAGTAAAAAAGATAGCACATGCCGAAATCTGATTACTCGTTCTTTTTTCAAACTTGATGTTTGATCAAAAGGGTTGCCGTTTGGCGCTTTCCAAACATTGCCAGTTGCAAAAAAGCATGGTGGGTTGCAGAGCTTTTTTGCGCCCGCATTTTTTCACTCAAAAAAATGCAAAATCGATTTTCGGCAGATGGCCACAAATAGAAAGGGTTTTGATAGGGTTTTTAGAGGTAAAAAAGGCCATCTGTAAACAATGGTTTCGTTATTGATGCCTGTCACATTTCGCCATTATTCGCTAAGCAGCTCGTTTAGTAGTCGATTAATTTAAAGATTTTAATCGATATTATTGATTTTTATTTGTGTGTTTTTTAGTACTTCCTACGTCGACAGGAAATTAGTTTTTTTTTCAGTACCTTACAAAACGCCTGTTGTTGCATTAAACTATCTTGCTATTAACTCATTTCAGGCTCTCATAAGTTAGCTCTAACCAACCAACAAGGCTTTTTCCAAGGGACTTAGGTAAGGAGATAGATTTTAATTACTTATTTTAAAAAACGATGAAAATTATATGACCTAAAATTATAAGTGAGCGATTTAAAAAAATTGGTAACTGCAGTTGCCATACATAATTCAACCATAAAAAATAGGTTTTATCTACTCTGGGTTCCTTTAGTTCTGATTATTATCTTGGTTAAGGTAGGTAAGTTATGAAGATTTTTCTGCCTTCTGTGATACGAGAAGGCAACGCCTTCCTTATTGCAAGGTAGGTACACCATTTGCAAGTTTATTTTTTATTAGATACTGTAAATATACTTAAACGAGATTATGTCGTCTTCTCTATATAATAAATAAGACGACTTAATTAAGTTTAGTTTTAGTAAAAAAAGGGTTAATATATATAAACTAAGCAATTAATACAATATAAAACTCTCAGACCAAATAAAGAAATCTATTGGGTCTGAGATAAAACCATACTAACAATTTTTCAATTCTTTATTACATTAGCTTACATTAGCTGCGTGGTGGTGGCTAAGAATTTGCACTACCCCATCTCTTACGGCGACTAAGGGATATTTACCAGGGGGTGGGCAGCAGCGCTCCCTGCAGAACAATTCTACCAGCCAACAGCGATCCCTAATCCGCTTGTCCAGCGTGGGGATTATGGGCAGTACCCCCCATGAGATACACCAATAAGGCGCTCTTCAGGGGGAGGCCTGCGTCCAGCAGTGGACCAATATACAATAGGCTGTTGAAGTTGAGGTTGAGGTTATTACATTATAGAGGGTTTCATCAACAAGATTATGTCACCCTTGAAGTTATGCATAAATAACTTAGTATCTACCTACGCTTAATTTCTATCTTAATACATAAAAAAGTAAGGGCTTCCTCCAGTTAGTCAGTTAGTCAGTAATATTTTGGCTTCACCAATATTACTGACTAACTATATTGACTATATTATTATATAATATTTTGGCTTCACCAATATTACTGACTAACTATATTGACTAATTAGTCAATATAGTTAGTCAGTAATATTTTGGCTTCACCGCTCTTGGAGGAAGCCCTTACTTTTTTATGTATTAAGATAGAAATTCAAGTCAATATAGTAAAATAAGATTAAGTCGTCTCCTTTTTTAATACATGCGGCGACTTAATCTTAAGTTTGAATATCTAGGTTTACCAGTATCGGTATCTACTTTTAAGTAAACGATCTTGAAAAGTAAGTTACTATTAAATTCCCAAACCTACAATAAATTATGCAAGCTGCTAAAAGTTCTGCAGATAAACCATCGGCCGGTCGCGTGGTTAAAAACATCGCGGCTGTATCATTCGTGAATAAATCGACTGCACATTGAGACGGCTTAAGTAAATGTCGGACACGACTAAAAGTCGCAAAAAATCCTCTTCATTTGACACTAAACGATGATTATTTAGAAATAAATTCAAGGTACACAAGCTGTTTGATTATTGCAGTCGGTTTTTAGAGGCAGGAGAGTGAAATAATAATACCACAATGTTATTAGACAGCAGAATACAAAAGCCCGTTATGAACCAAACCAATTCATTTTATTTTATTGGATTGCCAATATTATTTCTTATTCATCATCTTTTAGATAAACAACTAGATTGTCCAGATTGTCCATTATTATGATTATTAATTCTTCTTCATCATCTTTTAGATTAACAACTATGCTGTGACGGCGGGCCCTGCTGGACATAGGCCTCCCAAAGACCGGTCCTGTGTGGTCCGTATTTAGGTTCGCGGTTCTCTGTTGAGAGCCTCGTTGTGAGCCTATCTACTGAGATCCTTATGGCCCCAACGCCCAATTCAGCCGAATTTTAATTTTAACAAATATATTTTTATGTTAATAAGGCATTTTGTTGCGTATTCGCAATCGCAAGTAAATTTACGACCAAACGACAGGATCGCCTGCCAAATAAGATAACGCTTAGGTTTTAAAGTATAGTCAATTTAGGTATGACGCGCGACATTAAGTCGCGTCCAACAAATCGTCAGTATTTTTAAATACCTTCAAGAAAACACATAAGTTTTGTAGTTATAATAAAAGCAGGTGTTAAGCTTTAAGGTGTTGCCAGTACGAAGTAATTTCTTAGTATAATGATTGCTTACGTTCCTCGCCTATCATTTTGGCGCTAATAAATTTCTGTTTTGCTAAATTATTGATTGAAAAGATGTATAGATTATGGAAGAAGTGTTTTTGGATAAAAATACAGGTGCGACGCTTTCAAGTGGGGTTGAAATAAAGAGTTTCAGCGTTATACAAATACTTTAACTCACAAGCAGTTTTGCGAGCAACGTAATTAATTTGCTATAAAACTAATGCTTTTCAAATCAACCGTGTTTTATTGTTATTTTACCTAATACCAAAATTAACATGTTTACGATGTAACATTACTTCTGTGATAATGTCGAAGACGACAATTGATGACAATTTTGCTCAAATTTAATTATTTGCGAGACAAATAATGGCTAATGGCGTTCTGCGTTAAAAAGTTTTAAAAATTGTGCAGTGAGTTTTGTAGTTTTGTTAGATTGCGCTATTAACTATTCAATGATTTTTAGAACATTAACACAATTTATTAGGTAGGTACGGAATAAATCCTCCTAAAAGATCTATTGCCCCGGCTTCACACGGGTATCACAGACCCGAGTGAAGTAAGGGCGGGGGTAGGCATAGAATATTATAGGATTATATAAAGTATATAAACAAGTTTACCAAGATTGGCACATGTTACGACAATTATGTAAAACCTGGCTAAACACATGTCCAATATTAAAGCGTGTCATTAATAGAGGCGGCTTTTTGTTACATTTATGGATAACCAGTTTGTCTATGGTCAGGTGGACTGTTCAATATAATAATAATATATGAGTGCCCGCGCTCGCACGCGTTTTTTTCTACGTATCTACCTTAGTTTCTGATATCTGTGGTATCTACGTTTATGCAAAATTTCAGCGCGTTCCGTGTTTTGGCATAAATATGTATAAAAGTGTGGTATCTATAAATTTAGTGAGTTGCAATGGGACATCATAATAATAAATATGTATTGAATGTTGAAAGGCCGATAGTTAAATTAGTATCACTAGGTAAAGACATTTACCTTCCTTAGTTTTAAATTTGGTTGGTGGATGAATTTTGAAGCTTTAGCATTATTTATGATGAGGTTAGTATTTTCGAACATTAAAGTACAATTATTTTTTATTTAGGTGGTGTCTATTCAGATGTCGCTAAAACTAAACTAAACTAATTTGACAGTACAAAAAACGTTGCTGTCCCTGTCATAACGATTAAAATAATAAGGATGGCATCATTTTTAGTCCTGTCAGATTAGTTTAGTTTAGTTTTAGCAACATCTCAATAGACACCAATGTTAACAAAATATGGAGGTAACAATTTCAATGAACTTGACAGTGCAAAGCCGTCATTCTCGAACTAACGAACTCTCGCTCAAAATACTAGGGCAGCATAAGATAGCGAAGGTACACAAAATATTCGTTTCTTCTGTATAGTACCATGTTCTGTAGACGGTAAGGTTCATAACTCTATTGAGCGATTATATTCCTCCATTACATCGCTTTCAAGTCGTGGCAAACTGAAATGATCATTATGTATCTGGTCATAAGGTTCGTATTTATATAAAATGGTTTATCACTCGACTCGAAGTACAAGCTTAGGTACAGTCTGAGCACGACTCAGTTACAACACAAACAAAACTTATCTCTGTAAACTATGACATAAACCTCATTTCAGCTTGTATAATCCTACCCCGAACTCGGCTCTATTCCTCTTTGGATTAAAGGCCGACTTAGGTAAAGTCACGGGTACCAGGGCGACATAAATGCGAGAGAGGTGATTGGGACGAGTGCCAAGTTTTACAGCGTAGGTACTGAGTGTGACGTAAGCTGTGGTTGGTTTGCGTAGCTAATGTATTTTGTAGACGTGATTATTTAATAATAATATGAATTAGGTATGCACTATTGTTGTAGATATGGTACTTATTTGTAATGTGGTGATAATGGTGAGCATGTTTTAGCTTTTCCTTTTTACGGATAGTCTAGGTAGGTGGCTCAAATATTTCAAACTTCACTTTTAGAAGTGGCAACATTTATTGAAGAAGAATATTACAATCAAATAATTAAAACTAGTATTTAAAATTGATACAATTGAGCTAACTGCAGACTGTTGCAAACAATCTACAGGTAGCTCAATTGTTGATGACACTTCGAGCTCCTTTTTTATCATTCCTAGAGTAACTATCTAAAAAATCTCTTGTCTAAATAAAGTCAGAAATAATTACCTATGGGTGTCACGTTTTTTCTGAAAAATCATTTTTTAACTGAACAGCTGTTAATCGTTTATCATTTTTAGAACTTTTTGTGACTTTGATAACCATCTTTTGATGGTTTACGCGAAAAATTAACAAAAAGATCGTAGCAAGTCAGTGGTAACAACCGTTAGAAATGATTTATAGTCTATGCTTTGATTTGGAAAAAGATTAAGTTTTATGCAATGTGGATTTTGGTTGGATAGTTTAAAGTTATAGGAATTTATATTTTTAACGATGTGATAACGACTTCCTTTACACTAAATGTGGTATCTAAGAGTATATAAAATTTAGAAATGCATGTGCTGAGTTTAAATTTATTTTAAAACATGTCTTCTTAATCTTGTAAACAGCACTGAAAAACTTGAAGTTTATGGCCCACGGAAAGTTCCAAGAAATAGATAAGCAATTATAAAATAAATGTAAATTAAGTATATTAATATATATAATTTAAATAACTTTCTTTCAGATAACGTTTGTTATGAAAATACCACGACAATCGCTCAGTTTACAAAATTGACGAATCCAGGAATGAAGATAAACACACTGTGTGAAGTGTGAACAATATCGATTGTTGATAAAACTATCGTGGAATCCATAGAGACATGCAAATCAGACAAAAACCTAATAAGAATACAAGATACTTTCCCACGGATCCCAAGAGCATAAACATGTGATTCTAGAGCAAAAACTACGACCGCTACATGAACTCAAGGAAACATTTATGAACGAAAGTTTTTTCTATTTTTTTCTGCGCCAAATGCGTTCGGAAACCAAATGGGCCAACCACATTTCACACCCGGAAATGCATCTAAAGTTTTTGCGGTTAACCTCCATGGAGCTCTATTTACTTTTAAATTCAGCGTCTTTATGGCCAGTGCGTAGAGTAGAGTTTAGAAGATGCTTTGGCCAGTTGCCTTGTGATGCATGCCGAAAACCGCAATTTGATAAAAACACGATAATGTTTGATTTTATCGCCTGTGCATGAATTAATTTTTGTTGATATTATTTTGTTTGTAATAAACCTAACGATTTCTAATAGGTTCAAGATTTGAAATTACTTAATGATGATTGAGTTACGCTGTCAATAGCGTTGACTTTGGATGTCGTCAAATTGAGCGTGCTCATAATTTTCTAGTATTTTTTCCAGGTTTATACCTACATTCTAAATGCACATTCATTCAAAACCAGGGTTGGTTTTATTGCAGATGCAAAGTATTGTAAGCATGCAATTTTTGAGTGTTTTTTTCTGTTCAAAACATAAGTTACCTTTCCTTCAAAACTCTAAGTAAAATCACTTTAATTCTAAAAGAATCGTTGTAAAGGCGATGCAGGATGGTCAATGGTCATTCGTCTCGGACGATGAGCCTTGACTCCTATTCTAAGGTTTATCACACTAAGAGATACCATGAACCCGATGATATAAATAAATTCGAATACCGTCGCTACAAAAGGAGCGCAGCGCATTCGATATTCGACATGATCTCATGCATGGCGCTCGTGCGGCAATAGCCCCCTCGTAATGTCCGAGCGTGTCCTGTACAGAGAGTATAAGTTGGGCAATTTAAAAATGGAAGTACTGCCCCGACTGCTCCACAGGTTTAGGGGAGCAATGACCTATATCCTAGTCGCATTCAAACATGGAACAACGATTCAACTACACCAGCTCTCGGTAACCATAGTAAACTTTATTTTTTGTGCATTAGAATCCAGTTCTAATCATAGATTTCAGCAGAAATTTCCGAACGAAAATGACTTAGAAATATTTTGGCGGTGACTCCAATTTGATTCCTATTAGAGCTCGCTTTCGTTCGATATTCTAAAGTTTTAATTGTGGAGTAATGGCGTCTGTTTTCTGGGGTGGTCGTGAAGTTTATGTTTTTTAAGAATTTATATCCGAAACGATGCTAGCTGGGTTATTTTTAACCAATCGAAAAGTTTATTACATGGGCTTACGCAATTAATAGGAGTTTTTATTGGACCGGTAAAGGACTAAAAGTGTTTGATCGAGCCAGTGATGTTAGTAGCATTATTTTGGGAATGTGGGATTGGTAACTCGTTCCTCCTCGCTTGCTGGTTATTTCCTGGTATTAGTTGGGTCAGTGACCAGCTTGTGTCCTTAAAATAAACATTCGATATGTTTGAATACTAGATAGATGTCACATTCTTTAGAAAACTTATAAAACTACGTAAGGATACGAACCTGCATGGATCTTGGCATACATTAACACGTCTTTGAGGAAGAATAGGCAAAAAAATCTAAGCCTAAAATATTTTTTATTTTAACTTTAGGTTGATATAATAGTCAATACTTACAAAAAAAACTTAATCAAACCGATAGTGTCTTTTTCCAAATACACTTCGAATGTCGAGTTTAAATTCAGGGTGCCTATTCCGGCCACAGATTCAAAATTGGAAGGAGCATTCAACCTCCGTGGGCGCTCAAATACAGGGTTCAAGGATCTTTGTACAGAGTAATCACTGTGTACCTTGTACAGCGATTTAAGTCTACATTTTTTGTTTAATTTGGGAAACATTCATTTCTTTTTCTGTTTTGGTTGGAAATTAGTTAAGTCAGGCTTATGCATTTTCCACCATAATAGTGTTATTATAAGCCTTTCCATGTAAACTAATTTCCTTCTAGTTTTTTCACTATTAATTATAAACCTAAGAGTGTACCTGTACCTATATAATTAAATTATTAGTGAACAAACAAAGAAATCAGACAGATGTGTACTGTCAACCGCATTATCTCCACAACTCCCGCTAAATTATAATTCTTTATTGAAGAAACATACTTAGTTTGGTTATTTTTTTTTTATTTAGACAGGCAAAGCTGAACTTAGCCGAACGTTTAAAGATTTATGTTCCAGGAAATTTTATTGGAAAGGCAAAAGTCGAAAAGTTTTTTTTCTTCAATATTTTTGTATAAATTGGAAAAACTGAAAAAAGTTAACCTACATATTAGTGTTTGGCTTAGCTTGTTCCCTAAAGACCAATTAAACCAATGGATGTTTCTAGACGTACGTAGGTACTTGATATCTGAAGAATATTTCTTAATATTGCCTTGATATCTGAAGAATATTTCTTAAGATTGCCAAACTTTTAAGTGTTATAAACAAAGAACACAGCGAAGTATTTAAATATAAAACATGCACAGTTAGGGACAGGGTCGGATTTACTGATTGGGCCACTCCCGGTATTTATAGAAGTAGGAATAGACTATATGATCTTTATGGTGCTAGAGAAGCTATGTTAAATGATCCTGCGTTTCTTTTGTATTTAACAAACTACTCAAAAACATTTAAAAAAGTCTGTAACACAGCGAAATGCCTGTTTTTGAGGAAAAAAATTGTAAACTCATCTGATAAAATCAAAGCAACATGGAGACTTATAAATAACGAAACTGGTAAATCTAAGTCACGAAAAAGAGAAATAAGGTTAAAAATTAATAATTCAATACTTATAAACGATAAAGATATTGCCGATGCTTTTGATTCATTCTTTTCTAATATTCCTAAAGTTGTTACCCGGTCTCTAAACTCCTCACCTTCAATCGCGGTTAAATTATTAGAATCATCTGTAGATAAATGTACCGAGGTTTTTATATTTAGTCATGTAAACGCTAATTATATTGTGAAAACATTTAAGTCTATTAACATCAAAAATACTGAGGATCTTTGGGGTATTTCAACCAAAGTACTGAGTTCTATTATTAAGGAAGTTGCTCCATACTTGGCTTACATTTTTAATAGTTGTATTGATGCAGGAGTTTTCCCTGATCTCATGAAATATAGTAAACTGGTTCCTCTTTATAAATCTGGTAGCCACACTGATCCGGCCAATTATAGGCCAATTTCAATACTTCCTGCAATGAGTAAAGTTTTTGAAAAAATTATTCTTACACAGTTGTCCTCTCACTTCAACCTCAATAGGTTGTTACATAAAAATCAATTTGGCTTCACCAAGGGTAGATCGACAACTGATGCTGGTACAGTTTTATTAAAGCACATATTGGATGCATGGGATAAAGCGAAAAACGCTATTGGTGTATTTTGTGACCTTTCTAAAGCTTTTGATTGCGTTGATCACGGTACATTAATAAATAAACTAAGACATTATGGAATTCAAAACAAGGCACTGGACCTTATGCAATCATATTTATCTGATAGAGTCCAAAAAGTAGATATTGGTAAAGAAAGATCTAGGGGATCAAAAATCGATTTAGGAGTCCCGCAAGGATCAATATTGGGTCCTTTTCTATTTTTAGTATATGTAAATGATTTCCCATTTCTAGCAAAAGATCTCTGTGATATAGTCTTATTTGCTGATGATACTTCATTGATTTTTAAAGTTGACAGAAATAAACATAATTATGACGATGTAAATAATTCTCTTTCACAAATACTAGATTGGTTCACCGCCAATAACCTCTTACTCAATGCTTCAAAAACCAAATGCATAAAATTCATGTTACCAAATGTAAGAGAGCTCCCAACTAAGATAATGCTAAAGGATGAGATTGTTCACCTTGTAGACTCAACTGTTTTCCTAGGGTTACATATTGATTCCTCTCTTCAATGGAGACCGCAAATTGATGCTCTGGCAAACAGACTTAGTTCAGCAGCGTATGCGGTTCGAACAATTAGATACATTACCGATGAAGATACAGCTAGGTTAGTTTACTTCAGTTACTTCCATAGTGTTATGTCTTATGGTATTTTGCTTTGGGGACAGGCAGCTGACATCCAGACTATCTTTGTTATTCAGAAAAGGGCGGTACGCACTATTTATAAATTAAATCCACGAGACTCGTTAAGGGAATTATTTAAAGAAATAAATATTTTAACAGTAATATCGCAATACATCTATGAAAATCTAATGTATACACACAAAAACAGAGATAACTTTATGAAAAGGTGTGATGTTCACAATAAAAATACAAGAAACAAGAACAAATTACACATCCCATCATATAGATTACGAAAGGTAGGGAAATCATTTGTGGGCAATTGCGTAAGATTCTATAATAAGCTTCCATCTGAAGCAACTGAGCTCCCTATTCGTAAATTTAAACTGTACATAAAACGAAATCTTATCAAGAAAGCCTATTACTCCGTAGATGACTACGTAAATGATGTTAACGCTTGGCCGGATGTCGCCCAGTTCCATACAGACAATAGTATGTAAGACCAGTTAGACTTAGTTATCCTAAGATTGTATTAGTTGATAAGCGATGGACTTGCTAGTGGTTTCTTTTTCACTTCTTCCGCTAGTGGACAAAAAATTGAAGTGAATTAAAGTCAATTGCACCTTATTTCTTGTTGATAGTAATAACTATTTATCAAGCTGTTTATATAGTAAAAATTTGACTTGTCTAAGTACTTATTTTGTAAGTCTAAAGAAATAAACGATTTGACTTTGACTTTGACTTTGAATATGTTTTTTTTGTGTAAACTCGGCAATATACTCGTCACTAATAAATAGGGATAACCCTTGATAAATTTACCTAAACTTACGTACCAAACTAGTCTAAAAAAAGAATGTCAATTGATTATCCTTCTATTTTCAAACAACCGCGCGCCTAATCAATGTATTTGACTGCCATCATTACAAAAATCCTAATCAATCTTTCTAATTTCGAACGCTTGAAAAATAGGGAAAAAAACATGGCCGCTGATAATGGCCTCCTTCAAGTTAAATAGGTCATTTCACCCCGTGAGGTCAGTAACTTGTAACAGGACCCAAGGGTTTTTTCTAAGGTTGCGTTGGGATGGTGTCCATTTTTTATCGGACGTTGTAGCGCCTTCTTTTAGTTATATGAGTACCGTTAAGAAACACATGAGATAAATTGACTGAGATTGTAGTGAAGATTTGTGGAGGCGAGGTTAAGACATAATTAATTATTTTTATGAATGCACTAATTTTCCAAGTAAAATCACAATACCAGCGTAAACTCAGTAGTTGTTTGTAGGGTATAATAGATTGAATAATTGAAAGCGTAGAATTTATATAAAATTTATAGATTGATATTTTAGCATATTATTACACAGAGGTGAGTCTTAGATGTGTCCAAAACTTACAGACATATAAAGGTATGCACCACGCAGCTCGGATGTCCGCATTTTTTTAAATGTCACCTTTCCACTGAAATATTTTATGAGATGAGAAATATATTTCATCTTTGTTCTTTCCTTTAATTCATTATCCTACTACCATTCAGGAAAATATCTACACGAGTTAGATATCGTCTTAGAACTTGCTTCAAAATCCCAATCAAGTATAAAAGTGTTTTATTTCCTCTAGACCTTACAGGACTCTTGGATACGTCACGAAATTCTAAAAAAAAAGTAATAACTTACTTAGATTTATGCATCAAGGACTTCCTTTGAATATACCAACAACTTGACTGATGGGTTTAATTTTTTTGTTGTTTTCGTTAGTATGTTATTAAAAGGTTCAGTTATGATCGGACTGATATACTTAGTAAAGTAAAAGTCCTTAACAATAAATATTATTTAAAAAAAAATCATAAGTAATTAAATTAAATTACGTAATGATATTATGGCCCAGTCAGCGATATGCAATCCCGAGATAGCCCCCGGTACTTGGTGCCGTGTGCACCGGGATGCGAGCCCTTCCGCATTCCCGCGTCGCCGACCCACTGCGCTAGTGCCCGCGTATCCCTGATCCTGCGGAGAGATGCGCGCCTATCGATAGTTCTTATCCGTTCAACTATCGATAATTATTGTTGGTTTCACAGTCGATAAAAAGAGTCAAAGTAGGTACCTACCTATTTCGACTCTTTTTATCGACTGCGAAAAAAGGAGGAGGTTCTATGTCATGTAATTGTGTTAGTATTAAACTTCGCCTTTGTTTTTGTTTTAGGTACTAAGTAAGTACTAGTCTGTTATTTAACTTTACTAGTACCTACCAAGTGTAGTATTTTATAAATCATTTTCTTTTTCTCATTCTATGTTCTTTGTAATGAATGTTTACCGATTACTTCGTTAATTATAGACCGATTTTCATTGTCCCGTTAAATTAAAAAAGTGTTTAAAGGAAT
This sequence comes from Eupithecia tripunctaria, assembly GCA_955876795.1. NCBI lineage: Eukaryota > Metazoa > Arthropoda > Insecta > Lepidoptera > Geometridae > Eupithecia > Eupithecia tripunctaria. The sequence continues at coordinate 4,459,178 of OY041621.1, forward strand.
TTGGAGTAGGTTTTTTGTGCATTTTAAACAATCAAATTATATATTTAAGCTCGCCATTGCCCGTTAGGTACCTATTTAGGTTTAAGTCTAGGTCTTAAGTTTCCTATGATTGTTGTTATTTCGTGAAATGCAGAATCAAGAATACGTTAACTTCTTGTTCTGACTTTGTATCTGGTTGTTGAACATGATAATGTAATAAAAACATTTGTAGGTAGATAGATACTTCTGATGTACAATTCTGATTATTTGATATTATAACCTTATTTCGATAGTCTTTTGATAGATCTTTATTAAAAATATGTACCTATTTGTTTTATAGAGATCTATAATCTCTGGAATAAGAATTTACAACAAATATTTTCAAACTTACGCAATCTGAACAGATTATTATTAATATTATTTACCTGTTAAATAATATGAACAATGCAATGAAGAACATACAATGACCTGGCGATGGTAATATCCTGACTATAACATGTGTAAGGAACAACCTGCATTAAGACTTGTGAGTAATTGATATAATATGAAAGGATTACGTAAGGGTTTTTTATATTATACTTAGAACTGTAACACGTGGATAGATAATAACCAAAACAGTCAATCGTTCATTACACAATACGCTATTACTTCAGAGACAAAACATCGATAAAATCTAACGACTAACACACATCACTAGTGACGTTTAACGGGTCCCAGCCCTACATAGCTAGCTAACATGGGTACCGCTAAACGATACATCAAAGATTAGTGCCTATCCTACTCCTATATAATCTGTGGTCAGTAATAGCTTATTAAAGGTACTGTATCAGTTGAGGAATTTAGAACTAACGGCGAAGCCTTTATCGAGCTCTTGCGTTTGCTGCCCGCCTGGTAGATTATATTCCGTTTTATATATTTATAGTATTTTTTAATAATTAATGATGTCCCCATTCACCATAGGTACAACAGTTGCAATTATGCTTCTGTGTCAGTGACAAAGCAGGACGGCCATAATACCATATCTATGTATGTATGTAGGTGTGTGGTGTGGTGATAAACCATTCTAAAAATGCACCCTCTTTTCACTAAACTTCATACAATCGGCGTGAATTTTTAAGAATGGTTTATCTCTCTCGCCTATATGTGCATGAAAATGATTTTTACAATAAAATCTATTGTAATTTGACAAATTCATTAGGGACGTAAGCGAGTAGCTTCCAACATTAATAAGCTTCGTAGTTTGCCCTGCTGCATCCGTAATTAACGTCATGAAAATCTGACATAATTATCTTACAACGATCTATTTATCATAAACCTGCAAATTATGTCAATAGATTCCAATAACATAAATTAAAATTCACATGCTTGGAGTCAAGATAGAGATATATAATTGGACAATATTTATTGAAGAAAGGATCTCAAATCAGCAAGTTCTTTCCATTATGGTTAAAATCGTCAACAAGAAAGTTAATTTGAGGTTAAGTACTGCAGGTTTTTTTTATCATTTGGGCAGGGTGTAAAAAAATCGAATATAGTTGACCCGACACTATTGAACTGACAATTATTTCAAACGTGCTTAACAAATCATATATAATGCGACGGTAAATACTTTATTATGAACTTACTAATAAACTTTAGTATAAACATTTTCAATGTAACCTCAGTCCCAAGTCCCAGCCATAGAGATCATTATAATGGTCCTACTATGTAATGTATAATGTCTATGGGTCCCAGAATTACATACTCTTTTCTAAGCACGTTTGAAATTAATTTATCGTTAAGTTTTCTCAAATTTTCGTAGTTTTTACCCAATTTTCTCAATTTTTTCTTGCATAAAAACTTTTTCCTGACAAAAACAGTCAGCCGTCATGCCGTGACCAATGGAAATAGGGATTCAATTTTATATTAGAGTAAGATAATAATATAGACATGGATAAAAAAAACAATAGATCAAAACACGCACCTATTTTACCTGTTGCTAAAGATATTGCATCTTCTATGCAAAAATGTGCAATGTTTACAACCCCATTTGACTAAACAATATGAAGCCATGAATAGGTGTTCTATTGTAAAGTCACAATATACCTATCGTTATCCGAAATGGGTTTTCGCAAGGTAATTGTTTGCAAAACAAAAAGAATTGGTGTCTTTGAAAAAGAACTAGGTACCTACATAACCCTATATAATTTAGCATGTTTTAAAAAACTATAAACAAATTTCAAATGGGGTTTGACAACATTCAGCTGACATCCAGACTATCTTTGTTATTCAGAAAAGGGCGGTACGCGCTATTTATAAATTAAATCCACGAGACTCGTTAAGGGAATTATTTAAAGAAATAAATATTTTAACAGTAATATCGCAATACATCTATGAAAATCTAATGTATACACACAAAAACAGAGATAACTTTATGAAAAGGTGTGATGTTCACAATAAAAATACAAGAAACAAGAACAAATTACACATCCCATCATATAGATTACGAAAGGTAGGGAAATCATTTGTGGGCAATTGCGTAAGATTCTATAATAAGCTTCCATCTGAAGCAACTGAGCTCCCTATTCGTAAATTTAAACTGTACATAAAACGAAATCTTATCAAGAAAGCCTATTACTCCGTAGATGACTACGTAAATGATGTTAACGCTTGGCCGGATGTCGCCCAGTTCCATACAGACAATAGTATGTAAGACCAGTTAGACTTAGTTATCCTAAGATTGTATTAGTTGATAAGCGATGGACTTGCTAGTGGTTTCTTTTTCACTTCTTCCGCTAGTGGACAAAAAATTGAAGTGAATTAAAGTCAATTGCACCTTATTTCTTGTTGATAGTAATAACTATTTATCAAGCTGTTTATATAGTAAAAATTTGACTTGTCTGAGTACTTATTTTGTAAGTCTAAAGAAATAAACGATTTGACTTTGACTTTGACTTTGACATTGAAAATATACCATACAAAATTGTTTTTAAGTTTTTAAACCACAATAACAACTATTGGCCCGACCCGGGATTTGAACCCAGGACTACATAACCGACGACGGTTGAATAAGCTGACCACTAAACCAACGAGGCAGGCTAACCTAACCTCACCAACCAGTTGATTATTAATGTACTAAATTAAAACAAATTTTAATATAGTATAGGTTGTTTAATTACATAATTGAATAATAAATTAGATTTTTTAACTGTTGAAAATAAAGACTTCTAAAATAATTTAGCTTTCTTTAAATTTAATTTGTTTTAGTTATATATCGTACTAGCAGCGCCTCGTGGTTTCACCGACGTAGTTTCCGTTCCCGTGGGAATTCCGGGATAAAATATAGCCTATGTTACTCCCTGAAATGTAAGCTTTTTAATGATGAAAGATTTTTTTAAATCAGTCCAGTAGTTTTGGAGCCTATTCAACATAAACAACAAACAAATCCTTGCTCTTTATAGTATTAGCACCTATAGAGTAAACTCGAATTCTCTATAACAGCAGGTTATTATAATATGTAGCCAGGTAGTCACAAAAAAAATAATAAATAAAAAACAGGGTTTGATATTATAGGTTCTTTATTATTCCTCAATATAATGCCATAATCACCTAAACATAAAGTCCATACACATGGGTGGGATAACTATTCGACGTTCATTAAAAAAAAAACAATAATTTATAATTCCATCTTGAAACATCCCATTTGGCCACATATGATTTCTTATTGAAGGACTTAGGTAGGACGGATGCTGACACAAATTTACAGTGGAAAATTTATTAAATCAATAATATATCAGTCAAAAATAAAATATACCATGTTTTTTTTAAATATGACGAATATCTAATTAATGAATAATGAGAATGCAATGAAAATAAAATGATAGATTGGAAATGACGATGATATAAAAATGAAAAAAAAAACGTTACATAATTATTTTTATGAACAATATAACAAAACATGCGTGACGATGTGCGTGAAATAATGAAAATGAATTACTGTATATTTTATAACACAAACCATGATCAAATCAAATAAAAATTCTAATAGGCTAAACAATTCTAGAACTTAAATTTAACACGCTCTACATTCAATAACTAAAAAGTAAAAATAAAATAATCTTAACAGTAAAGAGAAGCACAGGACAAGCATTGCAACTTTATATACAATTTTTAAGCGGAAGAAAAACGTGGTAACTCGAATTGTGTTGGATGGAAGTTACGTATATTCAGGATCCGATAATATAAAATATACTTAAGGCTAAATTATGATACGGTCTATTTTTGAAGGTTTCTCAAATAATGTACAGTCGAAATAAAGAAAACCTTTCAAAAACCCTTTGCCTCTTTCTGCTTGTCATTCGATCCCGTAATTCTAATTTTATCGCTAGATTGATACTCTACATATATTTTTATTAAATTTAATTAATTGAATACCAATAGTCTAAATCCTCATTATCTCAATGATTAAGTTTAATTTAGAATTTGCGTTTTAAGTCAGTCACGCAATGATTTAGTATTCATAAAACAAATGATCTGCGTTATGTACTAAAGTAATTAATGAATTATGTATCAATTCACAAACAGACTAACATTACACTAAGCATAACATAATATAACATTCAAATGCTTATAGATATGCGCAATAAGTATTTCAGTCATTACAGTTTATTACATGAGTATTTACCTTAAATAATCGAATAATATAACATAATTTGATATTAAATATACAATTTTATACTAAGAAATGTGTTGGGAAGCCGAAGTCCGGATGGCAGCGAAATTATCTGAAAAGAAGAAATTCGTATCAGTAAAAGTGTAATTATAATTTATACAATGGATCCTAAGTTCTTCAAAAGTTAGGAGAATAAACATCAAAAATTAAAATGAATCAGGAAGATTTCAACCCAATTTATATGATATTTTTTTTGTAGACAAGTAAAGTTTCTTTACATATGGGTACCTACTTAAAAAGATTGAAAACCATTTTATAAAGTACATCTCCGTCCAATTATAAAGCCATCCACAAACTTCAAGGTGTACTCGCATTTTTTTATGCAAAAACGACAATTCGTTTTTTGTTTGAAACATTGAAAGATAATACTGTGTCTAAACTAAACTAGTTTTAAATAGCCGTCAGGTGGTAAGAGCTTAGTCTTTTATTTTCAGGCATTTTTTTAGACATCCTTTAGATTAAAACTCAGCGATAAAATTAAAAATATATCGGAACGAAATGCGTGCAAAATTGTGTGACAAAATATCGATATCAGCATTATATGACATTACTTTACTGATGGCTTCCATGAATATTTTACTATGATTATGTAAGTCTTTTTGCTCTACCTTTTCTGGTTTAAATTGGTACGAGTAACCAACTTTTTTATATTTTACTGCAGAGGTGACTGTGATCGCAGCTGCGGACTAAAATATTAATTAAAAACATTAGGCCATTTGTCAAAACTTGTCACAAGATTGTCTACGGACTTACGTAGCAGACGACGGCACTCTTTGATGGGTGTCAAACAAAGAAATAATCATAAAAAGTAATTCTCCGCAAAAAAAAAAACAATTCCGACCACCTCGGTCCCATTGCGCATACTCAATTCAAGGTTATTGTAATTTTTTGCATAAACAGACATATTTTTTAACAATTCGCCGTGCAAAAAAGGCGTTCAATTGTTTCTGTATTTTTTTTTCTATTTGCGCAATGAATTGTCTATGCTTTTGTTGTAAGTCGATGTTTAGTACCCAGCGTCTCCACATTGGAACGAAATTGCTGGTAATAATATTTAACATTTTCATAAAAAGATCCTTTTACGACCATTTCAACTAGACATATTTTATGTTGAGACGGACAATACTCGGCTAAAATTAAACGTATGTAGCTATGTAGGTACTTTCCACGTAATTGAAACACGAAACGTCTTTGTTTTAATTTAAAAATGCATGCCTTATAACATTAAAAATTTATAACCGGTAAATTGAATTTTAACCATCGATATGGCTACGCAATAAAATTTTAGCGGATATTATGCAAATATTATGTTTTTTTATCTTTTTAGTGCCTATGTTCCTAGTACCTAATGTGCACTTGCTATTAAAGATGCGCATATTATGTGTACAAAGGATCTCGTTTTAGCACGAGACATTCAATTATAATATTCTGATAAAGACACTAATTATAATAGAGACTGTGCGTATGTCTGTAAAAAACCGGTAAATAGTTGCCGCCATTTGGCCCAGTGCACCGGCCAGTGGTCATCCTTGGAGAGCGACATCCACCTGCCATTGTTTAAAATTAAACCTGCGATGCGACACATTGCATTCAAATAATTCTTGAAATTGCGGTTAGTTTATCATTCCTTTATTTTATCATGAGAAACAAGCTAAGCAAGGTAGTACTCAGTGCCAGTAGTGCCGCCGCCGCGCCGCTGCAGCCAGTCACCAACAGATGGAGCTGGCAGACTGCGTGCAATACATTATTTTTAAATTCAAAAGTTTTTCTCAGTTTCTTGTGAACATAAAATTGGATTGATCATCTCTGTGTAAATAATCATCATCAAATATTCCGAATACCACGCTCATCTCGAGACTGTTCGGATCGTCAACTAGAACACAAAGTACTAGGCGAACATGAACGCTGCAGAGGTAAAAATTACATTATTTTATTTTACAACTCGTTAGCCTCCTTCGTAGCTATGAAGGCCTTGTGCTGGTGTAAGTCGCATGAAAGGACTTACATAGAAGCGTGACTAGCCAGGATTAGCAGCAGTATTGAGGAATGGGTAAAATGGGTTCTTTAAATAATTGTAAATTGGACATGTTTTGTTTTGTGGCCTACAGCTGAATAGACCTTGCGAAGACGAATTGCAAACTTAGGTATTAAAGTCCAGTAAAAATGTGGTCTTTCAAAAATGAATAAATTGTTTCAACGGCTTGCGAAGAAAGGGCCAAGGCGGAAGCAAAGCAACATCCCATTATGTTTTAAGATCAAGAACAGCGAGTTATCTTCAGCTTATTACGGGGAGACTCAGTACCAGGGCGCCTGAGATCGCAAGAGGCTGGCTGTGACGTAGTTATCAATGTAGTACGTACAAACACACGCAAAATTCGTGGGCAAGGTTGTGTGGGTGCGCGTAGGCGCGTCACTGAACAATCTGTGATGTGACGACATAATTTTGACAATAATTTTCACGTGTAGAATGCAATGTTTGTGATGATGTGATCAAGTTATGCCATATTCATGTTTTTTTTTTATCTGGGTAGGAATTATTCTAAAATTACTGAAAATATAGTTTGTCGCAAGTTATATAAATCATGGAAAAGTTTGGAGCGAACGCGCGTTGAGGCAAATGGCGTAAGCCGAGTTTTTTCTAATTCGTAAGGTTGTCGCTCCCGTGTAGGGGCAAACGCGCCTCACACGTTCGTTGGCTCAGCCGCCTATGCGGAAACGACTTCGCTATTAACACACGTTCCTATATGAGATACTACCACTTATACACATTAAAGCGTATGAGAAAAGCGTTTTCTCTGCACACAGCTAGGCAACATAGAATATAACACAACTCATAAAACACACAGACTTTACATTGGTGTTCAGATTTTCCACACAAGAAAGTTGTGCTAGTGTATTTCAGTTTCGCTAGTGAGCTGTATCTATGTTTCGGGTACCAGGCAAGCAGCAGTGGCGAGGAGATATTGCGGCTGAACACGTGCTTATCGCCGGTGTTTATCTTTGTGTGCGTTATCTAACCTTTGCGTTACGTGGCTGAAAGTGTGCGTTAGATATTTTTTATGTCCACAACTTTAATTTAAATATTCGCTGGTTTTATTGCTGTTGCGATAAGAAAATTTAATTTCGCATTTTTGAAATTACCAGAGTCGCTCTGTAATGTAAAATCAGAAAGTTGATTCAATTACGTTTACCTACTCGACGACGTTGTGCTACGACGAAAGATGATAATTACCGATATGAGTTTCGCGAAATTTTATCAAAATGCATGCAATCATGGCAACACTGCCCAAGATGGCAATGATCTTTGACCGACATAAAACCCGATCTGATCACCCTTAAACTTTAGATGCCGGTAAAACTTAAATATCAAGCAAGACCTAATGAGACCTACCAATTTTTATTATTGATCACGATTAAAAACCAATGAAAAAGCCATATCTTGATCCAGGTCACTTTCCTAAATTATTTGAGAACTACTTTTCAGATTTCTGTAGCTTCGTAAGTACATGTGGTATCTGAGTCAAAATTCGCCTATGAAACAATACTCAATATTAGCAAGCAATGGTGTTTTCAGATGTCGACAAAACTAGACTAAACGAATTTTACAGGACTAAAAATGATGCCATCCTTATTATTTTGATGATTTTGATAGAAACGGTGACATTTTTAGTTCTTTCAAATTATTTTACTAAGTATTTAGGGTTAGGAAAATAGTTTACTGAATCGTACCAGAAAATCTAGCGTTTTTTATTCCAAAATCAATAGCAGTTATTTCTTTAGGCTAACACAATAAGCTAGTAGCAAAGTCTCATTTGAAATTAAATTATTAGCAAATAATTAATAGTTATTTTTTTTACGAAATTGTCAGATACTAGCAGCGCCTAGCGGTTTCACCCGCGTAGTTCCCGTTCCCGTGGGAATTCCGGGATAAAATATAGCCTATGTCATAATGATATACCAGCTGCGCCCCGCGGCTTCGCACGCCTATCCCACGGGAACTGATTTACGGGATAAAAAGTAAAGCCTATGTGTTATTCCAGGTCTAGAACTACCTGTATGCAAAATTTCAGCCCGATCCGTTCAGTAGTTTTGCGTGAAAGAGCAATAAACATACATGCTTACACACATGTTTACAAACTTTCGCGTTTATAATATTAGTAGGAACTTGGTTTACGCAAGGTTTGAGTTTTTCAGAAGTGATATTGATGAACTGAGTTAGATTGATAAATTTAGTGCATGTCTTGCAAATAGAGGTGGTTGCACCCATGGGTTGATTGAACGCGTCTTCTAGCACTGGAGTGTCAATGACATGGATGACGAATCAGAATCATTGCGGAAGTCTTCTCGTAATTGTCTCTTTGGAGCGGTTATTGCCTGCTTGACAGCTGTCAAAATATAGCTACTTGCTAAACGGTATGGCACGATATGGCGGCATCGTCAAAATCAAAAGGCATGTTGTGATTTTGCCTTTTTACAGATGATAACAGCTGTCAAAATATAGCTACTCTGTATGACACGATATGGCGGCATTGTCAAAATCAAAAGCCATCTTGTGTTTTTGCCTCTTTATGTTCTCAAGTTACAGACATGGCATAACACAATTAGGCCCGTATTATGAAAGCTTGCTCAGTCACAGTTCTATACTTGAGTGACGTTTGTGCCATAGAAAAGCGCTACTCAAGCATAATTCGATAACCGAGCAGACTTTCATAATACGGCTCTTATTGTCATCAAAATCAAAACCATGATTACAGTCTTGTCTTTATATTGTCTCTTCAGAAGGTTATTATTATTAGACATAACCAAAGAAATACTTCTAGGTTTCCTAGCAAAACAAAAACCGAAGAAAAAAGTGTGATGTTCCTGAGATAAATAGAAAATTGTGTGCAAAATATATATTTTTCAAAAAATCTTTTAGAGAAATTTTTACCAATCGTGTTTTTAAAGCACGTTATCAATATAAAAGATCTTAATTATATTTCCATAAATATGAAGGTTGTAGCTATCACAGATTTTGAGATAAACAAAATTGCTTAGGCACATTCTTGAATAAAAGTACAATGAATACGAATAAATTTTTTCCTTTTAAATCTTGTACCTGCCCTATTTTATCTTATTATTACGTTAACCACAGGAAACTTTAAAAATCCATCGTTTGTGGTATCTATTATAAGCACAGATCACAGTTATTTATCAATACCCAGTAGTTTCATTTTGTAAAACTTAGACAGAGATACGACGTTGCGCTTTTTGGCCACCACTCTATTTTTGCATCTCTTCCTAAACTATAGAAGATAAAACTACTATTACATTTATATCATAAAATAGCATATAATAGATACCACAAACTGTCCGATGGATTTTTAAAATCTCCGATGTTAGATGTAATAATATAATAAAATAGCAAGCGCTGTCATACTGGCTCGTGTTTATTTTACGGAAATTTCTAGGATGCTGACAATGAGAAAACGTAACCCTGAGATATGGAGATAAAAGTCAGACGTCGCTCGCCGCTCGTCGCAAGAAAACGACCTTACAAAAATGTCGTCAGCCTTAATTAAAGAAAAAAGCTTGTATTTAAGCCTTTCATTAAAATACATCTTGATTGTGAATTTCTCCATTAATTTTTATGAAATCATCGATAGACCTTGATTGGTCCGTGGTGTAATTTTTGTTGTTACAAACCCCAATTTAAAAAAAAAGAGGCCCTTTTCTTTTTTGAGAAAATATAGCAATTTTCTGAAGAGTTTACACTTCAGATTAATCACATGACACCGTCACACTTAATAAATGCGAAAGTTTGGATGAATGGATAGATGGATGTATATTCTCTTTCGTCAAAGCTACTAAACGGATCAGGCTGAAATTTTGTAAAAATGTAGTACCGGCTAGCCGTGTGGTGCCGGCTTAGACTTTGCACCACCCCAACCCTTCCTGCGGGTGTCGTAAGAGGCGTCTAAGGGATATCCACAGGGAGCGGGATGCTCTGAACTACGATCCCCAACCCGCATACCCAGCGTGGGATTATGAGTATTACCTTCTACGAGATAAAAGCCAAAAAGGCACTTATCAAGGGGAGGCTTGCGTCCAGCAGTGGACCAATACAGGCTGTTGAAGTGAGAAACTAGTTTTTAATATTTTAACCCTAAATAGATGAACTAAGGCTGTACGTAATAAATTTCAGCTTATGTCGATTCGTAACTATGACACCGATAAACTTACGCAAGTAGTTATGCAATGGCGGCCATTATACAGGGTGTTCCGGGAGTGCCGGCGTTAAGCGGTGTCAGGGGTCACCTGTATTAGCTATTGTAAAGTTGTGCAAGTTTATTATTAACTTTGAGTAGGCGCTGATTTATATTGTTTATATGGCGGACAATTTCAATTATTTGTTTTTTTATCGCTTTGTATTTTATTTGAACAGACGAAGTATTAAATTAGCTATGTTCAGCTATAAGAAAATTAAGCTTATGTTGGCTTCTTAAAAAAATAACAGTGGTGTTCCCCGGACGAGTCCGAAAAAAAGAGCAACAATTGATATTTGTAAAATATCGCCTATATAATTTGACTGTTACATTTTTTGGACAGTTTACATTCTGTCTAGTTTTTAAATTAATCCTGCCGTCTTTTTTCCATACAATTATGTACAGTACCTCTATCGTGCGGATAAGAAACTACGCAAATCCCATACAAAAACAAGGCGTCACGATCACATCTCGTTACTAACGTCAAAGAGACTCCCCCTCAGGTGCTTATTTATTTTGCACTGCATCAAGGTCTAACAGCAAGTCTCGCTGCAGTCGACACCCTGTATATCCCACACCACCTGTGCATATTGCTCCGCGGTTTGCATTTGACCCAGTGCCTTACTTGGCAACTTGGCGCATTGACATTTCAACGGTCAAATTTTGACTGGGTCAGTCTTACGAAATTGATACAGTGTCACCAATATATGGTTCCAGAACGGGCACCTAGTCGAGGCAGTCAGTTGAGGCAGTCATTCGAGGCAGCCAGTCGAGGAAACGCTGAGCTCCTGCCTCAGAGGCTCGCCCAGTCTTGGAGCCTACTCGGAAAAGGAAAATCGATTTTTGGTTTTTCGTTGTCGTGCAAAACCAACTCGTATGTCTAATCTGTGTGCTGTTTTGAGAAAAGCGTTTACACGTTTACAATTATTATAGACGAAATAAGTTAGCTAGAAATACGTTTTCATTTTAAAGAGTACGGGAATAGCCAGTTAAAGTTCCGAGTGACGTCCTTTAGATCTTGCGTCACTATTTAGCAAGGTGTGAGGTCACTAGCCCTCAAACTTTGCCGCGCTTTATTTTTGTAATTCTTTGTTTGATTGACAAAATAAAAACAATGTGCACAATATCTTCTGATAATACTGAAGTACGTACTAAATAGAATAATATTTTTTACCCAGGACACTACTCTATTTTGTGGTCAAATTATAAGGACATGAGGCTTAGCAGTTATGTCCTATTGACGCTAGAATATTTCTCAGTTCTTATGCCTGATTTATATTATTCCATAGTTAATTTAGGAGGTTGAGCTCCTTTTCTATACAATTTGGTACAGCCTGCGCCTCTTTTGCGTGGACAGGGAACTACGCAAATCCACGTAAGTAGACGTAAATCCATCAAAAGTAGACGTCACGATGAAGTCTCGATACATATGTCAAATCGATTCACCCCTCTGATGGAGATTAAAAAAACTATGTTACTTCACCAGTTCTCCACTTTAAGATTATTACTTTACAGTGTTACTAATTTATCTGTACAGACCACAGCTAATAATATCTGTACAGATAAATTGGTAACACTGTCAAGTTTGAAAATGCTAATTATACTTTCTCATTAATTTTTACTGATCTGACTTGATTGGTTTAATTGATTATGTTAGAGATTTAATGAGGTGAAAAGATGATGACTTTTCAATGCGTAGATATTAAAGGTTACATAGATATTGTAGAGTTACAGAAAAAATACACAAATATTTAAATTACTGTGACATTTTTTTTGTCGTACCAATGTCACATTACTTGCTGACCACTAGATGCGGCTCAATTTTTTTTTATTTAATATACATTTAATTAAATTATACCTAATCTTAGTAGAGAACTATAGAGTCGACATAAAAACACGCACACTTCCTTACTCTACTTTGATTTTGAAAAAATCTCGAATTTAGCTCCTAACAAAAAGTAAAGCAAGAACCACACTATTTTTTTGAAGGTACTGTGGTTTCTTAGAAGTATTATCTCCTTTATTCACTTAAGAACTATGGTTAGAAACACATTATTGCTGTGTTGTGTATGAATATGTCTCTAGCCATATTGAATCAATGATACCGTATGCTTACGAAGCGCTTTTGATGCGCCATAACCACACCACAATATTGTGGTCCTAGCTTAAGTCCGGTATGCTTATTCAAATCCTAGCAAACCAATATTTCAAAAGATTCTAGATCCAAAGATGCTTTAAATATCGTTAATGTTTTCCTACAAAATATTTGTGTTCATAATTAAAACCTGTTCTAAGTTTGTTGACTTCTTCGATAATTTCTGGGCGTCTTCGACAAATCCGATAGAAAATTAAAACATTGATGACTCCACTTTTTTTTGTTGTTTAAGTTTAGTTGTGTAACATGGACTTGTACCGTGGTCCTAGACAAGTTTTGCATGTTTGTTTATAAAGTACCTATTTCGTTAAAGTTGAAAATTTGTGCTAGTTTAATAGTTTTTTGTGCATGTGTCATAAGAGTAGGTACTAACATAGTTAGTGTATTGAATTTATTTGTGGTAAAGTAGTAGATGTCTACTGTCTACTGTCTACCTATGAGTGTCTTATGAGGTACCTATCTAAATAGTGTAGTTTAGTGGTTTTTTAATTATTTCGTTTATTATTTTATATTATGTGTTCAGTTACCAATTCATGTTACGAGGATAGGTAAGTTTTTCTATAATTAATTTTGATAGTCAAGTTTAAGATACATAGGTGGTGTGCCTTTATTATACTTTAAAAACAATGTTGAAATTAAAACCGATACTACATAAAATATTAAAAAACAGTCGTAGGCGATGGAACAGAGAGATCAAGGTGCTCATTAAGTCGATGACGATATGCTATCACAAAAAAACGTGAAAAAACAATGTTCATGTCAAAAGTTTTAAATAAAAAACTAGTAAGTTGTAGCTATTTATTGCTCGACCTCGAATGAAGGTGGCTGATTCATCGCTACTTTTTTTAATATCATTAATATTGGAGGATCTTTTTAAAATGTATTGTAATGTTTGTATTATTAATATTATTGTCCATTTCTTTAATACTTATGTTAAGGTTTGGAACTTGCAACCTCCTTTTGTTATTCCAGCAAACAACGACCTGGGCCTTTTCAGGTCAATAAATAGGTGTCTTCTAGACCTTCGTTATAGATGGTCGGATTCGCAATTCGTCGCTTATCGTAGGTGAAGATTGTAATTTTTATCGATAAAAACGTTATTTTAAATATAGTCTAAAAAGTTTTATATCTATATCAGTAAGTAAGCAAGTCTTGTTATATAAGTAAATATCAGAGACTTACATATCATCTTGGTGGATACTTAGTGTATGGTACGCCAATAAATTTAAATTTGATTGTAAAAACGAATAACCAAAATTATTATTTGCATGAAATATTTCTTTTGAAATGACCACTTACATAGTATTCAAATGAGGAACGAAACGCACATCGAGTATGTCAGAGCAAACGATTAATGTTCGTAATTTGGCATCTACGTAAATAATGATTTTATTCTCGCATAAATAATAGTGCACCTGCACTACGAATGCACTATGCTACTTAATTATTTAAGCATAAAACCTTTAATTAGACTTCCCAGCTGTCCTGACCTTGTGGTACACCTTCGTGCAACATATATTTTGTATAAAAAGCGCATTTTTAACTTTTCAAGTGCACTTTTTTTAATGCTATCGGATCATTGTTGACATTTTCAGCTTTGACGATATTATTAACTTTTGCATAGCACTTTGCATGCTGAGTGATAATGCACACAGCTGCTCTTTGGTCAATTTAATAGGGTTTTCTTCGTTTATATATCGTTATTATACCCCTTAAGTGTTTGATAGGAGCACTTAAATTGTGTCTCTTTCGAATCCGCCATCGTTCTTTGAACTTTATTTCAAGTTGCTTTTTGACATTAAGATACGTAAGATACTAGGTACAAAAAATACTATATCTTACTATCTTTGTAATCTTTTTTTCAAAAGTAGAGCGTGCCACGTTTATGTAATTTATAGAATATAAAACTTCGTAACAATAAATATTAATTACCATATTCGCTTGACAACAAAACTAAAACTTGACATTGAAGTTCCATATAAGTAAGTTTTACGACTTCTCCCATATAAAGATAGCTCATTTTTTGGCTTTCAAATTAAAAACATAAAGGCTGGGTTGTAGTCTGGCTATATAAGACATCAAGATTGATTAAGTTTTTAAATAAGCCCAAATAGACTAACAAAGGAAGAATCCAACGTGATGCGCATACTTACAAAGTTTACGAGCAAAAAATGGCGAGCTAGGGATTTTGACCTATGATGACGCAACGCCAAAAACAGGCCACACTGCAAGCACCACAGAGTCTGGGGTCAAGGAGGTTCAACGCGAATATGGAATTACACAAGACATGACATGTGATGCGAGATGCGAATCACGTTGGCCGAACGTCTGGCCGCACAGAAAAAAGCTAACCTCGTTCGAATTAAGAATTTCGAATTTCAAAATTTTATGCATTTAGTTATGCATTTCTTTTTAATCCTCCAAGAATGGTTTTCAAAGTTGCCAGTATCGCTTCAAAATGTTTGGTGTAATTGACCTCTTAATTTCGGTGAATAAATGTTTTTAAATTGAGGCGTCGCGGAATCGTGTCTATTTCGAACTCCCGATCGTACGTTCGCCCGGTTATTGAACTGGAATAATTCGGCAAACAGGCGCTTTACCGCGTCAAACTCGATTACGATGCGAGAAACGTGCATTGATGACATCTTAGAACCGATGATGTGATATAGGTACTAACCCGGAATTGTTATTTATCGTTTATAAATACTATAGTTAAATGCTTAAGTTACCTACATAAAACTTCCCTAATAAAAGTTGGTAAGTAAGCAAGTATTATGTGACGCTATAATGATAAAATTAATTAGATATGGCAGCGATTAAACTCGAAATACAAACGCGATATTGTGTTCATGTGACTGCACACATGCACAGGTGCGGCGGTTGTGTGCGTGGGCCGTTTGTGTGAGTGCGTGATGTCTCTGTGTGTGTACGTGGAAGCGCGCGATGAAATAAAATATGTCCGGTCAATGAACTTTCGGTCGGTGCCATAAAAATCGCGATACTGCCCGAAATTCGGTCAACAGACGTTCTTTCGTAACAAACTTAAAAATAGCCATACCTCCTTCACTAAAAAACAAAGGGATTTAACGTTCATAGTCCACTGCACGAACAATGATCAAATGAAAATGGAAAACAGGAAGCTTAAGCTCTAATGTAAAGTTTAATTACATGGTTTCTGTATGCAAAACGCCGTGGTCCGTCTCTAACCGCACCTGTTTCGTTCCTTCTTTGTCTCGCACTTGCAACTTACGAAAGAAAAACATCTAGAAATCCAATAGGAAAACGCAGCTGTCAACACTGAAAACATCCGCGTTCCACATTCAAAAGATGTCAGCGATAAATAAAGAATACTTACTTCGAATGGATCGGAACTACATTGCGTTTTTCATGATTCTGTTGATATCCGTTCTCAGTCAGCTGTTCATCCGGCGACCTTGGCGCTCCCTATGTCACGGTTAGTCGACCCTCCTCTTCCTACAAGATGAAGTTTCCTCTGGAAGGGTTCCCGTCAAAATTCTCCGCCTTCCGCAACACATTTTCGATCAGTAAATTTCAGTTGGGTCCAACCCGATCATCTTGCTTCTAATACTGGCCGGTTGGATCTAAGTTTCGGTCCATTTTAGTACTGACCAGTTGGATCTAAGGTGGTTTCCATGTTAGTAGAGTCCTGTGGGGTCTAGGCTGAGGATATCCATGTTGCACAACACTTCGTAACGTAACAAGTTGGTACACAAATACGTGTTTCCGTGACGCTGCCTTCTCGGGCAATGAGAGAGTTGACTTGCGGGCGGGTTTATAAAAGAAGTGTGCAGTTGTGCTGCCGCCTGGTGGCGAGTAGATGGAACTTGGACCTGTGACACTGAGTTAAGATGTACTCTGGTATCCTTGAGGTAATACCTGTAATATTGTCGAGTCGTAAACTTTAAGAGTAGAGGCATACGAATGCTCTGAATCTTGTGTGGTATTACGTTCCTCTTATTATTTATTTCCTGTAATGCCAGGTTTTTATGAAGCGGAGATGGTTTTGAAATAAAGATGAAAAAAACTTTTGTCCGAATTAATATTTTAGTACAAATGACTTCAACGCGCTCCATATTTTTGTGTCTTATGGCTCTTCCACTTGGGTACTTATACTTACATACTGAGTTTACATTATATCTCTTATACATTTAGTAATTTATAAATTAATATAAACAATAAAATAATAATACATAACAGAATAAAATAATTACATTATAGTATAATAATTACACTAATTACTATTTCTTAAAAAATCTAAGCCATGAAGGCATTTATGTACTTAAATTTGAACTATAAGTTGGATTCACAATTTAGGACTTAGTGATTTACTCCTTATATAAAAACCATTTAAAAAAAAAATCTTTCTCTTTATTAAAAAATCGCAGATTTTTTTAGGTAAATAAAATAACCACTTGCTTGTATAATCGCCTAATGTTTAATTATTTAATAAGTGGTACTCATTTATAAGTGTGAAGGTATTGAAGATTTTTTTATGGAGCGTGGCCCATAAAAAAATAAGCTACCGCACCGTTTTTATATTTGGATAAAGGACACTTGTACAAACAAAATATATTATAATCAAGTCTTAAAGCTTTCTGGGATATTCGCCCATTTTCCCAAATCATTACATCTCTGCATGGTCAATAACTAGCTATGCTATGCAGATCGTCTCTGTATCCGCAATGCCATGCAATATTGGAACTTCCTGCACAAATTAAGGGAAAATGAAACAGAACCGGGCGTAAAGACAATTTATAGATTAGAAATCACGGAACGAGATACCTAACTAATAGTATGAACTTGTTTTCCAATACACAGTACAGTCGAACATAAAATTGTTTGTGTTAAGATACACAAACAATTTTATGTTTGTGTTTAAGGCGCATACCCGAGCCAATCTGACAGCAATTGCTATTTTATCATATTTTTACGTTTATCATAGGAATTTTTAAAAATCCTACGTTCAGTTTGTGGTATCTATTATAAGCTATTTATTAATACCTCTTTTATAATTTTATCTCATATAGTTTAGGAGGAGATGCAAAAATAGAGTTTGGTGGTCAAAAAGCGCAACTTCGTATCTCTTCCTAAGCTTTACAAAATGAAACTATTACAGAGGCATTAATAAATAGCTTATAATAGATACCACAAACTGAACGTAGGATTTTTAGAAATTCCTGCGTTCAACGTAATAATAAGATATAATGGTTGGGGGCGCCACTTTCGCTGGTGTATGGGCCTTAAGATACACAAACAATTTTATGTTTGGTTTTTATTATTGGAAAACAAGTTCATACTATTAGTTAGGTATCTCGTTCCGTGATTTCTAATCTATACATTGTCTTTACGCCCGGTTCTGTTTTCAAGATACTGAAACTTTTTCAAGATAATTTACAAACTAATCTAATAAATGTAAATTAAAAATTAGGTAGTATTTACAATCGAAACCATGGAGGTGGCTGCAGACTATTGCAAACAATCTGCAGCTCAACTGATCCATATAATACCAGTTGCTAGCGTCCCCAAGACTTAAATTTAAATTTTCACTAATTCAATTTGCACAATGAACATGAATTTACAAATTTACCTATAGAAGACCTTGAAATAAGTTATATTTCAAGAATTGTTTAAGTCTTAAGTATTTAATTTATAGAACGACTGATCGAAGAATTTTTTATTTTGTTTTACTTAAAGTGCCTTATTTTTATCGAGTACCACCTCCATATATATATAGGTATACCAACCTTTAACAGTCTGCATTGGTACACTGCAGGACGCTGGCCTCCCCCTGATAAGCTCCTTGTTAGCGTTTATCTAATGGGAGGTAATGCCCATAATCCCCACGCTGGGCATGCGAGTTGGGGATCGCAGTTCGGTGGTAGAATTATGCTGCAGGGGGCGCTGCTGGATATCCCTTAGTCGCCTCTTGCGACTCCAACGGGAAGAGATGGGTTGGTGCATATTCGAAGCGAGTAAAGCAGTGTGCAAAAGATAGTTGACAAATAAATTCCTTATTTACTGGCTGTGTCAATAGGAAGTAATACAGAATGAAAATAGCATTGAATTAATTTGGCATTGCGCCATGCAACTCCTTACTTATATCAAAGAAGTTGAGATGAATAAATAGGTAGGTATGAGGTAGGTTATCATATTCGCGTTTGTGGTGTAAGAATTGACCCCTCCGATTCAGCCCGTGGATGTCATAGACCTATGACAACACGTATCTGACATAAACAAAAATAAACCTTAACTTTTATACAGCTGAAAATCAGCTACTTTAATTAAATGCGAGACATTTAAGGAGGAATTCTTCTAAGAGGTTAATTTTACACTGCTAAACAAGCTAATTTTTACCATGTAATTTGTTTTACCTAAATAATTAACAATTTTTTTTGCTAGTGTTACTTGAGATATTATTATTATTCTAAAGATATCATATAATAATAATTTTTTTTTGTGTAATATCTAACACAACATTATAATTCTAAAACGACCATTTATCACATCTCTGTTCAGGTATTTAAAAGTTATGGAAGTTTAACTTTCCTCTATTTGTTCCATCGCCAAGATTTTTCTTTCAGTCTTATGAGTTATAGGAAACTATAACTCGTAAGGCTGGAAGAAAAATCTTGGCAGGGTTAAGTCGCGTAGTATGTACATATCTTATTTAATAAGTTAATGCTATGTATTATTGTTTGTAAATTATAGAATTAAATAAGATTAAATAAAGAAACTCGTATACCTTAGTCAGGTTTGCGAGCTTATTCATTCTTATTTATTTAGATAAGATAAAAATTATTTACCCAAAGAAACAAAGAAATGGTACATACAATAATAAAATAATTAAAACTAATAAGGACTTAAATCTAACAATTTCATTACACGCTGGGTAAAAAGGGACCCTCAGGGATCTCAGAATTTTGCAGTATTCGGCATTTAGGCCCAATACTGCGCTGGTTTTCAGTTAGACCCTTAAGGAGTGACGACAGTACACAAACCTACATAAACACAGAAAAACATCGAAAACACCATTTTTGGGCAGTCTCGTAAAAATATTAATACTTTACGATTCGACTGTACATACGGCAGGGTATAGGTACCTACTAGATACCTAGATGTGTAGGGCGTCGAGATAAGAAAGCTGTTTTCACTCGCCTAGGAAAAGGAAACTACTGGTCGTTGGACTGATATTACTACCTGCTTCTTATTTGTTTAATTATTTATTTATTTACAAATTAATGAATGAACACATCACACTAATTATTATAAATGTGAAAGTTTGGATTTATAGATGGATGAATGTTTGTTACTTCTTCATGCGAAAACTTCTGTCGGAATCGGGCTGACATTTTGTATACAGGGTGGGGCAAATTATTGGCTCCTTCAGGGTAGCTACCGTTTCTTTGGTAGTTACTGTATAGGTGACCTAGAACTCTAGATCTTGACTCAAAAATAGGCTACTTTTTACTCCATAAATGAGTTCCCATGGGATATAAAATGCTTCTATAGAAACAACGCAACCGTGGGTAGAACCAAGTATTTTATATGTAACATAATTTTTCACTCGCCTCGCAAAGCCTGCGAAGCCAGTAGTTAGAAAAGAAGACTACACTGGCCGTTAGACTTAGATTACTACTAGCTTCTATTTGTACATTTATTTATTTGTTTTACAAACAAATGACTGAAAATGAATGAACACCTAAATACGTGTTTTTTTTTCACTCACCTAGGAAAAAAAAACTGCTGGCTTCTATTTGATTATTTATTTAACATATATACATAGAAAAAAACTGAAAATTAATGAGCACGTATACATGAGATTTCACTAAACGGTGTACTGAATTTAAGAGAACTTAATTTTTAATCTTATACGATAGCACGGAACCTTTCATGTGCATACTCGAACTTGGCCGTTCTTTTAGTTATATTTGAAAATTCTATAAATATCGACTGAATTTCAACACTATTAGACTTGATTTATTATATACTAGCTGCGCCCCGTGGCTTCGCACGCCAATCCCATAGGAACTTATCTATGGGATAATAAGCCTGTGTTATTCCAGAACTAGAACTACCTGTATGCAAAATTTCAGCTAGATCCGTTCAGTAGTCTTTGCGTGAAAGAGCAACAAACATACATGTTTACAAATTATCGCGTATATAATATCAGTAGGACAAATATCAACCTTTATAGAAAAACAGTATAGACATACAGTCTGCAGTTAGCTCAATTGTTTAAATTTTCTATACTAGTTCTAATTTGTTTATATTATTTGTTTCCAATTTTCATTATAAACAAAGCTTTTATTTATATTTAAAACTAGCTGCGCCCCGCGGCTTCGCATGCGTTGTTCCTATGGAAACATTAAAAGGTCATTTTCATCCCACGGGTACAGATTTATGGGATAAAAAGTAGCCTATGTTTTATTCCAGGATTAGAATTACCTGTATGCAAAATTTCAGCCCGATCCGTCGAGTAGTTTTGGCGTGAAGAGGTAACAAACATACATCCATACAACCATACAAACTTTCGCATTTATAATATTAGTGTGACTAGCGACTCGACTAACTAGCGAGTTGGGGATCGCAGTTTGGAGAACTGCAACAGGAGATTCTGCCCGCCCCCGGTGGATATCCCTTAGTCGCCTCTTACGAGTTTAGTCGATTCTAAGCCCACACGGCAAATCTTATCATGTTTTTTTAATAATAAATAAATAATAAATAATGTGGGACAAATCACACAGCATTATCTAGCCCCAAGCTAAGCAGAGCTTGTGTTATGGGTACTAGACAACTGATATACATAATACATTACACTACACTCGAGAGCAATGAATCCGGGTCACTTAAAGAATGTTAAAAATCTCGGAAACTAAAAATGATAGGTTAATGCAATAAATTGTATTTAATAGACAATGTAATACTCCTTAAATGAAAGTAAAAAAAATATGAGTCACCATACATTTTATTAACACAAAATTACATAAAGAAAAAAACTGCTGATCTCTCTTTAAAACAAAAATAGGAAACATGAAATTTTTGAACTTTATTACGATTTTCTTGAATTTTAATACTTCGTATTGCCTCCTCGTGCTTCCATTACTGCGTTTACGCGGTTTGGCATGCTGTACACCAAGTTCCTTATACGATTTTGGGGAATATTCTCCCATTCCTCTGTGAGAGCAATTTTGAGCTCACGAAGCGTGATTGGGGGAGGGTTTCGTTGTTTTACGCATCTGCCTAGCTCGTCCCAAGCATGCTCGATCGGGTTGATATCCGGGCTGCGCGCTGGCCACTCCATACGAGTAATGTTCATCTATTGAAGGTAGTCATTCACAATCCTACCTGTATGAGGTCGGGCATTGTCATGCATAAATATAGCATCCTCACCTAAATTGACCATAAATGGACCAACGTGATCATTGAGGGTTTCTTCCACATATCTTACGCTAGTTAAAGAGCCGTTTTCTATGATCACCAGCTCTGTGCGACTTTCAGAAGAAATTCCGGCCCACACAAGTACAGACCCACCACCGTAGGCTACTTTTTCTTCGATGCATGCTTGCTTGAATCTTTCCCCTGGTCTTCGATACACTCTGTGTCTTCCATCGTGCTTGTAGAGCATAAATTTTGATTCGTCGGAGAACATAACTTTTGACCAATCTTCAATACTCCAATTTACGATTTTTAGGATTCTTTAAGTGACCCGGATTCATTGCTCTCGAGTGTATATAGATAGATATCTTTTTATTATACATAGAAAACATCCAAAACGCCCTGGACAAATATCTGCAGATCGTACAAATGGGAATCGAACCCGCAACCTTCTGCGTCGCAGGCGGGCCTTCGCCCACCGCGCCACAGAGGTCGTCAAATAAATAGATTAATAAATAGATCAAGCCTCGTTATACCCATGTTCCACTTGGGTTTATTTGCTTTGCATAGCATTACGTCACTTAGTATAAAAATGGTAATCCAAAGATATGTAAGTAGGTATAGAGTTTTCCCTAATAGTATTAAGATTAAAATGGTCATTAAAAAACCCAAAATATTAACCGAAGCTTGGATTTCCCTGCGCTTGCCTATTGATAAAGGAATAGAAGTGGTCTGGTGCTTAGAATTGCACCATCCCATGTATTTTATTGAGTATTTTATTGGTGTCCAACAAAGTTTATGTATTTTATTGTAATTAAAAAAAAACGCAGTCGAATTGAGAACCTCCTCCTTTTTTGAAGTCGGTAAAAACACATTTTTCTAGTTTTATCTGTGACCAGAATTTATTTATTAGTCTTTGATAGTTCTAAGTTATTTATATTCTTTGATTTTAATTTTTTTGTTAATGAATGTAAGAAACCATATCCAAAAATCCAAATATAATATACTAAACCAAGAAGAGTCAGAGTCAAATCGTTTATTTCTTTAGACTTACAAAATAAGAACTTAGACAAGTCAAATTTTTGCTATATAAATAGAAGTCCATAAGCACAATTTTATTGTCTAATGTTAAGTCAGTTTTCACGCACGCGCCTATCAAGGCGAGTTGTCATTCAAGCCGCGTGCGTTTGCGCAATACATATCCTCCATTTTATATTACGTGTACCGAAAACGCAGCGCGACTGGCTATTTTGAACTTGGAACGCTTTTTAAGTGGTTAATTTGAATTTCGAAAAAGGTTGTTTGACTTTTTTATATAAGCTGGAATTATTCTGTGATTTTATTATTATTTATTTTATAATTTATGCTTGAGAATAATTTATTAGAGCTTTATTTTCGTAAGAATCATAAATTAGATCTAAGTATGTATTTTTTTAAAGTTTATTTTTCTAAACGAAAGATTCAAAAAACATACTCCCGATGAAAGAGTGTCTCTGAGTCCAAATCTCTAGGCAATAATATGAAAACTTGATTTTTTGTTAGTTTAATAAAAGTTTTAGTGAATAAAAGTTTTAGTAAATAAAAGTTTTAGTAAAGACATTTTGTAATTCTGCTGTTAGAACTCCAACTCAAATACCCACTTAATAGTTTAATTAGAAATCACATTCATTGAATGCAAACCTGCAGTTCTCAGTAGCTGCTGATGTCAGACATACAGAATGGAATATATATATATGTAAGTATATGTACTTATTTGTAGGAGAGAGTAAGTCTGACACCTAGCTTTGTTTAGATGCAGTTTCGGACAGGGGATGGTGTGGAGTAGACTTTTATTTACGCTGTAAAGAAATACAAAAAAAAACAAATGTATAAAAATATTATTAAAGATGGGAATCGTTCTCTTGATTTAAAGATGCAGGATCAGAAAAAAAAACAAAGTTGTGATGAAGACGATGATGTAATGTGTGAGAAGATAATCACTCGACCTAAGGCCGGTAAATTTAGTTCTGGATATTTTATTAGATACCACGGACATCACATAATTTTAATAAAACTCTCTTTTATTATATGGGTTGACATCAAGTTTATTTTGTATAATATTATGTATACAATTACATCAAAGGAAATACATGTTCTAAACACCATTAAGTGTTCTTACAAAAATAGACTAAAATTTGTCTGAATAATGAAATTTATTATTAATATCTGTTTTTATTGTTACTAACAATAAAAACAGATATTAATAATAAATTTCATATTAATAACAATTTGTTAGTCATCGTAGTCACAAGTAAGCTTCAAGGCTAAAAAACTATGTGACCTGGCCGTAGGGCGTCCTACACTACGTTTACCGAATCGCGGTCTCCACTCAAGAACGAAGATTATTTTATTTGTGTAGTTTGATTGTTAAAAAAAAGGTAGTGTTCGTTCGTGCGGTCTACTGTTCAGAAAACTACTTGTACTTTATTATACTTACTTATTTAGCTCAGTGAGTACCTAGTACCTCCGACAGAAGACTTCTCTAGCCATCTCGGTTCTGAGTCGTCTCTTGCGAGCGTAGCATCGAGTTCGATGAGATCAGCTTCCACTTAATCAATCCAGCGGTGGCCAGAACAGGGCTTTGACCTGAAGGTTTTCCTGCTCGTTTTTGACGGCACGATCCTCCTTTATTACCACGAGGAGTCCGAGCCAGCAGCGACGACAGTTCTTGAAGTCGCCTTTGATTTCATTAATTTATATGTATTATATGTATTCATACGTACATACATAAATTAATAAAATCATAAGGTACATACAGTGTGTACTGGTTTAAAAAAAACTTTATATAGGTTTAAAGTAAGCAAGGTATTTACAAAATAATAAATGTTTAGTCATAAAGTCGACTCCACCACACTTCTGTCCGCGAAGTGGGTTACAAGAAAGCGGTGCGTCGGCACCTGTGAATAGATCTTTGCAACTTTATACACACAGATACGTTTTCCTACTATTTATTACATACTTATTATCTTGTCAAGCCTTTGCAATTTTGTTGCAGTTAAATTGAGTGAGATTAGCCGTAAATATGATTGGAGAAACTTGTAACCTTTTACATAAAAACCTAATTTCGCGCCTTAACACTTTCACGACCATGCACACGTCCATCTGCAGTCCAGACCGACTGTCTGGGCAGTGAAAGCGTTAACTACCACGCTTCAGCGATGCGACCTGGAAATTCAACAACAATTCATCCTTATAAAGATTCATATTTTTTTAATTTATCTATTCTTAAGGGCACCAAAAGCTAAATTGCCAACAAAAAAAACTGTTGCCTAAATCTCCATCCTCAATACTGCCTTTAATAGTCTATTGTTGGACTCAGGCCTCCCTCTAATAAGCGCCTTATTGGCTATCATCTCAAGGGGGATACCCGATCCTCACGCTGGGCATGCGGATTGGGGATGGCTGTCCCGTACAATGGTTCTGCAGGGGCTCGTCTGCCTGCTCCCAGTTAGATATCTCTTATTTGTTTCTTACAACAACCGCGGGAAGTCAAACTCAAACTCAAAAGTGCTTTATTTCCATAAATACAATAAATGTATAAATGTATAAAAGGTCAAATCATATTAAAATATACACTGACACGGAAATAAAGTGGTATTTTTAATTTCGATCGCTTCGGGATGTAGACTAAAGTAAAGAAACGACGAAGAACCCTTTGGCCTGATAATTGTTATTTTTCGAGTTGGAGCAAAATCCGTCCCAAGCTTTTATATCCTCTAGATAATCTGATATTTTATATTGAAGGGTTGGGGTGGTGCAAATTCTAAGCCGTATACCTCCAGCATCCGCCTGATTCTCTATCATCTAAGATCCTTATTCATGGTCACCAGTTCTGATGACCAATGCCTCTTAGGGCCAGGAGATCCGGCCAGGCGGTTCCTAGAACAGTTCATTAGAACGGACTATCAAATTACTACAGGTTATGCAAATAGCAGCCTTTTACATAAATATTGTAGTTTGCATGTACATTATTTTATGTAATAAATTAGTTTATGTTATAATGATGGCTATTGTCAGTAAGGAAGAGCGAAACCTCCTAAATACAATTATTCTATACTTAAAAGGAGGCTTAAAAATATTGTTTATAATTGCTTTTTGAGAATGAAATAAAAAACATTTGTATTGTATTTGTATAAATTATTATTTTGTTTAGGAGTTACTAGCTTCTGTTTGTGGGTTTGCACTTGTTTTTAACCGACTTAAAAAAGAAAAGGGAGGAGGTTCTATGTTCAGCTGTATGCTATTTATATACTTTTATTGACGAAATTACAGTCAAAAAATATAAATAAATGAGAACTAGTAATTACTATAGAAACAATTGAGCGGACTGCAAACTGTTGAAACAATCTACAGGTCAACTCACCTCGCCTCACCTCAACAGCCTGTATTGGTCCACTGCTGGACGCAGGCCTTACCCTGATAAGCGCCTCGTTGGCGTATGCGGCTTGGGGATCACAATTCCATGGTAGATATGTTCTGCAGGGGGCGCTGCTGCCTGCCCCCCGGTGAATATCCCTTAGACGCCTCTTATCGTCGCTAGGAATTGGGGTGGTACAAATTCTAAGCCAGCACCACAGCTCAAGCTCAACACAGGCCAACTGATCCATATCAATAACAATCGGATTACTCCCGCAGTAATCCCTTGAGCTTTTTAGTGCTATTTATTTATGTATGTTCGCCAATAGCTTCGTCAATTGTGGACCGATTAGGAATTTTAAGTCGGTCGTTTTGTTTTATTTAAAATATGTATGTTTTTCTTTTAAAACTATTGGTGGGCCCGCAAAAAATCGATATGATTAGAAATGTATTCGGGAGACCTTTCCCCCAGCAGTGTGTTTACAAACTTTCGGGATTCTAGAAGTCGATGAATCTAACTTATATCATTGTGACAAAGTCAGAAGTTATTTGCCGGTTTTGGCAAATAACTTCTGACTGAAAAAAAAAACCTGTAGCGTGAATAGAACAAGAAAGGTAGGTATGCCATGGCCCTTTAATACAGATCTAAGATGTAGGTACTTACTAATTTTAATTTAATAAATTTAACTACGTGTACACTTTTTGCAAGAGCCTGCAATTTGGATACAGGTAGTTCTAGGCCTGCAATAACTTACTTTTTTTTACTTTTATTCTACTTATACTTTTTATCCCATAAATCAGTTCCCGTGGGATAGGCGTGCGCAGCCGTGGGGCGCAGCAAGTATGAAAATAGTTCTGTCATAAAATATTTAAATTAGCTGTTATTTTGCCGATTATTTACTCTACAAGTTTACTATACAATTAGTTATTGCAATAAATATATGTAGAGATTTAAAGTACCAGATTTATTATCTGGTACGTAACACAACTGAACTAATTTTAATGAAAATCAAGGCGATAGATACGGTTTATCCTAAGGATCGACGGAGATTTCATCCGGGTACTACATGACGTGGTAATTTATGTAATAGTAGCAGCGTCTCGCCGTTTCACCCGCGTAGTTCCCGTTCCCGTGAATTCCGGGATAAGATATAGCCTATGTCACTCCCTGGAAAGTAAGCTTTTTAATGATGATAGAATTTTTTTAATCGGTCCATTAGTTTCGGAGCATATTCAAGACAAACAACGAAAGAATTAAATATTTCTCTTTATAATATTAGTATAAATAATGGAATTCTATTCTAGTAAACTCCATAATTTTGCATCACGCTTTCGTCATATGTTTTGCTAGTTAATGTCATTGAACTCTATACCTTCTACATCAGTTGACTATACTAGACCACTAAATATAAAGTAAACTAGGCTACGCACGCGCCTTTGTACGTGTTTTGCGGGAAAAATATTATTAATACAATATTTTAGGTCTAGACCTAAAATAGCTATTTATCCCGGAAAAACACCGCGATAGATAATAAGTCTAGACTTATTATCTCTGCAAATTTTCGGCCTTTTCAGCCGTCGCGATGCGTCTCCCACACAACTGAACGAATTGGGCTGAAATTATGCACTATAGATGGAAACTGATATAACGTAGACGCTTATTTTTTTCTTAGAAAAAGGATTGACGAGAGAAATATGTAGTGTTAAGTACAAGTACTTTTGATAGTTAGTACCTACTATTTTAGCCGATTGTACTTATACTTACCTATGTTGACTGTTCCAAGGGTGTGGAGTGATGGTAGCCTTCTTAGAGTTGCAATCGAATGTTGGCTGATGCAATGATGGCAACGAAACTGTAAGAAATGTTATGTAAACTTTGTTTTTGTTTACTAGATGAAATTTATGATATTTTTCATCTCGAAAAGTTGTTCAAATTTCGTAGGAATCAACAAAACTCATTTTTGTTTGCACAGTCTGCACTTAGCTCAACTGTTTTAATTGTAAATACCGACTATTTTTTGTTTCTATGCCTTAATTCTATTTTATAAATGTAGAGCTGCTTCTGGATAAGAGTTTTTTCTAAACTTTAATGTAACTCAGTAAAGTTTTGAAAAATCCTTAAACTTCTAACTTTTCTACTAAAATTATAACTGCCTACCTAAGTTTAAGTTGTATGTAGGGTGCCTACTTGTATTGAACAATTCAATTCCTGATTTACCTAATTTAAAACTAAAGGATGAGGCAGGGTAAATAAAGGAAAAATAAAAATTGTATGTATTTTTAAAATAATATTTATTTTAATGAAAACCTATTCCGCAACAATTAGCCAGAGTATTCTAACAGTCTTATTATTTTACAAGAGTATAACAAAGTCAAAAGAAATGCAACATTACAGAAATGCCGGAAATAAATCCATTGGAGAGTCTCCAAGTTCTTAACTAAATGTTAGTCAATAAATATCGCTTAAATCTAAGGTAACTTTAATAAATTAAATAGAACGTAAGTTCCTAAGTCTTGCAGGCCAGACAAAGCGCTCTGAGCGACTCGTCGCATCGCCAACTTCGTGTACATTTTTGCGACGCGCCGCAGAGAGAGGCCCTTGCCTAAGATCGTGGGATCGGACAGTCTTTGGCTCCTACACTAAGAAATTTATCCCTCATTTAGAATCTACATCGCTTTGTTTCCTCCTTTTCCTGTTTGACGACACTTCTCTGCTCAGAAGAATTAGCCTGTGGTGGTGTGACGAGCAGCATGAGTCTAGCATTGTAGAATTAACAACTAAACATAACAAGAATTAAACCTAACACCCCTTGGGGTCCTAATATACCCCGGTGGGGTCCAACCCGAGAGCCATCTCACTTACAGTTTTAGTACACGTTAGTTGGGTCGAGGATACACATATTTCTTCACTAAACACTAAAAAGTTTTTAATACACTCCGGTCGGGTCTAGGCCGAACATTTTGATGCACTTTTTGGAACTTGGGTTCTTCGCGAAATGTCCTCAGTAAACTCCAGTGGGATCCAGCACGAACATCGTGGAGTATTTCAGAGATATCTCCAAAATCAGTAAACACCAGTCGGGTCCAGAACGAACATCTTGATTTATTTCTGATTTTTCGGTAGAAACAGCTTCAACTTCCTCCTTCAGTAGACACCAGTTGGGTCCAAGACAAACATTTTGGTTATTTCAAAAAATCTTCAAAATCTCAAAATAGCTCCAAAAATGGAAGGTCCAGAAGATTCGATTGTGAATTTCGAATCTGTTCAGTAAACGCCGGTCGGGTCCAAAATCTTGATGGCCATTTTGCAAACTGTGTTGAACTTGAAAATATCGATGTTATTTACGAGAGCGCGGACGGCGGAGAGCGACGTGCGTTCGCTTTGAGCTTGTCAGGTCGACTGGCGTTCCAGAGCACGTGCGTCTCTTTTTATAAGCGCTCTCGTGAGCTCGTGAATTTTTTTGCTTTTGAATTTGGAAGCTTTCAGCCGGGTGCGTACGCGCCCTAGCCCTTAGGATTTTTTGCGGTAAAAAATTAAAAAACCACGCCGCCCGCCACTTGGCACATGTTGCGGCAGATATTTAGACAATTTATATTTTTTAGGGCACGCTAAATTATGCACGCAGATTGGTATCGAGATAAAACATAAATTGTTCTATGTAGTTAACATGAAAGGTTTTTTATTTATAAATTTCATATTGAATCGCTTGAGTATTTGCGTTACGTAGAGTCATCTTGATACGGCTAGCTCTTATGTACTTAACTAACATTGTGCGAATACTGTCGGTACAGTCAACATTAAAAAAATATGTACTTTAATTAAACGTAATTTAGATATAATTTGATAATTCAAATCGGCTACAATAATAAATAGGTAGGTACCTATGTAAAAAAATAATGCTAGGCAATCCACATATCATGATATAATCCCAAAGAAAGCAGAGCTTGTGTTATGAGTTGGTACTTTAGAGGTAGATAGTTTTATTTTGTTTTGATTGTAAATAGGTACTTTAATTTATTTATATTATTCCATTGTTATGTTCTTTTTTAATATTTTTTTTTTAATTAAAATGTACATAAATAAAAAAATAGGAGGATCATTAGAACAAAAAGGACTAGGCTTTTTTATTCAGAGTCAAATCGTTTATTTTTTTAGACTAACAAAATAAGCACTTTGACAAGTCAAATTCGTTTTAATGCAAGTAAAGTCTGGGCAAATCATTATTATGTATAATTATATAGCACAGTAAAGAGACAGGCTAGTAATATAAGAACGTGATTAAATTAGTTATAATTCTGATTACTTAAGTAAAATTATCACGTTCGTTTGTTTTGATAAATTGCATAATTTAATCAGAAATATTTCAATATCTGTTATTTTCAGGAACCTTAATTATCTATTATTGCTGAACAATGTTACGTGATTTTAAATAATACAAAATAATTTGCTGTAGTTACTTTATATATAAGTGGCTCAACAACATACATATCTTATCATATAGTGATATATATATAATATATTCTGCTAGAATGATATGATAATGCAAAATATATGTGAGTACTACTAATTACCTATTATATAGGTATGTACTTTTATGAAAGTTTGGATGTATGGAAGGATGTTTGTTACCTTTTCACCCTGATACTACTGTATGGATCGCGTACAGGTGGTTTTAGATCTGGAATAAAAAATAGTGTGTATTCAGTTAAGTAGTAAGATATAGTATATAGAATAGTAGTCTAAAAGTACCTGTATTCTACATTTCAGCCCGATTCATACAGTAGTTTGGGTGAAAAGGTAACAAACATCCTTCCATGCATCCAAACCAAACTATCACATATGAGTATATAATAGGTAATTAGTAGGCTACTTTTAATCCCATAAATCAGTTCCCATTGAATATAAATAACCATGTGTTCATAGAAACGACGCGTACGAAGCCGTAGACAGAAACTATACCGTGTCCATTTTGAATGAGGCATAAACGTATACAAACCGCCCATACTTAACCTAAAATTCACTTTGTTGGCGCGTCCTTTTATACGTAATCTACGTCGGTTTTAGATCCTCCCTTCAATAAAAATTGCTTAAAATATATCTGAAACTCGACGCCAAGCAAGTGAGTTTTTGTTATTTGTATCGTGGTTTATTTACTAACATGCTCCACGCTGGATGGATAAACCATAGTACTTAATGTACTTACTTACTTTTACTTGCTTTATTTTTATGATACTTGTATTTATTATAACGTATAGCGAAATATTCCTACCAATTTATATGATACGTAAGTATAAGCAAAGTACTTATGTACAACATAGCTTACGACAGATATAAAAAATATGATTTGGAGTCCTGGTTATTTTTTTTTCTATTTAATCCGTTAGTTATATTATCACATGATATTGCTCACGGATTTTTTTGGCATTCAAACAAACTATTACAAAAATGAATCGCATCAAATTTGAGACAGCGCTTATAACTCATACACTGCTAAAAAATGACGCAAGTTGTGACGTTACTTGGTACTTTAACTGGCTATACATAATATCTTCGTGTTGTATAATATATATAAAAAAATACGTGTCAAATATTCTTCTGACAATGAAGGTCCGCCTGCGACGCAGGAGGTTGCGGGTTCGATTCCCGCCTCGGGACAATGTGTATACGATCTGCAGATATTTGTTCAGGGCGTTTTGGATGTTTTCTATGTATAATAAATAATATGTATCTATGTAGTATATTATATTATGTATATCAGTTATCTAATACCCATAACACAAGCTCTGCTTAACTTGGGGCTAGATAATGCTGTGTGAATTGTCCTACTTTATTTATTTATTTATTATTTATTAATCTAACTCACGGACTAATCAGATCTTTTTAGGACACTAATCTAAAAAAATACTGCATAGCAACCTGTTGCATCGTTACATAAAATAAATTTAGCATGGCAACATTAATAAAACATTATCACATAACGCAGTAATATACGCAGAATTCATTGGGAATTCCTGAAATTGATTTAAAATGAGCCTGTAATTAATTTATATAGATACTGGATATCAAACCGCAAGAGGAAACTCTGAAATTTTTAAAAGTTTAATCCTCCATAAGTTAAGGAAACTGAATTATAATATAAATACCTAATTAATTTAAGGTTTTAACCTACATCGGTTATAATTAGACGTTTATCTGTCGAACTTTGATCCTTGGGGTAAAGATCTTTTCAAACTTCTCATAGTGTCCACAGGTGATGACTTTATTGACGTGACTATTAAATTTGATGAACATGGGTAGCTTGTTCAAAAAAGTGTCACGTTGTTGATGATGTTGTCATGACGACTGAAGTCTAGCGTTGATAGCTAGCTAACACTAAAATGGCAAAAAAAGTATCTAAACTACGAGGTAAGATTTCAATATGGTAAATGACGTGCTTACGTAAAATTATCGTTCCTAAACCAACTTTAGAGACAACCTTTTTTCTATTAACGAATTAATTAATAACTGGGTTATCCAAACATCATCATGTAGCACCAACCTGAGCAGAGCTTTTGTTGTGTTATGGGTACTACGAGTAGATTAGCATTACCATGCAACGTGGCAATACTGTCAACATTCTGGACAATTTTTTAGTGTTCATTATTAACTTAGGTTTGTGATATATAATATATGTAATAGAATAGTAGAAACGAAATAGGACTAGTATTTCAAATTGTAAGAATTAATCTTACTGCAGACTGTATGTTGCAAACAATCTACAGGTAGGTAAACTGAACCATATCAATACCAGTCGTCGGCATGGCAATGCTGATGCGCTGCGCCAGATACTCACCAGCTAAGCTCTCGGGTCACACGTCGCTTCGACCAGATGCTCAGATATTATAGTAAAAACCCTCTAGTTTGTATTATTTATTTATTTAGTTTATCTCGATGCATTTATTATATGTATGCTCATAATTTTTAGGCCGAAAGTTCTCGGAAGGTGTTTTAAATAATTTAAATATCATCCAATATTTTGTGTTCAAGCTTCTTGCTTCAAACTTAATCCTTCTACAAATTGTTCTTCGTAGCATTTTTTTTGGCCTTCCGTCTTTCAATTTCACGAAAGAGGTTATAAATCAAGGCGTATTTATTTTATTTATTCTAGTGGGAAAGTGCGGTGCTGAGGTTTAGACACGGGCTTACAATAATAGAAAAGAAAAGACGCGGTTGTCTTTGCAGGATTAAAAAGGTTGACGCTTGTAAGAAGATTAACTTAACCAGTAGCTTAATAAGCTTGCCTGTTTTCTTGGGCATTGAAACATTTATCTCCTAAAATAATATAATGACCAATGAATTTATGATAAGTTCAATGGTTATATAAGACACGTTATTTATTATTAAATAGGTAAATGTCCTGGGAATTTTCATTTGATTAATATTAAATTATCCTTTAATTTGTAGGTTAATTACTAATACTTATAAGTAACACTTTAACGTCATGGTTATTTAACTATGTGAATAATTCCCCTCGACAATTTTTCGGGTTCTTCGTTTATGTAGAACAGATTAATATAATAACATAATATTATTGTTTTTAACATTTAGTCATGCCAAGTTTCTGTAGCATTACCACAAATTTGGTATGTACGAAAAATAATAATATAATATATGTATTCAACATCATGATGCTAAACTGTTTTATTAGAAAAACATTATTGAAACTATGGTAGACATACATATTATATATGTTTATACATTTGGTTTTAAAAAATATTAAATTGTTGCAAAATTCTGGGTAAGAATATCCGTCAATAGTCACAAAAACGAAAAAAAAAATTGTGACGGAATTTTAAAAAAAGGTAGCCGAGTTTGTTTCGGTAGCCTTAGATTAAATATTTTACACGGACTTAGTCGGATTTAGAGCAAAATTTAACGAAACATCCATTGTCTTACTTCGTATCTTTTCAGGTAAGAAGAATCTGGATCAAAGTTAAGTCGGATTAAATCCAATTTGTTTTAATCTATTAAGGGGTGACCGCGTGGTTCTATTGTTTCACCCTAACATTTATAATCCCAAAAAAATTGACTCGTTTCTAAAGTCAATGTTCCTACCAGTGGTATCTTAAACGGATTAGATTAGTAAGTTATTCTAGGTAATACTGTTTTGAATTTCTTTCTAGGTTTGCCGAACTTTGAGGCTTAGATCGAAATTATGCGGGTGTTGATAAATATTGTTTTTGTGAACAATTAGTACACGAAATCGTCTTAAATTTCCGAAAAAGCAGGTGACGGTTCTTATAAAGGTTATTTATTATGTTGGGTGTGAAATCCCGGAGCGGTGTTAAAATTCGCCGATTCATGTCTGGAAGTCTGGATGTTTTTAAGTTTAATAAATTTAAGTAAACAGCCGAATGAACAAGCAAGAACCAGTATTATAAGTATGACGTGACGTCTTAATATTCGCAAAGGGTTAGGTTTTATTGATTGAAATTAAATGCATTTGTGATCGATTCCAAATGATTGCAACGTATTGTGGTTTTCGCACACGTTTGACAATCAAGCTACTACGCAGTTTGTATTGAGGACCACGTTAATTGTTTTCATAAATTAATAAATAGACATGCATTTAAAAAAAATTGAGCGTCTGGTGGAAGTGACGCGTAACCTGAAGGCTAACACAGCGCTTCAGCGCTGTTATTCAGCGGTACCATGCAGCCAGCGTCTTGGAGACTCTTCTTACTGGTTATGATATGGGTCTTAACCCCCTTAGTCATAATGGTCAGCTGACATAAAACAGTTGCTCAGTAGTGTTGTTTCTCAGTCTGACTTATGTTAATAGAAGAAGACAGCGAGATTTATCAGTATGCTAAGCAAGCAGACTATTATGAATGGGGGGTTAGACTTTAAGTAGTCGGATTTTAGTTTACTATATTTGTTTAGCAAATAGTCTTGGGATGATGCAAGGATATCAACCGAAATGATACCCCAAATGTCCAAATATGTTCTGTGTTCAGGCATTTCAATGTCAAGATGGATTATGGAATGTCACATACCTATTTAACCTACAAACATGGGCCTGGAAAAGATTAAACTCTTTTTTTGAAACGATAGATTAGTGTTATTCGTGAAATCTACGAAATAACTAATTATTTTGATCAATATCGTTATAATACCATCACGAACTTATACCTGGTATACCTAGCCTATATAAATGGTATAAAAAAACCATTGTTACCTTATTTATATGTAACATATAATAAATGCCTAACACGTTAAAGAATATATTTAGAAAAAACATGACATACCATTCCAAGAATACACATTTTTGACATTTTGAAATTTGACAAAAATACCTTACCCGCCTCCTTGCTTTGCATACAATGTTAGTTGTCCCTCAATCTAGCAAGTGTAGTAATTTTCCTTTACATTAAAACTTACTCTAACTAGCTGAGCGAAGCGACGCGATAAAAATATTTTTTTTATCTGTGGCGGCTTTCATTTTAAAAGGAAATTGATATGTGTTGATACTAGTTGTGTATTGTGTCTATAAGTTGGAATTATATTGAAATACGTGTTTAACACTTATAGCTGTATTGAACGATTAGAGTCAATTGCACCTTTTTTCTTGTTTTATATTAATTTATATTTATCAAACTGTTTATATAGTAAGAATTTGACTTGTATAAGTGCTTATTTTGTAAGTCTAAAGAAACACACGATTCTACTCTGACTCTGACTCAGACTTTGAACACATAGTGTGTTTTTAACATAGTAGATACTTTTCAAGATTAATAGTGCAGTTATGTAAATATAAAAAAGATTTTTTTTAAATAAGATTGAAGAAAAAGAGAAGATTATGTCTCTTCCCTTTAAAAAGACAAGTGTTCTTTGAAAAGCGTAGCATCGTCAGTCACTAAACAATCCGACCCATCTGCTTTCTTTTATTCAAATTTGTTCACGGTGAAACCAAAAATGTGTATATTTTACAATGACTAAACAAATAAATAATCGGATTTTCAATGCTTTGCACATTGGCCGGTTAAATTGTTTTATTATTTACCTACCTGCTAGTTGATGAAACTGATATATATTTAAACTTTTTGTGAAATTTTAATTTTCATTTAGTGTGTACTTTTTAATATTTTCATTTCAGTTTTGTTTATTCCACCGTGGGCACATTTTTATGTACACTCGATGTCGTTAAAACTAATTTCGTATTGCCTAATTTAACTATGTAATAATATTCAATTAATATTTGATTAATATACAAAACACACAAGGTTTTTGGAAAGGAAACACCTTAAGAGATTCTACGCAGGATAAGAGTGAATAAAAAAATTAAAACAATGCGGCAGTGATTCTTAAATAAACACGTTATTATAATAAATGGTTGGCTGTAAAAGGGCCCAATTTAATATTAATCTAGACATTATTTAGTACTTATATAATAAACAAGCTTATTATGATTACGAGCATATATATATATTTATATATACCTCTATATAATAAAAGCTGCTGCCCGGGGTAGATTTACATTTTGACTTTTAAAGGTTGTTAATTAATTTCCAGTTATCCTAGAGATGTCATAATAGTTTTCTAGCAACACCTACCTACCTACAAACTAAAATTAATTTCCGCATTATCGGTAATGAGTTTCGGCGGAGTTTGCGGCGGTGAGGCTGAACTGAGGCTCTCTATGTGCGTAGGACAATGATATTATAGTGCACAAGTGTCTCGCAAACACAGGTGCACACTATTCCCTAACTCTCATAACCGGATGGACGGACGGTA
This sequence comes from Eupithecia tripunctaria, assembly GCA_955876795.1. NCBI lineage: Eukaryota > Metazoa > Arthropoda > Insecta > Lepidoptera > Geometridae > Eupithecia > Eupithecia tripunctaria. The sequence goes on from OY041621.1 coordinate 4,496,833, forward strand.
GTACAAAATCCTTCGACAAAACTCCCATCGACCTCCATCTCCAAATCACCATTAAACCTTCCTAGAAGCAACTTAAAACTAATAAACTTTCTAATCGTAAAAACCCTTAAAATGGCAACTTTTGTGCAACTTCTATCGCTGTTAAAAAATGGCAATACAAAACACTGTAAAAACATTAAAAAGTTTAAAAAATGGCGTCCTTCAACTATTTGCACAAATAGGGTGTTGTTAAACAATTAAAAAACTGCAACAATAGGCGCTGCGAAATAAAAGAATTGGTATCTTTCTAATGGGTTTTTGCATGTGCAATTTACCCAAGTAGGTAAAGACCTTTTTACACATCTATTTTACCTAGTAGGGTGACGGAATAATAGTACCTACTTACTCCTTCCTTACTAAAGATTTAGGCTTCGCAATATATTCAAGTTTCTGCCCCCGAGTCGCACGTGTATATCTTCGATATAATAAGTTTATCTAAGTTTAGCTACGTTCTAAAACTACACCAAACTTGATCTGTTCAGTAGTTTTGAATATAGGTAACATACTAAAATTCGAGCTACATAAACTTCCAGCTTTTTAGTTTTAGTACGAAACCATAAGTACTTCAACAGCCTATATTGGTCCACGGCTGGACGCAGGCCTCCTCCTGATATTCGCCTTATTGGCTTTCCTCTCATGGGGCCTAATACCCACAATCCCCATGCTGGGCATGCGGATTAGAGATGCGGAGTTCAATAGTAGAATTCTGCAGAAGCGCTGTTGTCCTAGGAGAATATCCCTTAGTCGCGCCTTACGACACCCGCGGGAAAAGTTAGAGTGGTGCAAATTCTAACACGGCTACACACAGGCACATTCAGTAGTGGACGTATGTGTGCTGTATTAGTAGGTAGATAATTTTTGTTAACTATTAATCGACGTATATATAAAAAAGTCGTGTTAGTTACACTATTTATAACTAAAGAACGGCTGAACCGATTTGGCTGAAAATTCGTGGGGAGCTTAGAACCAGGAGATGGAAATAGGATCCCGGTCCCCTGGGACGATACATAAAAAAAACGGAGGCGAAGCCGGGGCCGCAACTTGTTATATTTATATAGCAGGTGAAAAAGCTTTAGAGCCTTTGCTAATTCAAAATCGAGCAACTTAATGTTTTTAGCTTCAAATATTTGTTCATAACCGAATTTACACCGAGTACAGGGAAGTAAATTTAATGATTACGTACCTATTATATTTTGGATTTAGGATGACGTGCGTATATTTCGAAATACGTCACTATTGATAATAATGACGTACTTACGTTTTGTGGTGTAATAATGTAACAATTAATTAAATTTGATTGTACAGGGAAAACATTGAAGCACTGATAATAAACTCAATGATTTCGCTGAGGTAATAATAACGAGTATTTTAATAATTATGAATTGTTTTCATGTTTTTGGATATTTTTTTCTATTATATCTATCTTATTGTGTATTTTGACTATGTTTCTACACGGATTTTTTTTTTTTTTATAATCAATCACACTAATATTATAAATGCGAAAGTTTAGATGTATGGATGGATAGATCAATGGATGGATTTGTTAAACATATAGCATAACGACTGAACACTTATTATTTAATTATTATATCATACTGCATACAGGTAATTTTAATCCTGGAATCAAACATATGCTTTTTATCCCATAAATCAGTTCTCGTGGATTAGAAATCACCTTTAAAGTTTCCACGGAAACAATGCGTGTGAAGCCGTGGACAGAAATATTAGGTACCATACCATATAAAATGAATAATAAAATATAATTTTCACAATCGCGTGTTTTTTCAAGTCTTACAGTAGGAAAGTACAAATTATGAATAGTTAAATGGTTTTAAAAAGTCTAAAACCGACATCAAATCTCTTAATTTTACACTAGGCTCAAGTTTTTCGGGATAAATCTAATTCCACGGTAATAAAAATTGTATGGAACTACCTCGGGATTATTCAGGGATCATGTATAAAGCTAATTATAGTAAAATAATTATCGAAAACGGCCCATTATATTAGATGGAGAAATCTATGAACCTAGGTACATAAAAACAACTCATACCTACAGCCAAACATATAACTTACTTTTTTTCTCGAAGTTGTTTAAAAAAAATATCACACTAATATTATGAAGGCGAAAGTTTGTATGGAGTGAATTAAAGTCAATTGCATCTTATTTCTTGTTTGAAAGTAATAACTATTTATCAAGCTGTTTATATAGTAAAAATTTGACTTGTCTATAGTACTTATTTTGTAAGTCTAAAGAAATAAACGATTTGACTTTGACTTTGACTTTGATGTATGGATGAATGGATGCATGGATGGATGGATGTTTGTTACTTCTTCACGCCAAAACTACTGGACGGATATGGCTGAAATTATGCATTAAGGTAATTCTAATCCTGGAATCAAACATAGGCTACTTTTTATCCCATAAATCAGTTCCCGTGGGATGAAAATCACCTTTTAATGTTTCCAAAGAAACAACGCGAACCCGCGGGGCGCAGCTAGTATTTCATAACAGAGGAAGAATGGTGTCCCAGTATTATGTTATGATACATGAATATACCTATACGCTACTTTTAATTTGAAATATATTACATCTAACTGTTAAGTGGTATACCGCACTATAATTGCCAAAGTGATAACTAAAGAGTCGAGCAAACGAGCCACACAAACTATTTACATACATACTGACTGTATTACATACTTGACTGGCACACAGTGCCTCGGAGATTTTAATACGAACTTGTCAATTTATACGTCATTATTGGCCAATTTTCATTTGTAGCTGAGTGGTACTGGCTAGGAATTTGCACCACCCCATCTCTTCCCGTGGGTGTCGTAAGAGGCAACTAAGGGATACTCGGGCAGCAGCGCCGTGTAGAACAATTCTACCACCAAACTTCGATCCCCAAACCGCATGCCCAGCGTGGGGATTATGGGCATTACCCCAGAGCGCCTTTTTGGCGTAAGTATCTACTTACGCCAAAAAGGCGCTCTTCAGGGCGATGCTTGCGTCCAGCAGTGGGCCAATATAGGCTGTTGAGGTTAAGGTTGAGGTCATTGGCAACTACCTACGTGACGAATGATGGAAATGAATGAGATTGAAGCCCATTTACAATCGCGAATGACGCCACCAATTGAACGTCTCGTTCTGCAATTAACATAATTAATTTTCTTTTAAAAAACTATAAACCGAGTTCAATTTTTACGGTTTTTTCATGAATTTTCATGGATCCCAGTGTCAGAACTAAACAAAATTAAAATGGGACCACATGGGAAGCACCAGCTTTCATATAAAAGAAGAATCATGAAGATCGGACCACCCAGTCAAAAGTTCTGAGGTAACAAACATAAAAAAAAAAAAAAAAAAAAAAAAAAAACAGACGAATTGAGAACCTCCTCCTTTTTGAAGTCGGTTAAAAATTCGATATCATCGTTCGTCTACCTATTCTATTGCCCAGAAAGCAAATTAGGGCAAGCAATTGACGCGTGGATTGAAGCTCCATTATTCGCACTCAATTGAATATAGTAATTTTGACATTACATTTCTCCTACATTTAGGAGGAAAATCGATTTAACCCAATAAGTTACTACGAGTACACAAATAGTGAGAGAGAGCAACTCACAACTCTCTTTTGAAAATAAGATAAAACCTTTTCATTTGGTTTTATTCGTTACTAGATGCAATATATTATATTGACTATTTTGGTTGTATTTCATTTACCAAATGCCAATTTATTGAATTTAAGTCGCAAAGCATAAAATGTTACATTTTGGGAACTGTCTGCTTGTATAATTTAGTTATTGATTTTATCAGGAATTGCTTCATAACTGATATGCCTTATTTGGAAGTACCGACTTAGGCACTCCAAGGATTTTACCGGCTTTATAACTTATTATGGTATTAATTAGTAAGAATATAATTTTCAAATTAGGTATTTTTTCCTTATCAGGAAGTTAAAATTGAATTTCCTTTCAGGAAAGTCGATTTAATTAAATAGAATTTGTTAATTAGAATATAATTTTGATAAAATTTTCCCCAGGATGGTTTTAATTTCCCTTGTGGTTAGGATGGTTAAAATTATAAAATGGTATTTAGTGAAAACTGTCTACACAGTAAATAAATAAATAATGCTGGACAATGCACACCGCATCCTCTGAGCCAAGCTCAGCAGAGCTTGTATCCAGAACAAATATTTTGTAGACCGTACAAACATTTGTCACCAGACAGGAATCGAACGAACTACGCTCGCCACTTTGGTCGCGTCACTTTGGTCGTCGAGTAATTAAATAACTGAGTAGGTAAGATATAAGTACTTAAACAGATATAAGTAATTGAAACAGCAGCAGAAATAAACTTAATCAGGAAATTCCTAATACCTAAGTAATTAAAAATTAAGGCTTTATAAGGCTGGTCCGATTTTCATGATTCTTCTTTTATTTTTTTATTTGAAGGCTGGTGCCTCCCGTGTGGTCCCATTTTAATTTGGCCCAGTTCTGACAATGGGGTCCAGGAAAAATCTATTTAATTGAAGCCAGTTTATAGTTCTTAAAATAATTATTTTACCATCACGCCAAAAGTATGCAAAAACTTATCTCTGATTGTTTTCAAATCCGCTGTGATGATAACGCTCTCTTAATCCGTAGTTATTCCTTTTGGACTTTTAATTGTGTTTGTTTGGTTTCAAACCAAATTTAATCTCTTTCGGTTAAATAATCTGAGATATTATACGGGCATATTCAAGACTTATTTTGATTTTTGACACTTTGTTTTGTTCATTATGTCAGCCGTATAATGTTCAATTTGCTTTTGTTTTTGAATGAATGAATATTAAACCTAAAAATATAGAACGCTAAAACTTGTCTCGAGACAAGTTTGGTAAAAAAAATTTAACAAGTTGAAGCAAGGTTTTTGATATTTTTCTTTAGTTATCCAAAATTTTAAACGTGTAAGAAATCAGTTCTTACACGTTTAAAATTTTGGAAAAGTGTTCTATAATTTTAATAACAACTATTTAAGGAAAAAACATCTGTACACCAACAAGAATAGCTGTTTTATTATTGTTTTAAACATTATTTCACTTGAAAACACCACCGTTATAAGTGAAGGGTACCTATTGCAAAAAAAAGTACAAATCTTTGATGATTTTTGCACCCAAATATTTTAGGCACTTGTAAAATAATAAAAAAGTTTTGTGCAAACCATAACGGCTTACAACGAATTTTATGGCAGCCAGTTATTTTATGCAGATGTTAAAAACAATATCACACTAAATTGCAACCTTTAGAATTTTTTACGATTAGAAAGCTGAATCTACCAAAGGACTCTAACTGTTTACCGAAGCAATTCCAAATTTGTATGTTACGGCGTTTATGATTTTTCAAATTACTCACAAAACCCGAAACATTACCCAATAAAACGAAGACGAATAAAATAACAAATAATGTACCTACACTTTTTTTACAATACCTCCCATAAGATAATTGCATAAGATAAATAAATAAAATCAATAATGATGGACAATTCACACAGCGTTATCTAGCCCCAAGCTAAGCAGAGCTTGTGAGGGTACTAGATAAAAGCTAATAAGGGGCTTTTCATGGGGAGGTCTGTATCTATTTTACAAATCGCAAACACCAAAATATATTATGTATTAAAGAAAAGACCTAAAAATAAAATGAATATCAACAAATAGTGTACACAATATACATATGTATTTATGTACATATAATTGCAACGAATAAAGCGCTTATAAGGCCTCCCCATGCATTCAGCCATGGACCAATAAATGCTGTTAAAGTGAGGTGTACCTCACTTTAACAGCATACGAGTATATGTAGCTGTAAGTCAAAAAAGTTTAAAAACTTAAAACTAAAATTCTGCAAAAAAAAACATCTACCTACTGCCAAATAAAACATGAAAAAATCTAAAAGCCTTCCACGATTTCCGTAACACTTTTAATAAAAAAATAAATATTCTCTAAACGACATAATTTTCAAGGACGCATATTAACCATTGATATTAATTTACATAATCTTAATGTTATGCAAACAAATTAATTACAACACGACTGAGAAATGAACAATTGCATTTTTTGGTAAAAATGTCGGCGGTTCTTTACCTTCTTAGTTTTATGGCGGGCAGTTTTTATTAAAAAGGTGTAGACGTTTTGTTACCTACTTTTAGTTTTTTTAAGGGTTTGTACACAAGCACTACTAAAAACTTCATGGGAAGGAGGTAGGTATCGCTTTGTATAGTAAACGAGGTAGTCAAACGTAAATTAATATTACTATCAAACTTTTTAAACTTTCGCGATTTGTTAGGAGAAATAATAACATAAGTACGCGATAAATACCAGATCAAATCATAAAATATTATATTTTTTAATCACTTTTAATATACCTACACATTTTCAATAACATAGAAAATTACTATCAAATAATAGAAACAAATTCAAATTGGTATTCACAATTAAAACAATTGAGTTAACTGCACACTGTTGTAAACAATCTCCAGGTAGCTCAACTGACAAAATTACCTGACTCGAGAGCTGGTGAGTATTTGGCACAGTGAGCATTGCCATACATCGAAGCAATGCCACCAGCGTCTTGGGGATGCTTTATTCTCATCATAAGTTAAATATTGAATTATTGGCTAATTAAATATTATAATATTTTAATTTTAACTATAGAAACCTATTTTTATCACCTATCATCAACACAACATTAGCTAATTTAAGATTTCATTTGGAAAGTCAATCGGCTTTTTATTGGGTTTCTGGTGAAGTCGACCTAAGTCCTTGAGGGGGTGGTTTCATCATTATTGACTGATTTGACTATGAAACTAATAACCCAAATATTTTTTTTCTTGTATCATCAACAAATTTCAACATAAATCATAAATACCTTGACCGCCGTCCACGTCTTATCCTAACCATATTAATAAATCATTATAAAATTTTCTCCGCAACTTTACAACAGCCATGGGTTCGTGCTAGATAACACTGCTCACAACCAAACAGAAAACAACCGCTTAAATAAAATTTGGCCACTGTACCGTTGCCCCTTTATTTCTTTTTAATTTACACTTTTACAACCAACCCTTTCTTTGGTAAGTATTTTTTTCTCTAACGTTCCGTTACTTTCTGAAAGCCTGATTACAATATTCATAGTTTTCGGACAATTGCTACTGTCAATTGTTTGAAATGAGAACTAAACACGATTTTGTTTTGTTTTGTAAAACATTCAATAGTTATTGGAACAATGTGATGCTACTGATTTGAGAAACCTTAGAAGTTAGTGACAGGGATTAAAAATACATTTTTTTCTGTGATTTATTCATAAAGAAATCTCAATTTTCTCCATTCAATCATTTATTTGTTAGAAGTTATTCTTCGTTTAACAAACGTAATAACCATGCCAATTAATTATGTAAATTAACCTCCTTAATTATCTTTGTATTTATTGTGCTCAATATACACTTCCCTTTTTTTGTAACAGTTCGCTATTATTTGTTGTAAAGTGCATAAAATATTTGCAATTTTTCGTATCCTTCCGTGAATTTTTCTTGCATGTAAATCATCAATAGTCATAATATCGCCAAAAAGTCACTCATCTGTCACTCACAGTCACTGTAAACCACACTAAGATGATTTATTCAACATTTATGACTCAACATTTTGTAGGCGTAACAATAAAAATTCTGTCAATACAAGGACGTAACGGATTCACCCGTTGAGATGAAGAAATTACAAATGTTAAGTTTGACAGATGACCACAAACGTCACAGACCTGTCGCTTAAAAAAAAGTACAGTTTCACAAACTGTCCTGTTATGTTTTATGACTGCGGGACCACTGTCATGTTTAAATACCGCTTTTCTATGACAGCTTTTGTTTTTTTTTCAGAAACAACAGAAGTAGCGGGTGATTTTATTGCGTGAAATCTCACAGTGGCTATTTCCGAAAAGTTCTTTGTAATTTTTGAATATCATTACTGGATACTTCTAAGGATTTTAAATAGGCAAGCGTTCTTTTCGTTTCAGTCATAACCAACGGAGGGTCCTTTGATAGTTGGGTGGTAAACGAAAAGGGTTAGATCTTTTGACCAATTTATTAAATTTTTCGGAGTTTCCACCATACATCAGAACTGCAAAGGTTTGGATGAATTTGTAAGTATGTTATCTCTTCACGCAAAAACTACTGAACGGATCGGCTTGAATTTTTTACGAAGTGTCTATTCTATACCTGATTTATTAGAGATTAACAAATAGACTATTCTAGGCTATTTATGTCTTAGAGGCGTTTATTGAATTAGAAATACTTACGTAAATTGAGTTGAATCTTAAAATGACAAAAATATTTTTTCTCAGACTACGACAATAACTCACGAAATTAACATGAAAATAGTTTAGTTATCTGCAGACTGATTCAAATCTAGAGGTACCTAGCTCAGCTGATCAAAATCAATACCAATTGGAAAAGTTATTCTTCGTTTAACAAACGTTATAGCCATGCCAATTAATTATGTAAATTAACTCCATAATTATCTTTGTATTTATTGTGCTCAATTAGGTTTTGCAATTTAGCGTCAATAATTTAACGTTTTTTATGACTTTATGTTTGTTAATCATCTTTTGCGTGATTGGACCACACATAGGTACCTATCACAATAAATTATCCAATTAATTATGCTTAATTATTTTTAATAGTATTAGAAAACGACGTCTTTTATGTATTAAAAATCAAAGTTTTTCGAATGCATGAATATCAAACAAAATGCATAAGATAAAGTCGATGCTCTCACACTGAAAATTTGAATTTGGATTTGTCTGTCATCTATTCCACAGTCATCTCGCTCACTCATGTGTGGGAAACAGTGAACCAGAAAGGAAGGCAATTAAAAAGTTCCAACACGTAGAGCTAGCCAAAAGTTCGTGTCTTGAGGGGGCAATGACCTGAACTGCAAGTATTTTGAACTCCTGATTTTGGGCAGTTGCTGTAGAACTAGACAAAATGGCGAAAAATATCCAACCGAGCGAAGAATTATTTTTGTATTTCACTCTTATTTGAATTTATTCTAACAAGATTATTGGATGGAGTTAGTTTCTAATAGGAATTATAATTTTTATTCTTAACTACTGTATGCGGAAAATAAAAGTATCACGTAACTATGATTTTGTACCAATAAATAAATTTAGAAACAAATGGAGGTGCTTTACTACTGAATGTATTTGATAATTACCTTAATACTACACAAATTGTACTACTAAACTAAATAATCACATCACATCACATCACATCACATCACATAATAATAATAATCACACTAATAATTATTTATTATTTATTTTATTAATTAGAACGGCGATTGCCAATTACACTAACTAATTAATTATAATTTATGTACAAAGAACTAAAGACCTAAAATTAACATTAAATTAAATTAAATTACATTAAAAATGATATTGATTAATAATATTCTAAAGGCGAAAGTTTGTATGGATGTATGGATGTTCGTTACTTCTTCATGCCAAAACTACTGGACTGAAATTTTGCATACAGGTAATTCTAATCCTGGAAAAAAACATAGGCTACTTTTTATCCCATAAATATGTTTCCGTGGGATGAAAAAACCTTTTAATGTTTCCATAGGAACAACGCGTGCGAAGCCGCGGGGCGCAGCTAGTACTACACTAAACACATTAATATACTTCGGTGAGGTGGGATGACGACCTGCTATACACTGCAGATGCTGTATGCGGCAAGCTAAAGACAGGGCGCTATGGCGCTCATTAGAGGAGGCCTATGTCCAGCAGTGGACTAACACAGATTGGTGGTGATGATGATTAAACATATAAATTAATTATACATGTTATTTTCAAGTAAAAACAGGTTTCACAACGAAAAATATCGATATTTTGTCGTAATAAAGCGTCGAATGTAAAGAACTATTGATTTCGTAGCAAAGTGCTACGAGATTGTAGCAAGTAAGTGTAGCACGAAATAATGCTTAAATATGTCTTAGGTTTTGTGATTTCTGAACGAATAATATCAAACTTATAAAAAATTTGATGAGACAGGCCAGATTAAGTATCATAATCATCAGATTATGTCATAGACAAATCAGTTCATAGAGAAAGATGAATGAGAAATGCATTGTTTGTTATTTTGCTTTATTTAACTAGGTATCTTTTTTACAACATCGTCACCAACCATCATCATCAGTCCATATATTCTATATCAAGAATGGTGATATTTTAGTAAAGTATTAAAGTTTGCATTTTAAAGCACTTCGAGTATTTTTTTAACAAACCGCGCTGAAAAGTCGAACGTTTTTACCGTCATATAATTTACAAATTGATTTAAAGGACAAAATCATCAATAATTTTTAAGTCCTTTCCTAAGTTAAGTGGCAGTGGGCCGGCCATATCTCGCGAAGGGACCAATGGGGTGAACGTGTTCTTGAGTGGAGACCGCGACTCAGCAAACGTAGTGTAGTCCCAGATAGGCAGGCAGATGCTGGATGCGTCAAGCTTAACACAGTTAGCTATGACGCTTGTTAGGGGAGTCCTATCCAGCATTGGACTGATAGGTGATGATAATGAAATAACTAACAACGGAAACAATGGACTATAAATTATCTCAATAAATAAATCGAATTATTTACTGGTTTTAATGAGGTAGCTGCGTGAATGTTGTCGTAGATTATAATTATTTCTTATAGAATCGCCATCACAACCAGTCCACCAATAGAAAGGTCTGCATCGATTCTAATTTCGATCCAAGTCAATCGATCGCGAATGGATTTCCTATCACACATGGGGTCAATAAAATTGGCCACTTTCCGCTAGGCAACTGGAAAGCATAGTCATGCACATTACTGGACCAAAATGTTGACGACCTCTGCAGGTGAATAACTTTCGAGAGGTAGGTCTTTGGTGGTGAGAGTGACAGCAATCTACCTTACAGATAGTTCCTCTTGACCACCTCGTATAAACTGGTGTCACAGTTATGAACAAAGGTAAAAAAAAATCATAGCTGGTTAAGGAACATGGCTACGAAAACGACAAGTACATTCCGTTTTCCTAACTAGTTACCAAGCAATAAAAAACCATGTTAATAAAAATCAAATATCAAGGTCTGGATATCAAAGATCATGGTCTGGTTATCAAAGATCAGTTATGAACGTGGATTAAAGGATTTTGAACACCAATGTTCAAGGTGTGAGAAGGTCCTATCGAGGCATGTAACTAGAACCGATCAAAACATATACGATTACCTTTTTCTATTTCGACATAATTTTGGTCTATGAAATTTTGTGCTAGTCGTGCTGGATTTTAGTGTAATATAGGATATTTATTTATTATAATTATTATTAAAATGTACACAAAACTCGACTGAAAATAATACTAAACAAAGTTACAGGGCGACTACTGATCGTAAAATTATTATTATATAAAAGTTCGTTCACGGATTTTTGCCAATACAACCAATTTTGGTTTATTAAATGACTTACAAAAATTTTTTTTTTTTTTACGTCATTTTTTAATACTGATATAAAGCAACTCATACTCTCTACTTACCAAAAAGAGTGGTCTTGTTAATAATAGAGAAAAAATACAGTCGAATTGACTTCCTCCTTTTTGAAGTCGTTGAAAAAGTGGAAGGAGGAATAGGAATTATTATAAGTAACTAGCTGCGCCCCGCGGCTTCGCACGCGTTGTTCCTATGGAAACATTAAAAGGTGATTTTCATCCCACGGGAACAGATTTATGGGATAAAAAGTTGTCTATGTTTTATTCCAGGATTAGAATTACCTGTATGCAAAATTTCAGCCAGATCTGTTCAGTAGTTTTGGCGTGAAGAAGTAACAAACATCCATCCATACATCCATCCAAACTTTCGCCTTTATAATATTAGTGTGATTTTATAAGTTGCGTGCTATAACGCATTATATAAAATAATCTGTAATGTTATTATTGTAATAAAAGTGAATTTGAATAATATTAAAGCGAGTGTGTTATGTTAATTAAATTTGCTAGCTTTATAAAACACACACAAACATATGTTTGAAGCTACAATTGAACAGCTTGGAAGTAAAGCAGTCACCGTAGCCGAAATAGGATGGGATAGATCGTCATAATAAGTTACTATTTCTTTCTATGTTTGTATTTAAAAAAATATAAATAAATGGTTGTCTCTAAAGTCCGTGTAGGAACGATAATTTTTACGTGATAACGTCATTTCATGATCTTTTAAAAATCTTACCTCGTAGTTTATAAACTGTTTTTGCCATTCTGTTGTTAGCTGGCTATCAACGCTATTTATTAGACGAAATTAGAACTTTAATCTTCAATGCTTCAGTCGTCATGACAACATCATCAACAACGTGACACTTTTTTGAACATCTATCTATCTATATTCATCGATTTAATAGACGTTTTCACGTCAAAAAACTCGCATGACCATTAACAAATCCGGCTTCCAACAACAAACACAAATGAATGATTCATTCACTAGGAATTGTGTCCGATATCTCTAGTAAAAGTTGCGTAAATGTGATGTGATTTTGTTTACGCCGTCTTACGAGACTTGTATGAGTCAAGTATTCCTTGAACTCTTAAGATGTTTAGATCGGTGTTGGGCAACGGCCGTACTGCTAGATAGTAGCTTGGATGGTGTCTTTTCTCGTGGTCCCATTATTTTGTACCATTAAGGGGACCACAAGATATAGTTATTGCTCGTGGTCCCATTGCTTTTAGGTGTTTTAAACTGTCCATCCTGTATAAAATTTAGGAGGGATAAAACCTTTGTTTTTATGGGTTGATAAACTTGTTCAATTGCATAGTGAACGCAAACGATAGAATTAAAACTTCATTCATATCATTCACTGTCGAGTATTGATTTTATGGATATTATTATTAATGGGGTTTTTGTTTTTCATTGATTGAAGTGTACGCGGTAATACTTATTTAGGTACTTACTATACATCTGGTATATGGGAAAACAAACGTATGAAAATGAAATGATGTCATATCTATTTTTTCAGGGCTTTCTGGATGTTTTTTTATATAGTATACAATAAAAAATATCTATCTTTGTAGTGTGTTGTATTAAGTATATCAGTTATCTAGTACCCATAATACAAGCTCTGCTTAGCTTGTGGCGATAATGTTGTGTTAATTGTCCAACATTATTCATTATTTATCATCATTTTTAATCATCATACGATTTTGGAATCCTTATGATATAATTAAGACAAATGCTTTATTATCCCCTGGATATAAAATATTAAATTATTAATATTTTATATATAATTAATGTATTATTTGTTCTATCACCTACCTTCTAGTTTCTACCATACAAGTTGCCATCTTGCAGTCCGGTCGTGGCCCCAGTGTTGCAACAAAATGGCTAGAAAAGTCAAAAAGTCCATGACGTTCGTTACAAGTATAACCTTCATGGTCGTTAGAACTCTTGTAGCCGGATTCTGGTGTGCATTTCATTATTGAAACGTATAGTGAGTCATCTGGTTGTTGAAATTGTATTGTGCTACTTATTATTTGTGTATCCTCAACCTCAACAGCCTATATTGGTCCACTGCTGAACTCAGGCATCCCCTTGATAAGCGCCTTTGTTGGCTGTTATATCATGAGGGTAATGTCCATAATCCCCACGCTGGGCATGCGGGTTGAGGATCGCAGTTTGGTGGTATAATTGTTCTGCAGTAGGCGCTGTTGTCCGCCTCCGGTAGATATCCCTTAGTCGCCTCCTACGACACCCACGGGAAGAGTTGGGGTGGTGCAAATTCTAAGCGCTACTCTTCTCTTCTATTACCTATTTGATTGTAATTATTTATAGGTAGCTAGTTTATAGTGTGTCAAACGAATCATCAATACATATAAAGTAGAAGTCGCTTGTTGAGCGTAGATCTTTCAATCTCTTTCCATGCTCAAATAGAATGCGGCAAGATATATCTCTTGTCCTGTTTGGGCCGCTTTCATTTCTAAATAAGTCCTCCCAGTGTTTCCGTGATTACGATATCATCATCATCATCAGCCTATACTGACCACTGCTGGACATAGGCCTACCCTAACGAGCGCCATAGCGCCTTGTTTTCAGCTTGACGCATCCAGCATCTGCCTGCAGTATTTCGCAGAGCCTGACCAGAGGGCGTCCTACACTACGTTTGCCAAGTCGCGGTCTCCACTCAAGAACTCGTTTACCCGAGCGGTTGTCGGTTCTTCGCGAGATGTGGCCGGCCACTTCAGTTTGCTAATTGTTTGAGCTAGGATGATAACTTTGGTTCTCTGTCAGATGTATTCGTTATGAATCTTATCCTTCAGAGAGACTCCGAGCATAGCTCTTTCCGTAGCTCGCTGAACGACTTTAAACTGTCTACGATATAATGTGCAGGAAATATGTAGGAGTGCTACCACTATGGTCAAAGCACAATAGCGTCTCTTTTCACAAATACTATAACTTTCTAGAGCTACAACGAACTTCGAAGAACGCTTGAGACGCGGCTTCTTGAGACGCCAACTATCCAATAGTCATTTTCTTTTGTCAATAAATCTTGTCAACAATCTTGATCATATTATTGAGTTGTTTTCAAGGTCTCATGTGAGAGTAATGGCAACGTCTGATAAGAATGCACCTATGGACAACGTCTCCGAAAAGTATTGCCAACGTCTGACAAGAATGCATCTATAGACAACGTCTCATGAATAGTATTGCCAACGTTTGAGGAGAATGCACCTATGGAGAACGTCTCACGAAAAGTATAATGGCAACGTCTGATAAGAATGCACCTATGAACAACGTCTCCGAAAAGTATTGCCAACGTCTGACGAGAATGCATCTATGGACAACGTCTCACGAAAAGTATTGCCAACGTCCCCCTCTGATTTACATTATACATACATCATCGATTCTTTTGCTATTCATATATATTTTTGTCATATTTGATTTTGTACTTACCTATTTATTCTTGCGTTTCTTTAATTTTAGTTACCGTGATATTGGTCAAATCTGGGTGGAAGGTGAATAAACTCAACACCTTTCGCCAACTTTCGACAGAAAAGAAAGATGTCTAGTTCAACATACAAGTCAACGCACCTTCCAACCAAGTTTCTATATACCTACCTACTTAGTTACGTATCAAAATAAATAAAAAAATTCAATTGTCGATGACAATGAAAACCTTTAGATAGTGGATGCGAACCAATTGACCTGAAGTGTAATAATTGATTTTTTAACCGACTTCAAAAATAGGAGGAGGTTCGTAATTCGTCTGTATTTTTTTTATTTAAGAGTGTACACAATACGACATTTTTTTATTGAATCTAAATTCTCTTTCTAACCGACTTCAAAATAAGGAGGAGGTTCTTAACTAGACTGTATTTAAAAAAAATATGTTTTGAACTTCGGATTGGGTGGTCCGATCTTGATGATTCTTTTTTTATATGAAAGCTGGGCCCATTTTAATTTGATCCAGTTCTGACAATGGGATCTACGAAAATAAATGAAAAACCTATATAATTAAAGTCGGTTTACAGTTTTTTAAAACTAATTAATGCTAACTAACAAACATAAAAAAATGCAGTCAAATTGAGAACGTTCTCCTTTTCGAAGTCGGTTAAAAATCAGAAAATAACACGGCTTAAATAGGCACTGAGCAGCAGATGTAAAGCTATTCTATACTCTTTTTCAGGTAACTCCACGAAAAGCCTATTTCAACTACCAAAAAAACCACTTTCTCGCACTTTCCTTTAGTAAAAAAGGACCTTGGAAATACATGTGAAAAGTAATAAAATAAACGATAAAATAAAACGACTGCCGCACTTTAAGCAAGTTCAAAACCATCGCCGGTTCTGTCAATTTGGGTGAAAGGTGAACGCACTCCGAAACGATTCGCCAACTTTCTTTAGAAAACTATTTTTTTCATGAAAAATATATATAATATGGTTCAGGGACGTAAGTTATTGAGTTGCGAAGACTCAGTAGTTATAGCGTGAAGAGGTAACAAACATACATCCATACAAACTTTCGCATTTATAATATTAGTGAGATTTACTGATACTGAGTGAACTGCAGGTTCTTTCTGTCCATCATCACGAACACGTTTGTGAAACTTATCCACAATCTTAACCTCAACAGCCTGTATTGGTCCACTGCTGGACGCAGGCCTCCTCCTGACACGTGCCTTAATGGCTTTTATATCATGGAGGGTAATACACATAATCCCCACGCTGGGCAAGCGGGATCGCAGTTTGGTGGTAGAATTGTTCTGCAAGAGGCGCTGCTGCCCGCCCCTGTAGATATCCCTTAGTCGCCTCTTACGACAACTGTAGTAAGAATTGGGGTGGTGCAAATTTTGAGCCGGCATCACACGGCTATAAGTACTTTCTTATAGAATACATGATATTTTTGTTACAGAGTTACAAAACCAAAGAAAAAATCGCGGAAAATTCTTTAAACCACTCGGATGTCCTTATCGCAGAACATCGAATCGATTTTTGCCTCCCATGTGATAAAAGCCAATAAGGCGCTAATCAGGGGGAGACCTGTGTCCAGCAGTGGACCATGGATATAGGTTGTTGAACTTGAAGTACTTATAGTAAAAAGTAAATAAAATACAGGTGAAAAGTAATAAAACAAAGATAAAATAAATTGGCTACCGCCCTGCGAAGCGAAGTTCAAAACAATTGGGTGAAAGGTGAACGTACTCCGAATCGTTTCGCCAACTTTCTATAGAAAACTATCTTTTATGAATGAGAGCTGTGATTCATGATTAACTGATAAATTAGCTTATATTATTTTAAATAATTTAAAATAAGCTTATTTTTAATCGACTTGAAAAAAGGAGGAAAGTTCTCAATTCGACTGTTTTTTTGTTACCTCAGAACTTTCGACTGATTTTGATGTTTTTTTTTTATTTGAAAGCTGGCCAATTTGGTCCAGTTCTTGCAATCCATGAGAAAACCTTATAATTGAAGTCATTTTTTTTTTAATAAAAAGATTATGTTGTTGTTATTTATAACTGTTTATAATTATTACTACATTAAAATAGCAAAAGTGTGTTTTTTTAACCGACTTAAAAAAAGGTGGATGTTCTCAATTAAAAAAACTTATTTTTTGTTTTTATTTTTATTTTTGTTACCTCAGAACTTTTGACTGGGTGGTGAATTTCATGATTCTTTTTTATATGAAAGCTGGTGCTTCCCGTGTGGTCCCACGTGACCGTGTGGTGTTTTGGTTTAGTTCTGACAGTAAGTTCCATGAAAATCAATGAAAAAACTATAAAAATTTTAGTCGGTTTATAGGTTTTTTAAAACAAAATTAATTATTAACACCTCAACTGCATCACCTGTTCGCCTGTGCATCGTGTTGAACTTGCAAAATCTCCTTGCTTGGTTTTGCTTCTAAGAACAGTTCATTTAATTCTGACCTAGAAGAATAACTCAATAGACAATTCACCTCTACGCTTAACACAAGCTTTGCTTAGCTTGGGGTTAGATGGTGTTGGGTGGATGTTCCAGCATTATTTATTAATTTATTACGCATAATACAACAACTTTTAAGAAGAAGAATTTACTAGAATAGACACACAAAAGACATAAGAATTTATTTTTTAATGACGCTTTATTTATCAGCTAAGTTATTGCATAATACTTACAACAATTTATAAGAAGAATTTCTATTATAGATAAGAACTTGCATAGATACATCTCAAGCAAAATAAAGCGTGATTTATAAAAGAACAGACCGCCAGCTATTTACTAGTACAGTCAGACGTGGCCAAAAAGATACTCATGGTATATGCTTAGTGAAATTGGGTGAAAGGTGAACGCACTACGTTTCGCCGGTTAGCGACTCGCTTTATCAATTTATTAAAACGACACTCGATACTGTAGGTCTTTAGCTTTTTACCCATTTCGATAAGCGTAAGCAAATATCGAAATCGTGAGCCTAGAGTCGGAAGTAGAACGAAATAAACGTTTTATAATGAAAATTGGAAGTTTCACGAATGAAAGGCACTGCTGTAATAAATGTCTATTATTTACAGTGTGATGCATGCGGTACACAAACGAGAACTACGCCATTTTCATCATAATCTACTGTTTTTTTTAATTTCTAATAGCATTTTTAAATTATTTAACGCTATGACGACCCCCACTTTAACAAAACAATGTAACTTTTAAAATAAACGATCAATTATTACTTATAAAACAAACTTAGCAATAATTAAAAATAAAAGGAACTCCTTGTGAAAAAAACAACGCACAAATAAACGGGGTAGTTCCAATCCGCTCCAATAATTAATGCCACTGGGCTCCAAATAAAAATAAGTAGAGTTAGAATACAAGGCAAATCTAGTAATATCGTTTATTTTATTATATTATATTATTTTGAATTTAGCAGCATTATGTTGTTTTTTTTATGTAGAGTCAGAGTAACCGCAAACTCACTGTATTAATAGGTAGTTTCAAACACACGATCTTCTTCTAATGCTAGATTTCCTTCAAACACATGATAAGCCCTCTAAATCTTATTCAAAAATATAACAAGCATTTAATTTCCACTTAACCTTACAATAAATAGTACTCTGCATAGTTATCTTCGATGTCAAAAATCATATCGCAAAAAAATATTTATTTATTACAATTAAAACCAGCAGAACATACATATTATATCTGAAAGAAGTCTTATATCAGAAGTCGAAGCAAAAGGCCATGAAGAGTTTTTTATTAAATGTGTTTTATATACGTAAAATAATGATAGATACATAAAAAGTGTGTAAATAATAGCGATATTATTTTGATCTATCTGACGTGGAGAGGTACGATAAATCGTGATTATCGTAAAAGTAAGAGAACTATGATTTTAACATTTAAAAAAAAATTGCGAAGACTTCCAACAGTGATTGTTCCTATGATATCAAACACTGATATTTTATGTAGGTACCTACCACAATCTTAATCACCTTAATTTATCTCCGAAGTTACTGAACTTTACGTACCATTCGAAAGGTAAGTATAATGACTAAATATTCACGCCATCGAGAAACTGCGACATTCAAAAGTTTTCTACGAAAGACAGTTTTCTTTCGAAAGTTGGCGAAACGTACGAAACCTAGAGTTCGTTCACCTTTCACCCAAATTCTGGCAATAAGTGCGGCCATGACACCACGCTGCCAGCAAGTGGCAATGCAAGGTAGATTTGGACATTCTGCCAACAGGGCCAACGTCTTATACAAGCTTGAGAGAAGCAATGGGAAGCAAAGCGAATTCGATCTTTCTGCGTCTGTTTTTCCAGTAGAATATTTAAATGTTCTCATGGTTCGGCGAAAATGACAGGAGAGGTTCACCAGAGAGGTTTTATTGGGTATTTCGTCCTTCTCTAGGCCAATTTCATCGCCGAATGCAAAAAAAAAACAATTTTGGAGCGAGTATATTTCGCAGTCTTCAAATCCCTAGTGAAAAAGTTCTTTCTAAGAAAGCGTGTTCCATCTTAGGCCACATCTTGGCTCTCTTTAGGCTGATGGTAGTCAAATGTTACTAATTAAAAAAACATTCTGACAGGATCATTTCACTATTTTAATTGGGTTATTTTTGGACTTAAATGAAGCATTCATTGCTTAGTTAGCGTTATAGGTAAATCAATGTTCGCCTATACCTTTGCTTGCATTTATGAAAAACCAGTTCTGTTCGCAATTTGCATGCGTTTACCGGGATTTAAGTAACCTACTTAGCATATAGGTACTTATGATATAACTAATTGTTTAGTGTAGGTAATTCGGAAATTACTATAAATTAAATCTATTCTGTTAGGTATGTATTTTATTTGTAATTTCAACAGGGTTTTCCGGTGAGGATCTGAATGCGCAACGAATTTCAATAATCAAGTGGTTATCCCTTGTGTCTCGCCGAGCCTTCTTTGATGATATTAGTAAATCTTAAGTAGACATTTAGAGCAAGCAAACTAACAAAAAACATTGGCCTCTAGACGT
This sequence comes from Eupithecia tripunctaria, assembly GCA_955876795.1. NCBI lineage: Eukaryota > Metazoa > Arthropoda > Insecta > Lepidoptera > Geometridae > Eupithecia > Eupithecia tripunctaria. The sequence continues at coordinate 4,516,878 of OY041621.1, forward strand.
ATATCGCAAAAAAAATAGAGGTACCTAAATCCATTCAAGCAAGTCGAATCAAATTTACAAGAAATTTCATTTCGTTTCTTTTAGGTAGATACCCATGTAAAATCTCAAAGAGAGCCTTGTGCCATTATAAGGAAGTCGGTAAGGTTGGAAATCGGATGACACAGTAAATCCGTATTGTATTGTAGATTAAATACAAGCGTGCTAACTTTGGAAAATAAAGAGGAAAGCCCAAAATAAGTAATGGCGACGGACTTTTGTATCGCAAAAGTCGGAAAACCCTTCACGATGGTAAAATGCATGACAACCAGGGGATTTCTATTTACTTAAAGATATTCCCTGTTTGACAAAAATATAGTTTCGTGAATGATTTTAATTATAACGATTAAAATAATAAAGTGAATAAAAGTACAAAGGACTTGTTTTCACACTGTTTTTATCGAACGCCTCTCTAACTTTTTTCGGCACACACTGCAGAGGTGGTGAAAAAAACATGACTCAACTATGGCCAATCCCTTTTGAAAATGGATACTACCTACTTCAGAATTTGAATACCCATACTAACCAATACTCCTTATCAGTCCAATCACTACATAAAACCTAACTGTCCACCCAAAATACCAACAAAATGAAGGTAGGTCGCCAACGGTATCACCGGCCTACCAACAGTGAACTTTAAATGTAGGACAATGACCGCCAAAACTTGCCATTTACTCGTGGTAAAAAAAAAGAATCGGCTTGTCAAGTACCAGGAGAAGAGAAATAGAGAAAGGTGGATTTTTGGGCAGTAGTAAAGGTAAGGTTGTGTGCGTGTGTTCACACAGACAGAGGTGAGAGGCGTAGAAAGCTTAGCGAGTTTTGTTTACTTTTGTATTGTGGTAGTGAAACGCTTCTGTTTATCCATTGTAGGTCAAAATGATACCTACTCTTTAATATAGTTATTGAACTTTTGCACATCACGCTAAATGGATGTTGGTTACTTCTTCACGCTAAAACTACTGAACAGATCAAGCTGAAATTTCGCATAGATGTAGTTATAGACCTGGAATAAAATACAGGCTAACATCCCGGAAAAACGCGTGAAGCCACATTCAGAAACTTGTGATAAATACATTGAAACAAATAAATAACAAATCGGTTTATTGCCAAAAAGAAGCCTTGCTTTTCGAAAATTCGCTACTCATTTCGAACACCAAAATTCAATTATGCACTTCTCTTGAAGATTGTCAAAGCCAATTAATATTCCATGCACAAGTTTTTATGACAGGAAAAGGTAAACGATCGATTCGGTTATAATTAACTTGTCCAATGTGAAAGGTTGATTATGGCGCGAAAGCTACGGAACCTTAATTATTTGGGACGGGAAATCCGCCTCTGAAATTCAGGTTTGGTATTTTAATGTACGATTTTTACACAAAATTGTTAAATCCGTGCCTTGGTGGAATGAAAGGAGAAGATTATTATCGATCAGTATTAACAATGAGTTTTTTTATTGAAATGTTTAAAAAAAAAGGTTTATTCGAGTTTTTGATCTTTAGTAAAATTAACTAGTCCGTAGTAATATTTTAAGCTATTGCATAGCTTCCATCGCGGTCCTTGAGCGTGGAGACCGAATCCAGAAATTCTGTAACGAAAATAACCTAACATTCACTCCAACCAGCACAGTGGTGATACTTTTTAGTTTTGCCATCTATCAATGAATAGCAGAACTTTGAATGACTTATGCTATGCAATAGCTTTACCGCGGCAGTCCCCGAGTGCCGTACGTCTTTTTTTAAAACTTCCATGGTTTGCATTGTTTGAACATACATATTTTGTTCAACAACTACTATACGTATGTGATACGTAAAATCTGAATGAACTGACTGAAGAGTACCATATAAATTAAACAAAAAAATATTTAATTTATTATTGTATTGAGTAGTGTTTTTATTCTGATGCAGATTAAGCGATTTTCCTCCACCTTTATTATTCGCACCGCAAAGGAATGGAACTCGCTCCCTGCCTCTGTTTTCCCGGCCAATTACAACCTGGGTCTCTTCAAGACAAGGGTTAATAGGTATCTTCTAGACCTTCGTGATACACCGTCGGCCGCATCTTCGCTTTCCATCAGGTGAGATTGCGGTCAAACTAAGGTCTACTTACCGTAAAAAAAAATGCGATCATAACGATTATGTGTGCGATTTTGACCCACTGATTGCAACTTTCTCGCAATCATAGCAGCATGAAAACATCTAATTTGTCTATGCCACATACATACAAACATGCAAATACATAGTGGTACAGATCGGCAATCATTCCGGCGGGTAAACAGGTGGGTGAGATGCTTATCATTGGATATTATGATCTATGGGTATGTGCGCCAGAGTTGCGATTCGATTAGCTATTTCTATATGAGAAGAATTTAAAGTTGTTAATTGTAAAACGTTGGTAGACGCCTTGTTTGGTGTCTTTGGATTTTTGATAGATTGTATATCAACTTTTTGAACAGCCTATTGGTCCACGGCTAGACGCAGCCTCCCTTGATAAGCGCCCTCTTAGCTGTTATCTCATGGGAGGTAGTGCCCATAATTCCCACGCTGGGCAAGTATCTTGGAGATTACAGTTCGTTGGTAAAATTGTCCTGCAGGGGGCGCTGCTGCCCGCCCTCCGGTGGATTTCCCTTAGCCGACTCTTACTTACTCTTATCTCTCATTACACTCTTATATCTTCTTATCTCTATCTTATCTTTTCCCGTCTAAACATGTCTTATCGTTTCTTATGTATAATGTCTTATTTCTTCTTATATTTATCTGTAAGGAGAGATATATCTGTCAATCTGCTTGCTGCGCATCAGGCTAAAGCACATGGCCTGAAGTCAAAATCCGTAAAAATCTAATTGTACTTTTTTGAGGCTGAGGCTATACTCATATCTTTGTTAATAAAGCCTCAGCCTCAAATAAATATAGCCAAATAAGTATAGCCTCAGCCCCAAATAAATATTAAAAACACTGCAAAGTTAAACCAGCTTCACATGCAATGCTATTTTTATCTTTGAGTGGAATCAATCCTACTCTCATTGCACATGCGTTCCGATGGTCGTCCAACAGACACATCCGGATGCCGTAGAAATGAAAACCGATCGACATTATGTTTGCAAAAAACCTTGCATTGCATGATGAGGTGCAGTCGCTGGCGTTTTTTTGTAGTGGTTTGGAGATGGAAGAAAATGGTTTGCTTGTAATTGTTTAAATTTTGCATAGATGTGTAGAAATGAAAACCGATCGACGTTGTGTTTTCAAAAATATTGCAGCGCCTATGTTAGGTGTAGTCGCGTTTTCAATCCGATCTGTTTAGTACTTTTGGTCTGAAGATATAACAAACATGCATCCATCCAATCCATACATCAAAAATTTCAAACACCATTTCATTTCATTTAATTTTTTAAGGAAATATACTGATTATGACAAATGCGAAAATTTCGCATTTAGCATAATAGTGATGCGAAAGTTTGGATGTTTGATTGGAGGTTTGTTACTTCTTCAAACCAAAACGAACGGAAAAAATGAACGGATGAGGCTAAATATTTACATAATTTAAAAACGTCGTATAACTCATTCTATCTACTCCAACCATTCTGACTAAACAGTTTACTTTTCATTATGATTTACATACTTAGGTAACGCAGCGCACGCATTCACACGCAAATCAAAGGCCAAGCGTCGTCGCCTCAACCACTTCACTTGTCATGCTCGCCTGGTAGCGAGAGCCGGTGACGGTAACATTGAAAAAAAAACGAGGGCATAGGAAAGAGAAGGTTGCATGTGACCAAAGACTTTTTATTCACTAAGATAATCGCAACAAGGAAGCCTTGCCTTGCCTTGATTGAAGTCTGAAATGTTGAACGAAAACAAATTAGTATATGCTCTAAATAGTGGATTTCTTGAGTACTGCATTATATTATAAGGAATATTTATTCCCCGCGTTCACCTTTTTGAACCAAGGAATTCCAATAACTATTTCTGTCGTCCAATGATTGTTATCAAAATGTATATTTTTACTATCATTTGTTTTATCTATGAAAATGATAATTATAAGAGCATACTATCAATTATTATCTTTCATTATGATAGTACTTAATGATAATGGCGTTTTATATATCGCAAAAGGCATTCATCACCTTACGCTCATGTTCTCCTAGTACATTATGTACGTTAATTAAATTATTTAATTAGTGTTCGCAATAAATTAATCAAACTACATTAAGTTTATCTTTCGTAATTAGCACTTGTGATAAGTTAAATTATCGGAATTACATAGATATGGTAAATTTATTATTGTTGGTTTTTAATAAACGTTCTATATAACTGAGAAAACAACTTAGGTACGTTTATCACTATCACACCCTTATTATAATTGCACTCTTAGCTTTCATAATTAATATTTTATATTCTGATGTTAATTACATCAAACAATTTCTTACTTCTTTCTCAGTTTCTCATGCAACAAACATCCCTCATTTCTTACTATGTGCTTATTTAATATTCAGTCAACATACAATCTCTCTTTAGGTGAAACATTTTAAGCTTTAGATTTTTATTATTTCCTTCATGACGTACAATTGACAAAAGATCTGCTGTTCCAGTTTGAAACTATTTTGCCTTGCGTAGGTTTTGGGTAACTGGTCACGCCTTCTTTTTTGGACACAAACTACCCAACCTACTAGCAAGTAGGTACCTACTTGCTAGTAGGTTGGGTAGTTTGTGTCCCAACTTATTTTTTATTAATTTTATTGCACTGAAAATGATATCAGCTAGACAAAACGTACCAACAGGAGCCTACGTATTTCCGACAACATCCAAGTAGCAAAATCAATCCCTTATCGCCCTGACTTAGATCCTTCTTAGATCGCACTAAGTGGTCCTATCCAACGTATCACAGGCCAATCTCGGACCATAATGTTGTCTTCCGTGGCCGACAGTTATGTAACCTCATTTGGAACAACCTTCTTGGATTGCAGCTCGTGTAGTTTGAGCTCTGGTAGAAACCTCTTTGGTGGGTAATGTAATCGTCTGAAAAACCCAGGAAAGATCTTTGAAATCGGAACGCCTGACGCTGAATAAATGAGGTTCTTTCAAGGAAATCATTTTTTCGCGCTGACTAGAACGAAATGGTTGATGTTTGATTTATTATGATCCGGGTTCCGGATTTAGGAAAGGCTGAAAAAATCCATAGCATAGTTGTTTTATCATACCATGGAAAAATATTTACTTAGGCTACATATTCGGCGGTAGGTAAGTGAAGCGTAATTTTTTTATTTATTTGCCCTCTTGGACAAATAAAGCTAAAGCCTAAGAACTTACTGCCTTGTTGAACCAGTCAGCCATTAAATAATCATAATAAAATAGGCTTGGTCTGGGCTACCAGCGTTCGTACAACTAAAATTGTCACCAAGCCACAAAGGAGGGTCAACATAAAATGGCCGTCAGTAGATACAAATACAGATCGGTAACGGTACCGTGATATTAGCGAAGCCTCGTGACCCAGTTAGTACCGTTCACGGACATCGAACCTACACCCTGAGCTTAGAATTTATGTCATCGGCGCGTACTGTGTTGAGATAGGTCATATTTGAATTAGACAGTTCATGGACATTGTTTTTACGGTTAGTTTGTTATTTTGACGCAAGATATGACACTTTTCTATAGAGTTCTTTTGATAGTAACGTTTTTTTCTGTAAAGGTTAAAAACAAAACAAATTACTATGCTACATAGAACAGAAATCAAAGAATGTTTGAAAGTCGTCACTTGGGTTTAAGACACGGAACGTTCCCCACACGCGTCATGTGTATGTGTAGGTAATGCGAAATACTTTGAAACTTTTCGCTCTTTTTTTAACTGAAAACCAACTTCGGATCAACTCAATTTAACTTTGATATTTTGCGTGACGAGACGCCAACGAGAATATATATTTTATGAGACCTAAATATGTAATTTAAAAAAAATCATCAGCATCATATTATATTGACGGAGAAATCGACGAAAATACAAAAAAAAACTTAAGTATGTGCATGTTTATGCTCACTTCATAATTACCTACGGCCAGGGAAGATCCAACATGGTTGACTTAAAAAGATCAACCATGCATGGAAAAATGACTTTTTTCAGTATAAAAAACATTAACAGGCATAATTTTCATCCGTCCAGTCAACCGATGACTGTTGTTTGTCGAAATTTGAAAGCCTGTTCATTCCTTGGTGATACAAGGTCTTAATGATTTTGGCCTCGTTCAAAATTTCTTTAGAATCATGACGATAAATATACTTCTAAAATACTTACGTGACTCACAAGGAAAGACAGCAATACCGTTATAGGACCTACATCCAAACGGGCCTTGCTTTATTTTTAAAATCAAAAAGGTTTTTGCATGCAGGTTTTATTTTATAGGTCAAGTGGGTAATTTTTGTCCCGTTATGTGACAGCCGAAATTCGGAGAGGTGCAATGATTACATAAAAAACGCCTACGCATAATCTTTTGTAATTTTAAAATGTGAACGTAAATTTTGTCAGGTTTTTTATTGAACATCAACATGGATGCGAGCTAAAGTTTACCTGACAATAAACTCACGAACCCGCAGTTTAAAATTGTGGAGACCTTATTTTTCTCAAAAGAACAGGGATGTGCACAAACATCAAGAGCGCAGGAGATGTACCAATAAACCACTATTAAAATGGTGTCATAATATCAGAACATATCTACGTAGGTAGAGATTCTATTATTCCATGTATTTTGAAATACTGAAAAAAGGTAACGTGGATTTTCAAAGGAGATTAGCTAGTTTATCAATGGGATGTCATGTCCATAAATGGTCTACGCCACTTTAAATTGTCGACCTCACATCTAGTTGAATTGGTAATATTGTATTTTCAGTTTTTTTGATATAACACTAAGAAAACGCCTGAAACTCTAGTTCACCCAGAGATTTACATTTTAAATAGTTGTTTTAGCGTTTTGATTCGACCTAAGTTTTTATACATTAAACGTCAAAGTTAACCGACGGAGCAGCCTTATTGTCCGAACAAAGAGCTTTTTTTTAAATTTAATTTAACTTTTTTTTGCCGCTTTGGGCAAATTAGGATAAAGCCATTAGGGCCATACTGCTTCGTCTTTCGTTATACAATTTTCATGTCTGTGTTTAATAAACTGATTACAAATCCGCTATTTTCTTCCTTCCGAACACAGAGTTTGATATTACCGCGGAGATGAGCATAGAGTACACATACAGCTTGCATATTTAACCTGTTTGGAAGCATGAAGTATCTAATAGCATATGATAGTCTAAGGTATCAGTAACGGTTGACCCACATCAGGCAAGCCTGATACGGCTATGCCTGCGTTCTCTTAGAACACGGTGAGAAAACGGCCGTTTTGAACGATACTTCGAGATAAAACTTCTGATATCTCCTGAGTTAAACTGAAAACCAATATAGACATTACCTAATACAGAAAGTATTGAACATGCCATTTCTAAATTAGTTAATTATGAAGTATCAGAGTTATCAATCTAACAATATCTATCCCAAAATGATTATAGCGCCCTGGAAGGGTATTTATGCGCGAACGCTAGTACTTTGCTGACAAAAGAAAACAGTAGGTTTTGCTTGAAATCGAATCAAACTTCGATTTTGTTTTTAGAAGGCCCCCTGTAGAATCTTTGCATTAGCTAACTTTAGCGCCAGCTGGGTACTTTTTCTGCCCTGGGGGGCCAAGGGTGCTGATTTCATGATTACTCTGATATCGAGCAGCGATTATCGTGTCGCTAGTAATAATAACGCGGGTGGTCTGATGCTCTTACCGTTACGATATCATGAGCCAATACAGTGGCTGGAAGTTATAGAGGCTTTCGAGCTATAGAGGTATTAGTTATTTAGCAAGGGGTTGAAATAATAGGACCCTAGCTCGGCTCCATTGATTACGTAGAGGGTGACTAGAGAAGTTCGGTAGGAAAACGGGATACAACAGTCAGTTCCCATACCCATGTGTTCCCACCCAAATATATTTTTTCATAAAGGGTACTATCTAATGGGTGTACACTAGTCAGTCGTCAGTAGCTCAGTCGAGCTGCAAAGGCTGATTTCATTATGTTGTACGAGTTTTTGAGTTACTAATAAAAGAAATAAAGTTGGTTTTTCTTCATATTCGTTTTCTTAAGTTTTTGAGAGAGAAATAAATATTTTTTATTATTATTTGACTACCATCACTAAGAAGTAAGGCTGTGGGCGTGATCTAACTAACTTTTATCAGATCTAGCTCAGCTAGTGCCTTTGAGCGTCATTTCCTTGGTTGATAGGTAAACATACAATTTGAATTGCATTTTAAAGAAAAAATAAACGGAGAACGAATAATACTGCTAAATAATAACACGTGCTTGTACAGTCATTCATTAGAGAACAAGCTGGCAGTTGTAGTGTTGCCACATCATTAGTGTTGCCAAAAACAGCCATCACTTACCATCAATCAATTATTTATATGCCATTGATCGACACTAAATTCATGGATCCAGGATAGAAGACTAAACATAAACTATTTCGTTTTCCATGAATATGATAAATTGAATTACATAAAATTGTATGGCTCACAATGTGGGTGAAATATAAGCATTCCCCATTCTACGTTTCGTTTTTTATTTTGCCTAAATGATGACATGCAACTGATGGTTCATTAATTCATAGCATTGCTGGTCTTCTGTGATGATGACAAACCCATCTGTGATACCAACTCGAGTGGTTTTCAGTGTCTGCGCAATCTCACTCCCACCTCTCCTTGATTATTGGCATAAACTGGTAATAATTGAAACCACAGAGAGTCACTCACAGTCTTGGAGGGAACAGCTGGTTCTTTTAAGAAGCTGGATATTTCAATTTCAATTACCGAAATTGAGAAATAAGGCCATACGACTGAGAGGAATATAACTAAATGGAAGAGCCCAATCCAAAATAATCGGATCCGTTTAGTTATATTTTTCATTTTGTTATATGGTTTAAATAATAATATAACTAGGTGGTCTAACCTAAATAATATTTTATTTGTACTCATTCAACATAAACAAACACGTGTTAGAAACAAAAGAAGAGATAAATAAAAGATTATGTAGAAGAGAGTCACATAACGGTCTCTATCTCAGCATGAGCTAGTTGTGAACATGTTACAATCAACGCTGATCTTTGAAGTGAATGTTCGCTTCAAAGGGTTTTTTTTTGGTGTTTTCTTCGCTTCGTTACAAACTGTTCCATTCTTCTCTCAGAAGATCAAGAGATGGATATCAAATGCACTAAATAAGTTCTGCGTTTTCTCCATGATTTTAAGTTATGTTTGAAAGACACATGCTCTGTTAATCGCTTGTAAAATCGCTTTCTGGATTTATAATTTGACAGATAACCGTGAACTGGTTTTTAAATCAACTCATCTTATGGCTCCTATACACGTAACTCCGTAACTGCAAAATCCATAGCAAAGTATGCAAAATCTGCAGACACCAAAAATGCTCAACTGTTAACTGCAATTGCAGTCCGTGTATATGTATATCGATGGTGTGGTTGCGGTAACTTAAGAACGGTACGGATACCTAAGCCCACCATACAAACGTACTTTCCGCTTCATTTGGAAACTACGTCCCCGATCGTATTTAAATTTTCCATACATAATCCGGTGAAAAATAGCTATGTTTGTAGTGTTTTAGTTTTTTAAACAACATTATGATCTTTAAATGAGCCGAATGGCCAACACAATGTGATTCTACGTTAAATAACAACAAATCCGCACGGGCCGGCCGCTGAGATTTGGGAGAGGTTCGTAGCCTTCTTATTTACCCACTTCAAGGCAACTGCAGTCAGAGGCAAGCGACGGCAGCTGTCGGGTGGTGGATTTATCAGTTAATCAGGGGATGGCTTGCGTCCAGATGTGGCTATAGGCTGTTGCAGAGAGGTCGTGAAGATGAGGATACGTGAGTGAGTCAGCCATTCTCAAGCCCTGCGCTCACTTTGTACGTATCCGTTTGATATCTCAGGTCGGACAGTTACTCGTAATGTCTTGTTAGCTGAATCTGGGCCGACCGTTACGGAATCGAACCTGCTAACTATCTGTATGGGTATGGGATAACGGTGGCATTACATTAGTGATTGCTTCCATTTTTGGGTTGGTTTGTTTGTGGGTTTTTCTGGAAACTGTCTGAGATACTGGTTTCTGTCATACTATGTGTTTTTTTTCATGCGAAATAATATAACTTCAAAATCCGTAGCAAAATTTCTCTCAACGCTCAACTGTTAACTGTTGAAATGAACGTTATTGATTTTGATTTAAAACTAAATCCTAAGGCAAATAATGTCGATCGAGAAAATAGAAGCTAAGAATATAACCTAGAAAATATTAATTATTATTATTTTTTTTAATTTTAATTATTAATTCTTTGATGTTGTTTTTAATTTAAACATTTATAAACGTAAGTAACGTTAAATTTTAGACAATGGTGTATTCAGATGTCGCCAAAACTAGACTAAACTAATTTGACAGGACTAAAAATGTTGCCGTCCTTGTCAAAACGAAACGTCCTGTCAAATTAGTTTAGTCTAGTTTTGGTGATATTTAATGCCATCCGTAAGGATGGCATCAATTTTAGTCTTGTGAAATTAGTTTAGTTTAGTTATGGTAGTATCTGAATTGACACCATTGTAGACTTTCATCTGAAAATTCATCCTCGATTTCATGCGTTCAATAATTGTTTCAAATTAATTTAAAGGCCCAAAATGTCAAATGTGACTTCATTTCATACATCCGCCGTAAAATACGACACGGACATGTCAAATCAATTGCAAAGTACGACTTCGTGACCCTACAGATCCGTCTGTGATTGATGACGGCATTCAATTCTGAGAGATCTAGTCTAAACTTGGATCCGATTCATAAAATAGATAGAATCTGAACAAGAATATGGCGACTAAAAATACTTAAGTTGTCATCAGAAGGCAGAATGCCCTGAAGACTGCTATTTAAAAAAAACATTTGCTAATTTCGATCACTTCTAAAGTTCTGAAAGATCTGTATATATTGTGTTTGCCTCAAGACCCAAGAACTAAAGGTTCCGTTCTAAAACGGAATTAGTAGTCTGTTTAAAACAAAAGGAAATCTTGGCAAAGAATGCCTTCAGTACAAATACATACCATAGTATCTATAGATATAAATAGTATAATTCAATTTCAGATTCACGGGCAGGAAAAATTGAGAAAATTTCATACCTACATTTATAATACGCCTGACGACATAAAAAAATTGAATTAGTTTGTCAGTTTCACAGTACTTACATAACATAATTTAATTTCAGACTCACGGACAGAAAAAATATTGAAAATTTTGTACCTACATTTATAACTGACGAATTCTATAATTATATTCTCAGTCCCAAAAGGAAAGCTTGGAAAACAATACCTTCTGTAAAATGTAAAAACACACAACACAAGCATATTTCAGATCATGTGTCAATAATTCGAGCTTGAACCGTGACTAACTTCTACTATCTATGATTCATTTCTCCAAATCTGTGTCAAACTTCATCCAACCGCAACGCAAACAACCCAGAAAAACAACTTCCTGAAAACTCTACATGCAAATTACCTCTAATACCTGTCTACTGAAGCCAACAATGCCATTCTAGGTCAACAAACAAAGCCTTTGACAAAGGCATCATTTATTTTGACAGTATTTTAGCGTACACAAGCTAAGCTAGTGTGTAACCCAGTTTTCTTGCTTAGAAACTGCGGAGGTAAACTAATCTCTATGCAGTGGTCATTAGATTGTTATTTGTGTATCTGCTTGTTGGTATTGGCAGTGACTTGGGGTCATATTCAGACGACCGGTATGTAGGGCGACCGTTGCAGGCTCCGTGGGTGCAGGGTTATTCTGGACTCTAAGTTATAGGTATGAAAGATCATTGTAGAATTAATATAATATATTTTTTATAAGGCTTTCGGGTTCTAATGGTGAAAGGTAGCATCATGAATCATGAAGAAAGTTGTGGATTTGTTTTGCACTTAGTGTTCTTTTGAAGATTAAATGATGTTGGGTGCGGCCCACTTTGAAACACGAAATACGAAGTTTCGATCGCAAGAGACGAACATCCTTACCACCAAGTTGCCTCGGACGCGTTACAGACCGTCTCGGAGCTTTATGTAAAAAATGACAAAATCATTTTCATACTATATCGCAAGTAGGAATCGGTCATCTGACTTTTAGTGCGATCCGACATCCATCAACTTTGTAATTTGTTTTTCAAAGTAGACCTCTAGGTTGCCTTTTCTCTTCCTCCATAGAAAAGCCTCTGTGCAGTCGTATAAAAACCTCTAAGTTCCAATATGACTGATCTAATTAATGTATGTTGATAGAACTACATACCAAAGCGACAGAAATCAAAAATATAACTTTATTTCCGTGTCCTTTTGTTAACCTTTTGAATGTACATAAAGTAAAATTGATGGTAATAAAGAGTTTGGATTTAATTTGATAAAATTCTCAGGAACTCTTTGTGTAAATGTGGACTCGGCGGTTAGAATCGACCCCTTCAACTCAGCCCGTGGTCCTGTCCATGTCTAAACGCCGACTAAAGGAACTATCGGAGGAAGACCAGAAGCTTTCTTCTGTGTATTTAAACACCCCCATTGCGATCACTAACTCGTCTGCCAAACACGGTCAGCAGTGGACGTATATGAGCAGATCAGGTCCAAACTTTGCCAGGCTTTCTCTAGTCAACCCCTCCCCCTGTAGAATAAACGCACAGCATCTCGTATATTCATTGTCCGCAATTTTGCACGCATGTTTAGAAAATGGCGGACGATGAAAATTTTTAACGGATTTTCTCCGATGCCAGGAATGCAAAAATGTTTTTTTAATACTATTCTTATTGACGAAACAAGCAGATGGTCCATCTGATGGCATGTGCTTTAACTATATAACTAACTTATAACAGAGTATTGTCTCCACTAGGAAAGCACCCTACAATGCACTTCCCTGTGTCCGTCACTAAGACATAGCTATAAAGCCTGGTGTACTAAATCTATCAAAATTTCAATAATTACTATATATTATTAACTGGATTGGATTTTTTCTTTCTTTTCTATATAAAGTTATTATCTGCTCTCCGTATTATGCACTTATCGCAAAACAGAGCAAACAAACTTTTTACTTAACTTTTTGAATTTAATCATAACTAGTATAATTAGAATAAGACTTTCTGTACTAGTTCAATAAATAAATAAATAGGTAATAAAAATAAATTTCAATTTTCTGAAAAACTCTGCATGATAGTCTGAATTGGAGGTTGGGCAATCTTTGAATGTTCTTCTTAAATATTTTAAATGAAACGTCAAAATCTCAGTACATGCGTGTTTGAGAGAAACCACTGAATTTTAAACAAATCAATGATATCCCATATAATTGATATAATACCACTGAATACCATCAAAAACATTCAAAAATAGAACATTCATTCTACCTTTCAATGTTGAAAGGGTTCTGACAACAAAGCATCAATAAATAAATAGTTGCCAGCGATAAGGAGTTTTCAAAGTTACAGAATAAGCCTGCAGTCCAAACTGTAGGCGGGAGCATCAATTTAGCTTTAAATGTACGACGAACTTACAAAATCACAATTTACTAATAACTAGCAGTGCCTCGTGGTTTCACCCGCGTAGTTTCATTTTCGTGGGAATACTGGGATAAAATATAGCCTATGCCACTCCCTGAAAAGTGAGCTTTTTAATGATAAAATATATTTGTCATCCCACGAGCTCGGAAAGAGTATTTTTAATCTTCAATATCTGAGTGGAAAAGCCGTTTTTATTCGCTAGAGGATAAAGTAAATTGAATTTAGAACATCGTGTGCACTAAGTTTGTGAATTAAAAAAAACATTAAACCTATTTACTGCTACCTCTATGGTGCCGAATATATCATACAACTTTTTTTTAATTTGTTAAAAACTCAGACTCGGAACCTTCTTGGTGTTCTTTTTTCAATTTGCTTTGTACGCGGTTCTTTACGCGGCATTCTTTCACGTCATTGTTAAACCTTATATTAAAAACAAGTGAAAAAACTAAAATGAGTGATTCTAGCGACGAGGAAGTTTGTTTTTGCAGTCATTTCCTCGCTGAGGTGGAATGAAAAGTTACGTGTTGCACTCGAGTGCAAAGATTTTTCACCTCGTGCTCTTTTGATTCCCTCGCTAACGCTCAGGATTCTAATTTTAGAATCCTTCGCTTGCTCGGTCATCAAAATTGAACACGCGGTTAAAAAGCAACTTTGCACTCTTGTATAACAAATAACTATTTTTTAATCGGTTCAGTAGTTTCGGAGCCTATTCAATACAAACAAACAGACAAACCATCAAATCTTTCCTCTTTATAATACTGGTATAGATATTGAGACGTAATCTGCCTTTTTTTATTTTTCTTCTGTATTTTATCGAGAACCATTTTTTTTAAGTAGAAAATGTAACTTAATCTACGTACCTTTACCGTACCGGGTAGTTTTATCTACGAGTTCCTTTATTTTCCTTTCATTACCATATATTTACCTAGTTTGAACAATTTTTATTGATTGACTGATTACAATTACAGTCAAATACAAAATAGAAACAAATAATAACTAATATTTAGGTACAATTGATATATGTAACTGAAGACTGTTGAAAAACCATCTTTAGGTAGCTTAACTGATCCATAATAATACCAGTCGGAAGCGTCCCCAAGACGTTTGAAACTTAATCATAACATTATTGATTTAGTTTAAAAAAACTACAAACTAATTATAGTTTTTTCATAAATCCCACTGGCAGAACTGGACCAAATTAAAATGGGACCACACGGGAAGCACCAGCTTTCTTTTTTTTTCTTAAGAAACGTGAAAATCCGACCATTTAGTCAAAGTTCTGACAACGTACGACAAGTGTAACAAACAAAAAAAAATTAAGTCGAATTGAGAGCATCCTCCTTTTTTGAAGTCGGTTAATAATAATCCTTAAAACATAAGCTCCACCACGTCTAGACGATGCTAAATTCCCCAGCATTATTTAATTATATGTACTTAAACTATTTACTACCTATTATTTGTTCAGAAAATATCACAACATTTTTGTTAAGTTTTATAAAGTGCCAGGGTAACATGTTCAGCAAAGTGTTGTATTATTTCATCAAAGGCGTTAAAGGTAATAAATGTGTTCCAAAATTGATAAACCTGAAAATATGAAAAAATATGAAACTCGCTCGCATGTTTGACGTACTTCTTTTGAAATTCAAATCAAGTTTTCCTGAATTCAAAACACGAATTTTGACAACTTTGGATTTAAATATTTTCCAAACGCATGATAGGGTAGGTAGGTATGAAACGTTTGAAAAGGAGGTGACAAGATACTGAATCGAAAAGCATAGGACTATTTTGAATGGATTTGCCAATTTTGCGAAACAAAAGACTTCAACGCGCTCGAATTTAGTTACTGATTGTAAGTATGTATTGTATATCTACTATCATAGACTTAGGCGCGTATTATAAAAGCCTGCTCCGTCATAGAGTTATGGTTGAGTAACGCTTTTCTATGGCATAAGTGTCACTCAAGCATAGGTCGATGACTGAGCATGCTTTCATAATACGGGCCTTAGAACTTTTTCACATCTTATGTCATAGTTTTTTTTTTTTAATTTACAGATGTTCTAGATTGACCTATGGGCAGCCAGCAGCCACGTACTCTGTTTTTCTCTTTGTTTGTATTTTATGTTCGTGGAATCTTCTAAAAAAATCCTTTCCTCCAACTTTCCTCTAATTGAGTTACGTATTGTATGGAGTCAGGTACCTATCTATTTTATTGTTTGATGTTGTTTTAGCCAATAAAACGCGAGGGCATTGACCAATGTAGGCTGTTGAGGTTGAGGGTTTTGCAATAATGAATTTTCTATTTATCACACTAATATTATAAATGCGAAAGTTTTTATGGGTGGATGGATGGATGGGTGTTTGTCACCTCTTCACGCCAAAATTACTAAACAGATCGGTCTGGAATTTGACATACAGGTAATCCTAAGCCTGAATCAAAGTTTTATCTCATAAATCAATACCCGTGGAATAAAAATCACCTTTAAACGTTTTCAAAGGAACAACGTGTGCGAAGCCGCGGGGCGCAGCTAGTCTATCATAAATAAATAAAGATTTTTTTTAAAACCATTGAACCATTGAGCCAGTGCTGCGTAATTTAAGTTCGCACCGTTGTTCTCTAACAAAATCCGTAATGACTGAATCATTTTTATCACATGGCAACAACGAGTATTCTAAGTTTAAATACTCACAACAATCACGAACTTCAAAACCACGAACCTCGACAAAAAGCCTTGAACATGATTCAGCGACCGGTCAATGCGTGTCGAGCCCGCTGTGACGTCACACTAGCTACGTCACACTACGTCACGCCACAGAGTAAACAACAGTAGGTACGCGGTCAACACGCCCGGGGTCAACGAACGACCGAGAGTATTATTTTGGCGCGCCTAAAATCGCCATCTTACAAAATGGCCGCAGCGGCGTCAAGTCATACGTGATCGATTAAAGCAATAAATAATGATTCAATCGATCGATTTCTCGATTGGATGGAAATGGTATAAACTTTTTTCTTAATTAAATTCGTGTCGACAATAAATCATTAGATGTTTATACTCTACCGCCTGAAACATTGCAAGTAGAACTAAAAATAGTATTGCGCAAAGACAACACAAAAAGTCTTCACAAAAACTGGTCGTGCAAGATATGACATCATAATAGGATTGCAGATTTTTTTATATTGTCAAAAATATTTGACCGGACGTCGACCCTGCTCACGTGACAACAGCCACAAAATTGGTTGAAGATACCTACCACTCGCACCTATTTTCAAGGCCCGTCTTGCTTATGCCCTGATTTATGACTTTTTCTAGGAATTTTGAATTTAGAGTCATGTAGGAACTTACTTTTTAAATACCTAATACCTTCTTTAACAACCTTTATGGATAGATTCTAGTTTTATAAATGCTTATTTTCTGTCTATGCTGATTTGTTTGATATTTTATTTTACGATATTTTTACGATTTGGCGAGTGACTGAACTTTTGAATCTTTTAGAATTTTTGATAAATATCAATATCGCAGGTAAATTGATAGGTATCTGTAGCTTATTTAAGCCATAAATTGGGATAAAATTGCTATGTTTACTAAGTAGACATTAAAATAAAAGTGATAAAGGATAGGTAGGTAGGTAGGTATTAAATGAATTTCCAGTTGGTTGCTCAATTTCGTGCAAATGCAAGTTCATTCAACCACCGGTAGAATCGCTAGAATAATGAACTTATATTTACATAGTTACCTATACAATTTATATAATATAAGTATTGTGGACTACCTACTATCGAATATAAAAAGGTGTGCATTATGGGTTATAGGCACTTAGGCACATAAGTAGGTACGGATTCGTCTGTGATTTTGAGTTACTACGTAGATACTGTAATATGTAGGAGTAGGTAGGTAGATAGATACTTAGATAGAGATAGTAAATACTTTTATTGTACACTTTAAACTTATTAAATAATTACAACATAAATGATCATTGGCCGTCTGAGCGATACTCAAGAGCGATCTCTGCCAGACAACCTGGTATGGATATGAACGTCGGAAATATATGGGGTAAGAAGATCTGTAAGATACACGTAAGTAGGTATTTGAAAACAAATAACACATTGTACCGGCCTAATCAAGACACATTGTTAGTAAACATTGCCCCATCCCTTATAAATCACTTTCTTCTTTTCTGCTCGATGTCTGCAAGACCTATCCATCCATCCACAGCCTGTATCGGTCCACTGCTGGACACAGGCCTCCCCCTGATAAACGCCTTATTGGCGTTTAACTCATGGGGGGGTAATGCCCATAATCCCCACGCTGGGCATGCGGGTTGGGGATCGCAGTTTGGTGGAAGATTTGTTCTGCGGGGGGCGCTGCTGCCCGCCCCCCAGAAGATATCCCTTAGTCGCCTCTTACGACACCCACGGGAAGAATTGGGGTGGTGCAAATTCTATGCCGCCGGCACCACACGACGAGACCAATGGCAATGGCAAAACCTATGGTTTATCCATTTTGAATTAAGCATGTTAGTAAACAAACTACAACATAAATAACAAAATCTCACTTACTTGGCGTCGAGTTTCAGATATAATTGTAAGCAATTTTTATAGAAGGGAGGATCTAAAATCGACAAGTAATATAAATTACGTATAAAAGGACGCGCCAACAAAGTGAATTTTAGGTTAAGTATGGGCGGTTTCTTTACTAACATGCTTAATTTAAAATGGACACGGTATAGATATACCTAATACTATTTTTACACCAGCCAATCCTGCATAAGAACTTTGCGATACGGGTTCTTAAGATGGCCCCAATAGGAGCTTTCTATATATTTATATAATTACCTATTTCCAAAAGCTATTATTCCTACAATGGTTCATTCCGAGTCAAGGCGTACAAAGGTTCAAGGACTCTTGTTTGGATCGTTTGGGCTAGTTCATTCACTCCTACTATTGAACTCTACTGAACTATTTCGACCAAGTTGATTAAGAATTCGTCGCTAAAGGTAAACCACCCGATTATATTCCTTTGCGTGTGTAGAAATAATCATACTAATACTAAAAACGCGAAAGTTTGTAAACATGTATGTTTGTTGCTCTTTCACGCAAAAACTACTGAACGGATCGGGCTGAAAATTCGCATACAGATAGTTCTGGGCCTGGAATAACACATAAGCTACTTTTTATCCCATAAATCATTTCTCGTTGGATAGGCGCGCGAAGCCGTGGGGCGCTTGCTAAATAAATAAAATCCTTTTTCTGTAGATCGTACATTATAATATACTAACTACGCCCCGCGACTTCGCACGCGTTGTTCCTATGGACACGTTTCAGAATACAGAATACAGATCATTTATTTGCACACATGGGTCACAATGGTCTTGTTTATCAAATAGGAGTACCGTACATGTATTACCTTAATCTAAGCATGCAAATATTCAAGGTGATATGTTATACATACCTATGTTCCTACATACATGACATATGCCCTTGTCACCGGTAATGTACCAGCTATTCTTGAAGCGAATAGTCTGTTGCGTGACGATGGTAAGAAGCCAGACGTATGACACTATACTCCGATTCAAAATCCTGGATATTTTTTGTATACAAAGCCGTTACAAAACCTGAGGAATATTGTTGGAAAATATTTAAGCACATTGGTATCATCGAAACTAAACACAGAAGCTCGAAACAATTTTTGGATTTGAAAGTTTTCATTCATCATTTCATGGACCTCTCTTTAGTTTTAGAATTCTAATTTAAACATTTTTCGCTGCACACGTGTAATTATGCGTTGTTGAAATTAGTGTTTTGGATTTTAGTAATAACCTTGCTATTACCTACCTTGTTTTATGTTGTGTTATAAGATTTTGTTAAGTTTTCACTGATGAATGTCTTTGTTGACATAAAATATCTTCGATTCTGAATTTGAGTATAGTACCGTGGAATTAGGGAGGCAAATGGTGTGGGATGGGACACTACATGCCTAGACACACTTGCGCCTAACCATCTTCCGAGGATATCCGTGAAGGCAGGTACGGTTGCAGATTCGGCCGAGGATCCCAAGAGGCGTAAATTTGCAGATGTTCACATCGCCGACACATTTGCTCCCCTTAGAGACAGTTGATGGAAATCTTATCAAGAAAGCCGCCTCCATAGATGATTACATTAACCGGATGTCGCTCAGTTCTACACCGACAATAGTATGTAAGAACATAAATAAGTTGTGTTAGATTTACTTATATTTACAAATATGACAACTATCTACTCTTAAGTGGCATAATATGCAAAGATTGTATGAGTTGATAAGCAATAAACTTGCAAGTGGTTTCTTTTTCATTTCTTCCGCTAGTGGACAAAAAATTGAAGTGAATTGCGTTTGTTTCATTTGACGCGTTTCATTTGAACTGTTTCATGTACCGCTACTCTGCACGCCCCGCCTATCCATAAACATCACCGGACATTGCGACATGTTTGTGTTTACGCGTGCGATGACGGGGACGCCGCACGCGCCGCTACACGCCCCGCCTTTCCGTAAACAAGGACTAAGGGTTCATAAACTTGGACTGCAAATGGCCAACTTCAAGGCAACTGCACCCGTCGACTACTGTCGACTGCAGTCAGGGTCAACTGCAGTCGACGGGTGGAGTACTCTTGCAGTCAGCTACTTGCAGTCCGTATATTTTAGACGTGAAGTCCAGTTAAAGGAACTCTAAATAAGATTTATAGACTCTAGAGTTCTCTAGTATCTGTATATAAAAGAAATCGTGTTACTTACACTATTTATGATGTAGCTTAGAACTATGAAACGGATATAAGATACTTTTTATCCCGTTCCCGGCTGAACGAATCTTGATGACATTTGGCAGGGAGGTAAACGGTATCGCAGAGACGGCTATAGGCTACTTGAATAGAGCGTGCAAAGCCGCGAAGTGACGCTAGTAATTTATAGACACGCTGATTACGTATGACAGCGAAGCACACACAGCGGTGTATCGGCGTCGTTATAGCTGTATCTGCGACAACCTTTATTTACTCCTCAAGTAGGAAGATATAAACATAACAACTTGATTCATTACTATCACCTTATCTCGGGGTGAATGGAAGCATAAACGTTATGTAAGAGACGACGTGACATTGTCCTAAAAGCTTTGTACTAGAGAGAGATGGAGAGTATTGTGACAGCAAAGTTTTGATGTTTGAGGTGCAAACGAGTTTTGGCTGGTTGGCGTTGTTTGGCAAGTTATTGCGTTGAATGAGATGTTCAATTACTTTATTATTGATTTAACTAAAGGAAAATAAGGGACCTGCTACCCGTGAAAACATTAAAATAGCAAACAAAAGTGTTAGGTATGTAGAAAAATTACTATGTTAGGTAGGTACCTTAGAGAACATTTTTGCTTAGGTAAGGTATCTATCAAAAGTATTAACGAATAATTAATTTTGTTTTAAAAAACTATAACCGACTTTAATTTTTATAGTTTTTTTATGAATTTTCATGGATCCCATTGTCAGAACTGAACCAAATTACGCGGACCACACGGATAGCACCAGATATCATATAAAAAAAGAATCATGAAAATCAGACCACCCAATCAAAAGTTCTGAGGTAACAAACATAAAAAAAACAGTCGAATTGAGAACCTCCTTTTTGAAGTCAGTTAAAAGCCAGGCAGTTTTCTAGAAAATGTGAGTAGTAATTTTCACGTCCTTGATGAATAAGTTAAAAAGATTTATACCTTTAGGGAGTTCACACTCATAATGTGTTTCCATACTTACCAATATTATTGATGCGAAACGAATTTATTCATTCTGTTACTTATGCATGCCAGATCCTTATTAAATAAAGAAATATAAAAAAATTAATAATGTTGAACCATTACACAGCATTATCTAGCCCCAAACTAAGCAGAGCTTGTGTTATGGGTACTAGATAACTGAAATACATAATACAATACACTACATAGATAGATAATTTTTATTATACAAACATCCAGAACGCACTGAAAACATATCTGCAGATCATAAACATATTTATTCCGAGGCGGGAATCGAACCCGCAACCTCCTGCCACATTAAATGTGGCAGGATAGTAGACAGTTTACCGGAGAAGTAATATAAACTACTTTTTTCCCGGAAAGCGCATGCGAAGACGCGAGCAGAAGCTAGCTAATTATGGAAAAAAAAACATTATTTTATGGGAAGAAATGACTTCATAGTAGCCGTTGCCAAAATTTGACCTACGAATAAATATCGACCTAATGAATAAAGTAGAGTTCAACATACTGTCTCGATTAACGACTTCCCTGGTCAATAACACGTCAAAGTCCAAATGTGTCATGAGCATTACAACTCTAATGAAATCATTGACCAATCGAATGTCGACCATTCCCCTATACGTCACTGTTTATTGATAATTTACGGGGGTAATGGACTGGCTGAGTTCGTAATAAAAAGAACACTTTCAGGTTTTCCGGAATTTTCCGGCGTTTTGCTAATTAACTCTTTCACTGCCTAGCTAAGTCGCTAGGCAGCGAAAGCGTTAATTTGCTCTTGCAGCAAAATCCATTTAATATGCGGCAACAGAAATGAAAGTGTCAGGAGCATCTCTAATGCGCTTGCTTGTGTTTTATTCAAAATTTAATGTTGATTAATTTTTTTGAGTCAGGAGACTGCTGATCTTGCGTGTGTTTTCATCCAAAAAAACTACTTTTTATATCCATGATCAAAAAATACTCCATAGTTCCAGGTCTTGCATTCGGGGAGTGACACTAGCTTACGTCACTCACAGCCCGGTTGCCACCTAATGCAACAAAATATAGAAGGTGGGAAACAAACGAAAACGTTCGCTAAGAGGTGCTGGCTTAGAATTTGTACCAACTAGTATATATATATATATGTATGTATTTCCCGAATTAAGAACCTTATCCTTTTTTTGAAGGCAAAAAGGACCTGCGCGGCGCCCGCTGTTAAAAAAGACAATCGTCAATTTTATTTGTTAGATAAATTAAAACAGTTTTAACTAAACATGAGTTAATGTGAAAAAATCCCGGGTTTGACGAATTCATTACAGAAGAACCAAAGCGGGTTAACTACGAACATTGGTGTTCGTATGTGTCTTGGTCTGCGTAGAACATTGGTGTTCATCCAACACAAATAAGGTTCATATTTAACCCGCTTACATCCGTAATGAGTTTTACACACATTATAAATAAACTCAAATAAATAATTTATAAGTTACTAGCAGCGCCTCGCGTTTTCACCCGCGTAGTTCCCGTGCCCGTGGGAATTCCGGGATAAAATATAGCCTATGTGACTCCTTGAAAAGTAAGCTTTCTAATAGTGTTTTTTTTAATCGGTGCATTAGTTTCGGAGCCTATTTAATACAAACAAACAAACAATCAAATCTTTCCTCTTTTTAATATTAGTATAGATTATAATCATTTATTTATCTGTACTATTCATTGCTTGATTATAGCATTGATTATTTCATTGCAATTAGGATATTTTTATTCTTTTGTAGTATATAGTAGAATTTTACTGCATGCTCTATGTCAACTCCAAACGCATCTGATTTGTATGCTCGAAAGAGCAGATTGTGCTGACCTAACACTAAATTTAAGATCAATTGTCACAATAATTGTCACACAATCACAGATAAATAAATGGTTCCAATGGTTTCAATGGTTTCAATACAAACAGACAATTAAATCTTTCCACTTCTAATATTAATATAGATAACCATTTATATATGTGTCCTCGCATGTAGAAGCTAAAAGACTGCGGAGGGGCAATAAAAACAGTTCTGTTGTATACAAACCAAAGTGTCCAATAGTTAGTTATTACCACATAATCAAGTTAGTTTTTAATAGTCTGCATTATAATTGATTGCTCGGCCGCATGCAACAGGTGACTTCCGTCTGAATCGTACACGGTACGCTGAACGCACTAAGAATCCAGAACCTTTGTTGGTAATCTTTGTTGGTTTAAATAAGTGTGATTATTACATCGATCAAAAATTTCGCGGCTTACACACAGACATGCTTGCTTAGTATGGCAATAAACAATAACACGCAAATTAAATTAAAATATTCTCAAATGCAAATTGGTAGTCTCACTACAGAGGCACTCAAGGATCAAACCGAATTACACAATTAAACCCTTCAAACTTACCTACTCGGCTCTTGAGGGTATCTATACAAAATAATATAGAAAACAGAGTGAATTTAAGGATTCGGGAAGGTCGGCGAAATTTTTGATCAATGGATTGTTATAATATGTATGCATGTCTTATTAAATGACAGACATAAGGCTCAAATTTAATAATTATAATAATAATTTATTCATCACAAGACATGCATACAACAATCACACTTATTTAAACCAACAAAGTTTACCAACAAAGGTATTATTATTATTATTAAATTTGAGACTTATATCTCAAATTTAATAATAATACGAACGAGTCGCATTTATAATATTAGTATGATTATTCACACTAATATTATAAATGGGAAAGTTTGTATGGATGGATAGATGGATGGATGGTTGGACGGATGGATGTTTGTTACCTCTTCACGCGAAAACTTCTGAACGGATCGGGCTGAAATTTTGCATACAGGTAATTCTAATTCTGGAATCAAACATAGGATTTTTATATCATAAATAAGTTCCCGTGGGATAGAAATCATCTTTATCGTTTCCATAGTAACAACGCGTGCGAAGCCGCGGGGCGCAGCTAGTTTTTAATATATTGTATCCAACTCCGAAAAAATGACGAGGTTTTATGTACGGGAGTGAGTTTTTTCATGTATGTTCGTCGATTTTCCATGAATTGAGAACTGATTTTGAACATTATTTTTCTGTTGAATAGAAAATGATCTCGAACGATCTCTCGCCACAAAAAAGACCTGGCTAATACTACCTATTATTCTCGAAAATTTCTACAGTAAATAAAAATTGCGTATTTTATGAGTACATTGCATACTAGCAGCTTCTTACTTAAACTTCGTTACTTCTTTGAGAATAACTAATTTGCTCCAACCAAAAATACTAAGCCATCAAATGAACAAACTAAATCAAAAGAAAGAGTTTTCAACGAGTTCTAAATTCAAAATTATAGTAAAGGATCATTCCTGAAAAAGAAAAAAAAGTGCGTTTTCATTGTACCACACGCGCTGCATCGTCTTGTTACGTAAACAAAATCGATGGCAATATCTCACTCGATACGATAGTGAACTGTTAATTTCCGTGGCGGGGGCAATGACCTCGTGTGTAAAAAAGTTCGCTGGCTTGATAGAGGCAGGGTGGTTTCTAGGCTAGAAAGGGGCCTTTAAACCAAATTTTCTAGTAAAATTGTTTCATCGCCATGTCAGCAGACTATTGGCTTTTAAAATAATATTGTTTTCTATATTTGATTACTGTTAAATTGTAAAGTAATGCTACTTTAAAATTTGCGTGAAATCACCTAGGGACTAACTTAACTTTTCATGCAAATTTGGTTCGTGTGGAGCTGTCAAAATACGCACGAATAAACACGATCTGCCAAGTGTTAGTCGTACGTACGTGTATGTTCGTTTAGTTACAACGTCGACGTGCGAAAATAATACAAACTTGTGGTTTTTTTACGATACTTTCGTGCGTTTATCATAAAATCACCGGGAAACTGCCTATTTGACAAACAGACACGTATTCAGTGTGCATCAATTAGTACGAGCATGCTATAAAAATCACACAACGTCCAGTCCAGACACCAAAGTCAAATTATCCATTTTGTCTTTGGCATCAATCAAAAGGGAAAATTGAAATTGAGACCTTATTGCAAAATAAGATTGAAATTAACTATTGTTGCTATTTTAAATACAACTAAGTACTATTGTATTAGACTATTTCTAGAACTATTTTTTAGAGGTAGGCAAATAGTCATACCAGTAAAAAATACAGTATAAATGAGAACCTCCTCCTTCAAATCGGTTAAAAATAAGTACTCGCTCAATAGTTAGTATGCCCCTCTCATCATTCTTAATACACCCCTGCACTTCTCACCACGTGGAGTATGTTTGTTTATGTTATGTGACAATTGATACGAAGTGGGCGGATCACTGATAATGGCATTTACGAGGCGTCAATCGAATTTAATGCGGCCATAAGTAAGCCGGGCCTGTGCGGCGCTCTACCGAGAACGAAAATTACTTATTCCGGCTGTTCGCTGTTGAGAAATGGGTTTTGGTGCACCTAATATATAAAGTTGAAAAGAAGAGTGGATTTTGTCGGAAATATTTTTTTTATTGTATATGTGTACCCCCTTATTCATAATAGTCTGCTAACTTAGCACACTGCTAAATCTCGCTCTGTCTTCTTCTATTGACATAAGTCACACTGAGAAATAACACTACTTAGCAGCTGTTTTATGTTACCAGACCATTGTGAATAAGGGTGTTAGTGTAGACACTGTTAGTGGAGATCTAGAGATCTCCACTGTGACGTAAGCCTGAAATTCATGGACGCGTCAAATAGAGAAACTATTATAATCTAAGAAAATCACGATAATATTAAATCGCACCGTCAAAGACAAAGCCTAATTTGAAAAAACGACACCGCTCACTGTCTGGCCATATCGTGCAAATCCTAGTTCACACAAAAACTGGATAGGAAGCCCGTGCTGAGAGTTATGGTGGTACAATGCTGATCGCATAGTATGCCTTTAGCAAGTTAGCAGAAGTCGGCCGGGTTGAATGCCCGGGGCGAGCACGTGGTCAGAGCAACACCCTCGGACTTTCGCAAAAACCAGGGAAGCTACAGTGAATCACATCTAAGTAGGACGGATTCAGGGATTCAAGGTTGGGGCGATGATAAGGGTATCTAACTTAGTCTAACTTAGAAAAAGTAAATTACAATCAAACAAATTAAAACTAGTATTTACAATTGAAACAATTGAGCTAACTGCAGTTTATTGCAAACAATAACTACAGATGGCTCAACTGATCCATATCAATACTTTATTTATTACTATTATTATTAGATACGAGGTGATAATAGATGTATTTGTGAGTGTATCACTCATTATTTTCGCCGCCTATTCATTGGCTGCAATCGGATAGCAAATAAAAAAAATGTGAACCAATAAGCGACAAAAGTAGTATTGAGAGAACTTACGAATTTCTGTATCGTATTGACCAGCAGGACAGCTAGCAATATTTTGTGTTAAACTCAGCTTAAAAAACCGCCATAATCAAAAAGTCGTAGTGGTGTTTGGTGCGGAAGTGAATAATTGTACGTTTTACGTTCCATTGTTAAATTAATAATTAAAAACATAGTTATTCATATTATAACGCAGTTGATAGCTAGGTTACATCAAATCCTAGAGAAGGTCATAAATATTTTTTTGTTAAGACTTGATGGATTTCAGCAACACACACACACACAACTCCATATGCAATAACATTTGGCCCTCATTACTTAATACATGTCATCCTAAATCCGTCCCTGTCGTACTCACTTGCAACTGACATTGCGGCAGCTAATGAATGCTATTTATGTTACGAGAAAAGGAAACTTATTGTCTACGTAATAGAACACGGAAGTTTCAGGAATGTGCGAAATGCAATGCGAAATTCTGTATAACAAATTCCTCGGTTGCACCTTGCTGTTTGCTTGCACTATCCGTCCATATCATAAAGGCGCATACACCAGTGAAAGTGGCGCCCCCACCCATTTTATTTTATTATTACATTAAGCGCAGGAAGTTTTAAAAATCTATCGTACAGTTTGTGGTATTATAAATTATTTATTAATGCCTCTGTAATAGTTTCATTTTGTAAAGCTTAGGCAGAGATACGAATATGCTCTTTTTGGCCACCAAACTCTATTTTCGCATCTCTTCCTAAACTATAGAAGATATAACTAAGCTATCTATCGTACAGTTTGTGGTAATAGATACCACAAACTGTACGATAGATTTTTAAAATTTCCTATTTTAAACGTAATAATATGATAAAATAGGTGACGCTTTCATATTGGCTCCTGTATGCGCCTTAAGAGTGTGCAATAACGCTGCTGCTTCGAGATGGATTGCGAGCGGGATGACAAGATATGGTTTTCTCGCGAGTGAGAAGTACAGGGCAGAGACGCGCATCGAATTCTCTGTACGTTTCAACTGTTTTGCCTAATTACATGTTAATGAAACATCCAATCGAAAAATTAAAAAACATAACTAAAGAAATACTTCTAGGTTTCTTAGCAAAACCAAAACCGAAGAAAAAAGGTGTGCTGTTCCTGAGATAAATAGCAAAATGTGTGCAAAATTTTGTCTATATCTATTTTTAAAAATAATAAACTATCAAGAAAACTTGCGCCAATCGTGTTTTTAAAACACGCAATTCAAGATAAAAGATCGAAGTAACATTTCTCTAAATATGAAGGTGTTAGCTTTCACAGATCGATAAAAAACGATTTTGAAGTACAATTTCAAAGTAAATTGCTTATGGCACACTCTTAAACTGCATCCCCTTTCACAGATCGATAAAAACGATTTTGAAGTACAATTTCAAAGTAAATTGCTTATGGCACACTCTTAATCCTTATTCTCTAACCTGATGCGCAAAATACGAGACAGTCACATCAGCATCCTAGGGACTGCGGCAGAGAGACTATCATTTCCACTCTGGAAGTACCTACCATGGGGGGGGGGGTGATAGATAAATAGAGATAGAGAAACATTTATTGAACAACACCACTACAACACAGAACAGATTAGTATAAGTAGTAATAGTTAAACAGGCAATCGCTATGAAACGAATCGAAATTGAAAGATTAGTAGGGAAAAATTGGAAACATATCAAGTGAGATATCAAACGCATATGTCAAACTCATACCCTCCCTACACACATTTTCGAAGTGCCATAAAATGCATTTAAATATCACGATCGATTAATTGAAGATGTGGTTTATTAGCCCAATAAAAGGGTGTAATACCTTATTGTGTAGATTAGTTCTAATTTGTTTATTTGATTTGATTGTGAATTTCTTTGTAATAGGTTACCTTATCTTATTATACAATTTTAAAAGTTTCTGGACTTCGGCAGACCTATATGCTGATGATGATCATGTCGTCTACTCCATCATTGTCATCACAGAATTCAGCACACAGATACCACAGTTAGGTAACGATAATTTTCCACTTATTTATATAAATTCCCTGCATTTTGTTCTGACACAGAAATCTAACAAAGGAGACAGTAGAAATACTTGTATATGAGCGAACACTTTAAAAGGAAAGAAGTAAGGAACCTCTTGGTCCTTCATTGACTGAATTTAAGAAGAATATCAGAAGTATTATTCTCCCCAACCCATGTGTTTTATTAGTGTTTAATTTGTATAAATAGCTATTCTAAGCAAAAAGCTACATAGCTACATAGTATAATACTGATACATACTACAAAGCTACTACAAAGCTACTACAAAGCTACATAGTATAATACTGATACATTTGTATATCTAATAAAACTTACTAAAATGCTTGACTTGAGGATCTCAGGATAATTTTAAAATATTTTGTAACCTACCTACTACTTAAGTTTAAGAATTTGTTATTTTACTTTTCATTATATCTTGATACTTTATCCGTCCAGTTAAAAAAAACACATGATAGTTTGTTCTCATTCTGTTATTGTGCTCGCTGAGACCTTCTAAATTATAGAGTCACATATATTTAAGAACCATATTACGTTTTACAAATTACGTTGTCTTATTTTAAATAAATTAAATAAATCACACTGGCTTACTCTTGTAGCTTAGAGATTCACAATTGTTTTTGATCTGAGACACAAGACTCTGCGGGCATCTTGGTTCTGATCTGTCTCTCGCAAGCAGAATCGTGTTCGTTGAGCACAGTTTCCACTTCGTCATCATCGTCAACTGGGGCTGCGAAATGTCTGCACTGTGCTCCGATAAAAGACAAACCCAACATATATAAAGATCGACACAGTCTAACCCCTTTATTCAAAATGGTCTGCTAACATAAAACAGCTGCTAAGTAGTGTAATTTCTCAGTCTGACATAAGTCAATAGAAGAAGACAGAGCGAGATTTAGCAGTGTGCTAAGTTAGCAGACTATTGATTTATTTATTAGATTGTGATTATGAATAAATAGGGATAGAATTTCACCACTTCCACTTTTGCTCGTCAATTCATCTGAATTGACCATCAACCTCAACTTCAACAGCCTGTATTGGTCTACTGCTGGACCAGCAGGGGTATTTCAATTAATTCGATTCGTTTTCGAAGCGAAAACGTCAGATTCGAATTTGAATTCTATTCCGAAGGAACTTTAGAACGCTATTTTGATTTGTCGAAAGTTTCCGATATCGATTCCGATGGCCATTCCGAAGAATATACAGGGTGGGGAAAAATTTGACATTTGTCAAAAAAAACAAGTTGGTCTTAATCGACTTTATTTCCAACCAGGATAACTTTTCCCAAAGTAACATACCAAATCAAACCGTAAGGTTTGAAATAATTAAAAAAAACAATACCCATACATTTTCTATGAAAAAAAGAGTAGGTAAGTGAAAACAAAAATGTCAGTCATTCAATGATTCTTAATTTAAACTCGTATGTAACTACTTTTTAAGTTGGTAGGCTAATTTTGAAGGGATCTCAGGAATTAACTTTTTACTTTTTTTTTAATTAAAAATCCGTTGGAAGTGGTACTCGTATTCGTGTACCACTTCCAATTTTGCTGCTCGTCAATTCAGATGAAGCAAAAGTCCCTGCAGGCTTCCCCCTGATATGCCCTTATTGGCGTTTATCACATGGGGGGTAGTGCCCATAATCCCCACGCTGCTGGGCATGTGGTTGGAGGTCGCAGTTCGGTGGTAGAATTGTTCTGCACGGGGCGCTGCTGCCCGCCCCCCCGTGGATGGATATCCACATGTGGATGAAGTGATCTTAGTCGCCTCTTACGACACCCACGGGAAGAGATGGGGTGGTGACATTACAGAGCTGTAAGTGTATCACTTATGCTATTTTCGTTATAAAATGAATTAATAAAAATTAAAAGGAAATAAACCAATGACTTACTGATTTAGTATATGTGATACGAATAGGTACACCTGATTTGAACAGCTGTTGTCCTCCAAAAATATACCACTGTATTTCAGTGTAGCTACTGCTTGTGGGTACCAAAGCAATACTGTGGTGTTGCCAACTTGCGG
The DNA here is from genome assembly GCA_955876795.1 of Eupithecia tripunctaria. NCBI lineage: Eukaryota > Metazoa > Arthropoda > Insecta > Lepidoptera > Geometridae > Eupithecia > Eupithecia tripunctaria. The sequence goes on from OY041621.1 coordinate 4,547,747, forward strand.
CTTCCGTTGGCCAATCCCGCTTGTTTGCTAGTATTTATATTTCCTTATATTTTTTCTTGTAATAAAGCGCCTGGTTATGTTGTGTAAACTGTGATTATTATCTTATAACCTATTTAAACCTATTTATTTAGGTTCAAAAGTTTGCTAATTACCTATTTTAATTTTTAAGTTATGGAACTTGAAAAAATCAATTCCCCCTGTAGGTACGTTCTGCTAGAATTCAATGCCCAGTTTAGGCATTGGATTCTAGCAGAACGTACAGGGAGCCTACTCGTATAAGCCGAAGTATCGAATTAGTTTTCATGCAAATGCAATATTAATGTCAATGACCTATGCAAAGATTTAGCACAAAAATGATTCAGAAACTACGATTTTCGTTTTCAGAGTAGGTTTCCAAGAGTTCCTAAAAGAATCGGAGTGACGATCTCAATTTTTATGATTTTTCTATTACGTGTTTTAAACGTCATAATGGGTCTTATCATTGATTGGGGGTAATGCCATAATCCCCTCATGTGACATGCGTGTTAGCATCGGAGTGCGGGGATTTGTGCAGGACAATTCTCTTGCAGGAATCACTGCTGCCTACCCCTGGTGGATATCCCTCAGTCGCCTCTTACGATGCCCGCGGAAAGAGTGGTACAAATTCTATGCCGGCACCACACCAGCTTACTTATTGACAATTTCTGTCAAAGTCAAAGTCAAAGTCAAATCGTTTATTTCTTTAGACTTACAAAATAAGTTCTTAGACAAGTCAAATTTTTACTATATAAACAGCTTGATAAATAGTTATTACTATCAACAAGAAATAAGGTGCAATTGACTTTAATTCACTTCAATTTTTTGTCCACTAGCGGAAGAAGTGAAAAAGAAACCACTAGCAAGTCCATCGCTTATCAACTAATACAATCTTAGGATAACTAAGTCTAACTGGTCTTACATACTATTGTCTGTATGGAACTGGGCGACATCCGGCCAAGCGTTAACATCATTTACGTAGTCATCTACGGAGTAATAGGCTTTCTTGATAAGATTTCGTTTTATGTACAGTTTAAATTTACGAATAGGGAGCTCAGTTGCTTCAGATGGAAGCTTATTATAGAATCTTACGCAATTGCCCACAAATGATTTCCCTACCTTTCGTAATCTATATGATGGGATGTGTAATTTGTTCTTGTTTCTTGTATTTTTATTGTGAACATCACACCTTTTCATAAAGTTATCTCTGTTTTTGTGTGTATACATTAGATTTTCATAGATGTATTGCGATATTACTGTTAAAATATTTATTTCTTTAAATAATTCCCTTAACGAGTCTCGTGGATTTAATTTATAAATAGCGCGTACCGCCCTTTTCTGAATAACAAAGATAGTCTGGATGTCAGCTGCCTGTCCCCAAAGCAAAATACCATAAGACATAACACTATGGAAGTAACTGAAGTAAACTAACCTAGCTGTATCTTCATCGGTAATGTATCTAATTGTTCGAACCGCATACGCTGCTGAACTAAGTCTGTTCGCGAGAGCATCAATTTGCGGTCTCCATTGAAGAGAGGAATCAATATGTAACCCTAGGAAAACAGTTGAGTCTACAAGGTGAACAATCTCATCCTTTAGCATTATCTTAGTTGGGAGCTCTCTTACATTTGGTAACATGAATTTTATGCATTTGGTTTTTGAAGCATTGAGTAAGAGGTTATTGGCGGTGAACCAATCTAGTATTTGTGAAAGAGAATTATTTACATCGTCATAATTATGTTTATTTCTGTCAACTTTAAAAATCAATGAAGTATCATCAGCAAATAAGACTATATCACAGAGATCTTTTGCTAGAAATGGGAGATCATTTACATATACTAAAAATAGAAAAGGACCCAATATTGATCCTTGCGGGACTCCTAAATCGATTTTTGATCCCCTAGATCTTTCTTTACCAATATCTACTTTTTGGACTCTATCAGATAAATATGATTGCATAAGGTCCAGTGCCTTGTTTTGAATTCCATAATGTCTTAGTTTATTTATTAATGTACCATGATCAACGCAATCAAAAGCTTTAGAAAGGTCACAAAATACACCAATAGCGTTTTTCGCTTTATCCCATGCATCCAATATGTGCTTTAATAGAACTGTACCAGCATCAGTTGTCGATCTACCCTTGGTGAAGCCAAATTGATTTTTATGTAACAATCTATTGAGGTTGAAGTGAGAGGACAACTGTGTGAGAATAATTTTTTCAAAAACTTTACTCATTGCAGGAAGTATTGAAATTGGCCTGTAATTGGCCGGATCAGTGTGGCTACCTGATTTATAAAGAGGAACCAGTTTACTATATTTCATGAGATCAGGGAAAACTCCTGCATCAACACAACTATTGAAAATGTAAGCCAAGTACGGAGCAACTTCCTTAATAATAGAACTCAGTACTTTGGTTGAAATACCCCAAAGATCCTCAGTATTTTTGATGTTAATTGACTTAAATGTTTTCACAATAATTAGCGTTTACATGACTAAATATAAAAACCTCGGTACATTTATCTACAGATGATTCTAATAATTTAACCGCGATTGAAGGTGAGGAGTTTAGAGACCGGGTAACAACTTTAGGAATATCAGAAAAGAATGAATCAAAAGCATCGGCAATATCTTTATCGTTTACAAGTATTGAATTATTAATTTTTAACCTTATTTCTCTTTTTCGTGACTTAGATTTACCAGTTTCGTTATTTATAAGTCTCCATGTTGCTTTGATTTTATCAGATGAGTTTACAATTTTTTTCCTCAAAAACAGGCATTTCGCTGTGTTACAGACTTTTTTAAATGTTTTTGAGTACTTTGTTAAATACAAAAGAAACGCAGGATCATTTAACATAGCTTCTCTAGCACCATAAAGATCATATAGTCTATTCCTACTTCTATAAATACCGGGAGTGGCCCAATCGGTAAATCCGACCCTGTCCCTAACTGTGCATGTTTTATATTTAAATACTTCGCTGTGTTCTTTGTTTATAACACTTAAAAGTTTGGCAAAAAGATCATTAGGGTTATCGGAACAAGTTATATTAGCTACTGCTAGTTCCACTTGACTTTGAAAATTCTTAATACGGCTCTCTGTAATAGGCCTATAGGTATATTTCTCAACTTTGTTTTTATCGTTAAGATTATAACTAAAATTAACACTCTGACCATAGTGGTCTGATTTGAAATGTTTGATTACTGCTTTGTTGGTTGGAGATAGACTGCAATAAATATTATCTAAACAAGTGGCAGATGTTAGGGTTACCCTAGTAGGATCATGAAAAAGATGTCGTAAACTAAAGCATTTGAATAAATTAAGCAGCCTATCGGCGAGGGGATTCGCTAAAATATCTATATTAAAGTCGCCACAAACAATGAGATCCTTTCTACATGAAAATAATTTCAGCAAAACCTCTTCCATAGTACATTCAAAAGCTACTTGATTTGCGTCAGGAGGGCGGTACACGCACACTATGATGTGTCGCTCCAGTTCCACACAAGAAAGTTCAATAGTCCTCTCAATAGTGAGGTTTACAATATCTTTACGTTCTTTACATTTAAGACTATTTTTAACTATAATCAAAGAGCCACCACGTATTGCAGCTTTTCTTTTATAGGAACTTGCAAAACAATAGTTATTATAAAAGGGCAGTAACTGATTTTTTACAATCCAGTGTTCTGATAAGCACATAACATCTACATTCAAATAATTCAAAAATAATTCTAATTCTAGGATTTTGCTGGGTAAGCCTTGTATATTCTGATGGACTATATGAAATGAATTTTGCTTTCCCGTTGTCGCTGTGGTCAGTTTAAATTTGTATTTACTGACACAATAGCTTTAATGCCCTCATTAGTACTGCTACTAACTATATAGACAGGCTCGTCAGGTAACTGCGTTATACTATTTATAACGGGATCAAAAATATTATATGCTAACAATTTAGCAATGTTCAGTTTGTTTTTTTTGCTTAGGTACATTGTATCCTTAATCAAAAAAGTATTACTAATAAAGTTATTAGTATCAAAAAATAATACATCACTATGACGACATGTCATGTTGTACATCAGCATGTTATTTTTACATATATTGTCATTTTGAATTGATGTCAATGACTTTGAGTAAGGAAAGGAGCAAATAATAAGTTTCCCTAGTCCATTCTGTACCTTTCCCAGAAGTACTTCAACTAGCCTAATCAACTGTGACCGTTTCACACAACTTTCACCAAGCTGAACAATTAAAGTTGTACTCTTATTCAGAGAGTCATCTTGCTGAATGCTATCGGTAATTATATTTATGTTGGCATTTGGATAGCAATTGTTAACTACATTTTGCGCCAGCAAGCCACTCAGCATTAAACCCATGCCAGCACCCAAACCATCTGAGTATATTATAGTCTTCCGGGTATATTGACTGTGGTCTGGATCTAAATCTTTAACTGGAGATGGCGCAGTTTGAGCTGACGGGCACCCCGTAGTGGGGGTTGGAGCTGTGTTGCTGCTAGAGGCACCACAGTGGTTCTTGAGCGAAGGTGAGGGCGGCGCCAGCATCGCGGATGGTAATAACAGCGGTAACTGGGACACTACAGCACCATCTTCAGTTAAAGAGTTTGTGGTACTCTCAAGATTAGTTTGAGTGCTGCTGTGCCGTACTTCAGAATATACACTATCATTACTTACAATTTGTAACATTTTTTGGTAGTTTTCATTGGCATCTTCTTGGGCTCGTTTATATTTACAGGTAACATCATGAAGTGCCCTTTCTAAATTAACTATTTCTTCTGCCATATAGTTTAAATCTTTAGAATTACGTCCTAATAAACTATAACAAGAGTCCAATTCTTCTTGTAAGTTACATCTAGATTTTTCCTTGCTCAATTTTGCATTATTGAGAAGTTGTTTCTGTTTTTTAATTTTTCTTTCAGATTTCCTAATGAAGTTACTTAACTTAACATATTTTTTAATTTTATTAGTCCCTTTCATGACGGGTGTCTGGCTGTGACTATGGCGACATGGTGTACTGAGATCCACATTTGACATGTTAATATCTGTAGATAAAAGTTCTGTTCGAAGATCTAAACTAGAAATACTAGTCGCTGAAGTCAACGGCTTACACTCTAATTTATCAAATTTTATTCTACACTCTGAAAGCTCTTGCTGTAAGTCTTTGTTTTGCTGCAACACCAGTTCATACGATTCGTGGCAATTGTCCACGGAATGCAAGCATGCATTCAAACGGTCGACTTCTGACAGTGCATCTTCATGGTGAGCATGGAGTTCAGCGAGTTGTCCCTTGAGTGGTCATGTTTACATTTTCTCGAAGTGTGGGTTTGAAAGATAGATATTATCATAAATAATTTTTATACTTTGCTACACAGCCAGATAATTTGTGAAAACAAATACTGATAAGATCCATTTTATGTATGTATTTATTTATAGAAATAATCTACTGTATATAAAAGTTCTCGATAGATAATGTCCAGGATCTAAAGAATCATCCCAATCTATAAAAGATTTGTATGAAGTCGATGTAGCTAAAATGGGTACCGAAGTGGTACCGAATATCAGACAACTTTGATAAAAAAAATTGATTGAATATTTTCCCCAAATACAAGCAAATATTTGCTTAAATGGAGGATAATCAAATCATGGTTGTTAAAAAAGGTACTGCAATAATAAAAAAAGATTTTATTATTTTATTATATTCATTTGATACGTCATACGAAAATGAAATGGTAGTTCTCAAAATAAGGAGTTAGATAGATATATAAGTGACTTCTCAAATTTATGCTATCAATAATTATTTACCATTGTAAATTTAATCCCTGACTTGATATTATTAATATATTCCCCTTGATTCTGAATGTAATTTAAACATTAAGTCAACACATTGAATTGTTATTCCCTGGATCAATACATTTTCATTTCTAATTTTCCGGTGGAACCGACATTTTATTTTATAATTTCTTGATTTACATTCAGATTTATGTTATTTTCGGGTTTAAGCAATTTAAATTTCTAATTTTATTCAGTTTTTAAAGATATGTGCCACTAGGAGTTCCATCGGGCATCGAATCCAAAAACCAATTATAAATGTAAACCTTCGAAATACAGGACCCGAACTGACGTTAAGTTTTTTATTATTAAACAATTACTTCGTCGTTTTATTTTTTTTCTTATTTATCCCTTTTAGGCTCATACCCGAGTTAATATCACAGGGCCACCCTATCTTATCATATAATTTTACGTTTAACATAGGAAATTTTTGAAGGAATGACTAAGGGAATGATTTCCGATAGAAAAATATTTCCCCCGTAAAACTTAAAAAAAATAAGGTACAATTAAGAAGTTCGAATTCGGTTTTCGTTATAAACAATTTAATTTTATATTAGATACTAAAAATTATTCAAGAATTTTTATAAAGCCGTCCGAACGTAATAGAAACGTACAAATACCTGAAAGAAAAATAGATACGTAAGTGCGCATCCTACCCATCTAAAAACAAACACTAGCCAATAAACCTAAGAGTTTATCTACAAATTAACTCTAGCTATAAAACGCTTAGAAAGGAGAAATGTTTTCTAGCAAGCTTCGCTCAGACAGTCGCCTACTCGTTAGAATCAATAGTGCCTATGAATGACAATGTGGCCTCGAACGAAAGTACTTTTACTATACTCTGCGTGACCTGGGTAGGTTATATTGAGTAGGGTAGCTGGGGACAGAGAAATCAGATGCCTAGGTAACCCAGATAAATACCTACCTTGTCTATTTATAGACTTTAAGGTGCTTTTCAACTAGATTTCGGCATTCCACACGCGTGGAGAAATATTCGACCACACAGCAAAAAATCGTGCATTCGGGCTTAAGGTCGTATCTGTAGATACATTTACAGTAGTGGTGAAATGGCTTTACATAAGCTATTCTGTCTGTCATCTTATGCCGTGAATATATTTTTATTTTATTTTTCGTCACACTAACAAAACTCGTAAGAAGTTTAAAAGTATCTGCTATACGTATATATCTATCTATACTCATATTATAAAGAGGAAAGATTTGATTGTTTGTTTGTTTGTTTGCATGGAATAGGATCCGAAACTACTGAACCCATTAAAAAAAATCTTTCGTCATTAAAAAGCTTACTTTTTAGGTGGCATGCTATATATCCCGGAATTGCCACGGGAACGGGAACTACGCGGGTGAAACCTTGAGGCGCTGCTAGTATAATATTAACTTTTCCAAGGGATACATAAACTTAGATGTTCGTTATTACTCGTAGTTTCTCGATGAGTACCGAATTCATCACTGTAATGTGTTAAGGCGCATACCCGAGCCAATCTGACAGCAATTCCTATTTTAATAGTTTAGGAGGAGATGCAAAAATAGAGTTTGGTGGCCAAAATGCGCAACTTCGTATCTCTTCCTAAGCTTTACAAAATGAAACTATTACAGAGGCATTAATAAATAGCTTATAATAGATACCACAAACTGAACGTAGGATTTTTAAAAATTCCAATAATATAATAAAATATAATAATAAGATATAATAGTTGGGGGCGCCACTTTCGCTGGTGTATGGGCCTTAAAATGAGTAAATAGTTTGACAATATTTTTAACAACTTACGTTGGAATGTACCTACATACTACCTACCAACCTTTATAGTATAAACTACTTATTCTTTACTTTAGAGACTAATGCTGACCGACAAACTGAAATGAGGTTTATGTCAGCTTTAAAAAATGACCTAGGAAAGTAGTAGTATGTGTAGCATAAATAAATGACAAAAAAACATGCAAATCTGCGGCCCGAAGTTAGTTCCAATACAAACTGCAGTCTCTGTGTTCACACTGATCTACACAGCAATGCATTCGCAGTTGGCTGGGTGCCGGACGCAGTGGCTTAGTCCACTGCACCATTGACCCTTAGGGTAACTATGAAGGTCGGGACACAATAACCCTATAGGGCTCCACTGGGTCTGCCTGCATCAGGCCAGGCGTCTACTCCGAAAAATAATATCGATTTAAACCTAGAAAAAAAGGACTTAAAATTGACGTTTCTAGATAAAAACCTTTGTGAGCAGAGAAAGTGATGCCGGCGTAGAATTTGCACCACTATAACTCTAACGGGTAACTAAGGATATCATCCGGAGTTGCACAGCAGCACCTCTTGCAAAAATTCTACTCGTACCACTTCACTGCGATCCTCAACCCGCATGCACAGCGTGGATCATGGGGGCATTGTAAAGAACTTAATAATGCAAATATTTCCTAAAGACTACCCCTAAAACATTCAAAAATCCACCTCCTACCGATTTCTGGACCCTTGGTATGATACCAAAATCTACTAGGCTGCAAACCTCATTAGAAATCAATAAAGACCCCGTCACCTACGGTTAAATATACTTATTATTTTATTCGTTGCTCTTCCCAGAATCAAAACAAAGAATCGAGGACAAAACACAACTATCATAGTGAACTTACTTCGTCACTAGGCTAGGCCAGGCCTGGAGCTAGGAAAGTGCATAGACAATACTGACGTGCCTAGAGTTTTAACCATAGACAAGAGGGAGTGCATCGCATAACAACGCTTGACCTCGAGTGAAATGTTATTCAAGTTCTAATAATCCCATGACATAATGTAGCAGAAATAATCTACGGAAATAGATAACCTAGGCTTTTTTGTGCTCTTGGAAAATTTCATGGTGGCACGTTGACTAGTGTCAACTTTTTTTACATTGTTGAATTGCAAATCACGCTACGAATTTCATAAGTTTTGCATTTTTATGTTTACTTGAACGAATGGCAACTACACGTTCCTTTTTCAAATAAAAAATTGCGTACCTATAGCCCAGTCAGATTATAAACATAGTAAAATAAAAGTTATACTCATCTTATGTTTTCCCTTTTCAAAAATATTAACTATTTCAAGATTATTTATTTTAACTATAAGTACTTACTATATCACTATTATATAATTTCTCGTCTCGCTCCATAATAGTTATTAAACAGTTAATGAACAAACTCCTATTCCCCGCGGAGTGAAGGGCCTGGTGACCTGTACCACAGGTTTTTTTCTAAAACCTATCACAGGCACCAGTTCTCTCACAAAACAGGTAATTAGCAGATAGTATAGTTATTAGGACACACAGGTGGATATAGTTTTACAAAAAGTTTGCATTATATACCTACTCGTAACTAGGCCTTTAACTAGGTTCCTACTATAGTGTCCTTTAGTTTTTAGTTATAAGCACCTATTGTGAGAGACGAATAAATGCTTTATTATTATTATTATCTCTGAATTATACACTTTAGTAGCAGTGAAAAATCCCAACTCACAAGGTAGAACAACAGGAAAATGGCCGAGAAAATCAAAGATTGCAAAAAACGGCTACATTTGTCAAGATTTCAACAGTTGCTCAATAAAATATATATATGCGCAAATTTTCAGTAATAACTGCATTCCATTTGTTCCAACAAATATCAAAACCAAACTCATAAACTAAAATGGGGAAATTAAAGAAAAACAGCAAAGTATGATGATACGTTATATTACATAAAGATGGTACCTACAGTAAATGCGTGGCAATGTAATTTGCACTAACCCGTGAAAATCCATGGAAAATGCGAATAAATACCATCTGAATTCAAAGTCCCATTTTCTTAAGTGATTCATTACTTTGCTAAGTAGTAATTTCCCTTCCCTAAATAGAAATGACTTGCAAATTGTATTAAATAGCCACAAACGGATGTTACACGTTTGACTGACGTGCACTGAATGTCTCCTGGGTTCTGATAACCCGTGAGAAAAGTAAGGAAATGGGTTTTACTGGAATTTTCTTAATATTCATTTTCATAAAATATTAACTTTATACCTAAATTTTGGTTTTAGTTGCACAAAAATCTGCACGCAATGGACTGATACATAATTTTTGGATGGGTCTCCAACCAACAAATAAGTAATGTTTAATTTCATTATGAGCACTCTATGCTCGAAGGGATGCGGTACGCGCGCGTCTAGAACCGCACTCGCTCTGAAGATGTCCCTCGTTAAGGGATGAAACGTTGGTGTTCTTCCAACACAAACAAGGTTCGTAGTTAACCCGCTAACATTCATAATGAATTCGTCAAACTATGAAAGTTTCTAATGTATAATTTAATTCTATTAAAATAAAACAACGTGTGTCTCGTTAATCACCATAGACAACTATCAATTTATTCAGTAAGGTATTTACAAAAGTACGCCATAGATGGCGGCACCAGTTCACATTGTAGATATTTACAACACCCCCACTATATCTAATAATGTGGTCACACTACATTTTAAATATCCTGAACACCTAGTTTATCCAAAAAATAATAATGCTTATTAGCACATAAACTTTTGGTAAATAAGTCAGCGGGCATTTCAGCTGTTGGCAAATACTTAACATTTACAATCTTGTCATTTACACAATCCCTACAAAAATGATACCGAATATCAATGTGTTTGGTTCTTTTGTGGAACACTGGATTTGCAGTCAGCTTTAATGCGCTCTGATTATCATTATAGACATCAATAGTGTACATTTTATTTGTTATCTCATACTGTAGGTTCCTTAAATAAACAGATTCTTTACAGGCTTCAGTCAATGCCATGTACTCTGCTTCACTGCTGGACAAGGCAACAGTTTTCTGTTTTTTTGTTTCCCATGAAATTACACAGCCCGACAATGTAAAACAGAAACCTGTGTATGATTTCCTATCAATACTGTTACTACCCCAATCAGCGTCAACAAACCCTTCTACCACTGAGTTTCTATTAGCAGTATACTTTAACCCATGCTGTTTGGTATGTTTTAAATACCTTAATATACGTTTAACATAAGAACAATGTTCTGTACTATAGCAATTATTAAATTGACTCAAAAATCCTACTGTAAACGCTATATCAGGTCTGGTAAGTACAGCTAGATACATGAGACATCCTATTATCTGTTGATAAGGGAATCCTTCTACATTATTCTCATTTTTAGAGACATGAAATTTGGTCTCCATTGGAGTTTGAACAGTTTTACATTGACTCATATTGAACTTATTTAACAACTGATCAATATAATCTTCCTGACTTAATGATATTGTTTTCTCAGATTTGTTTACTGTAACATTCACACCAAGACACTTCTTTATTTCTCCCAAGTCCTTTATTTTGAAATGACCAGCAAAAGTATCTTTCAAGTAGTTAGTCTCTTTACTGTTATTGGAAAAAATAAAGAAATCGTCCACATACAGTGCGACAATAGTTTTCGATTTATCCTGTATTTTTAGATACATACATGGTTCTATCTTAGATTTAATATAACCAATTTTTAACAAACATTCATCTACTTTCTTGTACCAGGCTCTCGAAGATTGTTTAAGGCCATATATTGCCTTTTTTAATTTAAGGACTTGACCACCTTGTACCGATTCAGGGAAACCCTTAGGTATTTTCATATAAATATTCTCTTCAAGATCACCGTTCAAGAAAGCAGTTGTTACATCAAGATGCCTTATATCAAGACCTAGTTGAACAGACAGAGCAAATAACAGTCTCAGAGTGGTATGTCTCACTACGGGAGAAAAGGTGTCTGTATAGTCTATACCTTCGATTTGCGAAAAACCTTTAGCCACTAAACGCGCTCGAAATCTCACTTTATTTTCTATATCATATTTCTTACATAGCACCCACTTGCACTGCACAATTCTACTGTCTTGTGGAGCATAACACAACTCCCAAGCATCATTTTCCTTGAATGACTTCAACTCCTCAGCCATAGCCATCCTCCATTGATCCTCTTCTGGTCCATTCAACGCTTCCTTTAGAGACAAACCTGCTACATCATCATAGGTATTCTCATCCATACATAGATTTGAAATATGATACCAATCTGGTTTCTTCCGCTCTCGCGTGGGTCTAGTACTCGTAGTTTCGAGAGAAATTATCTTTTTGTCTTCATCATTACTGGGTTCAAATGTCTCATCACTCACATCTACGTATGTGTCATCCGAGCTGTCTGTGTTATCTTGACTCATTCTGGATTCCGGTGTTGGTGGGTTAGATTCTTTCATGTTAACATCTTCATCCCCCACTGAATCAAAACTCTGATCTTGAACTTCTATGAGACATTCAGGTTTTGATTCCTGCTCAACTATAATCACATCTCGACTGGTCAACACAGTCTTCTTTTCTGGATTGTATAGTCTATATCCCTTGACGTTCTCTGGATATCCAATGAGTATACATTTATCTGACTTCTTGTCCCACTTCTTTCGCTTTTCTTTAGCAACATGGACCATTGCATCACTTCCGAAGATCCTGATATGGCTAATGTCTGGTTTGCTTCCATTCCATATCTCATATGGCGTCTTATTTCCCAATGCTGCAGCCACACTCCGATTCTGCAGATAGACGGCTGTATTGGTAGCCTCACCCCAGAATGCTTTACTTAGGTTGGCGTCAAAGAGTAGGCATCTAGCCTTTTCAACAATTGTGCGATTGAATCTCTCACACAATCCATTCTGTTGTGGAGTATACGGATTTGTCTTTTGGTGAATCACACCAGCATTGCACAAATACTGATTGAATTCCTTATTACAGTATTCTAGCCCATTGTCACTTCTTAATACTTTGATCGTCTTCTTTGTCTGATTTTCCACTTGAGCTTTGAATTCCTTGAAATATTTCAATGCCTCATTCTTGTGTTTCAGAAAATAAACAAACGCCATACGGCTATGATCATCCACAAATAACAAAAAGTATCTCGATCCACCCAAGGATAAATTTTCCATAGGGCCACAGATGTCCGTGTGCACAATTTCTAGCAAGTCACTACTTCTGTGATTAGTACTCTTGAATGGAAAGCGGCACTGCTTACCTTCACAACAAGTAGTGCATGAAGACTTGCTTATATTCATTTTATCTTCAATAGACATACCATGCACAGCATTCTTCATCTGGTTCAAATAGTCTTTATTTATATGTCCTAATCTGCGATGCCACGTGATTCCAGACACGACTGATGCAGCTAGATGTACCTGGTTTGATAAGTTAACCTTGTACACTCCATTGACTAACAATGCTGTAGCTACTAACTCATTCTTCTTGTTGTATATAGAACAACCGATGTCCGAAAATGATACTTTGTTTCCTTTTCTTATGAGTTCGCTAACAGATAGCAAGTTCGTTGTCATACTTGGTACACAAAACACGTCTTCTATCACGATGTCGTAATCCGTAGTTTTGGTAACAGTCGTAATTTCCACATCGCCAGAACATAAAACTGACAACTTTTCACTGTTTGCAACAACAATTTCCTTCTTTTGCTCATAGGATGCATTTCTGACCCAACTTTCGTTAGCTGTTAGGTGTACACTGGCTCCTGAGTCGACATACCATTCGTTTTTATGAAAATTTCCACTCATGAACACTGCGCTAAATGCATTAGACATTTTATTCTTGTTTGATGAGTTATTTTCGTTATTTGTACATTGGTTTTTGTAATGTCCTTGTTGTTTACATCGGTAGCATTTCACGATCTTCTTGACGTTAGATTTTGACTTTGACGGATCTGTGCTTGCAACATTGACATTTCTTTGTACCATAGACGAATTGGTACCTGTCTTTTTAGTGAACTTTGAACGAGTCGCGACGAACGCGCCGCTAGCTTCATCCTGTTCTGTCACTGACTCCATGTCCAACAATTTTGATTTGATGGAATCTGCCGTAATTGTCATCCCGGAATGCTCGATGGCCATGATCATTGGGGAAAAACGATCAGGCAATCCTGCCAGCAGTAACGATCCTGTCCACTGGTCATTAATCTCGAACCCTGTTCCACTTAGTTTTTGCGCCGTATCGATAATCTGAGTCACGTAGGACGTCATCGAACTGCAATTTTCTAGGCGTATCGAAATTAAATGTCGAAGGAGACTTATTTTTCGTGAAAAGCCGTTGTCATCAAATAATTGTTGCAGTTTATCCCATAACTCCTTTGAAGTTTTCACACTTTTCACATGTACATACAAAGACGGGTCGATTGTCATAATCAATTTTGCTCGGGTTTTCTGGTCGTCTGCAGCTACTATCGCAACCCCTGCTTCTGGTTTCACACAATGGTTCATTCCTTCGAGGATTAGGAAGTTATCTGCCGCGAAACACCATTCACTATAGTTTTCCCGACCCCTTAGCTTGGGTACATTTATTAGGTAGTTGTTAGACATTTTTAAAGATTTATTTGTAAGGGCCCATAACCTATTAAAATAAAACAACGTGTGTCTCGTTAATCACCATAGACAACTATCAATTTATTCAGTAAGGTATTTACAAAAGTACGCCATAGATGGCGGCACCAGTTCACATTGTAGATATTTACAACAAATTCAATAAATCTTAAGATTCAAAGTTCCTTGGTAGTAAAGAAATGTACTTCAGTAAGTAATAAGTTTAAAAAAGTTTAAAAAAAACCTTTTTAGAAGCATTTATCTAGTTTTTCATAATTCAACTGAGTTCGTTTTAGAAGCATTTATCTAGTTTTTCATGATTCAACTGAGTGTGTATCGTTTATATCGTAGTGGGGACAAAAATAATCGATATCAAAAAATCCCACAGATCAACTCAGTTAAGCTGTTTAGTTGACCAATTATACGTCCAGCAGTTTAGTAACTGTACTTCATTGATGTCCATTAAAATGTCACCAAAACTAAACCCTACTAAATTATCAGAACTAAAAATGTTGCGGTCCTATTCATAAAGGTAGAAATAAAAAGGCATGACTTCATTTTTAGTGATTGTAACTTGATATTGTTAGTTTTATTGGTGTTAACTTCTTTGGTGGAAATAAAATAAAATAAATAAATAATGTAGGACAAATCACACAGCATTATATATGTATATCTTAGTCCCAAGCTAAGCTTGTGTTATGGGTACTAGATAACTGATATATTATATATAATACAATACACTACATAGATAGATATTTTTTTATTATACATAGAAAACACTCGGAACGCCCTGAAAAAAAATCTGCAGATCGTAAATACATTTGTCCCGAGGCGGGAATCGAGCCCGCAACCCCCTGCGTCGCAGATACAATACACTACATAGATAAATATTTTTTTATTATACCTACATAGAAAACACTCAGAACGCCCTGAACAAATTTTATCCCGAGGCGGGAATCGAGCCCGCAACCCCCTGCGTCGCAGGCGGACCTTCGCCCACCACGCCACAAGGTCGTCAAATGGCAAGCTAGTAAAATGCCTATGCACGCCGCTCCGTCCTTGTAACGTGCATTACTCACTGATGGTGAACCGATGGAATAGCTAAGCGCATCCTGTCCTATTTTCTATTAATAGGGGCAGTGGACAGTGTCAAGAGCAAGACACTAGTGTCTTTTATTTTATTGATATATATACTGGTACTTAATAGATACTTTGCGGAAACCACATCACGCTAACAAATCACACTAGTATTATAAATGCGAAAGTTTGTATGGATGGATGTTTATTACCGCTTCACGCCAAAACTACTGAACGGATCTGGCTGAAATTTTGCATACAGGTCATTCTTATCCCGGAATCAAATGCGCCCAGCGTCTTCGCACGCGTTTAAAGGTGATTTCTATCGCTTGGGAACTGATTTATGGGATAAAAAGTAAGATACCTAGATTAAAAATACCTATAATTGTGTAAAATTTCAGCCCGATCCATTTAGAAGTATAGGCGTGAAGAAATAGGCAACAAATATCTATCCAAACTTTCGCATTTAATTTAGTGTGATAAAAGCCGTGGCTGACCGTGTGGTGCAGGGTTAGAATTTGCACCCCCTGGCTCTACCCGCGGATGTCGTAAGAGGCGACTAAAGGATATCCACCGGGGCCAGCAGCGCCTTCTGAAGAACAATTATGATACCACTGAACTGCGACCCAACCCGCATGCCCAGCGTGGGGTTATGGGCATTAAGGCTCTAATAAGGAGGAGGCCTGCGTCCATCAGTGGACTAATATAGACTGTAGATATCAGTTATCTAGTAGATACTCAGGTTACAGAATACAGATCATTTATGGCGTACATGGGTCACAATGGTCTTATTTGTATATAAGATATGTAGAGGTACGGTACATGTATTACCTTAGCTTAGGCATGCAAATTAGTTTTCCTTGATACATTTCCACTTAACATTTATACATAGTCAATAATTATAAAAGAAAAACACACTATCCTTACGAAAACTAATAATGAACACTATGTCAACATTGCATCTAATTATCATCCATAACACAAGATCTGCTTGGTTTGGGGCTAGATGATGTGTGAAGTCCAACGATATTTATTTATTTGCTGCTCACTGAATACAATTAAAACAAACTATCCTACATTAATACATAAAGTTTATTCAGCGGAGTCCCTCTCAAAAAATGTTATTTTATGTCTTGTCACAGTAGCAAACAAGGCATTAGCACCATTGATTAATTAAAAAGGGAAGATAGGTTACGTTCTCCCAGCGCTTACTCAAAAATTGGCATGTGTTACAACTACACGCAAACACATACGCTCACAGTTATATTTCCAGTCCTGTGCAGTACAAAGAAGAACAAAGACGGAAAAACGTATCTAAGACCGAAGTGAGACCGAGACAACAATATTTCACGCGAATCACGACCGCCCGTGCCGCCGGTCCGACGGTGATTGAGGTGGGAGCACACAATTTTACACACTATGAGGTTGCCATTTTCGAGAAACTAGTACCTCATCTTCCCTTTTTATTTAATCAATGATTAGCATTTATTTCTTAGTAAGTAAGACCGGAGCTAACGAAATCCCAAACTTGTCCCATAAATCTGTTCCCATGCGACAGTTAAAACGTTCCCATAGAAACAACGCATGGCGTGTATCATAATATTATGTGTACTACCCCGAAGGAGGAGGTTTCAAGAGATCACAATGGTGTACAGTTGTGGGGGTAAAATGATTAAATTTCCTACTTTCAGTTTCCCATACAAAACGTTTTAATTTCCTTGTGCCTAAATCAAGTGACAACCCTGCGCCTGCCTTTGACGCAATGCAATCATCAAAGATTTCTGGACCGAACAGAATAACTTTTAATAACGGAAAGACTTATTTGGTGAAGTTTTTGGTGAGTATGCTGTAGTGGTCACGGCTTAAGAATCGACCGCAACTCAGCCCACGGATGTCATAAAAGTAGACTAAGGGACTTCGCCAGAAGAAAGGCAGCCTTTTACTTCCGTGTATTACATGTAGGTACTACTACTATTAAAATCAGAGTTTGCTGGACATTATTACGCAACATCGCATCACCTCCTAAACTATACAATGAAATGCAAATTGAATCGCCCAGTCAAAACTGCTGAGGTAAAGAACATAAAAAAATACAGGCTGAAGTGAGAAACTCCCCCGTTTTTTAAAGTCGGTTAAAATAGGTGGCGGCGCTAGTTTGAGTCGGGTTAGCACCTTTATAGAAAGATATATAATAGAATACTGCGCCAGTTTTCCATTGCATTACACTAACCACCGAATACCCAAATGCAGCTTAGATTTATGTCTCAAGTCGTGATTATTTGACAATTTTCAATAAAAATCTGTCAAAATTTCGTCATTTGAGACGAGTTTATATTCTGAGTTGCGTATGAGTCTTTGGGGGTAAGATAAATGCATAGGAAATACAATAAATGATTGAGTATTGAGTATAAAGTGGTACTTAAGTATGTCTTAAGTATGGTAAGAATAAACCAGAGAGTTTTAACCACTCAACTCAAATGAGGAAGTATCATTCACCGCGCGGAAAATAGTCGACATCCGGGAAACCGTTTTCTTTGCGGAAGAGAAAGTGCAGGTTCGCTTCCGCGGTCGGCACTACGATCTCGGGACTTTTAGATTTCTAGTTTCAGATGTTTCTTATTACTTGTACATAATTGCTAACATTAAATTTTACTTATACTCTACGTGATTATTTTCTTTGAAATGATTCAGTAAAGCAATATTTTATGGACGTGTCTACGTTAAGTAGGTTTTTATTCACTCAAAAAACTTTATTCGTAAACAAAATTACAATCAAATAATAGAACTTCAAATGAAATTGAGCTAAATGCAGCCTGTTGCCAGACTGTGTAATCAATTTGAGTTTTTTGAAAAAACGAATAGCCTACTTCGACCAGTTTCAAACTAGTTCATCAATACATAATCCCTCGGGAATAAATTTTAAATGGGACCACTTTGGGATTATCTATTTCATATGTATTATTCATTTATTTTTTCTTAATGCACAATATACAAGTAGTTCTGTAAAGGAAAAATAATGGCAAAGACGAGCTTAACCCTAGAAGGAGTTCTCTTCCAACTAACCTTATTATCTTATTATATAACCTTATATAATGGTACATTTGGTACATTTGGTGGTATCCCACGGCTATGCCACATGGAAGAAGAGTAGGTGTCACACCACTCTAATATTATAAATGCGAAAGTTTGGATGGATGTATGGGTGAATAGATGGTTGTTTGTTATTTGTTACCTCTTCACGCCAAAACTACTGAACAGATCTGGCTGAAATTTTGCACACAGGTAATTTTAATCCCGGAATCAAATATAAGCCAATTTTTATCCCATATTTGTTCCCGTGGGATAAAAACCCCCTATAAATGTTTCCATTGGAACAACGCGTGCGAAGCCGCGGGGTGCAGCTAGTCCTAAATATATGTAGAGTATAGAAGATTTTACTGAAAGAAGATTTCATGTCAATTTTAAAAATTTGAACTACAAAAAAGATTTTTGAATAATTGCCGGGAATCGAACCGGCTGAGAGATGGGCTAAACACTAGATACAAATTAAGACGAGTTTTAATCTTTACATAAACATAACATTGTTTTCGATAAAGCGGTCGAAACCACCGGCAGAAACCAATCACTTGTACCTTGTTTCATAGAAATGTTTAGGCGCGAAAAATTACCAACGTCTCACTCTACAATTTTCTTTGCGGAAGGAAAGTTGCGCTTCGTTTCCGCGGTGTAGAGTGGCGCCAATATCAGTGCCACCTCGCTGGTTTGAACCCTGTATTTAGTCTATGGCATAGACTAAATACAGGGCTAATCAGTAATCACAGATATTTAAAGGTATGCGACGTGCGCAGCTCGGATGTCTGTGGGGTCTATGGTTTAAGAACTAATGGTCCGTCTTGATTACCGGGCTACTGGGCCAGGAAAAAATACGTTTTAGATTTTGTAACGCCAAAATTTTATTTCAGCTTGTACCTCTGTCAAATTTTAAACACAATTGTATATTGTTTGTGAATAAATGATTATTTTATATTATTTTAATTATGTAATAGCTAACAGGCTAAGCTGTCTTTCTGTGTTGAAATAGAGCATTTCTTTCTATACTATACAAAGTGACTACAACCTATTTAGCATAACTGAACCTGACTGACAATGGGATAAGTGCTCGTAGCTGACGACGCATCAAAACTAATAGTGGCGCACATCTATATTAACTCTATGGTGGCGCCATTATCTATGCCAGCTTTCTTGTTTTAGCTCTGTGTTTAGTCTATGGTTTTGGAATTAATACGTAAACGCAGTAAGGTTTGTTACAAATCATTGTTTTATGTTTGTTTTGAACGATGTGTTGCATTTTGTATCTGGCTGAGGTTTGGCATGTAGCCTATTTTCACAAATAATTAAAACCTTACAGTTTTAAATTTGTATTGGTTGTTGGACTAGGAAAACGGTTTTTTATTACGAGTAATATAAGTGAAATGAAAATATCAGTTTTACAGAGCCACAAACAAGATTTACTGCACATTCATCATCATCATCATCAGGCTATATTAGTCCACGGCTGGAGATAAGCCTCCCCTAATGAGCGCCATAGCGCCCTGTGTTCAGTTTGACACATCCAGCATCTGCCTGCAGTTTTTCGCAGATCGTCATCCCACCTGGCCGGAAGGTGCCCTACACTACGTTTGCCGAGTCGCGGTCTCCACTCAAGAACTCGTTTACCCCATCGGTCTTCGGTCGGTTTTTCGCGAGCTATGGCCGGCCCACTGCCACTTCAGCTTGCTAATTCTTTGAGCTATGTCGATAACTTTAGTTCTCTGTCGGATGTATTTGTTACGGATCCTATTCTTCAGAGAGACTCCGAGCATCGCTTTTTCCATAACTCGCTGAGCGACTTTGAGCTGGTGGACCAACCCTATCGTGAGTGTCCACAGACAGATGCTGGATGCGTCAAGCTGAAAACAGGGCGCTATGGTGCTCATTAGGGGAGGCCTATGCCCAGCAGTGGACTAATATAGGCTGATGATGATAATGATGTTCTCTCAAGATACCTTCTATGAACTAACTAGCGCCTTGCGGCTTTGCACACGTTGTTACTATGAAAAAATATAAAAATGATTTCTATCCCACGGGAACTTATTTATGGGATAAAAAGTAGCCTATGTTTGATTCCATGATTAGAATTACCTGTATGCAAAATTTCAGCTATATCCGTCTAGTAGTTTTGGCGTGAAGAAGTAAAAAACATCCATCCATCCATCCATACAAACTTTCGCATTTATAATATTAGTGTGATTCAAATTCAAATTCAAATTATTTATTATTAAAAAAAGACGATAACATTACAGTTGTCTCCAAATCGTTATGTCTAGTACACTAAATAATTAATTAAACAATCTTAAAACTAAAAAAAAAAAAAAACAATTATAAATTTATACAACAGATAAAATAATTATGGAATTTCAAAAATGTATAGGAATATTATACAATATAAAGTAAAATATATCTAGCTAAATTAAAAAGTAAAATATAACTATGTTAGTTAGCTACCTACATACAAGTACAAGAAGACATTAAATTAAACGCTCTCACAATATTGCAAGCACACTCTTTCGATCATCTCCCAGCCATCCGCAAACACATCTAACTGAGGGTGGTTGGTGATGAGTGCGTTGAGATTGCGCTGAGCACGGGAGACGGGAGACTGCTGGCGATGCAGAGTGCGGGCCCGGATTGGCTCAAATAGACGTACACGGCCTGGGCGGAATCGCGCGCGATTTTGTGGGACGCAGAGTCTGCTTCCATCGGTCAGCAGGGTAGGGCAATCCGTTATACCGCGCAAAATACGACAGAGACTTAGAAGCTGGTCATTTAGACGCCTTGTTTCTAAGGAGTTAAAGCCTAGTGAACCCTGAAGATACTTGGTAGGGTACATGAAAGGATAATAACCATGACATTTTTTGTACAAGAATCTAAGGAATCTCTTCTGTACCTTTTCTATCATAAGCGAATAAGTTACTTCGTACGGGTTCCATACGCACGCACTAGCCTCAACCTTTGAACGGATTAGTGATGTGTATAGGGTTCTTATGGAGTTAATATTAGTGAAGTCCTTACATGTGCGGGACACAAAACCTAGTCTTTTGAAACACGTGACAGTCAGCGAGCGAATATGGTTATGGAAATTAAGTTGTGGGTCAAATTCTACACCGAGATCTTTTATTGAGGTACATCTAGTGATATCTTGAGCGCAGAGAAGGTAGTCTGTGATTAAACTTTGAGAGGACCGAGTAAAAGTCATCACTTGGCACTTAGAAATGTTGAAACTTAGATGGTTCAAGTCACTCCATGCTTGAATAGCATTAAGGTCATTCTGCAATTCATCACAGTCTTGTTGAGATTTAATCTCTGCAAAAATCTTAACATCATCGGCATAGACGAGGCAATTGGCTTTATTGAGAACGCTGGCTAAGTCATCTATCATGATCGTAAAAAGAAGTGGTCCAAGCGATGATCCTTGACTCACGCCAGATTGAGTGTGGTAGGCGGGTGAATCAAAGCAACCAAGGCGTACAAATTGTTTTCGGTCGCTCAGGTAGTTAGCGAAAAATCGTAATAAGCCTGGTGCTACTCCGTAGGAGCTCATCTTTGCAAGAAGAACATCGTTATCCACCTGGTCAAATGCTTTTTTAAAATCTAGATAGATGACATCCACCTGAGAACTTTCATCTAGCTTTTTTGAAACGAAATTAACGAGCGTTAAAAGGTTCGTGTTGACTGATCTTCCTTTTCGGAAAGCATGCTGAGTGTCACTTAGGAATGGTGATAATTGTTTATAAATCCTAGTGTGTAAAATGGTTTCGAACAATTTAGCTAATGAAGATAATATTGCTATGGGACGGTAGTTTTCTACTTGGGATTTCCCGGCCGATTTTGGAATAGGTGTTACGCGTGATGTCTTCCACCGAGTTGGATAAATGCCAGTTTTTAGGGATAAATTGAAAATATGTGTTATAGGCACTGATAGTTTTGAATTAAATGCTTTAATGATGTACGATGGAACATTATCTGGTCCTATGGCACACTTGGACTTCATTTTGTTTATGTGGAACTCTACTTCAAGAATTGAGATATCTACGATGTTTATGATACAATTGTTTCCGACTTTACTAGTGATGTTCTCGGTACGTAGGCTGGGTACATCTGGCAGGAAAACACTGCTAAAATAATCCGCATAGGCTTTTGCAGCATTAGGTCCACTATATGTATTCTCCTGGTAGGTAACAGAAGGTTCGAAACCACCTTTAGTTTTTAAATTAGAAATGTGGGTCCAAAATGCCCGCGGATTTGAAGCTAGATCATTTTGAATTCTTGATATATAGTCATTATAAGCCCTTGATATATTTAGCTTGATATAAGATCTTAATGCTCTATAAAAACTGTAAATAAGCGGATCCTTACTTGTTTTCCATATCTTATGAAGTAAGTGTTTTAGTTTAATGTCAGTTATTATTTCTTTAGTATACCAGGTTGGATACCTTCTGGCAGGTGATGAGCGGCGTACCCTCTTTGGAATACAGTGATTAAAACTACTGTACAACAGATTATAAAATATTTCAACCGCTTCGTCAACCCGCGACTGTGCTAGGACATTATCCCAAGGTGTATTTGTAAGATGGTCATAGAGGGACTCGAAATCTGCCTTACCGAAGTTCCAGTCTGTTGCACTTTCAATGTTACTGGCCTCCATTTCCATTCTTTTGTGTAGTCTATGGCAGCTGATTGTAACATCCAACGGTGGATGGTAATTATCTGCACGTTGCACCAATCCATCCTCAGCTACACTAACACTCACATCTTGCAAACTCGCACTAATCAATACTACATCTAACTTACTACCAAGTATATTAAAAATATTATTATGATCTATGAGATCGCAATACTGTAGAAAATAACACATATAGTTATTTATATTTAAAGTTGCACTTTTTAAGTTGAGATCACCTAAGATAATAATGGGGGAATCGCGAATAATATCAATATTATTTTCGACTTGACAAAACCATGACATATATTCATCGTCTTTGGCACTGGGTTTTATGTAAATTACACACACATAGTAAACACGACCGAGATAGTTACTTGAAGCCCACAAATCTTCTCCAGCTGGTGTCTCGAGGTCTTGCCTTCTAATAAGTTCTAGTCCTGGCCGAGTAGCTAACAATACACCGCCGCCTCCGCCAGAAGGCCGGTCTCGTCTTAGTAAGTTCCAACCATAAGGGGTTACTTCGGCATCATTTATCGCAGTGTCCAAATTGGTCTCCGTGACTGCGATAATATCTGCTTCTGACAGGATGACATTCTGCCTCCAGTAATCGAGTTTCGTTCTAAGACCTCTGACGTTCTGATAAATGGCGTGGAGCGTGTACTTACAGGTGTTACTTTGATGTGGTGGTTTATTTGTCAGCGTTACCCTTCTCGATGGTATCCTGGCCGGGGGTGTTGGGTCGTCTGTTGTTGTATGTAGCACGCCCGGCTCCTCTGGGAAACCATTCCCGTACCTCCGTACCCACGGGCCATGATTCAGGTTCCATGAACAAATGGAAAAGACTCTCCGGGACTGTAACAATAAAAGACGCATAGCGCTCGTGCCTCAGTTTAAGCTTTACAACTTCAAAACCCGTCTCTGCGCTTATACTTTCCATGTGCGTTAGAATGGCCCCTGGCAGTGTATCAGGCTTAAAGAAACAAGAATGCAGCTTTTTCGTCCTCTCTACCGTCCTTAGTTGGTCTTGTTGCCTCCTTCCCACTACGACTTGCTGTCTGAAACGCTTTGATTTACGACTACGGTATATTTGCCAGTCGCAGTCCTCATCGTTTGTGTTTTGGAATTGGGAGGTGGTCCTGTTCCGCATCTCAGAACCTACTTCCTGGATATGATCTGCAGTTTCGAGATCCACTGAGGCCATTAGGCCGCTCCTGGTCTTATCTACATCATGTCGATATTGGTGTGTGTTATTTCGCTTTCGTGGTTTTACAGCGACATCTACCTCAGACACCATTGCGTTGGTTTTTTGTTCAGCTCTAGTTTGTCCCAGTTCATCGTGGATGGTAGCAGTCATAGTAGTAGAGCAAGGGGAAGGAGAAATTTCCACATGCTTTATTCGTTTTTCTACCAATTCTAGCCTTAGAGTAGCAGTAGCTATTTCTTTTTGCAGTTTTAGTTTTCCCGCTAACATTTCTCTCGCTTGCTCATTGTTTGATTGTATCATTGACTTGAGTATACTGTATTCATCTGTAATAGACTCTACTGCGCCAAAATGGCCGTCAACGTCTGTTTTTAAGCCGTCAAATCTGCTGTTTAATTCCGTAACATCATCCTTTAACTCGGTAACAAGTTTTGCAATAAGGTCCAGTTTTGCATCATGGCCCGTCATTTGAGACGTGATTGTGGCACGGAGATCTTTGATTTCTAAGAAAATAGCATTTAAAGAGGTATGATCGTCATTAGACAAGCTATTATTCAGGGATAGGGTTGGTGATTTTGATGCCTTCGCCTTTCCCGTTTTTTTCCTAAACGTAACATTTAGGTGACGCGGAGAGAAGCTAGAGTGATTGGTGGGTGTTTCTGTCTCAGGTTCTCTGGTCTCAGGTCTCTGCAGGTTGTTTTGATATACTGGTCTCTTGGTGTAGTTACCTTTATTCCTGATGCATGGCCCACAGTTCCAGTCCGCTTTCCTTTGAGCTGATAAATAACAATAATGGCTATCAGTTACTGTTGAGCAGGTATTCAAGTGGAGTTTAATTTTACATGAAGCACAGGTCATGAAATGTTTTGTAGAAATAACTTTGGAGCATTTACTACAGATATTTCTCGGTGGTGTTCTAATTGGCGCCATCTCTGTTTTTATTTTGGAAGTGATAAATTTTCTAACAAACTGAGATTTAATTCGATTCGATAATTAACGACATTTAAGGGTCTGTTTTGAAACTAAATTGGATCAGTTCTCTTTATCAGTACTTCGTATTACACAAACGGTCTCGACGCATTAGTTCAATGGATTGTTCACTAGATGGTGATACTAGTATTATAATTATTTATCGTTTTATCAAAGTTATTCAATATTTTGTAGTCTTTCACTGCTTATTCTATTTAGTTTCACGATTTTATTGCTTTTCACGAGGTAATCTGATTTTTGGTCCGAACACAGCACAAACGTTCCTAAATTTGTTTTCACCACAGAGCGCGTACTTTGAAATGCTGTGGCGGTTATTTCAAGAAAAAGTCGATTATTTAAAAAACACTTGTTTGTTTGAAATGATATTATTCACATCACTTTATTATCACTTAAGTACCAGTTTGAAGTTAAGACATGTTCAAATACTAACATTATAATATTTATTTACAATTAATTACACGACTATCGAAACAAGAGGTGTCACCTCGAAAAGCGCCACCTGGCGAAAAAAAAAAAACGTGATGTCCCAAGGCACAAAAACACATCTTGTATGTAGGTATGTAAGTATATATCTGAATCAGACAAAACAAATCAGAGTGTAACAAGAAGGTTCCTTCTAACCTCAATAAAGCCTTTGTTTGACTGACACACTTGGAAAGTGTAAAAATGAGATAATGCTAATTTGCATTCTAAAGAAATGAGTTAGCACGGAATCTGCGTGGGCAGACTCATCTGCGATTTGCAAAGTGGGACGATGACCTGTGAACTTTGAAACATTGATATTTTAAGGTAAAAAATCTGGTTTTTAATATCTTATAGGTTTAACAAGTAGTTTATATAGCAGTTATGAGGTTTTGCGCCCGTTTTTAATTAACCATTTGCTATGATATCTTTTTTTTTGGTTTTGGTTTACACTATGGAACTGATTTATGGGGTAAAAAGTATGTGTTATTCCGGGCCTAGAACTGTCCACACCGACAATAGAATGTGAGAACTTATATTAGTTGAGTTAGACTTAGCTAAGCAAAGATTGTATCAGGTAGTTGATAAGCGATAAACTTGCTAGTGGTTTCTTTTTCACTTCTTTCGATAGTGGACAAAAAATGTAAGTGAATTACAGTCAATTGCACCTTATTTTTTATTTTATAGTAATTACTATTTATCAAGCTGTTTACAGAGTAACAATTTAACTTATCTCAGTGCTTATTTTGTAAGTCTAAAGAAATAAACGATTTGACTGTGACTCTGACTCTGTATGCAAAATTTCAGCCCGATCCGTTTAGTAGTTATTGCGTGAAAGAGCAACAAATATACATACATAATGTATAGATATACAAACTTTCGCGTTTATAATATTAGGAGGATTATTTGATTTCATTTACTGTGAACCCACGCTAAAACAAACTACGAATTATGTGACGTTTTGGATTATATTGAGCGTATGTTGTTTTAATGTTTGTACGATCTGCAGATATTTGTTCAGAGTATTCTAGAACATCCAGATATGTATTGTAAACTAAAAAAAATATCCGTTATATTATGTATATCAGTTATCAAGTAGGT
Organism: Eupithecia tripunctaria; assembly: GCA_955876795.1. Lineage (NCBI taxonomy): Eukaryota > Metazoa > Arthropoda > Insecta > Lepidoptera > Geometridae > Eupithecia > Eupithecia tripunctaria. The sequence goes on from OY041621.1 coordinate 4,574,590, forward strand.
TGGGTATCCATAACACCCATAACACCCTGTACACTTTTTACATGCGAGGAAATATAGATTGTTAAAAGTTAGTATCTAAGTTTATTCATAAAGTGTGTAAAACTGTTTGTTCTCCGAATAAAGCAAAGTAAAATAAATAAATAAAACACAAGCGGTGCTTAGCTTGAGACTAGATAATTCTGTGTGAATTTTCCAGTATTATTTATTTTCTCACTTAAGTGAAGATAGGGCCGATGGCGCACGATTTCCGAAAAAGAACTTATACAAATACAAAAAATACATAATGATTTATTTGCCAATTTACTTACACATAACTGGTGGCACCCGCACGAGGCAAGCCTGTGTCGCGGGAAGCCTGTTTACAAAAGTAACTTTAGCGGTATAGATTATTTTAACATATACGGGCAAACAAACAAAAATAACATTAGAATAAATCCAATCAAGTAATTGGAGCGAATCTAAACAAATCGGAACATGAAGTCTGCAACATTTGAGCCAATCACAGATTAGATTAACTATTATATTAATTATCATATTTATCTTGTTTTTTGTCTTTTGTCCTAGTAGAGCGCGTACTCTACCTGTTCATATTCGTTCAACTGAGATTATTATTATTATTCGATCGGTGGATTGGATATTCAAATATGCAGTTTATAGCTAAACAGTTTTCTAGCATAACTCTTAATAGTAAGCCTAGGTTTTGTCAAGGTAAGAGTAGGTGTAGGTCCTAGAGAAAAACGTGAACTCTCTATTAAACCTTCATATCTAGTCGTATTTTACTCATATTCACCAAGTTAAATTAATCTCTTAGATGTACGTTGTACCCTTAAGGAACAAAAATTGAATTCTCATAATTTTTAGTTTGCAAACAGTTGAATTTGCAGCATGTTGCATCCTAAAATGTTCAATTTACAGAAATTTACAATATAGGCCTCCTAGCAGGTTCTATGTCTCATAATTCATTACATTAGTATTGGTTTTATAATAATCTAATTTGTTGTTTTTATACATACATATAAAAAATATAAAGAAGAGGCCTATACTCAGCAGTGGGTGTTACCGGCTGGATAGATAGATATAAAGAAGAAGAAAGATTTTTTTAAAAAAACGACAACCAAAACGTGTACGCAATAGAGTCTTAGGCCAATATGGCCTCCACTCAGCGTTTTGCTGGGCAAACGTTGGTTTGTCAGCAATAGGTCAACCCATCGCTAGTTTTCAGTGAAGACCACAGGCTTTATTCATTTGATAAAAATATTCTTGTTTTAAATATTTCTGGCATTATTAAATTAACTTCAAACTTAAGGACTTACAGTCGCACTCAGATACTTTAATCTGTCACTAAGTAAAGGTCTTTGTATTGCAATCCTACTAAGTTTACTAAGTGACAGTTTTAAGTAATCATAACAGTCTCTGAGTGCGGCTGTTAATAAAGTTTTTTTGGTTTTAAATCTTTACTTAATGATAGTTTAAGTGATCTCTGAGTGCGGCTGTTACCTTATTGATACTGTAATGCAGCGAGTAAAAAACTTTACCTTAACAATGTCACTGTAATGCAGTGAGTAAAAAAACTTTACCTGAACAAAATTAGTCGCAATAAAAATCCAAGATTCAAACACCAAATGCAAATTCCTGCGTTTCTAACAACGTTTCTTTTGTATTTATACCAACTTTCTTATGTTAATATAGCATACAATAACCGATGGTCAATGGAGCGCGGACAATCAGCCTCTATAGTTTCCTGTACAGTCAGCCTAGTAAAGTAAAGTATAGATAAAAAGGTAACTAAATAAATAAATAATGCTGCACAATTCTTGCTGCACCATATTCTAGCTAAGAGAGCCTAACTAATTCTAATGTTCTAATTCCAGTTATATATTTATAGTGCCTAAAATATGTTATACTGTTTTTCGTTTGTTTATTTTTTTACTCTTTTTTTTTAACCTGTGTCCAAATAAATGTTTTTTATATTCTATTCTATTCTAAAATGCAAGCTCTGCTTATTTTGATGTTGTGTGGATGGAGCATCATTATTTATTGACTTGTGGCCGACTTTAATTTTGCAAATGAATTTATCGCCTGTCATTTGTTGTCACTTGTTAAAAGGTACATATTTTCATAATAATGCTGACTGTACCGACATTATTCGCACAATGTGTCCATTCAGCAATAATCTCGACAAAAACGTCCAAAGACGTCCAGAAAAAAAGACGTCATACTTAGACGTCACTTTATAAGACGTAAGAATTTATCAAAGGGGTTGCAATTTTTGCAATTCTCTAAGGATTATGGTTTTGGGAAGTAAGCGCCGCTTTTATGTTGTATTGTCAATTTAAAGTGAAAATAAGCCTAAATGTTACTAGGCTTTGCCTGTGGCTTTGCATGTGTAAGTAACCTGTATCACATCACACTAATCACACTTAATATTATAAAGGCGAAAGTTTGTATGGATGTATGGATGGATGTTTGTTACCTCTTCACGCCAAAACTACCAAACGGATCTGGCTGAAATTTTGCATACAGGTAATTCTAATACTGGAATAAAACATAGGCTACTTTTTATCCCATAAATCTGTTCCCGTGGGATGAAAATCACCTTTCAATGTTTTCATAGGAACAACGCGTGCGAAGCCGCGGGGCGCAGCTAGTTTAAGATAATACAAATAGTACCTGTAGATTTGCTATATTCTAAATGTTCGCCAAATTTAATATTTTTTTAATTCTAACGCGAAAAACACCTTTCGAATATTATTGGCGTCTGCTTACAGCTTCGCACGCGTATTTTCAGTTTAATAAATTATCTAAATAAGACTATGTTCTAAATGTACGTCCAAAATATGTAATCTGTTCAGTAGCTTAAGAGATATGTAGGTAACAAAGTAAAATCCAAAGACAAAATATTAGTGTGGGACGAATTAATGATTTTATCGGGTCTTTACAGCGTACCTTCTGTTTTTATTTCCTCTACGTTTCTACCGGAACGGGCTGAAATTTTGCATGCAGGTAGTTCTAGGTCTAGAATAACACATAGGCTATTTTCTATCACATAAATCAGTTCCCGTGGGATAGGCGGGCGAAGCCGCGGGGCGCAGCTAGTGTATAATAAAAAAATATCTATGTAGTGTATTGTATTAAGTACATATATCAGTTATCTAGTAACTTACCTGCCGACAACACAAGCTCTGCTTAGCTTGGGGCTAGATAATGCTGTGTGAATTGACAAACATGTTGTCCAAATGGGAAGAAGCCCATTCATCGTCGCGCCGGTCTAAAGAAAACATTTAGGTAGTTAAAGGATTCTACCTTAAACTACCGAAGCCCGACTACAAAGTAGCCTTAATCCTAGTAATCCTTTAAATAACTACTTGAATAACCACTTAGAAGCCATTTTGGGTTAATCCCGCCACCCAAGAATGTTAAAGATGTATTAAAAATAACCCAGTTTTGCACTATTGACTATGAATTAACAACACTTTAGGATCTAAAATTGAATTTTGGGTGGCTCTTTACAGAGCTTTGTACAATTTGGATGTTCTTAAATAGTCTCTTAAAAGTTATTGGTTGGATGATTTAGTTGTAACGACATTTTTTGCTATTAATAGCATTTTTGGGTGGCATTTGGCAGTTTCTTTCAGATTAAGAGATGGTCAAAGCAACCGTGCGGCGTTTAAGCTTTTTAAGTTACATAACTAATGCTTAATTTAGAACTGCTCTATTATAAGTCGAACACCGTGAGCTTTAGTAACTCTAAATTATTTCATTGGATTCGTGTTTTTTCTACGAATGGACTAAAATGCTGTTGACCGCAGATGGCCATGACAGCGTTACCGGACTTTTGGCGGGCGCAGATAGCGCCTAACTGGTAAAATCCAGGTTAGCGGCGGTGAGTGGGTCAACGGGGTCACCGAGAACGTGTCTCGGTCTACGGAGGAGAGTTCGGATTCGTGATATTTTTTCACTGAGGGTGTCATTTTCTTTGGGATCGGGAACTGGAATATCTTTTCTCTTTTTGGAATATCTTAATTGTAATTTCCTTTGTTATTATAGAAAATGAAATGCTGAATTTCTACCAACTTTAATTAGGTAAGTACCTACTTAATTGGGGTTTTACCCGATAGGCGTGGGTTAGGTATGTGTTGGCTTAGAATTTGCACCAACCCAACTAAATGGGGTAAGTATCCGAATACTCATTTGGTCGGTCTCAAACGAATATGGTTCATAGCCACATTTAGAAGGCCTTTTCCCTCTTATTTAAAGTTTAACAGCGAGGACTGGATCTCGTTTGTTTTCTATAGTTTCTATTCGTCATTCGGCCTTTTTATTCGTCAGAGATCGTGTTAGGGTACATTTCGCCCGAATATAAAACTCGTCCGCGAAGAGATTTGAGCGAAATGTTCGCTTTTGAGTACCTATCTATTAGGTATGCGCCTAGTTCTCTACACATAATGTCTTGAAAATTCAATATAGAAACTAAAAATCATTTTTATAACTAAAATATCTATAACAAGTTGTTATCTCTCGATGAAAAGAATAAGGAAATAAAATAAAACGTTTAATATTTTCACAAACCCAAAAACCACAATCACTATAAAATGAGTAATGACTTTATGTTTGTTTGTAATAAACATCGTTCGAACATTATAAACGATATTTTAAAACGTATTGGAAGGACCATGCATCAATGGACTCAATTTCCACATTCGATAATGAACTTAATTCCATTGGAATAAGCTATAAATATAGTTTAAAGACGTTATAATGGAATGACCAATTTCCGTAAATAAGTATTAGGGACCTTATCTGTATAGAAATAAGGTTAAATTAAAGATGTAAGTAAAACACACATGGTATGGCAAGAACGCGTGCCAACATTCGTTCAATGTGCGTGATAAAGACGTCAAGTTTGTATGGAGACGGCTTTTTAACCTCAAACTTTTATTGCTTTATGTTACAATTGTTTCATTCGAATCAAATAAAACATTCAGTAAGTAACAATTTTAGAGTAGAGTGGACAATTCAATTGTTTTTTAAAGTAAATTATATATATTTGTAGCATATACAAACAAAATTAAACCTAAACTATACACTACAAAAATAAAAAATTAACGAAACTTAAATAATAAGAAGATCTTTACTTTAATCTACATTTTTGAAATGGTATAAGACTAGATAGACAGAGTAAGTGCAGTATGTAATAAGTGTACTACAGTATGTTTTGACTTTGTAGGTAGTACATAAATCATAAAAAAGGTAGATAGATCAATGATGTTCCTAGCCGAATTTTGACCACAGCCACGGTGGTGGCGCGATGGCCAGTTTCAACAGAACTGCGTAGGACTTATCACAACTGAACTCTATTCCCTCACGTTCATAATCAGCTGGGATGGCAGACCAGGAAGAAGACCGGGAAGAGGTCAGGCGAAGGACCAACGGCAGATTATTAACTGAGTAATTAGGTAAAGAAAATAATTGCTAGAATGACATATTCAACTACGAGAAACGCTTTTACTCATCATTCCCACATAAATCTTACAAGTGCCACATAAATCTGTGCAGAGTTTCGGGAAATCATTTCTATAATAAATTATATAACAAATATTCTCACTATATTATACCTTGTCATAGCCTGGAAGAAACAGCATCTGAGCGAAAAGACCACTTATTAAGTTATTATGCTTTTATGTTTTATATTATTGTCTATGCTGTATTTTATATGTTTCATGTATAATACAATCTTGTATTTTATTGTAATGTACCTAAGTAGATTATTATTTGGACAAAATGATACTAGACTTCCTACCTATAACTTAAGGGAGATGTTTTTTAATATGTTTATTCCAATTTCTGAACCAGTATAGTACAGGAGATAAGTCAATGAAAATTAAAGAAGTTTAAAGATGGACCTAGACTAAGAACCTAGACCTATTAACAGCTAGTATAAAGCGCACAATGAATGTTATATTATGTATTTGGATAGAGACACTCACATTCACTGTTGGGGACACCCTCTATAAACCCTTATACTTTTACCTCCTTGTTAAATTATTATTTATAGGTAGTTTGTTAATATTCATTCCACAAAATGTTGAATACATTTTGAGGAAGAAAAGTCAAGCAATGTTTACGATGTAATTATTTAAACTCACTTTTTGTATTATTATTTTGTATTTTAAAATTAAAAACTTTGTAAATCAATGTAAAATCCTGTTCCACACCAGCTTACCCCACGACCACAAAATAAGCCGATACCCATCCATCAGTATGCAATTGTATTGTCCATTTTCATGTTCATACACAAATTTCATACACGTTTCTTTTCTTTGGTTTTTTTTTTCTCAAAATCATTGTTATTTTTTTCGCCGAACCCGGTGGTCACTCAAGCACCTTGCTGGAAAGATTTGCGACATTTCCTTATTTTTTGTTAAGTAGTGATAGGATTTTCAGGTTATCGATGTCGATGAACAGAATACACAAAACCGTAAAAGAACCAGAGTAACCGACATAGTTCACAGAGTTAGTAGGTTGAAGTAGCGATAAGCGGGCCATAAAACTGGGGGGTAGAGATACGCCGCAGTTTTTAACTTTAGTGGTATCTTCGTTCGAATAAATAGACCACAAAAGGGGGGCCTATATATGCCCTATATGTTATTGGTATTAACTCTCAATGACGAATAAAAATGATTAAAAAACCCCGAATAAATATAAAAAAGCCGTGTGATGCTGGCTTAGTGTTAGCACCACGCCAATTCGTTCCGCGGGTCTCGTATGAGGCGACCAAAGGATATCCACCGGGGGGCGGGCAACAGCGCTCCCTACAAAATCATTCTACGACCAGATTGCGATCCCCAACACACATGCTCAGTGTGGGGATTATAAGGCACTTATTCTAGCATTCCTCAGTGTAGTAGTTTTCAATTTTAGGCTGTTGAGGTAGACGTTGACGAATATCAACACGTAGAAACATCGACAAAATCTCATCGACTTAACCACATCACTATCATCGTCGAACATGTCCACACTTATTCATAAGTAATTTACAAGCTGGCCTCTCCATCGGACGGGCTTGGCTCTAATCCGCAAAGGTTTCTACAATGGCCCGCTCGGGCCAGGCTCGGGCTTGACCATGTGGATGTGGACGTAATATGATGGATGGGACACCGGGGGTTAGTACGGCGGGACGTACTTACTTGAAGGTTTTTCTTTTTTACAATTATTGACTTACTAGCTGCGCACCGCGGCTTCTCACCTGTTTATCATAATAGAAACGTTTAAAGGTGATTTCTATCTTACGGGAACTGATTTATGGGATACAAAGTTTCCTTTGTTTGATTCCAGGATTAGAATTACTTGTATGCAAAATTTCAGCCCGTTATAGTTTTGGCGTGAAGAGGTAACAAACATCCATCCATTCATACAAACTTTTGCATTTATAATATTAGTGTGATTAATTATTTACTGACTTTTTGCGAGTTAGGTACTAGATAGAACTATTTATTTTACTTTAAACATGCTAAATTAGAGCTATATTTTATTTAATATTAAGTGATTGTTCGACTTTCAAAATTTTTCTAATTGTTTTATATTCTTTGTTACCATTGATAATTATTCTATTAGATTTACTTAATATTATATCATTGAACTGTACAATTTATCATTCGTGTGTATATACTAGTGTTATTAGAATAGTATCTCTGTACTTAGTCAATAAATAAATAAATAAATTGACCAACCAACTTCTGCCGGCGGGTTTGCACGCGATGTTTCAGGATAAAAATTGCCTTTTTGTTAATCCACCCCACTACATTTAAGTACATAATATGTTAAATTTGAACTCGAGCCAAAGGAGATTAAGAATTATAAAAGATTTAGAACGTTACGAATTTAATGGTTTGACTTCTGGTAACTAAAAAAATTATAACTGAAAATTACACAAATAATTAAGAAATTGGCCTAGAGTAACCAAATACCTTCTTAGTTAGTAACAAGATACAAATCAAAACCTAAGTCATTTCAATAGACCGCCAGGGTTCCTCAGATCTCGATCAAATTATGTGCAAAACTTTTGTCATTTTCTCAATCGTGTTTTCACACATATCCTTCCCTACCACCTTGCAGTCACCAACACTTCCTGCCCGCTGTACTTCACCCCGTGCGGGCATACACTCAAAGTGTGGATTTGCGAATTACCACCCTTCCTCATTGTCCACCCAGCTTGGCAGCAAGCCTTCGTGGACAGTACACAGGGTGCTCTCAAACCCTCAAATCTCAAGTTCAAGAAAGAAAACTACAATAAGGAATTAAAAAACAGTATTGCAGACAGCAACGTCTTTTCAAGACTGACAGAAAACGTCAGTAGCAGTTAGGTCAACTGTTTTGATCATAAATTTACAGTCAAAACAGTTGATCTAACTGTTACTGTTGCAAACAATGTAAAGGTAGGTTGAACAACTGATCCGTACAAATTCAAGCATTTCCTATTTACTGTGTATATTACTTTTCGTTATTTAAATCTCCCAATGAAACGTTTCTGTCTTGAAAAGACGCTGCTGGCTGCATAGCCGGTAGGACTAATTCAGTGGTATTTTAATATCCACACCCTGTACAAAAACATCGGTCATTCAAGACTTTTTTCCACCTTGTAGTGGACAATACAACGTCTGCTAGCCTTTCGTCTACCGAAGGACTACAATAGTTCTCACTGTGGACTACACTTCATGGAGTACAAAAGGATTACACGCACAATACACAATGTGCAAATGATAGCAAATCGTTTAAATTGTCATTAATTCAAGGGTTGTTGGGTTTTCATAACAGTGATTGGTGTATTTTAATGGTTGGATTAAGATGAATGTGTTGTGGCTACTGTGCTTCCAAAATAAGCCTAAGTTTATTTAGCCTATTGGGTACCAAAACAAGTGAATCATAGTACACTGAATGTATTAATGAGTATATATAATATAGCCTATGTCACTCCCTGAACTTTTCAGCTTCTTAATAATGAAAATATTTTGTAAACCAATTCAGTAGTTTCGGAGCATATTCAATACAAACAAACTAATATTATTAGTATATTAGTATAGATGAAAAATTAGATAAATTTAAACAGTAACTGTGTACGAAATCTAAGTTGATCTGTGTTGTGGGGGGGCTATAGCTATCCTCTTTCGTGCAAGAAATCAAGTTGAAATATGACGCAAGTAGATTTTATTGGATGGCTAGGATCATCAACCCCCTAGTGTGTCAATAGAAAGCACTACGATCGAAGGTTCAAAGTCTTTCGTAATACACTAAAGGGATTTATTGATATATTCGTGAATCTGACCCCTTTAACTGGGAGTTATTCTTGGCGGAAGGCTGAATATTAGTCATCGAATTTTAGTATGGATTTTATAATGGTACTAAATTTTCCAGTGCTCGTCTCCACGTGAACTTAGCAATGGGGAAAACTTGAATTAATTTTCTTAAATTACAGTTATACATGTCCAGTTATAATTTACGAGAGATTTCAGTGGAGAAAAATGTAATTCAAGCGAAAGCAAAAACCTACCGCCATCGTGCGGGTACGGCCTCGAACGTAATTATTCCAATTTTTCAAAGGAAATATTTGAAAACTGTAAAAAACTACTTCCAACTTTTTTGCGAAATGTGGAGAAACGTCTAAAACTAAAATGAGTAACCATACCGAGTCGAAACAAATATCTTTTTACCTCATCACACTAATATTATAAAGGCGAAAGTTTGGATGGATGTATGGATGGATGTTTGATGCTTCACGCCAAAACTACTGAACGGATACGGCTGAAATTTTGCATACAGGTAATTCTAATACTGGAATAAAACATAGGCTACTTTTTATCCCATAAATCTGTTCCCGTGGGATGAAAATCACCTTTTAATTTTCATAGGAACAACGCATGCGAAGCCGCGGGGCGCAGCTAGTTTATAATAAAACCATAACAACAAATTATTATTTTTAAATTAAAAGTTTTTAAATTATGTATTGTCATCAGAACTAAAAGTGTGTACCAAATTTCAGATTAACCTCAACCTCAACAGCTTGTTTGTCCACTTCTGGATGCACGCCTTCCCTGAGCGAGTTAATGGCGTTTATCTTATGGGGGATAATGTCCATAATCCCCACGCTGGGCATGCGGGTTGGGGATCGCAGTTCGGTGGTAGAATAGTTCTGCAGAGGGCGCTGCTGCCCGCCCCGGTAGATATTCAGATCAATCCGTCAACAGGAAAAGTGTCAAATTTCAATTAGTAGATTGACCTAAACAAATAAAAAAACTGGGCAAGCTAAATAAAACCGTTTATAAATCTCTTCAGTCATTTAAATGCTTTGAGGTTATTAGAGTACCTATCAGATAATCATTTAGAAAAACCTAAAAACTGTAACCCTCCCGGGTAAAACCAAATTAAAATCGGTTAGTACAGAACAGTTCAGGTATCTTCTGTCTGCGAGTTCTTGTCCTAAGACAAATAATAAATAAATAATAACTAAAAATATATAACTAGGCATATAGATACATGTTTATAAGCTGGCGCTTTCCCCTTTCATTTTCGTTCCTTTAATGGAGACCCAATTTGTGACGTCAGCGTGGATAATTGTTTAAAAAACAAAAGACAATCGCGAACTGTATAAAAAGCGAGAAAATTTACATAAACAAGGCTAAAGCTCTTATTCTCCAGGTTATAGGTATAATTCGTCCGTTGGCTTTTTATTTTTTCTCAAATCACGTGTCAAAGTCAAAGCTGTCAAAAACCGCCGAGTGTCACCGACAGTGCGTGAATACCCTCCAGATTATTCCTCTGCGTCATAGCGAGCTGGACCATTCATCTGGAATACTTCACATTGGGATAATAATGTAAGGACTGGTCCACAATGTAAAATGTACCCTAATGGCGTCGATTAGATAGATAGATAGATTATTAAAACTTTGTGACATAGTTTGGTTAGCAATGCCTATGCAATGCCTATGTTATGCCTATGTTAGGTTTATCTAGGCACTGGGTTCTCATCTATTTTACCTACTTTAATTTACATATAAATGACTTTGTCCAATAATTATAACTAAATCGCTTAATTATATAATAAGTCTAAATCACAAACCATCTAAAAAACTCATAAAATATAAACACACTCGTATGTTAGAAATTATTTAGGTAGTTATGCATTTACTTTTTTATTATTATTATTTGTAGATTTTACGTGATAATGGTTTGAATGGGTTGGTGTAAATTTAGGCGTCTATTCATATGTTGCTGAAACTAGACGACACACTTTCTTTTCATTTATTTATTTTTAAAAAAAATCTGACACGACTATAAATGATGCCTTCCTTATTATTTTGATAGGAACACCGACAGTTCAGTATTGTCAAATTAGGGTAGTTTAGTTTTGGCGATGTCTGAATAGACACCATTACCAATATTTTTAGTAGCGTAACTATAAATGTAAACCCGTGTCAATTTTACTACCAAATCCAACCAAAACCTAATCTTGTGCTTAGTTAAATTTGAGCTAGTAACTAGAGTTCGCCTGACACCTAATTTAATGGTAGTTTCAGTTGCAAAATTACGTAGGTACAATATCAGCCATAGTCAATGAGCATACTCGAGCCAATGTGGCGCCGCTGCCCATTTTATCCTATAATTGCGTATAACACCGGAAATTTCAAAAATCTGTTGTACACTTACATATTTTCATAATATTTATACCTCTGTAATAGTTTTATTTTGTAAAGCTTAGGCAGAGATAAGGCTTAAAAGACTCACGTAATTAATGGACGTTCCCTAGGACAAGCCATGTTGCCTAAATTGGGTCTCCATGAAATCCATGATGTATATTTAGGTACTACGCGTAGTTATTTTATAATGTTATGTGGTATAATTTTTCTCAATAACTTCTAAACAAAAATAGTGTGACACTTTCACTTTTCACTTTATTTATTTTTAATCACAAAAATAACAGACATACATGGATGACTCGTCTGAAAGCCTTATATTTTGTTGATAATCCTACATTCTAAACTGAGTCTTAGTCGATGTATATTAAACACATACCTATTAATATACAATGCGATGCGTCCGTCCGGTCACTGCATAAGTAGATGGAAACACTGAAATTTTCATGCTCTGAGTAGTTCATAAATGCGACATTCTGGCGTCCACGAAAATAAAAACCCAGATTACGTTAATAAAACCAGGTAAAACATCTTAACTATAACTTGACGTACAATCAAATCTAAAACAATTCGTGTTTTAGATTTGATTGTACGTCAAGTTATAAAATAGTTTTATTTTGAATAGCAACAATAAAATAAGAATACTTAACAAAATAAAACATTTACAACTAGTTTTAACACATAACTATTTCTTAAAAATCTAATCCAAAATAATTTATTGTAGGTTGTAGGTTATAATTACTTTATATTTCAAAAAAACTATAAAGCAACTTCAAATAGGCTACTTGACAAATTAAAATATTACAACAAAAATGTTTTTTTAAGATTTACGGGATAAAATTCGGGATCATTCTCTATACAGTGCATGTGTAAGTATCAGCAAAATCGGTTTATCAGTGGAGGAGATATCAAGTAACATAGATACCTCGATTATTATATTTACCTAATAACCTCAGGTGAGAACTCTGTAGGTAGGTACCTCGTAAAACCACCGAAATGTATCTACATTTCGGTAAGTAGTTTTACTAGGTACCATGTCGTTTTTTACAACAATAAATAATTCTGTTCTAGTCCTTACAAGAAAAATATGCTAACCTATCGCTGTTCTCTTTTGATTGGGATCGGATATGGGTGGAATTTTATTGAACCAGATAAATAAATAATGTGGTACAAATCACACAGCCTCAAGTTAAGCAGAGCTTGTATTGTGGGTACTAAATGACTGATATACTTAATACATACAATACACTACATAGATAGATTTTTTTTCTATACATACAAAACATCCAGAACGCCCTCAACAAATATCTGCAAATCGTACAAACATTTCTCCCGAACTATATGAAATGTCGGGTTCAGATGGGAACAAACAGGAAAGCAAAACATTGTATTGTCCTTTTGCGCCTCTTTAGGATCTGATGAGATCTGTTCGATTTTCGCGTCGGGCCAAATGTTTTTACGATCTGCAGATATTTGTTTAAAGCTTTTCAATGTATAAAAAAACTATCTATGTAGTGTATTGTATTAAGTATATCAGTTAACTACCCATAACACAAGCTAGCAGAGCTTGTGTTATGGGTACTAGCTTGGGGCTTGATAATGTTGTGTAAAATGTCCAGCCTTATTAATTATTAATCTCCTAAAGCAGTTCTCAGTTGAAGAACTGTTCGTTGATGATAATAAAATTGATAACACTTATCCAAAGATCCGTCTTCTTTTCCTGTAAATCATCTCAGTCAACTGTCAACGACCAAATCCAACCTTTTTAGACGTGTGACAGCGGGGGGCAAAATGTACAGTCACTCGCTGAAATCTGTTCGCAAAAGTATGTATATCAAATATAAATAATAACGATTTATAAATCGTGTCAATGTCCTCCAGTGTCCAGTGTAGGGGGATATCAATTTTTTTATGTTGTTTCTGGGGGAACTTATAATAAAAAAACAGTGTCTGGGGGACCCGGGGTGAGGGAATGGTGGTAGATAAGGAGCAAAAACAGAATAGAATGTTCGACATAGGTAATGATATCATACACTTTTAATATCAACAAAAGTACCTATCTACTTTTAAGACTTTACGAAAAATAAATAATGTATTTATAAAATTGCATAGTAACTTGAATGACATTTTAATCTACCAGATCTAGAGATTTGATAAAATGAACAATAGTTCTTATACGAAAAAGAACGGTCTAAGAAGAAAAACAGTTTAATATGAGAATCTGCTGCCTTTTCGGAGAAAAGTAAAAAAAACTTAGTCCAACAAGACTTGCCTTTAAAATAAAATTTGCTCGGTTAACTTATTACATAAATCACGCTAGTTCAGACAGATGAGTAGAATATTAGGTAGGTAGAAGTCAATGAATTTGCGTTCCCTTTTTGTCTCATAAAAAATATTTGAGTACTTGCTTGTCGATGTTTATTTTAACCTTAGGTATATTATTTAAAACAGTTTTCGTGCATAAGTGTATCATTCATACAATCACCGCCATAATTACGATAATTATCTGCAAGAACTGTCACCATATCCGCAGCGTAACTTGTTAACTTTTTCTCTGAATTTGTCTACTTGTCTGTACACATGTACAGAGCATTTTATAGTTTGTGTACAACTGTACTTACGAGATAGCTCAATACCTATAAGGTAGGTATTGAGCTATCTCGTAGGTACTTATTCTATCCCACTTTTAGTATTGAGAGGGCGAAAGCCTATACCGTTGTTTGGTCGAATATAACGCAAAAACTACTAAATGGATCATGGTAAAACTTTGCACACTTATAGATCGGATGGAGTGATATACATTACTTACTTTATACCGAAAAATCGCTTGAAAATTCTTTCGTGGAAGCTGGTTATAAAAAATGTATGTCTAATTGACATCTCATTCAATTTCATCAGAACTTCAAAAACAGTGTAAAACTAAAGGATTGGAAGTCGGGTATTCGTTTTTTTACTAATGTATTTAAGTAGATATTCATCGTCTAATCGGAAAAACTGATAACAAAATCCGATCATTTGGAAATTGGAACATTCTAAAATTATTCTTATGGGATTTTTAAAATTGTCACCCCCCAATTATGAAAATAGAATATAACCAATAGGATACTTTTTTTTTATTTATCGAAACTATCAAAAATCTGCAGCTCAATTGTTAATACATATTAGTTTTTATTGATTTCTATAATTTGATTGTAATTTTTTTTTCGACTTTTTTTATCGAATATATTTCCATACACGTTTTCTAGACCCACTTTAACAAGTTCATTTCTTGTCAGTAAGTAAATTACTAGTTCTGTTAATTTAACGATCAGTTAATGCTGAATTTTATGTTCAGTAAAGCCGAGTTTAAAGGGAGTATGGTAATTAAGAGGCCATTAACAAGTTTAAACGACGGAAAACTGTGAGGGAACCGACCAGGGGCTTCTCTTGATTGACCATCACTTTCTTTTTACTTTCTGAAGATGAAAGAAAGTACATAGGTACATAAGGTTTATGTTTATAAGCTACCGCGATGCTCTTTTGTTTTATGCCGCAAACTGTGAAAAAACGAAAGCAATGACAAACGACAAATCTCTACCGCTCCATGTTAGCAACCAGACACTTACATATATACGTCGAAAACAACATCTACTTGGGACAGAATATTTGTTTTGTATATAGAACTAAACAAGAAATAGAAAGAAGAGTAACTATAGCATGGAGAAATAGAGAAATATTTAAAGGCAATTTCTTTTATGCATCAGGGAAAACCTCGCTGACTCTACCATTCTACCAACTCTGCTCTACGGATGTCAAACATGGCCCCTCACAGTTGAGTCGGTTTATAGTTTTTTAAAACAAAATTAATTATTATTTACTTTTTTATGAAGCTACCCCGATTGTTTTTTGTTTTTTATTACGATTATCCACGCAGGCGTCACAAATTCAGGCCTCCAGTATACATACGAACAAGATTATTTCACCTTGTTCCTATACTAACAACGGCTTTACCAATTGAGCTTATTATTTCTTAGACGACACTATATCGTTGGACCCCCAATATTGCCTGACGACCCTGTAACCACGGGGGTGTTGAGACGAATCCATAGATACCTCATTTGTTGAAATCGAAAGAGTAGTTACATCGCTACGTGGGAACATAAAAATCGGCTATATACTCCTATATACAAACAAATGAAGGGTGCCAACTTTATAACCCTCTTCCCCGTTGGGAGTGAGGTTCGGCTACATACTCCTACATACAAACAAATGAAGGGTGCCAACTTTTTAACCCTCTTTCCCGTTGGGAGTGAGGTGAAAACAAAAGGGGATAACGACAGCTTTTCAAAAATATCTAGATATAACTTGGTTCTACAATCTAATATTTTGTTTCTAATTATAGACAGTTATGTATATACCTAGCTAGACACATGTGCAGGATGGAAAACAATCTTCAGGATTCTACTCTCTGTTGGACCAAAAAAATCACAGAATGGATCCCAAGGGATGTAAAGAGTAGAGGTTGACCGGAGAAGAGATGGCAAGACATATTTATGAAGAGAGCTGGTCCTAACTGGATGACAAAGGCCAGAGATAGGAAAATGTGGAAGGAACTGGGGGAGGCCTACGCGAAAAATGGCGACTACTTACTTAAATAAATGCTTGAAAATAGAAGTACATAAGTACGTAAATAAGAAGAAGAAATAATGGTTGTTTTTATTTTATTTTATTTATGTATATACCTATATAACAGTTTCGTTATGTGATAAGATAACAACAACATACAGTTGTATGTTAACCGTAACACCATATGTATCCACTAAAAACAATCATTTCAACAACAGATACAAACACAGATAGCAAACGAAAAAGGAAAATGCGAACTCCAAAAAGAACGAGGGACGAATGAAAACTAAATTAAATTGTTGAAACGCTGGTTTGACAGTTTTCAGTCATCGGTCGATTTTCTCCGACAATACCACTGTCGAAAATTATCATCCCTCAATATGTCCTTGTATTCGAGTGCTCTTCTGCCTGATAAGTTGTTCAATTGTGTGTCTTATTAGAATAAGGACACGAAATATAAAACAATGATAAACGACAAAATAACTTTTTACACTCAGAAACCTCCTGATTCCATGACGTTTTTGAAAGACATTTCCATATTTGTTATTCAATGAGCCAAGAATGCATCGTTCTTGAGTTTTCCATATCTTTGTTTTTATTAATATTTAGCTGTGTGGTGCTGGCTCAGAATTCGCACCACCCCATCTCTTCCCGTGGTTCTAGTAAGAGGTTAAGGGATAAGGGATATTCACCGGGGAGCAGCGCCCCCTGCAGAACAATACTACCACTGAACTGCGGTGCCCAACCCGCATGCCCAGCGTGGGGATTATGAGCAATGCCCCTCATTAGACAAACGTTAACATGTTGCTTATCTGGCAGGGGCAGTGGACCAATACAGGCTGTTCTTGAGGTTGAGGTTGTTTATATTGTCAACACGTTGCACCGACCGTTGCACACACCGTCACACCGACACCTTCGATGCTATCTGGCGAAAGAAGTCAGCCTCACTACTCATCAGACTCGCGGGAGTAGCAACAGCATCCTAACCGCAATTGCTGAAAATTTGACTGGCCTGTGATAAACAAATTAGTCCAGAGAACTAAATCATTAATTATGTTTAAGTACTAGCCCCTAATAAAAATAAGCCAACTAACACAATGGATTTTATTATATCTAAATAAACGAATTTAATTATTATTATTATTGTGTTGCATTACACGTGGATATGCAAGCGCTAAACTAAGTAGGCCGGTTTATTTAAATTACAAGGATAAAGTATATCCTATGTACCTAGGTATTATAAGAAATATCCGATTAAGTCCGGAAACGGACGTCTTACCCCCGAATACTTAACGAATTTTTGACATATTTTCATGGAAAACTGTCAAAAAATCGCGACTTGAGACGTGCTTAGATCTAAGTTGCGTTTAAATATTCGGCAGTTTGGTGCGTACACATGTAGCTATTTCTTATTTACAAGATACTTATTTGTTCGGGACGAGATGCTGCGTATAATTAAATAAATAAATAATGCTGGACAATTGACACAACATTGATTAGGCCCAAGCTAAGCAGTAGGATCCGTTCAGTTTAATTGGCGTGATGAAGTTACAAACCATCAGCCATCCGTCTAAACATCCAAACTTTCGCATTTATGTATAATATGAGTGAAATTTTCTTGCACACTTTAGCTTTTTAAAAAAAATTATGTACAAAAACATTACTTAGATTATGTGCATATTTTCTCTGAATTTTCACATCTTGCACGTTGTATATCCCGTGAATATTGTATGAAGACAATTTAAAACACAAATAGGCTTAATATAAACAGATTAATACCTGAAACCAACTTTAGTGTAGTCAGAATGAATAAGGTATAATAATTTAAAGATTTTTAAACTTACGCGAAAAGAACACATTATTCTTAACTAGCTGCGCTTCCCGGCGTTGCACGCCTATCCCACGAGAAATGATTTAAGGGATAAAAAGTAGCCTATTTTTTATTCCAGGCCTAGAACGACCTGTATTCAAAATTTCAGGCCGATTCGTTCAGAAGTAAACCCGCCGTTTTTTTTTTAAAAAACCTATTTATGTACTGGATTAGAGTACAAAATTAAAATTACAAAAAAATATTCCCAGCATCTAGTTCACTATGAATAAGCGAATAATAATTCCAGTTATTTTTTATTTATTCTTTGATGATATCTACAGGATATTTTGCAATTAAGACTGTTAATGATTATTATTATCGATAAATATTATCAGCACGTTAATAAAATTGGAAATAATCATCCAATAGTTACCATGGAAAGCAATAAATCACCGTAAGTGCTGATACAGACAAATACACAAGTACTTATTATATCAATAATTATTATATTACACAGTTTGTGGTATCTATTATAAGCTATTTTTTAACTCTGTAATAGTTTTATCTTCTATAGTTTAGAGTTTGGCGGCCAAAAAACGCAACTTCGTATTTCTGCCTAAGGCTCACAAAATGAAACTATTACAGAGGCATTAATAAATAATTTATAATAGATACTACAAACTGTACGATTGATTTTTAAAACTTCCTGTGTTTAACGTAATAATAAGATTAAATAGGTGGGGGCGCCACTTTCACTGGTGTATGCGCCTTAAGATACGTACACATCCTACTCCATCTCTTCCCGTGGGTGCCGTAGGAGGCGAATAAGGGATATCCACCGGGGGCGGGTAGCAGCGCCCCTGCAGAACAATTCTACCACCAAAATGCGACCTCCAAACCGCATGCAAAGCGTGGGGATTATGGGCATTATTGCAGTGTATATGCCTTATTGGAGTTTATCTAATGGGGGGCATTAGATAAACTCCAATAAGGCATGTACACTGCATAAATTAAGAGTAAATTCGTGACATGCATTAAAAAGTTTCAAGTTTAGTTTACATTCATACACGTATAACCATGTAGGTATAGGAAGGAAAATAAGACTCGGTAATGAAACGTTGGTTTTCTTCCAACACAACCAAGGGTCGTAGTGAACCCGCCACATTCATAAATAATAATATGAAATTTGAATCCAACTCTGAAAATTCACTTCATTACTTGGGTGAAAATCTTTATTAAAAAAGAAAATTACAACAAAATAAAATAAAATAATTAAAACTAGTACATATTAATAATTAAAACATTGTGCCAACTGCAAAATTTTGCAAATTAGTTGGGACAATAAATTCTTAATCATGAATTGTTTTCCCTGTAAAAGTTTTAAAAGTTTTAAGTAGATACTAAGTGATCAAGAAAAAGTTACTTACTAAAAGTTTGAAGTTAAAACTTTAAGCAACACTTGATTCCTAACCGAAAGTGATTGAGTTTATGTTAATCAACACACAATCCTCATCCTCAACCACACGACATATTCATTAGAAAAATATACGAATTATAAGAATAGTAAAAATCAAAATTGGCGCATGTTTTTTATGTAAGTGTATATTAAGAAAAACACAATGACAATGTTTTAAAAACACTCACACGCAACGCAAATAGTCTGTAAGCATCTTATTCGTAATTTTGTACCACTTCATTAGACAATTGTTCACATAAAAAATTAACAATGCTTAATTTTACAATCCAATTCATTAAAAAACAACTCAAGAACTTATTAACTTCACAGCAACAAGTTATGCGAACCCTAACGACTTAGAATTGCAAATGCAATAAAGGCGTTTCAAACAAAGCGTAAACATCGGCCTACCCCATTGTGGGGCATAGACACCATGCCTCTACATAGACGACCATAGAGCTATAGATAGCCCAGGGTTTACTGGGCTAAAAGTTGAATGAACCTAGGAATCTCGCGTCTCATTGCTCTCAGCGCACCCACACACACAGACAGGCACACAGACGCAAAACAACGATGGAATACACACACCGATGTAAGCGAAGCGTGAGAAATGTTGATAACTCACTTGTACGAACTTCCGAGTTTATATCAACAGTGAATGAACTTGTGTGGGTGAATTTCGGGTAAGCGTTCGAAATTCGAATCACGTCCACGACGCGCGCGGACAAATTGATGATAAACTTTTTAATTTACCATCGATACCAGGGACGCCTATTTCGGGATAATTGAATTTAAAAATAAATTAGACAGAGATAACATCGCAATTAATATGGTGTGCGTAGGTGTAAGAGCTCCGCTGCCTTATGCAATCCTGGTGCTTCGTATCTCGTTTGCGCATACATTTTAGTACGAGTTTTTTTTATGAAATAAACCGAACCGGTATGACGAGGCAATTTCTTTGCATTTCCGCGTTGGGAAAAGTAAAGTCATTTGCGCCTAAAATGTTTAAAGTTTTTAAAATACGAATGCGTGTTTGGAATTCCAACTGGGAATATTTTTCAGATATTATTTTAAGTTGTAAAATGTACGTCAACTACATAAAGTAAGTAGTAAGTCCTTAGTTGTTTGTAATTTAATGAACATTGTAACTACAATGCATTATTTAACTTAAAATAAGAAATTTAAAGGTCGGAGGTACATAAGAAGCTATCTTGAAAAGGTCGAAGTTTTACTTTTTACTTGTAGGTAGGTGCATCGTTTAATGTCAAGGTATGTAGGATAAAATCAATAAAAGTATTGAGATAATATCTGCATATAGTTAAGTCAAGCATGTCCGCCAGATTGGCAGACATTACTTCCTTCGATTTTCAAAAGTCATCTGACAATCTGAGATGTGTAACCAGCATTATGTTAATGCGAAGCATTATGATTTTTTTAAGGTACATACTTACGGTTTAATTTTAGCGTCAATTTACCGTCTTCATTATTTATAATCTTTGCAAAAAATGTATAGGTCGGTAGGTAATGTATATCCTTACTTAGGGCTCTTATACACGGACTGCACGTCTCAAATACACGGACGGTTATTTGTACGACTACCGTCGCGCAGCCGGCTGCAGGCGACAAACAGATGGGATGGTTCCCAATGTTATTGATATGGATCAGTTGAGTTACCAGTGAATTGCCTACAGTTTAGCCTTGAAGCCGGCAACTTACCGTTCGTGTATATTATGAGCCCTTAGGTAGAAATGCATCGCTTTTGTTTCAATAAGTAAGTGTTCTAGTAGTAAGTAAGGTTACATTTTGGGTGGCACCTTAACCTCAACAACCTACGTACTGACTGGGATAAGTAATATTAGTGCACTGCTGGACGCAGTCCCGTTGATAAGGTAATACCCATAATCCCTAGTTCTTAGTAGATTGCAGTTTGGTGGTAGAATTGTTATGTAGGAAGCGCTGCTGCCCGCCCCCGGTAGATATCGCTTAGTCGCCTCTTACGACACCCGCGAGAAGAGTTGGGATGGTGCAAATTCTATGCCGGCACCATACGGCAAGGTACCACCGACCTAGATGTAACTTAATTGCAAAACCTAACTTACTACTCGTAAGTACCTATAGGTAACAAGACAAAACCACAGATACTAAGTTTCTCAAAACCTTTCTAGAAACTTCTACGATATTTTATTCCAGAAATCTCGTAGGCCTACGAATCGTAGCACTCTTATCGAAGAATATATAAAATTTCCAGAAATCGAATAGGTATTTTTAAACGATAACACCTTGACATAAACATTTTCACTGTAGTGGCAAGTTTTCTTTCGAATTCCCTTTTTGAATAGCAAAACCAAAATAATTAAGAAAACAAAGAATGCTATCATTTTCGAAGTAATGTATGTACTTACTTATTTATTATACCTTGGTAGTAGCTAAAGAGTAACTTATATTGGAAGATAAAATAAATACAAATAACCTTTGAATATAAGACTATTTTAAAAATTTAATTGTTACCAACTAGGAATGCGGTACATAACCTATGCCTAATGCTTTAGAACTTTTCTGTTGTGTTCAAATACAAATACCACTCAATATTATTGTTTATAATAACAATATTGTCATCGCTTCTCACTCACATGTTATAAATGTTATACATTTGACTTAAGAATTTTTTGAATAAATTATTATTATTATTAGATACTAAAATTTGAATGGATCGATGGATGTTTGTTACCTCTTAAGTTACAGAGCGATAAGTGGGCAGAAATTTAGCATACGGGCCTAGAATAAAACATGGGCTAGGTACTTTTTACCCCATAGGTAAATCAGATCGCATGGGATAGAAATAACCATAAAACGTTTCCATAGAATTATTCGTGCGAAGACGCGGGCAAAAACTAGTTGAAAATAACCTAAAGTCAATACTTCATATTAAATCCAATACTATTAAGAGAAACATAGGTTACGTTCTCAACACAGCATAAGATTTCTCCATAAACACTATCAAACTCGACCTCTGTAGCCACTATAAAACACTTCCTCATAGTAAATCGTCAATACATTTATCCGCCATAGATCCGGGGTGAATGACCGATGCAAATACGGGAACCCGTCTGACAATTAATGCGAACTGGAAAAGCGCGGGAAAGCGCACGGAAAATTGCCGCCATTTTGTTGTTTACTTATTACATCTGGCAACGTCGGGGATATTTTGGATGAAAATCTGGGATCTCTTTGTGGTGGATATTTACTCAAATAATACGAGTACCTACATAAGACAGGTAGATTTTTCATTTTCATTGAAACCACGGTTTCTACATCATGCTAACTGTTTATAAAACATAAGTACTTAAGTCAGTAAGTACATTTATTTTATCCCTTTTTGTAATCTCATTTGCCTGTAATTTTGTAGAGCCTGGTTCAGTTTTATTTACAAAACTATGGCCTTTTGAACCCTGAACCTTTGAATCAACTTGGTCAAACACTGCAATTTCTGCCAAACCCTGCTCGCTTCATCTGCTTTATTCTGCTTAGCTTCAAAGGAAAAATAAATGGACCCATTAAATAATATTACCTATGTAAATCGCCATGTACGTACAGTAGGTTAAACATGATTTTCCTCTTCATATACCTACATATAGTATAAATGCATATAAATTGCAGACCGTATTGGAAAATTGGTGAGCAAGGAAAATTTAAGCATTATTTGTCTACGTACAGGAAACAAAATCCATCCAAAACCATAGGTTAAGGATAATAAAACCCTAATGATATCAAACGATCTGACATCATGGATAAACCTAGCCTTTGACGTAAGAA
The DNA here is from genome assembly GCA_955876795.1 of Eupithecia tripunctaria. Lineage (NCBI taxonomy): Eukaryota > Metazoa > Arthropoda > Insecta > Lepidoptera > Geometridae > Eupithecia > Eupithecia tripunctaria. The sequence continues at coordinate 4,597,961 of OY041621.1, forward strand.
AACCTTGATTTTATTGTAAAACCCAAACACAACATAATCCCTAAGTGTTTTAAGTGACGAAGCCCAGTGGGGAGCGTCCCAACAAACAATTGGTACTTATGCTCCCCAATGTTATTGATATGGATCAGTTGAGCTACCAGTAAATTGTTTGCAATGGTATGCAGTAAGCCAATTGTCTCAATTATAAATACAAGTTCTAATTTGTTTGTAATTTTCTTTGTCTGTAACGTAAACTATTAACAAGTTGACTGTAATCATTGATCAAACCACAAAAATAAACTGACTTCGACTAATTTGACGGCACTGAAAGATTTTTATTCCTTATAGTTAAGAAAGGGACAGCATCATTTTACATAAAGAGTTCTCACAACAAAGAGTTTTGTCTATTAATTTCTACCACAAATATAAAATGAGTGAACGGAGCTTCATTTAAACACTTTCAGCAGGGGTATTCATATTGGAAACTTTTTACAAATCAAAATAGTAATTTAAAGTTCCGTTAGAATAAAATTCACTATGGAATCTGACGTTTCGCTTCGGAAACGAAACGAATTAATTATAATTGATTTTGTTTTAAAAACTATAAACCGACTTCAACTACATATATAGTTTTTTCGTGGATCCCACTGTCAGAACTAGACCAAATTAATATAGAACCGAACGGGAACTTTTCGAATTAGAGCAAAACCCGTCCCAAGCTTTTTTATCCTCAATATAATCTACTATTTCATAGTAAGAATTTTTGCACAGCAAGGTTTTAAAAATTTGTTTGAATTTATTTACTTACTGATAATTTTAGAAACTAGGAGCTAGGAGTTTTGTTGTAGAAGCATAAACATTGCTCTTAAATAGATACATAATATTTTGTGTAGTTGTCTCTTACTTCATAGCCTGCGTTCGTTACATTTCCCAGTTCCTCGTGTATTCCGGTTAATTACCCGTATTCCTGTATATTACCTGTATTCCTGTATGTCAGTTACATCGTTATCACTGTCCCAACACTACAAGCACTACTTGTTATCGACAGACGGGAGTAGAGTATCTCTTCCCAGTGATACAGATAATAATGTTACTTCGTAAGTGATACTGCTTCGTTACTGTGAAAGGGCTGTCGCGTTCGACGTTCCAAAATCAAATTAGTTTAAAAATGGTCCTAAATCTCAGATAGGTACATAATAAAGGCTACGTCTAAAATGAGTTTTTATTCAGTGTTGAGGAGGTTTGTACGCAGCTTGTATCCGGCGATACCAAAGAGATATTATAGTCTTAAAACTCTATGGACGATGCCTACCCAATCGCAAGACATTTGAAGATTCAAATCAATAAGTAATTTTAAAAAGCATTTATTCCATGTTATGTGAGACCTCACGGAAGCAAGAGCGCGTTGAACTCTAATGTATGGAGTAGAGTAAGGTCTACGCGCGTAGCACCTACGTAGAACTTACGTAGGACTATTTATTGATCGCGTAACGCGTGTCTGGCATGGCCCGATATCGTGGCGTAAGAATCGATCGGTCTGACTCAAATCGTCAATGTTGGAAGAGCCAACTAAGGGGATCGCCCAGAGGAAAACCTCCTTATCTGTATTTTCCACTTCACATTAATCACTGATCTGCCAGCCAAGCGTGGTCTGGTCATTATGGCAACCCCCGACAGACAAGGGCGTTTTTCAGCAATGTAGGTACCTACCTAGGTATTTTGTTGAGAAAGGTCTACGCGCGTAGCACTCATGTAGCTATTATCATTGTCAACTCTCCCGCCGAGTAGATCTTACGCGCGTAGCATGCACAGTGTTTAGCTCTATCTCTGAAAAAATTCTATGCTCGTGAGATAATAATAAAAAAAACACTTGTCGACGTGGGTAAAATAGACTACCTACCAATTTTAAGTGTTTTTTTATTATTATCTTTCTCTTTATGTCGAATCAATCCAATCTATGTAGAATTTGATATGATTTACCTACTCGTATCTTTCTTTAAAAATATACAACGGACAATTTAGTTTAGTAAAATTAACTCTATAAAATTATTCTAGTCACAAATTGGCCATGAAACTTACTCCCGGTAGTTAGAGGCAGCCCTACCAGGAGTACAGAAACAAGCTCTACACTGGGCTAAAAGTTCATCGACCAATGACACCGCACTTATATAACACGACGACGAATGGAAACGCATTCTAAATGCAAAAATACTTTATTGTCTGTGGGTAAAAGATGATGATGAAGGGAAGTTTGGATGTCACAGCATTTTGGCTCAATCGTGTATTGGCTGTGTTTTTCTTTAGGTTTTGTGTCCAAAAAGTTTTAGATGGGTTAAGTGCACCTTAAAATAAGTTTTATTTTAAGGTGTAACATTTAAGTGATAATATGGTTACAGTTTACATAGGAATTTTAAACATGTTTCGGAGTGAAAACCACGACTCAGCAAAGTAGTGTAGGACACCCTGCTCCTGTCCAGCCAGGTGAGACGATCTAAATACTGATGGCAGATACTGAATGCGCCAAGTTGGCACTATGGCACTCATTTAGGACAGCGGACTGTGTCCATCAGTGGACTCTCATAGGTTGTTGCATAGGCTGATGATGAAAACAAAATGGCACCGTGTCTACAGCGAAGTCGACGTATGCTTTAGTAGGTATTAGAGTATGTTTATGTATATAAAATATATATTTATTAGTTATATGTACATATAATTATATTTATCTACATTTACACAGTATGTTCCTAGTTGGCAGGTAGAAAAAGCCTAAGCCCACCCTTTGTACTTCAGTGCAATAAGTTTTTAAATGAAAATAAAAAAATAAAGTCTAAAACCGCTTTCCACACCACAAACAAGCCACAGAACTGTTTACATTGCACTTATAATTTGCAGCCTTACATTGTTGCTAGCTACCTTACAACATCGTATCTTTAGTTGTCATGGGGGCTATTTTATAACCATGTCGCCTTGTCATATCTCAAGGAAATCATTTCAAAACAACTTCTTATTTCATGACTTACATGGCTTTCTTCATAGTGGCAATTCTCTCGTAAAAACTTCTATAAATGATGCCATCCTTCTTATCTCGTTACGCTTGGATGGCAACATTTCAGTCCTGTCAAATTAGTTTAATTATTATTGTGGCGACATTGGATTGACACCAGTGTTATTGGATATTTTTTATGATAAAGTAGGATAGATACCTGGTTTTATTGGACTAAACGCGTGTTGGACGAATCGCGTTTTGCACGATCTGCTAACAAATCCATCTTTTACTTTTTGTCTAGATATTGCTAAATAATAATGCCAAATAGATCAGCTGACAAAAACTTTATAAAAAGTCACTTAATCAAAGTTTTTAAATGCGTTATAGAAAATGCAGACAGAAATCTAGGCAAATCCAACCGAAGTACGTTACTAGAATACACTATTCTGTCAACTTTCTGAACACCATCATTGTCGACAAAATAAAAGTAAAAGAGACCAACACTCGCCAGCAAGGTACTAGGAGCGCATAAAAGCGAGAGAGTTCAATTCTAACTCGTTCCATTCAGCATATCGACGACGACACGATAGGATTATCGGCTTATCTTTGTAGATAATTTATGTTAACTTGTGTTTAAATAACTCTGTTTTTACATGTTTTCTAAGCGGTTAAATTTTGATTCATTACTATGTATGTATATAATTGATTATTTATGTTAACGTATTTAGCACTTATTTATGTTTTACGAGAACAAAAGAAGAACCTTAGAAAGGTCTCCGATTTAAATACAGAATTAGAATTTTCATTCTTTAGCGCGATGACGTGGCACTTTATAGTTTGATAGAGCTGGGAAAAACACATTTATTTCATTAGCTTTATCGATAAACCACAATGAGATCGTAATGATAAATGGATAGTGAACACCAATGACTTTTTTCTCTCCCAATTTACTGCATGCACGTTTATAACTTCCGTGTAAATTCAGTGAGGATAATTCCTTTCAACGCAAACGGACCACTTCTTTTACCTCGTTATCTATTTTTACACATAGATAGGGTACTGTAATTACCAACAATGACACTCGCGTAGAATCTATTTGCCTTGTGAAGTTGTGTCATAGTGCATTGGGATATCGATTTACCGACCACAATAATCCGCCAATAGCCGAAATGTTAACTAAATTTGTCTCACCGGACGTTTCGCCAGCCTGGTTATGATATGGTTAACAGAGATGGTATGGTGGTGGTAGGTAAATTATTATAGCTCGTATGCGTCGCTTTTAACTCGGAATGTCGTAAACGAGTTCTTGAATGGGTACCACTAACACGTACCATCCCGAAGGCAGTACTAAAGGAAGGCAAGTCCAAAAGGAGAGGCTGGGAGTCTGCAATAATCGTCATTCTTCAGATTATGTCATGCTAGTGAGATTTCTACTGTGCTGGGCTTGGTTTATGTGCGCGGTAGATTTATGGGAGGTTGCGGGCAACATCATTTAGAAGCTTCTTGTGTTAGCTTCTTGGTGCTTCGTGAATTCAAGAATTTGATGTCTGAATTACGAATGTCTACAAAAATATTTATTGTTAATATAAACAACATTTGATTTCTTCTCGTGCATAAGTTCTTACATAAAAATTGCAATAAAGTCAAATAAAGCGATTAAGTATAATTTCGGATGCTATTAAAATGAAAAATGCTCTGATAATAAGTTCCCTGCGTATAAAAATTATGGTCATATCGGATTTAATTTATAGTAGGAAGTCAATAGTGTTCTTAAGTAATATTTCAAATTGAATGAACTTCGTAAACCACAATAAAAAACCGGTACGCCCACCTGTAAACATGAGACAATGAAGAATTTACACAACCAATTAAACAAGAACCTTAGATGCCCTCGGCTTTTGACTTAGACGTAAAAAGTGACATGACATTTTTGTACATAAGAGATCTTTCTAAACTGGTGTTTGAATTACGTGTAGGCGCCATTTCTCAATTTGGTATTCCTCAGTACGTGTGAACCTTTTCTCTAGTTGATATAAAATTCGGAGTTCGTGGAGGTAATGTGTGTTGATTTCGTAATTCTACGTGGGCTTTCAAAGTATCGATACTTTTTATTTGACAATGCGCATCACTAATTGGCAGTCTAATTTTAAAATAAAAATCATACAAATTCTGGGAACAAGCGTTATCATGAATCAAATGTAGACATTCATAAAAATAGTGTAGAGTTCTTAAATACCTACCAATGCGATCATTAAAGAATGAGAGACTTCATAATTATTAAATATAAAATAAACTAAATTGAATCATGGCGGAAATGAAATTGTATAATGCTTCCAAACAAAACTGCCCACAAAGACTAATCAATAAAAAGTCATCCCTCCCATAACAAAGCATTAAAAAGTTATCGATAACCCAATCGCTGGTCACGTTATCTATCGAAATAGACAACGTAAAACGTCAAATCTACCAGGCGCACATGACCAACACAAGGGTAAACTATTTCGACAGTCGAACGCTCAACAAAAACTTCTAAACTTGAATATTACAGACAAGGATGCAGCTATCTGAAACGCGCGCGCTCTCGCTCGTTTTACGTCAGTTGACAAGCAGTGGGTGAACGAACTTCGAGAGTTTACTGGGCTAAAAGTTGAACGTACCTCCGTTCGCGGACATTACGAACAAGATAGCAACTTTACCATGCTATCCGATATAAAACTGACCCAAACACCTTTTACTTCTGCTTCCATTTTAGACCCAAAACTCTAGAAGATAAAGTTTAATCTCGCTCTACAACAGTCTAGCAAAAAGTCGTTCGTTTATGAGAAGGCATGTTTCTCACGAGTACCAGTACATCCGCAGGCCGGTAGTGAGACACGTGTGCAGATGAGAGAAGTATGCATGTGTGAGGCGATGCTGGTGTAGTCTTGAAAATAATTTCGCGGTCATACAGAGTCGGCGAGGGTTCACACAACCACCTGTCTCTGTTGCACGCCTGGTTATTTATATCTACGTGTAATGCTTGAAATGTTTGATGAACGCGGGTTTGTGTTGATCTGTCAGTGTCAAAAATGTCTTCCGGGATATTACTTCCGGGTTGAGGTTACCCGGAAGTGATAGGCTGTGGGTTGTTTCCTTTCTTTATAGATAACTGTTGTTCCTATGGAAACGTTTAAAGGTGATTTCTACACCAAAGGAACTGATTTATGGGATAAAAAGTAGCCTATGTTTGATTCCAGGATAGGATTACATGTATGCAACTTTCAGCTCGACCCGTTTAGTCGTTTTGGCGTGAAGAGATAACAAACATCCATCCATCCATCCATCCATCCATACAAACTTTCGCATTTATAATATTAGTTTGATTAGTGTAAAGATTTCAGAGGATTATTTGACTTACCGAATGACGGGTTTTCAGGACTTTTTAAAGTCTAATAACTTATCACCAACTTATCTTAACTTAGTTCATTGTATCTGTTAAGGATATCTCTTGTTAATCGTCAATCGTTCTATCTATACGATAAACTATCGTAGACAGAACTAGATTATTCTAACTGGTCGTTAATTAATCATTTAATCACAACAACGAGAAAAAAGGTAAAATCGAAAGCGTTTAAATAGCTGAACTGCTGATCAAAACTTAGTTAAGGAAGGACAAAGCAATGGATGCCTATGTAAGGTTTGAAAAACGCATTTTTTGACTGAATTACCTAACACTACCTAACACCACACCTCGACCTTAACAGCCTGTATTGGTCCACTATTGGAGCAGCTTATAACGTGCGTATCAGGGGGAGGCCCTGATACGCACGTTATAAGCTGTTTTGGTCATCTATTGGAGCAGGCCTCCCCCTGATAAGCGCGTTATAAGCTGTTTTGTCCACTATTGGAGCAGGCCTCCCACTGATAACCGCGTTATAAACGGTTATCTCATGGGGGGGTGATGCCCATAATGGGCTGGGCTCGGGCTAGAGATTGCAGATTAAGAAAAGGGTGCCCATGTAGTGGACATGGGTTACTCAGGACACCATTTACCTCTCAACGTTTCACTGAGATTTTGAATCTTCTTCTTGAATCTTGAATCTACTGTTTAGGCTTGAAAAGGTAAAAGACAGACAGAGTAACACAATCTAAGTTACCTATTGAAATAGGTATCTAATACTCGATAATTACTCGGTTTTATTTACTTGCAATGTATAAATTAACAACAGAAATTATTACGCAGAAAATTTCACTTATCAAGAAATAATGGTTAAGGCCAGAAAAGATTAAACTGTTTTGGCCCTTGGAACATACTAAAGTAATAATTATGGCCTTAAGGCTTCAAGGTATTTTGTATATTTGTAACGAATAAACTCAAAAATTACTGAAACGATTTCGAAATTCTTTTTCACCATTAGAATGCTGCATTATATTTGAGTAACATAGGCTATATTTATGATTTAAAAGATTTTAACAACCCGTACAAAGCCTATTAATTATGTAAACCAGATTTCTGAGTCCGAGCTGCGTGGTGCTGACTTAGAATTTGCACCACCCCAACTCTTCCTGTGGGTGTCGTAAGAGGCGACTGAGAGATATCCACTGGAGGGCGGGCAGCAGCGCCCCCTGCAGAACAAATCTATCACAGGACATTACCCCCCATGAGATAAACGCCAATAAGTCGCTTATCAGGGGGAGACAGGCTGTTGAGGTTGATGTATGAAGCCGAGTCGAACCGCTAGTCCTAAATCGGTCAATAAATAACAGAAAAATCAACGAAGATTACATTAAAACAAACACACCTCCTCTTTTTTACGAATTCAGTTAATCATTGACAGAACAAGTGCAATGACCTTATCAAATCGGCCAATCGTGATGATTTCCCACTCAATTTAAAAAATTAGCCATATCCGGTCATAAAACAAATGAACGAAATTCAATTATGAATTTATAAACTTATTCGGAGCTCGTTTGATTTGATTTTGGCGGGAATTTACTGCTAGCTGTAAAGTTAATTTTGGCGGTACACTTAATCAATGAAATGAAGCTTACCTACAATACAAGCTATGGTAAAATTAACTGTTTTACTCCTTCCTTCTATTATCCTCAACATAAAACCTCAACAGCCTGTATTGGTCCACTGCTGGACGCAGGCCTCCCACTGATAAGCGACTTATTGGCATTTGTCTCATGGGGGGTAATGCCCATAATCCCCACGCTGAGCATGCGGGTTGGGGATCGCAGTACGTACCACCGTACTGCGATCCCCAACCCGCACGAATAGTTTTGCAGGGGCCGTTGCTGCCCGCTCCCCAATAGATCCCTTACCACCTCTTACGTCACCCACGGGAAGAGTCGGGGTGGTGCAAATTCTAAGCCGCACAGCTGGGGACTCCCAAGACGCTGGCTGCATTGCCCCGCTGTATGACAATGCTAATGCGCTGCGCCAGATACCCACCAGCTCTCGGGTCAAGCATCGCTTTGAGCATACTTAGATTTTTTTTTAAGTTTTCGGTTATTTTTTAACCGTCTTCGAAGAAAGGAGAATTCTATGTAGCATATTTTTATACAGGGTCTTAGATTTTTCGACCGATTTTTTGTTGTGGATTCTTTTGTTATTGTTTAATACAAAATATACGTATATTCCCATTTAAATTCATTAACGAGAGCTCTGCATTTTTTTGTCCCGAAAAACTTAAAAAACAGTGATTAAGAAATTTTCAGTCGAAGTCAATTAAGTGAAGGTTTCAAACTACCTATTTCAAAAAAATCAAATCTTGATCGGTTTTTTGTGGAACTGTAAAGTTGCATTATGAATAAATCATCACACTAATATTATAAATGCGAAAGTTTGGATGTATGTTTGTTACCTCTTCACGCCAAAACTACTGAACGGATCGGACTGAAATTTAATTTAAGTAATTGTACCTTGCATCAAACATAAGCTACTTTTTATCCAATAAGTTCCCGTGGGATATAAATCTTTAAACGTTTCCATAGGAACAATGCTTGCGAAGCCGCGGGGCGCAGACAGTAAACCTATAAACTATCGGTTGAAACGAAGTTAAAACCGATGGGCCTATGAAATTTTACGATTTTAGTGTGTCCTTCGCCGAATATTTTAAACGAAATTATAATTCAGCAAAACTTTCTCGAGACCAAGTACTGGTCTGGTAATCGAGTTTAATAAGAGCAGCTACGGTCAGTGATCCTGGAGAATAAATCATCATCATCATCAGCCAGGGGCCAGATTCGGCTATTTTTAATTGAGTTCAAAAAAAGGAGGAATTTCTGAATTCGACTGTATTTTTTTTATGTTTGTTACCTCAGCTCTTTTGACTGGGTGGTCCGATTTGCATGATTCTTTTTTTATATGAAAGCTGGTGCTTCCCGTGTGGTCCCATTTTAATTTTATTTAGTTCTGACAGTGGGATCCATGAAAATTCATGAAAAAACTATAATAATTGAAGTCGGTTTATAGTTTTTAAACAAAATTAATTATGTAAGAAAAACTTAAACCACAATACGATTGATTGATGATTATGTTTAGTATTCTTAAGCTGTGTGGTGCTGGCTTAGAATTTGCACCACCCTATCTCTTCCCTTGGGTGTCGTAAGAGGCGACTAAGGGAAATCCACCGGGGGCGGGCAACCCGCATGCCCAGGGTGGGGATGGGCACTACCCCCATTAGATAAACATCAACAAGAAGCTTATCAGGGGAGGCCTGCGTCCAGCAAGCGCATAAATGACTTTTATCGCATTTAAATATTTTTATTCTCAAAAGAATTTACAAAATTCGCTTACTGAGAACTTAAAACTTAAACTTAGTCTAAATTTTTAGTATTTTAGTATTTATTTAAAAACATCACATATATCTTTACAGGTAAAAATATTGTGTGTGCCCTAATGCGTAGTGTGATTAAAATTAAAATTAAACTTACGTAAATGTATTACATTGCTTGTAAAACATTCATTATTGACGACAAAAGATAATTAACTACGACTATTTTTAACATCTAAAAAAAATTGCGGGTAGCTGGTGATTAGTGTGATGGGGGGTAGTGCCCATAATCCCTACGCTGGGCATGCGGGTTGGGAATCGCAGATGAGTGGAAGAATTGTTCTGCGGGAGGCGCTGCTGCCCGCCCCCGGAAGATATCCCTTAGTCGCCTCTTACGACACCCGCGGGAAGAGATGGGGTGGTGCAAATTCTAAGCCGGCACCAGATGGTCGACTTAGTCACATGCTTGGCTATAATAAAAAAGAAGAGACTCTAAGTTTGGTTTTATTTTTAACCAAATTATTATGAGTATTATGACCTTAGTCCAGGGTAGAAACTGTGTTTTGATTATATAAATAGCAGTCAAAATTTCCTTTCCTTTTGCCTCGTATTTCTCAAAGCCCGTAACACTCGACCTATTTCTTATGACGTCACAACTTTCTACCGATGAAAGTATGTACAGTACAGATAAAACCAAAAGTGCACCCCCAAGGCCGCCCACTAACCTTCCACAATATTTAGGTCATAGAAAGCAGTGAAAGTGTTTTGACCGAGATATTACCTACTTACTCATCACTCTCCCTATTTTTATAGTGATCTTGACATTCACTTTCTTTTGTAGGTGATTTTAAGCTTTGGTGTGTTTGTTTTGGGTTTATTTTTGCTTGAGGAGTATCTGCTATCCAGGTCATGGTCTTTCGATTGCAATAAGCAACTATTGTATTGGTGAAAAGAGGAGAAAACTATGCAATTGCATTTGTACCGTATATTGTATCCATTTTGAATGGAGCATAAACGTAAACAAACCGCCCATACTTAACCTAAAATTCACTTTGTTGACGCGTCCTTTTATACGTAATTTACATTACTTGTCGATTTTAGATCCTCCCTTCAATAAATATTGCTTACAATTATATCTGAAAATCGACGCCAAGCAAGTGAGATTTTGTTATTTGTGTCGTACTTTGTTTACTAACATGCTTCATTCAAAATGGATAAACCATAGGTACTTACTTACTTACTATTGTGGCGCATCGACCCCGAAGTGGGTCTTGGCCTCCGACACAATAGATCGCCACCGGCTTCTGTCCTGCGCCGCCTCCATCCAGTCCGGTGCGAAGATATGAAGCGAGCGAAGGTCCTTCTCCACTTCATCCTTCCACCTGTACCGGGGCCGCCCGACTGGTCGTCGGCCATTCGGCACTCCCAGGAAAGCCCGTTTTGCCGCCCGATCCTCCTCCATTCGTAGCACGTGGCCGAGCCAGCGCAGCCTGTGTGATTTTGTTTCGCCAATGATGTTGGGCTCGGCCACTAGTTCCGAGATCTCCCGGTTCTTCCGCACCCTCCAGGATCCGTCTTCTCGTCGGATAGGACCTAGGATCTTTCTGAGCACTTTTCTTTCCGTCACCAGAAGCTTGTGTTCTTCCTTCTGGGTAAGTGTCCAGGCTTCACATCCGTACATCAAGATCGGGCGAATGATTGTCTTATAAATGCGGATCTTGGTTCTTCGGGAAAGGAGCTTAGACACCAAGACTTTGTGAAGCGCTGCACTGCATCGGAGCGTGTTCTGGGCTCGTATGTCTATTTCATCGCCTCTGGTGTTAGTGTCCGTTACAGTGCATCCCAGGTACCTAAATCTATCCACTCCCTTGAATGTTGAGTTGCCAACCTCGATGTCCTCGCGGCGTTGACGAAGGTTCCTAGCACGCCGCATATGGATGTACTCAGTCTTGCTTTTGTTAATCCTGAGGCCTACCGTCGCAGCTTCCTCCTCCAAACATCGGACTGCTTCGACGACTTCGCGCTTGTAGGCTCCTAGCAACGCAACATCATCTGCGTATCCTATCACCTTGTGTTGCCCATTTAACTCTACTCCACCGCTGAGAGACATAACTTTGCGGATAATGTGTTCTAGGGTCAAATTAAACAGAACAGGTGACAAGGCATCCCCTTGTTTCAATCCGCTCACTATCTCAAATTCCTCAGTTAGATCTGAGCCTACTCGTACCCTGGCTCGGCTTTCGTGTGTGGCTACTTTTATCATTTGCACCAACTTGACCGGAATGAGGAAGTTCTTTAGGATGTTGTACAGGGTTCCTTTGTCGACACTGTCATAGGCCTTAGAAAAGTCAACAAAAAGGGAGTGAATATTCTGTGCGTACTCCCACTTCTTTTCCATCAGTTGCTTAAGAAGAAAGATTTGGTCTACTGTGCTACGGTTATGTCTAAAGCCACACTGGTAATCTCCTAAGATTATTTCCGCGTAGGGCTCAAGTCTACTAAGAATCACGTAGGACAGTACCTTGTACGCACTTGCAAGGAGAGCGATGCCTCGGTAGTTTTCGCACTTTTTTCGGCTTCCTTTTTTGTGGATTGGACAAATTATTCCTAGGTTCCACTCCTTAGGTTGGTACTCTTCCTCCCAGACCTTTAAGATCAATTGGTGCAGAGCGTGGTAGATCGTTTCACCGCCGTACTTCCATAGTTCTGCTGGAATATCATCCGCTCCTGGCGCTTTGTTATTCTTAAGCCTCGATATCCCAGCCCTGACTTCTTCGAAACTAGGTGGTTCCACTTCCTCCTTATTTGGCTCCCCCGTCTCTACAACAGTTACTTCGGGGGGTGGACAGTTGAGAAGGTTTGTGAAGTAGTTTTGCCATGCTCTTCGGATTTGCTGGTCATCAGTTACGAGGTTTCCACTTTCATCCTCCAGCGTCTGTGTAATGGGTTGGTATGCCTTCCGAGCGGTCTTTGTTTCCTGGTAAAACTCTCGCGATTTGTTGGAGTTTATCAGGTTTTCCATGTTAGTAATTACCCCATCCAAATGTTGCCTCTTAGCCTTCTTGATGATGTACCTGGTTTGGCGGCGACAGACTTCATACTCTTCTCTTCGTGAGTTATCCTGTTCCGATAACACTCTCAGGTATTTCCTGTCTTCAAAATGTCTTTCACATTCCGCGTTCCACCACTTACGAGGTTTCTTTTTTTTGGACTTATTTCCCAAAACTTTAAATCCAACTTCGCTTACAGAGTTTTTGACCGCACTCCACACACTGTCTACACTCTCTGGTATTTCTAAGCTTTCAAACCTATTTCTGAGTTCTAATTGGTATTGTTCTACAATAGTTGGTATCTTAAGTTTTTCTACGTCCATTTGTTCTCTGCTGCTTATTTGTTTTGTTCTGCTGTTGATTTTGGCTTGTAATTTAATCCCTAACATGTAGTGGTCACTGTCGCAGTCTGCTCCTCTGAATGTTTTGATATCTTTTATCGTGTTTCTATGTCTAATATCAATTAACACGTGATCTATTTGGTTAATCGTAGCGCTGTCAGGTGACTTCCAGGTTCCTTTGTGTATATCTTTGTGTGGGAACATCGTGCTTTTCACAACCATGGATTTTGAGGAGGCAAAGCTGATTAGTCTTATGCCGTTGTCGTTGCTTATGTCGTGTTTGCTATGTTTACCAATGGTGGGTATAAAGCTATCCTCTTTCCCAATCTTAGCGTTGAAATCTCCCAGAAGAATCTTAACATCATAGTCTGGCACCTGGTCGTATACAGTTTCAAGGTCTTCGTAGAAACTATCTTTGGCGTCTTCGTCTGATACCTCAGTAGGGGCATAAGCATTGATGATAGTTATGTTTGAGAACTTACTCTTGATCCGCAGCACACAAATCCTTTCTGATATAGCATCAAACTTTAGCACGCTACTCATGTGCTTTCTGTCCACCAAGAAGCCAGTGCCATTGATATGTTTGAAGTTAGGGTTTCCACTGTAGAATAAAGTCACTCCATTCTCTAGCGGGCATTCTCCGTTTCCTGGCCATCTCACTTCCTGCAGGGCTGCTATGCTTATTTTATATCGTTTTAGCTCTCTTACTACCTGCTCCACGCCTACTGGTCTATAGAGGCTCCTTACATTCCATGAGGCAAATCGGGTGTCCGTTTTTCGTTTGCTTAGGTCATTGAATTTGGGATCAGATCGGTTTTCTATTCTTGTCGGTTTCGTAACGTTATTGTTTTTCAGTGGGCGGGTTGTTAGCCCGTCGCACAACCCCCTGTAATGCTGGAGGACCACACCCTTCGTTGGTCAGCGAGTCCATCGGACTTAGCCGGTAGCGTAGCTAGGCTGTGCTACCGACCATTCCCCCATCCGCCACCCGGGGGACGCTCCTCTACGCCATTAGGGATAGCGCGAGGTATATGTACACGTCTTAAAAGTAACTTTCGTCGTCGTGATGTGGTTTTAGTGTTTGTTTAGCTAATTTATGTAGAGTCAAGTATAGAGACTAGATTAATTATAATTGTATAATATAACCTGCTGTTACCATGGATATTATAATTATAATATCCATGGTAACAGCAGGTTATCCTATCATATTATTCTTATTGGGTACTTTTTATAAAACAACTAGCTGCGCCCCGCGGCTTCGCACGCGTTGTTCCTATGGAAACGTCTAAAGGTGATTTTTATCCCACGGGAACTGATTGAAGGAATAATAAGTAGCTCTTTTCGATTCCGGGATCAGAATTAGCTGCATGCAAAATTTCAGCCCGGTCCGTTCTTTAGTTTTTTCGTGAAGAGGTAACAAACATCCATCCATCCATCCATTCCTTGCCGTCATTGCGCATCTGTCGATCTGGGTGGTATAAAGTCAAGAACTAGACGGATTTTCATACGGTTTTCATCAATAAACGGAGTGATGAAGATTCTTATAAATTACAATACGTGTTTTGTCTAAAGATAAGATAAGATAAAAAGATAAGAGGAAAAAGAAAAATGTTGAACAATTCACTCAGCATTATCCAGCCCCAAGCTAAGCAGAGTGTTATGGGCACTCGATAACTGATATACATAATACAATACCCTACATAGATAGATATTTTTTATTATACATAGAAAACATCCAGAACGCCCTGAACGCAAATCTGCAGAACGTACACACATTTGTCCCGAGGCGGGATCGAACTCGCAAACTCCTGCGTCGCAGGCGGACCTTCGCTTACCGCGCCACAGAGGTCGTCGTAGAAAGTACAATGATAAAAAGAAGAAAAATATACAATTACAAAATACAGAATGAGACCAAAAGGCTTCCACTCACAGTAGCTCATAGAGCAAATGCAGCGCTGGTCTTCCGGGGTTAGTCCACCTAGCTATACTATTAGTTATACGATATAACAAAATGAACAAAAAAAAAACCGAATAATCATACTGAGCAGTATAACGATTATTTTGGATAAAGCTCGTCCATTTAGTTATATTCGTAAATACACAACCACCTAATGAAATTTATGGGTGATGTACGTTATTAAAAAAATAATAAAAACATCAAGAATTTACATATGTAGTTTAATAGGATTAACAGGTAACCCCCTTATTCATAATGGTCTGCTTACATAAAACACCTGCTAAGTAGTGATATTTCTCAGTCTGACTTACGTCAATAGAAGAAGACAAAGCAAGATTTAGCAGTGTGCTATATTATATTACTATCGCAATGATTCCAAAAAAGCAAAGGCAAGGAGTTCGAATAACAAAGAAAGCTTATCATGCACAACGGTAACAAAATGACAAAATAATTTTACTTATCATTAATAAATTTTAATGTCAATTGCAAATTGCTGCTTGATTTGCTATCATATTATGTGGTGAATTTAAAATGGAAGCTATATCTGGACCGTCCCAAGTTAGGTACGTTTTCCGCAATAATTTTTATTTTTGATCGCTGTGTGTCTGCCATGAGTTTTCATAATCTATACTCGCTAGCAACTGTAGTTGAAAAAATGTACGTGTAATGTTATGGAAACTTTTAAAGCGCGTCTAGCGGAAAGTTGGGTACTAAATTTTTAACTTTTTTTGACATGACTCAACCGGCAACACTGCGTTACCATCACATCTCTTTATATATATAACGTCAAAACAACTTCCCTAACCCCCAGATTTGCATTCCGTGCAAAGCCAGGGCCGATTACTAGTCATTAATATTATAAAGAGAAAAGATTTGTTAGTTTGTTTGTATGGAATAGGCTCCGAAACCACTGGACCGATTTAAAAAAAATCTTTCACCAATAAAAAGCTTACTTTTTAGGGAGTGATATAAGCTAAATTTTATCCCAGAATTCCCACGGGAACGGGAACTACGCGGGTGAAACCGCAAGGCGTTGCTAGTAAGCTTATAAAATGGCTCCACTTATAGAGATAACCGAGAAACATCTAGAGCTGTGTAAGATCGTGCGGGCGCGGTTTTCACTGGCTTTCTATACACTTTCACTTCACAGACGGACAGACAAAACGACTGGCACTTTATCGGAACTGTGACTCAGTGTTTACACTTTAGAAGGTAAATCTGTGCAGGAAAATTCAGCAGTTTCACTCTGAGATGCTTTATAAAACTTCCGGTTTTATAAAGTCTCCGAAAATCAACGTAGGGTGCTGATCACAGTGCTGATACTCGGCCATGACCGGAAGCGCCTCCTGCAGAACCAATCTTTCACCGATCTGCGATCCCCAACACCCATGCCCAGCGTAGGGATTATGGGCACCACCCCCCAAGCGATAAAAGCTAAGGGTGACTGTACCTATATTATCTGTGACTGTACTAAAACTGCTGTGTGGTGCTGGCTTAGAATTTGCACCACCCCAGTTTTTCCCCTAGGTGTCGTAAGAGGCGACTAAGGGATATCCATCGGGGGGCGGGCAGCAGCGCAAATGATGCAGAACAAATCTTCCAACAAACTGTGATCCCCAATCCGCATGCCCAGCGTGGGGATTATGGGCATTACCCCCCCGAGTTAAACGCCAATAAGGCGTTTATCAGAAGGAGGCCTGCGTCCAGCTGTGGACTGAAACAGACTGTTGAGGTTGAGGTACTAAAACTTCGTGATGTTAAAAAGATTCTTTTTTATTTAATAAATGCTGTTGGATGTGTCTTGAAATCTTTTTTTGGGTATGATGGGAATAAGTCGTATTTCATAGGACAAAAATTGTATTGCAGAAAACCTTATTGTACCTAAAGCAGTAGTACCATAAACCCAATTTTCATAGGGCTTGGTTTTTTTCCTAGAATTATTAGTCTTAGACTAATGTGTTTCATGTTGACTTTGCAACTTATACAAACAAATAATAACGTACTTACCCAACTTGCCAGTCGTCGCATCGCGATCCACTTGCCAGCAACATTAATGTGCATTCTACGGCCAACGCTGGACCCCATTTACTAAACGAACACACGGCTAAATTTCCAGGCTATTTCTATCGAGGGGTATTTTTTCAGGACTTTCCAGTGAGGCATCTGGTAACCCTAAATGCACCGGTTTGCATGTGATGCTGTCACAAAGCTATTGTACCAAGAAACTTCTATTTATCATCAGCCTAAATTAGTCAACTGCTGGACACATAGGCCTCCTTTAATGAGCGCCATAGCGCACTGTCATCACCTGTCATCATTCAGCTTGCCGCTTCCACCATCTGCCTGCAGTCTTTCGCAGATCGTCATCCCACCTGGCCGAAGGGCGTCTCATAAAGAAAAGTTGGGGTGGTGCAAATTCTAAGCCAGCGCCACACAGCTATATCTACCTTACAGTTGTCGCTAAACCTCAATAAATGTTTGTTAGAAATTTTTAAACTTAATTTTCCCGCGCTTCAGCACGAAAAACCAATTCCTACAGTCAATAGCTAAGTTCGCAGAAATTGCAGAGGTCAGCGAACTTGCTCGGTTGACCTTATCAGTCCGCGACCAGTGAAAGTGGGTGCATCCATCAGGGGAAAGCCGACGCACTCTGCTGATCAGCTGATGGATTGCTGATCGAATAAGAATAAAATTTATTTATTTGTACCAATAGACCCTTTTGCAGTTTTAAACAATATGGCGGCAGAAAATGGTCTCTGCCTCAGCATGGGTTGGTTGCTAACAAGCTAGCAGCCAACGCTGGTCTTCCGTCAAAGTCATTTTGTTGGCGATATGGATAATCTCGATCTGATCGACGATTTGTGGGCACTGTGTGAAGAATGGAGGAAAAACATTTGCAAAGCTTTAGCGACTGCAGAAGTGCTATACTTAAGTGAAAATTACAATCGCTCAAATTAGGTCCACCCACTTCGTTCATCAGCATCACACCATCACACTAATCACGCTACTTAATATTACACTTCACACTAATATTATAAATGCGAAAGTTTGGATGGATGTATGGATGTTGTTACCTCTCACACCAAAACTACTTAACGGATCGGGCTGAATTTTGCATAGGTACAGGTAATTCTGATCCTGGAATTAAACATAGGCTATTTTATACATATGATCGATATGTGTGTGGACCTAATTTGAGCGTTCCACTTTCAAGTAGCTAGTAGGTAACTTTTCCATACTACAGTACCTAACCAACGATGGATTCAGTAGGGTTCAGTACTAGGTACGTATATAAATAAATGTAACTAACATAGGGCGTTACATTTATTTTCTAGAAAATGTATTTACCTAGGTAGGTACTCTAACTGATTCCAATCCAATCCTGGGTCCCAATAATATACTCAAAAAAGCCACTAACTCACCTTATTGACATCATTTTGGGTTTGAGTTTCGAGTTTGACTTTAAAGTATGACACAAGAAGTGCCTTGCACTGCAGCAGCAGCGCTGATTTTCCAGGGTTGGTTGCTAAGAGCGTAGGAAGGACCCAGCAGTGATTTATCGTATTAAAAGTGTATCCTATTGAAAAAAAATGTTTCTGAATTGTTTAAATTAAGAAAAATATTTTTCTAAGCTCTGTTAATAAGAAATGCAAGACAAAACAGCGCCCATCTACGTATTTGGACATACTATTCTATTTCTCTACCATCATCGAGGCGATGCTATCCACCCTATTTCATTTTTCGTAATTGTATACTAGTATCGCCATCTATCGTAGTACAGACAAACTACACTGACCTTGCAACACTACTACCACAAGGGTTCTGTTTTACCGACAAAGCGAGTTTTGATGATATAGATTTTAGATGTTGCCATGTATTATCTGTGTTAGTGAAATCTAAACAATGAAATGTTGGTGCATTGAAATAACAACTAGATAAATCTCTAGTTGTAATTTCAACTAATCTGAAGACAAAAATATAAGAACTGTGCAGAATAGTAATTATTCTATAGAATGTTTTGAATCTTCTGATTGAATTTCAGTCGCAGTCGCACCAATTTTTTGGAAGGGTTTTTTTTTTATTCTGGCAGCATTGTCGCACCTGTCAGTCATCTAGTGATTGTGATTTGGCGTTTGGCTTGTCACCGATTGTTCGCGAAATTACGAAAATGTTTGGGATAATACTAAAATGGGCCCATTTCCTAGTGTATTTACAACTTATCCATCTTATCTCTGCCGAATGGAATACACGGGATTACGTGAGAAGGGAGCATTCCCTAACAAAACCCTATCAAGGTTAGTGACCTCCTTCTGCGACTTTGATCTTGTATTTTTATCGTAAATTATGCTGCAAATAGACTAAATTGATCAATTTTAGGTAGCGGTATGTCGGTACCTTACTGGGACTTCCTCGGCAGCACAATAGTGACCACTAACTATGTTCGACTGACGCCCGACCAGCAATCCAAATCTGGAGCTCTATGGAACACAGTGGTATGTATGAGTTTACTTAAGCTTTGCACAAATAAAACAAATACCGACGAGTTGACATTGATAGAGATGGGTCAAAGGCTAAAGAGTGAAAAAGAACAAAATAATAAAAATTAAAGGTTATTTGTGCTGCTCATATAATGTTCATAGTTCAATTGAATGTAGGTATTTGCAATAGTTTTAGTTAAGTAGGTATCGGTACCTTTGTTTTAGTGCCTTTATGACTAATTTATTTATCTATGAATGTACATTGAATTTTAAAGTCCTGTGAAATTTCTAGAGTTATTTGTGTCACTGTTGTAAATTTACCTCACTATGAGACTACTTAGATAAGCTATGTACCTATTATTGGCTATACATAATAGCTGAGCAGGCAATGAAATAGGTAAGCTCATAAAGATTATAAAAACCTTTGTAGGTGTTGTAGCAGAACAGACAAAGATCTGAGAACACAATAAATAAATAGCTGACATTTGAAGCTTCAGAGAAAACATAATTGCATTTTGGGTACAGATAATTTTTAAAGCTAGTGCAATCCCTTTTATCATACACTAGCTGCGACTCGCGGTTTCACCCGCATAGTTCTCATTCCCATGGGATAAAATATAGCCTATGTCACTCCCTGAAAAGTAAGCTTTTTAACGATGAAAGAATTTTTTAATTCATTCCAGTAGTTTTGAAGCCTATTTTATTCAAACTAACAAACAATCAAATCTTTCCTCCTCATAATATTAATAAAGATTATAGGGCACAAGTGTATGCACAAACAGGTATAATAAACAGTCATTAAATAGTAGTTTTTTAAGTAGTTGTTTGTTATTCGGCAATGAAATGTAACAAGGTTAAACATTTTGTTCAAGGCTTATCTAGAGTCAACCTCAACTAAAATGATCCATAAGTTGTTAGTACTAAAGTTGAAAACTGTACATGACTGTGTTCAATTAGCACATAGTAAGGAAGGAAGTTTTTATTAAATTATCTAGGTCAAAGCAATATGAAATGTGGTATACTATCCAAAACATCAAAAATTATTATAAAATCAATAGTTAGTAGCATGTAATTATCATACTAATCAAATCACGTCATACTTATATTATAAATCCGAAAGTTTGGATGTTTCAATGGAAGTTTGTTCACATAAAACTACTGAATGGATCAGCTAAATCAGTTTCCATGGGATAGAAATACCCTAAAATGTATCCATAGAACAAAGTATGCCAAGCAGCGGGCAGAGACAGAAAAAATATATTTAAATTATATAAAATATTAACTATGAATTAAAATAGACACCATGCTTGGCAAGCAGAGTAAGGATAGCAGTGTTGTCCACACCGAAGCGAACTGCTACTGGTAAGTTCAGTACCCGTTTAGTCAGCTCTAATGACATCCATGGGCTAAGTTGTACAACCATTTGGTGTGGTTGCCACTGTGTAAAATCTATTACCTCTATTACCTCAACAGCTTCGAGGGTACATTTGATCGAAGCTCAATAGCCTCTATTGGTCCACTGCCGGACACAGGCCTGATAAGCACCTTATTGGCTTTTATTAACCAACATCAAAAAAAAGGAGGTTCTCAATGTGACATGTTTGTTACCTCAGAACTTTTGCCTGGGTGGTCCGATTTTTATGTTTCTTTTAAGCTGGTGCTTCCTGTGTGGTCCCATTTTAATTTGGTCCAGCTCTGACTATAGGATCCATGAAAAAACTGTAAAAATTGAAGTTGGTTTATAGTTTTTTAAAACAAATTCATTATTAGAGGGTAACGGTGCTGATTGCACTTATAGGATAATCGTTTTAGAATAAGTACATATCTGTTTAATTAGGCTAAGAGTGTAATTGTTTGTTACCCCGAATAAATAAAAACTAAAAAAACTAAAACTAAAAATTATCTCATGGGGGGGTATTGCCTATAATCCCCATGCTAGGCATGCGGGTTGGGGTTCGCAGTTTGCTTCTGCCCATCAAACTCAAACTCAAAACTCAAAAATGCTTTATTTCCATAAATACAATGAATGTACACTTAGTTAGTTTATCTCCGATGGATATCCCTTACTCACTTCTAACGACTCCAGTGGGAAATGTTGGGGTGGTGTAAATTCTCACCTGACACCACATGGTACAGGTAAAAAATCAATAATAATAAATAAATAAACAACCTCGCATTTTTTGTTCCAGCCATGCTACACAAGAAACTGGGAATTACAAGTCCAGTTTAAAGTACATGGACATGGCAAGGACCTCTACGGAGATGGGTTCGCTCTATGGTATGTGAGGGATCGCATGCAGCCGGGAGAAGTCTTCGGCAGCAAGGATTACTTCCACGGCCTGGCGATTGTGCTGGACACTTACAGCAACCATAATGGCGCTCATAATGTAAGTGGACCATAATTTGTAAACAGATGACCTGAAACTGAAGGGAACAATCAAAGTGATCTCTTTGTTTCCTATATAGTTATATATACTCAAATGTAATTTGAATTTGGTGATGTGTCCAAGAATTCTGTGAAGTCCAAAGGAAATAAAGCACTTTGATTTGATATGCGAATGACACCTGGCAGTGTTTCACAGTTTTTGGAATCAACATTTGATTTTTTTTTTAAGATTTTTCTGTGGTTCAGTTACCGTCAGTTAGAGTAGGTACACTCCTACAAGTGGACAGTCATGTTGATATGAAGTCCTAGTATTTCGGTATTATAATAGGTATAGTCAGCAAAAATTGCGCCACCACTAGGCAGATTTTTCTGTGAAGTGAATAGTTGCCAACCCCGGCTTGCTCGATATTTTTTGTTACAATCTCAGCATCAAAATACATAATATAGATTTGATTGTTCTTGGCATGAAAATTGAGCTTGTCAAAAAAAATAACACATTATTTCTTGGAGCTACTATAAATTCATTGGTCACCGATGTTACCTCACCACATTTTTTAATTTATTTATAAACATGTACATCTATCCATATGGGCACACCCAATGCAATAACATAAATTATCTTCACAGAAAATTTTAAAACAACAAAAAAAAGTTACAACTACAATATCAAAATAACAATATCATTAATAATCCTAAAGTAAGCATTGATTAAATATACATTTAAACAAAATCGTGTATATCGATTTTGTACCTTATATCCTGAATGCATGATTTTAAACCATCTGGCACAGATGCAAAAACAAAGACCTATTAATATATTATTTGACGTGTTTCTTTATAATATGCTTGCAGCATCAGCATCCATACATATCTGCGATGATAAGCAATGGTTCGCTGCACTACGACCACGACCGCGACGGCACACACACTCAGGTAAACAATAATCATGATTAGAGATGGGTTTATGCCGGGCATTTACAGGGCGGATTGAGTAAATGCCTAATAAACGTCTTTTTATGCCTTATAAATGCCCGATGACAGGGCAGAAACTACGCTTCTAGTCTTTAAACATTTTGTTTTTTTTTCAAGAATTTTCTTCAACTTAAAGTATTATAAGGTTTACTTCGTGATGTCTGAGAGTCAATATTATATTATTATTAAGTAAGTATGAATAAGTGGTGTGGTACCTTGAAGCAATAAAAACCATGTACCTTCTTAACGTCTTAAGAACAGAACGGATACCTTAGCTCCCATACAAACGTACTTCCCGCTTCATTTGGAAACTACGTTTCCGATCGTATTGAAATTTTGCATACATAATCGGATGACAAATAGCTATGTTTGTAGCGTTTTCGTTTTTTAAAAAACATTATGATATTTGAATGAGAGTGAAACTAATTTGCCATATTTTGACCACCAAATCGAGTAATTTTCAAGCCATTTTTTATGCATGTTAGACACCTTTATTCGAAAATCTGACACACTGCAAACATCCTAAATATATTCACCATTAGAAATAAACAAAAATATTTCTGAAATCAGTCGATTATTCAAAATGAATCGCAAAGTACGAAAAAATATAAAAAATTGAGAAATTCCTTCAAATTTCTGCAACCGCTCGCTCAAACGCGGGGTGCAATGCGACACAGGGAGCACAATTCCAAAATAAGGCGAATGCCGCGGAATGGCCAACACGATGCGATTCTACGTGAAACAACAACAAATTTACTCGGGCCGGCCGCTGAGATTTGGGAGGGGTTCGTAGCCTTCTTAAGAATAAAACATTAATACGTAAGTACGTATGTAGCGTAGCTTGTAATACTTTAAATTAAAAAAAAACAAAATGTTTAAAAACTACAAGCGTAGTTTCTGCCCTGTCATTTATTCAATCCGCCCTGTAAATGCCCGGCATAAACCCATCTCTAATCATGATTCATTATGTCTGGTAGAGATCCCTCTTGAGCGATAAGACCGCCAATTGTCGCTTAGTTTTAACTTTTCTGGTTGTAAATAGTTTTTTTTAGATTTAAGTGTGCAATTAAGTATAATCTATGAATGTATGCGGGTTAATTACGGACCTTGTTTGTGTTGGAAGAACTCCAACGTTTCATCGCCTAACGGGGACTTCAGGGCGAGTGCGGTTCTAGACGCGCGCGTACCGCACCCCTTCGAGCACAAACAAGGTTCGTAGTTAGCCCGCTTACATTCAAAATGAATTCGTTAAACTTCGAATTTTCTATAGTAAAATAATCATGATTATTATTATTATCTGTTTCATTTTCATGATCTGGGGATTTTATATAAGGTATAGAAGAACCGACAACCTCTGGGGTATGCGAGTTCTTGAGTAGAGACCGCGACTCGGCGAACATAGAGGACGCCCCCCGGCCAGGTGGGATGACGATCTGCGAAAGACTGCAGGCAGATGCTGGATGCGTCAAGCTGAAGACAGGGCGCTATGGCGCTCATTTGGGGAGGCCTATGTTTAGTAGTGGACTAATACAGAATTTTGATGACCTCTATGGTACGGTGGACGAAGGTCCACCTGCGACGCAGAAGGTTGCGGGTTCGATTCCCTGCAGATATTTCTTCAGGGCGTTTCGGATGTTTTCTATGTATAATAAAAAATATCTATCTTTGTAGTGCATTGTACAATGTATATAAATTATCCAGTCCCCATAACACAAGCTCTGATTAGCTTGTCCAGTATTATTTATTATTATAATAGTAAGCCTGTCTTTTGAGAGACATGTGTGGGGCCGAAGCCAACAAAGGCCCTTTATGAAAGTTAATCTAAAGGCCATGGGTACAAGAATTATCTTCCTCGGATGCGCAATATGATACACCCAAAGATGATATCCGCCAGTTGTAGAGCCTATTGCAAAGAAATGAATACCAGGTTTTTGTGATGGGTGGATGGATTAGTTAATCAGGTTATGAGAGAGACTGCGGACGCCGTAAAAAAACAATTGTTAAAAAGGATTATTCTGATTGGATAAATTAAGTATAATTTTATATACCTTTATTATATTTTATAGAATTAAACTATATCTCTTAGTATCAAAAATTAAGTGGCAGATGGCCTTGCTGAATGCTGGATGGGTTCTTCAAACTGCCGATGTAAATGCCGGTAAAGAAATACATCGGCACGAACAGGGTTTTTTATTAGGATCAAAAGATTATAATATTAATAATAAATAAATAATGCTGGACAATTCACACAGGAGCAGTATAAGCAAGAGTTTCTGTTATGGGTACTAGATAACTGATATACTTAATAACTATACCTACCTATTAGATAAATATTTTTTATATTACATAGAAAACACCCATTATAATAAACAATAATCATCATAGTTCTCGTATCATAATAATAAAAAACAAATAGCATGAGTGAATGTTGAAGCAACAGTTAAAAAGAAAATGACTAAGTTATATTGTGAAATAACAATGCTGTTATGAATGATCTATACAATGTTTATAAGCAGTGTGAATGTTTCTAATACATAAAAGTTCTTCTTGATATCTAGTTTTTTATTGATTTTTACTTATCAAAATTTTAACCGATTACAAAAAAGGATGAGGTTTTCATTTCAACTGTATTTTGTTATGTTTGTAACCTCAACACTGTTGACTGGGGGTCCGATTTTCATGATTATTTTTATTAGATAGCTGGTGCTTCCCGTGTGGTCCCATTTGGTCCAGTTCTGACCGTGGGATCCCTGAAAAAACCTATATAATTGAAGTCGGTTTATAGTTTTTTAAAACAAAATCAATAATTGAATTTAATCATGTTATCTATGTAAGTAGTGTAATTATTAGAATCAAAATTTCTGTACTAGTTCAATATATAAATAAAATAAAAGTTTATTTATTTATTTTAACTAAAGTTTTAATACAGGACTGATAATACATTTTTACGGCGCGGAATAATGTAACGCGTAATTAATTATGCAAATTTAATGTTTCTGTCTAATGAGTTAATGACTATGCTTATTAATGAAAATAAATGGGAGGTATTTGTTTTAATAATAAATTGTAATCTATTTTCTGTTTCAGCTTGCTGGCTGTGAAGCGAAGTTTAGAAACTTTAACCACGACACGCATCTCTCTATTATTTACAAAGATGACACTCTAACTGGTGAGTTTCTACATGCAACTACATAATAATCTTTGATTTAAAAAGTTATACAGATCCGTTAGTCTATGAATAGTATAGCACCAGGGATCTTACCCTGAGGGACTCCCGGTATAACTCGTAAGTTATTTCTTTGATTCTTGTAAATTTTTCTTTACAACATGTACGAATATGTAAAGAAAAGTCTACGCCCGCTAACGCTACTCTTAATGCATTCACTGCCCAGCCTCGGCAGTGCGATCCTTGCGGACGCTATCGCCATTGTGTCGCTGCACACTGACATACGAGTCTTGGGCATTAAGTGTTAAGCCTATCAAAAGCCCAAGCGAAATCCAAGTTTTGCAAACATCTTAAGCATTATCCTCTTTCAGTCTCAACGGATCTAGAAGGCAAAAACGCATGGAAACAATGCTTGAAAGTCGAGAATGTGCTGCTACCTACTGGGTACTACTTCGGAGCGTCCGCCACTACGGGAGATCTGAGCGACAACCATGACATTGTATCGATGAAACTGTATGAGCTGGATTTATTGGAATCGGTAAGTACAAGCTTATCTAAGAATATAACTGCAAAGTTTATGGAACATTACATGATTTAATTAAAAAGGTAATTGAATTGATTAAATCAGGTTTAATTATGAAACCTTGTTGTGGTTGTTTTAATAAACAAGTCAACGGCCAATCCACTCAACACTACATGTGCACATCAAGTGGCCCTGATGAAGGCAGATCTTGTGTTGGGTACTAGATAACAGATAAACTTAATACATTACATAGATAGCAAATATTTGCAGATCGTGCAAATATTTGTCCCGAGGAGGGAATCGAATCCGTAACCTCTATAAATCTTGCATGATGCACCTGATAAAGATGTTGAGGAAATCTGTGATTTCAATGATTATGATGTTTCCATAAAACAATCCTTTGTGGCACGGTGGGCGAAGGTCCGCCTGCGACACAGAAGGTTGGGGGTTCGATTCCTGCCCCGGGACAAATCTTTGTATGATCTGCAGATACTTATTCAAGGTGTTCTGGAAGTTATCTATGTATAATAAAAATTTGTAGAGTACTGTATTATGTAGGTATATCATTTATCTAGTAGGTGTAGGTACCCATACCCATAACACAAACTCTCCTAAGCAGAGCTTGTTACTAAATAATGCTGTGTGAATTGTCCAACATTAATTATTTATTTATTTATAAACCTATATTTATATGTAATCTTTGCTGACTTTGAATATTCATTTTCCTGACTGTTGATTGTTTGTGTTTCCTCAGCAAAACCGCGATGAAGACAGATCCCAAATCATACCCTCAGCGGCAACCTTCGAAGCGCCCCGAGAACGCGCCGAAGACTCGAAGCCAGCCATGTCCGGAGTGAAGACATTCCTCTGGATGATGTGCGTAGCCATTGTACTCATCGTGCTAGTGGTGCTGGGGATCATGTGGTACCAGAAACGGCAGGAGACTTCGAGGAAACGGCTCTATTAGGTAGAGCTCCTGCCAATAATGTTGAGGCGGTTCACCCTGCGAGTAACAAAGAACGTGCTTCACTTCATTAGTCTGTGCAAAAAGAGAAGCGTCAATTTACTACTTTTGTTGCGTTGACAACACTGCTCTGTCACTGCAGTACAAGTATAAAGGCGGAAACGCATTATTAAAACGTGACGCGACCAGATGGAACGCGATGCGTGTTGAGTCGAATCAAATGTTTTGTTTTTTATAGACCAGAATCACACTATGAACATCACACGCCACCCGATCCAGCTGTGCCTGACTGGTATGTTGCCTATGGTGGGGGTAAACACGTCATCCGACGAGGCACGCGCGGTATGTTTTTAGACAACACCCAATACCACGCGTTATTCGTTTAAATTTACTTAGCGAAATGACCGACGAACAATTAATTGAGTTGGTAAAACGATATCCTGTTCTATATAACATGAATTTAGCTATACTCCGAGATTTAATAAATAACGAGTCATCTGACTCGTTATTTATTGCATCCATAGTACATACTACTTCCACTGCTGTTAGCTAACTGTATTGCTAGTATGTCGTGGAGTCGCGCATTGGTAATGTGCACGGTGCATATCGGATGTCGACACGTTGCGTCGCGTTTTAATAATGTGTTTTCGCCTTAAGTGTTAGTTCACCGAAACGCCGCAACGCTTCTCTTTTTTCACACTTCTATATTGTTTGCGTGAGCGACAGAGATAAAAGACATTTGCAGTCGAAAGTCCCTGTCGCGGCGTGAACGCTAGCTCCACTACGCGCTGATCACGCTTAGGGTCAGCGCTGAACAGTCAGCAAGTTTACTGTCAAGTTGCTGTCATCATTGACAGTAAACTCGACCTCTAGGGATGATCTGTTTTAATGTTTGATAAGGGCTCCATAAACTTCGTCATCGTCAAACTGTTTGAAAAATATGAGAAACATTTTGCTTGTCATTCAATCTATAATGATTATGAAATCAATTAATATGACAATAAAAAATCCATTGGGAATTACACCTGCTACCTACCTTCACTACGGGAAAAACCTTCCTCGCGGTATCACCCGCTTAGTTCCCGTTCCCGTGGGAATTCCGGTTTAAAATATAGCCTATGTCACTCTGAAAAGTAAGCAGAACTCTAGCGCCGTTATATAGCTACAGGGAAAACATCGAAATTCCATCTCACTCAAAAGCTTGTATTCGTCTGCTGCTGGACCCAGGCCACCCCCTGTTAAGCACCTAATTGTCGTTTATCTAATGGGGGGTAGTGCCCATAATCCCCACACTGGGCATGCGGTTTAGGGGTCGCAGTTCGGTGATAGAATTGTTCGGTGGGGGCGTTGCTGCTCCTGGTGGATATCCCTTAGTTGCCTCTTACGACACCCACGGGAAGAGACGGGGTGGAGCGAATTCTAAGCCAGAACCATCCTGTCCAGCAGGAGTATTTTAATTCGTCGGAAAGGCCGTCGGATTCAATATCGGTAACTTTTAAATCAAAATAGCGTTTTAAAATTCCGTCGGAGTAGAATTCAAATTCGAATCTGACTTTATCGCTTCGGAAACGAATCGAATGAATTAAAATCCCCTGCTAAAGACGGGTAAGTTTTATGTAATCCTGTTTAAAGAGTAAAGACATTACATTTAGTTCAATCTTATAAGGCAATAATAAATATGACAATATTTGTCGAGCTTATTCAATCCTGGTACAAATAATTGTGTGCATCATAATGTATATTATAGACCTACATAGGTATATTCAAGCTTTATCATTTGAGATAGCTTTGAGATAGGAACATGGAGCTAAAAAACAACAGCCAAGCTTTTATTTAAAGTTATACCAGAGAAAAAATATTTAAGGTTAAATTGAGCCTTAATTTTGTTCACTTGAACTTAGGGTTAGATCTTCCACTGCTGGACGCAGACCTCCCATGTGTAATTAATGCCCATAGATAATCCCCATGCTGGGCATGCGGGTTGGGGGTCGCAATTTGGTGATAGAACTGTTCTGCAGGAGGCGCTATTGCCCGTTCTCCGATGGATATCCTTAAGTCGCCTCTCCCAACACCCGCGAGAAGAGTTGGGGCTTGCGACTTAGAATTTGCACCAAATTCTACACAGCTAGGGCTAGTGCTAGTAAACTAAATTCATAATACCCTTTACATTCCTAATTTTCGAGTCTTTAATTATAAAGGAGCCTGTTGCGACAACGCAGCGAAATGAGTCTTACTTCACCCAAAAAAACAGTTTTGTCGCATACCGCGAAAGGCACTTTTTTAGGAACTAAATTTAAAGCATCACATAACTTAGAAGAAATGTCTAATTGTTTCTTATTGTGTCTAAAGTCTGGTCCAACCATTAAATTAATATATTTATTCATATCGTATCCATTTTGAATAGAGCATAAACGTAAACAAACCGCCCATACTTAACCTAAAATTCACTTTGTTGGCGCGTCCTTTTATACGTAATTTACATTACTTGTCGATTTTAGATCCTCCCTTCAATAAAAATTGCTTACAATTATATCTGAAACTCGACGCCAAGCAAGTGAGATTTTGTTATTTATGTCGTACTTTGTTTACTAACATGCTTCATTCAAAATGGATAAACCATAAGTCCAACCACGAAATATGACAAAGCTTTATAAAAAGCCATCTGAGTATTTTTCCAGCAGACAATTCTAAATAAGATATTATGATTTCGAGGCTGTGGAATTTCTCTAGTAGAGTCTGTTCAAAAAGAGAAGAGTTGTGGCGTTACGGTGAACTAACACATAGGCCCGTATTAAGAAAGCATGCATGAGTGACACTTATGCCATAGAAAAGCGTTACTCAAGCATAACTCTATAATTGAGCAGGCTTTTATAATATGGGCCATAGTGACAGAGCAGTGTTGTCAACGCAACAAAAGTTGTCAATTGACACACGCGTGACTCTTCTCCTTATATACAGACTAGAAAAGCTCTTTTAAACTGTGGTTATCTATAATAATATTTTGTGGTGAACCCAACAAGTCTGATTTATATAGATTCTAATATATTTAATTGAAACTAAGAATAAATATTGTTACTAACAATTCTGTTATTTGGGTACGACCATAAATTAATTGCTAGCTATAAATAAATACCCCCTTCTATAAATCGTGACATCAGAATATCTACCTATTTTACAAATGTAATTTTTTTACATAGTCTTGTAATTTATGGCAGTGAAAATGTTATCTGGTCAGTTATATATAGTATAATTATTTAATTGTATAGAATAAACTCGTTATATGCACTGGATAAAGATTCCTACACTTTTCGACTCCAATAAGCAAAGTTTTTAACTCTAATGCATATTATGTTTTTATACCATTAGTTAGTTTAGTTATATTTGTTTATTTATAAATATAATTTGTGAAATTAAATAAGTAGGATCTTTAAATTCTAGTAAGAGTACAATTTATACATTTATTTATAATAATTGATTCAATTTTGAGGGAATATTAGTCTACTAGATTTTTAAGTAAAAATGACACTGCATTTTCATTACCATTACTGTAAAGAAAGTACATGTTCCTTCAGGATTGATTTCAATTTGCATTTTTTCTTGTTCATCAATATTTTACTTCTTTGTTTCTCCAAGTCATTGTTCAAATGAGTTTATTAGTATGTGTGCAATTTCAAAGCCAGCTTATGGGTAAACTGATATAACAGAAAGGAGATTTCTCTACCAAAAAACTACCAATAGAAACTCGAATATATGTTGTCATGTTATTTTGACACCATGCTATTGGTGGTTTTTATACACCAATCTCCATTTAGATGTGGTCAGGCCTTTATGGACAATCTTGTAATAAATAAAATAAAAGAATGTAAATTAAATCGCTAAGCTGTGTTCTGAATAGGATATGTATGTAATTGTGTGTTTTTATTAAAATGATTACTAAAAACCATATATTTTTTTACTTTATAATTCATTAGAAGTATTGGTTATTAGACCCTTTCTTCGTACGCTTCTTTCCGAGATAAAAAGTAATCTCTACGGGTATGCTTTCTTATAATGACCTACCAGACTTTAAAACCAAATCAAAGTAATAGGTACCTTACCTACAGTTACTTACCGCAACTAATGACTGCTTGGATGCGACTGAACTGTGTTGTTTACTGCACTTCAATACTTGTTAATCTGTTCAATAGATAGTATAACATATAGCATCTTGTTATGTGGAGCTGCTACGCGTGTCACCCAAAGTATTTATGTATAACTATAAATAGGTAGTAAGTTGATATCTATTGTACCTATAGGAAACCTGTCTCAAATAATTAAAAACCTATCTATCTGATTTATTTATTACTCACTCTTGTAAGTAGTAGGTTAAACATAAATTCAGTAGGTAGGCCTTCAATTTTCGGTTACCGAGTAGGCCCCAAGAGGCGGCCAGCAGCTTTCTTCTGTGTAATTTAACATGTTTACTGCGATCACCAATCCAGCTGCCAAGGAGTGGTGATCATGGCAAAACTATTGCAACAGTGGATTTGCAAGTGCAGCAGCGGCGTTAGGGCCACTGACACCCCGGGCAGTAATATTTAGGCGCCCACTTAAGGAAATCAAAACTGGCAATATTCATTAATTTTTTGATTTTGTGAAACTCTTTCTCCTGTTCACGCTTACGTTTCCGATATTCCGCACCGGAAGGTTTTTTTTTATCCTTTGGTCTGACATTTTGGTTGGAGTATACTTTATACGGGACACAGTCCGCAAAAAAAAAAAAATTAAAAATTTTCGTCAAAAATTTTTAATTTTTTTTTTTTTGCGGAGTCTTGGAGGGGGTGCAACTTGTCTTCGTGACCAATGTCACCTCTACACGGAAGGTGTAAGGAACCGGAACCGACATTTAACGTATACTCCTCTAGGCGTCGCACCCCCGCGAAGCGGGGGGGGGGGGCATCATTGACTGCTAACTCAGGGTCAAAGATTAAAAAAAAAAAAAAACTTGCGTCCCGTAAAGTACACATCGACCAGAAAACTGTAGAAAAATTCACAATCCTGAAAAAATATATATTTGAAGTATTATTTAATACAATAAATAGGAATAAAGGGTTTGGGATATTTGAAGAACAATATTACAAAGTCAGTAAGAAAAAGAATTCGTGCACGTGTACTCTGTAGCAGTCAAAATATTGTGGACGGTTTTCTCGTTGTATGATCGAGCGACGCTCGAGTCGAGAGACCAGTATACAAATCAGCAGCCCTGCGCCACGCTCGAGCACGGTATCCCCACCATTGAGGGTACACAGCCAGTAAACCAGGAGGCCGAGGCCCCAGACCTCAGCGCCCCCAAAATTTGGCGCCCCGGGCCGTCGCCCCATCGCGCCCCCCCCTAACGCCGGCTCTGTGCAAGTGCTAATACATTAAACATGAATAGGGCCTAGATTGCACCAACCCGCAACGTAATAAATTCGCTTGTTAAATTTGAACGGCGCTTCAAACAACAAAAAGTCTCGCTAAGTGTCGCATCAACTGCAGGCGCTTTCAAATGGCGCGACGTTGTTCTCAGAGTCGACTTCAAATACCGCACCGTTCCAATCCTCGCTTCAGTGAGCAACATTTATCCATAATATGCATTACATCTCACACCTGCGATTCGCTGATGACATAGTCTTTATGGCGGATTAGGATTCGTAACGAATACATCCGACATCGACAGAGAACCAAAGTTATCGACATAGCTCAAAGAATTAGCAAACTGAAGTGGCAGTGGGCCGGCCATATCTCGCGAAGAACCGATAACCGCTGGGGTAAACGAGTTCTTGAGTGGAGACCGCGACTCGGCAAACGTAGTGTAGGACGCCCTCCGGCCAGGTGGGATGACGATCTGCGAAAGACTGCAGGCAGATGCTGGATGCATCAAGCTGAAGACGAAGGCGCTATGGCGCTCATTAGGGGAGGCCTATGTCCAATGTCCAGCAGTGGACTAATATAGGCTGATGATGATGATGATGAATCTTATTTACTATAGAAACTTTCGTAGTTTGACGAATTCATTATGAATGTAAGCGGGTTAACTACGAACCTTGTTTGTGTTGGAAGAACACCAACGTTTCACCCCTTAACGAGGGACATCTTCAGGACGAGTGCGGTTCTAGACGCGCGCGTACCGCATCATAGATATGTAAGAATATATTCCGCATCCCTTCGAGCCGTCTAGTATTTATGTTCCTTGCTTCGAGCACTACGCGTGAGCGCGTGACGTGACCGCGCTGGGGGTGGGGATGTTCAGTTCAGTTCAGTTCAGTTATTTATTGATAAGAAAAAAATCTTACAAGTCAAACACATTATAGATAGGTATATGTATACTAAACAACTTAATGTACACTAATAATATTTCTTACCAAAAATACATTTTCTTATTATATTATAATATTTTATTTATGTTTTAAGTTTGGATCACCGATATCGGCGTCCTCGAGTTTGTCTCCTAAGAATTCTTCTACACTATAGTAGGCCCTGTCCACTAGATTCCCTTCAGTTTTTTAGTGAATATGGCCATCGACGCCAGTGGCGTTGCTATCATAGGGCAAGGCGGTGCAGTGCACCGGGGCCCTGGAGCTCAGGGGGCCCTTTGTAGCCGGAGATTTTTTTAAAGATGTTTATTTGTTGCTAGTCAGCAATGTAGGTATAGGTTACGAAGAATGACTAAAACAAATTAATCGAACTAGGTAATTTACGTAAATATTTATTCCCTTTTAAAAGTCGAAATGTCTTTTGAAACGCTGACAGACGTAGCTCTATCATAATAAGTATTAATTTATTACACATTTAGACTCTATTATAAAAAAATTGTCGTTAAGTCTCAAAGACGTTACACACGCCTTTAGGCCTTTAGCGCTGCACCGGTCAAAGAAAC
This sequence comes from Eupithecia tripunctaria, assembly GCA_955876795.1. Classification (NCBI taxonomy): domain Eukaryota; kingdom Metazoa; phylum Arthropoda; class Insecta; order Lepidoptera; family Geometridae; genus Eupithecia; species Eupithecia tripunctaria. Next base: position 4,632,422 of record OY041621.1, read on the forward strand.
GCAAAATTACTCTCTAGGCAGAATTATTCTGTGATGATTAGGTACCACGATCTGATTACTAACGAACTTTCCACCGCACGCATCATTACCAAACTAGCGGCTTTGTTGTTGTGTTTGTAGAGCTTCCTGTTATCTATAAAACATTGACACCCAATGTAGGAAAATTTCAGTACCTACCTAAGTATGCGAAATTTACAATAGTTATTGAAAATTGAAAATTAAGGAAAGAATTAATTTTGTTTTAAAAAACTATAAACGGACTTAATTTTTTCTAGTTTTTTATAAATTTTTATGGATCCCACTGCCAGAACTGAACAAAATGAGACCTCATGGGAAGCACCAGCTTTCATATAAAAAAATAATCATGAAAATCGGACCACCCAGTCAAAAGTTCTGAGGTAACAAACATAAAAAAATACAGTCGGAGTGGGAACAGGAGGATTTTTGAAGTCGGTTAAAAAAAGGAATTTAGCGGTGCTTTAAAGCGGAAACAATATTGGGAACAAATAATTTATTACATAATAAAGAAAGATGTCAAAATATAATCAAAGATAAATGAAAGTCTTTATTGTTTTTTGCATTTGTATTTTGCTTTTTGCATTGAGGCGTTCTTGCCCTTTATTAGCCGAGCCCTTCTAAGAATACTTGGTTAAACAAGTAGGTATGTTGGGGTTCTATATAGGTACGTATCGAATATTAGTAGTTCTAGTCATCTAGAGCTTAACCGCTAAATTCAGTATGCCAAAAAACTCACAAATATGTAACGAAAGGACTAAATTGACTTGATGGGGCTAGGTCATTGATTTATTAAAAACGAAGATGAGGTACTGGTTGCTCGAAAGTGGCAACCTCAAATTGTGTAAAATTGTGTTCTCCCACATCAGTCACCGTCTGACCGGCGGCGGCACGGGCGGATATTCTTTGTTTTTCTTTATATCTGTGTTTAGTGAACAGAATACAAATCCGCCATTCAGAAAATAGATGGCAATTGGCAATTGGCAATTGGCAATGGCAGCCCCCCCGACGGATTTTTTTGGCTTTGTAGTAATGGATAGGTGAAAAAAATTAGGAAGCTATAATTGTAACTAAAGGTAATTTAATTGTCTTTTTCAATTCCATTTAGTCGGGGGTTTCGCAAAAATTATTTCTTCCTTTTTCGATTACATACTTATTTATTTTATCCGTCGTGGATTTTTCAAAATTTTATTTTGATTTTATTTTAAACTTTTTAGAGATTTTCTACTTTACTTACAGCCGATTTTTCGAACGCAGATCATCCTTTTCATTAATTAATCAATGGTCAAGTCTCTAATCAAGTGTATTTAATTTTTAACAAGTCAAAAATAATGAAATCGTTGCGTTTCGTTTCACAATAACCGTCGAAACAACAAAAAAAGAAAAATTGTGATAGTCAGGTTGATAAGGTAAAGGAACGCTTTTCGCCTAGATAAATGTGTAGACCATAGACAAAATTCAACTCACTTAAGTAGAGATTTAGGTAGTGCAACTAGCCAAGTAGCGTCAGAGTTACGTTCTATAATAAAGATTTACTTGAGCAGAGATTCTAAGCTTGAGTAGAACTCACGAAATGACTGCATAAGTAAAGCATGGGGAAGCCTATACAATACGGACCTTAGTAAAGCAAGCTGAGTGAACCTTACATTATAGTATACCGACGACAGAGGCACGCCCTTATGTATTTATTTTATTTTAATTATTATGTTATTATTAAATGAGCAACGCACCGCGTTGCCTAGCAACGGAGTGTGTTGGCAAACACGTCTATAAAGGTACAAAGGTTGCCTGGAAGAAATCGCTCTTAGCGATAAGGCCGCCCATTGTGCAACTGTTTTTGTGTTTGTGTTTTCTTTTCTGTATTTCTGTATCTTGGTGTGTTATAAAGAGTATTTGTATTGTATTTTACAAAAATATTTTTTTAAAACGTCGATTGCAGCGCCCCCTGGTGAGCAAACACCATAAAACTTTGCCAAGAACGAAGATTATCTCGATTATCTCGATTATCTCGATTATCTCGATTGTCTCGATTCTCTCGATTGTCTCGATTCTCTCGATTATCTCGATTATCTCGATTATCTCGATTATCTCGATTATCTCGATTATCTCGATTATCTCGATTATCTCGATTATCTCGATTCTCTCGATTATCTCAATTATCTCGATTATCTCGATTATCTCGATTATCTCGATTATTTCGATTCTCGATTCAATTCTCGATTATCTCGATTCGATTCTCGATTATCTCGATTATCTCGATTATCTTGATTATCTCGATTATCTCGATTATCTCGATTATCTCGATTATCTCGATTATCTCGATTATCTCGATTATCTCGATTATCTCGATTATCTCGATTATCTCGATTATCTCGATTATCTCGATTATCTCGATTATCTCGATTATCTCGATTATCTCGATTATCTCGATTATCTCGATTATCTCGATTATCTCGATTATCTCGATTATCTCGATTATCTCGATTATCTCGATTATCTCGATTATCTCGATTATCTCGATTATCTCGATTATCTCGATTATCTCTCGAATCGAATCGAATCGAATCGAATCGATATTAGAATCTAATCGAGAATCGAATCTAATCGAGAATTGAATCTAATCGAGAATCGAATCTAATCGAATCAGAGATAATCTAATCTAATGTGAGATAATAATAATAATAATAATAATATCTGTTTATTTCCTCTTCACAATAGGTTTTTCTTAAAATTTAGTTATCATAAGTACATTAGTTATCATAACTTAATTTAACCTGTATTGTGAGAGGCTTTTTTTTTTTCTTTTATTGATGTTGGATCATCGTTTGGCTACCAACTCACTTTAAGAAAGCGAAGATGTAGCCTAAGATGGAGCACGCTTTTCCAGAAGGAACTTATTTACCCTAGATTTGAAGACTCCAAGATTGTACTCTACTGGGAAGACAGACGCAGAAAGATCATTCCACTCTTTGGCTGTGGATATTATGAAAGTAGAGCAGAATTTTTTGGTTCGACACTGTGGTATGTCGACCAGGAATGGGTGGTATGAATTTGTGCGTCTGTTGGTCCTATGATAGAAGGGAGAAGACGGGATAAGGTCGTGTAATGCTTGCGCACAATCACCAAAGTGGTACTTGTAGAAAACTGACAGTCTGGCAACGCGCCGCCTGTGATCGAGGCTTTGTAGACTAGACTCTGTAAGCGAGACATCATCAACAAGTCTAACAGCGCGTCTTTCAATCGAGTCGAGAGCTTCAAGTTGGTATTTAGCCGAGCCGTCCCAAAGGTGGCAGCAATACTCCATGCAAGTTCGGACCTGCGCCTTATACAAACTGAGGAGCTGTCCCGGTGTGAAGTACCGCCGAACCTTAGCCAGGATGCCCAGCTTCATCGCAGCAAATTTGGCCTTCGACTCGATATGGTGGCCAAAGTTTAAATTCGAGCTAAGCTCTACGCCCAAAGGTTCAGACTGTTAGTGATCTGAAGCGCAGCACCACAGAAACTGGGCACAGGATTGAATTGTGTCTTCGTAGCCGTGAACACACACGCCTGGGTTTTGGATGCGTTGAACCGCACAAGGTTGGCGTCACCCCATTCAGACACTGGCTGGAGCTTGCTATAGGTTTTAGAAAAAACCTGTAACTACAAGTCTCCAGGTCCCCCACTCGAGATCGAATCGAGAGAATCGAGAATCGAATCTAATCGAGAATCGAATCTAATCGAATCGAGAATCGAATCTAATCGAATCGAGAATATGTAGTTATACCTACCTACTGATATACTTATACTATACCACTATGACCGTAAGTTTCGTAGCATGATAATATTATCTGTAGGAATTTATCGATTAGAAATTGAAGATTCTAAGAATGAAAGATCAATTGCCCATTATGGATAACTAAAACAATTATAAATTCTTCACGAAAACTGATTGATTGGTGCATAAAATTGAATTTCTGCGGAAAAAATCGACATAGGTCCGGCGTCCGTGAGCGCCAGCGCGCGACTGATCGCACCCGCCAAGTTGCCGGACTCGTGCTTTTTGTAGGTATTTAAACATAGTCATTAAGTAAATCATTTTATCAAGTCAAACTCTGCGACTATGTTTAGAAATGTTAAGTGTCCTTAGGTAAGTACAATAAAAATATTAAAATTATCAGTAGTTTAGTCATAATATTGAAAAAACATGACGAAAAGAGGTAACTTTGGGATTTTTTTCTATCGAGTAAAGTTCATTCGATCATGTAACTGACTGCGACTTTGACTAGAATAGATCCTCAAGTAATGTATATATTTTTTTCGGAATTATAAGGACTATATTCTATGTCTCAGATGGTTTTAAAAATCACAAAAGCGTGGCCATCCTCTCCTGCCTCGCCGTTTTAGTGTTGTAAAGTCAGGTAACCGTATTTTAGTTATGGAAAACCCCAAAAATGATGTAGAGGTGTAGCTGGTCTCTGTATCTCAGCACTGGCAAGAGATAGATTTTTTTTAACCAGATTGGAAGATAGAGCAAAAGCTGCGTTTTAGTGTGGTTCACAAAAGTCGATTTTGACGAAATGTCACTTAACGGCCTTTAAGTGATCGGACGGCAGCATAGGTTTGGTTTGGCTAATGGGTAATTTTGTTTGAACTAGGGCTTGCTACAAAAAATAAAACATATATTCGAAATTTTTTGATTCGATTCGATTCGATTCTCGATTAGATTCGATTCGATTCTCGATTCGATTAGATTCGATTCTCGATTAGATTCGATTCTCGATTAGATTCGATTTTCGATTAGATTCGATTCGATTCGATTCGATTCGATTAGATTCGATTCTCGATTCGATTAGATTCGATTCTCGATTAGATTCGATTCTCGATTAGATTCGATCCTCGATTAGATTCAATTCTCGATAAGATTCGATTCTCGATTAGATTCGATTCTCGATTCTCTCGATTTGATTCTCGATTATCTCGATTATCTCGATTATCTCGATTATCTCGATTATCTCAATTATCTCGATTATTTCGATAATCTCGATTATCTCGATTATCTCGATTCTCTCGATTATCTCGATTATCTCGATTCTCTCGATTATCTCGATTATCTCGATTATCTCGATTATCTCAATTATCTCGATTATTTCGATTATCTCGATTATCTCGATTATCTGGATTATCTGGATTATCTCGATTCTCTCGATTATCTCGATTCTCTCGATTATCTCGATTATCTCGATTATCTCGATTCTCTCGAATATCTCGATTATCTCGATTATCTCGATTATCTCAATGATCTCGATTATTTCGATTATCTCGATTCTCTCGATTCTCTCGATTCTCTCGATTCTCTCGATTATCTCGATGATCTCGATTATCTCGATTATCTCGATTATCTCGATTATCTCGATTATCTCGATTATCTCGATTATCTCAGATTATCTCAGATTATCTCAGACTATCTCAGGTTATCTCAGATTATCTCAGATTATCTCAGATTATATTAGATTATCTCAGATTAGATTAGATTATCTCAGATTATCTCAGATTAGATGAGATTATCTCAGATTAGATAAGATTATCTCAGATTCGATTAGATTCGATTCTCGATTCGATTAGATTCGATTCTCGATTAGATTCGATTCTCGATTAGATTCGATTTTCGATTAGATTCGATTCGATTCGATTAGATTCGATTCTCGATTCGATTAGATTCGATTCTCGATTAGATTCGATTCTCGATTAGATTCGATCCTCGATTAGATTCAATTCTCGATAAGATTCGATTCTCGATTAGATTCGATTCTCGATTCTCTCGATTCGATCTCGATTCTCTCGATTTGATTCTCGATTATCTCGATTCGATTCTCGATTATCTCGATTCGATTCTCGATTATCTCGATTCGATTCTCGATTATCTCGCGTCGATTCTCGATTATCTCGATTCGATTCTCGATTATCTCGATTCGATTCTCGATTATCTCGATTCGTTTCTCGATTATCTCGATTATCTCGATTCTCTCGATTATCTCGATTCTCTTGATTATCTCGATTATCTCGATTCTCTCGATTCTCTCGATAATCAGATATCAGATAATCAGATAATCGAGATAATCGAGATAATCTGAGGCCGTTAAGTGACATTTCGTCAAAATCGACTTTTGTGAACCACACTAAAACGCAGCTTTTGCTCTATCTTCCAATCTGGTCAAAAAAAATCTATCTCTTGCTAGTGCTGAGATACAGAGACCAGCTACACCTCTACATCATTTTTGGGGTTTTCCATAACTAAAATACGGTTACCTGACTTTACAACACTAAAACGGCGAGGCAGGAGAGGATGGCCACGCTTTTGTGATTTTTAAAACCATCTGAGACATAGAATATAGTCCTTATAATTCCGAAAAAAATATATACATTACTTGAGGATCTATTCTAGTCAAAGTCGCAGTCAGTTACATGATCGAATGAACTTTACTCGATAGAAAAAAATCCCAAAGTTACCTCTTTTCGTCATGTTTTTTCAATATTATGACTAAACTACTGATAATTTTAATATTTTTATTGTACTTACCTAAGGACACTTAACATTTCTAAACATAGTCGCAGAGCTTGACTTGATAAAATGATTTACTTAATGACTATGTTTACGTACCTACAAAAAGCACGAGTCCGGCAACTTGGCGGGTGCGATCAGTCGCGCGCTGGCGCTCACGGACGCCGGACCTATGTCGATTTTTTCCGCAGAAATTCAATTTTATGCACCAATCAATCAGTTTTCGTGAAGAATTTATAATTGTTTTAGCTATCCATAATGGGCAATTGACCTTTCATTCTTAAAATCTTCAATTTCTAATCGATAAATTCCTACAGATAATATTATCATGCTACGAAACTTACGGTCATAGTGGTACAGTATAAGTATATCAGTAGGTAGGTATAACTACTGAATCTCGCTTTGTACGATTTTATAACCGACTTCGAAAACAGGAGGAGGTTCTCTGTTCGTCTGTCTGTATGTTTATGTTTCTATGTATGTTCACCGATTACTCCGTCATTTATGGACCGATTTGGATGATTCTTTTTTAGTTGTATAGAAGGTACTTCCGACGTGGTCAAATAAAAACGTTATTCCCGTCTAACTAAAAAAAAACCGTTTCAAAGTAAGGGATTCGACTGTTTTTAAATGTTTCAAAGTAATCAGCTATTTCTCGATTAGATTCGATTATCGATTCGATTCGATTCGATTCGATTCGATTCGAATCTAATCTAATCTAATCTAATCTAATCGAAAATCGAATCTAATCGAGAATTCGAGAATCGAATCGAGAATCGAATCTAATCGAATCGAGAATCGAATCTAATCGAATCTGAGATAATCTAATCTAATCTGAGATAATCTGAGAAAATCTGAGAAAATCTGAGATAATCTGAGATAATCGAGATTATCGATTATCGATTATCTCGATTATCTCAATTATCTCGATTATCTCGATTCTCTCGATTATCTCGATTATCTCGATTATCTCGATTATCTCGATTATCTCGATTCTCTCAGATTAGATTAGATTATCTCAGATTAGATTAGATTATCTCAGATTATCTCGATTATCTCAATTCTCTCGATTATCTAGATTCGATTCTCGATTCGATTAGACTTGATTCTCGATTCGATTAGAATCGATTCTCGATTATATTCGATTCTCGATTAGATTCGATTTTCGATTAGATTCGATTCGATTCGATTAGATTCGATTCTCGATTCGATTAGATTCTATTCTCGATTCGATTAGATTCGATTCTCGATTAGATTCGATTCTCGATTAGATTCGATTCTCGATTAGATTCAATTCTCGATTAGATTCGATTCTCGATTAGATTCGATTCTCGATTCTCTCGATTCGATCTCGAGTGGGGGACCTGGAGACTTGTAGTTACAGGTTTTTTCTAAAACCTATAGCAAGCTCCAGCCTCTCACAATACAGGTTAAATTAAGTTCTAATGTACTTATGATAACTAAATTTTAAGAAAAACCTATTGTGAAGAGGAAATAAACAGACATTATTATTATTATTATTATTATTATCGCTGGAGGAGCTAAACCGGATGCTGGACGGCCTAGCTTTAGCCTCACGATGCATCGGTCTCGGCATGAATTTGGATAAAACCAAAATCATGATCAATGGCCTCATTGATCCGGGACCGGTCGTCGTACATGGCCACCCTCTCGAAATTGTTTCCGAGTACACTTACCTTGGACAAATTCTGCAGTTGGGTAAAAACAATTTTGAGAAGGAGGCCAAGAGGAGGATTCAGCTAGGCTGGGCAGCGTTTGGTCATCGTCATCCATACCGCAATGCTTGAAAACGAAAGTTTTCAATCAGTGCGTCCTACCCGTCATGACCTACGGAGCTGAGACGTGGACACTCACGATAGGGTTGGTCCACCAGTTTAAAATCGCTCAGCGAGCTATGGAAAGAGCTATGCTCGGAGTCTCTCTGAAGGATAGGATTCGTAACGAATACATCCGACAGAGAACCAAAGTTATCGACATAGCTCAAAGAATTAGCAAACTGAAGTGGCAGTGGGCCGGCCATATCTCGCGAAGAACCGATAACCGCTGGGGTAAACGAGTTCTTGATTGGAGACCGCTACTCGGCAAACGTAGTGTAGGACGCCCTCCGGCCAGGTGGGATGATGATCTGCGAAAGACTGCAGGCAGATGCTGGATGCGTCAAGCTGAAGACAGGGCGCTATGGCGCTCATTAGGGGAGGCCTATGTCCAGCAGTGGACTAATATAGGCTGATGATGATGATGATGATGTTGATGATGATGATGATTATTATTATCTCAGATTCGATTAGATTCGATTCTCGATTCGATTAGATTCGATTCTCAATTCGATTAGATTCGATTCTCGATTAGATTCGATTTTCGATTAGATTCGATTCGATTCGATTCGATTCGATTAGATTCGATTCTCGATTCGATTAGATTCGATTCTCGATTCGATTAGATTCGATTCTCGATTAGATTCGATTCTCGATTAGATTCGATTCTCGATTAGATTCAATTCTCGAATAAATTCGATTCTCGATTAGATTCTAGTATCGATTCGATTCGATTCGATTCGATTCGATTCGAGAGATAATCGAGATAATCGAGATAATCGAGATAATCGAGATAATCGAGAGAATCGAGAGAATCGAGAGAATCGAGATAATCGAGATAATCGAGATAATCGAGAATCGAATCGAGATAATCGAGAGTCGAATCGAGATAATCGAGAATCGACGTGAGATAATCGAGAATCGAATCGAGATAATCGAGAATCGAATCGAGATAATCGAGAATCGAATCGAGAGAATCGAGAATCGAATCGAGAGAATCGAGAGAATCGAGAATCGAATCTAATCGAGAATCGAATCTTATCGAGAATTGAATCTAATCGAGAATCGAATCTAATCGAGAATCGAATCTAATCGAGAATCGAATCTAATCGAATCGAGAATCGAATCTAATCGAATCGAGAATCGAATCGAATCGAATCGAATCTAATCGAAAATCGAATCTAATCGAGAATCGAATCTAATCGAATCGAGAATCGAATCTAATCGAATCTGAGATAATCTTATCTAATCTGAGATAATCTCATCTAATCTGAGATAATCTGAGATAATCTAATCTAATCTGAGATAATCTAATCTGAGATAATCTAATCTGAGATAATCTGAGATAATCTGAGATAATCTGAGATAATCTGAGATAATCTGAGATAATCTGAGATAATCTGAGATAATCGAGAGAATCGAGAGAATCGAGATAATGGAGATAATGGAGATAATCGAGAGAATCGAGATTATCGAGATAATCGAGATAATCGAGATAATCGAGATAATCGAGATAATCGAGATAATTGAGATAATCGAGATCATCGAGATAATCGAGAGAATCGAGAGAATCGAGATAATCGAGATAATCGAGATTATCGAGATAATCGAGATAATCGAGAATCGAATCGAGATAATCGAGAATCGACGTGAGATAATCGAGAATCGAATCGAGATAATCGAGAATCGAATCGAGATAATCGAGAATCGAATCGAGAGAATCGAGAATCGAATCGAGGGAATCGTGATCGAATCGAGAGAATCGAGAATCGAATCTAATCGAGAATCGAATCTTATCGAGAATTGAATCTAATCGAGAATCGAATCTAATCGAGAATCGAATCTAATCGAGAATCGAATCTAATCGAATCGAGAATCGAATCGAATCGAATCGAATCTAATCGAAAATCGAATCTAATCGAGAATCGAATCTAATCGAATCGAGAATCGAATCTAATCGAATCTGAGATAATCTTATCTAATCTGAGATAATCTCATCTAATCTGAGATAATCTGAGATAATCTAATCTAATCTGAGATAATCTGACTCTGAGATGATCTGACTAGAATGACGACCTCTGTGGCGCGGTGGGCGAAGGTCTGCCTGCGACGCAGGAGGTTGCGGGTTCGATTCCCGCCTCGGGACAAATTTGTGTACGATCTGCAGAAATTTGTTCAGGGCGTTCTGGATGTTTTTCTATGTATAATAAAAAATATCTATCTATGTAGTGTATTGTATTATGTATATCAGTTATCTAGTACCCATAACACAAGCTCTGCTTAGCTTGGGGCTAGATAATGCTGTGTGAATTGTCCAGCATTATTTATTTATTTATTTATTTATTTAATCTAATCTGAGATAATCTAATCTGAGATAATCTGAGATAATCTGAGATAATCTGAGATAATCTGAGATAATCTGAGATAATCTGAGACAATCTGAGATAATCTGAGATAATCTGAGATAATCTGAGATAATCTGAGATAATCTGAGATAATCTGAGATAATCTGAGATAATCTGAGATAATCTGAGATAATCTGAGATAATCTGAGATAATCTGTGATAATCTGAGTTAATCTGAGATAATCTGTGATTATCTGAGATAATCTGAGATAATCTGAGATAATCTGAGATAATCTGAGATAATCTGAGATAATCTGAGAGAATCTGAGATAATCTGAGATAATCTGAAATAATCGAGAGAATCGAGAGAATCGAGATAATGGAGATAATCGAGATAATCTAGATAATTGAGAGAATCGAGATAATCGAGAGAATCGAGATTATCGAGATAATCGAGATAATCGAGATAATCGAAATAATCGAGATAATCGAGATAATCGAGAATCGAATCGAGAGAATCGAATCTAATCGAATCGAATCAAATCGAATCTAATCGAGAATCGAATCGAGAATCGAATCGAGAATCGAATCGAGAATCGAATCGAGAATCGAATCGAGAATCGAATCGAGAATCGAATCGAGAATCGAATCGAGAATTGAATCGAGAATCTAATCTTATCTAATCGAATCGAGAATCGAATCTAATCGAATCGAGAATCGAATCTAATCGAATCTAATCGAATCCGACATAATCTAATCTAATCTGAGATAATCTAATCTAATCTGAGATAATCTGAGATAATCTGAGATAATCTGAGATAATCTGAGATAATCTGAGATAATCTAATCTAATCTGAGATAATCTTATCTAATCTGAGATAATCTGAGATAATCTGAGATAATCTGAGATAATCGAGATAATCGAGAGAATCGAGATAATCGAGATAATCGAGATAATCGAGATAATCGAGATAATCGAGAATCGAATCGATATAATCGAGATAATCGAGAATCGAATCGAGATAATCGAGAATCGAATCGAGATAATCGAGAATCGAATCGAGATAATCGAGAATCTAATCTAATCTAATCTAATCGAGATTCGAATCTAATCTAATCGAATCGAATCTAATCGAGAATCGAATCGAATCGAATCAAAAAATTTCGAATATTTGCAAGCCCTAGTTCAAACAAAATTACCCATTAGACTCTATCTATACAGCTATGTACATTGTCAATTTCTTGAATGCAAGAATGTCCAGGTGTTGAAAATTTTAAGGTAATTTGTTTCAATGTAGGAAACTTATCCATAAGCTGTCTTAAAGCAAAGCTCATGATGCTGTTGTGGTTCTGTGGAATACAACTATCACTCCATAATATAATTGACCTGAAACGGGGGTTTTCAAGCAAAACCTGTTCCAAGATTTTATATACTGCACTTGCTATATCATTTCCACTTCTTCCAGCAGTGTTTTCACTCCAAATGGCACAGTACACTTTTTATTAGTCGAAAGATGACCAGTCATGTTGTAAGTAGAATATTTACTCTTGTAGAAAAAATAGCTTACTTCTGCCTTGGGACAGGATAACACATTCTCTAGATCAAAGCACACTACTGGAATTGTACCTTTCCTGTCTTTGTCACGGTTTTCCCTTGCAGCTATCTTTTCCATTTTGTGCCTGGTTATCTTCTCTTGTAGATCTGATGTTAAAGTATTTCCTTCTCGATCATTTATTTCAACCTCCTCGCACAAATCACATCTATCTTTTTTCGGTTTTTGGAAATAAGAATATTCGTCGATATACTTACTGCTTCTTTAACTGGAAGCTTGTTCTTTTCTTCAATCCAGACAAGGTTCTCACGAAGCTTTCGTTCGCCTAACGGTAGGTATTTATGGCCTAATCTTCCAGTTTAAGCCTACTGTTTTAAATAGAAGGTTCACCGTCTATTGCGTGTTAATTACCTACCCTATACCCAAATGTACCATTAGGGACAAAGGTCCTGTTATCTTTATGCGTCCAAGCCGTCTTTACAATTTATTGGGATAGTTAAATCAATGTGTTGTGCAAGGTGTGTGGTGCTTAGAATTTTCACCACCTCAACTCTTCCCACGGGTGACGTAAGAGGCGAGTAAAGGATATCCATCGGGGGCGGGCAGTAGCGCCCGCTGCAGAACAATTCTACCACCAAACTGCGATCCTCAAAACGCATGCCCAGGGTAGGGATTATGAGCATTACCCGCCATGAAATAAAAGCCAGTAAAGCGCTTATCAGGGGGAGGCCTGCGTCCAGCAGTGGACCAAAACAGGCTATCAATGTAGGTAGGTACATCAAATAAAAAATATGACATCTAAGTTAATATCTTCATCCAGAATAGCAAAGAACCTTGTTATTTACAAGTCCATGTTTTATTCTCTAAGCAAAGTCCTATGTGAAACATAGGACTTTGGTATTTCCAAGTCCATGTTTTTTTTCTAAGCAAAGTCCTATGTTTAACATAGAACCTTGTTATTTTCTTTTCGTAATAAAATACAACATAGGACTAGTAATAATGAATGTTGTGAAGTATAGAACCGCCATCTAGTGATATATTTTAGCTAAAAGTGTAGCGAATGACACATAGAACCTTGTTACATTCATAACCTCAATAGTGCTAAAATTGTAACATAGAACCTTGTTATTTTAAGCCAACGAATTGTCCTAACGACCGATGGAAACAAAACTGTCAGTCAATACCATGCTGTCAATGTCAAACGAACCAGGGATGTTATACGTACCATAAGGTATATCTACCATAATCCAGGTCTTCGTACCATAGTACTTCCATTATGGTACGCTTAAGTAGGTACTATAATTTTCTATCATCCCAAACTTTTCTGACGTACGTTTGGGTGGGTCCAGCCAGACCATACTCAAAATTCTTAGTTAAGTATACTAGCTTTCTGGGCCGGATAAAAATACATTCTAGATTCTAGTTTCAATTCAAGGCAAAAAGGTATTAATTCAGCTTCATTCAGCTTGTACCTTTGCTTCTGCGTTGAAATAGAGGGCATCTCATTCTACATTCTCAAACTGAGTGAGACTTCAGACCCAAAATGATAAAAAGTGCGTTTGCAGTGTATATTTACATGAAAACTACACCACTTATGATTAAACCCAACCGAGGAACCAAAGAATTAGTCCTACGAATCCTATCAAAAATATTTTCTATAGACCGCAAGGTTCTTGAGATCTAGAGCAAATTAGGTGCAAAACAGAAAGAAACAGTGTCTTATCCCATTACACTAGTCCTAGATCCATCGAGTTAGAATCCTAGGATTCTAACTCGATGGATCTAGGCCTAGGTTTTTTAGCAAATCTACTAGGTTCGAGCCTTAACTCAACCATCATAATAATAATAAGCCTTTAATGGGACAAGACACTGTTTCTTTGTGGTTCATATATTTCTCTTTTGTTCCATTTTGGAGGAGACCTTTGCCGCCTGGCAAACGGACATACAAAATATGGAACAAAAGAGAAATATATGAACCACAAAGAAACAGTGTCTTTTCCGATTATAGGCTTATACTATCTCAACCATCAGTGTAGGTTTTTAGAAACCGAAGGTAGGTAGGTTGTTAGTGTACCATAATTTTGACAGGCCGATGTCATAATTCCTGAGTTGGCATCCAACATCACATCACTGACTGAAACGAACGAAACGAATCGATTGATTGAATTGTCTACGAAGTTATTGTATTCTCTTTGGAATTGTCTGGGACTGGGAGAGACGCTGTTTCTGTCGTCCTTATTGTAGATTTTGAAGAAATAGCATAAATTTATGCATAGCGAAGCCCATTAAAGTATAGCGGAGACACAGGAGATGGATCCAAAATCGTATCTGACCACTTGGTGCGCCAAGAAAGACAAAACACCACAATTTGACGTACGGGCTACAGGTAGGCTTTTTAGCTATTTCCCTTAAAATTTAGTCCCAAAATAGCTTTTGCAGTAGAACCAAATAGTATACCGATGCCTACTATCCACATTTAAGCATCATTATTTATAGTTTTATCCATAGTTTTCTACGATAACCTTACCCGGTGCGATCATCTGATGCTTAACCCGCAATACCTTCGCATATATTCCATTGTTCTATACAATACAATTCAATATGTATTTGTTGCATACCAAGAAAAATACAAGCAAATAAATACATCAAATATATCACAATAAGTGGCCTTAACATTCATCAAACAAAACATTTTCCAGGCCCAAAGCATCGTCAACGCTTCCTATGCGAAGTACGCGTTGACGGCATCAGCTACGCTGGCGCTGGTAACTCCACCACTAAGAAGGAGGCCCAGTTCAATGCCTGCAAGGACTTTGTGAACTATCTCATCCGTAGTGGAGAAGTCGATTCTAAAGATGTGCCGCAGGGTGCCTCCGATGTATCAGACACTTCTAGGATTAAAGAGGAAGATGGAGGTCAGGGCAATTTTGGACAGAGCGGCAAAATGCATGATGAGGGCATCAATCAGAGACCAGTGTTTCAGGTAAGATTAAGTAGTTGGTTCTAAAAAAAAAACGGTTGGAGTATACTTTACGGGACGCAGTCAATTACAAGGCAAAAATACTTTTTATATTTTTATATATTTTTTTTGCGGAGTCGTGGAGGGGGGTGCAATTATTGACTGCTAACTCAGGGTCGAAGATCAATGAAAAAAAAAAGAAAAAACTTGCGTCCCGTAAAATACACATCAACCAAAAAAACCACAGGATGTAGATGAGCTTGTCAAATAAATAAATGACTCTCAGGCTGGGTTATTATAATGCATAAAAAAACACCTCAGTATCAACTTTACATTGACTATGAACGCAGAATCTGACTTATGGTCAGATTCTGCGTTCATAGCCATAGCCATAGTGACTGTGGTGAACATTTTTGATAAAACAAAAGCACTATGATGTAAACATACCAGCTCTCAGCTGCTTGTCTATTATCCAAGAATAACATTGAAAACACACTCCCTGTGTTTCTTTCTTTTAATTAAATCTCAGAGCTTAGTTTAATTTAATAACTCGTCAACAGTTTCTTAGTTATTTACCTATATCACCATCCAGGTGTGTTGCCAGGGTTGCTACTGTGACTTTGTTTTATGCTATCTAGTGATAATGATTTAGAGTGTTTTTATAGTTTTTTATTTTTTTGTTTTTTATTTCTAGTAAAAATTTTATATTATACTACTTACCTACATCATTATATGATGTAAGTAAGTAGTATTTTATAAAATTTTCAATAGTATAATATAAATCTCAGTTTGATTAAAAAAAAAATGATTTTATAACCAAATTTAATAATACCTACTATATTATTATGTTACGCACATACATTAGAGATCTGGCAGGGCGTCCTACACTACGTTTGCCGAGTCTTGACGCCTTGACGCATTGTGAGAAAATAATTCCTTGACGACGCGACGTCACGTCACGCCTCGTCGACTGCGACAGCCCCACTGAATAGACCCGTACTACGTGTAGGCTAATATCATGACTTGGAGCCGTTCGTCGCCGAACGTGTCCATTCTATTCAGTTTTTAACCTTCTTCAAAAAATGAGAAGGACTCAATTCGACTGTATTTTTATTTTATTTTTTATGTTTGTTACCTCATAAACCGATTTTGATTATTCTATTTGTTTAAAAGCTGGTGCTTTCCGTGTGTTCAGTTTTGACAATGCCATATTGTGAGAACTGGCTATCATTTAGAGAAAACCATATAATTGAAGTTGGTTATAGTTTTTTAAAACAAACCCAATTATGTCTATTCTTATGCGAGCTACCTCAATCCTCATTGACCTAACAATATCACTCCAGGGTGGCATGGGCCCAGAAATGATGGGAGCAGCCTACCAAGCCTATGGCGGTGAGCAACAGAACTTCACTTATGTGGACAGAATGCAACAGCAGAAAAATGTTGAAGAGGCCGAGGATCTGGATGTCAATGCCACTCTGCATGGCAACTGGACAATGGAGAATGCCAAGTCTAAGCTTCATCAGTTCATGCAACTGAATAAGATACATGCTGAGTATGCTTATAAGGCTGTGGGTCCGGATCATACCAGGTAAGTGAGCTTTTGAGATGTCAAAAGGACTTTTCACTTTTCTTGCTCTAAATGTGTGAAAATAAAGCATAGCATAGGGTTCATAGACACGGATTGCACATCTCAAATATCTAGTCTATTCAAAAAGATAATAGTTGTGGGAATTGAGGGCGCTTGTATGTCAATTGACAACTTTTGTTGCGTTGACAACCTGCTAACACTTTTGAGTCATACTGCAATGACAGAGCAATTGCAGTATGACTAAAAGTGTTAGCGGTAACGCCACAACTCTTCTCTTTTTAAATGGACTACACTGACGGTAAGTTGCCTTTCGACTGCGATGTAGTTTGAATCACACTAATATTATACATTCGATAGTTTGTATGGATGTTTGGATGGATGGATGGATGTATGTTTGTTACTTCTTCGCGCCAAAACCACTGGACGGATATGGCTGAACTTTTGCATACAGGTAATTCTAATCGGAATCAAAAATAGGCTACTTTTTATCCCATAAATCAGTTCCCGTGGGATGAAAATCACCTTTTAACGTTTCCATAGGAACAACGCGTGCGAAGCCGCGGGGCGCAGCTTGCCTAGTAAAAACATTGTTTTATTAATATCTAACAAATTTTGAAGACATGATCTGCCTGCAATGCAACAGGTTGCGGGTTCGATTCCTGTCTTAGGAAAGATATTTTATATACAAGGTGTTTTGTACAACGTTTGCCATTTGAATACTAGGGTTAGATGAAACCAAATGCAATAGTTTGCATCAAAAATTCTTAAAAATAGGGAGGCTTGTGAGGGTTAAAAAAGCCGCCAAGCTATTGCATTTGGTTTCACTTGCCCCCAATTTTCATATGGCAAACATTGTACCAAACACCTTGTATATTATATTTGTATGATCTGCCAATATTTGTTCCCGGTGTTTTCTATTGTATAATAAAAAATATTGATCTGTGTTATTAGGAGTATACAGGGTGGGGCAAATTTTTGCCACCTTAGCGGGTAGCAACCCTTTCTTTTGTAGTTAGAAGGTTTTGTTTTTAGGAACCTTCTATTTTATTTTCAAGAACAAAATATGCCATTTTTAGATTTTTGAGGATTTCTGGCAATTATTAAAAAAACCATTCCCATACAATATCTTTGAAAAAACGATTAAGTGAAAACAACAATGTCATTCAGTCAACGGTTCTTAATTTAAATTCGTTTGTTTTTTAAAGATGGTAGGCTAATTTTGAAGAATGTCCCCAGACCAAAATAAGAAACATACCTACCAAAGTTACTTTGGGAAAAGTGTACCTGGTTGGAAATAGAGTCGATTAAGACCAACTTGTTTCTTTTGACAAATGTAATTTTTTGGTTGAACCATATTTTTTTTCAGAAAATCTATAAATGGCAATATTATTTTCCTCAAACTAAAATAGAAGGTTCCTAAGAACAAAACCTTCAAACTACAAAAGAAACGGTAGCTACCCGCAAGGGGCCAAAAATCAGCCCCACCTGTATACTGAAGTATATCAGTCATCTAGTACCCATAACACAAGCTCTGGCTCATCTTGGGGCTAGATGATGGTCTCTGAATTGTTCAGCTTTATTTATTTTATTATTTACCTAATTAGTTATCTATTCTTAAACAAACATAGTTTGACAAAATTGGTCAAACTGGTCTCCACAATACAGGCTTTGCCTAGAAGTAGTAGAGACCGCAGGAAAATTTCTGTTAGATTTATTGTTACTAAAATAAAATAAAAAATATTTTTTTTTCGTTGAACAAAGTTTGTGCGGGAATAGTAACTCAGAACATAAATTTTGCTTCAAGATTACTGTAGATAAGGCTTATCAAAGATGAGACGAACAGCTACATAAATATATCATAGCTTTTGAATGATTATTCCGAGCCATGGGTTATTCATAGGTTTTATGAAAAATCTTTGGCCAATATACATTTTTGTTGGAAGTGCGGCCAAGCTGTTCACAGGGAGGAAGTAAATGCCTTACCATGAATATTTTGCATATAAAAAAACCATGGAAAAATTACTTATGGTACAGCACTTGATTCCTCCTTGGACCTCTGGGTTTTAGTCTATGAAAATCATCATAGAATAAAACTCAAAAGTCTTGAATATTTTTGAAATCAATTTTGTGAACACGGCAAGCTTTTTCAGCTTTTGATTCCGAGAAAATCCAAGACAATTTTATGACATACTTTCTACATCACGACCATTCCGCAAGAATTTTTGTTCCTGTCTTCGCTATGACAAGTGAGATTGGAATCAAGATTTTTGCAATAAATATTGAATCTTGTGCCTATGCAGAAGAGTTTAACACTTTCATGGCCTAAAAGGCACATGTTGGCTAACACCATGTGAGTCAGCAGTTGATTAGTTAAGGCCCATACACCAGTGAAAGTGGCGCCTCCAATTATTTTATCTTATTACGTTAAACGCAGCAAGTTTTAAAAATCCATCGTTCAGTTTGTGGTATCTATTATAAGTTATTTATGAATGCCTCTGTAATAGTTTCATTTTGTAAAGCTTAGGTAGAGATACGAAGTTGCACTTTTTAGCCATTAAGCTGTATTTTCGCATCTCCTCCTAAACTATATGAGATAAAATTATTACAAAGGTATCAAAAAATAGCTTATAATAGATACGTACCACAAACTGAACGTAGGATTTTTTAAAATTCCTATGATAAACGTAAAAATATGATAAAATAGATATCGCTGTCACATTGGCTCGAGTATGCGCCTTAAACAGAGCTGTATAATTTCATATGCCATTGTTTCAAAAGCAACAAGGCACAGTTTGATTATACAACCATTTAAGAACCAACAGCACACATTAATGTCTCGGATTTTCTCTGAAAACAGGTGCCTAGGAACTAGTGACAGCTTCGCCTCACTTCCAGAGTTCAATTTAAAACTACTAGTGTAACATAGAGGTGAGTACATACCATCTTATTGGCTTGTCTAATTTACTGTACCAAGACCATTGATTTATTATAAAGGGAAGATGAGGTATTGGTTTCTCGAAAGTGGCAACCTCAAATTGTGTAAAATTGTGTGCTCCCACGTCAGTTACCGTCTGACCGGAGGCACGGGCGGTCGTGATTCGCGTGAAATATTGTTGTCTCGGTCTCACTTCGGTCTTAGATACGTCTTTCCGTCTTTGTTCTTCTTTGTATTGCACAGCACTGGAAATATAACTGTGAGCGTATGTGTTTGCGTGTAGTTGGTTGTAACACATGCCAATTGTTGAGTAAGCGCTGGGAGAACGTAACCTTTCTTCACTTTTTAATAAATCAACGACCAAGACTAATGAATTTTTATGGCTAAGAATTCTACTAAAAATCGTGCTTTGAAGAAATTTATACGGCATAGCACTAACAATGTTTGGTCACAAAATACAGTCAGAATATTAAAAATCTAGAATGATTAATTTGTTATTACAATATTTTATTTATGCATGAGACTATATAAAAAAAATATTTACCAATGCATGAACAATTAAATGTTGAAATAACAATAGATTATACTAAACTTATCAAGGGTCCATTCAAGTACTACGTAAACATGAAAGGGGCTTTGTTTTGCTGACAAGGGGTTTGGGAAGGGTCCAAACTTACAAAAATTCTGCTTGCGTACCCTAACCCTTGACTTACCAACTAATCTTTCTTCTACAAAGAACATTGTAAATTGTGATTCAGCTAAATTAAAATTTAATAATTTACAGGAGTTTCTGCTGTGAATTAACGATATACGTCCGCCAATTGGGCCGAAACGTGACCGGGCGGGAAACGGCGTCCAATAAGCAGACTGCTAGCAAATCCTGCGCGCTTTCATTGGTCCGTCAGCTGTACCATTTGGGAGTTATCGAGCCTTTTAGCGGGAGCTTGAAGACTAATAGGTTGGTATTTGTACTGATTTTGAAGTATTTAAAACTTTTTAGCTGCTACCGTCTAAGCGTAAGCGCTTTTTATGCTGACCACACATTGCGACCGCAACCTTATAAAAGAAATAAGTGGAACGTTTTTAATGGCTTTTCATCTCTTTGTAGATCTGCTGAAGGTACGCTGAAACCTTACCCAGTGGCAATCAAACCAGAGCTTGAATCTAAACTGGAGGAAACTTTGCAAGGTAAAGGGTCACATATAAAACGCGACGCTTTTTTTTTAACCAACTGCAAAAAAAATGTAATGGCTATATTCTGACAGCCGAATGTAGCCATTAAACTTTTTTTTTGCAGTTGGTTGGTTATTTTTATTTCACTTCAAATGTACCCGACTCTTATTGTATAGATAGATATACAGTAAGAGACGGGTATATTTGAATTGAAATAAAAATACATTGTTTTTTTACAACTTTATCACATTCATGATCTTTTTGAAGGCTTATGTACTCTTTACATTATGCATGGAAAACATTAATTAAATGACTGTTATTGCTATGGATCAGTTGAGATTGTTTGCTCAGTTAGCTCAATTGTTTCAATTGTAAATACTAGTTAAATTTATTTATGTCATTTGATTGTAATATTCTTTTTAATGATGACTATGTAGGAATGTTTTTATGTACTCGAATGATAGGTATTGTATACGTATAAGCGATAGGCAACTCGTTTAAAAACAAGACTAGGTTAACTCGGCTTGAAATAATTGAGTTTGTTTTAAAAAACTATAAACCGACTTCAATTATATGGTTTTCTCATGAATACCATTGTCAGATATGGACCAAAGTGAAATGGGACCAGCTGGTAAATAAAAAAGTATCATCAAAATCGGATCACATAGCCAAAAGGTCTGAGGTAACAAACATGAAAAAAATACAGTCGAATTGAGAACCTCGTAATTTTTTTGAAGTCGGTTAAATACCGACTTCAAAAAAATACTAAGGACCATACACCGTATATACTAAGGAATTTGAACAAGGTTTATAATTTTTTTAAAACAATAAAATTATGTTGAAATCTTATTTCAATCTCAATTATTTCTGGAAGACAGTGCCAAATTTTAATAACATTGAAGAATAAGTCGTTAGACAGCTATTTGGATTTCCCCAAACTCAGGATTGTATAAACATTGTCTGCGCACGGAAGTGAGTGGTAGAGAGAGATCATTCCGCTCTATCCCATTATCTTTGTGTATCGATATTTTTGTGTATTCATACGTACCTCATTCTGTTTACTGTTTAGTTGTCTTAAGAACGACATAAATGTAACATTTTTGTAGGACACAAAATGTATTTAACATGGGAGATGCCACTGACTCCTGAAATACAGTTTTTTCTAGTTCGGGAGTCTATGGATTCATATGTATAGTGTATGTTTACTTGTGTCAAATAAATGAATTTATTATTTATTATTATTATTATTGACAGGACTAAAAATGATACCATCAATCAGGTTTGATTGATTTGATGCCATCCTTGTCATTTTGATCGTTATGACAGGGACAGCGACATTTTTAGTACTGTCAAATTAGTTTATTTTAGTTTTTGCGTGTTGCCATGAGTGTCCAAGTACAGGACCACCAGTCCAAACCCATCCAACAGCGCAGAGGAGTGAGACAGGGGATGTTATATCCTCGAAACTGTTCACGAGCGCGTTGGAAGATTTGTTTAAGACGCTGGACTTAGGCAAGGGCATTAACATAAACGGCGATTACATCTCACACCTGCGATTCGCTGATGACATAGTCTTAATGGCGGAGTCGCTGGAGGAGCTAAACCAGATGCTGGACGGCCTAGCTTCAGCCTCGCGATGCATCGGTCTCGGCGTGAATTTGGATAAAACCAAAGTCATGATCAATGGCCTCATTGATCCGGGACCGGTCGTCGTACATGGCCACCCTCTCGAAATTGTTTCCGAGTACACTTACCTTGGACAAATTCTGTTGGGTAAAAACAATTTTGAGAAGGAGGCCAAGAGGAGGATCCAGCTAGGCTGGGCAGCAACAGAATTTTCACTACTTGTAAAAAACCATACCTATATCTACCAAACAAATTCCACAGAGCTAGAAATCACCCCCGTGGACGTAGACACGGCAGCTTCGGCCACCGACTCGACAGAAGGACAGCGAGTGGTCACTATACTACAGTCTGACCGAGTGAAGGCGATGCGGGAAGCTAAACAAACTACTGGAGGTGTGGTCTCCTGGTCACCGCCGCAGACCAACTGGAATGCCTGGACTGGCTGTAATATTGGTAAATTCAAAAATGCTTTATTTCCATAAATACACCAAATGTACACTCAGAAAAGGTCAAATCATATCATATCTGTATTATTACAGGTTATTTTGTGTTGTAGTTAATCAAGTATGTATAATATAAGTTTTGTTTTTACTAGTGTACACTATCGACCCTTTTTTTCTCATATCTCTTTCCATACTAAGGTTGCCTGGGAGAAATCGCTCTCAGCGATAAGGCCGCCTTTTGTACTATATTTATTTATTATTTAGATATAAGACTTCCATGTATATTGATTTTTAGTAGTGCAATAAAGTGTTCATTCATTCAATCATATCAAAAAAATACACTGACACGGAAATAAAGTGGTATTTTTTATTTCGGCCGCTTCGTTATGTAGACTAAAGTAAAGAAACGACGATCGTTAGTTTTGTAACAAGTCTCGGCCTTATCACAAAAATTAAATTGTTTTCTTTGTTAACAGATGAAGGACCACTCGCCAAGACGGGTTTGGATCAAATCAGCGCTGATTTAGAGAGAAATCACCGGGCTAGCTACCAGAATAGTCAACTGTTTCAGGTGTGAAAAACTATCTCATTATATTATACATATGTATATTCGTAATGTAAGACCAAACCTTGGGATGGACAGGAGATAAATGAACAATATAGAAAGTGGCATTTAAAAAAACTTGAGGAAGTAATATTAATATGCCTACATACTACATACTACAGTACCTAACATGTAACAGTGCTTTTTACTACCTACCTAGGTAGGTAGTAAAAAGCACACACACCTACCTAGGTAGGTAGTAAAAAGCACACACACCTACCTAGGTAGGTAGTAAAAAGCACACACACCTACCTAGGTAGGTAGTAAAAAGCATGTTACTACGCCCCAGATTGCTATAATCTTACCGCTTCTTACCCGTGGCCCCGTTCACTGAACCAGTTAACTGTACCATACCGTTTTATTACTATTTATTTTTATTACGGTGTCAAATAAGCAACCCGAACAGAAGCTGGTGTGTTTTATATCTTATCCTTAACCGCCTATATGGTCCACTGCTGGACACAGGCCTTCCCCTGATAAGCGCCTTGTTGGCGTTTATCTAATGGGGGGTATTGCCCATAATCCCCACGCTTGGCATGCGAGTTGGGGATTGCAGTTCGATGGTAGAATAGTTCTTCACGGGCGCCGCTACCCGCCCCCCAGTGGATATACCTTAGTCGCCTCTTAAGACACGGCAAGAGATGAGGTGGTGCAAATTCTAAGCCAGCACCACACATGTTTTACATGTATTATTTATTATGGCAGGAAAGTTTGAAGGAACGCTGTCAACTGCCTGTGTTCGCGATGAAGAACCAGATAATGACCGCCATCAACGATAACCCGGTGGTGATCATCAGGGGTAATACTGGCTGTGGGAAAACAACACAGGTAACTGTTAAACTTCGTGGTGTGGTGAATCAGATTACAAATTGGTAGACTTATTTTACAATGTCCCTTGACAGCTTTGGTGTGCAATATTATAATAATAACAAATAGACATGCAGATCGGAAAAATATATATATTCGTTCAAAGTTTCAATTACTAGCAGCGCCTCCCCGCGTAGTTCCCGTTCCCGTGGGAATTTCGGGATAAAATATAGCCTATGTCACTCCCTGAAAAGTAAACTTTTTAATGATAATATTTTTTTTTAAATCGGTCCAGTAGTTTCGGTGCTTATTCAATACAAACAAACAATATCGGATAAAAACCTGAGAATCACAATGTATTTTTGTTGATTTGATGGTTTTGTGAAATGAAACGCAACCATTTCAAAAAATTTTGGCGCTTTATTTATAAAAAAAGTTTTCATGCGTAGAACTCCTTTCCAAGCATTACTCAAGCGTGATCTAAACCACACTTCAGTAAAGATGAGTTCAAAAAATCACTAGGCAGAGATTTTAAGGTTAGAAATCGTTCTAAAACAGGCAATTACTCAAGTAATGCTTAATAACCATTCCATAATACGTAATAAGTAGTAAGAAGGCATGGTTACTCTAGGGTTACATGATTGGGTGTAGATTTTGACATCAGTTTCGTTTCCAAGCATTGTTTTAAAATTAGTATTTACTCAAAACTATACATAAGCATCGTAATAATTATTTATATAGTAATAACTATTTATTAAGCTGTTTATAAAGTAAAAATTTTACTTGTCTAAGTGCTTATTTTGTAAGTCTAAAGAAACAAACGATTTGACTCTGACTCTGACTCATCACTCAAGCATAGGTAGATGACTGAGCATGCTTTCATAATACGGGCCTTAGCTACGCAGATTTCTGGTGGAATCCCCAGATCTTTTTATTGTTTTTTCTTCTCACAGGTATGCATTTCTTCAACTTCTTAACTATGACGATACTGAGCAACAACTTGTGGTTACTAGCTAATAAGTTCCCACACTAGTATTAGTTAAACATAGACAATACACACAGCATTATCTAGCCCCAAGCTAAGCAGAGCTTGTGTTATGGGTACTAGATAATTGATATACATAATACAATACACTACATAGATAGATATTTTTTATCATACATAGTAAACATCCAGAACGCCCTGAACAAATATCTGCAGATCGTACACACATTTGTCCCGAGGCGGGAATCGAACCCGCAACCTCCTGCATCGCAGGCGGACCTTCGCCCACCGCGCCACAGAGGTCGTCAAAACGTGTTTACCTACTTTTTTTACTTAATTAATCAATTTGTACTACCTACACGTCCTATAAATTATCTCTAACTTAAACCAAGCGCCTAGCCATTGTGAGGTATTGAGCTCTACCTTGCCGAAATACAGTTTTATAACTAGCACGAAAGGAACGAGACATGCAACACATAGAAGCCTTTTTAGACCATGTATACCTTTATAATGTTTGTACGAGTATTAAGTTAATTCATAAGTAGATTTATTAATTTAATAATTATCTATTTATACAACAAATAGAAATATCTTTTTTTTTAAATAAACAATCTTATTCTTGACGACCTCTGTGGCGCGGTGGGCGAAGGTCTGCCTGCGACGCAGGAGGTTGCGGGTTCGATTCCCGCCTCGGGACAAATTTGTGTACGATCTGCAGAAATTTGTTCACGGCGTTCTGGATGTTTTTCTATGTTTAATAAAAAATATCTATCTATGTAGTGTATTGTGTTACGTTTAAGACCTTTTGAAATAAACGTTTTTGTTATTATTATTATTATATCAGTTATCTAGTACCCATAACACAATCTCTGCTTAGCTTGGGGCTAGATAATGCTATCTGAATTGTCATGCATTATTTATTTATTTATTCTTATTCTTCTAGGTGTGCCAGTTCATAGTGGACGACTACATAGCGAGCGGGCAAGGCGCGTATGCCAACGTGTGCGTGACTCAGCCGCGCCGCATCTCCGCGGTCAGCGTATCCGAGCGCGTGGCTAACGAGCGCTGCGAGGAGCTCGGGAATAGTGTGGGGTGAGCTTTATTCTCATATCACATCAATAAGTTTAAGGCCCGTATTATGAAAGCTTGCTATAAATAATAATAAATAAATAAATAATGCTGGACTATTCACACAGCATTATCTAGCCCCAAGCTAAGCAGAGCTTGTGTTATGGGTACTAGATAACTGATAAATACATAATACAATACACTACATAGATAGATATTTTTTTTATTTTTTTATATAGAAAACATCCAGAACGCCCTGAACAAATACTTGCAGATCGTACAAATATTTGTCCCGAGGCGGGAATCGAACCCGCAACCTCCTGCGTCGCAGGCGGACCTTCGCCCACCGCGCCACAGAGGTCGTCAGTCATAGAGCTATGCTTGAGTGACGTTTATGCCGTAGAAAAGCGTTGCTCAAGCCTAGATTGATGACTGAGCAAGCTTTTATAATACGGGCCTTAGTCTTGAAGACTTTGAAGTTTTGTATTCAGCGAAACTCGATATTGCTTGTAGCGCCTCTGACGAGCATGGTAATGACGTTCGAAGTGAGCTCGGTCACTTAAGTGAATTCGAATTCGAATTCAATCTTTTACAGTATGAGTCTGCTGTAATTTCTACGTATGTGTCGTGTTAGGCCGTATACAGAAAGAAAGCTGGAAACTTATAAGCGCTTATCGGTGCTTGATAGCGCTGGTAACACTCGCAGGAAAATATATGAACGCGCGCCGATAAGCACTGAACGGTGCCGACAAGTGCCGACAAGCTTCAACACGCGCTGGTCAGCGCTGGGCGCTGCCATCTAAAATTAATAAACAACTGCGACAACCAGCTTCCTTTGTGTAGAACGGACCAGCGCTGTCAAGCGCCGGTAAGTGCTTATAAGTTTCCAGCTTTCTTTCTGTATACGGCCTTATGTAATTGGCTCCAAATAAATGTATTTTCTTTCTTCTTTCTTTTCTGCTGTGGACATGCATCGGCTAATTTTTTTTTTTTTGTTAGCTGTTGCTGTCTTACTACTGGACAAAAGCCTCTCTTTTCTCCTTTCACTCGCGATTTAACGCTGTTACAGGCCATGATGGATGATGTGCGTCAATAATGCTGAATAATTCATCATCATCATCATCATCATCAGCCTATATTAGTCCACTGCTGGACATAGGCCTCCCCTAATGAGCGCCATATCGCCCTGTCTTCAGCTTGCCGCATCCAGCATCTGCCTGCAGTCTTTCGCAGATCGTCATCCCACCAGGCCGGAGGGCGTCCTACACTACGTTTGCCATTTGTCATTTGAATTTGTTTTCTCCTTTCAGATACTCTGTGCGGTTTGAAAGCGTGCTCCCGCGTCCGTACGGTTCAATAATGTTCTGTACGGTCGGAGTTCTACTCAGGAAGCTGGAGGGGGGCTTGCGAGGGATCAGCCACGTTTTGGTTGATGAGGTACGTTTATTATACAAGTCTCGACTTCGTAAGAACGCGGAACTCATTAGCGATGCCTAAAATTGGGTCTTTTACGCACATCAGGTACCAACTATCTGAAGAATAAATTGTAAATTGCTTTATTTATAAATGTGTGACTTAAGACGAAATAAAGAATTTTTATCTTTATCGTTTATAGTTCTCAGGCTTTAAATATGACCTTTATAAAATTAAACTGTAGTTAGTGATATTCTAAATTTATTTACATTAAAAATTGCAAAGCATTTCTGCTGCCTTAACGCATTCTTAATTGAATGATGAACTTACGCATAAAACAATACATGATTTGCTCTATTTACTGAAGAATTTGGAGAAATAATAATTTTAAAACAGTTATACACTAGTTTTGTCCGTACGAATAAATTGGTTAAAGATCTTGAACTCGTCTAGGTATAAGATGAAGCATATTTTAGTTATTTAGCCAATTTTTAACTTATGATTATTTAAAACTTAAACTTTCGCGATATGTATTATACAATACCCTTATACAATATAGATATGTATGTATGTATTTATATAAGTATGTAGACTTGTATACTTAGGTAATTTTACAATTATAATCAGTATTTTTATTTTACATAATAATGCACACAGATCCCCATGTCCAATCTAACGATCATATCCGTCCACGGTTGTCTGGTAGAAATCGCTTTTGAGCGATAAGACCCGACATTGTCATATATTTTGTAATGTTTATTTTGTTTGTAAATTATTTTTAAGTGTGCAATAAAGATTTTTTTATCGATCTGTCTATGTTAACATAATGAATGATTATTATATTTATGTAACCCGTGAGCACAATCGCTGTAACGTTAGAAACGTAAGGTAAATAAATAAATAAATAATGCTGGACAATTCACAGAGCATTACCTAGCCCCAAGCTAAGCAGAGCTTGTGTTATGGGTACTAGAAAACTGACATACATAATACAATACACTACATAGATAGGTAGATATTTTTTATTCTACATAGAAAACATCCAGAACGCCCTGAACAAATATCTACAGATCGTACAAATATTTGTCCCGAGGCTGGAATCGAACCCGCAACCTCCTGCGTCGCAGGCGGACCTTCGCCCACCGCGCCACAGAGGTCGTCAAATAAAAACAAGGTACGCGATAAATAATTATTAATTATATTTTTTTATAAACATTTCACAGGTTCACGAGCGAGATGCGGACACAGACTTCGCATTGATATTGCTCCGCGACTTAGCTCACACGTACCCCGACGTGAGGATCATTCTGATGTCCGCCACTGTTGATACCACGCTGTTTACGGAGTACTTCGGCAACTGTCCCGTTATCGAGGTTTGTACAGTTTGTATTTATTTATCAAAAAAGCCGCAGTTGGAAGAGGCCTTTGCCAAAACTGGGCAAACAGATATAGAGGTTGTCGATGTCTAAACTTAAGCAAATTGTAAACTTAGTTTTAAGTATCTGAATAAAGGCCTTATTATTATTATTATTATATCAAAAAAGCCATAATTAGGATACAACCTGTGTACGCAAAAGTGTAATTCTAAAAGTGTAAACTTAGTATTGAACCGATCGACTGTAACATAGTATCGTGTCCCCCGATGCAGCGTCATTGAACTGAGCGTAACGGCTTAGGGAGCCTATTTTATTTATTTATTTATTTATTTATTTATTTAAAGAACACAAACATCATATATATTATGTCTATATCTAACAAAATCTTAATGGTAATTATTCTAATACATATGACAATTTTTTGCGTACATAACTAGTTTTATAGAGAATGCGCTCAGAGAAATAAAAATTTAAAACAATGTGCTACAGGAAAGGAGTACCTATTTCAATAATAGGTCACTTAAAACTAAAAAAAATACAAATTGAAAATAAAAAAAATACATAGTAAGATACAAATTAAACATAAGTTAGTTCATGAATAATTAGTACAAGTACTGAAGTGACACATCATGACATATTTAAATTGTTTTATACTTTGGTTAAAGACATCTATAGCTGGTATTTCCTTGTTTAATAAATTATATTCATTACAAACTCTGGTGGAAGGAATTTGTAGGCCAAGATTGGTTCTTGATCGAGGTGTGCTAAAAATATTGTGTATGGGTTGCCTGGGATAATTAAATGGTACGTACAGAGGGAATCTATCTAATAGTTGACTACATTTTGATACTCCGTTTATTACCTTGTGGAGGAAACAAAGGTCTAGAAGCTTACGTCGATTGCGGAGAGAGATAATATTATACTTAGATAAGCGCTGTTCATAAGGATATCGGTAAGAGAAGTAAGGGGTATGAAATGCTAAGTGCCTAGTAAAGGCTCTTTGGATGCTCTCAATGTGCTGTGAGTGTACACTGTAAAAGGGACTCCATACTATAGAAGCATATTCTAGTTGGCTACGCACTAGAGAGTTATATAGAAGTAATTTAGTTTTTGGTTTAAATTCTCTACTATTTCTTTTAATAAAGCCAAGCATCTTTGCAGCTTTACCAACAACGGTATTGATTTGAGGAATGAATGTAAGTTTACAATCTATCAGAATGCCCAGGTCCCGAACTTCTCTCACTTCATCTAAACGTGTGCCATCCAGTTCGTAGGAAGACTCAATTGGATTTATCTTTTTCGTGAATTTTATATGATAACATTTTTTTACATTCAGAGTCATATGATTTAAATTACACCAAATTAGAATTTTGTTGAGATCAGATTGCAATAGCAAGGCAGATGTAGGACTTTCAATAGTTTTATATAACTTGACATCATCGGCAAATAAGGAAAGTTTACAATGGTTTACAAAATTCGGCAGATCATTTATGAAAATTAAAAATAGTATAGGACCTAGATGCGATCCCTGTGGTACACCTGATTTGGCGTAATATGTGGAAGATTGTGATCCATTTAAAGACACTACATGGGGTCTATTTTGCAAGTAGGTTTGGAACCACTTTAAAAGTGAACCACCTACGCCAGAAGAGTCTAACTTTTTAACTAAAACAGAATGGTTCACTTTATCAAAAGCACTTGAAAAGTCGAGATATACTGCATCTACTTGGAACCCTTTGTCAACATCTTGCGTTAGGTCAGAAACAAATGTTACCAGATTGGTGTTTATTGAACGTCCATTTCTAAATCCATGTTGAAAATCCGTGAGAGAGTTTTCTACATGTCTACTGATAATAGGATAGATTAAGGATTCAAATAATTTTGATAAACAGCTAAGTATGGAAATGGGGCGATAGTTCTTTATATTGTCATCTTCACCTTTTTTAAATATGGGTACTATACGAGCTTTTTTCCATTCATTAGGAAACACACCATATTCTAATGATCTATTATATATCAAGGTGAGAGGAAGAGCTAAAACCGAGGCACATCTTTTGACGAATAAAGGATTTTAATACTCCACCAGGCAATTTCGTGTTTCGTTTCGGCCAGTTGGTGTACCTTAATACACCGAATTACCAATTAGCACGAAAAAACGAAACGTTGCGTATTTTTGAGAATAGGCCCCCAGTTTCGTGATCTGTTCAAAAAGAGCGCAAGCGCGCCTATATACCAGCCAATCTCGATATAGAATGTTGGTAAGAATTGGCCCATACTTAACCTAAAATTCACTCCGTTGTCGCGGCTTTTTCGCTACGCAATTAACATTACTAAAAGATTTGACATCCTTCAGTAAATATTGCTTAAATTATATTTGAAAACCGACGAAAATCAAGTTGTTTTTAGTTATTTGTGTCGTGCTTTGCTTACAAACATCCTACATTGAGTTTGGTTAGTGTATAAGTGCCTATTGGAATTTCCAATTGGAAGGCTCAATTCACACCGGGACATACCCACCTCAACAGCCTGTATTGATCTACTGCTGGACGCAGGAGTTCCCCTGATAAGCGCCTTATTGGCGTTTATCTCATGGAGGGTAATGCCCATGATCCCCACGCTGGGTATGGGTTGAGGATCGCACTTTGGTTGTATAATTGCTGAGGCGCTGATGCCCACCCCCGGTGGATATCCCTCAGTCGCACCTTACGACACCCACAGAAAGAGTTGGGGTGATACAAATTTAATGTAATAACATTTCAATGTTACACATTGAAATGTTATTGCTCTTTCTCTGTTAATAGTTGTTCTTTTTTGTAGTTATGTGTTTTTTTCTGTATTGTAGAATAGCGTACGTGACGCAACGCAGTGGTTTCGACGGAAGATCAGCGTTGTAATAGCTATAACATTTAGCTATCACAACATATGCTGAGTCGAACGCCATTTTGTAGCTTTAAGTTACCTATTTTATAAGAAGGTCCTAATTAGTATATAGTTTATAATGGTGTTGGTAATTTAATTAGTTTTAGTACATATTAATGTTTCATTTTTAGCTACAAATAAAGCATTTCTTATCTTATCTTATCTTATCTTAAATTCTAAGCCAGCACCGCACAGGTACCCCGAGGTCCGAGTAATAGGGTATATGCATATGCATATCATTTCAAAATGGCTAAAAAAATATATACGTATTCTCTATTGATATAGAAACATATCTACATATTTATTTTTGCATTTTGAGATGTTTTTATTGTAGAATTTAACCATTGAAAAATTGATATTTTAAATCTCAATCGCAAAATTTCAAAACGCTACGCCATTGACTAGAGCGGACGTGACATCACTGTACATATTTCTTCTTTTTTTATTCTGCTTGTTGCACCTTGATTTGACACTATTCTGCCCACTTGACATTTCGTATTGTCGATTATTTTCAGTTTTTTCGGAAAACCTCTTTCCTGAGATGATCACTACCGAGGTCGTCACCAAAGGTTTTAATCAAGTGTGTACGTCGACGTCACATAAACATGGCGCCAATATGGCAGCGTTTTTATCACCCGAAAATGATTGTAGTTTTGATTTGTTTTTTTTTTACCTTGTTAATGCGAAATTCAGTGAGCGTCTTATCATTCCTCGGTTAAATAATGACCTAAAGAATCGATTAAAACAATAAAAAAAATCGATGCATATACCCTATTCTCTAAAGCTTGGCTTATTCCGCAGGTCCCCGGCCGTACCTACCCCGTAACGCAACACTTCCTAGAAGACGCTGTGGAACTGACCAAGTTTGTGCCACCCGTGGACACCCGGAAACGGAAGTCTTCAGGCAAGCGCGCTAACAAGGATGAAGAGGATGATGATGAAGAAGGTAAGAGAAGATAGATTCCTTATTCATCACCTCAACAAAACAGACATTTTATTTATTTTATTTTAGACTAGCTGCGCCCCGCGTTGCTCCTATGGGATCGTTTAAAGGTGATTTTTATCCCTCCCATGGGATGATTTATGGGATAAAAAATTGCCTATGTTTGATTCCGAGATTAGAATTACCTGTATGCAAAATTTCAGCCCGATCCGTTCAGTAGTTTTGTCTTGAAGAGGTAACAAACTATCCATACATCCATACAAACTTTCGCATTTATTAGTGTGAAGAACGGAACACGAAGGTTTCAGGTAGTTATTACCGCCGACGAGGAAGTGACTAGCTATCGGCTATTTTCTCGCTCAAGAAACGTTCAATAGATATACATTCAGCGTACACAAAAGAGACGCATATAGTTCATCACTGACTGTTCATACTGCTGGCGAGGACTCGCTTTACTTATTTGTCGCTGAGTCACAAAAGCTGTCAAAAATAATACTCGCTGAGTGAGTCAGCGATACTCGTTCAGCCACAGGAAGAGAACCGATCACCGAGGTAAAGCAACATCGGGTGTGGTCAGTACTTGGATGGGTCGCTAACTCCCATTTGTTCTTTAGGACTGTGACGTCATAGAACTGGTACCACTTTTTCAAAGTCAAAGTCAAAGTCAAATCGTTTATTTCTTTAGACTTACAAAATAAGTACTTAGACATGTCAAATTTTTACTATATAAACAGCTTGATAAATAGTTATTACTATCAAACAAGAAATAAGGTGGAATTAATTTTTGATCCCTACAGTTCCATGGTAGAACTATTGAAACGAAACCTGTCACAATTGTTCTACAGAACTAATAATAGTTGGTAACTCCCATTAGTACTTTAGAACTGTTGGTCCATAGAACTATTAAAACTATTTTTATCCTTCTAGTACTATCATAGAACAATTGATAGGAAATGTGCTATTTATTACACCTGGCACTGAGTGCACAACTGCCGCTTTAAGCAATGTTTTCCTTTTTTTCTGTGTAATTTTTGTAAACGGGGTGTACCGATATAGACCATGGTCCGAAATAAATGATTTTATTTATATTTTATTTTTATTAGTCCCATAGAACTAAGAATGATGGTAACTCCCATTAGTCAGAGTCAGAGTCAAATCGTTTATTTCTTTAGACTTACAAAATAAGTACTTAGACAAGTAAATTTTTTACTATATAAACAGCCAATTTAAAGTTGAAATCCGGGTCTAAAGCAGTGAAAAATCCAATGTAAAGTGTATAAAAACTTACCAAAATCCAGTGGCAACGTTATCTCGGACTATATTGGCGAATAAAAGCTACAAAACAGTGACTACAAAAACTACACGAACGATCAGTAAACAAAACAACAAACAGTGTCAGCCAAGTGTTTGCCACGATTTATACCACAAACGTATATTAATACTACTTATGCAAGTGAAGAAACTCAAAATACGACTATGATACAAAAAATAAAAGCCACTAAAATCAGTGTTCAGTTGTGCGCCGTCTTTTGTACCATTTGACGGTCGCCAGAAAAATATTTTATTAGGCCGTTAGAAGATTGAAACCGAAGTGACATTTCGACCCAACGCTTATCGGCTCGCTGGCTTAGTTGGTTAGCGTGTCTGAATAGACTTCTGCGAAATTGCGACCGTCGGATCGAATCTCCACATTGTGATTGATATTTTGCACAAATACTATTTTGTTTTTTAAATTAAAAAAATTGCTATTCTTAAAAATAAGAACAAACTATTGCAAACTGGCTTTTACATCAAAGAAGATTTCCCGCCTAAAATCTTACATGAGAGAAAACTGCTCCAGGAACAGCTTAAATCTGAAACTGGAAAAGGTAACAAAGCATATATTAAATACAACAAACTTATTGTACGAGAACCAAGTTCTCCGCTAAAAACGATTAACGAGGAAAAAAATCATAAGAAGAGAACACACCATAGTGAAAATGGACCAGGCATGAGCACCAAGGACTTTAGTAGAACAGCAAAAAAAAACAAAATGTACAACGAAAAGAGAAATATAACACAATACCTGACGACACTGACGAGAGAAGATACATGCAATAGCAATTAGCGCCGCCTCCTCCAAAACTCGATAAGAAAAAACAACAGATAAAAACAAGCATCCCAATACGGCTGGTCACCGCGGGAGAGCTAGACCAAAACCCTCCAGCTCACATGAAAACAAGAAGACAGAAAAACATACTGTAAAAATGTACCTACAACGCACGATCACTCTCTACCGAACAAAGAATGATAACGTATTATATATCCAATATTCAATTCATGAACCGCAAACACTGGAAAGAACTGGAGGAGGCCTTTACCCGAGAGGGGTCCTAACCTGACTAAATATTAAAGAAAAACATATGAATAATTAACGATAGGTATATCCAAATTAATGAATTAAATCTCTAACATAAATTTGACATAACTATATTTTTTTGAATTAATTCATGCAATTATCAATATTATTTTTAAGCACGATTGACTATTGTTTTAAGGTTATGGAATAAAAGGCTTTTTTTTTTTTTTTTTTTTTTTTTATAAACAGCTTGATAAATAGTTATTACTATCACAAGAAATAAGGTGCCACTAACCACAAGCAAGTTTATCGCTTATCAACTAATACAATCTTAGCATATCTAAGTCTAACACATCTAATTTATGTTCTTACATACTATTGTCCGTGTGGAACTGGGCCACTGTAGCTGTGAACAAGATCATAGTTTCAGATTCATTTATATGTATTATCCTAACTGTTCTTACATATTATATAGTTCTCGTCACATTGGCTTTTGGTTTATCAGAAAACCGTTATTTTGTAGTTAATTTGTTAATCGTTGTGTCCAGGTGTGGGTGCAGACGAACAGGATGAGGATTTCAACAAGAATGCGAACCTCGGCAGCCAGTACTCTCCCGCGACCGCCAACTCACTGGCGCAGCTTTCGGAGAAAGACGTAAGTTATTATTTACTTCATAGGAATTTCAGTCTTATAACTATGCAGTTGAACCTGAATATGACTTTGTTTCTGTGCTATTTTATATGTCCCTAGTAGATACCTGTAGATAAAGTATTGATGATTGTGGTCAAGGGGACCTTATATTGTCAGATGAAAATACTTAATAACAATTCATTGAAAAAACCTTCAGCGATAAAATCTAACAAATCGTTCAAAATTATACATTTATACAAAATGAAAGAACATTAATCCATCAAAGTAATTCGTCAACTATTTTCGTCTGTCCAAGAGACATCATCATCACCACTCGATCTTGATACTGAGAGCTCCAAACAACAACGGCAGAGTCCCACCAGAGATGTTTTCACTCCGTGCTCCGCTCATTGTCTGGACCCATTGTTACTAAATATTTTCATCCGTATATTTACAATGGATTTCCGCAATGTAACGTCTGAATCTTTATGTATCTCAGATGAGAATATAAAGTAGAAAGGTGTAAGGAAGGTTCACAAGACTTTGCTCGAGGCTTAGCCCATGGAAGATCCTTACAGGAAAAGGTAGCCTTGATGTTATTCCACGTATATAACCAATTACAATTTAATTCTGATCAATTCAGTACTTTTGTCATTGTCTTCGTCCAAACATTTCACTTCACAAACGTTTGACGACTTCTGAGAGCGTATTTCCTCATTCAGATATTGTTAACTGAAACGAGACTAGTGGAGAAGATATGTGTTTAAGAGTGTGCAATAACGTCACTATTCGATGGATTTCGAGCGGGATGACAAGATATGGTTTTCTCGCGAGTGAGAAGTACAGAGCAGAGACAAGCACCGTATTTTATATGCGCCAAATCTGTTTTTATCTAATGACAAGTTAATCAAACAACTAATCGATAAATTTAAAAACATAACCACAGATAATATAATGCTATATTAATAACATAACTAAAGAAATACTTCTAGGTTTTTTACCAAAACAAAAACCGAAGAAAAAAGTCTGTAGTTCCTGAGATAAATAGTATTTTTCAAAAAATTAAACTATCGAGAAAACTTTGACCAAACGTGTTTTTTAAAACACGTAATCCAAGATAAAAGATCGAAGTAACATTTCCCTAAATATAATGATAGCTTTCACAGATTTCGAGATAAATAACCATTTTGAAGATCTTGATGTAAATTACTCTGCATACTCTTAAATAACCAATAGAATGTCGTTATTGATACAACCCGTCTTCGCGCAGGATACCACCGCACGCGGAGATGTATTATATTTGTATGCGAAGAAAACAAAGAAAACGACGGTACGCGATAAATACCCGATAAATAATCATTAAATTATGTTAACAAATCGCGAAAGTTTTAAAAGTTTTAAAACAAAGAAAGATCGAATCGTAGATGTGTCTTGCAAGCTCGCGACGATATGCAGCGGACACGAGAAGAGACGTGAGCGGCGCAGCTAGTGCATTAATTTCAACAAATATTCAACTCTCACAGCACGCAGCTCTGCTTTAACCAGCATACATCTCTGCTCCAGTCTAGCCAGGACGTATCTCCGCACAGCTTTGGTGGAGACACCCTTGCTTAAAAACGTCTCTGTATCTCTGCACGTCTTCGTTATGGTGGCCTTAACATTTTCTGTTATTTTTAAACTTCTAATAAAACAGTTCTTAATATGTGTTGTAAAGATTGCGATGTATCAACCTTAAGTAGGTACATATTGTATAATGTGTTAGAGGTAAAGGCTAGTTTCATCACATAGGCACCTTCAAGTAAGATTAATGTGTATCTATCAGTGGATTCCTGTCAATAGCTCACCAACTTCTATTGTATCACCCATATATTATGTATGCTGATGGTTTCCCTAAAAATAAATAAAATAACATTCATTCAATTTCCAGCTCAGCTTCGAACTAATAGAGTCCATTCTCCTCTACATCAACTCCCTGCCTGAACATGGAGCAGTGCTAGTGTTCCTGCCCGGATGGAACCTGATCTTCGCTCTGCTGAAGCACCTCTCCAACAGCCGCGTGTTTGGGGACCAGAGCCGGTTCGTGATCCTGCCGCTGCACAGCCAGATACCACGGGAAGACCAGAAGAAGGTGTTCGTGACTCCGCCACCTGGACTTACCAAGGTGAGGTTATACCTTAGACGAAAGACGTTTACAACTGGACATAGCTAGGCCTGCCCCTGGTCAAGGTATCGACCAGAGCCGGTTCGTCATCCTGTCCCGGCACAGCCAGATACCACGGGAAAACCAGAAGGTGTTCATGACGAAGACACCTGGACTTATAAAGGTGCGGTTATATCTCAGACGATAGACGTCCACGAGTGGATGGAAATAGATCCCAAAATAAGGGTACCTTGCATCTAGTTGTTGCGATCTGGATGGTCCGAAATCCCCAAATAACCGAACCACGTTACAATCCAATCGGTTGTTTCACAATTGCTATCATTAACAATAAGAAATATGTCAGGATTGACGAGATTTCTTACGATTCATTATTTAGCATTATCTTCAGAACTCGATACCCACTGCTAGGTTATCATATAACTACGTTCCGAATCACTAAACTAACCCATTATTACAGGTGATCCTATCAACGAACATAGCTGAAACTTCAATCACAATCAACGATGTGGTTTACGTAATCGACTCCTGCAAAGCAAAGATGAAGCTGTTTACATCTCACAACAATATGACTTCGTATGCCACCGTGTGGGCTAGCAGGACTAACTTGGAACAGGTAAATTTACTTTCAAAATGTTCATAGTTTTACCCGACTGCGCAAGGAAGCGTTATTTTTTACAGACTTCAAAAATAGGAGGAGGTTCTCAATTCGACTGTATTTTTTTTTGTTACCTTAGAACTTTTGACTGGGTGGTCCGATTTTCATGATTCTTTTTTTATATGAAAGCTGGTGCTCCCCGTGTGGTCCCAGATTGGTTCAGTTCTGACAACGGGATCCATAAAAATTCATGAAAAACTATAAAAATTGAAGTCGGTTTATAGTTTTTTAAAACAAAATTAATTATATGATCTTCATGAGTGACTGAATCTAGCTCAGGTATCTCATAAAAGCCTATGTGGTTTAAACGAACTCTTTTATGGCCCAAAACGCAGACGTGCTCTGATCCACATGTCGCGGCGGCAGGTTGGGCAGTGAATGCGCTAAATAGCCCGGCTAGTCACTTTTCACACACAGATTCCTTCGGGTACGCAGCAAGCAAGCGATTAGCGCCGTCGAAACCAATTAAATCAGAGTTCTAAATGCAGCGGCGTTGTCATCGCGGCATACACGCTGCGTCAGCGCGACGTGCACGCAACGTCGCGTCGTCGCGGCGTGCTCGCTGCGCAATCGCATCACTTTGAAATCGCTCGCAATTCTCTAAAGTAATATGGATGTTATTTCGATAAAGCGGCTAAATGACACATCATAATATAAACTTCTTTACCACTGAAATCTCAACTAAACAGAAATAATGGATTTCTTGATTCTCTCCACAAATAAGTATTATTATTATTACTTTGAATTAATTTGTATTGTTTTATGTTTTTGTTTGAAATTAATTAAAATATGTATTCTAAACTTGACAAATATTGACAATGTACAATTGAGACGTACAATTGTATTAGAGAATGTGACTGAAAGAAGTAGGGTCACACTTTATTATGGTGTTTAACTAGAATGTACACGATCGCATTAGGTGTGCCTGTAATGATGTGTAAAATATTTTAATTAATAAGTAAATTGTATTGTTTTTCAGCGTAAAGGCCGCGCAGGACGCGTCCGCCCCGGCGTTTGCTTCACGCTCTGTTCTCGGGCACGTTTCGAGCGGCTTGAAGAACATCTAACTGCTGAGATGTTCCGCACGCCTCTACATGAGTTGGCTCTCAGGTAAATACATTTTAGATAAAACTTTTTAATCCATTATGGTTATTAACACCAAAGTCATATAAAACGGGATATTTACCATGATTTGAGTATTTGAGTTTTCTAATATTTCGGCACAGTTTCATGCACCATGATCATGGAATAACGAAACGGTGCCAAAATATTAGAAAACTCTAAACACAAATTATGGTAAATATCCCGTTGTATATAGATTTAATTTATTAAATCTATATACAACGGGATATTTGTGATGCATTTAAGCAAATGGTGCGCAGGCTTTTTCTTAAGAGGTTATACAAATAGTTAAGTTGGGTTAAATTTTTGTTATTTGTAACTAATACTATAACTTATGCTTTGGTAGGTATTAGAGTATGTATTTATATATAAATAGGTAGGTATCTACAATTATTTTTATGTAGGTATAGGTAATGTGTAAAACTTAAATTAGCACGCCAACCCCCTGTAAAAACAATGTTTCTGGTTGGCAGGTAGAAAATGCCTCGGCATTAAGCCCACCCTTTGTACTTCAGTGCAATAAAGTGTTTAAATAAATAAAATAGATATTTACCATACCTTTACCTTTTAGGCTTATCGTGTATTACCCCATTGATTAAAACCAATAAAGCGCTTATCAGGCCTGCGTCTACCAGTGCATAAGATAAGTTTAGTGTAGATGGTTATCAATAAATAATGCTAGATAATCCATACAAGATCTAGCTCCAAGCTAAGCAGAGCCTGTGGTACTGATATACTTAATACTAGCAGCGCCTCTCGGTTTCACCCGCGTAGCTCGTTCCTGTAGGAATTCCGGGATAAATATAGCCTATGTCACTCCCACTCCACTGAAAAGTAAGCTTTTTAATGATGAAAGAATGTTTTTAATCGGTCCAGTGGTTTCGGAGCTTATTCAATACAAACAAACAATTAAACCGTTCCTCTTTATAGTATTAGTATAGACAATACATAACAAATATAGATGTTATTTTAATATACTTAGAAAATACCCAGAACACCCATAACTTGGTCAGAAAAAGTTTTATTGTATATCATAAGTGAATTTATGACTCTGATGACATTTCTCACATGCATCGATTTGGCTCAGATGACTCAACGCCTTTAACGGAGGAACTTTGAGGAGACTCAAAGGTAGACTCAAATAATCACAATTTTATGTAAACACAAAAACAATATAATGTTTGTGAGATATTAAATGTATTGGTGACTCGATAATGTATTAGATGGAGTCAGATACTCTAGTCTAGATGCTAACTTCGTGCTAGCTTAATATTTTGTGAGTAGAAAGAGTATTAACCTAACTCTCCTTTCCTCAACCTCAACCGCCTGTATTGGTCCATTGCTGAACGCTTATTGGCGTTTTACCCATAATCCCCACGCTGGGCATGCGGGTTGGGGATCGCAGTTTGGTGGTATGATTATTCTGCAGGGGGGCTGCAGCCCGCTCTCAGGTGGATATCCCTTAGTCGCCTCTTACGACACCCGCGGGAAGAGATGGGGTGGTGTTAATAGCTTCACGCCGAACGAACGAACCTGGTATTAGGATCATTCCAGTGATTCAGTTTTAAATTATTGGACAAAGTTATTTACATGTAAATTAAAAAAAATCAAAATCCTCCGGCCAGATGGGTTGACGATCAGCGAAAGACTGCAGGCAGAGGCTGGATGCGTCAAGCTGAAGACAGGGCGCTATGACGCTCATTAGGGGAGGCCTATGTCTAGTAGTGGACTAGTATAGACTGATAATTATGATGAGGCTTTAAGGCTAACCAACCTATGTAACAAAGTTTTTATGAATAAATTATTTATCTAATCTATCTATCTATCTAATTCCAATCCAGCACCACACAGCTATTCATCATTTCATTATCTCTTTTCCTCCGCAGCATTAAGCTCCTACGTCTCGGCGGCATAGGTCACTTCCTATCCAAAGCGCCGGAACCTCCGCCACTAGATGCGGTCATAGAGGCCGAGGCGTTGCTCCGAGAACTAGGCTGCCTCGACGCCAACGATGCCTTAACCCCGCTCGGGACCATACTGGCTAAACTACCCATCGGTAAGTTACATTTTTCCTATCTTTTGGTGGGTACTGACCAAGATAAAGATAGTTTATTTGCTTGAACACAATGTAGGTTACACAGATGTTAATAGTATTTTAGTTTCAATTATGTTCTACTAATTATTATCTCTTTATTTCAGATTTAAAATCCATATAACAAATGATTTAAAGTCACACAAAATCACACAATAAAATTACAACAAAAAGTCGTTTCTTTTCTTCTCTCTGCTAAGACTAGCATGCAAATTTTACAGTAGATAATATAAAATGTATTATGTATTCTAACTATGACCTATAATGTAATTTTAGACAATGTCAAAAATAATAATAGTAAACAGGCGCAATTGTAATGAATATAAGGTGATTTTACTATAGAAACTTTCGTAGTTTGACGAATTCATTATGAATGTAAGGTGATGTCAAAATTTATCTGTCATAAAGTCGTTAATATTGTAATAGCATTTCCTAATTAATAATAGGGTATATGCATCGATTTTTTTTATTGTTTTAATCGATTTTTTAGGTCATTATTTAACCGAGGAATGATAAGACGCTCACTGAATTTCGCATTAACAAGGTAAAAAAAACAAATCAAAACTACAATCATTTTCGGGTGATAAAAACGCTGCCATATTGGCGCCATGTTTATGTGACGTCGACGTACACACTTGATTAAAACCTTTGGTGACGACCTCGGTAGTGATCATCTCAGGAAAGAGGTTTTTCGAAAAAACTGAAAATAATCGACAATACGAAATGTCAAGTGGGCAGAATAGTGTCAAATCATGGTGCAGCAAGCAGAATAAAAAAAGAAAAAATGTGCACAGTGATGTCACGTCCGCTCTAGTCAATGGCGTAGCGTTTTGAAATTTTGCGATTGAGATTTAAAATATCAATTTTTCAATGGTTAAATTCTACAATAAAAACATCTCAAAATGCAAAAATAAATATGTAGATATGTTTCTATATCAATAGAGAATACGTATATATATTTTTAGCCATTTTGAAATCGCATGCATATACCCTATTGTTTCAATTTACACCTAAATTTATTGTCATCAAGATATTTTAATGATTTTGGTATTTTATTATAAATTTTACGTGACATACTGACTAAACAGCAGGTCCGAACTTGCATGGAGTATTGCTGCCACCTTTGGGACGGCTCGGCTAAATACCAACTTGAAGCTCTCGACTCGATTGAAAGACGCGCTGTTAGACTTGTTGATGATGTCTCGCTTACAGAGTCTAGTCTACAAAGCCTCGATCACAGGCGGCGCGTTGCCAGACTGTCAGTTTTCTACAAGTACCACTTTGGTGATTGTGCGCAAGCATTACACGACCTTATCCCGTCTTCTCCCTTCTATCATAGGACCAACAGACGCACAAATTCATACCACCCATTCCTGGTCGACATACCACAGTGTCGAACCAAAAAATTCTGCTCTACTTTCATAATATCCACAGCCAAAGAGTGGAATGATCTTCCTGCGTCTGTCTTCCCAGTAGAGTACAATCTTGGAGACTTCAAATCTAGGGTAAATAAGTTCCTTCTGGAAAAGCGTGCTCCATCTTAGGCTACATCTTCGCTTTCTTAAAGTGAGTTGGTAGCCAAACGCTGATCCATCATCAATAAAAAAAAAAAAAAAAAAACTTTTTTGTAGGAAAGCTGTTTTAATGTTTGGTATTTGAAGTTTACTTCTATCACGTCTATTTCTTACTACAAAATCAGACTTGCGTAGGAAAAGATGGGGATGCTTTCTAACAAATAGTGCCATTTCAAATATATATAACGACGGAAGCGTTAGTATATTGTGTTCAATGAACAAAGGTCTGCAACTGTCGGTAACGTCCAGGTTAAACATTGATCTAACACATCTTTCTTGTCTTTTAAATATAAAGTCTTTATTGGTAGAGTTAGCCCAGAAAATTATACCAAACCTTAGGATGGACTCAACTGTTCCATAATAAGCTGTAATGTAAGTATTGTCCAAGCGAGTGGATGCGAACGAGTTCTGTAGAATTCGACGATTGGTACGTTCATTTTTCTTTGATGTTGCGACAGCCGCCGGATCACGACCGAAGGCGAATAATAATAATAATAATTTAATTCAAGGCATCACAAAACAAGTAACTTAACTTAGAGACT
Organism: Eupithecia tripunctaria; assembly: GCA_955876795.1. NCBI lineage: Eukaryota > Metazoa > Arthropoda > Insecta > Lepidoptera > Geometridae > Eupithecia > Eupithecia tripunctaria. The sequence goes on from OY041621.1 coordinate 4,676,668, forward strand.
TACGCCGAATCTAAATCCAAAAGTTTTATTCTCGAAAGATTAGTATCCAGTTAAGTTTAAAACAACTAAATACTTCAGAAAAATCACGTCAATTTACAACAATTTTGCTGATATCGTCGTCCATTCTCATCGAAGTTTGATGATTCTTTCCTTACTGTCTAAAGGTTGAATTTGAGTTACCATAAAAGTAAGATTCACGAGAAATTTATGTGTGCGCTGAAAAAGTATCTAAAACATCCTGTCCTCATGATAATTTATCTCTAGCGGTTCCCATGGCCACAGGCGTAAACAAGAGGCTTACAAAGTTGATGCATGGAGGATATCCAAAAAGTATTTTGTAATTTAAGTAATGTAACAAGTACCTTTCATTATTGCAAAGGCCATCTAAGATTAACATTCCGAAATTACGATAACGTACACCATTTCACCCACAGTCTCACTGTACCATTTAAACATTTTAAACTATATCCGTCTTCAGCTGACACCCTAATTGCGTCATCCACCGCCGTAAACACAATTGTATTAATGTGTTATTATTATTTAAGTTTTTCATTAAGTTAGTTTTTAAGGTGCTATGGACTATAGAATAAGTTAAATAAGATCTGTAATTTTTCTATAATCTGAAATAAATGAACTATCATTATAATGTATATCAATATCATAGTATCAATATCATTATAACGCACAATAAACTAATTTAATTCATTTTCAATCCCCAGAGCCGCGCCTCGGCAAGATGATGGTCCTAGGCTTCGTCCTTGGCGTCGGCGACGCCCTAACCACCACGGCTGCAAACTCCACCACCTTCCCTGAGATATTCACGTTGGATGGTCGACGGCGGTTGTCGGGCCACCAGCGCGCCTTGGCCGGTGATAGGGCTTCCGACCATGTCGCTATGCTGAACGCATTCCAGGTAACTACAGACTGGCCTGGCAGGTGACGATCTCCGAAAGAGATCCGATCTCTGGCAGAGGCTGGCAGATACTAGATGTGGCAAGCTGAGTCAGAGTCAAATCGTTTATTTCTTTAGACTTACAAAATAAGCACTTAGACAAGTCAAATTTTTACTATATAAACAGCTTGATAAATGTTAATTACTATCAAATAAGAAATAAGGTGCAATTGACTCCAATTCACTTCAATTTTTTGTCCACTAGCGGAAGAAGTGAAAAAGAAACCTCTAGCAAGTTTATCGCTTATCAACTAATACAATCTTTGCATATCTAAGTCTAACACATCTAATATATTATGTTCTTACATACTATTGTCGGTGTGGAACTGGGCGACTGTAGCTGTGAACAAGATCATAGTTTCAGATTCATTTATTGGTATTAGCTTAAAAAAAAATCTTGAAATTAATAAATATGGTGTTATTTTTGACAGTTGTGGGAGAGAGAATACAATAAAGGAGAAGATGCAGAGCTGAAGTGGTGCGAGTGGAAAGGAGTTCAGCAGACCACTCTACGTGTCACCTACGAAGCTAAGAACCAGCTGAGAAGTTTGTGTTTACCATAAATAAGTAGTAAATTTATTTCTAAATAGGATAAAGTAATCTGTATAGGCACGGACGGCGAGTTGCCAACTGCAAGGTAACTGCACCCGGCGACTGCAGGTAACGGTAGTGGTTGACTGCAGGTGACGGTGCACGTCAACTGCAGGTGACGGTGCACGTCGACTGCAGTTGATTCGACGACGGTCGACGACGGGTGCAGTGGCCTTGCCTTGCAGGCTACTTGCCGTCCGTATTAATGAGCCCTAAGCACAAGTAGGTAAATAAAATGGTTTAGACGATTTTTGTAGAACATCATATTGTTTATTATATTAATAAAATAATTATGCTGGACATCACACAACATCATCTAGCGCAATTTATGCCGTAGAAAAGCGTTACTCAAGCCTAGTTCAATGACTGAGCAAGCTTTAGCTTCTCTTAGCTTCTATTGATGAGAAGTGATGATTATCTCTAGCCCAGCGGCTTCGCTCGCCTACTGATTACTACTACTGAACTGATTTATGGGATAAAAGTAGCTTATTATACTTATTATTACTACACTACTATACTACTTACTGCTGGTAAGTACCAGACACCATATAATAAATAAATAAATAATGTAGGACAATTCACACAGCATCATCTAGCCCCAAGCTAAGCAGAGCTTGTGTTATGGGTAACTGATATACATAATATAAACTCAGTATGGCACATTGATGAATTTAGGGCATAATTTTTTATGTCTTACAAATAAATATATTATTATTTTATGTTCTAACAAACCACTTTCTATATTTCCAGATATCCTCACAACGACGATAGGCTTCAGCGAGGAGTGCTGCGTTCCCTCGCGCTGGAGTCCGAGCGGGCCTGACCCCAACCTGGACGTCGTGATTGCTCTCATGTGCATGGGCCTTTATCCCAACGTGTGCGTGCATCAGGGGAAGAGAAAGGTAAGTGCGGACTCAAGCATAAATATCTTTTAGGGCAGTCATCTAAAACATATTCTAGGTGGTTAGAAAAATATTCTAAATTTCAAGGTTCCGAGGGGCGAGCAACAGGACCCCAGCATAACAATTTAGCAAGGTGTGACGTCACTAGCCTTCACTCCCTAAATTTAACGCGCTCTATTTTTGATTGATCGACAAAATTAAAATCTATCCAATATCTTTAGATAATCTACTGACGGACACGTCGTGTCTTCTGTCATATTCGGTCATCTGTTATGTGTGCCGTATTTATTGACCGTTTGACTGCAAACTAAACACTTTTTACTGAAACTCCGTCTGTGACAAGTATGTCAACCAAACTATGATATAAATTAATACCCAAGCCACTTGACCTACAGTATTCTCAGAATCGAAGTATAAACAGACCCTATTTTTTGCCTGGCGCCCCCAGACATTGGAATGACTCGAGCACCTATTTGCCTTGTTTACAAAAAAAAATTCAGGTGTTTTTTTTTTTAATTTTCTAGTGTCTATATATATGTTATTGTAAATAAAATATAAACTTTTTATGCATTTAATTGGATTTTTAATTAATTATCACGACTACGACTTTTGTACAATAAACTGAAACAAATTCGCTCAACCTGATTTCAAGTTGGTATTATTAAAACATTGCAAGGTAAAACAGGACTAAAACATTTTAAATGTATTAGCTTATTTCATAACGATTTCAACGATATAAGTATTACATAGTAGCTCCCTACAAGACTAGAGATATCGTCAATTTAATCACACGCGCCGTACCCGCGCGCGACTGTTTTCGTCACAGATGAGCGATGTCGTGCAAAATCGATCACACGAAGGGATACTACCCTATTGCAGTAGAAAACTAAATTTCCATTTCTAATTCCCCAGGTCCTAACAACAGAAGGCAAGCCAGCACTTATCCACAAGACCTCAGTAAACTGTAGTAGCTTCGAGCAGAAATTCCCGTCTCCAATGTTTGTGTTCGGAGAAAAAGTTCGCACGCGAGCCATATCCTGCAAACAGACGACTATGGTGTCGGCCGTGCATCTACTGCTGTTTGGATGTAGGAAAGTCGAATGGGTAAGTAGATAATGTACTACTACAGTAAAAAAACAATGACGGACAATTCACACAGCATCATGTATCCCAAAGCTAAGCAGAGAGAGATAATTTATTTACCCAAAAACACTTAAATTGGTACAATACAGATATGTAGTAAGTAACTTAAAACTATTTTACTGACTAGGAGACAGCATGTGGTAACAACGCGAGCGTGATTGAAAAGCTTGTTGTTTCATCCAGCGCAATGTTAGAAAAAGAGAGAGAAACCGCCTGATCGCTCGGTTGGCATTCGGTTACTTTCGCCGCTCACTTGCGGGTAGTCGGCAATAGGAAGAACAGTGTGAGGAAATTTCATAAAACTTGTTTCAGGAAATACGTGTTTTTCAGTAAACCTTACAAGTTTGTGAAATGTGCACAGGATACCTAATTACAATTAGTTAAAAGTTTCAAAGAAAGATCTGTTACAACGCCATAATCACGAAAGAGCGTTTGTATGGAAAGTAAGACAGGTTGGCCGCTCTTAAAGCTTGTTTACACTTTTTTAAGTATCAAGTGCGAGAGACAAGTAAAAGTAAACAGTGATTAGTAAAATTCGTCCGTTTACAGGCTGATTTTCCTAATCACTTAACACTTACAGAAGTCACTTAGCAAGGTTTTACGTGTGCAGGGCGCTATTGGTCCCTTTTTACCCAATGTACCTATTGTTAGATTTACTTATTCGTTTTATATGACCTGTTAATTTATGTATTGTGTCTTTTTGTTTTTACCTATTGGGTAAAATAAACAAATTTTTATCTTTTTTATCTATTGAGTACTCCAAGCTTGGTCCGGTTCCAAACTCTATCGAACCACGGGCAACCTCAACCTCGACAGCCTATATTAATCCACTGCTGGACGCAGGCCTCCTGATAAGCGGCTTATTGGCTTTTATCTCATGAGTGGAGTCAGGGTATTGCCTATATTCCCCACACTGGGCATGCGGGTTGGGGACCTCAGTTCAGTGGTTTTGCAGGGGCGCTACTGCCCGCCCCCGACGGATATCCCTTAGTCGCTTGATGATAAGATAAGATAAGATAAGATAAGAAATGCTTTATTTGTAGCTAAAAATTAAACATTAATATGTACTAAAACTAATTAAATTACCAACACCATTATAAACTATATACTTAATAAGACCTTATAAAATAGGTAACTTAAAGCTACAAAATGGCGTTCGACTCAGCATATGTTGTGATAGCTAAATGTTATAGCTATTACAACGCTGATCTTCCGTCGAAACCACTGCGTTGCGTCACGCTATTCTACAATACAGAAAAAAAACTTCAACTTCAAAAAAGAACAACTACGAGTATTAACAGAGAAAGAGCCATAACATTTTCAATGAGTGTTATGATAACGACGTATACCTTTCAGATCGATAACCAAGTCCGGTTAGACAACTGGCTGAACCTAGAGATGTCCCCTAAGTCCGCGGCGCTGATAGTGGCGCTCCGCCCCGCGATAGAAAGGATCGTGGAGCGCGCCGCCGCGGAGCCCGACGCGGCGCTGCAGTTCTCGCCTATAGAGACCAAGGTACGTCCCTTATACAGGGTGTAACGTGATGGATCATCGGTGGCTAGGGAGTAGGGGACCTCGGAACCTATCGAACTATCCCCCATGTATGTTCTACTATATTCAGCGGTTCAAAATAAGAATAAGAAATCTTTATTTGTAACATTACAATTTTAACTTAATCTATACCGTGTCCATTTTGAATGAGGCATAAACGTATACAAACCGCCCATACTTAACCTAAAATTCACTTTGTTGGCGCGTCCTTTTATACGTAATTTACATTACTTGTCGATTTTAGATCCTCCCTTCAATAAAAATTGCTTACTTAATATCTGAAACTCGACGCCAAGCAAGTGAGTTTTTGTTATTTGTATCGTGGTTTATTTACTAACATGCTCCATGCTGGATGGATAAACCATAGTTATTTGTACTTTGGTAATTTTTTTGTCATAATCCGATTTTGGTCTGCGGCCATATTTTTTTATTTTAAACTGGTAGCTTGTTTAAAATAAAAAGACGTAGTTGACCTTATGGACCCCCCATAACAATTAGGGCCTCGTTCACGATCTCCAAGTAAAGTGTTGAGTAGTTACTTCTTAGATAACGTTAATTGGCAAGTAAAAGTCACGAGTATCTTTTGTCTATTTCACAAACGAAAATTGAGCCTCGAGTAACAACTTACTGGGTAAGTGAATGACGTATAAAATCATACCCTACCATTCGTTCAATCATTGTTCAATAAACGTCAAACGTCATAGGCCGTTGTCAAATGTCTTGTCATTTGTTTTGATTTGGTGTTTTCGAATATTCCATAAGTAAATGTACTTGTAATTTTAATTACTTTCCAGTTTTGAATTAGCATTTTTGTTCTGTTTTGTATTTTGTGGAGTATCTTTTTGTTGTTGTTCGGAATGATTGCTTTTCTTTATTTTAAATAATTCTTATATAATGTACCTCATTGTACACTCCCAAAAAGCTTGCGATGCGGTCATGAGACCAAGTTAAGTCTACTTTGATGAGACGGACATTGGCAAAATTGCGTCAACCCAGACGCAGAAGCCACACACAAGAAGTTGAAGTTGAAGTTGATTTGGTGTTTTGGAGGGAGTTTTTGAAAATTGTGTCGTGCGTCTGATTACGAGTATTTCTCTTTATTTTCTATTAAGGATGAAGTTAAAAGGGAAAGAAGTGCAAACTTTTCTAATAATGAGAGGGATATTTTAGTGCATCTTGTGCAGATATACCAAGATGTGCTGGAAAATAAACAAAGCGATGCTTCGACGAGAATGTCAGTAGATTAGGTATATAGGTTAGGTATTAATAAAATCATTTGATTAATGACAAAAAACCACTCACCTTTGCGATTTAGGGATTATTTTGTGTTTTATTAAGATAAGCACTTTGTTTACTGCATATTTTGATAGGCGAAATCTAGCAAAAAAATCAGTTTCATCTAGGTCCGTAAAATAATCAACACGGAATTTAAATACACGAATCCTAGGTACTCGTTGCGTCGTAGAATCTTCTAATTCATCCAATTGATGATCAATTAGGTCAAAAAAGTCCATTTTTATTCATTGGATATTATCTGATAAGTATCGACACAAAATGAAAACTTACAGCTTTGAACTGTAAAGTAAATACGCTAATTGGCAGATGTAGTGACGAGTAAGTTACTGGTCAGATAATCATATGATTAGTGCTACGTGCTACTCGAACATCGTGAAATTGGCATGTGAAGTTACGGGTGACTTTATCTAGTGGTTAGCCTACTCAAGACTTTACTTGAGGGTGGTGAAAGAGGCCCTTAAAGTCTTAGATTAATAAAATTCCAAATAAAAAGGTTATATTATGCAAAATTTCAGCCGGATCCGTTCAGTAGTTTTTACATGAAAGTGCATCAAACATACATGTTCACGAACTTTCGCGTTTATAATATTATAGTAGGATGGATATGCGACAGCGTTCCAAACGGGAAGTTTCATAACTTGCACATTTACATAGAACCAATTCAGTATTCATCGTCTCTGTTGGATACACCCTATGAAATTAAATAGTAATTATTTGCTTAAATATAGGTTAACAATGATGGTACTTATAACAATAAGGGTATCACTGTATTTGACAGTCGTGCAACTGTTTAATAGACTTTGGACATATTTGTTAGAGTAGAAACATAATCGTACAATTGTATAGAATGCAGAGTTTCCTAGGTGAAAAAAGTCTCATTCTCATCTCTCTTTATTGAATAACTAGCTGCGCCACGCGGCTTCGCACGCGTTGTTGCTGTGGAAACGTTTAAAGGTTATTTATATTCCACGGGAACTGATTAATGGGATAAAAGGTTTTGATATAAAGTTTGATTCCAGGATTGGAATTACCTGTATGTAAAATTTCAGCCAGATCTGTCCAGTAGTTTTGGCGTGATGAAGTAACAAACATTTGATTTTCCAATTAAATAAATAAATAAACATCGATACAAACTTTTGCATTTATAATATTAGTGTGATTGTCTCAAATATAAATTTTACCAATATTTTATCTCTATTCCAGGTAATCCACTGCCTAAAAGAACTCTGCCTAGTCGATGCCGGCGACTACAACATCACTCGAGACACGATGGCTCCAAACTTCAGATCGGAAGGCCCTAAGCGAGGCAACACCCGCGGCTGGGGCACCAACGGACCCCGCGGCGGCTTTGGCAATGGAGGTGGCTTTGGCGGAAACAGGGGCGGATTTGGCGGAAACGGGGGCGGTGGGGATGGCTTTGGTGGATTTGGCGGTAACCGAGGTGGATTTGGCGGAAACGGAGGTGGATTTGGCGGAAACGGAGGTGGATTTGGAGGAAACGGAGGTGGTTTTGGCGGAAACGGAGGTGGTTTTGGTGGAAACGGGGGTGGATTTGGCGGTAATGGGGGTGGATCTGGTGGGGGAGGGTTCGGTGGGTTTGGAGGGAACAGAGGTTTTGGAAGTAGAGGATTTGGTGGAAATCGCGGGGGATTCCGGGGTCGTGGCTTTAGAGGGGGGAGTGGTTCTTTGTAGATATCTGAATGTATCGCCACTAGACCTCGAAACAGAGTAGTGGTTTCCTTTTAGTTTAATAATATTAATTTATAATAAAGGAAATATCTATAAGTTAAGGTATGGCGCGTTTGTGATTATGACGATCTTATTTTACAAATAAATGGGAGATTTAGTGTAAATAAATTGTTTTATTTCTACCATGTAGGTAGGTATACTGCACGAAAACTACCAACTAAAATAAAATAAATGGCTAGGGACTTTCTAGCCAACTATAGCAATAAAACTAAAACGTGGCTCAATCGCCACAGCTCTTCGTCACTCAACTGGATGTTGAACGACAATAAGAATAAATTCTTTATCTGGTGCGACCATCACTTCGCTATTCTTGCTTCTGATCCTCAAGAAGGTTAGATCATTCGTGGGATCTAAATCCCTCACAACGGCTTTAGCTTTTTCGACCAAAGCGCTCATGAGACCAGCGTATTGTACTGAAACGTGATTGTCTAAAGTAGTCTTGACGGGGATGCCTTCTCCGTTGACTATAATAATTCCAGCTACGCCTTTGTGTATTGAAAGTTTGCGGACAGTTTCCTCAGCTTCGTTTGCCATGATTCAAGCCAAAGAGAATCTAACGCTACGCATTCAAGTCTAATTATATTTTGTAGGGATTTTCGGTAATAACTAAGGAAGGAACCATTTGTTATTGTTATCTCTTTGAGAAACTGTAGAAAAGTCATGCTCGCGCATGACAGCATCGAGTATGAATATTTGACAGATAGTACGTATATACGTAGTTCAAAGAGGTTTGGTTTCGATGATGAAACTTCCTTGGTATTCTAAGCAGTAAGACCGCCCACCGAGAAAAAAAAGCCGTGTGGCACTCGGGGACTGCCGCGGTAAAGCTATTGCAGAGTGTTACGTTATTTTCGTTACGGAATTTCTGGATTCGGTCAAGGCCCGCGATAGAAGCTATGCAATAGCTTAAAAAAACTGAAAACTTTGATCGATGGACTTAGAGCTCATTCCCATCAAGCTTGTGGTTCATTCCAATCATGTACTAAGTTCCAATTGCACTGTTTGCTGCCTTTTAGGTTGGGCAGTGAATAAACGCGTTTACGAAAACGAAGTTTTCCGTGAAGTGAAATTGGATCTGACTTTAGTTAGCGTGCGACGACTCCGCGCAAGTATAAACTAGTAGACAATAATTAATATTCATTAAAAAAAAGTAGTTTGACGAATTCATTCAACGTTGGTGTTCTTCCAACACAAATAAGGTTCGTAGTTAACCGGCTTACATCCGTAATGTATTAATATTTAATCGGCACATAGCTGTGAGTGTGTGTATTGAAATTATTGACGACAATTTGATGGTTTTTACAAAATTTATTATAGTATAAACAATTTACATCGATAGGCTATATGCATGTTTTTTTTTAATCCATTATTTAGTTTAATATTTAACCGAAAAAATATTACATCCAAAAAATATATATATTATTGAGGTTTAAAACAAAAAGTAAAACTACACTCAGTTTTGGGTGATAAAAACGTTGCCATGTTAGCCCTTGCATTTTATGACGTCACATTTCATTGAATCATTTCATTATTTGCTGTTGAGATCTAAAAATATCTACTTTTAATTATTAAATTTCACAATTTAAACATTTAATTAAACAAAATATACAAAAATAAATATACAGTTAAGTTTCTATAGCATTAATAGAGAATATGTAAAAAAACAATTATCTTTTTTGAAGTCATATATACTCTATATACTCTATTGAAATTATAAGTACCTACACTGCACTCAAAAACAATTATTTACCAAAGTATGTAGCAATTTATGTTATTGTCTTACATAGACTGCTATTTATTTGGCCCTTTAAATTTTATGACAGGGATTCTGTATTCATTTTCAGAAACATCATTGTGAGTTTTATCATTTTCAGTTGCTTTTTCAGAAACATCATTTTGGGTTGTATCATTTTCAGTTGCATTTTTTTGCAATGGAACTTCCTGTTTCATATTCTCTACTTTTAGATAAATCGGCATTCTTCCTGACTTCAACTTCTCTCTCTTGTGAACCTTAAGTTCATGTTTCATCATTTGCTTCCGGTAACCAAAGCACTTTCCGCAGATTCTACAGGCATGTTCCTTCATACCTGTATGATCGACTTTAATGTGTAGATCCAATTCTCTTTTAGTGTAGAAACCCTTACCACAGACTTCACAGTGGAAATTATATACTCTATTATGAGTTAACACATGTTTGTTGAGATTACTCTTACTTATAAATCTGGAAGAACAATGCTCGCATTGGTATGGCCTTTCTCCAGTGTGAGACCTCATATGCATTTTCAGAGACTCTGAGAACCTGCCGCGGTATGGACACTGGGTGCACTTAAAAGGTAGCTCGTAGAAGTGCGTAGCTCGATGTCGGGCCAAATAGGTCAGATTAGACATCTTCTTGCCACAGATATCACAAACCCGTGCTACTACAGTATCTTTTTCTGCATGCATTGCAGCTTTGTGTCTCCTGTAGTAGTTTTCAGCATAAGACTTATTGCAAATTTTACATGTGATCCGGTTATTTTCTGCTCCCTCTTCATGTACAGCCTGTTTATGGGCAGCATAATCTTCCAATTTGTTGAATGTCAAGTCACATGTCTTGCATGCCCATTTTGTATGTCTACATAACTTTCGCTTTCTGTGTTTAGATAACTCTTCCATTGTACTAAATTGCATGTTACAGATCAGGCATGACCACTTAATTGTCTCTTGTCTCTTTACCTGTACTTTTTTATATTTTCTTTTGACTATGATTTGAGGTCGAATAATTTGTTTGATAACCCCATCATCGGCATCGTTCTGGGCATCACTGTCGCTCTTGGCCTCCACTGTTTCATGTTTCACTAGTTTGGGGTCCGGCTCTAACTTGTTGAGTATCTTCTCAGACTTCAGTGCAGTTCTTCTGAATAGGATGGCGTCTTGTAGTAAGGCAAGACAAGTTTGACACAAACATTTAGGATGAGGGTCTTCATAGATCACCTTTATTCCTGCAATTTCGTAAATGGAAACACACAGATTCTCTGAAGAGTTGGCCCCAAAGATTTCTATAGAGCCTTCTCCAAGGCAAACCCTGCATTTATTTGTAGATTCGATAGCCAAGGGCTCTATTTTTATATGGATTTCTGCGAATTTATTGTCTTCCATCGGCGTACCTTCTTGCTTCTTCACAATCGTTAGGAGCTCGCTAACACAGTCCACGCAGGTCACTCAGCTGTAATTCTGCAACAAAGCAAACTCCTAGGCAGCAAATTTCTGACCATTTCACATCACAAGCACATTTTGCCTCAGTGTTGTGCTCAGACAAAGGAATATAAAGACAGCTTACGGTGAAATAAAAAACGAAGCCGTAGAAAACCGTGCTCACCTTGTAAACACACGCGCTCACGCACACAAATATCAACCAAACCGTGCGCAGTGCTCGTCAGTACCCGTCGAGGCACGAGCCAGGACACTTCGACGTGTAAATAGATAACTATGGTTTCCTGTGCAGTGAAGAACTGTAAAAATAGCAGCAGAAAGGTCAAGAAGTCGGAAGGAATAACGTTTCACTGAAATAACACCGTAAAACTTTCTAATAAACACTTGTTTTTGTTTTACTTGGAACACAAAACCTCAACACTATGTTGATATCAAAGACAATGACAATGACAGTGACATAGAGCACGAATGTTACCAGCGTATGATTTCAGATTTCCCCAAGCTATTTGTTATTTTTCGCTTCAAGGGTTCACTTCACATAATTGGTAGCAATTTAGACTAATCGTTGATTTTGATAATTGGACCGACAACGATATAGCTAGATTACCACGGACTCACTGACTCACTGACATAATTATTGTTCTCCCGGATGGTGGAGGGTGAGGTATTGTTTTTTTTGCGATAATGTATTTCTCATGTTGGACCGAGGGAAAATTCCTCGGTCCCCCTCGGTTTTTGAGATTTGCTCCCCCTCCCGGAGCCCCTCCGCTCTAACCTTCTCACGGACCAACTTGGATCAAAACATTTATGGCGTTTGTATAGAGGGGGACAAGTGATTTAAACGGATTTTTTTAACCTTTTTATCCTTTTTATTCGGGTGGAGCATTAGCGACTACGGGGCACAGAGAAGCGAGCCATGCCGTCATCCTTCACACCCCCAGCCAACAACCCACTCCCCGGGTTCCGGGGGGGCTGGAGGCGTGAAGATCCAAGAATTTGATATGGGTATCATGTTCGAGTAATATGGGAATAAGGATTACGAATTTGATGACGGCGGGCGTGGTTCGCAATCCGACACACTCACACTGCAAGGCGAGCGCAGCGAGTCTTGCTGTGCCTAGCCTCTCCTGAACCCCCTCCTTATCCAAGAATATGATATGGGTATCGTTTTCGACTAACATTGGGGTGGAGATTACGAATTTGATTACGGCAGGCGTGGGTCAGATCGTTTTTGGCTCAAACTTGGACAGTACGAAAAAGATGTCCATTTCAAAATCCAATTTGGCTGACATTTTTAAATCGTGGACTCCTCTCTTGGTTATCGATTTCGATCAAATCGAGGGTGTAGGTTAGGTAAAAGGGGAACACAATTAAATAATAAACAACATACACAATTATTACATAACCACCAGGTAGCCCTAGTTAGTAATATTAAAATTCAAGATGGTGGACATTCTTTTTATTTGCCGTTTTACATTATGGGTAAGTATCGATCGTCTCCAACTGAATCGAAGGTGTAGATTTCGAAAATGAGTTTGCTTTAGAATTCAAGATGGCTGATTTTTTTTACCCAATGAGTATCGTTTTAAACAAAAATTTCATCGAGAGTGCTAATCACGAATATTTTTTTATTATTATAATTTCGTCTCTCATTTCATTCCTAAAAATAAACAAATCCACACATCATTTATTATACCATTTGTTTATAAACATACCCGACTTCTCCTGATCGCCATCTATCTTTAACCTAACCAATAATACTACTTCCCAAATTATAGGGAGTTTTTCTTTCAGATGGAAACACTTTCACGCACTCAACCATAAAAAAGTAGCTTCATTTTTTAGTTCACCGTAAGATGTCTTTATATTCCTTTGTCTGAGGTGTTGTGCTCAGAAGAAAGGTATTTTTTTCTGAGGTTCAATGGGAACTGATCACACAATTCTACTTGAATTGAAATTGATTGAATTATTATGGAATTAATTTGAAATTTTGAATTGGGAATAGAATAAATAAGAATATTAATTAATTTTCATTTTCAAGCTTGAACTTCAACTTCTTTTCTTCTTTTAATGGCTTTGATGGCCAAAGAGAATACCAGGGTTGCCAGATGAAAGCTAACACAATTATATACTATTTTGCCTACCGAGTAGCCTAAATCGCCTAATATATTTTTTCGTACAAGTAGCCTTATTCGCCTAACATTTTGAGTTAAGAAGCCTATATTTAGCCCAAATATAGACGAGTAAAGAAAGGACAACGTAAATAAAAAAAAAAAAAATTTAAGTAAAGTAAGAGTACGAACTTATTTATTTGGTCATTTAAAATACAAATAAAACATAACTTAAAATATAGGAGACGTGACAAAAATGGTCACTCAACGTAAATAAATGATCTATTGTATATGTAGCTTACCTACTCATCGCCATGGTGGCCTAAATGTCAAAAAAAGCAAATCTCTTGAATATCACCATATAATTAAATACAGAATAAATAAAAATGTTGAACCATATTAAATAATAGAACACTATGACCATCATCAAAATAATTGATTATAAAACTTATTTGAATGTTACACATTCATACTTCCCTCCATATTGTGAATCATTGTTTCTGTGAATAGGCCACTCTGGTTCTAGCGGCCTCAAATAATAGTGTATCAAACTTTTCCTTTGATGATAACAATTTAGGAAGCAATTAAAAATCGCGCGCGATTTTTAATTGTTAACTTGTCTCTGTCATACAGCGAGTGAGAATAAGTTACACCCGAACGAATTAAATTGACACCTTGATTTGTGACATCTCATTGCGGCGCTCTAGGCAATTGCATCCCAGCGAGGTCTCCCTTATTGTGTCCGGGTAGTAGAATAGAAGATTGGGGAAAGAACCGACGAACGATGGACGTTCATATTACGTTTCGTTTTAAGCGTACATATAAGAAGAAATTATTCAAAAATTTTGGGTAATCCTGAACCAGCCTAAATAGCCCGTTCTTTTTTTCTAGGTAGCCTAAATGGCTACTGGTAGCCGATTGGATGTTTTGGTCGCCATTTAACCCCCCAAGGTAGCCTAAGTGGCGATAATTCGCCTAATCTGGCACCGCTGGAGAATACAATGATAATGGCGTCTACGTCTGGGTTGACATAATTTGCCAATGTCCGTAATATTCGAGTAAAATAAAAGCAACGTTGTTCGGTATTATATGTATATATATAAAAGAAGTGAATTCTTCCATAAAATGTTTACGAAGTTATCAAAACTAGCCAACATCACAGATTTGGAAATAAACCTTGACATATAAATTAAGATTTATTTTACTTTAGCAGCAAACGTATTTACGGTCCATAGTCAGGTCGACAGCAAGAGAGAAGAATGCAAGAGATATTATTCGCATTAAATCTATTTTTTTCTTTCTTTCTACTCATACGAAAACTGGAATCTGTTGGTATTCGAGGTGTACCATTGGATCTCCTAAAGGATTACCTATGCTGATAGATCACAAATTGTACGAATAGGTAATAATCTAAGTCGCAAAAGATCGATAACCTATGGAGTCCCCCAAGGTTCAGTTCTTGGTCCTACACTATTTTTAATTTATATTAACAACTTATGCGACATAAAACTACACAATGCCAGCATTTCTACTTTTGCAGATGATACTGCGGTGGTCTTTAGGGGCGGGTCGTGGAAAGAAGTATTTGACATAGCTGAAAAGGGCATGCGCGTTATTATTAACTGGCTTAACTCTAATCTACTTACAATTAATTTAACTAAAACTAAATATATAACATTTTCCATATACAATAATAGCCAGCCTAACAAAAATATCTTACTTAAAGCTCATACTTGTACAAAGAAACAATGTTAATAATAGTTGTAACTGCTACACCTTTTCAGCCACAGACCAAATCAAATACCTGGGCATTATCATTGACAAACACCTTTCTTGGAAGCAACATATAGAGAGTCTAAAATCACGTGTACGTAAATTAATACCAATTTTCAAAAAGATTAGGCAACTTAATGATAAAAAGACTAGTAAAACTGTATACCTATCTTTATGTCAATCGATTATAACTTACGGAATTTCGGCCTGGGGTGGTGCAAAAAAAACCACAATGATCAAGGTGGAACGCTCACAACGTTGCATAATAAAGGTCCTGAACTATAAACCTTTCAGGTACCCATCAGCTTCTCTTTATCGCGAGTTCATGGCACTTACTGTCCGACAGCTGTACATGAAATACATTATCACTAGACAACACTCTCGCCGTGAATCGGAAATTACATCAAAAAGAAAAAAGCACAAGGTATTCCAAGTTATTGACTGTAAGACTACCTTTGCACAGGGTTTTGCTTAAAGCCTGGCACCGTTTCTCTACAACCGAATATGTAAAGATATACCTCTGTATGACAAATCGAGGTTCATGTGTAGAAAGGCTCTAGATGATTACCTACAAAATTTTGATTACGACGAATCTGAAAAACTTCTTGTAAGAAATAAATAAATAAATAATAATAATTATGATTCCACAAATATATACTCAGTAAAATATTATTTAATCTATAGTATATTATCATACTGGTATATGTCCATACTACAATACACTATTTAAAAAACCTAACTACATTTATAACATATATTATCTCACTATATTCTTCTATTGACTTATTAAAACATATATATAATTTATATGTACGTATTCTCAAACATTATCTTAAATATATAATAGTAAATAAAGTTAACGTAATTAGTTGTTATTAGTATTGCATAGTCATGAAAAAAAAACTATAGATTTAGTGCACTCTATTTCTGTGCACTGCAGTGTACTATCAAACTTGTTGTTATCGCTCACCAACTAAAACAATAGACCCTGCCCGTCGCTTTGTCACTAATCCTATTGTTAGCGCTCGCAGTTCGCACGCAAATATGACCCGTATTTTTATTGGAGGAGAATCATTACTTTGCCGTAACACAGCTATAAACTAGCACGGAAAGTAAAGGCTTTGCCTGCTTAAGTACCGTCATTTTCTTCATTTAGTGTTGTTATTTAGATACCCTATTACAAATTAATTGTAATTAATATTTTTTTTTAATAATTATAATTAATGTAATGCTGTATGATGTGTAGACGATGAACAACTTTGTATGTAGTCAGTAAGTACTTAAACAATGTTTTATAAGTTTGTACAAATAAATATTCTTATTCTTATTCTTATTCTTATTCTTATTCTTATTCTTATTCTTATTCTTATAATGGCGTCAACGTCTGTGTTGACATAATTTCGCCAATGTCCGTAATATTAGAGTAAAATTAAAATAAGGGCAACGTTGTTCGGTAATAATTAAATCTATAAAAGATGATGAAGGAAAGATTCTGACGAATGACACAGATACCTATAAATGAACGCTGGAAAGGATATTTTGACAGATTAATGAATGAACTTGACAGATTAGAGAATGACTGGCTTGGAATGTTAGATAATCCACCTAATAACATGGGTGTAGTAGAAGAGATAAGTATAGAAGAAGTTAAGAAAGAGGTTGGATGCATGAAAAATAGGAAAGCAGTCGGGTCAGATTGTATACCTGTAGAAGTATGGAAGTTTCTAAAAGCAGATGGATGGAAGTGGCTGACTTTATTCTTCAATAAGTTGTTACAAGAAGAGGCGATCCCAGACGAATGGTGCAACAGTCTGCTGGTGCCCATTTTTAAAAACAAGGGTGATGTACAGGACTGTAACAACTATCGGGGAATAAAGCTCATGTCACATACTATGAAAGTTTGGGAGAAAGTGATTGCGAGACGAATGAGAGGGGAAAGTGAGATAACCCAGAACCAATTCGGGTTTATGCCGGGTCGAGGAACAACGGACGCCATATTTGCATTTCGCCAATTATGCGAAAAGTACAAACATG
The DNA here is from genome assembly GCA_955876795.1 of Eupithecia tripunctaria. NCBI lineage: Eukaryota > Metazoa > Arthropoda > Insecta > Lepidoptera > Geometridae > Eupithecia > Eupithecia tripunctaria. Next base: position 4,693,962 of record OY041621.1, read on the forward strand.
CGCACAAGAACTTGCACATGGTGTTCGTTGACCTGGAGAAGGCGTACGATAGGGTACCCCGTAAGGTTCTGTGGTGGGCGCTGAAAGAAAGGAGAGTGCCAGGGAAATACCTGCAGCTTGTTCGTGCAATGTACAGTAGAGCTTGTACCTACGTCCGATCCGAAGCCGGAGTTTCCGACAAGTTCAATGTGACTGTAGGTTTACACCAGGGATCGGCTTTAAGCCCCTATTTGTTTCTCCTGATTATGGATGCTCTTACAGCCGACATACAGGAAGAGGCACCCTGGTGCATGCTTTTTGCTGACGACATTGTTCTTGTCGGGGAAGATGCAATGGAGGTCCAGAGCAGACTGGCAAAATGGCAGCAAAATTTGGAGAGTGTCGGATTGAGAATCAGCCGGTCAAAAACTGAACAGCTGTTCCTCGACTACGGCGGTGCCTCCAGTTTTGCTAATATTGCCTTGGATGGTGTATCCCTACCAGTCTGCTCAAATTTCCGGTACCTTGGTTCATTGATCCAAAACGACGGCGAGATAGACAAGGACGTCAAGAACAGGATAAGCGCAGGATGGATGAAATGGCGACAGGTCACAGGCAGCATATGCGATCGGCGAATGCCCCTTAAGCTGAAGGGGAAAATCTACAAGACCGTGATAAGACCTGTCGTACTGTATGGATCTGAATGTTGGGCAACAAAAGGAAAGGATGAACGAACTGTACATGCAGCGGAAATGCGAATGTTGAGATGGATGTGTGGAGTGACAAGGATGGATAAGATAAGAAACGAGTACATCAGAGGAAGTTTGAAAGTAGCGCCTGTGACAGAAAAAATGAAGAGTAACAGGTTAGCGTGGTATGGGCATGTTGTGCGGAGGGAAGAGTATCATGTGACGAAAAGAGTCTTAGGTTTGAATGTGGAGGGATATAAGGGGAGAGGAAGACCGAGGAAAAGATGGATAGATTGTGTGAAAGAGGACATGGCTAAGAAAGGTGTATGTACAGAAATGACGGCTGAAAGAGCAGAATGGAGGAAACTCACATGTTGTGCCGACCCCACCTAGCGTGGGATAAGGACCGGAAGAAGAAGAGTCAGGTCGACATTCTATTGACGAGTTAATTCCGCTACTCGATCATAGATGGCGCATATTCTCGTGATGGCTATTATAAACTTTATTGCGTTAGACATAATGATTGACATTCACGTGAGAGGTGATTTTCTACTCCTATTCGAACAAGGCTGCACCAGGTAGCACGTTGAATTACACTATCGATATCGATAGATACCCATATTTTGTTCAATTTGCAAAAATAGCAGTTGTTGAGAATTATCAAATAAATAAATATATTTAAATGCTACATAAACAGCTGTACATTTCAACCATTAATAAATAGACATCCTGTAAAAATAAATGAAAGACATGTAAAAATAAATATAATTTATTTTTTTATTGCCCCTGAAATAAAACATATTTATTAAAGAATTGGCGTTTCAAAAGCCTTTGTGCTTGATTTGGTTGGCATCCAATTAACTAGTTGGTTGCCCTGAATAAATAAATAAATAACTCTACCCGTTGCATATATCCATTTCTGTTTTACGTTTGCATCTTTGGGAAAACTACAAGTATTAAAAATTAAGGTTAGAGAACGTAATGATGTCGATTTAGTTCTTGTATTGTAATGTAAATACCTACTAAACAAATAATTATATTTAACATTAAAATATTTATGTTCTTATATCGATATTAATTGATAAAATCAACATCCGACTTGACTACATCATTAATTGAGTAGCAAGCAATATAAACAATCAAATATCAACTTTTTCTCAATAGCATAAGGTTCATTGCCGGTCGGAGTTGAGTAGGTAGCAAGCAATAGAATCAATCAAAAATCAACTTTATCTCAATTGTATAAGGTTCATTGCCGGTCGGTGTTAGTTTATTTTCGTTACGGAATTTCTGGATTCGGTCTCCACGCTTAAGGCACGCGATAGAAGCTATACAATAGCTTAAAAAGAGTTTATCGGGTGCTTCAACTGTTGAAGGAATATGTAGCAATACATTATACATATTTATTTTTCATTTCTAATAAAACCTTATAATTTGGATTTATACTGCCCAGCGGCTGCGTGCGCACGAGAGCGCGACTGTCGAATGCATAGATATGTAAGAATGTCGAATGCAAGGAACATAAATACTCCAAGGAGAATGAGTGGCGGGTTGTGACGTCATCGGCTAGTGAGCACCCGCCCGCTTATTTAAAAACCTTTGGTAGGAAATACGCACTTATATCGTAAATATCTCAGCCATTTTTTAAGATATGAAAAAATAACACAATTTTTCCCCTTGTTTTTTGTAGATTTATTTGGCATAATTATGCGATTTCGGCGGCGCGGCCGCCGCCCCCGCCCCGCCCTACCGGCGTGATGGCAGCGCGAACGATGAAGGTCGTCCCGTCACCCCGCGCCGCCACAAAATGTTCTGCAAGCAAATATCGCAAAATCGCGTGACACAGGACGCGCTTAAAAATTAGCGTTGACAAACCGAATCGCGGCTGCCGAATCGCGGCAGTGTGCGTCAACGTATGCGTTTTATTTAGTAGGTACAAAATGTTCTGCAAGTTAGAGATGTGGTATTAGGGTCAGTTATTCATAATCGTATTATCGCTTTTATGGTATTATGTTATCATACATATTATAAAATATTAGTCTAATATTAGTGAACCTAGTAGGTAGGTACTACTCCCTACCTACCGTTAACAAAAACAATAAATCACGTAGGTATTACTTTTAGTAGGTAATGCATGAGGTGTGATTTATTTCTGCTACAAGCAGCACTATTATGTACGTAAATGCAATGCGTAAACCGCTTTACTTGACACCAGAAAGTATCCTAACTAACTAAGTAATATTTAATAGAAAATACTAGCTATTATGAAATATTAGGATTACGCCACGGGAACATCGTTTATTCTGACAGAAAGAATCGTTCGCCACCTTGCACCACGCAGCGGTCGTAATAGGTAATATATAATACTATGGTTTATCCATTTTGAATGAAGCATGTTAATAAACAAAATACGACACAAATAACAAAATCTCACTTGCTTGGCGTCGAGTTTCAGATATAATTGTAAGCTATTTTTATTGAAAGGAGGATCTAAAATCGACATGTAATGTAAATTACGTATAAAAGGACGCGCCAACAAAGTGAATTTTAGGTTAAGTATGGGCGGTTTGTTTACGTTTATGCTTCATTCAAAATGGACACGGTATAGCTAATATTGAAATAATAGGATTACGGAACGGGAACGCTGCGCCGCAAAACGCGCATCATAATATATCGTAATAGTCAGACAGATGATTATTTGACTTATATCAAATAATCTTAATATTGTAGATTCATATACCTGTTATGAATACACAGTCCTCATACCTGTTCTTGTGCCTATTACGAATATATTAGTCACATCTCTACTGCAAGCAAATATCGCAAAATCGCGTGACACAGGACGCGCTTAAAAATTAGCGTTGATGTGAGTAGGGCTTTACCGTTTTATATTAGTCACATCTCTACTGCAAGCAAATATCGCAAAATCGCGTGACACAGGACGCGCTTAAAAATTAGCGTTGATGTGAGTAGGGCTTTAACGTTATAGGAATAAATTGTAACTTACGAATCAAGCAAGGAACATAAATAAAATACCTTGGCAACACTGGCTGGATCAAAACAAAAAAAAACAAAAGTGGTAAAGCCAAATAATTTCTCAGAGCCAAATTTTGTTTTCTTCCTTGTTTTCCTCCGAAAATTCAACTAATTCTGTCTGTGTCTGACTCTGACTCCTCTTCTGTAACCCGGAATTGATGTTAATAAGTGCACTATTGTTCATTTCTTCGTTTATTGTACAAAATGGTTGGAGCTATGAAACTCATGAAAATACTACATTGCAGAAGCCATGCTAAGCGGATTAGAGACGATTCTGGTAGAAGTACGTCGCGCAAAGACAAATTTACTGACACAGACATGAACACAAACAATGATTTTCAAGTTGATATAAAAATAGAGCCTTTGGCTTACAAAACGAATACATGCAGGGTTTGCCTTCAAGAGGGCAAGATATACATCTTTGGAGATAACAATTCAGAAGATCTTTGTGATTCTATTCACACAATCGCAGGTATAAATGTGACCTATAAAGACCCTTATCCTAAATGTTTGTGTCAGTCTTGCCATGCCTTACTGCAAGGAGCTATTCTATTCAGAAGAACTGCACTTAAGTCTCAGAGAATAATGGAGAAGTCAGCACCTGATCTTGCTCTCAATCCAGTAAAAGAAGAAACATTGGAGGCCTTTGACAGGGATTCCAATGATGCTGATAATGGCTATGCCAATAGTGTAGTTGAGTATGACAGGAGTGTCTCAGGTGAAGAACGGCTAATAAAAGAGAAAGAAAAAAGTAAATTTAACAAGCAAGATCATGCAGATCCTGCACTGTTTTCTGAAAACAAAGACACCACACATGAAACCGGTAAGAAGATAAATTCCCATGAGCAGTACAAGAGTCACAAAATACATCCAAAAGTGCCCTCAAAGTACATGTGCGATATCTGCGGCAAGTTTTCAAGCGAGTACCATTTTATGAGACATCGATTAACACACTTTTACGACCTACCTGTTAAGTGTACTCTCTGTCCATACCGTGGTAGGTTCCAGGAGTCTCTGAAAATGCATATGAGGTCGCACACAGGAGAAAGACCGTACCAATGTGAGCAGTGCTCTGCTAGATTCATGAGCAAGAGTAACCTTAACAAGCACACTTTAACACATAAAGGGCATAATTTCCGCTGCGAGGCCTGCTGTAAGGGTTACTACACCCAAAGGGAGTTGGACCTACACATTAAAATTGATCACATCGGTGTAAAGGCGCATGACTGCAGATATTGTGATAAGTCATTCGGTTACAGAAAGCAAGCAATGAAACATGAACTAAAGGTCCATAAGAGAGAAAAGATGAAGTCAGGAAGGTTAATTTATGTAAAATTAGAGTCTATGAAGCAGCAAAATGAGGCCCTGAATGGTATAACTGAAACCATGACATAAGTAATAATACTTGGTTTAATGGACCAAAGCAGACAACCAGTTGATTTTAGAATTGTTGCAGAGAGAAGTGTCAGCAATGCATATTTGTTTAAGGAAAAACCTCAAAGCAACATGGAATATGAATTAATCAAAATATGGTAATATAGTAAATAAAAAAAATATAGTATGTCAACAAAGTGATTTTAAGTTATGTTTGCAAACATCAAATCAAAGGTTTTTATTAATATAGTTTGTAAGCCCTAACATCATTTTGGGATAATATTTGATTTCACATCAAATTTGGCTGGAGTATAGCTACTGTATTCTGTATAAATATATTGCTCGTTGGTTTTTGTACTACCCAGAGGTGCAGACAGAAAACCAGTGTTGTTCATCAATACCTTTCTGAAGAAATTAGTTGTATTGATCACTTGTTCAATGTTCATGGGAGGAGAGTAGCCCCCGGTTTCTCGAACACTTATTATTTTGACAAATAAAAAATAAAAAAAATAATGCTGAACAAGTCACACAGCATTATCTAGCCCCAAGCTAAGCAGAGCTTGTGTTAAATTTGACAATTTGTCAGGCTGTACATGCACTGCTTTTATTACTCGCGTGGTTTTTTTTGCAGAATTCTGTAACTTAATGGAAGTTCACTAGCGGAAAAATATGAATGTTTGGAGCACTATAAAGTTGTAGGTAGCTAAAATAGCAAGGAATTTTATTCATCGTACGTGTAAGTTACGTTAAGCACGCAGGTTATATTCCGTGAGCTTAAAATTCACGCTGTCAGATTCTGCAGTGCGTATATATCAAGCCGTTGACTATCCATTAAATGTGACAAGCGTTCGAGAAACCAGGGGTATGCTAATAAAATATAAGCTCTGAAACTTAATTTTATTTAGAAAACTTAAATATAGGGTTTATTTTTGTGGTAAATATCTTTTAATTTAAAATGCACACCATAAATAACTGAACAATAGCAAATTAAGCTGTGACAGAGGTGGTGGTTCTACAGAATTTAATTAGAAAGAAAGAAAAAAGAAAATCATTTTATTTGCCTACAAACTACACAACACAATATTTAACTTCACTAAATTAAATCTTGACTTAAACAGACTTATACTAATTTTTGTGCGTAGCAGGCAAATATGGCCCAAGTTCAGCATCAATTATTACATCTTACAAAAAAATATCAATCAACCATGATGGTATTAGGTACATCTGTGGATATTGAACGCTCTAGTCTTTTTCATCCGCAGTTGTCTCGCATACTTACGGAATAGTTTGTACGTTTCCAATATATTAAGAGGCGGCGCGGCGGCGGCGGCGGCGGCAGTTACGCGAATCTGTAAAAGAAGATAGGTAGCTTAATCTACAGGATGCCTGCCAAGTGTGGTGATATGGAAAAACCCTCCTTGTTTGGGGGAGGGAGGGCTGGACGTAGGTATGTGAGGTGGTAAGTGGGGTCATCCATAAATAACGTGGGGTGATTTTTGACCATCCGCGTCCCCTTGATGAGATGTCTGAGTTTTGAGTATGCTCGACTCAGACTCACGTGAGATTAGGGAGAGGGGAGGGCTGCACCTTTACTCACTCACGTGAGGTTCTAACTCGTAGAGTAGTATTCTTCTGTGGGTTCTAAATTCTAATGTTGTTGCGTGTACTTCTGAGAATGTGTAGTCTAAAATCACAGGAAATTGGCGCGAGATTCAAATTTATTTGTGGGATTAAATTGTTTCTGCCTTTCGACTTTTTTTACTTTTCTACTAAGATTTTCGACTAATATAAAAAATAATTTGCTGTGTTAAATACATAATCGTAAAAGATTTTCTATTAAGTTTGAATCTCGCGCCAACACGAAACGAAAAATCTAGTAGGACGTGGAAAAAAACTTACGTGACATTGGGTGATATTTGCCGAGACTCTCTTCGCCCCCTAAAAGCCTCACGAAATTAATGGAGCCCCTGAACAAGAACTCTACTAGGTAGGGTATATTTTTACGACCTTCAAATCACATTACTATGTGCTGCCTCAGACCAAATAAATATCTTTTTGAGTTTTTACTTGGTCTGAGTGTGCAGCACCTTATTTCTTTTGAAATAGGTACTACCTACCTAAGGTTTTGTTTTTAGGGAATAAGAATCATTTATTATGTCCTGTGTTGGGAAGACAGGGGCGCCCGGCCGCGCCGCCGAAATTGCGCTTGATAATAAGCCGCTGTGTGTAAGGAATCGCGCTAGAAAATTGCCGAAATCGCGCTTCACAAGACGCGATAATTATTAGCTTCTGTGTGCTGAGGGCTTTATATTCCCTTTCAGAGGACTGCCTTTAGTACTATTCTTACATATCTATGGGACTGCCGCAGGTTTTATTCCATTATCTAATAAATCCGCTTTGACAGCCAGTGTCAGTCAGCGTCAATGTCTTGTGTCATGTCAAAGTGAGTGGTGTGTGTTGTTGTTTATTTTACTTTTACGAAGTTAATGTATTCTCTTTGACTTTTACTGTGTTGGTGATCAATAAAAATTCTTTTCATCTTTCCTTCTTTTTGATTTATTGAATTGGAGTTTACCTGCAAACCACATCGCAAGTGCAATACTAGCCCTTTTTGAGTTAGACGTATGAAGATGTTTGTACACCATGTTTCAATGTTGTAATGATGTGCAAGTTGGTGACAATAGCGGAGAAGGTACATCGTCTCAAAACGTCAAATTCTCCGAAGTTCATGTAAAAGTAGAGCCGTTAGTCCACGATACGTGCAGAATATGCTTGAAAGAAGGCAAGTTGGCCATATTCGGAGCAAATTCTTCTGGGGTTCTGTGCGAATATATTTACGCAATTGCAGGAGTCGAGATAACCTATGAAGACCCTTACCCTAAGTCTTTGTGTCAGACTTGCTATGCCATACTACAAGATGCTATTGTGTTCAGAAGAACAGCACTTAGATCAGAGAAAAAACTGAAAAAGTTAGAAATCCATAGTGATGATGATATAAAAGATGAAGAAGAGAAAAATGCTGACAAGGAACAATTAAAAAAACAAGTATGGTTTGCTGACAGTGCACTCAAGGAGAGATTACTGAAAAAAATAAATTCTGATCTCCATTTTGATATTGATGACTTTGAAGTCTGCGCTGATAGCGAAAGTGCTGATAATATTTGTGTAACAGACAAACAGTTTGAGAGAAACATTGTTTGTGAAACAGAGAACAAAAAGACGAAAACTAAATGTTCCAAAAAACGAAAATGGATAAAATGCCTCACCTGTGATTTTAACTTCTATACTTTCACAGAGTTTAGCAAACATAGAAAAGCTTGTAGGAAAATAACTTTGGGGTGTGCAGCATGCAATGAAAAATTCAATAAGTACCAAGACTTTGCAGACCATAAACGTACAGTACATGAAAAAAAATCACACAACAAATCAAAAAAACCTGGAGTTACAAAAGCTCCTAAAGAAAAAGCTCCACATGTGTGTGACATCTGTGGAAAAACGTTTGCTACAAAGGGCATTTTTACCCGACACAGATCGGTGCACTTCAATGAAAAGCCATTCAAGTGCACAATGTGTCCCTACCAATGCAGGTTGAAAGCTGCTCTTAAGCGGCATCAAGTGATACATTTCAATGACCTGCCATTTAAGTGTGCCTTGTGCCCGTACCGGAGCAGATTGAAAGAGTCTCTCACAATGCACATGAGATCACATACTGGGGAGAAGCCCTATCAATGTCACCAATGTCCTTCCAGATTTGTTAGCAGAAGTAACCTGAGCAAACATGTGATGCGGCACAAGGATCATAACTTCTGCTGTGAAGTATGCAGCAAAGGTTATTATACCAAAAAGGAATTGGAGGTTCACATCAAAGATGATCATACAGAAGGAAAGCGTCATGTATGTAGATTCTGTGAAAAGTCCTATTCACATCGGAATGCTATGATGAAACATGAGCGGAAAGTTCATAAAAGAAAGAATTTGGTATCGGGAACTATGCCTATTTATTTAAAACTAAAGACCATTGAACTGCAACATGAGACTCTGTCATATCCAATGCAGCAAAATGATGATGTTCAATCTGAAACAAAATTTATGAAACATTAATGCTTAGTTCTTTGGTGTGATGTAAATAATATTTTTGTCTTTGTGTAACAGTAAATCTATGGAAATGTCATAAAATTATGTAATTAAAATTAAGTTGAATAAATAGCTAATTTATTATAAGTTACGTTATTTTAATTACTTACTTTTTAGGAATGTTATAATACTTAATATACCATTCCTAAAAAGTAAGCCTTTAGTACCTTTCCTAGGTACTACCTAAATGTATATTCTTCCTTCTCATAAACACAAGCACTCTAAATCAATCTTACTCTATTCCATTATGTAATTTTGCTGTGTATTAACTGTTGGTGGTTCAAATAAATAAATAAACACCCGAGTTTTGTGTAAATAGAACACCTATAGGCACCCCAGGCCCAGGCTGAAAGAAAGGAAGGATTTTCAGGATATGTAGGTAGGTATCAGAGTTTGGGAGACATGAAAGTGTGACCAGTCTTATTATGTATTTGCTACATACTTTGGATAATAAAATTTTATTACTTTTATATATGTCAATGTCAGTGTCAGTATTGTCACACTTGTCATTGTAACAACACGAATTGAGCGAGTTTGGATGGATGGATAGGTTGTTCGTCTGTGTTTATTTTGCCGTTTTCTTTATTTCCACTCAGTCAAACAGCCGTTTTCCTGACTAAAATAGAAATGCTACAAACGAATTAACGTTAGCAATCACAAATAACAAGCATAAAAAACAAAGAACAATGAATGCCATTCGGGTAAGGTTATGTTTCACTAAACTTGGTCAAGTCTCCGTAACCAAAAAAATATATTTGGACTTTATTTTCAGAGTATCTGGCGCACCGCACCCCTGGTGCAACGGACCTTTCCAGCCAGCTGTGCTACATTGAGGACCCTAACATCAATTACTCCTGATATAATCAAACCCATAGAAAATGTTCCTGTTCCTACAATTGAATTGGACAAGTTGTATAAGCGGGTTGAATTGGAGATGAGAGGCATCGACCCGGCTGTTTTATTGAGCTACTCTTGGTTCTGTGTGGCTGCTGCTTCTCATTTAGGCATTGAAGTCACTAAAAGGTGTGTATGAATATTGAAAATTAACAGCATACATATTTTCATCCTAAATGGAGAGTATCCACAAAATTAGTACTTACTCGTTATTACATGGTTTTATTTGCAGCTGGGCACTGAGAAAAGCAGAGAAAGAGCGCCTCACACTTCTACGATGTGTTCACATTTACAAAAAACATAGAGTACAATATGAGGTCCGGTCTTACTTCAGATTTGTCCACCTTCAAAGGCTTACTGGTTCCACTTGTGACACTTACTTAGAGTACATTCAGAGAAATTTACCAGAGGGTTGTGCACTAAAGGTAACAAAGATTGAATGCCAGAGGAAACCGGAACATTTAACACCACCTAGTCAATAAGATAGATATCTAATTGTTTGATGTAGAAATAAAAGTTATGATAGATTAAATTGATCTTTATTTTATGAAAAATCAGCTGCTATCAACACACGCAACAATGTACACAATATACACAAGTAGAATTATATGAAAATACAGTAACTGACTAATACAGTTCGAACTTACAAAATTCTATCCTCATACCATATATCATTATATCATATAGTTTGGCTCCAGTTTGACAGCTTGTACTAAGCTGTTAGTGTTTACCTAATCACAGCAGGTTTCTTACAAAAAGTAACAAGAAACTTGATTCCATAAACCAACTCTATCACTTGGAATATCAACAGAACAACACCTAAGATGCAATCCAGTTTTAAGATGTAGGTTTGGTAGTAAAGGAAGTAACAGATTCCAGTGACTGAGGGTATGGTGAGAAGGACTGAGCAGAAAACAGGAGGCTCTGAAATAAAAATAGAATTATTTTATATTACTACTGAAATAAATTAATGTGAATGCTTGGACCTTTAATTTGGCCATCCAATTTATTAATGCCCATTATGTACTTGTTGAATTAACTGAATATTTTTCTGTGTGCCACACATACCTACTACTGTGGGCCTTTGGTTTATGTTAATAATGTTTGTTTTGTGTTGTATGAGCTGGCATATGTTTTTGTGTAGCTCCTTTTAGTGTAGGTGGGCACTTACTCTTAATAAAGTCGTTTACAACGGAATATTTACCATGATTTCAGTTTTGTACTTCAGTTATTCCGTGATCATGGCGCATGAAACTGTGCCGAAATATTAGAAAGCTCAAAAATTTGCCGATATACATGGCTTGAGTGTTATTAATAACCATGGTGAAAGACTTACTCTTATTTAACAGATTCCCTCTCCTTCCTAAGTATATTCTTAGAACTTCATTCAGACACATAATAATGAACAGGCATGATTCAGACAACAGGGCATTTATCGGATAGTTCGTATTCCACGCCTTTATGATTCCCATCATAACTTCAACCAAAATAAACAAGCTTAAATAAACATAATTCATATAGAAAAGTATTTCGTATGTTACACTCGAGGTTATATTCATTTTGTATTCCAAAATAAATAGCTGGAGAGAGAATACTTTGTTGTTAATGTTTGTATTTGTATTCAGTTTTGGTAACTCCCGCAACGCAACGATACGCGCGTGCGTGAAAACTGGGACCGGAAGTTGTAGTAACCAATCGCGTGGCGGCGGAAGTGGAGGATAGAAAAACAAACTTTCATTGTCTTCCTTTTATTTTTAAATGCTTTATTAATTCCTCAGAATATTAAGCATGAAGTTATATTATGAAGAAAAATAATCCTTACGATTGTTGAGCTTCTTGATCGGTATCGTAAAATTACTGGTGTTCTTACAATTTGGCGGTAAAGTTCAGACAGCCGTAGATAAATGATTTTTTTTTAAATCGAAAAACGGAGTAATCTTTTAGGAGAACTTTACATTTTTCAGTAAAAAATTATCTACAATAATTTATAGATATAATTTCTTTGTTTCTGTCCCTACATGTGGTATAGCCAACCGCGGAATAGAGAGTACTTCAGGTGTCTGTGCCCATACGTACATCAATATTTTTGATCCCGTTATAAATAGTATAACGCAGTTACCTGACGAGCCTGTCTATGTAGTTAGTAGCAGTGCTAATGAGGGCACTAAAGCTTTTGTGTCAGTAAATACAAATTTAAACTGACCACAGCGACAACGGGAAAGCAAAATTCATTTCATATAGTCCATCAGAATCAGCGTTGCCATATATACGGATTTGTCCGTATTTGTACGGATTTTGGAACCCCAATACGGATGATTTAGACATACGGATTTTTAAACGGATTTATGCTACAGGCAGATTTAACTTTACACAGACTCTTCTAAGGCAGATGCAGTCGATGAAGAGCACATTTAGATGATGTTTTTATTATTTAAACACCATAACTATCATATTTATTTAAAGTTGCGCATGTACCTACTGAGAAATATTGCCGTTGGCGCCACACCGTCAAATGTATGTATTTACAACCGCGACATCTATTGCTTTTGTAAATGAACTACGCCACCGATATCCGTTCTAAAGCGTTAGTAAGGAAGGTATTGAAATGCTTCAGGATATGACACAAAGATAGAGCTGCTAGCTATAATTTGATAATTTGTTTGACCAAGTTTTGGGTTGAAAGCTGTCCGCAAAACCTTTGTAACGTAAATAAGAAGTATTTAAGGTCCATACACCAGTGAAAGTGGCGCCCCCAATTATTTTATCTTATAATTACGTTAAACGCAGCAAGTTTTAAAAATTCCATCGTTCAGTTTGTGGCATTTATTATAAGTTATTTATTAATGCCTCTGTAATAGTTTCATTTTGTAAAGCTTAGGCAGAGATACGAAGTTGCGCTTTTTGGCCACCAAACTATATTTTCGCATCTCCTCCTAAACTATATGAGATAAAATTATTACAGAGGTATTAAAAAATAGCTTATAATAGATACCACAAACTGAACGTAGGATTTTTAAAAATTCCTATGATCAACGTAAAAATATGATAAAATAGGTATCGCTGTCATATTGGCTCGGGTATGCGCCTTAACATGTTATAATAGTTAGTTGCCCCTGTCAAAAATGTAAAGCAGCACAATATCATGGTAACATAAAGCCGCTGCCCTGCCGCCGCTGCGCACGAAGAGGTTACGTATGCATTCAACTCAGCATTGATGAGTTTGCCTCACTCAAGTGCGACGGTAGAGCGAATTTTCTCCGCCATAAATCTTCTAACAACAAAACAAAGAAATAAATTAAGCACAGATACAATGTCAGAGATACCTGCTGTGGCAAATGGCAACAGGCTTGTTACGTACCAAGCATTTTTTAGATAAATCACTCTGTTTTGATTTAAATATCGATGTAAATATATGTTAAAGATTATAAATAAAGATATGTATAAATAAAATTATTATAAGTAATTATTAGTAGTCATTTTTATACGGAATTCATACGGAATTTCACTCTGAATTGCAATACGGACTTTGTACGGACTTTTGGAACGAAATTACGGAATCCATGTCTTATCCATATGGCAACACTGATCAGAATATACAAGGCTTACCCAGCAAAATCCTAGAATTAGAATTATTTTTGAATTATTTGAATGTAGATGTTATGTGCTTATCAAAACACTGGATTGTAAAAAATCAGTTACTGCCCTTTTATAATAACTATTGTTTTGCAAGTTCCTATAAAAGAAAAGCTGCAATACGTGGTGGATCTTTGATTATAGTTAAAAATAGTCTTAAATGTAAAGAACGTAAAGATATTGTAAACCTCACTATTGAGAGGACTATTGAACTTTCTTGTGTGGAACTGGAGCGACACATCATAGTGTGCGTGTACCGCCCTCCTGACGCAAATCAAGTAGCTTTTGAATGTACTATGGATGGAAGAGGTTTTGCTGAAATTATTTTCATGTAGAAAGGATCTCATTGTTTGTGGCGACTTTAATATAGATATTTTAGCGAATCCCCTCGCCGATAGGCTGCTTAATTTATTCAAATGCTTTAGTTTACGACATCTATTTCATGATCCTACTAGGGTAACCCTAACATCTGCCACTTAGCGGTGGGCGTTAAATAAACGAACTAGTTAAAAAAAACGTCCACGTCCAATCAACTATTCAACTGTTAACCATCGCGGCATCGACTAGTTGAATTCGTAAACGGCAAAATTTGATAGTCCAAGCGTTCATATCGACGCGCAACGAGACTGCAACGACGCGTTTTCTACTTAGTAGCATTATAGTGTTCGTTTGTAAAATAACATGGCACACGGCTCAACGGTCATGCATAAATATGTATTCTAAATCTCTAGTGACTGAGTTGAGTTTTGAATGCGCTTGGCAGAGTAAGGTAATAATTTGATGATAAATTGAGGAAAAGGATGCCGTTATGATGACTTCGCGAGAGTGAAAGAGAGATCATTGCTAAGCGTAACAAGACAAAATATATATACTTGTTTACTGTTGTGATTTGTTTATGCCTTTTTTCACTATGACTGTTTCGGAAGAGTGGTTATTTTGCGTATTGCGAATGTACCTAGTTGCATTTATGTTTTACTGTATTAGTGTTAATTGGTTTTGTGGATTGTGATTTAAGATAACATTTAAAAGATACTGTAAATATGTATAACTGTAAAAGTTTGAAAGGAAAATAAACAAATTATAGATAAAATATATTGTTCGATATAAAAAAATATAATTATTCATACATCATCAAATAGTAAGTATTTTTCACAAACAATCAGTACCTTAATTTGTTTGCCGACGTAACTTTTAATCTCGCCTGAATCATTACCTCGAAATTAGTGTAAATAAATAATAAAAATAGTGCTAGTCTCGTCTATCGTTAAATCGTCCGCAAAAAAACGTTGTTAACTAGTCAACGAATTCAACCAGTCGATTCCGACCGGGCCGTTCGCGAAAGTTGACTCGTTAACTAGTCGACGGATTTAACTAGTTGATCAACTCGTCGACGGACGACAACGAACGGTCTAGTTTCGTTAACGAGAAATGCGTCAACGACCCATCGCTACTGCCACTTGTTTAGATAATATTTATTGCAGTCTATCTCCAACCAGCAAAGCAGTAATCAAACATTTCAAATCAGACCACTATGGTCAGAGTGTTAATTTTAGTTATAATCTTAACGATAAAAACAAAGTTGAGAAATATACCTATTTATTACAGAGAGCCGTATTAAGAATTTTCAAAGTCAAGTGGAACTAGCAGTAGCTAATATAACTTGTTCCGATAACCCTAATGATCTTTTTGCCAAACTTTAAGTGTTATAAACAAAGAACACAGCAAAGTATTTAAATATAAAACATGCACAGTTAGAGACAGGGTCGGATTTACTGATTGGGCCACTCCCGGTATTTATAGAAGTAGGAATAGACTATATGATCTTTATGGTGCTAGAAAAGCTATGTTAAATGATCCTGCGTTTCTTTTGTATTTAACAAACTACTCAAAAACATTTAAAAAAGTCTGTAACACAGCGAAATGCCTGTTTTTGGGGAAAAAAATTGTAAACTCATCTGATAAAATCAAAGCAACATGGAGACTTATAAATAACGAAACTGGTAAATCTAAGTCACGAAAAAGAGAAATAAGGTTAAAAATTAATAATTCAAAACTTATACACGATAAAGATATTGCCGATGCTTTTGATTCATTCTTTTCTGATATTCCTAAAGTTGTTACCCGGTCTCTTAACTCCTCACCTTCAATCGCGGTTAAATTATTAGAATCATCTGTAGATAAATGTACCGAGGTTTTTATATTTAGTCATGTAAACGCTAATTATATTGTGAAAACATTTAAGTCTAACATCAAAAATACTGAGGATCTTTGGGGTATTTCAACCAAAGTACTGAGTTCTATTATTAAGGAAGTTGCTCCATACTTGGCTTACATTTTCAATAGTTGTGTTGATGCAGGAGTTTTCCCTGACCTCATGAAATATAGTAAACTGGTTCCTCTTTATAAATCTGGTAGCCACACTGATCCGGCCAATTACAGGCCAATTTCAATACTTCCTGCAATGAGTAAAGTTTTTGAAAAAATTATTCTCACACAGTTGTCCTCTCACTTCAACCTCAATAGGTTGTTACATAAAAATCAATTTGGCTTCACCAAGGGTAGATCGACACCTGATGCTGGTACAGTTCTATTAAAGCACATATTGGATGCATGGGATAAAGCGAAAAACGCTATTGGTGTATTTTGTGACCTTTCTAAAGCTTTTGATTGCGTTGATCATGGTACATTAATAAATAAACTAAGACATTATGGAATTCAAAACAAGGCACTGGACCTTATGCAATCATATTTATCTGATAGAGTCCAAAAAGTAGATATTGGTAAAGAAAGATCTAGGGGATCAAAAATCGATTTAGGAGTCCCGCAAGGATCAATATTGGGTCCTTTTCTATTTTTAGTATATGTAAATGATCTCCCATTTCTAGCAAAAGATCTCTGTGATATAGTCTTATTTGCTGATGATACTTCATTGATTTTTAAAGTTGACAGAAATAAACATAATTATGACGATGTAAATAATTCTCTTTCACAAATACTAGATTGGTTCACCGCCAATAACCTATTACTCAATGCTTCAAAAACCAAATGCATAAAATTCATGTTACCAAATGTAAGAGAGCTCCCAACTAAGATAATGCTAAAGGATGAGATTGTTCACCTTGTAGACTCAACTGTTTTCCTAGGGTTACATATTGATTCCTCTCTTCAATGGAGACCCCAAATTGATGCTCTCGCAAACAGACTTAGTTCAGCAGCGTATGCGGTTCGAACAATTAGATACATTACCGATGAAGATACAGCTAGGTTAGTTTACTTCAGTTACTTCCATAGTGTTATGTCTTATGGTATTTTGCTTTGGGGACAGGCAGCTGACATCCAGACTATCTTTGTTCTTCAGAAAAGGGCGGTACGCGCTATTTATAAATTAAATCCACGTGACTCGTTGAGGGAATTATTTAAAGAAATAAATATTTTAACAGTAATATCGCAATACATCTATGAAAATCTAATGTATACACACAAAAACAGAGATAACTTTATGAAAAGGTGTGATGTTCACGATAAAAATACAAGAAACAAGAACAAATTACACGTCCCTTCATATAGATTACGAAAGGTAGGGAAATCATTTGTGGGCAATTGCGTAAGATTCTATAATAAGCTTCCATCTGAAGCAACTGAGCTCCCTATTCGTAAATTTAAACTGTACATAAAACGAAATCTTATCAAGAAAGCCTATTACTCCGTAGATGACTACGTAAATGATGTTAATGCTTGGCCGGATGTCGCCCAGTTCCATACAGACAATAGTATATAAGACCAGTTAGACTTAGTTATCCTAAGATTGTATTAGTTGATAAGCGATGGACTTGCTAGTGGTTTCTTTTTCACTTCTTCCGCTAGTGGACAAAAAATTGAAGTGAATTAAAGTCAATTGCACATTATTTCTTGTTGATAGTAATAACTATTTATCAAGCTGTTTATAAAGTAAAAATTTGACTTGTCTAAGTACTTATTTTGTAAGTCTAAAGAAATAAACGATTTGACTTTGACTTTGACATCCTGCTTAGCTTAAACTCGTATCAGCCAGTGTCTTGGATGGGGATCGGGGACGCTTCCTATTGGTATTCTTAAACTCCTACTCTATATTACTTCTGCCTCGTTAGTCTAGCGGTCAGCTTGTTCAACCGTTGATTTATGATTATGACCAACCCAGGAGGAGTTGTTATTGTAGTTTTTCTAACAAGAAAAATTAACAGTCACTGCCCGGAGTCAGGAAGTTGGCGGTGTTACACCCCCGTGCACCCGAAAGCACGTTAAGCCGTTGGTAATGCGACTGACCTCTACCCAGTCGTGTCGGTGTAAGGTGAGGGAATAGAGAGTGCACCTGTGTTTGCGCGCACCCTTGTGCACTATGTCCTGCGCACCTGGCTAGTCTCTGATGGATGAGACTTGCCGTTGTGGTCGAAATTCGGCTGGAAGGACATCATCATTTACCTGTAGATTATTTGCAACTGTCTACAGTAGTCATAATAGGGTAAATGCATCGATTTTTTTTATTGTGTTAATCAATTCTTTAGGTCATTATTTAACCGAGGAATGATAAGACGCTCACTGAATTTCGCATTAACAAGATAAAAAAAACAAATCAAAACTACAATCATTTTCGGGTGATAAAAACGCTGCTATATTGGCGCCATGTTTATGTGACGTCGACGTACACACTTGATTAAAACCTTTGGCGACGACCTCGGTAGTGATCATCTCAGGAAAAAGGTTTTCCGAAAAATTTGAAAATAATCGACAATACGGAATGTCAAGTGGGCAGAATAGTGAAAAATCAAGGTGCAGCAAGCAGAATAAAAAAAGAAGAAATGAGTACAGTGATGTCACGTCTGCTCTAGTCAATAGCGTAGCGTTTTGAAATTTTGCGATTGAAATTTAAAATATCAATTTTTCAATGGTTAAATTCTACAATAAAAACATCTCAAAATGCAAAAATAAATATGTAGATATGTTTCTATATCAATAGAGAATACGTATATATTTTTTTAGCCATTTTGAAATCACATGCATATACCTACCCTATTTGTTTCTAAGTATTATTTATTATGGAACACATATTCTTTGTTAGTAAATTCCTTTATATTAATACCTCACCTCACCTCCTCCTCAACAGCCTTATTGTTTCACTACTGGACGCTGGGATCCCCCTGATAAGCGCCTTATTGGCTTTTATCTCATATAATGGGGGTAGGTAATGCCGTTAATTTCCACGCTAGGCATGCGGGTTGGGGTCGTTGGGGATCGCAGTTTCTTTGGTAGAATAGGCCTGACGACAAAAAAATTGGACACGTATTTTTAGGGTTCCTTACCCAAAGGGTAAAACGGGACACCAGTCTGTATCTCATGAACCGTGATAGCTAGACAATTGCAATTTTCACAGAAGATGTTTTTCTGATGCCGTTATAAAAACAAATAATAAAAGTTAATAATTTTAATAATGAAGGGGCAACGTCCTTATCACCTTGATAACCTATCACCGAGGTTAAGAAATGTCGGGCGCGGTCAGTACTTGCATGAGTAACCGCGTCACGTTGACTTTTAGTTGTTTTTTACGACAAAAGATTTGTATTTTTTGATTTTATAGATAATGTTACGGAACCCTTCGTGCGCGAGTCCAACTCGCACTTGGCCGGTTTTTTTATTTCTTTTCTAGATTAATCAAAAAAATTATGAAGATGTAGCCATTTTTGTAATTTTTGTTTGATAGACAAAAGAAAGAAAACGTGTCCAATATCTCCTGACAATCTAACGGAAGAAATAAAAAAAAATTGAGACGTCAGGAGGGGCCTATTGGTGACGGATACACAGGGTTTATTGCTGGGACCGCTGCTGTTTCTTATCTTTGTGAACGATATTTTCAGTTGCTTTCCAAATAGTCATGTGCTAAGCTTTGCCGACGAGATTTATATCACTATTAATTCTTAGAATGTTGCTCTAGTCTAGACCTTCAGGCGGACCATTCTAGACTAGACAACTATAATTGTCATATTAATAAACTCTAGCTCAATCCATCAAAGTGTTCCATAATGACCAAGTTAACCTTCCCTTCATCATCATCATCATCAGCCTATACTAGTACACTGCTGGACATAGGCCTCCCCTAATGAGCGCCATAGCGCCCTGTCTTCAGCTTGACGCATCCAGCATCTGCCTGCAGTCTTTCGCAGATCATCATCCCACCTGGCCGGAGGGCGTCCTACACTACGTTTGCCGAATCGCGGTCTCCACTGAGAGAAGACTCGACGTAGCTTTCCAAACGCTGCCCAGCCTAGCTGGATCCTCCTCTTGGCCTCCTTCTCAAAATTGATTTTCCCTAGCTGCAGAATTTGCCCAAGGTATGTGTACTCGGAAACAATTTCGAGAGGGTGTCCATGTACGACGACCGGCCCCGGATCAATGAGGCCATTGTTGTGATTTTGTTTTTATCCAAATTCATGCCTGCATCGCGAGGCTAAAGCTAGGCCGTCCAGAATCTGGTTGAGCTCCTCCAGCGACTCCGCCATTACGACTATGTCATCATCATCAGCGAATCGGAGGTATGAGATGTAATCGCCGTTTATATTAATGCCCTTACCTTTCCAGTCCAGCGTCTTAAACATATCTGAATCTAATAAAATAATTTATCGTTGTCCTGTTCCTAGCGTTAAGTCCCGTTTTGCCAATAAGCAATTTAACTTCATTGTCCCCCAACTCTACAACAAACTAAATAAAGAGCATAAAATAAGATCACTTAAACTTTTTGAATTCAAAAAAATATTAATTAACTGGCTTAAAAATTACGATTACGATGGCATTGAAAAAATGCTTACTGACTTATACTTCTAACGTATTATCTGTCTACCTAAAAATATGTATTATTGGTAAACTTTACTATAAATTATTAAATCTACGTATATATTGTCATCTTCTTTTTATGTTTTTGTATGTATTCTATTGGAATGTTCCGAAGATAGATTTAATTTGCATTATGTTTTTTTCATCAATATTTTTTAGATACCTAGTTCTTGTACATAGTCTATTAAAGACACAAATTGTAAATGAATAAGAGAAGCCTTGGGTCCTGTAATACAGCTTAGGCTAGTTCGGGATCCTGCGGAATCAACATTTTATTGTGTCATAAATAAACGATTTGTATTTATATTGTATTGTATCTTCCAACACGCTCGTGAACAGTTTCGGGGATGAAACATCCCCCTGTCTCACTCCTCTGCGCAGTTGGATGGGTTTGGACTGCTGGTCCTGTACTTGGACACTCATGGTTGCGGCATCGTAGAAACATCTCAGCACCTCGATATAACGATAGACTACTTGGCATTGCTGTAAGGATTCCAGAACAGCCCAGGTTTCGACAGAGTCAAAGGCCTTCTCATAGTCCACAAAGGCCAGACACAGGGGCTGATTATACTCTTCGGACTTCTGTATAATCTGCCTCACTGTGTGTATGTGGTCTATGGTGCCATATCCTCCGCGAAACCCGGCCTGTTCGGGTGGCTGGAACTCGTCGAGTCTCCTGGCGAGACGGTTCGTGATCACTCGTGAAAACAGCTTATAGACGTGGCTCAGGAGTGAGATGGGTCTGTAGTTTTTAAGGAGGGTTTTGTCTCCCTTCTTAAAAAAGAGCACCACCAAACTCCCGCTTCACGCCTTTGGAGTTCTCCCACTGTGAAGGACGGCGTTCAAGAGGTTCTGTAGTTCCTGTATAACAGGAGTTCCTCCGGCTTTCAAATGCTCTGATGATATGCCATCCTCACCGGGGGCTTTTCCATTTCTAAGCTGCCTCAGAGCTAGCTAGATCTCGTCTTGACTGATGTCTGGCAGTTCGTCGGTATAGTGGCGTGTCAGGGTGGCTCTTGAATCGTGGTCGATTCGTTGGGGACGAGGGGCATGTGCAGCGTATAATCGGACATAGAAATCCTCTATCTCGGCGGATATCTCCAGATTCGACAAAACGGTCCTCCCATCGTGCGTTATAAGCTTCGTCAGGTGGCTCGTGCCAAGCTGCTGAGTGAATACTTTGGACCCTCGGTTTCGCTCTATTGCCTCTTCAATGAGGCGTGTGTTGGAGCTCCGAAGGTCGCGCCGTACCATCTTCGCAATTCGCTTGTTCAGGATTGACCTATCTGACGAAGTCGCTTGGGTGGTTTCCCGTCTTTTTGCCATCAGCCCGAGAGTCTCATCCGAGAGTTTGGATTTCTTGCCAGTACGCTGCTTTTGGCAGAACCTGATGCCCTCGTTCCTCAACGTTTCGACCAGATTGTGAAGGGTCTCGTCAGCGTTATCAGTGGAATCCAAGGCAGCGAATCTATTCCCGAGGAGCAGCTGGTACTTCTCGGTGCCCGCCATGATTTGAATTGGGTTAGGTCAGAGCGTGGACTTCATCAGACGGTTTCTTTCAAGCTTTAAGTTGATATTCAGAGAGCCTCGGAGCAGTCTGTGATCAGATCCGGTATTGAACCTGTTGATCAGTGAGACATCTCTGAATATGTGCTTGCTATCCGTCAAGATGAAGTCGATCTCATTTTTTGTCACAGTGTCGGGGCTTCGCCATGTCCACTTCCTTTGGGGCTGTTTCTTAAAGAAAGAGATTATTAAGAATAGCCCCTCTTTCTCAAGGAAGTTGACAAGCATTTGCCCCCTGTGATTCCTAACTCCATAACCATGCGGTCCTACTCGGGATTCGTTGCCAGTCCGGATTCCCACCTTGCCGTTGAAGTCCCCCATAACAACGTTCAAGTGAGCCTTGGTGGTGTTGTGTAAGGCTTTGGATATGTCTTCATACATACCCTCAATTTCATCATCCGAGTGTGCCGAGGTCGGTGCGTAGACCTGAATTACCTTGATGCTATACCGCTTGGATAGCCGAAGGATCAGGTACGCTACCCTGTTCGACACACTGGAGACTTCTTGAACGTTGTTAACGAGAGCCTTATTGACGAGGAAACCTACGCCACCCTGGGATGTTTTATCACCCTCGCGAAAGTAGAGAAGATGGCCCGAGTCTAGGGTTACGGTGTCCTCCCCCTCTCTACGGACTTCACATAACCCCAGAACATGCCAGTTAATGTTCTCTAACTCCACTTCCAACTGCGCTAGGTGATGGTCAAGCCTCAAACCTTCCCTTCAAACCTATTTAATTTAGCCTCCCTATCTACGTTCCTCATGCATGCTGGCACTAACTACCGGCAAAATTCCTTCTCGTGGTGAGTGGGTACGTATGCGTTTTAGTACAAAATGTATCGCAAGCAAATATCACAAAATTGCACGACACAGGTCGTGCTTAAAAATTTGCGCCGATGTGAGTAGGGCTTTATCTGTAATACCGTTCATTTCATTTCATCAGTGTTCGTTCCATTCATTTATCATTCGATCTTCTCATTCTCGTTGCTAGGGATTGTTTATTTGTTTTGATTTGCTTTGATAGTGTATTCCAAAGAGAATACATTAGCTTCGTGTTTAATCTAAGGGTACGTTCCAATTCAAGCTTAAAGCGCTAACGCACTGCACGAGCTATGCGCGCACGAAGCCCCGTTCCGATTCATCTGAGCGCGTTGGTGCGCGTTGGCGCGATTAATGAAACGAAACGCTCAGACGGAACTCACAAAGAAGTTGAAGGAACGCACGAGCTGCCTTGTCTCGAAAGGTGAGGCAGTTCATGCGCTCCCGTGCGCTCGAGGGGCGTGGCGAAGTGGGCGTTGCCGTGCGCTCTGTCAGCGCGCTGAAAGTTGAAAAGAAACGACTTCATGCGCGCGTCAGCGCATTAAGCGTGAATTGGAACGTAGCCTAAGTATAAATCGTAAAAGACTGCGCACGCAACATTTTCTTTTATTTCTAAACTAATGCATATTAGCAGCCCTTCATCAAGATAAGATCTTTTCATGATCCTTCGCCAGCAGAGGAACCTGGATCAAAACAAGGTTTGCATCGGGCCAGTGCAAGTAGTTCAGCGCAAAGCCATTGAGCTTTAACGTATTCACGCCGGGTGGCCGCATCTTTTTTCGTTTGGCTATGGAGCAAAGTTCGCTGTAGGACAGAAGCCACCAGTCAAAACCCGACTTCGCCTGGTAGCCGAAGCGGTACCCCGTGACGTCATCCCCGGCGGAGGTGCCAGAGGCTAAATCACTACTCCTTGGAGTATTTATGTTCTTTGGGCTAACTACACATTTGGCGAGGACCGACCGTGGAGCAATAATAAGTGTACTGCGACATCTGTGCATTTCCGGTGTAGTGTGCGTTTTTTGGCGACGATTTACGAAAGTTTAGTGAAAACAAAAGTTGCACACATTTTAAAGCAAAGTAGTCAAAAAATCTACAGGTATTTTAGGCATTCTAAGTGTTTTGAGTTAACGTGTATTTTAGCTGTACCTTAGGGCTAAATTTTGTAATAAGCGTTGTGTCACCATTCACTATGCCTATGTTTATAACGGACCCAAAGACGAATGAGTTGGAAGCGGCCGAGGGCACGACAGGCCTTGTCGCACGTCGTAGATACATTAAGGACTCGCTGACCCGTATGCACACGAAAGTTGTCACAGGTGCGACTGAGCAGTGCTCTATTGCTATGCTCAAAACTTTGGAAGAACGAACCATTGATTCTTTTGGTAAGTACGAACAATGTAATATGGAATTAGGTGAGCTCGCCGAAGACCCTACGTCGACAGAAGCATGCTGCTTTGACTGTCTCGCTGCCTTGCGTGCCCGCATTGCCGAGCTCGAAGAGCCTATGAAACCGGTAACGCCAACTGCACAAAGCACGCTCGCTACATCTTCTGTCGCAAAACTTAATTTACCGCTTGTAAGCATAGAACCTTTTGCAGGAAAATACTCCGAATACCAACCATTCATAGAGTTGTTCAATGCCTTCATTCACAACGACCATAACCTCAGTGATATCCAAAAATTTACCTATCTCAGGGGATTCCTAAAAGGGGAGGCATATGACCTCGTTAAAAACTTACCCATTCTGGGAGCAAGCTATTCTGAAGCCTTGCAGATGCTGTCAGAATGTTACAATAATAACTTCAAACTTATAAATGAACATATTTGTGCCATAATAGACATGCAATCCTGCATCAAAAACTCAGCCGCTGCCCTAAGATCATTGATCTCTAACAGCAAAGACCACATCGCTGCATTAAGGAATTTGGGAGAGGCTATTGATTCATGGGATAGCATACTTATTTGTATACTTGTTAGAAAACTTCACCCTACCACCTCTCATGCTTATCACCTGGCGCTAAATAAAACAACAGAGCAACCATGCTTGCAACCCACTTTAATTCAGCTATTGCAGTTTTTAGAGGGGCATGCCCTGGCCTTAGAGAATAATGAAGGTGGAGGAAACGATATGGAGGTTGATGCCACCTCAACATCTGATTTTGAATGTAGCTTCTGTGGTAAGGCGAGCCACAAGATTTTTTCTTGTCCTAGCTTTTTGCTAGCAACTGTTGAAAATAGAATTAAATTCACTAAAGGTAAAAAATTGTGCAAAATTTGTCTCAAAAGTCATAACAATAAATGTAAATTCAATTTCAAATGTCGAAAGTGTAAAGAGCGCCACAATACTTTGCTGCACATTAAGATAGAGGAGCCCAATGTTTCCTCAGTTAGCAACACCAGTGCATTGGAGAGTGAGGAAACAAATGTTGCAACCTAATGTTTCCTTGGTAACGAATACTAGTGCATATAACAAGGGACTGTCAACCCAAGTAATTTTATCCATTGTAAAGGTCATGCTTATCTCTTAAATCTTATCTATGCATGCAGATTACGTATTAGTAATAGTATTAGTGAACATTTAGTTAGGGCTATAAATGATTTTTATTATTATTATTATCTCACAAAATGGCAGCAAGATGATTGTCAAAGTATTAGTAGACTCCACCAATCCTCCTTTATAACTTCTGACATTGCAAGAGAATTAGGTAGACCGCTATTGTCCAACAACACCAATGAAGTGGGCATAGCCAATATGGAGAGGTCCTTTCAACATGCCATCGATTTGGATGTCTTCATGTGTTTGCCCATAAAAGGCAACTCCACAGCCTATATTGGTCCACTACTGGACACAGGCCTCCCTTCCCTTCCCTTCCCTTATATGTAAGTGCATTGGCTGTTATCTCGTGGGGGGTAATACCCATATTCCCCACGCTGGGCATGTGGGTTGGGTGGGGATCGTAGTTCGATGGTAGAATTGTTCTGCAAGAGGTGCTGTTCAAAATTATTTCATGCAGGTCAAAAACTTATCCTCGGCAGCCTCCAACAATATTATTAGATAGTGAATGGTCTTAGGTTGGTTAAGATGTATATAAATGTATATAAATGCTCCATGTTTTAGGCCTTAGGGTATTACTGCAAAGCAACCCTGCGACCTCAATGTAAGCTTAATCATTACTAAAGCCTACATCTGTGTTTATGTATGTTTTTAACTGACTTCAAAAAAAGGTGAAGTATTTTCACAGTATTGCTCCTTTGAATGGCCTGATAGAACAAGATGTAACCAATTTACCAGACAATAGACCTTAATTTTGGCAAAAACAAAATGCACTGCATTGAAAAAGCATTTTTGGAGATACTGGTCTAAACAATATTTAAATGTTTTACATAATCATCCTAAATGGAAGGACAGTGTATCTAATGTAAAAGTAGGTGACTTAACTGTACCATGCTAGAATAAGCTAGGATAATTTGTGTAATATTCCCAACCTTTTATGTAAAATGTTTAGTTATGTAATTTGATAAATGTAAAAACAAGTGGACACTGTTCCTCTTATTTCCTATTAAAATACCTATCGATAATTTTTTTTTATAGTCTATTCAAAAAGTTGTCGTTATTATTACATAAGTAGGTAAATGTTAAGAAATTTATACTAGTTTCAGATAAAAGCAATGTTGTTTTGATAGGTTTTATTAATCTAAATATATTGTGCTTTGTCAACCATTTTCTTTTTCTAAGGGAATATATTAAAACATTAATTTTATTTTTTATCTGTAATACCGTTCATTAGGTTAGGTGCGTAAGGACTTTGGTTTATCCATTTTGAATGAAGCATGTTAGTAAACAAAATACGACATAAATAATAAAATCTCACTTGCTTGGCGTCGAGTTTCAGATATAATTGTAAGCAATTTTTATTCAAGGGAGGATCTAAAATCGACAAGTAATGTAAATTTCGTATAAAAGGACGCGCCAACAAGCTTGTTTACGTTTCTGCTTCATTTAAAATGGACGGTATAGATTTCTTTATCTTTCAATAAATATTGTGAACCACTGCGCAAGAAACATTTCTTTTAATTGTATAACAGCACCACACAAGTCCTCAACCAAGCTAGGTCCTTTTCACACCTAAAGAAGGGTCACGGAAGGCAACCGCACCCGACGACGACGGCACCACCAAGTCTACAGTACACATTTAAAAGTTACAGAAGCACACATATCCCCGTGTAATGTCCCATGATCCTATCCATCCCTGGTTGTTTTAACTTTTCTTGTTGTAAATAGTTCCTTTTAGATTTAAGTGGGCAGTAAAGTATTATCTATCTATCTATCTACACACATACAGCCAGGTGAATTAAGTGTACCGGGCAGCGTAAATGGAAATGATTCTACAGTACGTGTCCCCGCGGCTTCAGTACCTACTTCACTATAAGACGCAGAAGGTAATAGATGACAGTACGTAGGCTTTTGTTTTCCCTTCAAGGCGTCCACCCCCGCGAAGCGGGGAGGCCCCTCAACATTAACTTACTCCTAGCGAAGCCCGCCCAACCTCGACTCAGTGACTGAAAGGGCTGTGTATTATATATAACTGCACCCAGAGCCCGATGCACCATTGGGCCCAAAAAAGGTCAGTGAGTTTGTCTTGCCGGTGAAGTACTGAAGCCGGCGGAGACGTACAGAATTAGCATTTCAATATACCTACGCTACCGGGCCCAGTCGACGGCAGTGGTCGAATGCAACTGTATCGGAACTAACAGTAACTAACTTCAGTTAATTAACTGTCGTCGCCTGCAGTCGATGCGTGCAGGTGCCTTGCGATCGGAAACTTGCAGTTCGTGTATAAGAGCCCTAACCGGTGCATCGGTGGTTAAACTAACCACAGATTGGCCCACAGTTAGTCACCACTTTCGCGTGCTAGAAACGGAAAGTGGTTAATCAGGAAGACAACACTAGGAAATATAGTCATAATGAGTTATGAGATTTGCGGTGATGCGTTGGAATAGCTTATTTCTAGCTAATGAATCCCAAGAAGTAAAGAGACGATAATTATTTGAGTAGGTAGGTAAGTGCATAAAGGCCATTCTATATAATCTTTAAATATCTATACTTCTATACTAATATTATAAGAGGAAAGATTTGATTGCTTGTATTGAATAGGATCCGAAAGTACTAGACCGATTAAAAAAAATCTTTTACCATTAGGTACAAAGCTTCAGGGAGTAACATAGGCTATATTTTATCCCGGGAGTCTCCCAGGGAAAGGAAACTACGCGGGTGAAACCGCGAGGCGCTGCTGGTAAATTATAATTTTAAACTTTAGGAATTATTTTAGGAATTTGTCATTTCAGGAATCTACCATTTTAGGAATTTGTCATCTTAGGAAGTCATTCGAGTTTAGAATACACGTTCTCGGAAATTTTCGTTTTCGGAAGTTCTCGTTGTCACCCTGAGGGGAAAAATTCTGTGATTAGGTATACTGATTATAGTACCACTCGGGTTTTCTCTAATTCGCATGTTTCTTTTGTTTATTCATCTCTAAAAGCCCTGTTGTAGCTACTCGGATACCAAAGTAAGTACCTACTTACTTAGGCACGCTGGTTTGTGCCTAAGGTCGTCTAACATAGAAAGCTCTTGTGCAAGTTCCTATCGCGTGAAAGTCTAGTAAAGCTAGAATCAAGTTATGTGATTCAAACCTGGCAAAGGCGCATACCTACCTAGGTACTAAACATAAATTAAGTTGGTATTAGGTAGTTACTAGAGTTAGGGTGTTTCAAAATTTCAGCAGGTTTAGGAATACCCGACCTGACCACGAGGCACGCATTATTAGTCTGTCGCCGTATGGTGCCAGTAGCTTAGAATTGCACCACCCCACCCCAACTCTTCCCATGGGTGATGTCAGAGGTGACTAACCTAGGTATGTACATACACCAGGGGCGAGCAGCGCCCCCTGCAGAACAACTCTGGGATGACTGCAGGCAGATGCTGGATGTGGCAAGCTGAAGACAGGGCACTATGGCGCTACCTATGCTTATGTCAAGCAGTAGACTAATATAGGCTGATGATGAAATGAATTATCGGTGGAACTTTCATAACGTGGTAGGTAGGTAGGTACAGGTACCTACATAAATAAAACAATTATGATTGTACTACTTACCTATAGGTTAGGTACTTACATATCACACTAATATTATAAATGCGAAAGTTTGTATGGATGTGATGAATGGATGGATCGATGTTTGTTATCTCTTCACGCGAAAACTACTGAACGGATCGGGCTGAAATTTTGCGTACAGGTAATCCTGGAATCAAACATAGGCTACTTTTATCCCATAAATCAGTTCCCGTGGGATAAAAATCACATATAAACGTTTCCATAGGAACAACGCGAGCGAAGCCGCGGGCGCGGCTAGTCTTAAATAAAAGTTAGCTTAGTATAGACGTACCTACCCAAGTACCCATAGTATATCTGCTAGGTATTTTTACTAGACCTAGGTACTTACATAACTAAAAAGTGTTGTAGCTTTGTATATTAGGTACCTAAGCTAGCGATCGAAATCAAAAATACCACTTTATTTCCGTGTCAGTGTATTTTTTACTATGATTTGACCTTTTCTAAGTGTACATTTATTGTATTTATGGAAATAAAGCATTTTTGAGTTTGAGTTTGAGTTTGAGTTTTGAGCTATTGATTGCCAGCAATCGCCTTTTTAATTCATTTAGTATTGGAATTTACCTTAATATTAGGACTTAAACAATGTTCAACGCATCCGAGAAATTGCGTAACAAAATTACATCTTTGCCGCACGCATGGTTATCCTAGCGCATCGAGTGTTAGGTAAGTGAGAGCATGAAAGTATCCATACCGCCAACTATATTCCTGACTACGTCCATAACAGACGTGCCAACCTCCTTAGTAAAAAAAACAAAACCTTTCAGAAATAAAAAAGAAGATTGAATATATTTTTGATTAGGGAACACTTGTTACCTGCCAGTGCCACATGAAAATTGGTGTTTTAAAACAGTAAAAAACGGTAAAATGAAGACGAAACCGGTGCTGACTTTTTCGAAGTTGGACGAAGAGACTGGGACGCTTTTGGACAGAATGTTCGAGAAGAAAGATTGTATGGTCGAGATAAACCCTGGGCGAGTGATCCTTCCGGCCGATTACATGACGATCGGACAGGATATCCTGGACATGGAGGTTAAAGACAGCGATGTTTGGATGTGCTCCTATCCTAGAACGGGTAAGTTGAAAAGAGGTTTTATTTATGGTCACAGGTCCGATTATACAAACTCCATCGATCAACATTTTTTAGGAGAGGCCACGAAATACCCGATCGAAGCGAAGATTATTTTATTACCTATAGCTATGCCATTCGGCTTCGGCCGCGTGTATTTTTGTTTCCGGATGGTAAGGTCTGAATGTCAAAATGTCTACTTACTAACCTATATAAAAATCGGTCGACCCATTTCGGAGGAGTGTTGGGGCTAAACAAAGTGATACGAGATTTTTATAATAGGTAGTTTCGGCTTCTTAATAAAATCAAATAAAAAAATACATAATTCCAATAAATAATGTTGGACAATTCTCACTTCGTACTATGTTGTTTCTATGGAAACGTTTAAAGGTGATTTCTATCCCACGGGAACTGATTTATGGGGAAAAAACACCTATGTTTGATTCGATGATTCAAAATTGCAAAATTTCAGCCCGACCGTTCAGTAGTTTTGGCGTGAACAGGTAACAAACATCCATCTAAACATCCAAACTTTCGCATTTTTATTATCAGTGTGATATACAGGATGATTGGTAGCGGGGTGAAAGCGCAAAGCTTGAAGGTGAACCGAGCGCAGACCATTTGAGTCATGATTTTCTTAGACGATGTCTGACCAATAATTTGTATGTATGTAGACGATTAGTATCTACCAATGGATTGTAGGTAGGTACATAATATCCATTCTCCATTTGTTTGTATTTGTATTTAAAAACATTACATCTTTACAGGTATAATAGAGTTGTTTTAGTTATTCAACATGCAAATTAATAAGATAAATAATAGATTAGGGCGTTACTTTGCGGAAATCCATTTTGTAAATATAAGAATGAAAAATATTTAGTAACAATTCCGCGAAAAAAACCTTCTGCGATAAAATATAACAAATTATACAAAATTATACATTTATACAAAATGAAAGAACATTTATCAAAGTAAGTCGTCAGGTTTTTTTCGCGGAATTGTTACTAAATTTTTTTCATTCTTATGTATGCAAAACAATTTAAATACTTGAGCACAATAATTCAGTACAATAGCAAAACAATCAAATACATACATATTTATGTCAATAAGCAAAATAATTTAGCAAAATAATTAAATTCATTATGTCATTAGTGAGCAAAAAATATAGTCATTATCATTTCTTAGTTAGTCATAATAATTTTCTTATCGTTATTTTGTAAGGGTTTTTCGCTGAATAAAATATATTTACAAAGTTCATTTATATAGGGTCTACTTGGGCGCAGGAGATGGTGTGGCTAATTGGGCACGATTTGGACTACGAGGGCGCTAAATCTCTTCAACAGGTAAGTTTCCTCCTTCATCAATACCGACACACGTCCACTGCTGAACATCAACAGCTTATACACAGGTCCACTATGGACGCTGATAAACGCCTTGCTGGTCTTTGTAGCAGGATCGCAGTTTGATGGTACAATTCGTCTACAGGGGCGGTGCTCCCCTGTGGATATCCCTTAGTCGCCTCTTACGACACTTGCGGCAGAAGTTGGTGTGGTGCAATTTCTAAGCCGGCACCACACGGCAATGCTGAACAATAGGGTATATGCATGTGACTTCAAAAAGCTAATATTTTTTTACGTTACATTTTGGTTTATGTAAATATTTATATAGGTAGGTCATTATACAAGTCAGCACGTACCTAACTAAATTAATTTTTAACATAGTCTGGTTTCAGTTTTCCGTACCCAAGGGTGCTCTAGGGATGCTAACCATATTAAATACAACCCAACCTCAATTTCAACAGCCTATAGTCCACTGCTGTCCGCAGGCCTCCCTTGATATGCGCTTTATTGGCTTTTATTTCGTGGGACACATAATCCCCATGCTGCAGAATGCGGCTTAATACTAGAACTATTCTTAGAAATTTCCCATGATGTAAACTGTGTAAACTTTAATACTTTAAGAAGAGAAAATCCTTTATCGCACACTCATTGAAAGAAACAACACAATAAAACAGCTTACAAACTAACAAGTGGCGGTCTTATCACTCATGAGCTATATCTACCAGACAACTGTGGATGGATATGATCATTTGATAGTACTAGGGATCTGTGTGCCATACAATCTTGTGTCCGACACCGCATAGCGCGTAACGCAGCGTACTACGTAGTGATCAAGAGATAAGGAGGCTTTAGTAAAACTTGTGTCTACGACGACGTAGCAAGACACGCACGTTGAATTCTTTTTATACAGTGTAACAACGCACGTAGCACTACAACTAAACTTGTGTCTACGACGTAGCAAGACATGCGCGTTGAAGTCTATTCTATGGAGTAGATCAACGCACGTAGCACCACAACCAATCTTGTGTCTACGACGTAGCAACACATGCGGGTTGAAGTTTATTGTATGGAGTAGATCAACGCACGTAGCACCACAACCAATCTTGTGTCTACGACGTAGCAAGACATGCTCGTCGAAGTCTATTGTATGGAGTAGATCAACGCACGTAGCACCACAACCAAACTTGTGTCTACGACGTAGCAAGACATGCTCGTCGAAGTCTATTGTATGGAGTAGATCAACGCACGTAGCACCACAACCAAACATGTGTCTACGACGTAGCAAGACATGCTCGTCGAAGTCTATTGTATGGAGTAGATCAACGCACGTAGCACTACAACCAAACTTGTGTCTACGACGTAGCAAGACATGCTCGTCTCATGTCAATATGTTAAATATTAGGTCCTTACATATGAAATTGGCGTTTTTCGTACTGGCCACTTTAATCACAAATTTCTCCTCTTTGGTAAGGAATTCCAAATTCAAATTTGTACAGCAGACTCATGTATTTGTGCTTCGATGATCGTCATTCATTTGTTTTTTTTCTTCTGTTTTTTTCTGTTTGCGTCACTCATTTTACAAAATGGAAAACTTAAAATATCGCATTATTTACGAGTACGAGTTCCGCCGTGGCACTAGTGCTGCGGAAACAACTCGAAGGGTGAATGATGTGTATGGCGGTCGTGTTGCAAAAGAAAACACAGTTCGTTTTTGGTTCCAACGTTTTCGTTCTGGAAATTTCGACCTGCAGAACAAGCCCCGTGGACGGCCTGAGACTCAAGTTGATAATGAAGAGTTGAAGGCTATTGTGGAAGCGGATCCATCGCAAACCACGTCCGAGTTAGCTGCAGGCTGCGATGTTAGTGATAAAACTGTTTTAATTCACTTGAAGCAAATTGGGAAGATTAAAAAGCTTGAAAGGTGGGTACCTCACGAATTGACTGAAGCAAACCGGCAAACGCGCGTCGACTGCTGCGTTACATTACTAAACCGGCACAATAATGAAGGTATTTTAAACCGAATCATTACCTGTGATGAAAAATGGGTTCTTTACGATAATCGGAAGCGCTCAGCGCAATGGTTGGATCCTGGCCAGCCAGCCAATTCCTGCCCCAAGCGAAAATTAACCCCAAAAAAGTTACTTGTAAGCGTTTGGTGGACTAGTGCCGGTATTGTTCATTACAGTTTTCTCAAATCTGGCCAGACTATTACGGCTGATGTCTATTGTCAGCAATTGCAAACCATGATGGAAAAGCTAGCGGCTAAACAACCTAGGCTGGTCAATCGCTCCACGCCACTGCTGCTTCACGACAACGCTAGACCACACACTGCGCAACAGACGGCTACTAAATTAGAAGAGCTTCAATTGGAAAGTCCAACAGATTACCATTTTTTTCGAAATTTGGATAACTTCTTGCAAGGGAAAAAATTCAACTCCGATGGGGCAGTCCAAATCGCCTTCAAAGATTTTATTGATTCCCGTCCGACTGGTTTATTTAGTAAAGGGAGTAATGAACTACCCATAAGATGGCAAAAGTGCATAGAAAATAATGGTTCATACTTTGATTAATTAAATATATTATATTAAAAAATATTCGACTTTTTGTTCCTCCCATACAAAACGCCAATTTCATATGTAAGGACCTAATATATATGTTTGTTTGTATGCATAAGTATGTAGCCGATTTTAATGTTCCCACGTAGCGCTGAAACTACTTGCTCGATTTCACTAAGTGAGGTATTGATTGATTCGTCTCAATATTCCCGTGGTTATAGGGTCGAATCGGATGAGTTGGCGCAGGAAAATCATATAAAATATTTAAGGGGTCAACTTATCCAAAGTGGATGAAATTTGCTCGGATGAGATAACGCATGTTGCGTCTAACCTGTAATTAAGAGAGAACAAGTTTTAAGTACTTTGTTTTATAATTTGTATTCCTTGTGTTATCTCTAGTTGGTTGCATTAAATAAATAAATAAATGACCACCTACTCACACCTTTAAACCCAAATCTAGATTTGACGGGGCCTTTTCCCCACAGATCCGTTGCCCCCTCGTGGAGCTTTCGTGCATAATGGTGGACGGGCACGCGGAATGGCACGACGAGAGCGTGAAGGGCACGTCAGTCGAGCTGGTGAGGAACCGCCTGCCGACGCCGAGGTACATCCGCAGTCATCTGCCATGGGACCTGCTGCCTGTGGAGATTCAGAAGCCTGATGGTACTGCACGCCCTAAGGTTCGTTCTTATCATTTGTATCCTCATCACAAGTGGTGTAGCCATTACATCACCCAGCTGGGTGGACAAGTGCCTCGGTGCATACAGAAATAATTGTCCCCTAACCCTTTCTCTTTCTACGTTCCACGTAGCTTGCAACTTATATTGGCCTTCAAACTTATAGATATGGGATACAGCGAGTTGAACCTTGTAGAATAAATCTATGTCGTCTCTATATGAGGTTGAATCAATAGAGATTACACACATAGGTGTGACATAAAATAAAATGGGAATAAATAAAAAAGTAAGCAGGCTCGAGGTTTTCTAGGCTTTCTAGCTTCGGAAGCTGGCTGGTCCTTTCTTTTCAAAGCTTAGGTTACCCTCAAACCTAGAATTTGAAAAGATAGGAGTAGCCAGGTTCCTCTGAGCTCCGGGGCCCTGGTGCACTGCACCACCTGGCCCTACGATAGCTACTCCACTAATCACACTAATAATGCGAAAGTTTGGATGGATGGATGTTTGTTACTTCCTCTCGCCAAAACTACGAACCGAACTGAATGCAAGTATTTTCTAGGCTTGGCATCAAACATAGGCTACGTTTTTGACGAACTCTGTGGCGCTGTGGGCAAAGGACCGCCTGCGAAGCAAATGTTGTGGGTTCGATTCCAGCCTCGGGACAAATGTGTGTACGCAGATATTTTTTCGAGGCGTTCTGGATGTTTTCTATATAACATAAAAAAGATATCTATGCAGTGCATTGTATTAAGTATATCAGTTATCTGGTATCCATAATAACTTAATCTTTCTTAGCTTGTGGCTAGATTATGCTTTGTAAATTGTCCAACATTATTTTTTTATCCCATAAATCAGTTCCCTTGTCGCCCGCCACCCAGACTTCCAAACTTTCGCATTTATGATTCTGGTTTCTGTCTGCGGCCTCGCACGGGTTTCTTTCTATGTTAAATAATAGAAACGTTTGCAGGTTATTTATATCCCATGGGAACTAATTTATAGGTTATAAGTAATTAGCTGTAACAGTGGTATATTATGTTATTCAGGCCTAAAACAGCCTGTATACAATTTTAGCCCAATTAGTTTGGTAGTTTTTGCGTGAAGAGGCAACAAACATCCATCCATACACATCCTAATTTTCGCATTTTTATTATACTGTTAATTTGTTAAAGTAACTAACACGAGTTTAACAATACCAATTACTTACATGAGTAACTGAAGATAAATATAAAATCCTTCTAATATTATAAAAGGGAAACATTGTCTGTTTGTAAACATGTATGTTTGTTGCTCTTTCACGCAATAAACTACTAAACGGATCTGGCTGAACTTTTGCGTACAGGTAGTTCTAGGCCTGGAATAACACATTGGCTACTTTTTATCCCATAAATTAGTTCCCGTGGGATAGGCGTGCGAAGACGCGTTGCGCAGCTACACATAAATTTAAGATATCCAATAGGTACATTAAAATGTGTGATGGTGGTGTGATGTGATATTATCTCTAGGTGATCTACACATCCCGTAACCCCAAAGACATGGTGGTGTCGTATTACCACTACTGCACGCTGGTGCATGGACTGAAGGGGACCTTCGAGGATTTCTGCGATATCTTCATGAGGGACCGTGCTCCGTTCGGACCCGTTTGGAATCATATTCTTGGTAAGGAAAGCTTTTGTAGGGCTAGATATAGGAGCTGTGTGATACTGGCTTAAAATTTGCACGGCCCCAAATCTTCCCGCGGGTGCCGTAAGAGGCGACTAAGTGATATCCACCGGAGGGCAGCAGCGCCCTCTGCAGAACAATTATACTACCAAACTGCGATTTGGTCCACTGCTGCACGCAGGCCTCCCCCTGATAATCGTAAATTGTGTTGCAGGGGGCAATGCTGCCAGCCCCAGTGGATATCCCTTAGTCCCCTTTTACGAAACCCGCGGGAAGAGTTGGGTTGGTGCAAATTTTACGCCAGCACCACACAGCAACCTTTTAAAGGCTCTCAAATTAGTTTAATGTCCTTTTTCATGCTGTCAAATTAGTTTAGTGTAGTTTAGGCGATATCTGAATTAACACCACTATCTACCACAGGTTTCTGGAACAGGCGCCACGACCCAAACGTTCTCTTCATCAAGTTCGAGGAGATGAAGCACGACCTACCCTCAGTCGTCCGCCGTACCGCCACCTTCCTCAACAAGACCTTGAGCGACGAACAAGTCGACAAACTGTGCGACCATCTCTCCTTCAACAATATGAAGACCAATCGAGCAGTCAACCTCGAGGCCATATTGGAGAAGTCTTTTGGAAAGAGCTACCTCGAAGCTACTAATCTGAGATTCATTAGAAAGGGTGTTATTGGGGACTGGAAGAATTACATGTCAGATGATCTGTCAAGG
Organism: Eupithecia tripunctaria; assembly: GCA_955876795.1. NCBI lineage: Eukaryota > Metazoa > Arthropoda > Insecta > Lepidoptera > Geometridae > Eupithecia > Eupithecia tripunctaria. The sequence continues at coordinate 4,731,133 of OY041621.1, forward strand.
CGTTTCGATGAGTGGGCAGAGCAACATTTGAAGGGGACTGAGCTTAGTTTTGAGTAGAGCGTAGCGAGACATTTTGGCCGAGTTGTGGCGAACTCAAACCACCCAATCGTGTATTTAACATTTGAAGACCGCTCGCCATAAAATCGCAAATTACGAAGGCTGTTCAAAGGGCTTTCAAACGCCATTATAGGATGGGTCGTTTTACCGTAATTGCACAGCTACATCGGGACGCCTAGGCGACGGTGCTAAGTACATATTATCTAAACTATTAATTTTGTATTGTGTAGCAGCTAGAGTCTGTTCAAAAACAGAAAAATGAGGAAGTGAGGGCGCGCGTGTGCCAATTGACAACTTCTGTTGCGTTGACAACACTGCTCTGTCATCACACTACGACTAAAAGTGTTAGTTTACCGAACGCCACGACTCTTCTCTTTTTGAACAGACTCTAACTCACTTGATGACGACAATTGATGATGACGTCTGTCATCAAAAGTTTGGATAGGTTGCCAGTGTCTCGGTAAGATAGTGTCCTAGGGTTATTGTTGTTTTAAAACAAAGAACCGCCATTCATAAGTCATGACTTGGCCAAGGTGTGGACAGAAAAAAGGGATTTGAGCTCTTGGGGTTGAATTGTTAACTTTTTATAGCTTTTCAATAGATAAGGTTCTAGACTAAGAACGTTAATTTTTATTTCATTAATGGTGTCTATTATTTTATAGTTTTCATAAAATAAATTAATAAATTTATAGATAACATAATAGTTATGTACAGTAGAAATACTTATAAGTGTTTTGTAAATTTCTGTTCAATCGCTTTGTAATGAACAATTAAACAAAATAAAGTAATCTAAACTGTCCGTCTGTCCCTATACATACATGCTAAGATCTTTAAAACTACGCAACGGATTTTGATGATCGGAGTTTTCTTTAATACCTACATAAATAAAGTGATTCAAGAGGAAGGTTTATATTTTATAATAAATAATCTCAGCATCGCTAGTAATAAAGAGGAAAGTTTTGTATTATTATGTTTTTAAATGTTTGTAACGAATTAACTCAAAAACTACTGAACCGATTTAAAAAATTATATTATATTACTACTTTAAAATTTTCGACTGGGTGGTCCGATTTTCATGATTCTTTTTGTATTTGAACTAGCTTTCAAATACATGCTTCCCGTGTGGTCCCATCACACTAATATTATAAAGGCGAAAGTTTGTATGGATGGATGATTGTTACCTCTTCCTTCACAATTCACGCCAAAACTACTCAACGGATTGGGCTGAAATTATGCATACAGGTAATTCTTATCCTGGAATCAAACATAGGCTCTCTTTTTATCTGTTAAATGAGTTCCCGTGGGATAAAAATAACCTTTAAACGTTTCCATAGGCAAAAGGCGTGCGAAGCCGCAGGGTGCACCTAGTTTTATATAATTTCGTCCAGTTCTGACAATGGGATCTATATATTTGAGTCGGTTTATAGTTTTTAAAACAAAATCAATGATTTCTTATTTGATATTATTGGGTTAGGGTCTCGGGTTCGGACCATTTTATCTTTGTATACCTTAATCGCGGTCCGGGGACATAGGTCTTTAAGTCAAATTACCGACCTGCATTTACGACTTTATGTTAAAATAGCAACATACCATATCATCTGAAAGTCAAAATGCCTTAGGCCCCAAAATGCCTGAATGTTTATAAGACTGATTAAGAAAATGAACATCAATGACTATAATATTATAAAGGCGAAAGTTTGTATGGATGGATATCGCGTTATCCATCACACCTGCACGCACATATCCTACCTCTCTCAAAAATTGAGATTGGCTGGCACGTCGTGCAGTAGAAATCAAAACAACGGGATCGACTATATATAGGGCTAGATATAGGAGCTGTGTGATACTGGCTTAAAATTTGCACGGCCCCAAATCTTCCCGCGGGTGCCGTAAGAGGCGACTAAGTGATATCCACCGGAGGGCAGCAGCGCCCTCTGCAGAACAATTATACTACCAAACTGCGATTTGGTCCACTGCTGCACGCAGGCCTCCCCCTGATAATCGTAAATTGTGTTGCAGGGGGCAATGCTGCCAGCCCCAGTGGATATCCCTTAGTCCCCTTTTACGAAACCCGCGGGAAGAGTTGGGTTGGTGCAAATTTTACGCCAGCACCACACAGCAACCTTTTAAAGGCTCTCAAATTAGTTTAATGTCCTTTTTCATGCTGTCAAATTAGTTTAGTGTAGTTTAGGCGATATCTGAATTAACACCACTATCTACCACAGGTTTCTGGAACAGGCGCCACGACCCAAACGTTCTCTTCATCAAGTTCGAGGAGATGAAGCACGACCTACCCTCAGTCGTCCGCCGTACCGCCACCTTCCTCAACAAGACCTTGAGCGACGAACAAGTCGACAAACTGTGCGACCATCTCTCCTTCAACAATATGAAGACCAATCGAGCAGTCAACCTCGAGGCCATATTGGAGAAGTCTTTTGGAAAGAGCTACCTCGAAGCTACTAATCTGAGATTCATTAGAAAGGGTGTTATTGGGGACTGGAAGAATTACATGTCAGATGATCTGTCAAGGCGTTTCGATGAGTGGGCAGAGCAACATTTGAAGGGGACTGAGCTTAGTTTTGAGTAGAGCGTAGCGAGACATTTTGGCCGAGTTGTGGCGAACTCAAACCACCCAATCGTGTATTTAACATTTGAAGACCGCTCGCCATAAAATCGCAAATTACGAAGGCTGTTCAAAGGGCTTTCAAACGCCATTATAGGATGGGTCGTTTTACCGTAATTGCACAGCTACATCGGGACGCCTAGGCGACGGTGCTAAGTACATATTATCTAAACTATTAATTTTGTATTGTGTAGCAGCTAGAGTCTGTTCAAAAACAGAAAAATGAGGAAGTGAGGGCGCGCGTGTGCCAATTGACAACTTCTGTTGCGTTGACAACACTGCTCTGTCATCACACTACGACTAAAAGTGTTAGTTTACCGAACGCCACGACTCTTCTCTTTTTGAACAGACTCTAACTCACTTGATGACGACAATTGATGATGACGTCTGTCATCAAAAGTTTGGATAGGTTGCCAGTGTCTCGGTAAGATAGTGTCCTAGGGTTATTGTTGTTTTAAAACAAAGAACCGCCATTCATAAGTCATGACTTGGCCAAGGTGTGGACAGAACAAAGGGATTTGAGCTCTTGGGGTTGAATTGTTAACTTTTTATAGCTTTTCAATAGATAAGGTTCTAGACTAAGAACGTTAATTTTTATTTCATTAATGGTGTCTATTATTTTATAGTTTTCATAAAATAAATTAATAAATTTATAGATAACATAATAGTTATGTACAGTAGAAATACTTATAAGTGTTTTGTAAATTTCTGTTCAATCGCTTTGTAATGAACAATTAAACAAAATAAAGTAATCTAAACTGTCCGTCTGTCCCTATACATACATGCTAAGATCTTTAAAACTACGCAACGGATTTTGATGATCGGAGTTTTCTTTAATACCTACATAAATAAAGTGATTCAAGAGGAAGGTTTATATTTTATAATAAATAATCTCAGCATCGCTAGTAATAAAGAGGAAAGTTTTGTATTATTATGTTTTTAAATGTTTGTAACGAATTAACTCAAAAACTACTGAACCGATTTCAAAAATTATATTATATTACTACTTTAAAATTTTCGACTGGGTGGTCCGATTTTCATGATTCTTTTTGTATTTGAACTAGCTTTCAAATACATGCTTCCCGTGTGGTCCCATCACACTAATATTATAAAGGCGAAAGTTTGTATGGATGGATGATTGTTACCTCTTCCTTCACAATTCACGCCAAAACTACTCAACGGATTGGGCTGAAATTATGCATACAGGTAATTCTTATCCTGGAATCAAACATAGGCTCTCTTTTTATCTGTTAAATGAGTTCCCGTGGGATAAAAATAACCTTTAAACGTTTCCATAGGCAAAAGGCGTGCGAAGCCGCAGGGTGCACCTAGTTTTATATAATTTCGTCCAGTTCTGACAATGGGATCTATATATTTGAGTCGGTTTATAGTTTTTAAAACAAAATCAATGATTTCTTATTTGATATTATTGGGTTAGGGTCTCGGGTTCGGACCATTTTATCTTTGTATACCTTAATCGCGGTCCGGGGACATAGGTCTTTAAGTCAAATTACCGACCTGCATTTACGACTTTATGTTAAAATAGCAACATACCATATCATCTGAAAGTCAAAATGCCTTAGGCCCCAAAATGCCTGAATGTTTATAAGACTGATTAAGAAAATGAACATCAATGACTATAATATTATAAAGGCGAAAGTTTGTATGGATGGATATCGCGTTATCCATCACACCTGCACGCACATATCCTACCTCTCTCAAAAATTGAGATTGGCTGGCACGTCGTGCAGTAGAAATCAAAACAACGGGATCGACTTTTATAAGGGGGACAGCGCGTACGCAGTCCCCACTACCAAAAATAACGCACCCGAGATATCCACATTAGGGATATTCGCAGAGGTCAACCCAACCGCAGTGCAATGGTTAGGCCTCGCTCTGGGGGAACCGCCTTTATGATCACGGTGTCCCCTGTGCCAGGTAAGTATGATTTTTCAACGCAACTGAGCGGAGGTCGTTCCGAACCGTGCGTTCTCGTCAGCGCGATCTAGAGCTCGGTCACGTTTAGTAGCGACATCTAGTTATACGCAGGCTGGATTTGTTTAGGTGACGTCACAGTGGTGTGACGTCACCAGCTTTTGTGACCGCCGCCGCGAGCCGAGCCACGCCATTGGCTATCGATTCGTTTCATTCTATTGTTAATTTTATGTAGAGATTGTTCATACTGAATATCGTTATTGATTTTGTTTTGAGAACATTCACAAACTAATTGACAAAAAGAACATAAAATACTTACTATAATGACCTAAACAAACGTTTGGCACGTTGAAAGCTAGCCTAAACAGTTGAATTTTTGTAGTTTTATCCCTTCCATTAGCGGGGATTAAGATAAAGATACCTACCTGCCATAGATAACTACGTGTCTACGATGTAGCAAACTTGCGCGTTGAAGTCTTTTGTACCTACCACGCGTTGCACAACTAGGGTCGGGGTAGACCCCGCCCTAGTTGTGCAAATATATTTGCGAATATATTTGCTACGTCGTAGACGACGACGTAGCAAATATATTGCCTTTTTGAATTATTTTGTGGCACTTCAGTGACATCCATATTATCTAGCCCAATTATCAAGCTATTATGTTACTATTTGGTGTTTGCTATAACTTATAACGCCTTTGCTACGCAATTGCCTCGACACTACACTCGCGGTGTAAGAATCAACCCCTCAGCCCGTGGATGTTGTATAGTCGGATCAGGTAATTTACAAACGGGACGGCTTCGAATGACCTGCAAGACGAAAGTATATACGGCTGACTAGAGAGTAAAGTATATTCAGGCTTGGTTTTTCAGACCCGAAACAACAACCGAAATAGTCACATTCATACTTTTTTAATATTCCTTACAAAGTCGACGAAGTACTACGTATCAAAACGCGACATCAAATAAAATTGACCTTTATGCATCATTCCGTAAAATAATACCAGTTTTATTTCATTTCATATATTTTGCTTAAATATAAAATTCATTCTTATGTCTAAGTGAATTGGTAGTTGTAATTGGGTACATGCACTCTGGAAGGGCACTGCAAAGTTAAGTTCGAATTTACACAATACATTAATAAAACTTACATAGTTAAAACATTAAAATTAATATTATTCAGTCCAGAATAATTCATGCGACACCCTTGCCTGTGGATCTAAGCGACCACTAAGCCGAGCGCGCGCGCCATACTTAAAGGTTTTTCGGGGCAATCGATAATGTACATAGATTGGATAGCGGTTGCTCAATAATATGTAAAGACGACAGTAAACGAGCTAACTACGGCAATATGAAATATACGTCCGTGATGACCTGAGAAATAAGTGATAAGTTCTGGCCCTATATCCCGCCTGAATTTAACAGGTTGATTTCTTGTCTATAACGTTAAACAACGATTCAAAATTTTCATTGCATTGGGCTGGATCTCTCAAATAGAACAACGCGGCAACGCTGCAGTCTTATTTGTTCGACTCTCGCGGATTCGAATCGTGACTTTACTCTCGAATAGTCATGGAATGTGTTGATGTGCAATCTTGCAAATCCAATCAATTGTTCCTACTCCCTAGTTGTGCACATCAGACTACCTGAGTATAAAAATTCATGATGGATAATTTTCCATCGGTAATATTAATTTGGGACGCTATTGAACGCTTTTTTACAACGTTTAGACTCGGTATAAGGGTTATTTTTTTACCTTTCATGTATGGAACCCTAAAAGGCCGGCCAAGTGCTACACAGGCATAAATATTTAAGATTTTATGAATTTCTTCCTTGGTTGTGCTATAAGCTACTTATAATAGAGTGGGACATAATTGGAATTCAACGTTATGGGCCTCAACAAAATAGGTATTCAACATATTGGGAATTAACCTTATGAGAATTCAAACATAATGGGAATCCAACTTATAGGTCCTGAAGGGTTAAAATTCTCAGGTTCTCATGGTGAATTCGACTCCTACCAATTCAAGTTTTCCTTCAGGACCATTAAGTTGAATTCCCATTAAGTTGGATTCCCTGAAAGTTGAATTCCCATTAAGTTGGATTCTCTGAAAGTTGAATTCCCATAATGTTGGATTCCCCGAAAGTTGAATTACCATTTCGTTGGATTCCCCGTAGGTTGAATTCCCATTAAGTTGGATTCCCGTGGTAAGGTGGATTACCGTCCCAACTACAAAGAAAAAAATGTGCACCAATATTACGGCACATTGAGTATGCACAAATTTCTTCAGTATTTTGAAGAACAGTGGTTTGACATGGACCATGATTTTATAAGTTGTGCAAGTGATGTACATAGAACGAACAATGTGTGTGAGGGCTATCACCATAGAATCAATAAGCGAATTCCTAAATTACCTAACATATTACTGGTGCTCAAAAAAATTATCACTGAGGCCAGTCGCACCGAGACGGCAACATAGTTAGATCTTTTTTTTTGTTTTGAAAAGAATTGAAGAAAAAATGATATAATATTTGATGAAAAGTACTCCAAACTCCTTACAAAGTTAAATAGCCAAGATATACCGCCGATTAATTTCCTTAGAGAAATAATATACTTAAGATTAAAACTTGGTTTCTAGAGTTCCTTGCGTTCCGTTATAGGCCGGTTTTTAATATGAGTCTAAGAACATTGATAATTTTTTGTTGAATTCTAGAACTAGATGAAATTACTTTTTATTTGTATTATATTTCTAACTATGCCCCGGCTTCGCACGGCTGTTATATATGTATTATGCACTCGATTATCGGGATACTATGAAAAATTATATATAATAGATATAGGTTATATTTTATTTAAGAGAAGTTGTTTTTAAATATTTTGTTAATGGAAGATAATAAATATATCGGTTTTATCAATAAACACTTAATATAAATGTACACAGCATCATATCTTTGGCGTACCTTACGTACCTATTTTGTACAATAATTTACATCTACCTAGCGAGTCCAGTTTTTAGGTATACAAGCTGAATTATGATACTAGAAAGCGCGCTCCCTAATAGTGTACCAAGACCTTCTAGTTTTGTATGAAAACTTGAAGAAGGTACCTATTTTTACAAGCACAATTTAGAACCTAGAACTTAAAAAAAACATGTATAAAAAACTTTTGACCGTGGTACTGCTAGGGAGCATCACACCTCACTAGGGAAGGCCTATGTACTGTATAGCAGTGGACTAAAATAGGATGATGATGATAAAATTATGTACATTTTGCGTGTTGTGTGCATTTTGAGTGTTGTGCATTATCAGTCGGGGCCAGATAACGAAATCTCGCTATAAGGTTACCTTTTTTACCTTTTAGTAAGGAACCCTAAAAAGCCGGCCAAGTACTAGACAGACATAAATATTTAAGATTTTTGGATTCTTTTCCTTGGTTGTGCTTGAGCTACCTTCATAGTGGGAACTCAACATAATGGAAATTCAACGAAATGGGCCTCAACATAATAGGAATTCAACATAATGGGTATTCAACAAAATGGGTCTCAACTTAATGGGACTCAACTTAATGGGAATTCAACTTTCAGGGAATCCAACTTAATGGGAATCCAACTTAATGATCCTGAAGGCAAGTTTTGAGGGCTTGATTTCTTTCAAGTTATTTATACACATCAGCCAGCACTGTTTTCTAAGAGAGAGAAGGTGTCAACTTGTCAAGGACCCTTTGACTCATACAAGAGGTTTATATTAATTTCTGAGGGCCGATCCCGGCGGCACTGCAATGCCGGGCCGACCCGTGACGGGAGTGGAGCGAGCCCCGAACATCCCGTCGCTTGACAAAAATCAGTTTAATATACTGGTCCCTCAGTGAGGGAACTTTCAGATATTAAGCTGAAAAGAACAGATACTACACTTTGATCTTAGCCAAAAGGCCGAGAAGCGATACCGGTGTCAATGTATGGGACGGAGGTCGTTCCGAACCGTGCGTTCTCGTCAGCGCGATCTAGAGCTCGGTCACTATAAGTAGCGACATCTAGTTATGCGCAGGCCGGATTTGTTTCCTTGACGTCACGCCAAACGTCACACGTACTGGTATCGATCCGGCACGTACCGCGTGACGTTTGATTCTTGCCAGTAATAATTGTCTTCTACTTAAACGGTTTTATAAATTTTTAATTAACTTTATCTTAAAAAAAGGATTATAGAATTAGACATTCTGCTACAAGTTCATTTTCGTTTATTAATTAATTCTACCAAATAAAATATAATTGTGTGACAGTTATTGGTGTCGATTCTGTGTTTTAGGATTCCTAACCTAAATTTTAGGATTTCTAAATTTTCTATGCTAGGTAGACCTAAAAATTATGTTATTCTCTTTAAAGGTCCTAAAAATACGTATATTTGAACGTTTTTCAAAATCGCTAAACCTCTCCGAGTTGAGTGGTTAGGATTTTGCTGCGAGCAAAATATGTTTTTTTCTAAAATGTTATTTTAAAATACTTCTTTACATGGGTCAAACAGTTCATCCATTATTTGAGAAATCGTTTAGAAATTCAAATCGATACTAGTTTAAAATCGATAAATTTTAATCATGACCTAATTAGATGCCTGCTAAAATTAGGTAGACGTTTCTAACCATAGCTAAAATTTTATGCATATAAGTTGTTTTGGATCTATCAATCTAATTTTAGAGCTCATCGTCATCCTTATTTTAAACCCGTTAGTTTAATTTTTCTAGCAACTAAAATGTTACGCAAGGAATATGGTTATAGCCATTTTACCTAAATTGAGTTGTTTTAGGTCTATCAGCTTTATTTTAGAGCTGTCCTCCTGATTTTAAACGTGTCTGTCTAATTTTCCAACCATAGAATAGCTTTAATCTCTTTGAAAATATGAAAACCTAATTTTAGCTTATTCTAAAACAACAGAATCGACACCATTATACTCAAATAGCATGAATTGCCTTTTATATTTAAGTTTCGATAAAATGAGCTTTTTAAATAATATATAAAGCTTGTCAGCTTGTCAATTGCAGCACAGTACAAATAATCGCATTTAAATATGGACTTTAATTCGTGATAAAATGTACATTGATGGCATCTTAGAGCCAACACTTGCGGTGGTATTTAGCTCTGCTTAGCTTGGGGCTAGTTGATGCTGTGAGGATTATGCGTCATCATATAATTATTAAAATAAAATTGGTTGTATTAAAAATATGTCTATATTCTTCGTTGTGTAGTCGAATTTTCAAAAGCAGACACTTTTAGAGTAAATTAGTTTAATATTACTATCTATTTGTTTACTTACCCTCCTTAGAATGGGTATTAATTTTATTGTTGTCATGTTACGACAATTTAAATCTGAAACCACTCAGACAGCGACAAAACCCTACAATTTGTGCAAGCAATCACATTTGTATCGATTAATTTCGACTCCGAGTTTTTCTTTTATTAGACGGAAAAACCGAATGTAAGTTTCCTCTGATTTATTTGGTAAGAGCCCGTATATAACAGAAACTACGTTAGTAGCTCTCAGAGTTGACTTTAAGTCCACATGGAGTGCAAACAATTGGTAGAAGGGATTTGGTGCCGATTTGAATGTTCCATCAGCATAATATTATATTTATAAAATTTTCTAGATATTTTCGATGAAAATATAAGAATTTTATTGTAAGTTCCATCATCGCACACAAAAAAATCATTATTCTGATTTCCAGGCAGCAACACATCCTCCAATTTTTGAAAAGACAGCTAAATATTTTTTACGGGCACGATAACATGCATTTTTTTTGGAGTTAAATAGTGGTATCATTTTAATATATTCATCTCCTGGTCTTGAGATTTTCAAAATTATGTTCATATATTTTCAGCACTGGAGCAAAGTTTTCACAGACATACATTTCTAATCACAGATTCATTTATGCCCGTTTCCTGAGGTTCATATTTTGGTGGTGGTTTATTTATTCGTTGGCGCTATATTGGTTCGATAACTTGTGTGTAAATGGGTTTCCATAAACTTAAGTCGCGATTTTAATTCTTGAGAATTATTGGACTCAACAGTAAGTAGACCAAAAGGCATTTGACAATCCGGGAGTTGGACTAAATGGTTATTCGACCTAACGGTAATGAGATCCATAAGGGATTCACCTAACCGGGAATTCGACGTAACGGACAGACTACACCAAACAGTAAACTGGTCCATATGTAAATGTGGTAAAAAAGATACCAACCCTTATAGCAAGACTTCGTTGTGTAATCAAATTTTGAAAAGCAGACAGTTATAATAGTAAATTAGTTTAATGCCTTCAGGACCATTAAGTTGAATTCCCATTAAGTTGGATTACCTGAAAGTTGAATTCCCATTAAGTTGGATTCTCTGAAAGTTGAATTCCCATAATGTTGGATTCCCCGAAAGTTGAATTACCATTTCGTTGGATTCCCCGTAGGTTGAATTCCCATTAAGTTGGATTCCCGTGGTAAGGTGGATTACCGTCCCAACTACAAAGAAAAAAATGTGCACCAATATTACGGCACATTGAGTATGCACAAATTTCTTCAGTATTTTGAAGAACAGTGGTTTGACATGGACCATGATTTTATAAGTTGTGCAAGTGATGTACATAGAACGAACAATGTGTGTGAGGGCTATCACCATAGAATCAATAAGCGAATTCCTAAATTACCTAACATATTACTGGTGCTCAAAAAAATTATCACTGAGGCCAGTCGCACCGAGACGGCAACATAGTTAGATCTTTTTTTTTGTTTTGAAAAGAATTGAAGAAAAAATGATATAATATTTGATGAAAAGTACTCCAAACTCCTTACAAAGTTAAATAGCCAAGATATACCGCCGATTAATTTCCTTAGAGAAATACAAATACAAAATCATTTATTTGGACAAGTACAGGTTATAATAGATTACATGTGAACGAAGAGACCACAAAAGTTAAAAACTGCGGCGTAGTCTCTTCGCCCGCCTCCTTACACAAAGTTAATATAAAAGTACATGTTAGAAAAAAAAGTGTTTGTTTACTAATTTAACTATACATAATTTTAGGTACATACAAAAAATAACATTGTAAATAAAAGAGTGTTTAAGTGCTGGTATGTTTGTGTATGTGCGCGAGAGGGTTGTTTGTTAGGCGATTGTCTAGTATATATGTGTGTGTGTGTGTTTTTGTGTGTAAGAGATAGAGTGTGTTAGGAGCTTCCGAGGACACCGGTCTCTTGAGAGTCCGGGCAACGGGGCTTCCATGTAGTGCTTGTTTAGTGTAAGTGAGTGTGTGTGAATGGAAGTTTTGAATGAGGGGCTATCTTGGATTTTTTAGCAGGTTTTCGGTATCTTCATACGAGAGGGTCAGGAGCCATTGGAGGCACTTTTGTTTCATTTTATATCGAGGTAGGGGGTATAAATTCAATATTTTATTAGCTTTATTATAGAGTGAGGGGCTAGAGTAGAAATACTGTCGTCTAGTAACTTCTGCATGGTGAGGCTCTGTTTTACATACTATGTCAGAACGACGTTTTTTTTGAACGTAATTCGAGTCATAGGTAAGTTCCGAGTGTTTTCGTAGTAGAGTCGCAAGAATGTATAGTTGCCTAACTGTCAGAACCTCACATTGAGCATACAGCAAGTCAGTTGGATACCGTCGAGGTTTGGACATCATAACCTTGAGCACCGCCCTCTGGGCTCTCTCGACTCTGAGCATTTGGGTTTTTATGGCTCCGCCCCAAGAAGTATTACAATAAGAGATGATGGATTGTGCTAGGGAGAAATAGACAGTTCTGAGGCAAGCTATGTCTGCAACACCTCTCAGTTGCTTAAAAACAAAGATCAATTTTCGGACTCTTGAAACAGTGCACTGAATGTGAGGGAGCCAAGAGAGGGTGCTATCTAGGTAGACTCCGAGGTACTTAATGTTCTGTGTCAGTTCGAGAGCCTGGCAGTTGCAGGATGAGGAAGCATTACAGGATGAGGAGATACATGTATGGGCTCGAATTGAAAACGAAGGGGAAGATAATGGCTGAGATCTAGATGAAGAAGAAAATGTTATACATTTTGTTTTATTGACGTTAAGGGTTAAAAGATTAAGAGATAGCCAAATAAGCACAGTCCTTAACGATTGCTCTGCGGATGCTTGTGCCTCTTTCCATGTATGGCCATAGATGACCAGGGCGGTGTCATCTGCGTAGGTGAAGATTGAACAGTTAGGGAGTGAGAGTTTGCAAAGTTCATTAATGTAGATCAGGAAAAGTTGCGGGCCCAGTACACTTCCCTGGGGAACACCGAAAGTGACTGTTACCTCTTCACTAAGCGTATCATTTATCTTCACCAATTGTCGACGGTCTGTAAGATAGCTTTCGAATAGCTCATTGACACTGCCCCTTATCCCAATGTGTTCAAGTTTGTTAAGAAGTAACGGGACTGAGACGGTATCAAAAGCTTTCGAAAGGTCCAGAAAGACACCGATAGTTTTGAGACCTTTGTTAACGTTTTTGGCAATCGAGGTAGTAAGGTGTGATACAGCATCTTCAGTGGATATGTTGCGTCTGAATCCATATTGATTTGCGGCTAGGATGTTTTTACTGGTAAGAAAGTTTGAGAGCCTACGATTAATAACTTTTTCAAAGATCTTTGAAAATACACTCAGTACTGATATTGGTCGATAGTTATTTACATCGTGGCTGTCACCACTTTTGTAGATTGGGTGGACTATGGCCTTTTTGAACGCAGACGGGAAGGTACCGGTAGAGAGACAGAGGTTGAAAATGTAGATTAGTATAGGAGCAAGGGTAGATCTGGCGCCTTTTACAACGGAGGTTGGGATACCATCCCATCCAACAGCAGATTTGTCTTTTAGGCTGCTTATAATACATTCTACTTCTTGAATGTCAGTAGGATAGAAAACCATAGAGTCACTAGGTGCGGTATTAGGATTAAGGCATTGAAGAGTCATCGGATTCATCGGTCGAGTTATATTTGTCGCCAGATTTTTTCCTACGCTAGCAAAGAAGTTATTGACTCTATTTACTGATTGCTTAGGGTTGTCATCCAGCTTTAGTAAGTCTCCGGACGTAGAAGTTTTACGGTTTAGATTAGCTATTTTTCTTATGACATCCCAAGTAGCCTTTGGGTTTTTCTTAGCCTTCTGGAGCTCATTACGTTCATACTCATTCTTTATTGATTTTAACAAATTGTTACAGAAGTTACGATAGCGCATGAAAGAGGTTTTAGCAATATGGTTGTTTTTGTTTTTCATGTGTTTTTTGTATAGTTTGTCTCTATGTCGTATACACCTCAAGAGTCCAGGCGTAATCCAGGGTTTTATGGTGTAGAGTTTACTAGAAATTGTTGCTTTAGTGTGTGTACGCATAATTGTCACTAGTATTGTTATAAGAGAATCGGTGGCTATATTTGGGTCAGGACAAACTAGAACAGGAGAAAAATCGTAATTATGTATTGTTTTTAAAATTTCAGGTATATTTAACTTAGACTTGGTCAATTTTTTAGTTTTAGTTAGGTTGGTGTGTAAGCAAAATAGTATAGGGGCATGATCTGTTATCACAGAGTCTAGAATGAGCGAAGTGGCATGGAAAGGTGATTTTACAATTACGTGATCTAGGCATCTATCTAAGCGAGTCGGCAAAATGTAAGCAGGGTACATAGCATGCGATGCTATTAGATTTAGGTATTCGTCGGAATTAGGATCACTGAAGTTTGTAGCTATGTTAATATTTATATCACCGACGATTAAGGTAGTGTGAAAACTCTTTAGATCATTAAGGATAATATCCAGGCAATTAAGGAAACCGTCTATATTTTTTTGTGATGGGGAACGATATAGAGCGACAATACAAATATTATTATCGAGTTTTAATAAAAGGCAGTTTGCGTCTACAAATGATTGCGTTTCGACATTACATGATTGCTTCTCCCGGATGTAGGCAACTACGCCTTCATTTTGTGTCTTAAAATCAGAGGAAAAGGAGCGGAATCCAGGGAGATTAGGCAGATTAGGACACTTACTAAGCCAGCATTCGCTTAAAATCACCACATCTAACTGTGATTTTATTCTATGTAACAGGATTAGAAGGCCGTTAAAATTACAGTTTAAGCTTCTTATGTTAAGATGCAATATTTTAAGATTACCCGCCTCGAGGTATTTAGAGGACTCTTCAGGAGAACAGTTAAAGCTGTTTGACAAGTTGTAGCTTTTTTCAATATTATCAGCTAAATTGACTAGATCATCCATTGTTAGGTTGAAAAAAGTACAGAGGGGACAACATCAATGCGGCGTTTGGAAAATTGATTCTTTGACATGAGCCAATAAAATTAACGAATACTGTTTTTATAATCGTATGTTGATGAAAACCAGCGACAAGATAGCTACTCCAAAGAAGGGAGTGTGAGTGAATGAGTGTGTGTGTGATTTTGTTACAATTGTTTACATACCTATTTAATTTAGCAGAAAATATACAGAAAATTACTAAAATATACCAAAAATAAATAATTACAATAACGAGCAAAATAAATATAGAATCTAGTCATTTAATATCGGACGAAGCGAGGTCTGCCTCGCTATTAACCCTAATCGCGGGGCTTCCCTCTCGCTTGCGCAGGAAAATTTTCCCATTTGATACCCAGCAGTATTTATAGTCATTGGCTTTAGCATATTCTCTGGCTAAGTAGAATAGCTTTTTTAATTTTGGGGTTAGATTTTCGGATAAGAAGATGGGCTTGACCGGTCCCGAAATCCTCAACTTTTCAGTTGTGAGTCGGCTATTAACTTTAATGTCTTTTCTGTACTTGGAGATGAAGTTTTCTTTCAAAAGTACACTAGTGAAATCAACTATCAGTGTTTTTGAGGCCGGGTCTCTAGTGTTATTTATTCTATAGATGTCTTTGATTTCGGAGGTAGAAATAGGCACGTTAAGCGCTCTACCGATCTTGATAACACTGTCTAGTAGCGATGATTTTGGTTCCGGTTGCGACAAAGGCAAGTTACGAATCTCAAGGCAAGTAGATCTGGCGTGACGCTCGAAGCTATCTACCTTTAGCTCAAGGGCAGCAATGTGCTGTAGGTTCGACTTTTTTTCCTCCTCAAGTGTTTTTACGTTGGATTGCAGTGACTCGTTTTTGACAGTTAAAAGATCCACTGCGGTCCGAAATTCATCAACCATTGCAATCAGCTTTTCATATTTAGTGTTTTGTTCTGATTGGAAGTTCGACATCAAATTTCTCATCTCATTCATAAAAGAGGCCAAAGTCCCGTCGTCATACCCCGCTAATTTGCGCTTTATGCTGTAACGCTGTTGGAGAAATGAAGGTGAAATGCCTCTGGGTGTTCCGAATTCAGGCGTTATCTCTGAGCAAGCGAGATTGGGCTCTGACGAGCATTGCTGAAGCGGTGCCTGCTCGATTTGGGAGGCGTCTGATGTAGAGATCTCATCCATATAATCTGTAGAGATTTTCTTAGGGGGTGTTCGAATAGGCGGCATTTTGCGTATAAAAGTGTAGCTCTGATAATGGCTTCAAAGCCGTGGGTAAATTCAGGTACTGACGCGTTATGCTTAGAGTAGAAAATACAGAGCGCGCTTAGCAAGCAACGCAAGTACTAGGCGCTCATATACGTAAGGAGGTGATCGGGCTCTGTGAAATAATATACTTAAGATTAAAACTTGGTTTCTAGAGTTCCTTGCGTTCCGTTATAGGCCGGTTTTTAATATGAGTCTAAGAACATTGATAATTTTTTGTTGAATTCTAGAACTAGATGAAATTACTTTTTATTTGTATTATATTTCTAACTATGCCCCGGCTTCGCACGGCTGTTATATATGTATTATGCACTCGATTATCGGGATACTATGAAAAATTATATATAATAGATATAGGTTATATTTTATTTAAGAGAAGTTGTTTTTAAATATTTTGTTAATGGAAGATAATAAATATATCGGTTTTATCAATAAACACTTAATATAAATGTACACAGCATCATATCTTTGGCGTACCTTACGTACCTATTTTGTACAATAATTTACATCTACCTAGCGAGTCCAGTTTTTAGGTATACAAGCTGAATTATGATACTAGAAAGCGCGCTCCCTAATAGTGTACCAAGACCTTCTAGTTTTGTATGAAAACTTGAAGAAGGTACCTATTTTTACAAGCACAATTTAGAACCTAGAACTTAAAAAAAACATGTATAAAAAACTTTTGACCGTGGTACTGCTAGGGAGCATCACACCTCACTAGGGAAGGCCTATGTACTGTATAGCAGTGGACTAAAATAGGATGATGATGATAAAATTATGTACATTTTGCGTGTTGTGTGCATTTTGAGTGTTGTGCATTATCAGTCGGGGCCAGATAACGAAATCTCGCTATAAGGTTACCTTTTTTACCTTTTAGTAAGGAACCCTAAAAAGCCGGCCAAGTACTAGACAGACATAAATATTTAAGATTTTTGGATTCTTTTCCTTGGTTGTGCTTGAGCTACCTTCATAGTGGGAACTCAACATAATGGAAATTCAACGAAATGGGCCTCAACATAATAGGAATTCAACATAATGGGTATTCAACAAAATGGGTCTCAACTTAATGGGACTCAACTTAATGGGAATTCAACTTTCAGGGAATCCAACTTAATAAGAACTTAATCCCAAAATGTCTGATATCGGTAGGACTTGATCTCACAATGACTGATTAATACTATCCTATCTGTTTACTTACCCTAAGATTGGGTATTAATTTTATTGCTGTCATTAAACTCCTATTTAAATCTGAAACCACTCAGACAGCGACAACACCCCACGCTCCCCCGTGAAGGGAAGTGAACGATCATCGATGGCTGGAGATAAACTACCTCCGCCTATCTCACGCTCAGGGCGCCGCGCCACATCTCATCAACGTGGTTTGAGCTGGTCTCACATATTGTGGAAACCTGAGGAAGAGCTTACTATAGAAATGATCCTATGAAGTAAGGTCTTGACGTTCGAAACTCACCTCGGTCGAGTCATTCCGAACCGTGCGTTCTCGTCAGCGCGATCTAGAGCTCGGTCACTATAAGTAGCGACATCTAGTTATGCGTAGACCGGATTTGTTTCGGTGACGTCGCGCTAAACGTCACACAGTAAGTTCATCATCGATCCGGCACATACCGCGTGACGATTGATTCTTGGCAGTATCACTTTATAGTCTTTCTTAAAAGATTTTAAACGGTTTTATTTATTTTTAACTTCATGTCAAAAATGTAGGATTAGGATTAGACAAGGTCATTTTTGCTTAATAAATCAATAGGGTATATGCATGTGACTTAAAAAAAGCTAATATTATTTTTACGTATTCTCTATTGATATAGAAATATATCTGTAAGTATATTTATTTTTGTATTATGTATATTTAGTCATTGAAAAGTAGATATTTTAAGTCTCAACAGCAAAATGTCTAAACGCAACGCTATTGGCACGTGAAGCGTGACGTCATACTTGAACATTTTTGTATGGGCATGAAGTTTTGACTTTGAGTTTACATAATGGAAATCGATGATCCGTGACGTCATAAAATGCAAGGGCTATCATGTCAGCGTTTTTATCACCCGAAACTGAGTGTAGTTTCACTTTTAGTTTTTACCTCAATAATTAAATTTTTTTTTGGGTGTTATATTTTTTTTTCGTTTATGTATTAACCTGAATAATCGATTTAAAAAAGAAAAAACATCCATGCATATACCCTATTCTACTGAATGAAACAGAAATAGTTTTTTTTTATTTGTGTGACATTATTCACATTATATTCATAATAATATCATTTCACCTTGCCTTTCTTATTTATGTTTCGATAAAAGTGAGCTGTAAGTTATGGTATGTATACTTAAAGCTTGACTTGTACCTGAAAAGCACTTACTTACAGCACAGTACAAAAAATTGCATTTCAGTATGGACTTTAACGGGTAACATGTAGATACATGTAGATACATGAATTTTATATGATAATTTCAGTGATGATACTTACTCTACCTCTGAGTTGACAAGGCGCCACACAGATGGGCTTGTCAAAATTTACGCTTGACTGGCAAGGCGCCACGGATGGGCTTTTGGTACCAAGGCTCAAAATCGGTCAAAAAGTTTGTATAATCTGCGTGTCTACCATCATTTTACACAATCTATACTCGCTAGCGACTGTAGTTAAAAATATGTATCGAAAGTTCTAAAGCGCCTCTAGCGGATAGTTATTAAGCGGATAGAATGGCTGCTAGAAAAGTCGTTCTACTCGATTAACGAGTTCTACGATCTGCCAATTTGTTAACAATATAAGATGGCATAATAATTTGTAAAATAACTGATTTTTAAGCTATTGCATAGCTTCTATCGCGGGCCTTGAGCGCGGGAACCGAATCCAGAAATTCCGTAACGAAAAAACCTTGACGTTTGTCTCTTTAGTTCAGCAACTCGCCTCTAGATGGCATTGCAATAGCTTTACCGCGGCAGTCCCCGAGTGCCACACGTCTTTTTAATTTAACTTTTTGTTTTTATATTATGAATTTATAATTATGATTTTTAAGTACCATTATTTAATAAAATAATAGTTACTATTGTACCTTAGTACCTAAGTACACGACATGTAACTTGGTGTAACCAATAAATATATTGTATTGTATTGTATTGTTGGGTACTAAAATGCGCAGTATAAGTCGCGTAGATAACTATCTGTCTATTTACGTAACTACTGTAATAACGTCGGCGACAACTCATGGTAGGCAGGCACAACGTACACGCACCGGATGGCAAGTGTATCGATTGCATAGAGAAAATAAATGTTGCCAGTCTACAATAATAACCCATAGAGGCACAGAGGAACTTTAGTGAACCAATCAAAATTCAAAACTGCGTGCCTGAACGTGTGAGAATTTGTAAAATATGTTTCAAAAACGTTTTGGATGAAAAAAATATGGTAACGTGTTCTCTTAGCGATGGTTTAGGTTCATGCGATAGTAGTTCTTAGTTCTCTAACATATTAAGAATATGCATCAACTACATTTTTAATAAAAGGAGTAAAATTTTTATTTATGTTTTTTTTTGAATACATACAATTTAAAATGGTTTTTCTATTTCTTAAGTTAAATAAAGTATACAATACAGAGTGCCACGGAAAGGGTGCACTTAGACAAAAGGGGTGATTCTGGCTCCGGGGAGACTTGCATATCAAATATTATTATCTAAAATAATAAAGTTTTTTTTTTCCAAATAAAGTTTTCGAAATTCAAAATAATACGAATGTTGACCTCTTCGATGTCATCATCACGCCCCGCCGCCGCCCTTTTGACTAAGTCAACCCTTTCCGTGGTACCCTGTATTAAATTCAAAGCCTAGGAAAAAAACCTAAACGAAATAGCAATAACAAAAAATTGGACGTTATTTATTATTGGACATTTTAATTTACTTTTTTACTATGTGGACATTATTAAGCTATTGCATAGGGCCTTGAGCGCGGGGACCGAATCCAGAAATTCCGTAACGAAAAAACCTCACGCTCCCCACTCCGCCGGGCAAGGAGGTGTGGCTTGAAGGCCGTGCATCGTCTAACGTCGTTTCAGTTCGGCAGTCTTCGACACGGCGTTGTGTGCATGCGATTAGACGTATTGTACGACTCTACGAAACTCGCACGAATCGAGACGAGCTGCTCCAAAATCGGACGAATACATAAGCAGCTGTTTATGAGAAAGTATATAGGTGTATACTGTATAGGGTCACCACGCTCAAAAGTGTAACTTGAATTAATATCAAAGAAAAAGCAATACTGCATGAATAAAATTATAATTGCATAAGTTGATACAAAATGCTATGCAATAGCTTTACCGCGGCAGTCCCCGAGTGCCACACGTCTTTTTTTATAATTAGACATTTTACTGTTGGACATTTTGATAATTAGTAATTTTACATTATTCGTGCAAAAATCCTACCTACAGGAACAGTAACTGCTTTAAAAAAATTTAGGACGTTATTGAACGCTTGTTTACAACGTTTAGACAATAAAGTCTCGCTATAAGGGTTCTTTTTTAACCTTTCATGTATGGAACCCTAATAAGCCGGCCAAGTGCTACACAGACATAAATATTTAAGATTTTATGATTTTTTTCCTTGGTTGTGCTATAAGCTACTTATAATAGAGTGGGACATAATGGGAATCAACCTTATGAGAATTCAAACTTAATGGGAATCCAACTTATAGGTCCTGAAGGGTTAAAATTCTAAGGTTCTCATGGTGAATTCGACTCCTACCAATTCAAGTTTTGGGGGCTTGATTCCTTTTGAAGTTATACATACACATCAGCACAGGGACCTAATTCCACTATTTTTTAAACAAAATGCCATAATGGCGCCATACGATTGAGATAAGGATTTAGTCGTAAATTTATTTGGTATTCTCTTACCATAAGATTACAATCTCTATGACTTATAATAGCGTGTCAATAATGTGGTGCGTTCTCACCCTGAGGGCCCAAAACTTGAATTTAGGAGTCGAATTCACCATGAGAACCTGAGAATTTTAACCCTTCTGGACCTATAAGTTGGATTCCCATTAAGTTTGAATTCCCATTAAGTTTGAATTCTCATAAGGTTGATTCCCAATGTGTTGAATACCTATTATGTTGAGGACCATAACGTTGAATTCCAATTATGTCCCACACTATTATAAGTAGCTTATAGCACAACCAAGGAAAAAAATCATAAAATCTTAAATATTTATGTCTGTGTAGCACTTGGCCGGCCTTTTAGGGTTCCATACATGAAAGGTAAAAAAATAACCCTTATATCGAGACTTTATTGTCTAAACGTTGTAAAAAAGCGTTCAATAGCGTCCCAAATTAATATTACCGATGGAAAATTATCCATCATGAATTTTTATACTCAGGTAGTCGGATGTGCACAACTAGGGAGTAGGAACAATTGATTGGATTTGCAAGATTGCACATCAACACATTCCATGACTATTCGAGAGTGAAGTCACGATTCGAATCCGCGAGAGTCGAACAAATAAGACTGCAGCGTTGTTCTATTTGAGAGATCCAGCCCAATGCAATGAAAATTTTGAATCGTTGTTTAACGTTATAGACAAGAAATCAACCTGTTAAATTCAGGCGGGGTATAGGGCCAGAACTTGTCACTTATTTCTCAGGTCATCACGGACGTATATTTAATATTGCCGTAGTTAGCTCGTTTAATGTCATCTTTACATATTCTTGAGCAACCGCTATCCAATCTACATTATCGATTGCCCCGAAAAATCTGTAAGTATGGCGCGCTCGGCTTAGTGGTCGCTTAGATCCACAGGCAAGGGTGTCGCATGAATTATTCTGGACTGAATAATATTAATTTTAATGTTTTAACTATGTAAGTTTTATTAATGTATTGTGTAAATTCGAACTTAACTTTGCAGTGCCCTTCCAGAGTGCATGTACCCAATTACAACTAACAATTCACTTAGACATAAGAATGAATTTTACATTTAAGCAAAATAAATTAAATGAAATAAATTTTTTGGTATTATTTTACGGAATGATGCATAAAGGTCAATTTTATTTGATGTCGAGCTTTTATACGTAGTACTTCGTCGGCTTTGTAAGGAATATTAAAAAGTATCAATGTGACTTTTTCTGTTGTTGTTTCAGGTCTGAAAAACCAAGCCTGAATATACTTTACTCTCTAATCAGCCGTAAATACTTTCGTCTCTCGTAGCTTGCAGGTAATTCGATGCTGTCCCGTTTGTAAATTACCGGATCCGACTATACAACATCCACGGGCTGAGGGGTTGATTCTTACACCGCGAGTGTAGTGTCGAGGCAATTGCGTAGCAAAGGCGTTATAGCAAACACCAAATAGTAACAAAATAGCTTGATAATTGGGCCAGATATGGATGTCACTGAAGTGCCACAAAATAATTCAAAAAGGCAATATATATTTGCTACGTCGCTCGTAGACCCCGACCCTAGTTGTGCAACGCGTGGTACAAAAGACTTCAACGTGCACGTCTTGCTACATCGTACGTAGTTTTCTATGGCAGGTAGGAGCTATCTTCATCTTAATCCCCGCTAATAGAAGGGATAATTCGCACGAGTTCGCCTAGTTCGCACGAGCGTAAAAAATCCGCCGCGATAAAACCAGGCGTTGGCGTTTTTTTAACGCTCGCGGTGTGAGTGTTCATACGAACTCTTTTAAATCACTCTTGCCTCGCCTCTCGCTTCAGAACCACGTGAAAATGGATAAGGGCAAATTACTAGCAATAGCGGTTTGTGTGGCCAGAAGGCGAAGAAGGATACAGAAGGCGTTCTGGGTGCATCCTCTGAATGAACAGAGGTTCATAAAAGGGCAGTTTATATTACTGTACGAAGACTTGAGGCAATATCCCAGTAAATTTTTGGCTTATGCCCATCCAGGCATCTCTCTTGGATATAGTAGAGTACGTTGCCATTGATTTGGCATAAAGGTAGGGCCGAGACTCCACCTCTATAATTAGCATTTCTGGATCTATAAACTACGACATCATAGGTATCGACATTAAACGCAAACGAGTAACGCGCGCCCATCCGCTAAGACAGCTCACGGCACACTGAACGCTGCGCCCGCGGTTTTTTACCGCGCGTGTGAATATTAGTAGGTAGATTCATATGGTCTATTTATTCAAACGCACAACGCCCAACGCTGGAAATAGATCACTGCGCTATAAAAATACGTCGCGTTTTAAAAACGCTGATGTGCGAACAGCTACTTGGATAAGCATTTGTTCTATTTGAGCGGTTTTTTTAGGCGCGGTAAGAATCAGCTCGTGCGAATGAGGCCTAAAACCACAAAAATTCAACTGTTTAGGCTAGATTTCAACGTGCCAAACGTTTTTTTAGGTCATAATAGTAAGTATTTTATGTTTTATTTGTCAATTAGTTTGTGAATGTTCTCAAAACAAAATCAAAAACGATATTCAGAATGAACAATCTCTACATAAAAGTAACAATAGAATGAAATGAATCGATAGCCAATGGCGTGGTTCGGCGCGGCGCGGGGCGGTCACAAAAACTTGTGACGTCACAGTACTGTGACGTCACCTAAACAAATCCAGCCTGCGTATAACTAGATGTCGCTACTAAACGTGACCGAGCTCTAGATCGCGCTGACGAGAACGCACGGTTCGGAACGACCTCCGCTCAGTTGCGTTGAGAAATCATACTTACCTGGCACAGGGGACACCGTGATCATAAAGGCGGTTCCCCCAGAGCGAGGCCTAACCATTGCACTGCGGTTGGGTTGACCTCTGCGAATATCCCTAATGTGGATATCTCGGGTGCGTTATTTTTGGTAGTGGGGACTGCGTACGCGCTGTCCCCCTTATATTCCTCATGATATTCGATTCTATAGTATTGATTTGCACGACGTATCAGCTAACTTAATTTTTCTGATAATGATAGGTGCAGCTGGTGTGGTCCAGCCAGTTCTTTCTGACAAAGGGATCCTTATAATTGAGTCAGTTTATAGTTCTTAAAACAAAATCAATGATTTTTTATTTGATACGGCGCAGTGAGACTTTAAATCCATCCATACAAACTTTCGCCTTTATAATATTATGTCCATCCATACAAACTTTCGCCTTTATAAAATTAGTGTGACTAGCTGCACCCTGCGGCTTTGCACGCGTTGTGCCTATGGAAACGTTTAAAGGTTATTTTTATCCCACGGGAACTCATTTAATAGATAAAAAGAGAGCCTTTGTTTGATTCCAGGATAAGAATTACCTGTATGCAAAATTTCAGCCCAATCCGTTGAGTAGTTTTGGCGTGAAGAGGTAACAAACATCCATCCATACAAACTTTCGCCTTTATAATATTAGTGTGATGGGACCACACGGGAAGCACTAGCTTTCAAATACAAAGAGAATCATGAAAATCCGACCACCCAGTAAAAAGTTCTGAGGTACTCTATTACCTCAATTTTTTTTACTGGGTGGTCTGATGCTTCCCGTGTGGTTCAATTTTAATTTGGTCCAGTTATGACACTGGGGTCCATGAAAATACTCCTTCAGGCCCGGAATGTTGAATTTGGCAAAATGTTGTATTCTTATAATGTTGAATATACCAAAACGTTGAGTCCTAAAATGTTGACATGGCAAAAAAGTTGAGTCCCAAAACGTTGAATTCTCATAATGTTGAAGTTACAATTCCTTTAATGTTGAATTTCCAAAATGTTGAGTCCCAAATTGTTGAATTTTCATAATGTTGTAAAGTTGAGCTCAGTGAGACGATATTTATTAATGAAGCAGAAAGCTATCATCATCATGTCTATAGAAAACAGCCTACCAACCACAGTCTGTCTGTATGCATGGTCCACGGCTCACGGATCGGAAGTCGACGTCACTGTCACACCAATGAGCTACCTATCATCGCATTACATAAGTGAAAACAAAATAATACTAAACCCAACTTAAATTTTTATTCAACTTCTTAAAAATTATCTAACTATCGTTAAATTATCTTAAAAGCCTAACGTAAGTCTTATGTACACTATCTTTTTTAAGAATTTCAGTGGAGTGATTTTCTGTTTATTCAGACGATTCAAAAGAGTTTTATATTTTATATCGAAAAGAGTATCCTGTGCTCTTCGGTTTTTTTTAAAAGGGAAAAACAATGATCTTGTTATTTTCCGATCATAATAATTGGCCTCCTTTAATAAACTTTTAAACACCAGAAATATATTAGGCGATTTCGGAAGTCTGGAGTTCAATTTTCGGTGATAGCCCTCACAGGAATTGGTGGTTCGGTGCACATCATTTGCACAGCTTATCAAATTGTGATCCATGTTATACCACTGGTTTTCAAAATATTCTAAAAACCTGTGCATATTTGGTGAATCGGGAGCTGCGTTGATAATAGCTTGCCAAGCTTGTTCCATATGAGTCGACGGAAGAAGCACACAATAAGAGCAAATTCTTACAATACTTCTTCCAGATTTATAAAGTAAGTTGTTGCTGGATCTCTTCTTTGCTAATTCATAATCTTTGGCTTTTTTCCACACCGCTTTGTTAAAGTGCTGATAGCAGCCTGATACTTTTATATCCTCGTATGTGCTTTGTATTGCGTTAATTTGAGCAATTTCGTAATCGCATTTAAAAAATAATATGCGAGCTTGGAGCTTATTTTTGATTAACTCGAATAACCTTGTATATGTTTTTTTGCGATTTATTGGGCAAGAATGCATAAATAACGGGATAAACGTTTATGCTCTTATCATCTGAATAAACATCAAGGTGTAAAATATATAATTGGTAGAAAGGCTTTGGACACGTCCTAAAAGTCCCATCACCATAGTAGGAAATACTGCCGGTAGATTTTATTATTTCAATCATTT
The DNA here is from genome assembly GCA_955876795.1 of Eupithecia tripunctaria. Lineage (NCBI taxonomy): Eukaryota > Metazoa > Arthropoda > Insecta > Lepidoptera > Geometridae > Eupithecia > Eupithecia tripunctaria. The sequence continues at coordinate 4,757,139 of OY041621.1, forward strand.
TCAAAGAACACATTACTATAATCTTTTCCTCATTTCCATCTTCTAAAATGAACATTTTCTTGGACAACCCTTTGGGAACCTTGAAATCTTCCGGCTTTTTGAACACTAGTTTATCCGATTCCAAAAATAGTTTTCTTGCCCTATACAAGGAACTTTTGACAGAGTTATACGTAGGTATATTATATGCAGGAAGGTCTGAGTTACGGTCTACAAATTCATTCAGCATACCTTCAAATATTTGTTCGATTGGATTAAGATTATAACATACTTCTTTCTTGATATCATTCAAAAGTTGCATAATTATTGTTTTATCTTCCCTTGTCACGCATTTATGAACAGATTCTCGTAGTATCTTGTTTTTATCTGCACTTAAAGTCACGGTGGCCGTACAAGAATCACGGTTTGTACACTTCCACCGCGTCGAACCATCTTTATTTGGTTTCCCATCTTTGCTTAGGGTATACTTTCCATTTATTATTAGCATATCATTGTTTTTCTGATTTTTAATAAACTCAAGATTTGAAACATTATATTTAAAATAACGTGACTTTATAATTGACATTGACTGACAATCCGGGCCTGAAGAAATAAATCGATGACAATTTCAAGTGGCCAGTATCTTAGGTATTATATTCTTAACTAAAGAGGTTTCGTGGAAATAGTACCTACTCAGGAAACTGAAACTCTAGCGTGGGTACTTTCCTCTGAGTAGGTACTGAAACATATTGAAACATTTTGCCATGTCAACATTTTAGGATTCAACGTTTGGTTATATTTAACGTTATGAGAATTCAACGTTTTGGGACTCAACTTTTTTGCCATGTCAACATTTTAGGACTCAACGTTTTGGTATATTCAACATTATAAGAATACAACATTTTGCCAAATTCAACATTCCGGGCCTGAAGGAAAATACTATATAATTGAAGTCAGTTTATAGTATTTTACAACAAAAACAATTATAATTTTTGTCGTGTTCTTTTACACGCGTTCTTGCATTTTTCAAAAAAAAAATTAGTTTTATTTAAACTAAAACTTAAAAAAAGTTGATGTTTGAAATATCTTAAACATAATATATAAGAGAGAATACACGCTAAAGAACACGAATATGTAAAGCCCATATTCTTAAAGCAAAAAAAAAAAATTTGTTCATCTTTTCTCTTTTACTTATTCTTGCATTTTTTACATTACAAAATATTCCAGAAATGTTTTCTTGCCCGTCTTCTCTCAGCATATGTAGGTAGACCTACGTGAAGTATTTTGTCAAAAAAATAAATCCTTTGAAATTTACTGACAATAATATAAGTATGTAAGAATACACGTAAAATAACACGAATATGAATGGATAGTCCATATTTTTAAAGCAAAAAAATATGATTTTTTTTATACCTCCGTCCCATACATTGACACCGGTATCGCTTCTCGGCCTTTTGGCTAAGATCAAAGTGTAGTATCTGTTCTTTTCAGCTTAATATCTGAAAGTTCCCTCACTGAGGGACCAGTATATTACTCTGATTTTTGTCAAGCGACGGGATGTTCGGGGCTCGCTCCACTCCCGTCACGGGTCGGCCCGGCATTGCAGTGCCGCCGGGATCGGCCCTCAGAAATTAATATAAACCTCTTATATGAGTCAAAGGGTCCTTGACAAGTTGACACCTTCTCTCTCTAAGAAAACAGGGGCCTGATTCCACTAACACAATCGCCTCGCTATGACACTGTAATCGCTTCATTATCGCGTAACAATCACCGCCATTGACACCTTTTGGTATTAGTAGTAACGTGTTAGTAGTAACACGATCTTTTTTTGTTTATGCCATATCTATGACTATTACGATTATGATTATATGCCCCCCCTCAGGGTGAGAACGACAACTTCCTAAAAATGACAACTTTCGAAAACGACAACTTTTTGGAATGTCAACTTTCAAAAACGACAACTTCCAAAAACGACAACTTTTTTAGAATGTCAACTTTCAAAAACGACATCTTAAATCGTCAGCTACCTAAATTGACAACCTGGTGGTAAAAAATCTTATTGGTGTTTTTAGGGTTCCGTACCTACCTCAAAAGGTAAAAAGGAACCCTTATAGGATCACTTTATTGTCCGTCTGTCCGTCTGTCAATCCTCTTTTCTCAGAAACGCGTGTAGGTATCGAATTGAAATTCACATCCAATACGTAAGTCCGTAACCTCTTGGAACCTTGACCTAAATTATCTTTCTAAGTCAACGCCATCAAAAGTTATAACGTTTTATGTAATTTTTTTGGAAATTTCCTAGGGAATCTCATGCACACAAAACCTATAGGGTACTTCCCGTTGACTTAGAATCATGAAATTTTTTATTTTCAAAAAAATTAAGAAGGAATCTAAACATTACGACTTAAAAATTCAAAGGAGTTATTTTAAAAAGTTCCAAAAGAACCGAAGAAATACTGACATTGTTTTTAATATAAAGTACAAAATTTTATTGCAGCAACTAGAAAATAACGATCTTAATAGCATACAATTTTTGAAGAAAACTATATATTTGAAGTTAAAAACAACAACGAAAAGTCAAGAACGACGACGACGTCGTCGATAGCCATCAAGCCCGTTAAATAGATACAGAAGTTCAAAGTTTTGTTTTATTAGCAGTATTTTTGATTTGTTACTTTATAGAATAGATAATAAGGCCAAGTTTTAGTTGTTTTACTTCATTAAAAGATGAGTAACAGAGCAAAGTTTATAACGTATAAATTAGAAATTTTTGACATTTCACAACCGAAATTAGTCAGCCCCTTAGTATTTTCGGAAGGTATCATTTTTGGAAGTTGTCATTTTAGGAAGATGTCATTTTCGGAATTTGTCATTTTAGGAAATTGACGAGTTTAGAATAGACGTTCTCCGAAATTGTCGTTTTCGGAAGTTGTCATTTTAGGAAGTTGTCGTTGTCACCCTGAGGGGTTTTGGGGGCTTGATTTCTTTTAAGTTATTTATACACATCAGCACTGTTTTCTAAGAGAGAGAAGGTGTCAACTTATCAAGGACCCTTTGACTCATATAAGAGGTTTATATTAATTTCTGAGGGCCGATCCCGGCGGCACTGCAATGCCGGGCCGACCCGTGACGGGAGTGGAGCGAGCCCCGAACATCCCGTCGCTTGACAAAAATCAGTTTAATATACTGGTCCCTCAGTGAGGGATAGGACTGGGCGATACAAATCATATATAGATACGAAAACTATATATCGGTACAATATCTGATATCCGATATCGGTTCGTTCGAAAACTATATATTAGGATATCGCTAGATATTTCGCGTAACTGCATATCGCCGCCGCCACCGCGCGCGCGCTGTATCGGAATCGCAGGTATTCGGAAGGAATCGGCAAAAATCGCCTCGGCGGCGTCGCTCGGTCTGTCGGCTACACTGCCTGCACTGATGCAATAGATAGATGTAGGAATACCCACGTGCGTGCGACAGAGCGCGCGCAATAGGCGCCGTGCGCTGGTTAGAGCAGTATACCAATAGGTTATGCACAATAAATATACTTTGGATCATAATGTTGTGAGTTTAGAGGTTAATTTCGGTTGACTATTATTAATGTTTGTTCCAAATATTTTTTTGCATTGAGACCCTTGACCTTGAGTTTCCTAAATAGCTAATCTATTTTACATTTTTTAGTTAGTTCAACCAAAACAATTGAAGGAGAGAGTGTTTTTGTGAATGCAATTGCATTGTTGCGTTCGCCGCGTTATAATAACATACTGCCCATTAAATTGGTGGCGAATGCATCGGTTCACATACCCATACCTCACGAAACTGCTTCGAAGGTATGGCAATATCATGGCATCATCAGTACCGTGCGAGCGAATTTTTAGTAAAACTGGACTGATTATAAACGATCGCCGTACAAGGCTCTCGACGGACAAAGTAAGGCAACTTACGTTTCTAAATGTAAATTTGGATCCGGAGCGACTACAATAGAGATATACATAAGTTGTAGAAATATCTAATTATGTTCATACATAAATCAATCTTCTGTTAAAATAGCAACAAAAAAAAGATAAAAAACAAAAAAAAACAAAAAAACATAAAAAACATAAAAACAAACAAAAAAACAAAAAAAAGATGTTATACCTACCTATGTAAATAAGAAAATTATTTGATTTATGTACATAATATTATGAATGAACTTCTAAATACGACTTCATATTTTACTACTTATCTTAAACATTATTATAAGTCTCATAAAGTTAAGTAGGTACCTACCTACCTAGGTATAGTAAGTACTAATGTTTAATAATGCAGCCAGTCCTAAGCCTGGAAAAAGTATGAAGGGAAGTTCTATGTAGGTACAATATTTGAAAACCAATATTGGATCGTTTGAAATCTACATATTACAATATCACTAGATATCGCGCATCACTGCGTATTACCGCACCGCCACCACGCGCGTATATCGTATGAAATACGCGGTACGCACGATATCGACGATATTATAATATATAGTTTTGAAATCCGATATTTTAACCCGAAATCTGATTCAGATACGATTCTTAGAAAAAGCGATACGACCCAGTCCTAGTGAGGGAACTTTCAGATATTAAGCTGAAAAGAACAGATACTACACTTTGATCTTAGCCAAAAGGCCGAGAAGCGATACCGGTGTCAATGTATGGGACGGAGGTCGTTCCGAACCGTGCGTTCTCGTCAGCGCGATCTAGAGCTCGGTCACTATAAGTAGCGACATCTAGTTATGCGCAGGCCGGATTTGTTTCCTTGACGTCACGCCAAACGTCACACGTACTGGTATCGATCCGGCACGTACCGCGTGACGTTTGATTCTTGCCAGTAATAATTGTCTTCTACTTAAACGGTTTTATAAATTTTTAATTAACATTATCTTAAAAAAAGGATTATAGAATTAGACATTCTGCTACAAGTTCATTTTCGTTTATTAATTAATTCTACCAAATAAAATATAATTGTGTGACAGTTATTGGTGTCGATTCTGTGTTTTAGGATTCCTAACCTAAATTTTAGGATTTCTAAATTTTCTATGCTAGGTAGACCTAAAAATTATGTTATTCTCTTTAAAGGTCCTAAAAATACGTATATTTGAACGTTTTTCAAAATCGCTAAACCTCTCCGAGTTGAGTGGTTAGGATTTTGCTGCGAGCAAAATATGTTTTTTTCTAAAATGTTATTTTAAAATACTTCTTTACATGGGTCAAACAGTTCATCCATTATTTGAGAAATCGTTTCGAAATTCAAATCGATACTAGTTTAAAATCGATAAATTTTAATCATGACCTAATTAGATGCCTGCTAAAATTAGGTAGACGTTTCTAACCATAGCTAAAATTTTATGCAAAGGTTAAGTTGTTTTGGATCTATCAATCTAATTTTAGAGCTCATCGTCATCCTTATTTTAAACCCGTTAGTTTAATTTTTCTAGCAACTAAAATGTTACGCAAGGAATATGGTTATAGCCATTTTACCTAAATTGAGTTGTTTTAGGTCTATTAGCTTTATTTTAGAGCTGTCATCCTGATTTTAAACGTGTCTGTCTAATTTTCCAACCATAGAATAGCTTTAATCTCTTTGAAAATCCGAAATCCTAATTTTAGCTTATTCTAAAACAACAGAATCGACACCATTATACTCAAATAGCATGAATTGCCTTTTATATTTAAGTTTCGATAAAATGAGCTTTTTAAATAATATATAAAGCTTGTCAGCTTGTCAATTGCAGCACAGTACAAATAATCGCATTTAAATATGGACTTTAATTCGTGATAAAATTTACATTGATGGCATCTTAGAGCCAACACTTGCGGTGGTATTTAGCTCTGCTTAGCTTGGGGCTAGTTAATGCTGTGAGGATTATGCGTCATCATATAATTATTAAAATAAAATTGGTTGTATTAAAAATATGTCTATATTCTTCGTTGTGTAATCGAATTTTCAAAAGCAGACACTTTTAGAGTAAATTAGTTTAATATTACTATCTATTTGTTTACTTACCCTCCCTAGAATGGGTATTAATTTTATTGTTGTCATGTTACGACAATTTAAATCTGAAACCACTCAGACAGCGACAAAACCCCACAATTTGTGCAAGCAATCACATTTGTATCGATTAATTTCGACTCCGAGTTTTTCTTTTATTAGACGGAAAAACCGAATGTAAGTTTCCTCTGATTTATTTGGTAAGAGCCCGTATATAACAGAAACTACGTTAGTAGCTCTCAGAGTTGACTTTAAGTCCACATGGAGTGCAAACAATAGGGTATAATATGATATGCATGTGATTTCAAAATGGATAAAAAAAAATATACGTATTCTCTATTGATATAGAAACATATCTACATATTTATTTTTGCATTTTGAGAAAAATTTATATTTAAAATCTCAATCGCAAAATTTCAAAACGCTACGCCGAGCGGACGTGACATCACCACTGTACACATTTCTTCTTTTTTTATTCTGCTTGCTGCACCTTGATTTGACACTATTCTGCCCAGTTGACATTTCGTATTGTCGATTATTTTCAGTTTTTTCGGAAAACCTCTTTCCTGAGATGATCACTACCGAGGTCGTCACCAAAGGTTTTATTCGAGTATGTACGTCGACGTCACATAAACATGGCGCCAATATATTTTTATCACCCGAAAATGATTGTAGTTTTGATTTGTTTTTTTACCTTGTTAATGCGAAATTCAGTGATCGTCTTATCATTCCTCGGTTAAATAATGACCTGAAGAATCGATTAAAACAATAAAAAAAATCGATGCATATACCCTATTGGTAGAAGGGATTTGGTGCCGATTTGAATGTTCCATCAGCATAATATTATATTTATAAATTTTTCTAGATATTTTCGATGAAAATATAAGAATTTTATTGTAAGTTCCATCATCACACACAAAAAAATCATCATTCTGATTTCCAGGCAGCATCACATCCTCCAATTTTTGAAAAGGCAGCTAAATATTTTTTACGGGCACGATAACATGCATTTTTTTTGGAGTTAAATAGTGGTATCATTTTAATATATTCATCTCCTTTGGTCTTGAGATTTTCAAAATTATGTTCATATATTTTCAGCACTGGAGCAAAGTTTTCACAGACATACATTTCTAATCACAGATTCATTTATGCCCGTTTCCTGAGGTTCATATTTTGGTGGTGGTTTATTTATTCGTTGGCGCTATATTGGTTCGATAACTTGTGTGTAAATGGGTTTCCATAAACTTAAGTCGCGATTTTAATTCTTGAGAATTATTGGACTCAACAGTAAGTAGACCAAAAGGCATTTGACAATCCGGGAGTTGGACTAAATGGTTATTCGACCTAACGGTAATTAGATCCATAAGGGATTCACCTAACCGGGAATTAGACGTAACGGACAGACTACACCAAACAGTAAACTGGTCCTTATGTCAATGTGGTAAAAAAGATACCAACCCTTATAGCAAGACTTCGTTGTGTTATCAAATTTTGAAAAAGGGACCAATTTTAGAAACTGTCGAGTAGTGATCTAATTCCTCCGAACGACTTAATCTCACAATGACTGATTAACTATCCTATGTGTTTACTCTTTCCCTAAGATTGGGTATTAATTTTATTGCTGTCATTAAACTCCCTATTTAAATCTGAAACCACTCAGACAGCGACAACACCCCACGCTCCCCGTGAAGGGAAGTGAACGATCATCGATGGCTGATAAGTACCTACCTACCTATTTCGACGATTCTTTGTTGGTTAGATTGAAGGTCAGACAGAAAGTTTTTAAATCTACCTTCCATGAACTGTAAATGTGCTTGTGGAACTCTAAGATAAACTACCTCCGCCTATCTCACGCTCAGGGCGCCGCGCCACATCTCATCAACGTGGTTTGAGCTGGTCTCACATATTGTGGAAACCTGAGGAAGAGCTTACTATAGAAATGATCCTATGAAGTAAGGTCTTGACGTTCGAAACTCACCTCGGTCGAGTCATTCCGAACCGTGCGTTCTCGTCAGCGCGATCTAGAGCTCGGTCACTATAAGTAGCGACATCTAGTTATGCGCAGACCGGATTTGTTTCGGTGACGTCGCGCTAAACGTCACACAGTGAGTTCATCATCGATCCGGCACGTACCGCGTGACGATTGATTCTATCACTTTATAGTCTTTCTTTTAAGTTTTTAAACGGTTTTATTTATTTTTAACTTCATCTCAAAAATGTAGGATTAGGATTAGACAAGGTCATTTTTGGTGTTTGCTATAACGCCTTTGCTACGCAATTGCCTCGACACTACACTCGCGGTGTAAGAATCAACCCCTCAGCCCGTGGATGTTGTATAGTCGGCTCAGGTAATCTACGAACGGGACGGCATCGAATGACCTGCAAGACGAAAGTATATACGGCTGACTAGAGAGTAAAGTACCATTTATTCAGGCTTGGTTTTTCAGACCTGAAACAACAACAGAAAAAGTCACATTGATACTTTTTAATATTCCTTACAAAGCCGACGAAGTACTACGTATAAAAGCGCGACATCAAATAAAATTGACCTTTATGCATCATTCCGTAAAATAATACCAAAAAATTTATTTCATTTCATTTATTTTGCTTAAATGTAAAATTCATTCTTAAGTCTAAGTGAATTGTTAGTTGTAATTGGGTACATGCACTCTGGAAGGGCACTGCAAAGTTAAGTTCGAATTTACACAATACATTTATAAAACTTACATAGTTAAAACATTAAAATGAATATTATTCAGTCCAGAATAATTCATGCGACACCCTTGTCTATGGATCTAAGCGACCACTAAGCCGAGCGCGCCATATTTACAGATTTTTCGGGGCAATCGATAATGTAGATTGGATAGCGGTTGCTCAAGAATATGTAAAGATGACATGAAACGAGCTAACTACGGCAATATTAAATATACGTCCGTGATGACCTGAGAAATAAGTGATAAGTTCTGGCCCTATACCCCGCCTGAATTTAACAGGTTGATTTCTTGTCTATAACGTTAAACAACGATTCAAAATTTTCATTGCATTGGGCTGGATCTCTCAAATAGAACAACGCTGCAGTCTTATTTGTTCGACTCTCGCGGATTCGAATCGTGACTTCACTCTCGAATAGTCATGAAATGTGTTGATGTGCAATCTTTCAAATCCAATCAATTGTTCCTACTCCCTAGTTGTGCACATCAGACTACCTGAGTATAAAAATTCATGATGGATAATTTTCCATCGGTAATATTAATTTGGGACGCTATTGAACGCTTTTTTACAACGTTTAGACTCGATATAAGGGTTATTTTTTTACCTTTCATGTATGGAACCCTAAAAGGCCGGCCAAGTGCTACACAGGCATAAATATTTAAGATTTTATGAATTTCTTCCTTGGTTGTGCTATAAGCTACTTATAATAGTGTGGGACATAATTGGAATTCAACGTTATGGGCCTCAACAAAATAGGTATTCAACATATTGGGAATTAACCTTATGAGAATTCAAACATAATGGGAATCCAACTTATAGGTCCTGAAGGGTTAAAATTCTCAGGTTCTCATGGTGAATTCGACTCCTACCAATTCAAGTTTTGAGGGCTTGATTTCTTTCAAGTTATTTATACACATCAGCCAGCACTGTTTTCTAAGAGAGAGAAGGTGTCAACATGTCAAGGACCCTTCGACTCATATAAGAGGTTTATATTAATTTCTGAGGGCCGATCCCGGCGGCACTGCAATGCCGGGCCGACCCGTGACGGGAGTGGAGCGAGCCCCGAACATCCCGTCGCTTGACAAAAATCAGTTTAATATACTGGTCCCTCGGTGAGGGAACTTTCAGATATTAAGCTGAAAAGAACAGATACTACACTTTGATCTTAGCCAAAAGGCCGAGAAGCGATACCGGTGTCAATGTATGGGACGGAGGTCGTTCCGAACCGTGCGTTCTCGTCAGCGCGATCTAGAGCTCGGTCACTATAAGTAGCGACATCTAGTTATGCGCAGGCCGGATTTGTTTCCTTGACGTCACGCCAAACGTCACACGTACTTACTGGTACAGTATCGTACAGTATTATCTTGTCTGTGGTAAGGTCATCGATCCGGCACGTACCGCGTGACGTTTTTTTCTTGTTCTTTTGAATGATGTTTGTTCGCTACCATCACTTTGGATTCGAAAAGGATAGAAGTGCTACGTGAAAAGGTACACTCGTGCCATCCAATGAAATTGACATGGCTATAGTGTAAATACATTGTCTTAAGGCCGCCGGCAATAAACTAGAAGGAATCCCTGAAATAACACTAAGCGGCATGAGTATGTAAAAAGTAACTTCATTCAAATATTTTGGACGTTTTATTGCTGACGACCTTAAGGACAATGCAGACATTGAAAGAGAGCGTAGGGCTCTAGCGGTAAGAGGTAATAATGTAATAATGTAATAATAATAATAATAATAATTATTATTATTATTATCATCATCATCATCATCATCTTCATCGTCATCTATTCATATATTGTTAATAATAATAATAATAATATTAATAATAATAATAATAAAATTTTAACAAATTCATCAGTGGCGTAATTAGAGTCAGTAGAATTGATGATTGATATGGCCTCTTTTATAATCTACTAGCTGCGCCCCGCGGCTTCGCACGCGTTGTTCCTATGGAAACATTAAAAGGTGATTTTCATCCCACGGGAACAGATTTATGGGCTAAAAAGTAGCCTATGTTTTATTCCAAGATTATAATTACCTGTATGCAAAATTTCAGCCAGATCCGTCCAGTAGTTTTGGCGTGAAGAAGTAACAAACATCCATCCATACATCCATACAAACTTTCGCCTTTATAATATTATTATATATTATATAGTGTGATTTTTGCAATTGTTTGCAACACAGATACTGTGACCTGGTTCTGCAAGACTATGACAATAGGGTTGTGGTTGTGATCCGTTATATTACTTTCAACAATCAGTGTTACAGACTTTTTCCTAGACTTCAGGAATATGTGATCCAGACAACTTGTTTCTCTGGTAGGGAGCGTATAAGAGTAATTGGACTAAAAATTAAATAGGCAAAAGGAGCAATAGACTAAAAGGGAAGTCGACTAAATTGGTAACTGGACCGGACAGACTAGACCAGACAGTATACTGGTCCTAATGAACCTAATGGTTATACTTATAAAATGTAATAACTTCTTGTTATATTTCCTAACCGCGGATAGTCTTTGTGGCATGGTATTATGCACATTTTGCGTAGGTATACGTCAAAATGCGTATTCCTCCTTCCTTTCTTCTTTTAATGGCGTCTACGTCTGGGTTGACGTAATTTCGCGTTTTTGTAATTTTCTTATATCTTTTTGATAAACATTTTATCGAAGAATTCACTTCGTTTATAATTCACTTACCGAACAACGTTGCTTATATTTTAATTTTACTCTAATATTACGGACATTGGCGAAATTATGTCAACCCAGACGTAGGCGCCATTAAAAGAAGGAAGAACTTCAATGGGTAGGGTAGAAGTCTCAAGGGGGGTTAGGTCCGGACCAAAACCAATATAAAGTAAGTACTAGATTGCATTGACTATGAAAGCAAAACTTTTAGTTTAATAAGATCTTTGTATTGTAGCTAAATGTCTAAATTGTGCAAACGCCTTAATAGCAGAATGCCTGGATTTGTTATTGGACTTGGATTCGTAACGTTTTGTCTGTATAACGTCAATTTGTATAACAAGGCGCTTATCAGGGGGAGGCCTGCGTCCAGCAGTGGAGTGTAAATCAATATAGGCTGTTGAGGATGTAGGTTCCAAACCTGGTAGCAAAATTCTCAGAATTTATTAAAATAATAATAAAGGCAATGTTGTTCGGTTACAAAAATAAAGGAAGAGAATACTTCGATAAAACGTTAATCAAAAAGATACAAGAATAATACAAAATTATAGGCAACGTTGTTCGGTTGGGTTGGATTTGAAATCCCTTGATTATCTTTGGAATATAGATTAGGTGAGGTTCTAGAGTTCGAACGTTTTTTGGTACGTATGAATAAATAGTGTTTTTTTTAAATATGCATGTACCATCGATCAAAAATTTCGCCGGAGGCCGCGAAATTTTTGATCGATGGCATGTACCTATATTATGTTCTTGAATTATAACCATAGAATAAGATTATTCTATATTTTTGTAATGTCCCTCCCTACCGTTAAATCTTATGACATAAATTTTAGTAAGGAAAATAAAACAAAATATATATTTGCAATGTTTAATGTTCATAAAAGTGAAATCACATTCGGTTGCAATAGAATGACAAAGATCGAAAGCGACAATATTGTACGTGAGATTCTAAATAGTTACAACATTATTATTAATACAATAAATAATATTCGCAATAACGAATCTACTAAATACACAATAAAAATTATACTTACAGAAAAATAAGTGATTTGAATCTCAAAACGACTAGATAGGTATTCTTAATTGACTCACAACACTGAATCTACGTGACTATAAACAAATATTTAAACATTCATCGTTGTGACATTTATTTTATTTGTCCTACTTAACCTATTTGATCAAGATTTGTCTTATGTTCTAGAAATTTAGTGCCCTAGTTTAAATAAAAATGTCCTTATAAAAGAAAGATTTATGCGAAACACCTAAAATTAGGAAATTACACACTAGATTATACTTATATAAGTAGTATATAAACTTTTTACCAATTGAGTATTTTCAATGAGTATAATATATATTAAATCTTTTTCTACTACGTTTTTTTTCTCACTTTATAAACACTTTGATAATATATGATTATAAATTTTTAATTTACTATTGTCATTATGAAAAGCTCTAGTCAATAGTAAACTTTGGAATAATTCTTGGGATATCAAGAATCGTTGAGATCTAGAAAGTTGCTACAATAGAATTGTTAACCATAATACTTTGTACAAAAACATTTTGCTTCAAGACTAGATTTTGTACGTTGTAATATTGTTAACTTACTCGTAAGTAATTAATAGATTCTTCAAAATACTGTTCCTTTAATATATATTTTAATATTGAGGTATATTGAGAAAGATGGTCCATTTAACATTTAACGTAATTTGAGGGTTTCTGCAACTCGTCTTCTGTCTTGCGCATACAAATTGGTATAAAATAAGAAAACCATTCGAAAGTACTTATTCACTTGATGACTACGTTCACGTACATACGTTTAGTTTTTGAAACTAATTAATAAAATTAGATTTAACAAGTTTATAGGAATTTTGTAGCATCCCAACGGGGTACATGTTAGATTCATATAATACCTAAGATCAACTCGTATGTAATGTAACAACATGCAATCAAATGAATAAATGAATGATTAAGTATACTATTTGGTTTATAAAACCTTTGAAACCCAGTAAAATACTCATAAGGTCCTTTACAAACACCCCCAAATCCTGCCAAAAATGCCAATTAATCTCAATATAACTACAAATATTCAACTATAAGTACTCTTTATCCTAAAATTAAATCAACCGACAACTAGGGTTGCTAGATTTATGCCGAACATGAGGGTTGCCGAACGCGCCACAGCATTGATGATGGTTGACATTCTTCGTGTGATGATGACCGTGTGGTTGCACATTGGATGACGCTTGGTTTTTTTCTTTAATAGAATCTTTGGTGACAGATTTGTGGCTGCAGTTCTTATGAGGCGCTATTCGGGCTCGGAAACGTCCGACTTTGCCTTGTTTTGGAGGTTCCTCGACGGTTTCACAGACAGTTTCACAGACGTGGTCGATTTGGTGGTCGTCGGTGTGTGCGTCTTGGTATTCTGCGTCAGTTTCTGTAAAAAAAATATAACAAACTAGCTGAGTCCTGCGGCTACGCACGCGTTGTTTCTTTGGAAACGTCAAAAGGTGATTTTCATCCTGAAGGAACTATTTGTGGGATAAAAAGTATGTTATGATGATATGTTATGCCTGTTTTATTCCAGGATTATAATTACCTATATGCAAAATTTTAGCCAGAGCCGTCCATTAGTTTTGGCGTGAAGAGGTAACAAACATCCATCCATCCATCCATACATCCATACCATATAGGGTAAGTCCGGGATATACGCCCAATCGGGATAGACGCCTCAGTGCAATTATGTAAAATGCAAGACACGTGTACAAAATAATACCTTATAATACGGACGCGCCCCTTCCTCAAGTTAGTCTGTCACAAAAAGTAGGCGCGTGCGGTTGTGCGTAGGAGCGCTAGTGACAGTGACGAGTCCAACAGTCGTGATTTTACTTTATAGATGATTTTCGGCCCTCTATAACTTTGGAGTTAATAAGTAAGTTTTTTTGTTTTTTGGTTCTGAATAAGGAGTAATGTATATAGATTATTATTAATTTAATTTTAAATCTAAAATTAACTATTAACCACTATTTCTTTCAAAGGCATATATCCCTGTGAAAAGGGATATATGCCCCAATAAGTTTTGGGATATTTGCCCCTAAGGGCATCTATCCCTTGCCGTACTTTCGTGTACATAACTATGTTTTATGAATCAGATTGGAAATGCCCGGAAATACAAGCGTAAAGCCGGCGACCGATCGCGTGTCATTACATGGACCAAGGAACACATTGGCAGCTACGGCAGAAATGACAAATAAATCATTTTAATTTTAATTTATGTTATAATTTTTATTTTCGTCTTGTAGATTATGTTTTAATTTTGTAGATGATTGATCTCTTTAGTGTTTTAATTGTCTATGTTTATATTAAATTCGTAACGTCATTCAATGGCTAATTGTAATTAGGTTTGCAGTTTTTAATATCATTATATTTTTGTACCTAATATATTATTGGTCCCTTAGTGTTCTTTAGTGTTTTTAATCAAAATGCTTATATAAATAGCTGAAACAATATATATATTTAATAAATAATAATGTTGATTGAAACGTATGTTCAAAATAATTGTTTTCCTGCAAAGGGCATCTATCCCGTTGTAAAAAATTGGTCTTGGGCATATAACCCGCACGTGAGGCATCTATCCCGTTATGCAGTTTTATTTTTAACTCAAAATATACGAATTATTTATTGACTAGTCTACAAAAAGCATTACAAGGCGATTAAATAGAAGAACAAAGTGACTGCACATATGAAAACCGTGTGCGTATTATTTGTATTTAAGGAGATATGAGTAAGATAAAAAAGGTTGGGCATATATCCCGGATTTACCCTACAAACTTTCGCATTTATAATATTGTGATAGTGTGATGTGCAAGTTTAGATGGATGGATGTTATGTCTTCTTCAAGTTACAGGCACGAAACTATCAGATCGGGCTGAAATTTTGCATAGATAAAAATCTGGTTAAACAGACAGGCAACTTTAGATCAGTTCTCATGAGATACAAATATACTATAATCGTGGATATAGAAACAACGCTTAGTATCCACGGGCAGAAGCTGTTGTCCTATGACAATGTATCCTCAACCTCCACAGCATGTATTGGTCCACTGCTGGACGCAGGCCTCTCCTGATAAGCGCGTTGGGGGTAGTGCCTGTAATCCCCACGCTGGGCAAGCGGGTTGGGGATCGCAGTTCGGTGGTAGAATAGTTCTGCGGGAGGCGCTGCTGCCCGCCCACGATAGATATCCCTTAGTCACCTCTTACGACACCCACACGGGAAGAGTTGCAGTGGTGCAAATTCTAAGCCAGCACCATGTCCACAGCAGGACAATGTATCAAGTGAAACAATTACCAGGTTCTTCAGGATTGTGTTTGGGTACGGGAGACTCAACGCGCATGGCACCGCAGTTTATCTGGGGCGGTGCGGACTGGGCGGGGGTGATGCGAGCTATGCACTGGAAGAAGGAAAATGTTTGTAAGAAAATGAGCTTCAGGAAACTTTTATTCTATGTAGGTAATTTGTGTTCACTCATATATGTCACTACTTAAGGTTGTTCGCTTTTTAACCGACTTAAAAATAAGGAGGAGGTTCTCAATTCGACTGTATTTTTTTATTATTTTGTTTGTTACCTCAGAACTTTTGACTGTTTTTTCATGATTCTTTTTTATATGAAAGCTGGCGCTTCCCGTGTGGTCCTATTTGAAGTTTGTTCAGTTCTGGCCATGTAATCCATGAAAAAACTATAAAAATTAAAGTCGGTTTATAGTTTTTTTATACAAAATTAATTATTATATTTATATTAATAGGGTTAGAATATAAAGTAGGTAACTAATACCTGTCATATTATTTTTTCAAAATCGAATGTTTTTCTATTTGGTTATTATGTCTGTTATTTGATTTAATGTTATTGTAGAGAATTGTGTTTTTAATTCATATCGAGTGTATTATTTCCATACACACGAGGTAGGTATCACACTTTCCCCCGAGTGATACATAGTGCATTGTAAGGTGAGGTGTAATATACACCTTCGAGGATAAATTATAATCATAGTTTTAGAATCTTTGCTTAACAAGTGAGAAGTGAAATTCCATAGAGTTTCCCCCGCATTTTAATACGCCTGCAATGACGTTCTTTATATTTGTTTAGAAAAGGAGGGCAACTTTCTGAGAAGCAGGTATTTTAATTCATTCGATACGTTTCCGAAGCGAAAACGTCAGATTCGAATTTGAATTCTATTCCAACAGAATAGAACATAAGAACGCTATTTTGATTTGTCACAAGTTTCCGATATCGAATTTGACGGCCTTTCCGATGAATTTATTTATTTGTTTATATAATTGGAAAATCAACGGCTTACACTAACTTAACATAATTTACTTAATAACACCAGAGAGCCAATTCAAAATTTTCACGTATAGTGACAATAATAACTAATTACATGAGAACACAAAGTAAACACAGACAGAAGTTATGGAATAAAGAACAAACTATATACATAAAATAACGTAAACCTAATTAACCCACAACACTGATAAAGTAATCTCTGGTAAGTCGCTGTTTGGCTGAGTTTACGCTCGTGCAGAATTAAAATAACCCTGCAGGTGTCGTTTGAATAAATAAATGAGTTATGTAACTTACAGTGTCGTTGAAGGAAGGATCTGGTTGTCTGTCTTTGGGTGCTGGTGCGGTGGCGACTCTGCAAGGGGACGTCGGACTGTAACTATAAGGCGAGGCGACAGTCAGTCAAATAGCCTGGCAACTTTTTATTGAACCAAGTAAAACTAGGATACCGTAGCCAAAGATTTAAATCGTTAGATACAGATGTCTCACGCCCGACACCGAATACTGTGTCATTGTCTTTGAATGGTGCTTTAATGTTTAATGCCGACGCTTAGGTAGTTAAAAATAGTATTTTTGCCAGTAAACCTAACAGTTATTATTATCATTTATGTTGTGCAATCATATTACACAATCACAAAAGTACACAATACACTGATTCCAAGTGAGCGAGGTATCTCATTTCACTCGGCGACAACACGGCGCGGAAAGGACTTATCTAACGATTTAAATTTTTTGACTGTAGTTACGTTAGCTACGAGCAAATAAAACAACGCAATCATCCACTGATTTAACTCAGACAATAGATTAGATATATAAGCACAATCATAACTTTCGAAAATAGAGGGTAGAAAGCGATATACTAACTCGCTTCGCCTCAGAAAAATACATAGGTACAGAACCTGGCGATAAATATAACACATCGACCAAAGGTGCTGTGGTGGGTTAGGTTCGTAAGGAGTAGATTGCATATAGACTAACCCCCTTATTCATAATAGTCTGTTAACATAAAACAGCTGCTAAGTAGTGTTATTTCTCAGTCTGACTTAAAGAAGAAGACGGAGCGAGATTTAGCAGTGTGCTAAGTTAGCAGACTATTATGAATAAGGGGGTAGGTGTGTAAACAAAACGTCGTATCTTAGTAAGCACAATGCCTTTTTTGCAGAATGCCCCAGTGAGTAGAAAGTCTTAATTATACGATCGACAACTAAGGCATAACGACGAACTTCAAAATGATTAATATACACTCGAGAGCAATGAATCCGGGTCACTTAAAGAATCCTAAAAATCGTAAATTGGAGTATTGAAGATTGGTCAAAAGTTATGTTCTCCGACGAATCAAAATTTATGCTCTACAAGCACGATGGAAGACACAGAGTGTATCGAAGACCAGGGGAAAGATTCAAGCAAGCATGCATCGAAGAAAAAGTACCGGCCTACGGTGGTGGGTCTGTACTTGTGTGGGCCGGAATTTCTTCTGAAAGTCGCACAGAGCTGGTGATCATAGAAAACGGCTCTTTAACTAGCGTAAGATATGTGGAAGAAATCCTCAATGATCACGTTGGTCCATTTATGGTCAATTTAGGTGAGGATGCTATATTTATGCATGACAATGCCCGACCTCATACAGGTAGGATTGTGAATGACTACCTTCAAGAGATGAACATTACTCGTATGGAGTGGCCAGCGCGCAGCCCGGATATCAACCCGATCGAGCATGCTTGGGACGAGCTAGGCAGATGCGTAAAACAACGAAACCCTCCCCCAATCACGCTTCGTGAGCTCAAAATTGCTCTCACAGAGGAATGGGAGAATATTCCCCAAAATCGTATAACGAACTTGGTGTACAGCATGCCAAACCGCGTAAACGCAGTAATGGAAGCACGAGGAGGCAATACGAAGTATTAAAATTCAAGAAAATCGTAATAAAGTTCAAAAATTTCATGTTTCCTATTTTTGTTTTAAGGAGAGATCAGCAGTTTTTTTCTTTATGTAATTTTGTGTTAATAAAATGTATGGTGACTCATATTTTTTTTACTTTCATTTAAGGAGTATTACATTGTCTATTAAATACAATTTATTGCATTAACCTATCATTTTTAGTTTCCGAGATTTTTAACATTCTTTAAGTGACCCGGATTCATTGCTCTCGAGTGTAGTTTAGGTACGCCCAAATTATAAAAAGTCTTGGTTGTCGTTCGTTCTGAATACGTTGCCGTTTTGCTACTGGGAAATTTTGGTATTTGGGCGTTATACAAACAAAACGTTATAGAATCAAGTCCAATCTTAAACCCAGGCATTCTACTATTAAGACTTTTGGACTTATGCAATCTAGACCTTATGAACCTAACCCGAGGTGGAGTATTATTTCCAAAGGTCGATATTTATCGCTATATTATATTTATCGATATTTATCGATATTATCGATATTTATCGCCGGGTATGTGCAAGCAAACGTTCTGCACAGTTTTTGGGGGCGAACGGCGAACCTAATGGGTTTGGTTGTCAAACTTGGCCTAGATCTCAGTAGGTACTTTATTTACGACATTGCCGTATAAAAAAAACAAATTTTAATTTGGTATCTTGAATATAAAAAAACGATTTCGAAAAAAATACGATAAACAATCATGAAAGTACACGGTTCCTCACTTAATTTGGTCGAGTGAGATATTAGGATATCTCAGATATTAGGATATAAGGATATCTCACTCGATCAAATTATGTGGAAGCAAGGATTTCTGAATCCTGCGGTCTATTGGATTTTAGATTTTCTTTTATACCTAATACTCGTAGTCGCTACTACAAAGAACATAAGAATAAAGACAAGACTGCGGCAAATGAAAAGGTTAAAGAAGTAAGATTTAGTTGTTTACCAAAAGGAAGAGCTGAGGCTGTCGGTAAAAGGAGAGGTCCTGGGTTGGTCCATGGTTTCTGCATCCGTCCACATCCCACCCACGCTTGTAGAGTTCGATCTTGATTCTGTTGTTAAAAATGAAGTATTAGGTGGGTACTTATGTAAATTCTGTTGTTTTAGAATTGGAAATTGGATTTAGCAATGTCAAACGATACTCTAGATTCCTTAATCGATTCCCGACTATTCTACTCGTATAATCCTTATTTCAGCTAGTTTTGATGTCAAATAGAACATAACTATTCATTTTGAAAAGCTATCGTATAATTGACATTCGTAAATCCTTATTTTATCTAGAATAGAATAGAATATTATTTTATTTGTAACTTAATCAACAAAAACAAACATAGCTTATAAATTATAATATAACACAAAGCATCTATCGATTAGAGTCACAAAACGGTCTCTGTCTCAGCATGAGCTGGTTGTAAACACATTACAATCAACGCTGGTCTTCCGACAGAGCCATTTGGTGACGTCACGGAAGATAACACATATCTACTACGACACAAATGTGATCCTAAAACAGCAGAATCTACACTAATGTGTTACGAGCCTTAAAGTACCTAACGTTCGCGGCGAGCAAGATGGGTTATGCCGCGTTATATTCAGTAAGGGGAAAAACGGCATTTGAAACGAGCAACAAGATGGATTTTACCACATTGTGCACGAACGTTCGCTGTGTTTTTACATAGTGTGCGTTCGTTAACGATGCCAGTCAGTGCTCACCTATAAAGTTAAGTTACTAAGTAACGTAAAGAGCATTTGAAATATGAAACCAAACCTATAGAGAAGATATAAACGCTAACTGATAGACGTATCAATATAGAAAACAAAAGAAAACTGCCCGAAATGATTACGAGAATATTAAAAAGGCGAATTTCGAAACGGATTCTATAGTTTTTGGAACAGCCTACATTTGGCGCTCCGAAATGGACTGATGTCCATTGGCCTTTCAAATTGAACACATCATCAGTATCTACTGATGAGCTACAATAAATTATGATGGTAAAGGGAGCAATATAACTCTATTAAATGGTTCCTCGTTCGAACTTTAACGAAAAACATTGATTTATAATCATGTCTACATTGTTCTCAAGTTATTGAACTCTAAGGATTCCGGAGTGTGACTAAGGTTTTAAATGTCTTTTAAGAATTCTCGGACTAAATAGTATTTATTTCTTGTGTGTTTCAAACTTACCTCTATCCCTCTCAGTCCTATTGGGCGAGTTCGCTATACTCCGTCTAGCTACATCTTCGAAAGTGACAGGAGAATACATTCGTCTCTCTTCTACCGGTGAAGTCACCACCGGCGTCAGAGCCGGCAACGCAACAGAGTTGCGCAAAGGTTGCAGATTAGCTAAAGAGGTCGGATGGAGATTCACTATGGAGGTTGGAGCGGAGTTCACAGAGTTTGGTAGAAACTCCTTGTGGTTCATTTGAGCTGCTGAGTATTCGGCTATGCTGTCTCTCACGTCAGCTGCTCTTTCCCACTCCGGTTCAGTTCCCGGTGTGAGTTGTGCGGATATTAGCTTGGTGAGGCATATTCTGGATTCTCTACCTTCCAGCCAGTAGGTTTTCATAGCTCCTGAAACATAAGTGGATCCTTAGCATTCTGTTAAGCCTTAGGTATTTGGTAGGTATAACATACTGAATAAACTTTATAGGCATCAACATTCGACCACGAGTTTTATTTCTTTGAAAGTATTTACATATATTTAGTTAACTGTTAGTTCTGATTTCTAAGGATTCAAGACTTGCGCCATAACATCTAGGAGAATGGTTTGTAGAAGAATCTCCTAGATACTCTTTTCGGTACAAATAGTGCCTAGTAAGCACACACCACTGCAATCCCTCCAAGAGACATTAACCCTTGTTTCATCAATACTGCATAGCATCAAAAAAGCATTGTCAGAGTTCACAAAACTGACCTTTCCCTTTAACCTGTATCTCCCCACGTTCCACCGCCATGTAAGAAGGAGACAGCAGTTCCCTCGTGGTCTCTGATATGTGGATCCTCATGGCTTCAGACGTGGATTCCATGCGAGAGGCAGTGTTCACAGAGTCTCCGAAGAGGCAGTAGCGCGGCATCTTTAGGCCTACGATGCCGGCGACAACTGCACCTGAATGGACGCCTACTCGGATTGATAGATGGGATCCTGGAAATGATAACTTTCTTTGAGTATGGTAGCATGAATACAAACCCACTGACCGCCACCACAGGCCGCGTTAGGTTGGCATAATATGTCATAATTAAGCCAATGTGATGACGTTATAGGTAACTCTAGATTTTTTAGACACATTGGCGTCTAAAAATTACCTATACCGTATCCATCGAGCATATAGAATGTGATGTAGAATGATTTTTTAGGATATTATACTTACGTTTTAATACAACTATCAGATCCCTAATTTTTTGTGTTACCTTTGTGACCGTTGCACGTAATAGGCTGCTGGAAGAAAATCAATGTTCTTACATTTACATGCTTTTCTTATGAAATTTTTCATTTGACCTTTTCTTACCAGTGCTGGGATCCTTGAGGTCAGTGATAGCGTCCACCATATCCAACGCCATATCGCACACCTTCTCCGCATGGTTGTCTTCTTTCTCTGGAGCACCTGACACCACCATGTAGGCGTCGCCGATTGTTTCTACCTGAAATGTTTTATGTTGTTTGTTGATGATTTTTAGGATTCCGTATGGGTAAAACTACTAACTAGCTGTGTGGTGCTGGCTTAGAATTTGTACCACCCCAACTCTTCCTGCGGGTGTCATAAGAGGCGACTAAGGAATATCCACCGGAATGCGGGCAGCAGCGCCGCCTGCAGAACAATTATGCCACCAAACTGCGATCCCCAACCTGCATGCCCAGCGAAGGGATTATGGGCCCTCCATGAGATAATCGCCAGATGATTATTATTAGTATTTCTATTGCCGCAATAATAAAAATACTAAAAAAACGTAGAATATAATAATGCAAGTAATGTATACAACAAAAACCCTTCTCTACATTGTTTCACTTTTCCTTTGAAAATCTGAAAAAAGTCTGCCATGCATGGTTTATATTTATACCATATATTATGTGCATGGCAGACTTTTTCCAAAATTTTCAATAGATTTTCGGGCAACTTTACAAATTTATCTTTTCCTATCTCTTACAAAAAATGCTGAGTGTACTTGCCAGTGGTAGGAATAGAATTTTTTATTTTAATTATAGAATAACAAATTTATAAAACTATTGAATACATCCTGGTTATTAACATTAAAGTCATTCACAACGAAACGTTGTGCCGAAATATTGAAAAGCCCAAAACTCAAATCATGGTAAATATCCCGTTGTGAATGACTTTAGTGGCAAATTTATATAATATCTCTAAAGAATAGGATTCGTAACGAATACATCCAACAGAGAACGATAAATTATCGACATAGCTCAAATAGTTAGCAAGCTGAAGTGGCAGTGGGCCGGCCATATCTCGCGAAGAACCGATAACCACTGGGGTAAACCGTGTTCTTGGGTGGAGACCGCGACTCGGTCTCTGTCCAGCCGGCCCAGCACGGGGATTATTATCAAGGGTATAATAGAGAAAAATGACATCGCATCGTCATACATTGCATTACAAAGTTGCCTGGGAGAAATCGCTCTCAGCGATAAGGCCGCCTTTTGTACTGCATTTATTTATTATTTAGATATAAGACTTTAATGTATATTTATTACTATTAGTACAATAAAGTGTTCATTCATTCATACATTCATTCATTTATTCATTGCGTAAATTATTGAAGTTGAAGGAATAAATTTCAAATATTTTATGCATTCGATGATAAAGTGACGATTTTTTTTTCTATTCTACCCTAAACAACAATCTCCGAGCTAGGCCTACAGCAGTGGACAACAAATAGGCAGATGATGATGATGATGATGCCATTTAAAAGAAAAGACCTTGTAGACTCGGTTCCTCTCAGTGAGCGTGTCAAAGATGGAGTACATAGCGTTCAGCATGGAGACCACCTCCATAGGCGTGATTCGGGAACAGATCTCCGTGAAGGTGACCACGTCGGAGAACAGCACCGAGACGCTGTGGAACATCTGGAATTCCAGAACGGATATTGAAAATAAATAATAATAATCTAGCCCCAAGCTAAGCAGAGCTTGTGTTATGGGTAGGTACTAGATAACTGATATACATAATACAATGCACTACATAGATATTTTTTCTTATATATTAGTAAACATCCAGAACGCCCTGATGCAGATCGTACAAATATTTGTCCCGAGGCGGGAATCGAACCCGCAACCTCCTGCGTCGCAGGCGGACTTTCGCCCACCGCGCCACAGAGGTCGTCAAATTGGAAATTCAAATTGAAGTCGGTTCATAGTTTTTTAAAACAAAATCAATTATCATGAAGCCTAAAAGTAAGAGAATATGCTTTCCTTTTTATTCTTAATGATAATTGATTTAGAAACACGCGTTCCACAACATATATCTACAGTTCCCACAGTTTAGAAATGGTCGGAAGAAAAAAGAATGAAATCGGAAGGTCTTTGGACGTAGGAAGGTGGTACAAGGACCCTATAAGTAGCTACAAAGATGAAACAAACAGTGTAATTAAAATCGGGATTATTATTCATCTCATTCAGACGTAGACACGATTCTCTGTTTGCGAAGGATAGGGCTCAGCTTAATTAATGTTGATATTTCGAGAGAGCTTCAAGGTCTGTCAATAAAGCAGTTAGTTGAACTGAGAACAAGTTGAGAACTAATAATTACGGGGGGTTGCCTTGGCTGGTGGTATTTATTTAGTGTGGGTACGAGACCTATGTCCGACAGTGAACGTGTATATTATGGTATATGTATGTGTATACAGGGTGTAACATAAGGGTTGGATCATCGGCGGTTAGGGGGTGGGGGACCTAAGTACCTATCGATTTTACCCCCATGTATGTTCTGCGATATTCTCTGTTTAAAAGTTATTGGTACCTAAGTAAAATTTTGGTCAAAATCAGATTTTAGACTGAATTTCGCAATTGTAGCCAGAATATTAGGTCTGCGACACTGTCTCTTATTTGTAAACAAGATCGATAGTGGGCTTTTAGTTGGCTTTCATGAAGAATAAACTTTGAAAATTTTATTTGGCTAGAATGAAGGCATCACGTTGAAAAATGTCTTAAGTGCCAAAGTTGGCTTTCATGAAGAAGAAACCCTGAAAATTTTATTTGGCTAGAATGAAGGTTGAAAAACGTCTTAGGTGCTGAAAATCCGTAATATTTCAGGCCAAAAACTACTTTAAAAACAAGTCCTCGAAAAATATAGGAGCCTATACCGTGTCCATTTTGAATGAGGCATAAACGTATACAAACCGCCCATACTTAACCTAAAATTCACTTTGTTGGCGCGTCCTTTTATACGTAATTTACGTTACTTGTCGATTTTAGATCCTTCCTTCAATAAAAATTGCTTACAATTATATCTGAAACTCGACGCCAAGCAAGTGAGTTTTTGTTATTTGTATCTATGTTATTTACTAACGTGCTCCATGCTGGATGGATAAACCATAGGTAACAACGTTTCTTATCAAAAAACAACTAGCTGGTTCACGCCAAGAAAAGGAAAGCTAAATAAAATAAATTAATAAAAATGTTTTCTTTTTAAACATAATATTTTTAACGGTGCTTAATACTGTTTTTATTTGACTCATTAGTACATATTAGTTAGGTACCTACTTTTTTCGCTTATCAAAATTAAATTATCGGGGACTCTAAAACGTAATCCCCAGCCCAATGTTAGTCGAAAACGATTCCCATATCAAATTCTGGGATGGATGAGGACCCCCTCATCCATCCAAGAATTTGATATGGGAAGGGGGATTGGGGTTGTGAAGGTTAACGAAAGTCCATGTCGTGTTTAATGGATTTTTTAAAAATATATTCAAAAATTCATGCAGTTTCCTCATGGTTCCTCAAGATTTTTCCACGACAAATCTTACCTCACAAGTATCGATAGGATTCTCCCCATTCCTCAGCCGGTCAGCCACCTGCTTCGGTATCATCTGGTACAGCAGCTCGTCCGTCCTCTTCATCTCCTCATCTAGCTTCCTCATGGATTCCTCCAGCTTCTTGCTCTTTTGCTGTTCCTGGTCTAGCGCTAGCTTCAGTTCCACTGACTGCTGGGTTCCCGCGAGCATTAGGTCTCTGGAATTACATACAGTGGTTTTTAGTTATGAATGACTCAATGAATAATATAATATAATCAATCACACTAATATTATAAATGCGAGAGTTTGTATGGAAGTATTTATGGATGGATGGATGTTTGTTACCTCTTCACGCCAAAACTATTGAACGGATCGGGCTGAAAATTTGCATACAGGTAATTATAATCCTGGAATCAAACAAAGGCTTACTTTTTATCCCATAAATCAGTTCCCGTGGGATAAAAATCACCTTTAAATGTTTCCATAGGAACAACGCGTGCGAAGCCACGGCGGGGCGCAGCTAGTAATAATTTAATATAATGTTGGACAATGCACACAGCATTATCTAGCCCCAAGCTAAGCAGATATTGTGTAATGGGTACCAGATCACTGATTATACATAATAAGTACCTACTATAATCTATCTATCTATGAATTGAAACAATTGGGCTTGCTGCAAACTGTCGCAAAAAATCTCCAGACTCTAAAATAATGGAAAATTGTTTTGATAAAAGATCCTTGGAGATCACTGTTTAAAAAAAGCGAAATGCATTTGAACTTGACTGGGGTGGGGGTGGGGTCATATATTATGAGGGTATTAAACATTGACAGTTACAAAAATAAAAAGTTTTTGTTTCGATAAAATAGGCCTGACGACTCAAAAATTCTTATTAGTTAGATTATCAGAAGATATTGAAGATATAATCAAAAAATGATGGAGATGTAGCCAGTTAAAATACCGCGTGACGTCACGTCACGGCTCAGTAAACACTTTTTACTGAGCAGTGACGTCACTAGCCTCCACTCCCAATCTTTGACGCGCTTTATTTTTGTTATTTTTTGTTTGATTGATAAAAGAAATAATACGTGTCCAATATCCTCCAACAATCTATTTGAAGGACTAATTAGAATTTTTGAATCATCCATCAGGCCCATTGAACAACATCGTTGTTCAGACTTTTTTGTACAGAAGAATCGAGAGAAATACATTAAAGCCATAAAACCTATCAAATTAAGAGACCACGGACGCTTCCCAGGGGGTTAACTCATATAAGCTGTTTAAAACACCCATTCAATTAACACTTTATTATATCTATACCTATGTATACCGAAACAAAAGAAACAGTATAACGAACTTCACAGAATCATCCTTTGCCCTTACCTTACCCACGCTCGGAACAAAAAAACAGCGAGCCGCGAAACAAAAACAATGGCAGCTTCGCAGAGCAAAACGCACATCTTTGAGCGTGCATTTATTTTTCTTAAGCTGCGAAAGCTGCCTGTATTTTTTACAAACTGTTCCTTCTTTTCTACGGCAATAATATTTTTACACAGGCTTTATTACACTTCCGAATCAAAAAAACTTCAAAAACTATGGATGAGTTTAGGTTTACTGAATGAAAGCAACTGGCCATGGTCGAATTTAACGTATGACTTGGTACCCATACCTTCCACAATTGTTTCCTCATAGCTCTTATTTTCCTCATTACGTTGCTGTTCTATTTTTGGCGTAGGTTTATTGTTTCCTTATTCATCGTTAGGTATGTAATTTGTTCTATTATTAGTTTTATCTAACTGTTTTTACGTGTCAATGATCGCACCAGACTGGATATGACCAACCATGTACCCAATGACTGTACCAATGAGTTGAATATTTGTGCAACTTAACTGTCATATTATTACATGATTTGAGTTTAACTATAATCAATAGTAGGTACTCATGGCTTGGGACTATTCACTACAACAAAAATCATTATTAAACTTATGTTAGCGTAATTGTCATTTAATTGATACTCGGGCTTGCAAATATTCGAAAATTTTTGATATTCGAATATTCGGATATTTTTCGGCTACTATTCGAATATTCGAATATTATTCGAATAATAGAATATTATATAGAAAATAACTATTTTTTTATTAAAATCACATCTTTTATTGTAATAACTATTATTTCCATGAACAATTTTAAATATCAAATAATGTGTCGCTGTAACGACAAGACATTGGCCATTTACACGCACAATCAACCAAAAAAAATTAAAACAGTCTTCAAAATCTAGGGTATATTAATGAAATTTAACACAATAACAAGTAAATAAACACGTTAAGTAACGATAGCGCGTTAGTATTTACTAAAATACAAAAACATATAAAGGTCTTTTAAATCACAAATTATAAAATTAGCAATTACTCCTCTCTAACTTTATCTTATTTGTATCATCAGCCTCTATTAGTCCACTGCTAGACATAGGCCTCCCCTAATGAGCGTCACAGCACCCTGTCCTGTCTTCAGCTTGACGCATCCAGTATCTGCCTGGAATCTTTCGCAGATAGTCATCCAACCTGGCTGGAGGGCGCCCTACACTACGTTTGCAAAGTCGTGGTCTCCACTCTAGAACTCGTTTACCCCATCGGTTGTCGGTTCTGCGCGAGATATGGCTGGTCCACTGCCACTTCAACTTGCTAATTCTCTGAGCTATGTCGAAAACTTTGGTTCTCTGTCGGATGTGTTCGTTACGAATCCTATCCTGCAGAGAGACTTCGAGTACAGCTCTTTCCATAGCTCGCTGAGCGACTTTGAACTGGTGAATCAACCCTATCGTAGGTGTCCGCGTCTCAGCTCCGTAGGTCATGACGGGTAGGACGCACTGATTGAAAACTTTGGTTTTCAAGCATTGCGGTATGGACGTCATCCATACCGCAATGCTTGAAAACCAAAGTCTCAAAAACACAAGACTCGACGTAGTTTTCCAAACGCTACCCAGCCTAGCTGGATCCTCCTCTTGGCCTCCTTCCCTAAATTGTTTTTTCTTAGCTGCAGAATTTGCCCAAAGTAAGTGTACTCGGAAACAATTTCGAGACGGTGTCCATATACGACGACCGGCCCCGGATCAATAAGGCCATCATTGATCATGACTTTGTTTTATCCAAATTCATGCCAAGACCGATGCGTCGTCGCGAGGCTGAAGCTAGGCCGTCCAGCATCCGGTTCAGCTCCTCCAGCGACTCCGTCACTAAGGTGACGGAGTCGCTGGAGGAGCTGAACCGGTAGTATAGTCTTAACTATGTCATCAGTGAATCGCAGGTGTGAGATGTAATCGCCGTTTATGCTAATGAAAGGCAAGGGCTTTCCAGTCTAGCGTCTTAAACATATGTTCCAACGCGTTCGTGAACAATTTCGGGGATATAACATCCCCCTGCCTCACTCCTCTGCGCAGTTGGATGGGTTTGGACTGCTGGTCCTGTACTTGGACACTCGTGGTGGCGGCGTCGTAAAGACATCTCGGCACCTCGATATAACGAAAGTCTACTTGGCATCGCTGTAAGGATAGCCCAGGACATCCCAGGTTTCGACAGAGTCAAAGGCCTTCTCATAGTCCACGAAGGCCAGACACAGGGGCTGATTATACTCTTCGGACTTTTGAATAATCTGCCTCACTGTGTGTATGTGGTCTATGGTGCCATATCCTCCACGAAACCCGGCCTGTTCTGAGTTCGCGTTACTTCGTACAATAAAGATAACCACCACGACCGCGTACAATACACAACTAAACATAATTCTGCGTTAACACAACGACATTCACGTGAGCAACAGAGACGGATAGACAGAAGAGTCTCTTCAAATATGCGAACGCACTATGCAGTCGCGCGCGGCACTCCCGATTACTCCCGAGTGTTTCCGAACCGTGTTCCAAACCCTTTAACTTTTACCTGAACAACGTAAACTTGTATTGTCTTGTATGGATATACCGCGCGAACTTTTAAGTGGCCTTTTATCCACATCAGAATTTTGACTTTGTTTTTAAATCGAATATTCGAATATTGCAATATCAGTATTCGAATATTCGAAATGATTTAATATTCGAATATTCGAATATTCGAATGCAAGCCCTAATTGATACGTATGTAAAAATATTTTATGAACATGCTTGCAGCGCTTTTGGTCGGGTATTTATTGTGATACTATTTAACTAGTTATTTCTGTCACATTTATTTGTAATTATTTGATAAAAAGAAATCGATTGCGTTTTACCGACTAGGTCCCTCCGGTGTATGGCTTTCGGCATTTTCGCCGAACCACGGGAACATTTAAACCTCTGCGATCCAACTGGCGTCTCCTATTCCCCCGCATACATGGCCAGCGAGCCCACCATTCCACACCCTCGCCGACCGCATTCTTCCGTCACCTTCTCTCCCCTGTATTGGGACACATACAGGACACACACAGTTGCATGCGAATGTCGACTGCTATGCCCAGATGGGACATTTCTGTCGCCCCATACTACCAGGTGTGCTTACCACGAAGCCTATACTCCCGGTGGTAGACCGGGACGTCACCGCAGTGCTGTCCTAGTATTATTTTCCAAGATTTAGTTAACTATGTAGGTACTAGGGTAGCATAAATGAGGAGGCAGTAGACCTACCTATATTTGATTTAACCAGTGAATCTCGAATCAACTCGAGAAGAAGAAGAAGAAAAATAAATATCTCAAACCTCTTTGTAGCTCCTAACAACTTCTGCTCCCCTGGTACTCAAATGCTGAAATGTAAAGTAACTCACCTGCTAAAGTCATGCATAGAAAGATCGTTGATATAAAGGCCTGTGGACACCAAAGCAGCCAAGTCCGGCATCACAGGAGTGCCGAGGTACATCATCATCCTCCAGTTGTCCATGTAGATCATTTGACCTGGATAATCACAACGTACATTTTAGCTTGAGCCTTTGATTTGATATTCATGACAATGCTAAACATTCAGTATTGTGACCGCTTTTCGCATACCGTTTTTTTTCTTTCTTTCATCTTTGAGAGGGAGAAACTTATAATATTTTTTTTGTCTTTATTAGCATTTATTATTCGCTAAATGTACTAAGCACATTACAATAACAAAAGTATAGTACTGGTTATTGTAGTAAGTACTGGTACTGGTATTACGTTTTTTTATGCCACAAGTGCCAAAAAAGTCAAACGTTAGGGCATAAGTACAATTTTATTTCTTTCACTTATGCTTACTGATAAAGATAGATAATTTCAACTGAAATTATAATAAATATGTTAATTAGATAATGATGGTAATTCGTGTTAGTTTCGTCGTAGTAGTTTGTGTTTACTATTTATCAAGCTGTTTGTATAGTAAAATTTTGACTTGTCCAAGTGCTTATTTTGTAAGTCTATTTTAAATTCTAAAGAAAAAACGACTTGACTCTGAGTCTGACTTTTAACTAAAGGATTTTATTTTATTTATTATGCCACGGGTACACCATTTATTTGGCATATTTTTGGGCAGGTATCGAATGAATGTGCGTATACGGTATCGGCTTGGTAACGTTACTTATTGAATAAAGCGTGCCAAAAAATAAGATAGGTGATATTATTTTGCGACCCCACGACGACGCTTCTGTTTTGTATTCACAGAAGTGGGACGCGAGACGTGTTCTTTCATATCGCAGAAGACAGCAAAATAATGATATCATAAATAACACTACACTGGGAAAGCTGTGTGGTGCTAGAAATACTTAAAAGAGCACTAAAGTCGGGATATATAACGGGATATTTACCATGGTTTGAGTTTTTTTGAGTTTTCCAATATTTTGGCTCAGTTAGGTACATGAACCATGAACGATCACGGAAATTATAACACAAGTTACAGATATACTACCTAGTATCTACCCTTATCTTTTGTTTTTTGCTTGGTACGAAAGTGATTACGATACTAAAACGGTTCCTACTCCCTCAAAATAACTCTAATCATGATAATTCTGAGACTTACGTATAGGAATATTTGGTAATGGAACCTAAATATATAGAAGGTAAATAAATCAAAATTAATTGACTCCCTGTGAACGTAATTCGAGAGGATTAGGGCTCATCATCATGAAGGGAACTGGTCTGGAACGAATTGAGTGCCGTCGACACACACGCTATTCTGGGAGAGCAGTGAACGTGTTAAATACTTAAAATCGGTTCGTACGCCGATTATTTTAATGATCAAAATGTCTTAAGAACGTAAATTGAAATTGATATTTAGGTAGTTTAATATATTTATTTCCGCATCAAATTTCAGAAATCCTGACGTTGACAAGAAATTTGAACATCATTCGCGTACGAATAACAAACTGTTAAACTGATGTTTTTACAAATATTAATAATTTAGGTACGTGATTAATAGATAAATAATGCTGGGCAATCCGCACACCATCGTCTAGCTCCATTTATAACTGATAAATCTGATTATACTTAGTACGTTACGTCGATACTATCTTTATTAGATATTATTTATTATACCAACTAGAAAATTCCCAGAACACCCGGAACAAATATCTGTACCGAGGCGGGAATCGAACCCGAAACCTCCTGCGCATAGTACACGGAATAAAGAACACGGAACAGAGATGTACTTCGGAGTTTTTGGGTCGAGGCGGATTTTCGCCCACCCCGCTACATCGGTCATTACATCATCACATCCCATTTACGTGAAAAGAAAAAAAATGCAATAACTATTCACTGTCCAATCATTCTCAAAAAAAATTGGCTAGCGAGCTCGGACAACCGGTGGTTGGTAGTGAATACCACCGAGCGGAGATGTATCAATCTGTATGGCGCGATAGAAGCGGAGATGTGAGCTGTGCCTCGCAATTTGGCGACGTCACGCAGAGTAGACGATTAGAGATGTGAGTAGCATGCAGTGGGCGGCTTTAGTGCATACATCCGTCATTTAATACGCAACTCAGTTCAGCTCTAGCCGGTAGGGATGTCGGAAGTGACGAAAAATATCGATATTAATAAGAATATCAATATCGAGCTCGATATATCGAGACAGCAATATCGATATATCGGATAATGCAAGACATGTCGTCCTCTGAAGTAAAACTCGACTTTTGATTTTGCGTTTAATAATTTTAGTTACCAAGCCAACCAACGTAAGATTCAAATTGCGCATTTATGAAAATGTATCGTCTTGGATACGATTTTCGATTTTGGGTATTTTGTACCGATATATGTATAGATATATCGGATTTTCAATTATATCGGCTAAAAATATCGACAACAACATTTTAACATCCCTATTAGCCGCTACACATCTCTGCTTTATCCAGCACAATCTCCGCTCCAATCTAGCCAGTACGCATCTCCCGCGCAGCTTCGGTGAAGACACCCTGAGTAAAAAACGTATATTCCCGCTACCGCTTCGGACATCTCCGCATATTTCAGCTTTGGTGGACTCTGGGCCTAACGTGCGTGATTTTATTACATCTAGACAAATGTGCGAAGTCGTTAGTAATTTTACGACTTTTCTTTGTGTTTTCCATCGATCGTAGGATTCTTAGAGGCTACCTTTCAAATGTAACTTTATAACGTCGGGCAGTGGACGTCCGTCGTATGCCAACCTTTGAGATTGGAATTGAAACTCTGAAAAATAACAAAATGGTTCTTGCTTTGATGTCCTCTGATGCCCTGAGAATGTGATGTTAATGTAACCTAACTACTCAAAGAGGTCAGTAGTAAAAATGGCGACTTCTCTTAACGAAGAAGGCTAAAGCTTGCCGCACACATAGAGCACCGCTGCAGCATAGAAAAAAAATGTGCATTCAAATATGGGCTTTTTTACACAAATTCTAGAATATCAAGCTCTAAATTCAACGTATTTGAAGAATAACCAAAATTAATTGGAAGCCTCTTCAAAAGCAAACCCATCTCTGAATTCAAACACATTAACTCACATTAACTCAACTAAATCAATTTCAGATTTAATAGAGTTCTAGTTGTTGACATGGGTTCAGTTCAGAACTCGCCCTGAGGAGCTGGGAGAAATGTTTCTGAAGTTAGGCTTACGTAAGTAAGTTAAAG
This sequence comes from Eupithecia tripunctaria, assembly GCA_955876795.1. Taxonomy (NCBI): domain Eukaryota; kingdom Metazoa; phylum Arthropoda; class Insecta; order Lepidoptera; family Geometridae; genus Eupithecia; species Eupithecia tripunctaria. The sequence goes on from OY041621.1 coordinate 4,790,812, forward strand.
GTTCTAGAAAATCTTGGAACTTTGACAGGGCATAATTGTGTTAGATTTATAGGTACGTGTACCCAATATCATTAGTAGATACACATCTTACCTTTCTATTTACAAGCTGATGCTTGTAATTCGAAAATTACCTAGAAAAGTACCTGCATATCTAGTTTACAAAGTATCTACTTAGTGTGAAAAACTAATCTTATTTCTCTACGTTCATTAATCCAAAGCCACATATATCAGAAACTAAGCCCACCAAAGCCCATACTTTGAAAGTACATATTTATACTGTGCTGTATAGAGCAATGCGCTTCTGATGTGCGAAAACCTTCAGTCTCTGCTGGATATATGCCTACTACCCCAATTTTTTACGAAATTTATATCGAAATCACAGATGTGGGATGTATTCCTACATCATGATCGACGCAACCGACTATTTTAGATGTGGAATCAAATGCATGGATGGATCAGTCTAAACCAACATGTGAAATCAAATCGATGGATTAAGGTGTAACAAAGTAGGTATGGAATCAAAACAATAACTGGATTCGATCAGTATTTTTAGTCATTTTCCCCGCTTAAGCAGAACTTTACTCATCATAAAGGTCAATCTATGAATAGATTAAATCTCAGCGAATCTGAACGTAACAAATTGCCTTGCTTTGCTTACCTTTGAGCCTGAGATTCTTCTCCGTGGTATTCTCTGTTTCATCAGACAGCCGGAGCAGCTCGTTCCTCTTGTCTGAAGTCTTCTCATGCATCACTGCCTCCACGGTGACCAGCTCGAAGATGTTGTTGGTCCGATTTAGGATCTGACGGTTATTGAATGAGATTCGTTGATCAGGTCAAAATAGAAATAATTTTATAGGGTAGGTACAGTTTTGCGGATTAACTACAGTATGATTTAAACCACAAAATATACCCCAGTTTTGTGGTTTACACAAAACTTACCCCTATGTGTGACGAAATGGAAGAGGTGGTGAAATTTTTATGAAGCGAACCTAGTCGATTTACTAAAAAAAACTAGGCCTAGATCCAAGTTATCACGGGATCCCCGTGGTAAAAAAGCTGAATTTCATTCGGTTTAAAAAAAATCTTCGTTTCCTTAGTTGTGAAAACAAGATTACATAAGTGTATTCCATCGATATAAGTTTTATAAAAACACTAAAGTGTCGCCTAGATATCTATGAGGACAACAACTGGAATAAACCTATAAAAAACAAATTGTTTTCGTACCCCTAAAAACTCATGAGTGAAGTATTCGATTTCGATTAACTTGGGGCTCATTGATGCTGTGTAAATCGTCCAGCATTATTAATTAATTATTATTATTTAAGGATGATAGTATGACAAAGTGATGATCATTCAATAACTCACAGTTGTACATTTTGATGATGATCATGACCCAATTAATCACAGTTGTAAACTTTGATGATGATGATGATGAAGACTCAATAACTCGGTTACTTCTCCACTCACTATCTCTTCTACACTCACAGTAAACGTTGATGATGATGATGAGCATGACTCAATAACTGTTTACTGTTTACTTTGATGATGACGACTCAATTACTGTAAATTTGATGATGATGATGATGAGCATGACTCAATAACTGTTTACTGTTTACTTTGATGATGACGACTCAATTACTGTAAATTTGATGATGATGATGATGAGCATGACTCAATAACTGTTTACTGTTTACTTTGATGATGACGACTCAATAACTGTAAATTTGATGATGATGATGATGAGCATGACTCAATAACTGTTTACTGTTTACTTTGATGATGACGACTCAATTACTGTAAATTTGATGATGATGATGATGAGCATGACTCAATAACTGTTTACTGTTTACTTTGATGATGACGACTCAATTACTGTAAATTTGATGATGATGATGATGAGCATGACTCAATAACTGTTTACTTTGATGATGACGAATCAATTACTGTAAATTTGATGATGATGATGATGAGCATGACTCAATAACTGTTTACTTTGATGATGACGACTCAATTACTGTAAATTTGATGATGATGATGATGAGCATGACTCAATAACTGTTTACTGTTTACTTTGATGATGACGACTCAATTACTGTAAATTTGATGATGATGATGATGAGCATGACTCAATAACTGTTTACTTTGATGATGACGACTCAATTACTGTAAATTTGATGATGATGATGATGAGCATGACTCAATAACTGTTTACTTTGATGATGACGACTCAATTACTGTAAATTTGATGATGATGATGATGAGCATGACTCAATAACTGTTTACTGTTTACTTTGATGATGACGACTCAATAACTGTAAATTTGATGATGATGATGATGAGCATGACTCAATAACTGTTTACTGTTTACTTTGATGATGACGACTCAATTACTGTAAATTTGATGATGATGATGATGAGCATGACTCAATAACTGTTTACTGTTTACTTTGATGATGACGACTCAATTACTGTAAATTTGATGATGATGATGATGAGCATGACTCAATAACTGTTTACTTTGATGATGACGACTCAATTACTGTAAATTTGATGATGATGATTATGAGCATGACTCAATAACTGTTTACTGTTTACTTTGATGATGACGACTCAATAACTGTAAATTTGATGATGATGATGATGAGCATGACTCAATAACTGTTTACTGTTTACTTTGATGATGACGACTCAATTACTGTAAATTTGATGATGATGATGATGAGCATGACTCAATAACTGTTTACTGTTTACTTTGATGATGACGACTCAATTACTGTAAATTTGATGATGATGATGATGAGCATGACTCAATAACTGTTTACTGTTTACTTTGATGATGACGACTCAATAACTGTAAATTTGATGATGATGATGATGAGCATGACTCAATAACTGTTTACTTTGATGATGACGACTCAATTACTGTAAATTTGATGATGATGATTATGAGCATGACTCAATAACTGTTTACTTTGATGATGACGACTCAATTACTGTAAATTTGATGATGATGATGATGAGCATGACTCAATAACTGTTTACTGTTTACTTTGATGATGACGACTCAATAACTGTAAATTTGATGATGATGATGATGAGCATGACTCAATAACTGTTTACTGTTTACTTTGATGATGACGACTCAATTACTGTAAACTTTGATGATGATGATGTTGAGTCAATAACTCACAGTTGTAAACTTGAAGGCGATGAGGGGGCGTACGAGATCGAACCAATTAGTAATCTTCTTTCCCACTAGGTCCGGTAATATGACCATCAGGGAATTCCCGATACTGCGCACCACCATGTCTGAGCTGTAAATAAAAATATACTTGAAAATATGTGACGTTAATGTAACCTACCTGCTCAAAGAAGTAAGTAGTAAAAATGGCGACTTCTTTTAACGAAGGCTAAAGCTTGCCGCAAACCTATAGCACCACTGCAGCATAGAACAAAAATGTGCATTAACACCTTCATGGCCCAAGACGCAGGTGGCATTCTCCACCTCGTTCGGCTGCGGGGCGCGCCCCTGCGGGTCGCACCGCAGAGGCTGGGCAGTGAATACGTTATAATATGGGCTTTTTTACACTAATTCTACAATATCAAGCTCTAAATTAAACGTATATAAAAAGCTCTAAATTAAACGTACATAGGGAATAACCAAAATTAATTGTAAGCTTCTTCAGAAGCAAACCCATCTCTGAATTCAAACACCAAAACCTTAACTCAACTTAGTCAATCTTATTATAATTTACTTAATTTAAGGCATAACAAAAGAATAGGTACATTTAAATAAATAAATAAATACAAATACAAATACAAATAAATGTGTAAATACTTTAAATAATTCGTGATATACCGTCCTCCTCTCCAGCCTATATTGGTCCACTGATGGACGCATATATAAAGCAATAAGGCATTTATCAGGGGGAGCTGATAAGTGCCTCTGTGCCCATAATTCCCAAGCTGGGCATGCCGATATATCGGCCAAATCGTCACTTTCTATCGGGTGAGATTGTACTCGAAGGAGGGCCTATTAGCTAAAAATAAGTTTTTTAGCATATACCATACCATTAACATTAAACCATTGCATATTATTAGGTACTGTTTCTACTAGGTTGAGGTTTGAGGATGCATTTCATAGTAAGTTTCGAAACCATTGGCATAATTACTTGTGACACCACCTAATTTGTGAAGAGCGTAGTGCCTTACAAAATAAAACGACCAAGCCTTAAAACATTTGCTAATTACAAAATATCAGGCGTAAAGTTATGATCATGATAAAATACAACACCATAATATCATGGTAACATTTCGTAAATATCCTGTTTATATGCTAAGCTGCGAACTCATTCGTAATAAATAAATAGGTAAATTACGAATTTAAGTCCCCATAGTATGTATTTCGACGGTTTAAGAACTTAGCACAAATAAGCCAGCACCGTTACCTTACCGCATGGCAATACTTAGGCATTCAAATATGGACGTATACTCGTTATCTTATATAATTTTAGCGCGACAAAATGGCGTGGCAAAATACGTCTAAAATACCCCAACCTCAACACAGCAGCCTATATTGATCCACTGCTGGACGCAGGTCCTGATAAGCGCCTTATTGGCTGTTATCTCATGGGGGGTAATACCCCCAAGCTGGTCATGCGAGTTGGGGTTCGTAGTTTGGTAGAATTTTTACGCAGGCGCTGCTGCCCGCCCCCGGTAGATATCTCTTAGTCGCTTCTTACACTCGCGGGAAGAGTTGGGGTGATGCAAATTCTAAGTTATAAGTTGGGATATTATTACATCTATGATTTAACAAAACAGTTGAATGTACGTTATTTTGCCGTGCGATCCACATTATGTATGCGATAACCTTTAAAATAAAGTAAACTCACCCAAAAACAATACAAAATGGAAAGATCTCGAACAATACCGATGCGCTGATCGGCAGATGTTTTTCCTCCCTGGTCATAGCTAACGAGGCCAACGTAAACGCCCGGTTGTCGAACGTTAGCTGGAACGTCACATGTACTGTGTCGACCAGAAGCTCCTCTCGGACTAACTCTATCCTCATCTCTTTGTGGTAGAAGTGCCGGGCTACCTGAAGGATAATGTTTCTGCATGAATTTGTGGAAAAATTCAAAACTAATAATTATCTTTTGCACATCACGAAACGACGGTAATTTAATTTCATCTTATTAAAATGATAAAATGAATGATGAATGACAAATAAACGTGTTTTGTTCTGTATTATAAAGCCTCCAATCAAATTCTTTTGGCCAAATTTAGATTGATTTTTCAAAAATAATATTGAAATAAGGGTGAGTAGACCATTTGATAATTTCGACACGCTGCATACCAGGGGGCGTAGCTCAGATGGTAGAGCGCTCGCTTAGCATGCGAGAGGTACCGGGATCGATACCCGGCGCCTCCAAACTTTTTTATTTTGTTTACTTTTTACTCTATTCTAAACAATAATTGTACTTACCTCTCTTATCTGCCCCATAGCGTAATACACGAAACCTCTTCGCTTTGACCTGAAAAGTTTTGAACATTCTTTTATGGCCAAAAATAATAGAGCACGAATTTATTTATTTTGAAATATTCATGAGATAAAAATCTTTTTAAAAAATATATGAAAAAAGAAACTTGTTTATAACTTAAATTCCTACTTTTAGGGACTATTTCTTGACCTTTGCCTATATTGGATCTCAGTCCGTTTTATTTATATATTTGTATGTTCTCTGTATTTCAGTTTATTTCATTCAGGCCAAAAATACTCACCTATAATGTAACGTCAACCCTTGCCGCGTCTCATTCTCGCATATAAAGCTAGGCGCGCGCATTCTGGGGTAACTGAACTTCAAATACTCGTGTAAATTATCCAGTCCATTGAGAAAATCCCTCATGTGCCTGCCCAAAACTGAAAGGACTCTGTCGTAGCCGTATTGTGAGACGAAAGCTACGAAATATACGCCCATTTGGTTCATGAATTCTCGTTCTGTTATGCCCAGTACCTGCAATAAGTGCCTGGGTTAAAAAGTGGAGCAACATATTATATATTTTAGTTCAGTTACGATACGAGCATGAGCATGCATGTACATTATGTTGATTGGCGCATACCCGGGTCGAAATGGCACCGCTACCTATTTTATCTTATTATTCCGTTTAACACATGAAATTTCAAAAATCCACCGTAGAGTTTGTGATACCTATTATAAGCTATTTAATAGGTTTATTTTTTAAGCTTAGGCAGAGATACGAAGTTGCCCTTTGTGGCCACCAAACTCTATTTTCGCATCTCCTAAACAATACAAAATAAAACGATTATAGGTATATAAAAAATTGTCTTTCTATGGTATCACAAACTGTACGATGGATTTTTAAAATTGCCTGTGATAAACGTATATACGATAAAATTGGTGGCGGCGGCGGCGGCCGGCGCCTCATTGGTTCGGGTATGCGCTTTAGATACCTGATTACTCCTTTTCAAGTGGGTTAGCCTTCTTGCAAATTAATCATAGAAACTTAATTATCATCTGTGATTGTGACGTAAAATGATGTAACGAACAAATCGTAATTTCGGCCGCTCAGTCACCGGGGATGTAACTCAGTGGTAGAGTGTCTGCTTCGCATGCTGAAAGTCCAGGGTTCAAATCCCTGCATCTCCATAGCGGCTATAATTTTAGTTTTTGTATTTTTTGCATCTAATGAATTGAAATGTTTGTATGAAATTATTCATCAATTAGTTCAAAATTTGAAGAGGTTTATTAATTTTGATTTTGGATTTAATTTTTTATTTTTCCCCTACAAGCAAGTAAAACAATGTACTATAACAATAAATAAATGAAATGCTGGACACTCCAAACAGCATCATCTAGCCGCCGAATACTAAGTATGTATTAATTTTAATGCAAAAATACAAGTAAACTGACATGAAAATAGTGTTTATCATTTAAATCAGTTAATAATTAAAGACTTCAAAAAACAATAATTTTTAATCAAAACGAAACGTGGCCCATGAGGGGATCGAACCCGCGACCTTCGCGTTATTAGCACGACGCTCTAACCAACTGAGCTAATGGGCCGATGTGAAGTTAGTCGAAATTACAAAATCGTTTGTATACAGTACAGGAAATTCGAACTTCGTAACAAATATGATCACAAAATGACTACTAGCTTTTGCCCGCAGTTTCGCTCGCGTTTTTTGGCGTAAAAAGTACCCTATAATGTTAATCCAGGTCCAGATTCAGTAGTTGTCGGCACAAACTTATGCCTTTATAATATTAGTAACGTTAGGATGAAAGAGACATTAAATATCACAAAAGGCCCAGTAGTTTATGAAATTTCATTTGTCTAACGTAAAAATTAGGTAAAAATCAGTAGGTGGCAGCGCTAGTGTGAGTCGGGGTAGCGCCCACGCCTGAAATAGATTATTATTTTTTTACAAAAAAGCGCATAATTTGTGGATGCCTGTAATATGTATGACGATTATTTTTGGATGATGGTCTACAACTTTCCAAAATGATAGTTTTATAAAGTACCTACCTACCTACTGTTTTGCTCAGGCCTCTTTTTGGTATGTTTAGTTCTTTTGTGGTAGCAGTTTTGAGTTTCGGACAATAATTTCGGCACCTTTACCACAGATGTAGAAATTTCCAGCATTATGATGATGATTTCAAGCTTTAGACGAAAGCTTCTGAAACTTATGTAAGCGAAATACAAGTGCCAAACTTAATTGGTAGATGGCGCTATTAACAATTCACGTCCGCAGCGGCGCGGCGCGCAGCGCTTAGAAATAACAACGGTTACACAACTAAAATAGATTTATATAGCGAATCTAATAAACTAATCATCGCTCAATTAGATGAAAGGTCTATTTTGAATTTAGGATGAACAAAGAATTCATTTGAATAAATCTATCAGCGGTTATCGAGTTGAGAAGACTAGTTAAATCAAGTGAATGAAAAATTTTCATTCACTTGATTTACGATTTTACGTTTCAATGGTTTCGTTTAGATAGCCACGTTAGAGATTCTACAAAAAAATATTATTCCTTCTAGTCACCAGATTAACTATAATATTGTCTGAGATTTTTATTTTTGCTAAGAATTTACAAATTCAATCAGAGAGAAATTGTAACTATGGTAATGTAATGACAACAGGCCTTTCAGGTTTCTGTTCAAAGTAAAAGTAGGGTATAACAATCGTATATTTATAAATTAATTAACTAGCTGCGCCCCGCGGCTTCGCACGCTTTGTTCCTATGTAAGCTTTGAAAGGTGATTTCTATCCCACAGGAACTGATTTATGGTTTAAAAAGTTACCTATGTTTGATTACAGGATTACAATTATCTGTATGCAAAATTTCAGCCAAATTTGTTCAGAACTTTTGGCGTGAAGAGGTAACAAACACCCATCCATACATACAAACTTTCGCATCCATAATATTAGTGTGATTCCTAGGTAGGTACTTCGATTGTTAGGTACATGTAGTAACTACCTGAGTATACTTTTGTTGCGGACTGTGATAGACGAAATAATTTTGCGGCATTTTATTTATTTGTTTCCTATTTCAACGGCAAGCGTACTGTAGGCTAGGCACGCTCCTACCATGTGGGATGACGACTTGCGAAAGACTGCGGCAGATGCTGGATGCGGCTCAAGACCGCACGCTTTTTCACTCACTAGGGTAGGGGTAGTCCAAAGACAATACAATAACTTGGGTAGTCTATGTCCAGCTGTGGACTATTATAGGTTTAGTTTTTTACCTCTTGTGCCTTTTTCGCCAGTCGTTGTATCAAATTCTCTGGATAGACTTGATGAACAGAGAATGAAGGCTGTTCCACCCCTGCCTGTCTTCTTATATCCTCCCATCGCTCCTCGCCGTAGGTCTGACGGATGAATTCCGCCATGTTTTCTAATAGCAGCCCGTACATTTTGAATCTGGAATGAACGAAAAGTTTTGAAATGACAGCTCCGACCTTTTTATTAATTTGAGAGTTTCTAATGAAGGAGGTTACAATGGTTTGAACACTTATTGTAAAGTTGACAACCTGCATGGAGTTGTAGGAAAATATAAGAACAATTACTTTGATCTTCATTGATATCATTCTGAGCTGTCTCTACCTTTAATAGATTTTTTAAACCCTGCACAAATGATAAACAAACCAGCAATACTTCATATACTTAACCTCAAATTAACTTTCTTGTTAAAGGTTTTCAAACGTAATGGATGGTAGGTACTTGCTGATTTGAGATCCTTTCTTCAATAAATATTGTCCAATTACCTATATCTCTTTATCTCGACTCCAATGTGCATGTGAATTTTAATTTATGTTACCGTATTGGAAGCTGTTGAAATATTTAAATATTACAAATAGATCATAGTATTTTATTACTTACCTACTTATAACCTCAGAAAATATAACTCAATGAAAGCTATAGGTATATTCTAAGAAAAGCTATAGATTTAGGTACCAGCTCTCTTATAAGAAGCTCTATATATCAGAAAGGTTTATTTTCTCTGTACAAAGCCATTTCTAAAGGTCACAAAACCACGTTGAGTAAGTATTTCTAAGAAATACCTTGGTATTCCTGATTCAGCTTTTGACTTTAATACCTACCAAGAACGAAATTACATAATAGGATAATGTAAGTACGATTGTTTGGTTGGAATTCGACACGAATCTTTAGAAATGTTGTAGAGGGTAAGTAGGAACTTAATAATACCCACCAAATACAATAGTGAGGCTGTATGTAGTATGTATGTAGTGCGAGGTATCTCATAAGGGCAAATTCACCTCATAGTAAGGTAAAGTATTGGGTTACTGCTGGGTTACTGTTATATTTATATTCCACTAGCTTGGGCAGAACAAAAGGCGTAGGTAGAGGTACCAATAACTAGACTTTGCCCGCGGCTTCGCACGCTCTATTCAAGTCGACTATGCCTGTCCTGGGATACTATTTACATCACTGCCAAATTTCATCAAGATTAGTTCAGACGGGAATGGCATAAAAAGTATCATAAGTCCGTCTCCTGGTTCTAAGCTCCTCCTCTCCGATTTTTAGCTACATCGGTTCAGCCGTTCTTGAGCTATAAATTGTGTAACTAACACGAATTTCTTTTATAATATAATGAGGATGGTAGTAGGTACGATAACTAAACTAAACTAATTTGTCACTCTCTAACCATAAAAACTTTCGTTTGTCGAAGTTTGACGAATTAGGTAATCTTCTATATTATACATTATATAAAAGAAAGTCGTGTTTGTTACAACACTTATAACTCGAGAACGGCTGAACCGATTTGGCTGAAAATTGGTGGGGAGGTAGCTTAGAACCAGGAAACGAACATAGGATAGTTTTTATTTCGTTCCCGGCTGAACGAATCTTGATGAAATTTGGCAGGGAGGTAAACGACGACGGAGGTAATCCCTTCCAGTCCGGTTTCCGTCCCGGTCACAGTACTGTTACTACTCTTGTTAAGATCACTGATGACATCAGATCGGGAATGGAAAACGGACATCTAACTATTCTTACACTACTCGACTTCAGCAATGCTTTCAACACTGTTGATTTCGAAATCCTCCTTGGTGTAATGCGCTCTATTAACATATCTCCATCGGCGATTGGCTGGTTTCGCAGTTATCTTCAGGGGCGCCGGCAGCGGATTCGTACTGACGACTCTTTCTCGTCTTGGTGCAACACGTCGGCTGGTGTCCCGCAAGGCGGCGTACTATCCCCACTTTTATTTGCATTGTTTATTAATTCTATCTCTCTTAAATTGACTTCTTCCTACCATCTCTATGCAGACGATCTTCAAATTTATACTCAAGCCCCACTCCAAGATTTGGCCAGCGCGATTCACCGTACGAATGCCGATCTCGTCTGCATTCGTGATTGGAGCGTGGCCTACGGTCTTCAGGTTAATCCTAGCAAAACCCAGGCCATTGTCATAGGTAGCTCGCGCACTTCTGCTAAAATTGACTGGACCACTCTCCCTAAAATCGAATTTAATGGCGTTTTAGTTCCTTTTAGCAGAAGTGTTAAAAACCTGGGAATTTTCATGGATAGCGACATGTCTTGGGGCCCTCAAATGGATGCGGTGAGTCGCAAAATATTCGCCTCTGCTGCTTCACTAAGAAGACTTCGTAACTTCTTGCCCACGGCCACTAAAATTGTGCTTGCTCAATCTCTGATGCTTCCTATCCTTGATTATGCTGATGTCTGCTACCTTGACTTAACCGAGGAGCAGCTTAATAAGGTTGAACGGCTCCAAAACGTATGTATACGTTTTGTGTTTGGTCTTCGAAAATTTGACCATATTTCGGAGTTCCGCACAAAACTGAAATGGCTTCCTGTCCGTCTTCGCCGAAATTCCCATATCCTTTCCCTTCTTTATAACATTCTCTTTAACCCTGTCACTCCCTTCTATTTAAAGGAACGTTTTGAGTTCCTCCACAATTCCCATCCTCATCCTTCCCGTGTCCTCCGGTCGTCAGAAAATTTGGTTCTAAATATGCCACCCCACAAAACCAGTTTCTACGACAAATCCTTCTCCATCCAGGCCATAAGGTTGTGGAATGCACTATCAGAGTCAATTAAAAAAGCAGTATCTTTGGCAGTTTTCAAAGCTCGTGTCAAGGAGTTTTACCTGTCAGAGAGGTGAATATTGGTACTTACTATTTGTTTATGTACTATACATATGTATACAGAATGTTATGTTATTTATTTATATTATATTTTTATAATATATATATTATTTCTTCTTTTTATGTTTATAAAATTGTATATATAATCTATTTTACTTATAGTCTTTGGTACACCCCCTGCCTTTCTTAAATTCGAATAATTCTATCCATCCAAAGGTTGCCTGGAAGAGATCGCTTCTAAGCGATAAGGCCGCCCATTGTACTCGTTTTATATATTGTATCCATGTACGTGTTATTTTTATGGTGTACAATAAAGAATTTTTGTATTGTATTGTATTGTATTGTAAACGGTATCCCGGGGACGGACATAGCTACTTGAATAGAGCGTGCGAAGCCGCGGGGCGCAGCTAGTTATGAATATATGCGAGTTAACTACGAACCTAATTTGTGGTGGAAGAACAGCAACGTTTCATCTCTTAACGAGGGATTTCAGGCGAGAGACCTATCAGGGTGAGTCCCTTGTTAAGTTCGGTGAGAATAATAATGCTTGTATGAAATGCACTTGAGTCATACCAACACTACGTAGAAAAAAATGGATAATAAAATCAACAATTTAAAAAATAAAAGTAACAATCAAAAGTACCTGTAGTAACGAATAAAAGTATTGCCCTGTTGTATGGCAATGCTGATGCGTTTCAATAGATTATTGATTATTAAAACGAAAAACTACCTCATTGACCAGTTATTGACACAATAACGAATAGGCCAGTCTTCTTAAATTCCCAAATTCCAATAAACCTAAAACTAAAGCGCGTTAAAATATTTACAGCAAAGGCACTGTAACCTCGTCACATAAAAGTTTATCAGAATTAACTACCGTTACACTTTCCCACACGTTCACAAACAAACATGGACTTGTTTACACCGATATCGTTTTTCAACGAGCTAGTGGAGCGGGAGTCATGAGCTTTTTTGTCGCGGAATAACTTGTTTTGACCATTATCTTATTTGAAGAGGCCAACGATGTAACACGAATGTTTTTTTGATCTTTAGGTCTTAGCTTTCTACATAGGGCAAACAATTTATCAACGTCCGAACGATTGATAAATTTTATGCCCTTGACGTTGGCTTCCGTCCGTGGCCAACGATGTGGCAAAAAGTATTCCTATACCTTTATAAAACGCTAGCAGTGCCCCGCGGTTTTACCCGCGTAGTTCCCGTTCCTTTGGGAATTCCGGCCTAAAATATAGCCTATGTCACTCCCTGAATATCGGAATTCCCACGGGAGCCTATGTCACTCCCTGAAAAATAAGATAGTTTTTATTTCGTTCCCGGCTGAACGAATCTTGATGAAATTTGGCAGGGAGGTAAACGACGACGGAGGTAATCCCTTCCAGTCCGGTTTCCGTCCCGGTCACAGTACTGTTACTACTCTTGTTAAGATCACTGATGACATCAGATCGGGAATGGAAAACGGACATCTAACTATTCTTACACTACTCGACTTCAGCAATGCTTTCAACACTGTTGATTTCGAAATCCTCCTTGGTGTAATGCGCTCTATTAACATATCTCCATCGGCGATTGGCTGGTTTCGCAGTTATCTTCAGGGGCGCCGGCAGCGGATTCGTACTGACGACTCTTTCTCGTCTTGGTGCAACACGTCGGCTGGTGTCCCGCAAGGCGGCGTACTATCCCCACTTTTATTTGCATTGTTTATTAATTCTATCTCTCTTAAATTGACTTCTTCCTACCATCTCTATGCAGACGATCTTCAAATTTATACTCAAGCCCCACTCCAAGATTTGGCCAGCGCGATTCACCGTACGAATGCCGATCTCGTCTGCATTCGTGATTGGAGCGTGGCCTACGGTCTTCAGGTTAATCCTAGCAAAACCCAGGCCATTGTCATAGGTAGCTCGCGCACTTCTGCTAAAATTGACTGGACCACTCTCCCTAAAATCGAATTTAATGGCGTTTTAGTTCCTTTTAGCAGAAGTGTTAAAAACCTGGGAATTTTCATGGATAGCGACATGTCTTGGGGCCCTCAAATGGATGCGGTGAGTCGCAAAATATTCGCCTCTGCTGCTTCACTAAGAAGACTTCGTAACTTCTTGCCCACGGCCACTAAAATTGTGCTTGCTCAATCTCTGATGCTTCCTATCCTTGATTATGCTGATGTCTGCTACCTTGACTTAACCGAGGAGCAGCTTAATAAGGTTGAACGGCTCCAAAACGTATGTATACGTTTTGTGTTTGGTCTTCGAAAATTTGACCATATTTCGGAGTTCCGCACAAAACTGAAATGGCTTCCTGTCCGTCTTCGCCGAAATTCCCATATCCTTTCCCTTCTTTATAACATTCTCTTTAACCCTGTCACTCCCTTCTATTTAAAGGAACGTTTTGAGTTCCTCCACAATTCCCATCCTCATCCTTCCCGTGTCCTCCGGTCGTCAGAAAATTTGGTTCTAAATATGCCACCCCACAAAACCAGTTTCTACGACAAATCCTTCTCCATCCAGGCCATAAGGTTGTGGAATGCACTATCAGAGTCAATTAAAAAAGCAGTATCTTTGGCAGTTTTCAAAGCTCGTGTCAAGGAGTTTTACCTGTCAGAGAGGTGAATATTGGTACTTACTATTTGTTTATGTACTATACATATGTATACAGAATGTTATGTTATTTATTTATATTATATTTTTATAATATATATATTATTTCTTCTTTTTATGTTTATAAAATTGTATATATAATCTATTTTACTTATAGTCTTTGGTACACCCCCTGCCTTTCTTAAATTCGAATAATTCTATCCATCCAAAGGTTGCCTGGAAGAGATCGCTTCTAAGCGATAAGGCCGCCCATTGTACTCGTTTTATATATTGTATCCATGTACGTGTTATTTTTATGGTGTACAATAAAGAATTTTTGTATTGTATTGTATTGTATTGTAAACGGTATCCCGGGGACGGACATAGCTACTTGAATAGAGCGTGCGAAGCCGCGGGGCGCAGCTAGTTATGAATATATGCGAGTTAACTACGAACCTAATTTGTGGTGGAAGAACAGCAACGTTTCATCTCTTAACGAGGGATTTCAGGCGAGAGACCTATCAGGGTGAGTCCCTTGTTAAGTTCGGTGAGAATAATAATGCTTGTATGAAATGCACTTGAGTCATACCAACACTACGTAGAAAAAAATGGATAATAAAATCAACAATTTAAAAAATAAAAGTAACAATCAAAAGTACCTGTAGTAACGAATAAAAGTATTGCCCTGTTGTATGGCAATGCTGATGCGTTTCAATAGATTATTGATTATTAAAACGAAAAACTACCTCATTGACCAGTTATTGACACAATAACGAATAGGCCAGTCTTCTTAAATTCCCAAATTCCAATAAACCTAAAACTAAAGCGCGTTAAAATATTAGGTCCTTACATATGAAATTGGCGTTTTTCGTACTGGCCACTTTAATCACAAATTTCTCCTCTTTGGTAAGGAATTCCAAATTCAAATTTGTACAGCTATAGACTCATGTATTTGTGCTTCGATGATCGTCATTCATTTGTTTTTTTTCTTCTGTTTTTTTCTGTTTGCGTCACTCATTTTACAAAGCGGAAAACTTAAAATATCGCATTATTTACGAGTACGAGTTCCGCCGTGGCACTAGTGCTGCGGAAACAACTCGAAGGGTGAATGATGTGTATGGCGGTCGTGTTGCAAAAGAAAACACAGTTCGTTTTTGGTTCCAACGTTTTCGTTCTGGAAATTTCGACCTGCAGAACAAGCCCCGTGGACGGCCTGAGACTCAAGTTGATAATGAAGAGTTGCAGGCTATTGTGGAAGCGGATCCATCGCAAACCACGTCCGAGTTAGCTGCAGGCTGCGATGTTAGTGATAAAACTGTTTTAATTCACTTGAAGCAAATTGGGAAGATTAAAAAGCTTGAAAGGTGGGTACCTCACGAATTGACTGAAGCAAACCGGCAAACGCGCGTCGACTGCTGCGTTACATTACTAAACCGGCACAATAATGAAGGTATTTTAAACCGAATCATTACCTGTGATGAAAAATGGGTTCTTTACGATAATCGGAAGCGCTCAGCGCAATGGTTGGATCCTGGCCAGCCAGCCAAATCCTGCCCCAAGCGAAAATTAACCCCAAAAAAGTTACTTGTAAGCGTTTGGTGGACTAGTGCCGGTATTGTTCATTACAGTTTTCTCAAATCTGGCCAGACTATTACGGCTGATGTCTATTGTCAGCAATTGCAAACCATGATGGAAAAGCTAGCGACTAAACAACCTAGGCTGGTCAATCGCTCCACGCCACTGCTGCTTCACGACAACGCTAGACCACACACTGCGCAACAGACGGCTACTAAATTAGAAGAGCTTCAATTGGAAAGTCTAAGACATCCTCCGTACTCCCCGGACCTTGCTCCAACAGATTACCATTTTTTTCGAAATTTGGATAACTTCTTGCAAGGGAAAAAATTCAACTCCGATGGGGCAGTCCAAATCGCCTTCAAAGATTTTATTGATTCCCGTCCGACTGGTTTTTTTAGTAAAGGGATCAATGAACTACCTATAAGATGGCAAAAGTGCATAGAAAATAATGGTTCATACTTTGATTAATTAAATATATTATATTAAAAAATATTCGACTTTTTGTTCCTCCCATACAAAACGCCAATTTCATATGTAAGGACCTAATATTTACAGCAAAGGCACTGTAACCTCGTCACATAAAAGTTTATCAGAATTAACTACCGTTACACTTTCCCACACGTTCACAAACAAACATGGACTTGTTTACACCGATATCGTTTTTCAACGAGCTAGTGGAGCGGGAGTCATGAGCTTTTTTGTCGCGGAATAACTTGTTTTGACCATTATCTTATTTGAAGAGGCCAACGATGTAACACGAAGGTTTTTTTGATCTTTAGGTCTTAGCTTTCTACATAGGGCAAACAATTTATCAACGTCCGAACGATTGATAAATTTTATGCCCTTGACGTTGGCTTCCGTCCGTGGCCAACGATGTGGCAAAAAGTATTCCTATACCTTTATAAAACGCTAGCAGTGCCCCGCGGTTTTACCCGCGTAGTTCCCGTTCCTTTGGGAATTCCGGCCTAAAATATAGCCTATGTCACTCCCTGAATATCGGAATTCCCACGGGAGCCTATGTCACTCCCTGAAAAATAAGCTTTTTAATGTCGAAATATTATATATTTTTATATCGGTCCAGTAGTTTCGGAGCCTATTACAAACAAACAATCAAATCTTTCCTCCTTATAATATAGGTAAAGGTAGTGAATGAAAATTCCTATTCCTGCATAACACATTATGAACGCATTACCTACGAGTATGTATGTATCTATTGCTTTAGGAGCTTAGGTGTTCGGTAATCTTCAGAGTGGAAACACTTCTAAAGCCTCTATTTTGTTGAGCACAGTTGTAGAGTTAAGAAAACCCCAATTTTTTTACCTAGATGAAATTATTTAAAGTCTTTTTCATAGGACACGAGAAGGGAAACGTCTGACGGCGCGTGGTGTACGATATTATGTATATGGTAGTATGTCTTAATCATCTGTTTTCTTACATATTCAAGAGTCCAATCAGCATAGTGCGTCGCATAATTTGCATGCCAAACCAGTCTCTCCGTAGCTTAATTATGAAAGTTGGATGAAATGTTGCCTTGTCTATATTGTCCTATATTGATTTGACTGTCTATTCTTGAACTTTATTTAACAAACAATACCCCCCTCTGATTACTCAATATGTGTACCTAAAATTGTATGACAGAGATTTATCCAGTTTTCTATGTAAATGCGGCAAAAACTTTGTAAATATATTACGTCCAAGGTTAACCCACCCCCGATTTAATAAGGATTTGCTGACCTTTTTGTGGTTTTCTCAAGTTAAGTCCTGCTTGTTCCAAAGTATTTCGAAATCGTTTTTGTTCTTTATTAAAGATTTGACTTTGGTCGTCCTGTCAAACCTATTCTCATTATCATATCCTTCGGGTTCTTGCGAACATTCAAGCATGATGATATTTTTGTAGCACTTTTTGTTTTATGGCACTTGTAGATTACAGCCACAAAAATAGCTTATGGCTACCTACGGATAACGTCGTACCAACCGACAAATCACACTGTTTACTTATTTGGAAGGTTTAGTTGGTAATTATTTTTCTTATCTGAAAACCTATCTAGTTTTTTCGTTAGTTATCTCCATCGTAACCAACAAACCATCTAAGGATGAATTACTGGTTTATTGGTTGATAAACTTCTATTCGTGTGGAGTGGCACAAAAGTTTCTATACCCAGCAGTGGGTGAAGTCGGGCTGCGGATGATGATGATGAAACTTCTATTACCAACTGACAAACCATAGGCTAAAAAAGACCAAAACTCCGAAAAAGTCTTACTTCTGAATAATTTGCCAAAGTTGTAGTTTTATTCAAAAATAAAACGAACTTGTAACATTCTGTCAATATTTTAATTCAGAGTTCGTCTCAAAATCACACATTTTGGGCATTCTACCTTTTTGATGAAAAAAACTCCGCCTCATTGCCGTGTGGTGCGAGCTGAGAATTTGCACCAGGGGCGGGCAACAACGCTATTAGATAACAGCCCTGTAGTCTATGTTACCAACTAAAGTAAAATTTAAATAAAATAATAGAAAAAAATTAAAACGATGATTTACAATTGAAACAATTGTAATATATAATAATAATAAGTTTATATATAAAAATAATATTATTTTTAGTAGTTTCGGAGCCTATTTTATACAAACAAACAATCAAATATTTCCACTTTATAACACAAGTTCTGCTTAATGATTTATTTATTAATAGTCAGTAAACTCCGCGGCTTCGCACACATTGTTCCCATGGAAACGTGAAAAGAGGGATTTTCATCCCACGAGAACTGATTTATGGGAAAACAGTATCCTATTTTCATTCCAGGATTAGAATTAAATTAAATGTCAGCTCGATCCGTTCAGTAGTTTTGGCGTGAAGAGGTAACAAACATCCATCCATCCATCCATACAGACTTTCGCATTTATAAGCGTGATAGTTTGGTATGATAATACTAGTATAGATGTATAAATATTGTATAGTGCCAAAACACAAATACCTACTTCTTTTAAAATGCTAGAAAACTATTTTTCAACGTAAGATATTAGATATTTATAACGTGAGCTAACAGCAGAGCGTGTTGCAAACAACAACAGGTAGCTCAACTGATCCATATCCAAGACGCTGGCTACATTGCCCTTTGCCCCGCTGTATGGCAATGCTGATGCGCTGCGCCAGATACTCACCAGCTCTCGGGTCACGCGTCGCTTTGACCAAACGCGTTGATAATTATTGATTAGTGCATTGAAGTACCACCTAAGTAGCCTCCGTGTGAGTAGTTCTACTAAGAAGTACAACTGTAGGTACTTATTGATACCCATCCAGACAACAACGCGGAAGTTATTACCGTAGGTAACGATGTCTTGTTCTATCTAGCGAATCAGTTGATAACGGTTGTCAATAAAAAATAATATGGAATAAACTAGACGCAGTCTGGTGTTTTAAAATTATTAGTTATTGTATTGTATTGTATCAAATATATATTCTACTAGCTGCGCCCCGCGGCTTCGCACGCGTTGTTCCTATGGAAACATTAAAATGTAATTTTCATCCCACGGGAACAGATTTATGGGATAAAAAGTAGCCTATGTTTTATTCCAGGATTAGAATTACCTGTATGCAAAATTTCAGCCAGATCCGTTCAGTAGTTTTGGCGTGAAGAGGTAACAAACATCCATCCATACATCCATACATCAATCCAAACTTTCGCATTTATAATATTAGTGTGATTAGTGTGATGTCAGTAGCGTTTAATTAATAACGCATTAGACAAAACTACCTCTCTACAGCAGCTTATATTGGTCAACTGCTGGACGCAGGCCTCCCTTGATAAGCGCCCTTAGTTGCTATCTCATGGGGGGGTAATGCCCATAATCCCCACGCTGGGCATGCGGGTTGGGGATCGCAGTTTGGTGACAGAATTGTTCGGCAGGAGGCGCTGCTGCCCGTCCCCCGGTATATATCCCTTAGTCGCCTCTTACGACACGGAAGAGTAGGGGTGGTGCAAATTCTATGCCACTGGCACCACACGGCGTGACAAAGCTATCTGTAATGTTATTATTGTGATTCACGACCACGCGGGTGAAACCGCGAGGCGCTGCTAGTAATTCATGATTTCATAATTTGAAGGACTATGAAGTTGGCATTATCTAGTACACTAGTACCTATACGAGACAAGACTTGGTTCATGATGTCCTCCTAGCCGAATTTCGACCACGGCCGAGACTAGCCTTTCCGCAGGACATATTATATTGCACAAGTTTGTGCGCAAACACAGATGCACTCTCATAAACCGATGATGGGACGACCAATCTACACGACCAGGGAAGGTTCAAGTCGTTGGTTAAGCTGTTCTGCGGTCCTGCGACCAACGGCTTAACTAACATCTTTGCATAATGTTAACATTTACATAATGTAAATAGTTTTTGTTCGGATTATCTTTTACTAATAACATTTCTGAACAAGAGTCTGAAAATGATTAACGACTTGATGGCAAATAATTGTAAAGCAAACGACCTGCGCGGTCGAATAAGATCTAATGTTATTTATTCTGTTTTGCGTCAATGCTCCGAATTGGGAAGTAGAG
Source organism: Eupithecia tripunctaria (assembly GCA_955876795.1). Lineage (NCBI taxonomy): Eukaryota > Metazoa > Arthropoda > Insecta > Lepidoptera > Geometridae > Eupithecia > Eupithecia tripunctaria. The sequence goes on from OY041621.1 coordinate 4,811,192, forward strand.
GCGACGACGTGTAGTGTATGTGTATTGTTTCATTGATATCTGTGACAAGTGTGTCTGGGGTTTAGATATTGGTTAACATTTTTTATTTTTAAACGACTTCCAAAAAAGGACCAGGTTCTCAATACGGCAGTTTTTTATGTTTGTTACCCCAGAACTTTGGACTGGGTAGTTCGATTTTCATTCTAGCTGGTGCTTTCCGTGTAGTCTAATTTTAATTTGGTCCAGTTCTGTAAGATCCATGTAAATCCATGAAAAAACTGGGTACCTTTATAATTTGAAGTCTCTTTTTAGGTTTTTTTTTAGAATTTGCTTAATTGATTTAAAACAAAATCAATTCTAAAACCGGCACCACACGGCAATACCTACCAATACTGCCAATACTTGCTTATTTGCTTTTGCCTACCATACTACCAACAGAGAAGAGTTTAAAGGTTGGTTGATCATGTTTGAAGGTGATCAACCAACACTGTTCTGTTGGCATGACAACACTTATGTATGTTTTTTCAAAAAACTATTCGAACCCATAGAAGGAGACGGTGGTAAGTCAAAATATCACTTTTTTCAGTATCAAAGAAATTTATCTTTCAAAAAAGTGCATATTATGTAGGTACCTAGGTACCTAAATGCACTTCTTTGAAAGAGGACTTATGGACATCACAAATTAATCAAGTAGGTTTCAAATTCAGAAACACGAAATAGGACTGGTAAATCTAGATGCTCAAACACAAAAGTAATAAATTAGTGTGAACTCAATATTGAATTAAATTTAACGGCCGCCATATTGGTTTTCTATGGTTTTGCGTGCCTTAAATGGTGGGTAAACGACCTACAAACGTCAAAATAGGTATCAATGTTGTGCGGCTAAAATTAGATATCATTGGTTCGATTATTCTGATTGCTACCTGTTAATTATTATTAGTGCTGTATTGTATCATTTTTGGAAAAGGAATATTATATGAAATAAATTAGGAGCAGTATTTATATTTGAAACAATTGAGCTAACTGTAGACTGTTGCAATTGTTGTAATAGATAGCGCGTAATGTTAGTCAGGTTGCCAGAGGCTGCCTCCTCCACCTCAACGGCCTATACTGTTCCACTGCTGGACGCAGGCCTCCCTCTGATACGTACCTTACTGGCTTTTATGGACGATGTCTGTGGCGCGGTGGGCGAAGGTCAGGCTGCGCCGCAGGAGGTTGGGGGTTCGATTCCCGCCTCGGGACAAATGTGTGATATTTCTTCAGGACGTTCTGTATGTTTTTTTTAATGTAAAATAAAAAATTTCTAAATAAGTAGTGTATTGTATTATGTAACAGTAATTTAGTACCCATAACATAGTTTGGGACTAGATAATGCTGTTTGAATTGTCCAGCATTATTGAATATTAAATATTAAAAATCTCATGGAGCGTAAAGCCCATAATCCCCACGATGTGCATGGGTTGGGGATCACAGTTCGGTGGTAAATTGATCTACAGGGGGCGCCTCTCACGACATTAGCGGAAATAATCGAAGGATTGTTTAATGAATTTGTTGAATTGTTTTTTTATACTTACTTCATTTGAAATTCTTCATAACCTGTCGAAGCTAGAGTTCGAATAATTCATTATCCACTCTAGATGCAGCAGTCATGCCTCAAAACAATGTTACCTTCGCAAAATCGTCACGTGCAGAAACAAAACGATTTGGTAACAATGGCGAAAGTATTTGGAATAATAAACAGTTTATATTGAGGCCAAACAGGCCGCCTAAAAATATATCGGGATAATGATTTTACATCCTTATTGTATAATGTTACTGACTCGGACAGACAGACACGGATAACGGGTTTGTTTTACACTAAGCAAGCACTTATCTTCTAGCTATGGTTTATCCATTTTGAATGAAGCATGTTAGTAAACAAAATACGACACAAATAACAAAATTTCACTTGCTTGGCGTCAAGTTTCAGATATAATTGTAAGCAATTTTTATTGAAGGGAGGATCTAAAATTGACAAGTACCTCATGTAAATTACGTATAAAAGGACGCGCCACCTAAGTGAATTGTAGGTTTTGGTTTGTTTACGTTTATGCTCCATTCAAAATGGATACGATATAGGTAGACAAACTTTAGTAAAAACGTTATTCCTCCATCTCTCTTAAGGCGACAAGAGCCAATACGACATCGCCACCTATTCTATCATATTAGATAGATAAAGATAAAATTTATTTTACCAAGGCAACCAATAAAAAAGGTAGGTATGTACAATATAAAATAATTAAAACTATTTAAATTTAACTCATAACTATAAATTGGGCTGCTAAGGACACGGTGCTATGGCGCTCATTCAGAGAGGCCTCCTGGTGGTCCAGCAGTGGACTAATATAGGCTGATGAATGATGATAATTTGGTAAATAAATAATAAATCAATAAATAATGCTGGACAATTCACACAGCTATCTAGCCCCAAGCTAAGCAGAGCTTGTGTTATGGGTACTAGATAACTGATATACATAATACAATACACTACATAGATAGATATTTTTTATTATACATAGAAAAACACCCAGAACGCCCTGAACAAATGTCTGCAGATCGTAAACACATTTGTCCCGAGGCGGGAATCGAACCCGCAACCTCCTGCGTCGCAGGCAGACCTTCGCCCACCGCTCCACAGAAGTCGTCATAAAACGGTACACCATCTTAGCATTTTGCAGTAGGCATTTGCCCAATACTGGTTTTCGGTTAGGGCCCCTAAGGAGTGACGACAATACACAAAAAACTAAACAAAACTAAACTTATTCTATCACGAAAAGTATCAGGTACCTACTTATGAGGGCGCATTGTGCGCCTTTTAGTGAAAAAGACCATAGTCATGTTTCCACAACCAAGGAACCGAAGAAAAAATGTTTTATGTAATTCTTGTTTTCTTAGCAAATCCACTAGGTTCGACCCTTAACTTAATATAGGTATATCTCCTGAGGTTAGAGTTTTTCACAATCTTTCATCTTTCAATTCATTCACTCACTCGCTCATTCATTATTATCAGTTCTTGCAGCTCAGCGAGTTTGATGAATGCCCTTTTCACATCATTGGGTCAAGACAATTTTTGCAAAGTTTGAGCATCTTTGGTGTAATATATTACCCATCCTGTATAAATCATTTATTCAGAAACAACCATACAATTGTGTTCGAACAGTAGGTACATCAAAATATCATGCAATGTGAAGAGAATAATGTCAAAATCTTAGTTATAAAAACTACACTTGTCCAATGAGCTAACTTAAATTACATAAAGTCAATATAGTTTTATTTAATTGCTAGGGTTGAGGAACTCGTTGACCGTGTATTAACACCCTTTCAGCAGGAGTATATAAGTTTTTAAATCTATATATTTGAGTCAAAACGTTTGTATCCCTAAAACAATGATTGAATAAGGTACTATCACTTTATTCAATTTAGAAAGAAAATTATGAAAAAAATATACGTACTTATCTTAATATTAATAAAATAGCACTCTAGAAATAAATAAGAAAGTTGGAAACATGATTTCCACGCGGGTGATTCTGCGGAGCGCAGCTAGTAAGTCAGAGTCAGAGTCAAAGTCAGAGTCAAATCGTTTATTTCTTAAGACTTACAAAGTAAGCACTTAGACAAGTCACATTTTTACTATAAAAACAGCTAGATAATATCAAATAAGAAATAAGGTGCAATTGACTCTAATTCACTTGAATTTAAAGAAATAAAAATATTCACCATATATTTATGTCAAGTCAAAAAGAAACCTCAAGAATGGCTGAACGCTCGTAGGTATGCAACTTATTTGGGTGAATTCTCCAAAATGACAGCGCACAAAATGCAACAATAAAGAAGCAAAGGATTTCATAAATGTCACATTTTTAGGAACTCCGAATAAGGCAAGACTATAAAATATGTACGTAAGTATAAGTATAAAACCTAGTTCCCCAAGCTAAGTAATCCAATCACAGCTATCGGAACATCTGATAGGTACCCCGAGAATAAACAGTAGCAAAACGACTAATAAATCGAGGAGCGCAAAACCCTCTGGCTGGCTGCATAGATATACGTAAAATTCCGTAGATAATATGTTACGTACGTTCAGTGCTAACTCAATAAATGGCCTGTGTGTACAAGAAAACGCAAATACACGCTTTTTCCATTCTTCTGCAATATAATACTACCTACTTATAAATAATATTACTACTTATGAACAACATAGAGAGAACGTACCTAGACCGAAGTGTGACTGAGACAACAATTAGCTAGCGAATAACGACCGGGGAGCCGGTGGCGGGGAGGACACAATTGGACCTGATTCGAGGTTGACACTTTCGAAAAGCCAGTGCATTATCTCCCCATTTTTACATCGATGTCTGAGAGCCCGAGAATAAACAGAGCAAAACGACTAATAAATCGAGGGGGCGCTAAAACTTCTGGCTGGCTGGATCTTGGACGGAAGGTAATCTATTCCGGGCTATTTGCCTTAGTTTTGAATAAAGCTGGTTAGCCCTGGCAAAATAATCAATAGAATAATCTGTGGACGCTTCCGACTGGTATCAATATGGATGAGTTACCCATATATTGTTTGCAACAATTGCAGTTAGCTCAATTGTTCCAATTTTATAAACTAATAGTGTCAAGTCATACATCATAACCATAACATAACATAACACAAGCTCGGCTTTGGTGACTGATGGTTTTCTAACCAACTGGTTATAAAAAGGTACGTATAGTATTGATTTTTGATTCCGTCTATGGATTTCCCCACCCTACTGATTAGTTTTATGAGCTGCGATGCTGCGAACTATTAATTGGGACATAAATGCTGTGAGGACAAGCCCCGTTATACAGTACGTGACTTTTCCACTAGTTTCTAGACCAAGATCGAGTCTTATTGATGTCCGAAGCAAAGACCCAAAGATCCGACATTGGGGTCTTTGCCTCGGGAATCTACGGCATGCTATGGCTGTGTTGGTAAATCTCTTACAACGTGGTTAATCTCGTTTTCACCCAGGCCCGTATTCACTCGGTTTGTTCTCTTACGACTAATTCAAACATGGTGGGGCATACTACCCCACCAATAGCGGACCAATATGGTTTCAGCTACACGGAGTTCCACCAAATGTAGTTGCAAGTCTTTTAGGATAAGCTGATATTTCTCGTAGAATACGTTCTCGTTGTAGGCACAAATAATGTGATGAATGTGACAAATAAAAAACAAAAAAAGAAACTAATTGAAGTTTCAAATAATTTTCGAGATAAGCCTTCTTTTGTTTCTTGGGGCAAAGCTCGCCTTCGACTTTTAGGCCCGTATTATGAAAGCTTGCTTAGTCATAGAGATATGCTTGAGTGACGTTTATGCCAAAGATAGCTAGATAGATTAGCATAGATCGATGACTGAGCAAGCTTTCATAATACAGGCCTTAGAATAGTTGAAAAGTCTTGGACAAAAAATGTTAAACTTTCTAGTGGAAAATTTTAGCTAAATCAATACCTGTGCCGTACTAACCTTTAAAGGGCTGCTCAGCTGTATTCAGCTCTACACAATAGCTTAATTACAATGTTACATCTACGGTCATCGGTAAGGCACGTTACCTAGCTAATTAGCTACGTAACACCTGAATATACCTACCTATTTTTAACATAAAACATAAACATAAAAATCGTTTTCCACAATTACAGTGTTTCAGGTATTGAATCCGTAGTATTGCCTACCTACAAATGATTGCAAATGATTACACTGTGTAATCATTTGTAGTATAGTAGTAATTTACACCAGGTACTTATTCCGATTACTCCTTTACTCCGATTCGGATTCAAGATATTTAATGTCAACAAAGACTCAATCAATGAAAAATTAACGAAGTCTTATAACAATTGACGATCTACGTGGCGCGGTGGGCGAAGGTCCGCCAGCAACACAAGAGGTTGCGGGTTCGATTCCCGCCTCGGGACAAATATTTGTACGATCTGCAGATATTTGTTCAGGGCGTTCTGGATGTTTTCTATGTATGTATAATAAAAAATATCTATCTAACTCTATCTATCTATGTAGTGTATTGTATTACGTATATCAGTTATCTAGTACCCATAACCCAAGCTTTGCTTAACTTGGGGCTAGATAATGCTGTGTGAATTGTCCAGCATTATTTATTTATTATTATTATTTAATAACAGAAAACACCATCACCAAAAACTAAAACACTAACTTCAACAACTTGCAGCGAAAAATGTTTCAATTTTAATTAGAAAACGAGAGTCAATTAAATGATGAATGGAAGCTGTCAAATCTAAATATTGTTTCGAGCTTTTTGCTTAGCTTCGATGATACCAACAAAATTCCTTAGGCTTTGTATACAAAAAAAAAGACGTGTGGCACTCGGGGACTGCCGCGGTAAAGCTATTGCATAGCATAAATCATTAAAAGTTCTGCTATTCATCGATAGATGGCAAAACTAAAAAGTATCACCGCTGTGCCGGTCGGAGTGACGGGGATGTTAGGTTATTTTCGTTGCGGAATTTCTGGATTCGGTCTCCACCCTCAAGGCCCGCTATAGAAGCTATGCTTAAAATATTCAGGTTTTTGAATCGGAGTCTAGGTATTATAGACAGTCCTCGCCCGAGAGTTACCTGCTGTCGCACAAAGCAGTCGCACAAAAACTTGATGTTTTTTTTAATAAAACCTAAAAGAAAATTTCAAATTCCTGAATATTTACACTGTACCAATATTAAATTTTAGGCATCGATCAAGGGAGGCCACGAATTTTTTGATCGATGGTTTTAGAGGACGAAAACGCCTCGGGTATAAAATTCTTATCAGATTATACTCCATAACTTTTATTGGACCACTCTTTTATAAGTTTAGGAGTATAATCTGCACTTACAAACCAAAAATCAAAGAATATTCTCTGCAAAAAATGCATTTTCAAAGTGTTGCAATGAGAAATCTGGAAATAATACATAACAATACAGGCGATTATTTATAATTTTAAAGTTCCGCTGCAGAATTGTTCTGCAGGGGGCGCTGCTACTCGCCCCGGGTGGGTATACTTTAGTCGCCTCTTACGACCCCCGCGCGAAGAATTTGTGTGGTGCATATTCTAAGCTGGCAGTTAGATGCACAAACTATGACGGATCTTATATTTCATTTCGTCTTTGTTGCTCACCGCTCGCAACCATTTTCACCCACAGGCGGTGACATTACTATCACATATTTACAATTTTATCATTCTTATCGTATTTATCTTTAAATCCGTCCATTACAGTGTCCAGTGTTTGTATGTTTGTTTGTGTTGGACTTCAAAGAGCCGACCACGTGTGAATATTGACGCGGACACCTGATGACTGACGATTATTACTGCGTCACGAATAAATCGGCAGGGATTGAGGGCTCTCGGCAATAACTGATAGATATTAAAAAGTCACCGTGAGAGAATCCCATTGAGTCAAATTCAACAAATAAAAATTCACAAAATGGCTCAAACAAGATATAATAGGTAAACTAAAACCCGACTACGGCTTTTACCGATTGTGCTTATTATTTTCTTGTGGGGTTTTAGTTTTGAACTATAATAAGGTAGGTACCACATATTTTTATCCACTTTATTGGTTTTTGCAAAAAACAGCAAAAACAGTTATGGAAATAAACAAAGGCCTTTGCAATGCTGCATGCTCCACACGAGCATATTTTACTCACAATGAAATTTTATCATAGATTGCTACTATTTGCCCAATGTGCCAGTTGATGCCCAGCGTAAGGATTATGGGCATTACCCCCCATGAGTTAAACGTCAATAAGGCGTTTATCAGGGGGAGGCCTGCGTCCAGCAGTGGACCAATACAGGCTGTGGATGTGGATGTGGATGCTACTATTTATTACTTCACTGACATCAGAGCTGTACGCGTCGCCCTTTACTTAGACATCTCGTTAGGCCCCAAATACCGACCGACGTTATATACCCTATAACCACAGGGGTATTGAGACGAATCAATTGATATCGGGGGCGGGCAGCAGCACCCCCTGCAGAACGAATATACTACCAAACTGCGATCCCCAATGCCCAGCGTTATGGGCATTATCCTTCATGAGATAAACGCCAATAACGCTTATCAGGAGTAGGCCTGCGTCCAGCAGTTGAACAATACAGGCTGTTGATGTTGTGGAATCGACATCCATTGTGTCTTGAAAGCACCCACGGATTATGGGCACTAACCCCCCATGAGATAACAGCCATTAAAGACGCTAGAGCAGGGGGAGGCCTGCGTCCAGCAGCTGACCAATATAGGCTGTTGAAGTTGAAGAGTAAATCAGTTGAAGAATCGATACCCCATTCGTTAAAATCGAACGAGTATTTTCAGCGCTACGTGGGAGGGAATATAAAAATCGGCTACATACATACAAATAAACATCGGGTTCCAACCTCATAACCCTGGTCCGTTGATAGTCGGGTAATTGGTAGCTAATTATTAGGGTGATGTACCTTGGTAAGTTTAGCGGTTGGCTTAGAATTTTCACCACCCGAGGAAGCTAAGAGGCGACTAAGAAATAACCACCGGGGGGCGGACAGCAGCGCCTCCTGCAGAACAAATCAACCACTTGTACTAGTCTGAACAGAATCATATCATTATTTCGTCGATCTTAACGATCTGAGAAAACATCTTTAGAAATAGTCAACAGACTCCCCAGTAACAATAAATATCAAAAAACACCTCCACATACGTCCGTAGTCCATAACAAAATAATTGGCTATTATTTACCCTGTTCAGCTATTTATGACACAAACAGATATCAATTTAGTAGATTAAACGGTTCATACTTTAGGAGTCGAGACAGATATTATTGTAACTAGTTAGTTACGGCGTTACGACCTAAGGTCCTATGTCTATTTTTAGATATTTATATAATATACTAGCAACGCCTCGCGGTTTCACCCGCGTAGTTCTCGTTCCCGTGGAAATTCCGGCATAAAGTATAGCCTATGTCACTCCCTGAAAAGTAATCTTTTTAATGTTGAAAGAATTTTTTAGATCAGTCCAGTAGTTTTCATCGCTACTATAGCTTCGGCTTATAGCGGCATAATGCTGAGACAGGGACCTTTTTGGCCCTTTATATAACATCCTTTAACATGCTCCTCTTTTATTTATGTACTACTTTCCTTGGTTTATTAAATGTAATTCTTTCCTTATTTTCCACTGATCTATAATTTTTACGTATGTCGTGTTATGTGTGTGTAATGTAATTAGTCCAAATAAATGTATTTTCTTTCTTTCTTCTTCACTCCGACCACAGAACTTACTTTGCCTTGATGCTTTGATAGTTGCTGCTTTGATAACTTTCGTGAAATTTAATGAATTAATTTTTTCTTATTTCTTTCCTAATCTGGTACGGGCCGACAAACAGGAAAAAACTGTCAGACGAGAGAAACTCGTAATTTTCTAAATAATTACAGTTTTTTTGGTAAAAATGAGGGAAGACAGAACCCTTTCCTTAATGTGTATTTAACGACCACAAGATACGCTTTATACGAATGATTGACACAGAGCTGAGTCGTAATGTGATAGTCTTTTTCTTAACGTCAAAAAAACGTATCATGATCCACTGGATGATGATGCTGAAACCGGTCATTGCTGGTGGCTCAATGATCTGTCTGGGCCGCCCCAGATTGATTGGTAGCATTATTTTATATAATTTAATATAATCTTATTCTAATTTTATTGTGTACTATAATACCTACTATGTTATTTTATATTATTTAATTTTATCTTGAAATTGTAATTGTGTATTTTTCAGACACATTGTCTTTGGACTTACGGTTACGGATCTGAAATAAATGATATTTATTTTAATATTAGTTTTTACATACGAGTGGTGAATCTAGTGTGCTTAGGGCAATTAAGGCTGGAACTAAAATAAATGATCGAACGGGCGCTTACCGGCGCTTGACAGCGCTGGTAAGCGCTTATAAGTTTCCAGCTTTCTTTCTGTATACGGCCTTACTCCTTTAGGCGCCGCCGCCGCTCAGCTCGAATGTCTGTGCCTAACCCCAACAAGAGTAGGTATTATATCACATCACACTAATATTATAAATGCGAATGCAATGTTTGTATGGATGGATGTTTGTTACCTCTTCGCGACAAAACTACTGAACGGATCGGGCTAAAATTTAGCATACAGGTGATTCTAATCCTAGAATCAAACATATAAAAAGTATTTTATCCCATAAATCAGTTCCGTGAGATAAAGATCACCTTTAAACGTTTCCATATGAACAACGCGTGCGAAGCCGCGGGGCGCAGCTAGTAATATATAATGTTGGACAATTAACACAACATTGTCTAGCCCCAAGTGAGCAGAGCTTGTATTATTGGTACTAGATAACTGATATACTTAACACAATACACTACATAGATGGATATTTTTTTATTATACATAGAAAACATCCAGAACGCCCTGAGCAAATATCTGCAGATCGTGCACACATAATTTGTCCGAGGCGGAAATCGAACCCGCAACCTCCTGCGTCGCAGGCACACACAGTAATTGCATGTCAGTGTTAGGTCCTATCTACTTGATGTAGGCATTTGTAATCTCAATGGAACTCGCTACGAGGCGGAAATGGATTTTCCATTTCCCATTTCCACTCGCTACGTAGAAGGTACAGTCAACAATATAATTGTTTTTTTTTTAAACAACTATAAATCCGACTTAAATTTTCATGGATTCCGTTGTCAGAACTGAACCAAATTAAAATGGAACAACACGGAAAGTACCAGCTTTCATATAAAAAAAAAGAATCATGAAATCGGACCACTCAGTCAAAAGTTCTAAGGTAACAAACATAAAAAAGGGGGAAAGAAATACAGTCGAATTGAGAACCTCCTCCTATTTTTGAAGTCGGTTAAAAATAAGAAGGACGTGATCATTTCCCAAAATCGGCACATAGCACGAAAAATGGACAGTTCTGGGCAGAAGTGCCTTCTGTTTAACTTGTAGAAACTGTGTTACAGAAGGCAGTAAAGTTCTGGGCAGCTCGCTAAGAGCCATATTAGGAGTCTAGAGGATAATTTTGATTGGTAAGGATCATCATCATCATTATTTACAGCCTGACTGGTCCACTGCGCAGGTACAAGCAGTCACTAAAGGCTTTTATCATACGCGGGTTAGTGCCGATAATCCCCGAGCTGGGCTGCGTGGTGGGTTCATAATTCGGTGGTGAAATTGTGTCGAAAGATTCGCTATTGCCCACCCTGGTTGATATCCCTTAGTCGCCTCTTACGACACTTTTGGGAAGTGTTGGCGTGATGCTAATTTTAACACGTTACCACACGGCCATAAGGCGTTTAAAACTTACTGGAAATTGACTATAATTATCAGTTATTGGTTTAGTCGAAGATTTCTGTGAGTCGTTGTAACTTAAACCTACCTACGTTATTTATCAATGCAGCTCAGTACAGCCAAAACTTTTCTAAAATTTGATTATTGTCAAATTGAATCTCGGAACAAGAAAATATACCTACACTTTGTTCCATAATAAACGATTATTATTATTACTATATAAAGAGTGAAAATAATCGACAATACGAAATGTCAAGTGGGCAGAATAATGTCAAATCAAGGTGACAACAAGCAAGCAGAATAAAAAAAGAAGAAATGCGTACAGTGATGTCCGCTCTAGTCAATGGAGTAGCGTTTCGAAATTTTGCGATTGAGATTTAAAACATCAATTTTTCAATGGTTAAATTCTACAATAAAAACATCTCAAAACGCAGAAATAAATATGTAGATATGTTTCTATATCAATAGAGAATACGTATATATTTTTATAGCCATTTTGAAATCACATGCATATACCCTATTACACTAACTAAGGTAGAAGTAACCTACCTATGGTTTATCCATTTTGAATGAAGCATGTTAGTAAACAAAGTACGACACAAATAACAAAATCTCACTTGCTTGGCGTCAAGTTTCAGAAATAATTGTAAGCAATTTTTATTGAAGGGAGGATCTAAAATCGACAAAAAAAGTAAATTACATATAAAAGGACGTGCCAACAAAGTTAATTTTAGGTTAAGTATGGGCGGTTTGTTTACGTTTATGCTCTATTCAAAATGGTTACGATATAGACAAAGTAATCGTCCGATTGATTTGATAAAGTTCTGATCGAACGGGGATTAATGAATAAAAAACGAATCCCCAATGTTTTTCTTTTCAACAAAAGCGACTTCTAGGATAACTTAAAAATTCTACAAGAGTAAGATGCTTTTCGTTAGGTATAAAATTTCAAATCACTTCTAGAGCGAGCTTTGCCTAATAATACCTGCACTCCTACCTGAACTCTCTCAACAAGCTTCTAACTACCTATCCACATGTTGACATATTTGATGATGAATGGAAGGAATTTATTAGTGAATGCATGAGATTTTGTGAGATTGACGGATGAACGTGGCTGTGTGACACTCTTGACATTAATTTATTGACATTTTTTCATTGATTTATTAAAAACTTTTTAACCCTTTTTAAATCAATGCATTTTTTAGTGATATTATTCGTGTTTAGATTTGATATATTTGATTGTACTTTTATGTGTGTTTTTACCTTATTATTGATCTCAAATTATACATTATTTTAAATTGTAGATACTGTTTAAAACTGCTTAATTATTATTAATTTTTATTGTAAATTTGTATAGTTATTTGTACTATTTAATTTTAATTAGTTAGTGTAAGTGGTTTTATGTGACCGTTCTAATTAAATAAATAAATAAATACCTTATAAAATAGGTTCTTTATCTATTGGAAAAAGCTTAGCTTTCACGGTTGAACGGGTAGTTTGCATAAGTTGCTAGTGCTTAGATACCCTAGAATTGTTTCCAGGCTTGGAAGTAGTACATTGACACCTAAGGGTTGAAAGTAACTTATTTAGCCCCGAGACGGGGTTTGGCGTCCGAGCGTTGTAAGGGTGCTAATAGTTCGAGGGACTGACTGTGTTACTTTCACCCGAGGTAACGTGCTGTGCTTTTCATCACGAATACAAGGAAAGTAAAAATAAATAAGTAATAAATATTTATTAATATGGTAGGTAATAAAAACTGATCCATATCAAAACCAGTCGGAAGCGTAAACAATATACAAGCAGTTCAAAATCATATCAGTACCAGTCGGAAGCGTAGACAATCTATAGGTAGCTCAACTGATCCATACCAGTCGGAAGCGTAAACAATCTACAGGTAGCTCAACTGATCAATATCAATCATAATTTAACCGTTAATTATTGTTTTATGCTGAAGCCTTCCATATACTTTTTAGCTACTTACTAGGAACGAAAAGGAATACTTTCATCCCGATCAGCAGGCAACTACAGAGCAGATGAGAAAGCCATTGTTACCTACTTGTCATTATTATCTGCTCACGATGTAAAACTCCATGTTCATGGATAAAAGTAGAATTTTAGTTATTTTAGGTCTAGAATAAAATTCCTTCAAAGTTTACAAAATTTCAGCCCGATCTATTCAGAAGTTTTGACGCGAAGAATCACATCAATCCATCCGAACCTTCAAACTTTCGCATTTAGTTTTACAACATTAGCACCAACCTACATATCCAATCACGATTAGTGGGAATTGTGGGAAATGGCGGAACACGCAAATGAAAATGCTGGAAAATTTTCATGGGAGTACACCAAACACCTGTAAAAAACTACACATTGCACAAGACGGGACAATCTATATATTATAAAAAGGAAACGTTTGATTGTTTGTTACTTTGTTTTGAATAGTCTCCGAAACAACAAGACCCATTCAAAAAAATCTTTCACCATTAGAAAGCTTTTCAGGGAGTGACATATAGCCTTATATGTTATCCCGGAATTCGTACGGGAACGGGAAATACGCGGGTGAAACCGCGAGGTGCTGCTAGTACCTAATAATTTACAATTCCTTCGTAAATAAGGGCATTTTATTTTACCCTCTTTTCAGCAAATCCCTTCGGCGTTATATACACATTAGGCTAAAGGGATCCAAGGACTAGGTAATAAATAGATCTGTGCCTAATCTTGAAGGTGCTTGCAACTTTATTGATAAGGGTTGTTTTACACTTTGGCCGTATTTTACATGGGACATCCTACTACCTAGTAATATTATAAACGCGAAAGTTTGTAAATATGTATGTATGTTTAGTACTCTTTCACGCAAAAACTACTAAACGGATCGGGATGAAATTTTGCATACAGGTAGTTCTAGGCGTGGAATAACACATAAGCTACTTTTTATCCCATGAATCAGTTACCGTGGGATAGGCGTGCGGAAACTAATAAGTTACTTATTACAATAATTTTCATTCAATAAAGAAACAAGAGTTGAGAGAAAAATAATACAGCACTATGAATCCCCATCGTGAAAAAGCCTTTACGGCTAGAATAGATTATGGACAAGGGTTTATGTATTTTCTATTTCCAATGCTCTCGAATACTAAGAAACATTGCCTTTCTGAAGTGGATAGGTATTGAAAATACTTTTACAAGAATCCTATCGTTTTTTGTTATTTACAATAAAACAGTTTAGGTAATAAAGTACCTATATTAAATTGTTTCACTGCACAACTACCTAATTATACGATATAGTTTACATTTGAGCACGGCTCAAGTCGCGATGATTTGGCAGTTTTTAATAATAATTAAAATCTGTCAAAAATTTGTCACTTGAGCGAGCTCAAATCTGAATTGCGTTTGAGTATACGGGGATCTTTAACCGACTTCGAAAAAGGGGGAAGTTCTCAATTCGACTGCATTTTTTAATATGTTTGTTACCTTACAACTTTTGATTGGGTTATCCGATTTTGATGATTCATTTTTTATTTGATAGCTCGTGCTTCCCGAGTGGTCCAATTTGGTCCAGTTTTGAGAATGGCATCCATGAGAAATGCATAAGCAAAAGTAAGAATATTTGAACTCGATAATCGATCAGAAAAAAATCACTTCACTTTCACTGCTCAAGCTGTCAGACTATGGAACGATTTGCCAGTGGATATTAAGAAGTCCACATCACATCACGCTTTTAAGAGGAAAGTTTTTCATCATTACTTAAATGTCTTGTTACACTAGGTTAGTTATTTAGCATGTCCATTATAATTATTGATAAGTATAATTTTATTTTGTTGTATATATTAGTGTGATAGTTTAATAGGTATTATGTGTATTAGTATTTATATTTAAGATTTATGTAAACAACCACCGCCATCCTTTATTTTGTCACAATCGTTTTGGTTGCCTGGAAGAAATCGCTTTAAGCGATAAGGCCGCCAGTTCTATTGCTGTTCCCTTGCCCTTTATCTAATTATGTAAATTTATGTTTTATTAAGGTGATGAATAAAGAATTATCTATCTTTTAATGAAAAATGTCCTCTTATCTTAAATCTAAATGCGTCTCCAATGTGTAGCCGACGCGACGACGTTACGGTCCAAAATGGCTCTTATTTTCAGTACCTCTTTTGAAGACGGATGCTGGCACTTCCCGTATTGGAAAATATCAGCACGGAATGGATTTTTCAGGACAAAGTCGATGCTCAAAGTAATGATCCATCATCTACAATGTGGTGGAAAATGTAAAATGATTGATGAAAATGAAAATTTAGTTGAAGTATTTTTATGATTATTGACATGGATCAGTTTAGATACCTGTAGATGGTTTGCAACAGTCTGCAGTTGTAAAACTAATAAATAAATAAATAATGCTGGACAGTTCACACAGCATTATCTAGCCCCAAGCTAAGCAGAGCTTGTGTTATGGGTACTAGGTAATTGATATACATAATACAATAAATACACTACATAGATAGATATTTTTTTTATTATACATAGAAAACATCCAGAACGCCCTGAACAAATATCTGCAGATCGTACAAATATTTGTCCTGAGGCGGGAATCGAACCCGCAACCTCCTGCGTCGCAGGCGGACCTTCGCCCACCGCGCCACAGTGGTCGTCATCCTTAGCTCAATAGTTTGAATTGTAAATTCTAGTTTTAATTAATAACTATTGTTTCATTTTCAATAAAGACGTGTTTGAATAGTCTTTTTGGCGTAAGGTAGTAAGTAAATATTAATAAAAATTTAAAATATTATTGCCGGACTCCACACATCATCTAACCCCAAGCTTAGCAGAGAGTTATGGGTACTACTAGACGACTTATAAACTTAAGACAATACATTACTTACCTAAATATTTTTAACAATACATAGATATAGATACAATAAATTACATTTGATTACACGGAACAAATAGCTATTTGCAGATAGTAGGTACAATCATTTATCTCAAGGCGAGAATCGAACTGGCAGTCATCTGCGTTACATTACAGGCGAACCTCATCCGCCACGCCGCCCCATCTGTCGTCAAATCACTTATATTCAATTTCAAAGCAGAAATAATTTTACAAATAAATAGATCTGGACAATTCACACCGCATAATCTAGCTCAAAAGTTTGCACAAAAACATTTTGTGTACCGTCCGTGTTTTGCGAAAATATACTCAAACTTAACTTATTATAAAACTTATCTGAGAAAAATACAGATCATGTGTTAACTTAATTTAAGTTTCGCTAAAAAGAGTTCAACAAAGTGGGTTCTACTCTAGAGATTCATACACCCCGTACTTTGGTCACTATCGCACTTTTGCAGAGAGCACTATAATCTAGCTGGGTTATTTACTAATACGTAAGCCTGGCATAAGCTAAGCTCAAGTTTTTGTTTTCTAGAAAAACTAACGACGACACCGCTTATCAATATAATATGATACTGGCTGCTGGCCGTGACTTCAAGCGCTCTTTATCGAGATAGAAAGTACCATTAACCATTATATCAGACGCTTAGGCGTGCAAAGGTAACAGCCAGACAAGAGGACAACAGACAAAAAATTCTTTTATTTTCACAAAACTTGATTCATATTTTGTTAGTAGATTCTTATATTATATTATAATGTTAGTAACTGAGGTAGGTATTATATTTACTTATTATTTTTCCTTATTCCTTACTTTTAAATTGAAATTATCTTATCTACTACAAATTCTTGTATATGTATACGTATATAATCTGAATCTCGGAAACGGCTCCAACAATTTTCATGAAATTTAGTAAACAGGGTGTTTCAGGGGCGATAAATCGATCTAGCTAGGATTCATTTTAAGAAAATGTCGCTTTATTCGTGTTTTCAATAAATATTCATCAACTTTATCTTAATCAATTGACTCTCCCTGACATCTATTGGCAAATAGTAGTACTATTTTATTAGTGTTTTCAATAATCGACTTTATCACTATTACCTTAAACACAAAACTGAAAATATGACTCTTCCTGACATCTATTGGCGAATCGTAATACTATAAATGCTAACAAGCACAATATTACAAAAAAATAAAATCGTACTCGGAAAATACGGTCATCCAGGTAAAATAAAAAGTCAAAAGTCGCAACATAAGTTATGTTTATATTCAAGATGCGTCTGGTGTTATGGAATTTGAGAATTAGGCATTAAAAAACGGTTTCTTTAGAGTGTCTTCCCTGTTACGTGGGTATATTTATAGTAAGATAGATAATATGAGCTGTGTGGTGCTCGCTCACAATTTTCACCACCCCAACGCTTCCCGCGGGTGTTGTGAAAGGGATAAAACCGGAAACAGCGGCGCCCCCTGCAGAAAAATTATACCACCAACCAGCATGCCCAGCGTGGGGATTATGAGATAAACGCCAATAAGGCGCTTATCAGGGGGAGGCCAGCGTCCAGCAGTGGATCAATACAGGCTGTTGAGGTTGAGGTTGCGATAATATGAACTAAGACTAACTATTTCTAACTAAATAACTAATCTTCTTTATTAATTAAATGAAATAATAATATAAATTAATAAGGCAATGTAATTAGAATATAATGTAAGTTAATAATAATGTAATCTTTTAAATAAGGAGTAAAAATGTTATTTAATTATATTTATATTTGACATGTAAATTTAAAATTTACCAATAAAATCTTGTATCTTGTATCTTGTATCTTAATAACTAGGACGGCGTTCAACTCAAGCACAAAAACGCTAATTTCTGGGAGAATCTAAAAAGGTCCTGCCACTTACCTAGATTAGATGAAGATGTAAGTAGAGTACCTACATATACATATACCTACCTCTATATATAATATTGTAGAGGGATTCAAAAAGGTCGTACGTAGGTAACGTTCTTACGGTGATCTCCTTACATTACGTTAGTTTGGTGATGGTGTTCTTCTAGAAACTTCTTTAAGATACGGTGAGATGGTGTATATTTTAACAGATTTTGATAAAAGCTTATGAAGTTTAAAGTTTGGAAACTTTAAACTCGCTGCCTCTGTATTTCCGGCCAACTACAACCTGGGTCTGTTAAAGATAAGAGTCTTGGTGTTGTAGTATAGGTCTAAATCTTCGTGCGTAATACATTGTCGGCCACATTGTCACCGGTGATAAAAAAAAAATTAATGTCCGCTTGCACAAGTCTTTTTAACTGGTCTTTCGACATAGGGAGTGAGCTAATTTTTTACCAGATATTTTAGGCATTCGTCAAAAATCAAAACACTTTTTGCACTAGTTTTCTTCTATCGGATTAACTTTTCTAAAGGAACTGAATCAGTCGATTCCCTACCATATTATTGCGACAAAATAAACTTTCTCAACTGTATTAATAAGGTTTCTCCACTTCTTAACAGCTTTAACAATCTTTGAAAGGTAAAATGAAAAGCTCAGACGGAGCTATTGAACTCCGAGGCTAGCACGAAACGAACCCTGGTTATCGTGTACGATATACCTACTTATGGAATATAATAGGGTATATGCATCGATTTTTTTTATTGTTTTAATCAATTCTTTAGGTCATTATTTAACCGAGGAATGATAAGACGCTCACTGAATTTCACATTGACAAGGTAAAAAAAACAAATCAAAACTACAATCATTTTCGGGTGATAAAACGCTGCCATATTGGCGCCATGTTTATGTGACGTCGACGTACACACTTGATTAAAACCTTTGGTGACGACCTCGGTAGTGATCATCTCAGGAAAGAGGTTTTCCGAAAAAACTGAAAATAATCGACAATACGAAATGTCAAGTGGGCAGAATAGTGTCAAATCAAGGTGCAGCAAGCAGAATAAAAAAAGAAGAAATGTGTACAGTGATGTCACGTCCGCTCTAGCCAATTGGCGTAGCGTTTTGCAATTTTGCGATTGAGATTTAAAATATCAGTTTTTCAATGGTTAAATTCTACAATAAAAACATCTCTAAATGCAAAAATAAATTTGTAGATATGTTTCTATATCAATAGAGAATACGTATATATTTTTTTAGCCATTTTGAAATCACATGCATATACCCTATTGAGTTTAAAAACTATAAACCGACTTAAATTTTATGGTTTTCTCTTGGATGCCATTGTCGCTGATTATAACGATGATTTATCTATAAAGCAATAATATAAATACACACTCTGTTAAAATTTCCATTGCACTATTACGGTTCATAAAATACAGGCCGCTGACAGACAGACTTACAAAACCCTTAATAATCAGTCCAGAACTGATCTTCTTTTGCTATCCGTTTTCATTGATACAGGTACTTTTTGGATATCCTCCATGCATAAGCTTGACGGCAAAATACTAATCCTTCGAGAATAAAACTTATATGTGATAAATACGCAATCATTCTGTATACAACAGAGAAATATTTTTTTAAAGTCTGTCCTTGATTGACGAAGAAATCGGTGAACATATATACGTACAAAATAAAAGCACACAGACGAAAATAAAACCTCCTTCTAAAGTTCGTAAAAAATACTTAGCTGCGCTTTTAAACGTGATTCTATTAAAATTTTAGGCAATGCCGGTTTAATATAAACCAGTTTAATATTCCCGGCCTTAGTGCGCGATCAGAATGGGATAGAACCATTTCGAATGAAACAGATGCAAGGTTTTGGTAAGGTTACATCGCATTTTGACAACGCACAGATTTTATGAGAAATATGACGAATTAAAATATTTACCTTATACATAGGTGTATATGGTAAATAGTGCAACCCCAAAAGGGGGATGAACAAGATTTAAAATATTAACAGTTTTTTTTATAAAAGAGACCATGGAAGGCATCATTACCTAAAAACAAAAAATCTATATATAATATATTAACTTTTAATCTAGTTTGCCCTTTTGGGGTCGCACTATAGCCAGGGACACACATGCATTTTTAACTATTATAAAAACAAATCAAATACAAGTAGATACTGGTTTAATATTATAATTATCTGTTGCGGCCATGGAGCTAAAAAAGGTTTAAAAACGATAAGAAAAATTACTGCTCTAGAAAATATTCAGTCTGAAAAGTTCAATACTTTGAGACGACTTAATGAGATAAAGCATAAAACCTCTTCAAAACTTTCTTTTATTGACTTGACAACCGGAAATGAAACCATTTTATTTCCATTCTGATGACCGATGTGGCGCGGCGGGAAAAGATCCGCCTGCGACGGAGGAGGTTGTGGGTTCGAATACAATTTTTGTACCATCTACAAATATTTGTTTTGTGTATTTTCTATATAATAAAACGTATCTATCTATCTAATGTATTATATAAAGACGTACGGGTTTTATGCCTCCATACGTCCACGTACTAGCTTATGCCTGTGCGTTTTCGCACGCGTTGTTTTTATGGAAACTGTGATGGTTGTGATTAATAAATCACCATCCCATAATAACTGATTTATGGGATAAAAAGTATCCTCTGTTTGATTTAAGAATTAATATGAACTGTACGCAATATACAATATTTCAGCCTGAACCGTTCAGTAGTTTTGCGTGAAGATGTAACAATCATCCATTCATCCATCCAAACTATCCCTATAATAAGATAAAAAAAACTTATTGAAAAGAAAACCACAATCAAATAATGGAAATCTGGTTGGAAAGCTGGTTTTATTTGCTGACGACACAAACGCCATAATCTCGGCAGACTCATTAGCTGAACTGTCACGTAAGCTAAATATAGTATTCAGAGGTTTTGATGAGTGGTTCACGACAAATAATTTAATTTTAAATATAAAAAAGACAAATGTAATGCTTTTCAAGTCGACATCTAGGAATAATGATAAAATAATACTAAATCACAATGACATTAATATTGAATTATCACATGTAGTTAAGTTTCTAGGTATACATATTGACAGTCTTTTAAATTGGAAAAATGAATTAAGCTCAATTGAAAGTTCAATAAGTTCCGCATGCTACGCTATTAGAAGTTTAAGAGACGAAGTTAAAATTGGACAACTTAGACTAGTTTATTTTGCGCTGGTAGAGTCTAAGCTTCGGTATAGTATCATGTTCTGGGGCAACAGTTATGCGTACAACGCAAATACTGCTTTCGTGGCTCAAAAGAGAGCAGTTAGAACCATGGTACGCATACAGCAAACGGATTCATGTCGGGAACATTTTGTTAAGCTCGGTATACTGACCGTGCCATGTTTATATATCTTAGTCACCTTGACAAATTTCGTTAAAAATCTTAATAGATATGAAAGTGAGGAAAAAAAATTAATAAGGGAAAAAACTAGGAGAAAAAACATTAAAAGTGACTATCTTGTAAGGCTGAACATAGCAAAGCACAGTGTTCGATTTCAGGCTGTTAAACTTTATAATATAGGCTTCCAATTGACTTTAAAACTATATACTGTCCCGTTAAGTTTGCTAAACAGTTGAAAAGTTTCTTACTGGAAAAGTGTTTCTACTCCATCGACGACTACTTCAACGACAAAAGTCAAAAAGCATAGACAATAAAATATTAATCTAGTGTGTACGTAATTTTTTGTGTCCTGATTTGATTTCTTTCTGTGTTATTGTTTTGATTTTTTATTATACTGACATCTTATTTAAGTATTGTAACTTTTTATTATGTTTTGACATTATAATTATTTTTCATTTTTAATGTAAAATATTCCGACACAAATGTATTTGTTTGAGAATAAAGAATCTGAAACTGAAATAAATAAGAACTAGTATTTACAATTGCAGTAATTGAGCTAACTGCCGACCGCTGCAAACAGTCTACAGCTAGCTGGCATCAGGACGCTGGCTGGCTGCATTGCCCCGCTGCTGTATGGCAATGCTGATTTCTTTGACATAACAGGATGATTTATTTTTAATAAAATATCAACAAGTTCTTCACGCAAGCCGCCCTATAACAAAATTCAGCGCCTACCTTCACTTAGCCTGCCAATTGTTATACGTGACTCGAACTTTACGATGTTTATGTTGTTATTAATATTGTCGGGGCCGGAATAACAAGTTGTTGCTTTGTTATATTACGGGGTTTGAATAGCTTTCGTATTTTGGACGTGTATTTGGATGAAAACTGAAAGACCACAGCTCTATCGGTTGTGGATAACTGGTCAAAAGATTCAGTTGCAATATTTTTCCATAAAGCTTGTAGAATCCTATGGTATAAGGTAGGTATTTTCTTATACTTATATTATAAAGCGGAAAGATTTGATTGTTTGTTTGTATTAAATAGGCTCCGAAACCACTGGACTGATTTAAAAAAAATATTTTTCCATTAGAACGCTTACCCTTCAGTTCCAACGGGAACGGGACCTACTCGGGTGAAACCGCGTATAAAATAAATAGAAATGCTTCCGACTGGTATTGATATAGATCAGTTGAGCTACCTATAGATTGCTTGCAATAGTTTTCAGTTAGCTCAATTGTATCAATTGTAAATACCAGTTTTAATTATTTGATTGTAATTTTCTTCTATATGGTATATAAAATAGATACTGGATGCTGGACAATTTACACAGCAATATCTAGCCCATCAGAGCTTGTGTTATGGGTGATAATTGATATTAGTAGGTACATTTGTCCCGAGGCGGGAATCGAACCCGCAACATGCTAAGTCGCAGGCGGACCTTCGCTTGCTGCGCCCAGAGGTCGTCTTGTACTGAAACATTATAAATTATATCTTAAAACAAGCACACATAGCAACGTTAATTAAAATTGTTTCTCAAAAACAGCTTCTACTGTGATTTTCTCCCCTTTCCAGATTCGTGGAATATTTACTGCAAATACGAGATAAACTTTCGTTCAAATATTCAGAAAGTCGAATTCTCCCGCGTGGCTCGCTCGTCACGTTAACCTAAAAGAATTTGAAGCTTTTTATTCACGATCAGTCATCTCAATATAGTTCCTAATAAGGTATTACACCAAATTTTATTAGGCTCATAAACCACAAAAAAATCTCTAAACTTTCGATATGTGCCATAACAATGCATTATAAATTTTACATATTCTTTCGCGCGTAATTTGACGAAAACGCTAGACACAGTGGACGCCATTATTACTCTGTGGTCATGACTTCAGTTGGCTGTGTAAACAAATGCGCTGCCTGTATGTATGATATCAGAGTCAGAGTCAAATCGTTTATTTCTTTAGACTTACAAAACAAGCACTTAAACAAGTAAAATATTTACTATATAAACAGCTTGATAAATAGTTATTACTATCAAACAAGAAATAAGGTGCAATTGACTCTAATTCACTTCAATTTTTTGTCCACTAGCAGGAGAAGTGAAAAAATAAACTTTTTTTCACTTCTCCTGCTAGTTTACAAACGCTTATCAACTAATATAATCTTAGCATAACTAAGTCTAACTGTTCTTGCATACTATTGTCGGTGTGGAACTGGGCGACATCCGGCCTTCGGCCAAGCATTAACATCATTAACGTAATCATCTGAGGAGTAATAGGCTTTCTTGTTACATTTTATACAGTTTAAATTTACGGATAGGGAGCTCAGTTGCTTCAGATGGAAGCTTATTATTGAATCTAACGCAATTGCCCACAAATCAATTCCCTATCTATATGATGGGATGTGTAATTTATTCTTGTTTCTTGTATTTTTATTGTGAACATCACACCTTCTCATAAAGTTATCTCGGTTTTTGTGTGTATACATTAGATTTTTATGGATGTATTGCGATATTACGATTAAAATATTTATTTCTTTAAATAATTCCCTCAACTAGTCGCGTGGATTTAATTTATAAATAGCGCGTACCGCCCTTTTTTGAAGAACAAAGATAGTCTGGATGTCAGCTTCCTGTCCCCAAAGCAAAATACCATAAGACATAACACTATTGAAGTAACTGAAGTAAACTAACCTAGCTGTGTCTTCATCTGTAATACATAATCGTATATCTAATTACAAATATACATAATGTATATCTAATTGTTCGAACCGCATACGCTGCTGAACTAAGTCTGCCTGCGAGAGCATCACTTTGCGGTCTCCATTGAAGCGAGGAATCTATATAACCCTAGGAAAACAGTTGAGTTTACAAGGCGAACAATATTATTACGAGTATATAACACGTTTTTTTCACACAGCCGTATGACCTAATAAGCTGGCGGCTACTATTTCATAGTGTTAGAAAACAGATTAAAAACACTGAAACTTTGAATTGAATTTTAAAATTTATTTTGTTGTTCTAAGAACGAAACAGTACATTGTTACCCAAGATATACCATAGATATTATGTAAAATAAAGTTTTTTTCTTTAGCCAATTCTTATTTTTATTTTTACTATCCTTGTAATGAAAAGCACAGTGTTTATCTCGGGTGAAAGTGATATTTAAAGTCTATGGTAAAATAAGAGCAATTATTAGATAGTGAAAGGTTTTTTTCCTACCTCTACTATTACCTCTTGAGAAGTGAAAACTTTGGATTTTTTTTGTTAAATCCATCATTTTTCCTTTTGAGAAACGATGTCAGTCTCTTGAAATCCTTTGCCACTCGTGGTATTAGTTTTCACTTCTGGTGGCACTCCCTGGGTGCAACGCGTTTTTTTTTTACTTTTCTTACCATAAAAACTATGTTTCTGGCCTCCACGTCTGAACGAACCAGATTATATGTACTAATAGCATACAGCCCATCTACAGCCGATCAGTACCTACAGCATACGATCAAGACATCCCCTGATCTTCGTAAAATTTTCAGAACGGGGCTCCACGCCCTTAGCTGTCACATCACGGTTTGATAGATGCCTATTATTTTATCAAATGTTCGACGCGATTTTTTGTGACGAGATATTTTGTTGGTACCGTACAGTTAGCAGCAATAAGATGTTTCTTTAGAATACTGTCGCTTTAGATACTTAAATCCGTATATATGTATGTAATAAGAATGCTTACTCAGTCACTGATAGCTGCGTGGTGCTGGCTTAGAATTTGCACCACCCCAACTCTTCCCGTGGGTACCGTAAGAGTTGACTAAAGGATATCTATCATCATATCGGCAATAATAACAGTTTATTGACAGACTATTGTTCAGATGTTACCAAAACTAGACTAAACTAGACTGACAGGACTAAAAATTATGCCATCCTTATTATTTTGATCGTTATTTATTTATTTATTTGAACCACCAACAGTTAATACACAGCAAAGTTACACAATGGAATAGAGTAAGGTTTAGAGCGCTTGTGCTCAACTAATTATTAGACGGTTACATGGAAAAACATTTTTTAAATAGAGTTGACAAGGAAGTTACAACGTTATCGTTATGACAGTGTCATTTTTAGTACTATGAAATTAGTTTAGTTTAGTTTTGGCGACATCTGAATAGACACCATTGCCACAGTTTTTAAGCGTAAGGGTATCTAACGATTTAAATATTTACAACTTGCTGTCCGTGTATAAGAGCGCTTCGAATTGAGTTTAGCATTCACTTCTCTAAAACTTCAAAACATAATAATATAACTCGAGATCTATCCCATAACAATGCAAAATTAATGACGAAAATTTAATGATTCAGCTGTTTAAAGCGGTTTTTGAAAACAAAAACTGCTTTAATCCCTTAATTTTAAACAGATTTAAGTTTCGCGGGAGAAATACTTTTCTCACGGAAATAAAAGTTTGAGACTGACTCGGGATCATTTTGTATAAGTAGGTATAATAGCTATATAATTTTCATAATAAATCGCATTTCATAAAAAATACACACAAATGATATTAAAAATAATAATCCCACTAATATTATGTGGTTATGTAGATGCACGTAGGTGCCTATTATGTTCGTACACTTCTTAGCACTAATTGTATCTAA
This sequence comes from Eupithecia tripunctaria, assembly GCA_955876795.1. Lineage (NCBI taxonomy): Eukaryota > Metazoa > Arthropoda > Insecta > Lepidoptera > Geometridae > Eupithecia > Eupithecia tripunctaria. Next base: position 4,837,346 of record OY041621.1, read on the forward strand.
CCCGAGGAATGTAACATTCTGCACAAATCCTGACGGGTTTGATTAGATGAAGTTTTTTATAAATAAACAAATACAAATACAAATTATAAACGCGAAATTTTGTAAACATGTATGTATGTTTGTTGCTCTTTCACGCAAAAACTACTGAACGGATCGGACTGAAATTTTGCATACAGGTTCTAGGCCTGGAATAACACATAGGCTACTTTTATCCTAAGTAGAAGTTACTTTTATCCCATAAATCAGTTCTCGTGGGATAGGCGGGCGAAGCCGCGGTGCACAGCTGGTAATAATAATTAATTTTGTTTTAAAAAACTATAACCGACTTTAATTTTTTTTTTTAATGAATTTTTTTATGAATTTTCATGGATCCCATTGTCAAAACTGAACCAAATTAAAATGGGACCACACGGGAAGTACCAGCTTTCATATAAAAAAAGAATCATGAAAATCGGAGTACCCATTCAAAGGTCGGAGGTAACAAACATTAAAAAAAAAGAAAATCCGTCGAATTGAGAACCTCCTCCTTTTTTTTGAAGTCGGTTCAAAATACACACGAAACACCATAATAGCTCCTGATTTTTTGAATTAGGTTTATAAAATGACACGTTGGGCAATAAAGGTTTCTTCTAAAGAAAACTTTTTACAGACACCTCACAATGTTACATGAAAAACAACAGTATTCATAATGTATTTCTCTCGTTATGCTACGTGAAATACAGCACGTTTACAATGTTATGCACTCTTCGTGAGAAAACATCGTAAAAATGTTAACATTTACACATTTTATTCAGCTTTTAAACCGCCTATAAATGGTATACACATTTTACAGATTTAAGAATAAAGTATACCTACTGAAACAAGGTTCTTGCATCTGCAAATTTAAGGGAGTGTTCCCACTGAAGCCGGAGTACAGCGGAGAAGAGCACTGAAAAATGATAATAATAAATCATGCTGGACAATTCACACTGCAAATACACTACATAGATATTTTTTTGTGTATACATAGAAAACATTTAGAACACCCTGAAAAAATATCTGCAGATCGTACGAAAATTTGTCTCGAGGAATCGAACCCTCCTTCGTTTAGTTCTAATTTGTGTCTATTATTTAAATGCAATTTTCTTTACTAACACTATCCTACTAATATTATAAACGCAAAAGTTTGTAAACATGTATGTATGTTTGTTGCTCTTTTACGCAAAAACTACTGAACGGATCGGGATGAAATTTTGCATACAGGTAGTTCTAGGCTGGAATAACACATAGGCAATATACTTTTTAACCCATAAATCAGTTCCCGTGGAATAGGCATGCGAAGCCGCGGGGCGCAGCTAGTACCTTATATCTCACAAATTAACCAACAACGTTTAATTTCACAGAAACGCCTTGTAAGTTTTATCAAAGAGATTGCTACGCTTTTATATAAAATGTAAAAGGAAATCAGGTCAACATTATGTTTAGGGCTATTCGAGGAATTCCATGTTGAAAGTTATAGCCAACTTTGAAATAAATGTACGTTGCGATACGACTTTGTATAACTTATTGTTAGTATAAATACGTGACGGTACTATCTAGCTTGTTGGGGGTCGTCCATTAATCACGTGAGGATCGAAAGGGGGAAGGGGGTTCGACAGTCATGAAATCACGAAGTATCACAAAGTGGAGGAGGGAGGGAGGGGGGGTAATGTGTGTATATATTTTTTTGTTGAACTCGCGATTTCGTCTTCAAATAGATGGCTTTTTAACAGTGTTACATTTCCCAGAGAGATTAGATGTACAAAACGATACACGGGATTTGGGGGGGGGGGGGGGACGTCGAGTAGTCTTAAACTTCACCACCTGTCAAAAGTACCGGTACTTTGAAGTACCGGTAAATGTACCGGTCCTTACTAAAAATACCAGTATTTTAGTACCGGTACGTCAAAGTACCGGTACTCAAAATATACCGATATTAATTATACCGGTACCAAAGAAGTACCGGTACTACTTCAACGTCGACCGGTATTCCAAGCCCTGCTCACAACACTACAATAAACCCAAGGAATTTATTTTGATAGAGTATAAGTTCTTTTTATAAACCATCTTGGAGGTGAGTTATGATGATGATGATGGCCTTAGAGTCAATACACTACGTAACTTATTAAGCATTCATTGAACGTTATTTAAAGCCGATTTTTCTAAATAAATGCCATCTTAAAACCTTATTTGGCGCGAAAATAGCTCCCTCCAATCGGATTAGAGACTTTGAGCTTTTGAGAGCATTTTTACGATTTATTGGGTACGAAAAGATACTTCACAGGATACGATTTAAAAAGGCTTCTGTGACTCGAGTAGGTACAGAAGTGTACACTTTTGTTTTTATAATTTAACTAGCTGCGCTCCGCGGCTCCGCCTGCGTGGAAATGCAATTCAGAAATGTAATACACTAGGAGTAGTTTTGTAAAAAAGACGTAATTCATTATTTCCTTTCAAGTATATTGCCGAGAAGGCGAACAAGCTATGCTCGGAGTCTTTCTGAAGAATAGGATTCGTAATGAGTACATCCGACAGAGAACCAAAGTTATAGACATAGCTCAAAGAATTAGCAAACTGAATTGGCAGGCCGGCCATCTCGCCAAGAACCGACGACCGTAAATGTGTTCTTCAGTGGAGACCGTGACTCGGCAAGCGTAGTGTAGAACGCCCACCGGGCACGTCGGCTGGCGATCTGCGAAAGACTGGAGGCAGATGCTAGATGCATCAAGCTGAAGACAGGGTGCTATGGCGTTCATTAGGGGAGGCATTATGTCCAGCAGTGGACTAATATTGGTTGATGATGGTGATGATGATATTGGCGTCCTTCGGCCGCTGTGCTAATTGAGGTCGTCTCATTTTTATTTACTACTTTTATCTTCTAGTTAGGTAAATTAAATACCTACTGGCTGTTCACTATTGTGTATTTAAGACAAGTTAACATTTATTTATTAAAAATTAATAGAAGCTCACAGTTTACACCAAAATACTTACTATCTAGAGTAGATACAAACTAATTAACCGTATTTAACCGTATTAATGACGTAATTTTTCCTTTGTTTTTTAATTAAAGATCTTTTGTAGAGAAAGTCAATGTATTCATCCAAATTGTAAAGCCAAAGGGCAGGTACCACAGGTACAGTCATAGAGTCAGAGTCAGAGAGTCAGAGTCAGAGAGTCAGAGTCAGAGAGTCAGAGTCAGAGTCAAATCGTTTATTTCTTTAGACTTACAAAATAAGCACTTCGACAAGTCAATTTTTTACTATATAAACAGCTTGATAAATAGTTATTACTATCAAACAAGAAATAAGGTGCAACTCTAATTCACTTCAATTTTTATAGAAAAAAATAGTTGCCAATTTTAAAAACCCGTTTTAGGTGTACGTTGTCAGTGCTCAGCAATTTTGGTGTTGACTGTACTTAGGTAAGGTTTCTGTCAGAAACCAATATCTATGTTAATGCTACCCTTGTCTTGGGCACAAGCTCTCTTCTTTTTATGCTCTGTTAGTTTACATTACTTCTACTTCTACCGTATCGTTAGCTATACACTAGCAAAACCCGATGGATATTGTTTGTAAACAAACCGCCAATACATTATTGATTCATATGGTTAAACATTAGGGTAGATCACTATCCTACAAACATAACCTTTGTTTTAAAAAATATTGCTTAACCTTTGTGAGAGAGAAATAAATGATTTATTATTATTTACTTATGACCTAAAATTCAGTCTGTTATCGCGCCTTTTTACGCGCAATTTACTTAACTTTTCACTTCTTCCGATAGTGGACAAAAAAGTGAATTAGAGTCAATTGCACCTTATATCTTATTTGATAGTAATTACTATTTATCAAGCTTTTTATATAGTAAAACAATTACTTGTCTCAGTGCTTATTTTGTAAATAAGTCATAAACGATTTGACTCTGACTCTGACTCTGACTCTAACTATGACTTCGAATCTGATTTAATTTGGAATTTGATTAGATTGTTAAAAGAAGTTTAAAGAAGTTTCATCAGAAGTATAGTAATACAGGTTAATCTTATATTCAAAAATTAACGTCCAAGGGGGTTAAAAAGCTCTTAGTTACCATGCCAAATAAATGAAGGTAATATTGAATAATTCATACAAAGAAAAGCCATAACCGTCTTTCTTTCACAGTGGGGTAGTAAGCTCGTGAAAAGATGAAAGAACACGTCCTCAGTATCCCGGAAATTCGGAGAATATCTGGAAAAAACTAGTTTTCGAGAAGAGAAAATGATTACATCTTTCTTTTTCGAGAGAAAATGAAGGGTTTTAATCAAGTTTGTGAAAGCTTCTCCGAACTAAACGCAATTACTTTCATTCAATGATACAAAAGAGAAGCATGAATGGACCAATTCATTAATGTATATAAGCGGTTTTACTACGAACCTAGTTCTACTAATACAATAAATTAGCTGCGCCCCGCGGCTTCATACGCGTTGTTCCTATGGAAACGTTTAAAGGGGTTTTTATTCCACGAGAACAGGTTCACGGGATAAAAAGCCTAGTTTTAAAGTAGCCTATGTTTTATTCCAGTATTAGAATTACCTGTATGCAAAATTTCAGCCAGATCCGTTCAGTAGTTTTGGCGTGAAGAGGTAACAAACATCCATCCATCAATCCATCCATCCATCTATACAGCCATACAAACTTTCGCATTTATAATATTAGTGTGATGTGAACGGTTGTAACCACTTTTCTATGTTCAGTAAAAATATCTATTTTAGTAGTTTATTGTATTAGGTATATTATCAGTTATCTAGTATCCAGCACAAACTCTGCTAAGCTATGTGAATTGTCTAAAATTATTTATTATTATTTTTGGGTTAAGATCTTATCTCCTCGGTGTAAAACCGGTAAAATCCAAAGCGCACGGGCCTAAGCCAAATGCACTTCAGACAGGGAGACTTCACTTGGAAGCTCATTTTACAGGAATTTCCTGACGATCCCACAGGTGTTTAAAATGACAGCCTTCTGAATTAGTATGTAGGTGTTTCTAGGTAGGTCTAAACAATCAATGGATTGGAAAAGCTGTTTGGAATGACTCCAGTTGATGATAAAACTATTGAAACTATAGATACCTTGGGCGCCACATGCGAATAATTTAGTTTTTGAGATCTACATATTTATTATTATCTGTGTAATTGCTTAACCGATTTAAACGAAATTTGGTAACTAGAATAACACATAGGCTGATCTAATTTAAACCTCTGAGAGTAGTCCTCTTTAAATCAAATAAGGATGGTAAAGTTTCTATGGAAAATTATTATTCTTTGGTTCGATTAACCCTACATTTGAATGCACTTTTTTGTGCTGTGCTGCAGCGGTGATTTCCAGGTGTTTGACCAGCTGTATAGTCCTTTGCAGTGTCACAAATAAAGATGTCCGACGCTTTTAGTACTGCTGTGGTCGTTTCCGAGATTTATGTTATGACTTAATTTTCTAGACTGCCCGATTTCCATTTCCCTGGAGCGTCAGGTTTCTTTATTAAACCGTAGGTACCAACGTAAGTGGAAGTAATTTGTTTCAAATGAAAATGAAATTTATTAATAACTAGCTGCGCCCCGCGGCTTCGCACGCGTTGTTCCTATGGAAACGTCAAAAGATGATTTTTATCCCACGGGAACTATTTATGGGATAAAAAGAAGCCTATGTTCGATTCCAAGATTAGAATTACCTGTATGCAAAATTTCAGCTAGATCCGTTAAGTAGTTTTGGCGTGAAGAGGTAACAAACATCCATCCATCCATCCATTTATCCATACATCCATACAAACTTTCGCCTTTTTATTATTAGTGTGAAGTTTCATTACATTTCATTTAAATATAAATAAGTACTCGTACATTACAATTTTAAAATTCATGGTAGGAATAGTTATTTTTATTTAACCCTGATTAATAGAAAGTTGAACTTATATGACCAATGTTGTCCAGAAAGATCAACTTTTGCAAAATATCATAATCTGAAATAAGGGGAAGCTTTTGGTGTACTTAGTTCAACTGATTAAACTTATAGTTGAACTAATCGGAATTATTTCATAGAAACTTTACCACCGTTTTTAGCCCCTTTCGAGGTTAATTTCTGAAAATTAGAACCAGCCTTAGCCTGTGCGATAGTTTAGACTACCTAAGCTAATTATACCGATTTTCATCTAAATGGTTTAGTAGTTGCGAAGATACTTGAAAACAAACATTCACACAGACTTTCTCATCACCTCAACCTCAACCTCATACGCTTGTATTGGTCCACTGCTGGACGCCGGCCTCCCCCTGATAAGCGCGTTATCTAATGGGGGGAAGTGCCCATAATCCCCACGCTGTTATGCGGGTTTGGGATTGCAGTTCGGTGGTAGAATTGTTCTGCAGGGGGCGCTGCTGCCAGCCTCCTGGTGGATATCCCTTAGTCGCTTCTTACGACACCCACGGGAAGAGGTGGGGTGGTGCAAATTCTAAGCCAGCACCACACAGCTTCACATCGCATTATCACACTAATATTATGAATGCGCAAGTCAGGATGGATGGATGGATGTTTGTTACCTCTTCACGTCAAAATTACTGAACGGGCTACAACTTTGCATACAGTAATAATCCTGGAATCAAACATAGGCTTTTTATCCCTTAAATCAGTTCCCGTGGGATAGAAATCACCTTTTAACATAGGACAAGAACGCGTGCGAATCCGCGGGGCGCTGCTAGTTTATTATATTAGTAGAATAGAAATAAAGATGTGAAAAAACAACGTTGAAATCTTAGGTTTTCTTCTTAAATCTTATCTTTTTTCTCCTCCTAGGTATGTACGTATGATGTTAAAGGTTAATTTTTTCCGAAACAAAAATGGCGTGGAAACAAGGGTTAGCATTTTTACGGATTCGTTTTTAGACTTCGTACTAAGAACGCTCGCACACTTTTCTTCGAGTATACTTTCCATCGAAAAATATTTGTTTCAAATTCAAATTCATTTATTAATTCAGACACAAAGATCCATAGAAAAGAGTATGTAGTAAATGTCACAGAATAAAGTAATGTCAGAACAAGGTACACAGTCATAACAAAAACTTAATTAATATAATAAATTTGCTTGGCACATGGGTTGATCAGGCTGGACATCCAGTGCCTTTGCAGGTTACTGCAATGTCTATCAGCCAGAACCCGTAACAGACTGTTGGTGCTGCCCAACATCCTGCGTTTTATTGATGTTATTTTATTTCTAATCACAGCGTAAAAATCCTTTACATGTGCGTCAGCAAACATGCCAGACGCACTACAGTATCTAGGCAGCCCCACCATTGCTCTAAACAAATTATTATATAGGACACGCAGGGCACTGATGGACGCCTTAGTGTAAGTAACACAGGCTTTGTCTTGTGTGGAGGCCGAAGGAAAACTTTTTCTGAGTTCCTGTTCCAAAAATATTTTCTTTTATTTTTCCAATAATCGTTATCGCAAGAGATTAAGATATTGCAAATATGTCTGTAAGAGATTCCTCAGCGATAAAATCACCGATTGTCGTTTATTCCATAACTATTCTTTTGTAAGTTATTTCTAAGATAATTGTGCAATAAAGTTTTATCTATTTACTATTAATATATATTTACTACCTACATTCCTGCTTCCATAGAAAAACGACTGCAAAGTGCACAGATTTTGTTCTTCATAAAATTTCGTAGCACCCTCGTAGAGCCAAATACCGTAGTCAGCTACGGCGTAGCACTGCTACGGAATGTAAAATATTTTGGTTGCTCGGCGCAAAATATTCGTAGATCCTATTTATTTAGGACGAACTACTGGTTGTGATTTTAGGATATTTCTGTATCTTATTATTCCCATGTCGCGTTTTTTATTATACGTGAAAGTGGCTTATTGATTTTGTTATGCTAGATTTTTTTTTTGTCAAAAGTTAGCGAATTAATCGTGTCTCAACCTCTTCACCTCAACAGCCTATATTTGTCCACAGCTGGACGCAGGCCTCCAACTGCTAAGCACCTTTTTGGCTTTTTATCTCATGGGAGATAAAAATCCCCATAATCCCCACGCTGGGTATGCGAGTTGGGAATCGCAGTTCGGTAGTATTGTTCTGTAAGAGACGCTGTTGCTTGCCTCCAGCGGATATCCCTTAGTCGCCTACGACGTCCTCGCGAAGCGTTGGGGTGGTGCAAATTCTAAGCCATAACCACGCGGCATAGCCTCAATGCGTTATTCCAAATCCCACCCCCCCCTGAAATTGCCCCTAAGGGGAAAAACTGGACTTCTAAAAACAGTTTTCCCTATTGAAAACAGGAATTCAATAAAGTCTAGCTATATTTTCACGAATATTATCCTTGTCAATTTGTAACGGACAATTAAGTAAAGAGTGTGTTGTTCTTAAAGCAAGATTTTTCAATTTAGCTTTGTTTATAAATTTGTATTTCTGGCTTTTCTAACATAATCAATGAAAGGTCAAAGTTTACGCTCCTGTAATCTCCAAAACACTTATAGAAGGCAGGGATAGATTCCACGAATCAACGGAGCGAACTGATAAATGGTGTTATAAAAGACCCTGTATATTGTAGCCATCAACATTATTCTCTCAAAAGGCAGGTGTGAATATTACAAAATTACGTTATATAAAAACTTGCTGATTTATAACAAAATTATGAGCTTAATAGATAATGTAAATTTTTTTTTAAACAGAGTATATCAAAATATTGAGTGCGATATTTACTTCATTACGGATATAAGCAGGTTAACTACTTACTTGTGTGGGATGAAACGTGGAACCCGATAAAGTTCCACGTTTCATCCCTTAGCGAGGAACTTTATCTGGGTAAGTGCGGTTCGCGATAAAGATCATACCTAAAGACCTGCCTGTAGATTGTTTGCACCAGTCTGCAGTTAACTGCTGCGTTGCTTTGATTGTAATTTTCTAGCATTAAGAATCTAATGGTGTCTATTCAGATGTTGCCAAAACTAGACTAAACTAATTTGACAGGGCTAAAAATTATGCTATGCTTTTGAACGTTTTGACAGGGACGATGACATTTTTAGGTCTGTCAAATTAGTTTAGTTCAGTTTTGGCGACACCTGAATAGACACTCATATATGGTATGAGTGTAATAACGTAAAATAATAAAGATAGTCATCATCTAGATTTCAGTGGTTTCATTCGCCTCCGACTTCAAGAAGAAGACAACCTTTATACTGCGAGATTCCCACGGCTTTTTGATAAAACATTTAAAACTACGAGTATGTGCTACTCCATAAGAAACAATACTAATGTTATAAATGAGAAAATTTGGATTTATGGATGGATGTTTGTTACTTCTTCACACCAAGACTACTGAACGGGCTAAAATTTTGCATACAGGGAATTTTAACTTTGGAATCAATCATACTTTCTAGTTCCGTCCACCCATTATCCCCATGCTAAATCTGTTCCCGTGGGAAACAAATCACCTGGGAACAACGCGTGCGAAGCCGCGGGGCGCAGCTAGTAATAGATAAATATTTATTACAGATAAAGGGACTTTGTCGCTTAGCGACCACATCGCTCTTAATAGATAATGCTGGAAAATTTACACATATATAGCCCTAGACAAAGCAAAGCTTGTTATCGATACTCTACATGACTGACATACTTAATAACAATACAATGGGCACAAACACATGTGCAGACCACGTAAATATCAGTGTAAAGGCTCCTTTATTTATATCCATCTCCGGAACCCTACCCTTCTCAATGATATCATCACGCTTCTCGCCTTTTCGACTGTTACCCGTACATACGTCGGGAGCTCAGATTAACTCACAAGTACCAGAGGGCCTAGGCAATGTTACAAATTATTTCATTATGAATGTAAGCGGGTTAACTACGAACCTTGTTTGTGTTGGAAGAACACCTTGCTTATGTTCTTCCAACACAAACAAAGTTCGTAGCTAACCCGCTTACATTCATAATGAATTCGTCAAACTACGAAAGTTTCTATAGTTACTAATGATATCGAAAGCGATAGTAGAAAAGTCCAAAAATGACGACAATCCTCAACCCGAGCGTCCAGCGTGGGGAATATATGAGCAAAACCCCCATTAAAAAAACGCCAACAAGGCGCTTATGGGAGCCCTGCGTCCAGCTATGAACCAATACAAGCTATTGAGGTTGAGGTTGAGGTAACACTCCATATTGTTAATGTGTCAATTTTTTTATAATTATGCATCAGCTTAACTAACTAATATGTGTACCCTTTTATTTATCCTGTCCTGTTTGTGTGTGTACTATTGGCGAAGGGTCCCTATAATTATTATTTATTTACATATATTCTATTCCTATTTAAGTGTTTATATTTTATGTATGTTGTTTTTTAAGGTATATATTGCTATGGACTATAGAATAAATTAAATAAGATCTGTAACTTTTCTAAAATCTGAAATAAATGAATTACTATTATTATTAAAACACGATTCCTGTCGGCTTCCCTTTTGAAATTCCCATTCGGGCCATTCGGGCACCTACCTACACTTAATACCTAACCTTACCCTATATCTTATCTCACCACCTGACTACCTTACCTTGTGTACAATTTAAACGCTCGGTCTGTCATACTTGGACAGTAAAAGCTGTAGGTGTTAGTATAACTTACAATAAAACAGAGTTGTCTGTTTTGAGATACCTGAGGGCACTGTCAACCTCTGAAAGCATTACGTAGGTACCTGCAAACTTTCAACTTTTCCTTTTATCTCGAGTATATTCGGGACGAAGGAAAAAGCTCTGCGAAATTATGTTTATTTGCATATTGTAGGCACAAACCTTCAAGAACTCTAAAATGAAAGACTGAGTACGTGCTGCGCTAGATTAGCTTCTGGTTGCAGTAAATGGGCTTATTTCAGGCTAATTGGGTTATTTCAGTGCCAAAAATTACCATGGACATGTTTCTTAAGCCTTCTTTCACTAAAATCGCAGGTGCCCGCGGCAATTAAAAAAAAATACTGGCGTTGAAGGACGCCATCAGTAAGAATTTCATTGACTGGTTAGGCTCATCTGGGATGGCTTAGTTCTTAAAGTAACCAAGTCCACACCAAGTCCACAAAAAAAAACTTCTAAAAAAACTTCTATTCTATTCTATAAAGTTCTCCATTCAGTTCAGTTCTTAAATTAACGAAGTACCTATGTACATAGCGGATCGTAAATTCGACCAAAAAGTAACTATGTTACTTTTTTTTCAGTATTCTTTTTCAAGTATTTACCTACCTACTTATCGGCTTGTATTATTTGAGTAAAGGCTTGGGGACTAATATAAAAATGTTCTACAAAAATCATTTTTTTAATGTGAATCATGTCACTTAAATCGAATCATATTATTTCGATTAAACCTTAGGTCATATCTATAATTGTCATACCGAAACGTCACAAAACCCTTCTTACGTGAAAAAAACTTAATATAGTACCTATAATTGTATTTTTGTTTGAAAATACCAGATTTTCGAACCCATATTCAAAAGAGTATTCATTTCTAACACTGACTCTCTCAAATGACCTCGCGTTTAGTTTTTCTGAGGAGTGGAATGCAATGGTGCATGTCGGATTAAATCGATCCAATCTAAGCTCAGGGCGTCAGCACCTACCTACCTAGATATGTAGATATGTAATGCACTGACCCTGGCTTTTGTAAAATGATTGTATAATAATCATTGTGTTTACACAGGGTGGAGTAATATGTTTGTTCTGGTAAAGTAAGGTAATTAAACCTAATTGAAAGTGGTGTTAAGTATAAGTTTTCAATATTTATATATTATTATTATTATTATATATGTCACTTGATAAAAAAGTGTTATCGGCCTATATCATTAAAAAAATATACCAAAAACATAACGCATTTTTTTTTACAAAGACTGCTTGATGTAGAGATCCTTTAAGTTAAATAGAAGATAGCATTTATATTGATATAAAGATGATACATTTTATGGTAAGTAGGGTCTTAAGAGTGTGCCATAAGCAATTTACTTCAAAATCGTTTTTTATTTCAGGATCAGTGAAAGCTACCACCACCTTCATATTTAGGGAAATGTTACTTCCATCTTTTATCTTGAATTACGGGTTTTTAAACACGATTGGTTCGAAAGTTTTCTAGAAAGTTAAATTCTTTTGAAAAAATTATGTTTTGCACACATTTATCTCAGGAAATACACACTTATTTTCTTCAGTTTTTGTTTTGCTAAGAAACCTAGAAGTATTTATTTAGTTATGTATTTAAAATTTTTGATTGGTTGTTTTTTTGGCGCATAGAAAATTCGGTGCACTTCTCTGCTCTGTATTCTCGCGAGAAAACGATATCTTGTCATCCCAGCGTAGCGGCGTTATTATATCACTCCTTAATCCTAAATTGAACCTACCTAGACATAAGGGTTCTATAATATACACACAGGCACAGCGGTGTCACCGTCTTGTGTTCTACAAGATAGCGCGGAGATCGGAATTTTTGGTAATTACGATTATGGCAATCTTCTTAGGCATGTACCAACAAGACTGCCTTATCGTAATTACCAAAAAATCCTTTTCAAGCGTATCTTTCATTATATGTACCTGTTTATATAATAGATTCAGGCGTTACTTCGCGAAAATCCAGTGTAAATATAAGGATGTAAATATTTAGTATGTTACAATTCCGTTCGTTGTTACTAAATATTTTCATCCTTATATTTACAATCTTTAAATTCACAGATCTTATACTATGTGTGGTACCGTACCCACAACACAAGCTCTTCTTAGCTGGGGTTAGATAATGCTGTGTGAATTGTCCAACATTATAATATCACATTTATCTCACTAATATTATAAATGCGAAAGTTTAGATGGAAGTTTGCTACTTCTTCACACCAAACCTGGCGGGATTTTCATTTGCTTAGATAAATAAATAAATTATGTTGGTCAATTCACACAGCATTACCTAGCTCGAAGCTAAACAGAGCTTGTGTTATGGGTACTAGATAACTGATATTGGTATTAAATACAATACACTACATAGATAGATGTTAGTCTAAGGAATTACACATAAGCTTTTTATCTCATAAATCAGTTCAGTTATGATAGAAATCACTTTTGAACGGTAGAACTCTTTAGGACTGATCGGTTGATTTTGCTAAATGTTGAAGTCCCAAAATGTATAATTTCCTAAAGTGTTGAAGTGTTGCTTACATGTAATTTGAGCAATTTGAATTCCTAAAATGTTGAGTTGGCAAAACGTTAAGGTTGCAGCATGCTGAATCTTAAAGTGTTGAACGCGTACGAAGCCGCGAACAGAAACTAGTTGTGAACATTTTACAATTCTCACAGAGCGTTTGGAAATACAAATAATTTATCGTCGTAATAGATTACAATAGCCGTCATACATACTAAAGCCGTCGACATAGCTCAATAATTAAGAAGCTGAAGTGGCAGTGGGCCGGCCATTACCGTCATACGCGTCATCCATACCGCAAAATTGAAGTTTTCAATCAGTGCGTCCTACCCGTTATGATCTACGGAGCTGAGACGTGGACACTCACGATACGGCTGGTCCACCAGATTAAAGTCGCTCAGCGAGCTATGAGAAGAGCTGTGCTCGGAGTCTCAGAAGCATTGGATTCGTAACAATACATCCGACAGAGAACCAAAGTTATCGACATAGCTCAAATAATTTGCTAGCTGTAGTGGCAGTAGGCCGGCCATATCACCCGACAAACGGGGCGGGGTAAACGTGTTCATGAGTAGAGACCGCGACTTGGCAAACGTAGTGAAGGACGCCCTCCCGCGATGTGTGAAAGACTGCAGGCAGATGCCTGGATGCATCAAGCTGAAGACATTAGGGACTACAATACCGTGAACAAGAAATACAACGTTTTTACTCAAATGGAACAGAATCCCGTAGGAACAGAGCAGACATAGGGTCTGTCAGTATCTTTAACAAATGATAGGGATTATGGTGGAACCACAGTTGTAAGCAAATATCTAGTAGGGTTGTCTTTTTTTATTGGTTTTAATGTAACTTTTTTACAAAAAAGTTACTAAAAGTTAAAGAAACTTCCTGCCGACGACGACCCGTGTGGTGCCAGCTTAGAATTTGCACCACTCCAACTCTTCCCGCGATTGTCGTAAGACTAAGGGATATCTACAGGGGGCGGGCAGCAGCGCCTCCTGCAGAACAATTCTAATTGAAAGAAACAATACAATAAAAAACGAAGTGACAAGTAGCGGTCTTATCGCTCGAGAGTGGTCTCTCCTATCCATCCACGGTTGTCTAGCAACCGTGGATAGATGGGATCATTGGATAGTACTAGGGGATCTGTGTGCTCATGAAGGTTAGCTTTATTTCATTATTATTCAGTGTAACTTATGCAAGTTACACTGAATAATAATGAAATAAAACTAACGTATAAAAAATTAACGTATAAAATTCTTCCTAATAATAAGAATGCTCTTATTATTAGGAAGAATTTTATACGTTAAAATATTTAGAAAATAAGGGTTTTGTGCTGCAAATAGTGTCGCACCCGAAAGTCTTATCAAACAATAATTTATCATTGCGCTTGCAAGGAAAATGGTGTAGATTTATACTCTAAATATGGTTTTGATAAAACCCACTCTATTTATCATAATTTGAAAGAAAGAAGAAAGAAAATACATTTATTTGGAAACATTACATAACACACAAATAACACGACACATTTTGTAGAAATAACAGGTGTACAGTCAGTAAATAAAATAAGGGAAGAAATTACACAATAATGAACAAAGGATAGTATAGCGTAGGTATATAAAAGTAAAAGGGCAGGAACATGTTATAGAGTGTTATATAAGGGGCCAAAAGGGTCCCTGTCTCAGCATTGTGCCGCTACAAGCCGAGGCTGTAACGGCGCTGATTTTCGGACAGGTCCTGGTGTGGCGGCACAAAATAGGTAGCATAATAAAGATTTTATAGAAACGAGAACGTGAAAGAGAAGGTTATTATTTAGAAAAATGGACGATTACTACATACATATTGGTATTTACAGCACAACAAGAATGACGGAAGAAAAAAGAAAAAGTCTGTAGCCGGCCTTAACACACATTTTCGAGAATGCCTTTTCTCTGTTGTAGTTTTGGACGTCAAATCAAAACGTCAAACGTCAAATCCAGAAATTTTCTTTTCGTGAAAGAAAATAACTTATTTACTTCGAAAATAGATAATTATTATTGATAAACAAGATTCGTAATAATTTCACAAAAGTTTTAGGGTTGCGTACCCGAAGAGTGATAACGGGAACACAAGCCTGGCCTCAGAAATCCAGAATGTTATTCTGAATTCAGAAACGGAGTTCAAATTCTTAATTCAGAAAGCCCAGAATCCATAAAATTTATACATTCTCTACAAACATTTTGATTTTTCCAAATTCAGAATTTATCAGATCGATCTGTAAGAATGATACTGACAAGCGTTCTGAATTCCTGATCGGAATATTTAGATCTGAATTCAGAATGCGCGTAATTCCATACATTTGATTAGAGTGGCACACACATACTGAAATCAAATTCTGAATATTCGTGTACGTTTGCATATGCTGTGATCTGGGCTAGGTACCGGTACTATTTCGGTAATACTGGTATTTTCTTTTCGGTAATTTCAAGTACCGGTACTTCAAAGTAGTACTTTGCCTTAAAATACCGGTATTGAAATTGAATAGGGTATATGCATCGATTTTTTATATCGTTTTAATCGATTATTTAGGTCATTATTTAACCGAAAAATGATATGACACTCACTGAATTTCGCAATAACAAGGTAAAAAAAACAAATCAAAACTACAATCATTTTCGAGTGATAAAAACGCTGTCATATTGGCGCCATGTTTATGTGACGTCGACGTACACACTCGATTAAAACCTTTCGTGACGACCTCGGTAGTGATCATCTCAGGAAAGAGGTTTTCGAAAACAGCTTCTATTCATTGAATTTTGACGATTAAACTCCATGAACATAAATGACTGTATCAAATTCTTTATGTTATTATTATTATTACCCTACCTTATTTAGTTAGTTGCCCAGGTGCTTCGATCCGAAATAATGCTATAACAAGTACCTATTAAAGCCCTCCGCAAACAGCCGCTAATAAGTTAGCGCGTCTTGTAAAGCGCGATTTCGGCGATTTTCCAGCGTGATTCCTTATACAAAGCGGCTTATTATTAAGCGCGATTTCGCCGCCCCTTCCCCGCCCCTTACTGGCAGCGCGAACGACGAAGGCCGCAATATCGCAGGACGCGGAAACGCCTCTGACAAGCTGAATCGCGGCAGTGTGCGTCAACGTATGCGTTTTGGTACAAAATGTTCCGCAAGCAAATATCGCAAAATCGCGTGACACAGGACGCGCTTGAAAATTAGCGTTGATGTGAGTAGGGCTTAACATGAGTGAGTGGTTTTCCTGTACCTACCTATCAATTTCAAATAATTTAATATTATCTTCGAATCGTAAACCGCCAAGTGCGTGTCGCCTCACATACGAATGGTTCCGTACCGTAAAAATCAGGCAGCTTATTTAACGGACATCAAATTGTTCGGAGACCCCTTAAAGCCCTACTCACATCAACGCTAATTTTTAAGCGCGTCCTGTGTCGCGCGATTTTGGTATATTTGCTTGCAGAACTTTTTGTACTAAAACATATACGTTGACGCACACTGTCGCGATTCGGCTTGTCCGAGGCGTTTCCGCGTCTTGCGGACGGCGCGGCGGCGCGGGGTGGCGGGGCTGAAGTGCGATCGCAATGTCCTCCACATCGCCAGTCGTCGTGTCGTGAGCCATGAAGGTGTAAATAGGTACCAATGTGCAGAATCAGACCACTAGTGTAAGTATCTATCATTACCCGTATTACTTGTACATATCCAACGGCGGCATCGCCGTAGGATTCTCGTTCGGATCTGTCATATCACATAACATAACAAAGATAAAAATGATTGCCTGCTTGAAATATTTCTCGTCTAACACTTACAAAACCGTGAATAAGTTATAGGTAGGTAGTACCTAGAGTACCTACCTCATATAAATATTTTGAAATAGGTAAGTAGGTAACTTAATTACCTTGCGGCTTTTACTCCTCTGAGTTCAGCAGATGTGAATTCCGAATTTGATGCGAAGAAGGTAGACATCATGAAAACATCTATTTTCGGAAGATTATCTGACTGCGCTCTTACAAAACCGCTTTCAGTCATTGTTTTTAGTAAGAAGGTTGAAAAACTTCACAATATTTCTCAAGGAATCAACTTTGCTTACGCTCTCCGGAACAACCGCGAAATAATACCTAGGTACAAAAAGATATCCCGCCGAAACTTCATGACATAACGAAAAGTGAAGTAGGTAGAATAGTGTTAAACCATGATGCACCGTCAAGAAAAAAAAAAGAAGGAAGTGTATACGGTGATGTCACGTCCGCTCTAGCAAATGGCGTAGCGTTTTGAAATTTTGCGATTGAGATTGAAAATATCAGTTTTTCAATGGTTAAATTCTACAATAAAAACTTCTCAAAATGCAAAAATAAATATGCAGATATGTTTCTATAACAATAGAGAATACGTATATATTTTTTTAGCCATTTTGAAGTCACATGCATATACCCTATTGTTGATACCGTTATTTTTTGAAGTTATGCATAATACCGCTAAATATACCGGTACTACTTCAAGGTCATTTTTACCAGTATTTGAAAATGCCGGTATTCCAAGCCCTGGCTGTGCCTGACTACTGATCAATCAGAGTTTTTAAGATGAGGCAAGGTGCTGGAATTCAGATTCTGAATTCCGTTTCATGACGAACTGAATTTAGAAAGACATTCCGGATGTCTGAGCCCAGCCTAAGCCTTCGTTAAGCTAAGCCTCCGCTGTCTGTCCGTCTGTCAGTGATCTGTAAAGCCTCTGTCTCATTTGGCTAGCATCAATTTGTAAAGATACCAAACCTTGGTTTTATGAAAGAAAAAGCGAAAATAAAATACTTCTACTTATCTGAAAATAAAACATTTTTATGGGAATTTAAGGGATTAGAAGTACCGTCATACGCCTACCTAAATTAATAAACCTACACTCACTTAAAGGGGCTTAAAATCTGTACACATTGAATAATAGACAATTTTGAAAAGAGTTTTAGGATGGTTTAAGGGATTATAGGAAATCCCTGCCCGTTGAACAAAGGCCGATTTCAAGCGAGCCTAAATGGCTTTTATAAGCTCATAACGTATGCATATACTTTCAGGCGTCTCAGTTCTGAAATTAATCATGATCTACCTATAAAGGCTGTAGAAGATCATCAAGCACCGCTACCTCACAACACAAAAATGAGCTTTCAATTTTGGGCTTTAATTCATTACATTTAGAAGTATTTTTTATTATCAGCGAGCGGTCGCGGGCTACTATGGCAAACTATTTTTTGTCACTGTAAAATGTATCTAACGCTAACGAGTTCAAGTACGTAATTGAATGCACATTTTTATGCTGTGTTGGATTGATGATGTGGAGCTTTATGCTAAATATACCTACAGCCTACGTTCGTATACAGGGTATCTATGATGATCCAACGAAGTGAGGTGATCTAGGCTTCCAATCTAATCTGCATGCATTGTTGACCACCATGTTCTGTGATTGATCTATTTGATTCGGGTAGAATTTGTACCTATACCGTGTCTATTTTGAATGTATCATGTTAGTAAACAAACTGCCCATACTTTACCTAAAATTCACCTTGTTGGCGCGTCCTTTTATACATAATTTACATTACTTGTCGAGTTTAGATCCTCCCTTCAATAAAAAATGCTAACAATTATATCTGAAACTCGACGCCAAGCAAGTGAGATTTTGTTATTTGTGTCGTAGTTTGTTTACTAAAATGCTACATTCAAAATGGATACGGTATAGGTACTGGTTTCGGAATCGTTTTCTTGTTAATTCTTGATCCTTTATTTAACAAAAACATATACATATAATAATAATAATACTGCTAAACAATTCACACAGCATTATCTAGCCCCAAACTAAGCAGAGCTTGTGTTATGGGTACTAGATAACTGATATACATAATACAATACACTTCATAGATAGATATTTGTTTATAATATACATAGAAAACATTCAGAACGCCCTGAACAAATATCTGCTGATCGTACAAATATTTGTCCCGAGGCGGGAATCGAACCCGCAACCTCCTGCGTCGCAGGTGGACCTTCGCCCACCGCGCCACAGAGGTCGAGAATATCATGAATATTATATTGAAGTAAAGTAAACTTCTCGATGGTTTCCAACTCAAACTCTACCATTAAATATAATCAAACAGAATATCAAATTCCTATTCCAAAATGGAAATTATTCGTTTCAGGTAATATACGGTTACTCGACGTAATCGAGCTGAATCAAATAAAACAGTTCATTGATATTAATTTCCAATAAAAAAACAATCCGGAGTAAAGAGGGTTGATCTCAGTTAACCCTAAAGCTGTAGACACAAGACGATATCCTTTTAAAACTCCTCTCTAGAGAAAATAAAGATTTTTATTTTGCCAAAACATATGTTATGTAGTGTAACAAGTAAAAAAAATGTGGATCAACATGCTTGACCGTTAATAGGTATGCAAAAATTTGGAGATTTAATGATGTGCAGTAAAATAAAACTTAAACAAAAGAAAAAAAGTATCTAAGTTAAAAAAAGTTTACTGTTCTAAGTATTTATCTTACAATAAAACTAGTAATAGGTACCTTTATAAAATTACCATAATAATATTGATAAGAAAGAGCCTTTTGGTATTGATAATGGTCAAGCCGCCACCAATTCAATTTAAGAAAGTGAAGATGTGGCCTAAGGAGCATTTTTACAGAAGGAACTTATGTACTTACCCTGGATTTGAAGACTCCAAGATCGGAATTCTCCAACAATTCTCCAACGGGCAAACAGACGCATAATGCTCATTCCACTCTTTATCTCGATACTATGAAAGTAGAGCAGAAATACTGTTGCTACAGAACAAATAGTAGGTACAGACTGTACCTACATTATACTTACTGACTGATATAGTACAGACTTATACTGACATACATATACTGACTTTACATATACTGTGTATGTAATGTAAAGTATAATTACGAAAGATACAAGTAGTAAAATGTAATTGAAAATCAATTGTTAGTCGGCCTCCCGCGGTTTTGAACCTCATGCGGTGAACACCAGTAACCTATATTATTTTTGTTTAATTTTAGTAAACAAATAAATGCCAAAAGAAATCAAAACGTGCCAAAAGTGAAAAATGCCAAAAGTTACTTGTGGTCCCCCGCACGAGGTTCTAAACAATTAAATGCCATTTGTATTTGTAGACTTAGAAAAACGGATTTATGGAAACCTACCCGGTCAAAAAGTTTTTCTTTTTCTCTTCAGCTCTTAGCATTTCGACTGTTCATCCGATACAAAGGGCGTAACTCCAAATCACCTAGGTATTTGAGGCAATGAGCAAAAATTTGGTGTTCTCTTATCACATAGTTACCCGATCATTAGGTACATCTAACATAATACTTATAGCAACAGGAAGTCGACCTTGACACCTGCTACCGGAAGTACTAGAGTGACGCATGACCATCCATTATCCTTTATGAGTTTTCTTATTGCGTCCATCCATCGTGATTGATTGAATAGTTATTGTATTTATTCCTTTTATGTGCTTGGAGTCAATTAAAGTGGCAGCTAACTACTTATGTACTTGGCAACTTCATATTGCAGATAGGTTTTCTAAGCTTATCGAGTTAGATGGACATTATACTTACCTAGTTTAAATTAAAAGCATGCGGGACAACAAAATTAGTATGTTGTTGAGCCCCGATGGGATTCATTTAAGGTACGATAATTTTTAAGCTAAGAACTTTTTTATGAATGAAACAACCGAATAAATGATCCGAATTAAAATCAACTTGTTTTCTTCACACTAGATACTTTTAAATGCCTCCATAAAAGGTAATCATTTGCACAATTCTAATAAATTTAGGTAGTTTATATTCTTCGAGTAACCCTGTATATTTCTAAAGCATATTCCACAACGTCCACCAAACGTAATGGTCTTGCAATATGTTCCAGTTGGAAGGAAAGTTGGCGAGTGCCAAATAAAATATTTGGACTTGTCTTTAGACACCGCCATACCTACCGATGTAGTTATTTTAGTAGATAACGTATTGGTTTTTAGGTACCAATACGTCATAACCTTTGCATTCAGGTCATCACATTATTTGGAACCATATTCTGTTAGAATAATCTTCGATTTGGATTTGGAAAGAATTCTGCTACAGATTTTGTCAAGTTTGATTGCAAGTAAATTTTATAAAATAACTGAAATTACTAGGCGGTTACTAAAAGGCCTACGGCAGTTCTCAAAACTAACGAAATACCTATCTCAAAATACTATAGTATTTAGGTAGGTATACCTACCTAAACTATAAATAAAATACCTAAGCCGGTATAAATGGATAAGGAATCCCTTTTTAGATATTTTTATCCCAATAGCTACTTTTAAATAGGGAAAAATACGTATTTTTATATATCCTTTTCTGAAATTAGCATCTGCCTACATTATTAATCATAAAATTTAGCTTATTTTAATTCGTTCTGCTTTAGGAATGTAGTAGGTAAGACACTAATTATTTAATAAAATAACCAACTTTATTAACAAACTTTATAATGTGTACCGCCCAAGAAATTTGAATAAGTTTCGTTATTTTATAAATTCCTCGGCACCTCCATATATAATAATAAGGTAGGTATTAAATAAACAACTTACGTGTATTTGTTTTCTTCGTTTCAAAACAATAACAGCTCACTAAAACCTAAACACGCATTCTAAAACAAGAACCACAAATCAAACAATTCAACTAAAAACTCTTTTCACAGCACCTCAGTTAAAGAGTTCCATTTAATGTTCCAATTTCAAATTTCCCGCGCGATCTGATGACGTTACATGATAAAGGCGCGAGTAGGCTGCCGCGCGGTGTGTTGACGACTAGTCCGAAAAACTTGGCGAGATATTCGCAGGCGCGCAGCGTTGTTAGTAGCGATTGTTGCCAACCTTGAAGTAATTTGGCTAGATCTACACGCAACTTCATTGAGTTAGGACAAAATGTGAGTCACGATTTAACCGCTTGGGATGCTGTGTGTGTGTGTGTGTGTGTGTGTGTGTAATAGTCATACAGCATTGTATTTTATATCATCATCATCATCATCCTTTATTCGTTCACTAGATTGCTAGACATAGGCCTCCCTTACTGAGCGCCATAGCGCCCTGTCTTCAGCTTGACGCATCTAGCATCTGCCGGCAGTCTTTCGCAGATTGTCATCCCACTGGCTGGTGGGCGTCCTACACTACGTTTACGAAACTACTAAATTAGTAGATACCTAGATACATATATAAAACATATTTATTTGTTGAATAAACTACATTAGACATTAAATGTACATTGCATGTATTTTGTTAACAAAGAAAATCAAGTACCTACCTACTTACATGCTATATAAACATATTTTTTATAGCTCGTGTTAAACATATTAAAAACTTTAAATAAATTAGAAGTTGACACAAAGAAGTTCAAATTACAAAATCGTGTCTAATTTAGATTTTCCAGCTGAGAACACTGTTTCGGGACATCTAACGTAGAGGTTAGTGTGTTGGTTATACAAATCGCCGAAGTATGTCTCCTACCTATTATTATTTATCATGAATTGTATTTAATTATGTAGGTACCTACCAACTTATTTGGCGAATGTGGTTTTCAATGCGATTATAAAAGGAAAAAGCTACAAAGTCAGATTAATTACAAAATAAGTCTGATAAATTAGTCATACATATCCGTCCCGAAAAATAAATACTTAAATAAATGTCATAATTACAAGCAACTCTTGATATTATGAAGGTAGGTACTATTTCTCAGTGCTTGCTAGTATTACCATAGCACATCTAGAAGTATAATATTATGAAGGTAGGTACTATTTCTCAGTGCTTGCTAGTATTACCATAGCACATCTAGAAGTATAATATTATGAAGGTAGGTACTATTTCTCAGTGCTTGCTAGTATTACCATAGCACATCTAGAAGTATAATATTATGAAGGTAGGTACTATTTCTCAGTGCTTGCTAGTATTACCATAGCACATCTAGAAGTATAGGTACAGTGTTGGATTAGCCATGTAGCAAATACTACGGGCCCTGCGCCTAAGGAGGCCCCACGCTCGCGGCTAAATATTAATTAACTAGCTGCGCGCCGCGGCTTCGCACGCGTTTTTCCTATGGAAACGTTTAAAGGTGATTTTTATCCCACAGGAACTGATTTATGGGATAAAAAGTAGCCTTTGTTTGATTCAAGGATTAGAATTACCTGAATGCAAAATTTCAGCTCAATCCATTCAGTAGTTTTGGCGTGAAGAGGTAACAAACATACATCCATCCATCCATACATCCATACAAACTTTCGCATTTTTAATTAGTGTGATATATAGTGTGATTTTGTTTTAAATAACTATCAACCAAATTCTATTTTTATAGTTTTTCATGGATTTTCATGGATTCCATTGTAATAACTGGACCAAATTAAAATGAGACCACACGGAAAGCACCTGTCATATATAAAAAAAAGAATTATGAAAATCGGACCACTTCTGAGGTATCAAACATAAAAAACAGTCGAATTGAGAACCTCCTTTTTTTGAAGTTGGTTAACAAAATTCGCTGCCATGTTTCTTCCTTTTGGTGCCAAGAGCTACAAAATTCTGAAGCATGTTTGCTGAGCCAGCCGGTTTCTAGAACGCTTGTCACATTGAATGGATAGTCAACGGCTTGTTATATACGCACTGCGGAATCTCACAGCGTGAATTTTAATCTCGCGGAATATAACCTGCGTACTTAACTTAACTCACACGTACGACGAATAAAATTCCTTGCTATTTTAGCTACATACAACTTTAAAGTGCTCCAAACATTCATATTTTTCCACTAGTGAACTTCCATTAAGTTCTGCAAAAAAAACCACGCGAGTAATAAAAGCAGTGCGTGTACACACAGCCTGAAAAATTGTCAACAATTTGTCAAAATAATAAGCGTTCGAGAAACCGGCTGAATCTTAGGTGAGTGCAGATCGTTCCACTCGTCATTGTGTTGGCTTTATAAACTTTATGTTAACTACCTACAACTACATTAGGTACCGAAGCAGTGAATGCGTTAACTTATCAAAAACTGAGGACTAGTAGAGCTAGAATTGTTACGTTACAATCGCACACATACATATGAAGTTATAAAAGATCACGGAAATGTACGGCATTTTATTCTTTAGTTAGGTTTTACAGAGTTTTTTCATGGTTCTTGACATATAAAAGGAAAGCAAAAGTTCGTTCGCGTAACTCGGGAATCCAGCGGAATTTGCGAAAACGAAGGAAAACACTAAAGACGTTTCAATTTAGATGGAATTTTCCTCCGGGGAGTTCTAAATGAGTTTACATAATTAAAAGTTTTATCCGGTAAGTATTTAATATCATGAGCCTGCCTACCTTTTTATTGGAGTTCCTTAGTTCTACAAAAAACTTAGTTTTGCCATGTCCGTCCGACTAAGCTCAAATAGCTATTGCATTTTGCTCCACCTATGTGCCTGTGTGCGTAACTGTCCTTATTATTAAGCGTGTCTAATTTTATATTAGAGAACCCTAGTGTCTAGATAAACCTAATTTTGTATTTAAGACCCTACTTTCCATAAAATGTATCATTCATAAATCAATAAACGTATATATCTATCTATTTATCTAGCCCCAGTTTTCTTACGGCAAACCAAACGTTGTACCAAACAGCATGTATACGAGAAAGCTGTAATTTGGCAAGTTTTATTCTAATGTTAGTATCAATTTATTTATTTTATTACGTTGGTAATTGGTAAGTACCAACCTACTGATAACACTGGATTGATATTACCTGTAGATTGTTTGTCAAAGTCTGTTTCGTCTTTGAACACGATCCCTGGAGACAGTTTTATTAGGTACATTGTACCTCCTCCTTTATACCTCAAGTGGAATGATATTTTTTTTTAAAGTGGAAATGACTTTTGTCAAAAGTTTTTAGTTATGTAAACAGTTAAATAACTTTGTACAAGATAGAGAACCGCGCAACTACGGAACTTTACTTCTACATTTGTATTTGACTGACTTTTTTACAGTGCGACTACAATTACAGCGAGATGGTCATGAAATATTATGGATAGAGGTTGCTTTGTGTAACCTAATGATTACATTAATGTATTAGATTACTAAGATTTACAAACCTACCAAAAGTGAACAGGGCAACAAGGCTTGTGTACAAACTAGTGAGCAAAAAAATTTACTCAGACGCACAGTCCTTAATAATTTTGTTGTGAGGTAACTATAAAACTTTTAATCTTTCGCGATTTGTTAACATAATTTAATAATTATTTATCGGGTATTTATCGCGTACTTTTGTTTTTATTTCCCCTACCAAAGGTACGCGTAACAAAGGTACGCGATAAATACCCGATAAATTATCATTAAATTAAGGTAACTATAAATTACGGTTATAGGATTTATGCCTTTACTTGTGCTTTATAATTATAAGACATTGTTTCTTGTCATATTTAATGATTTTGCGATGTTACAGTTTTGAGTTTCAATGTTTATTTGCAAGCAAAGTATTTTCATTTTAAATCAGAGAATTAATTGTTTGTTTTTGTGGTGTGCTGGTTCACAAAAGTTCGTGGAATGTGATTGCAATTAATGGCAATAATGACATCATTTTGACAAAAGCACAAATTCTATCTACCTCAGTGTGCGGGCGTCGGCACGCACGCATTCAATGAAAATGCTACAGTTTTTGGGCGTCTAACGATTGAAATCTTTGTTTGCAGGCAGATGCTGGATGCGGCAAGTTGAAAACAGCGCTATGACGCTCAAGCTAGGTTTAAATCCAGTAATGGACTAATATATAAAGGTTCATGAGGGATGATAATGTTAATTTCAACTTGATACCTTCACGTGTTCCTGACAGACAGACGGATAATGTAACTTTTTTCCTTTTGAGGTAAGTACAGAACCCTACAAACACAAAGCTTTCTATCCTAAAGAATACTGCAAATTGCTTTCTCACGACAGCAGAATAACACTTTTTAATCACACCTAAATCTAGATAAAAAAGATAGTAGATCATAAAAATAATGCCTTTATACCAAAGTCACGAAGACCAGCGACATATAAAATTAAATTGAATGGTATTAGGGCAGCGGTACACGAGTCGTTACGACCCCACAAGGATGGCAGACAATTGACTATTAATTTTGGCGCGAAATAATTGACAATAGGATACCGCACGCGACTGTAAGGTTCGGCACAAACGTGCGACTACGATTTGCGTAAAGTTGGAAGTCTCCGTAACAAACATTAAAATTCTATAAACTAATATAACAATTCAATTCAATTCAATTCAATTTATTCATTATTCAATAGGGTGTACATAGAATGATAGGACTACGGCCCCACACTAGGCTCATGGCCCGTGACGTGGGCACCAGGCACGATAGTTAGAAGGATAAACATATCGAGGGTATCCCAAGTATTTATGATACAAAACAAACACTAACAAACAATTTTATTTATGTGGAAAAAATTAGATTGTGGTATGCATGTGCGTGTGTGTGTGTGTTTGTGTGTGTGTGTGATGGTGTGGGTAAGGTGTATAAAGCGTGAGAGGATATTCTGAAAGTGCGTTTGTTTAAGCGTGTTGCGTTAGTAGCATATTGTGTAAATAGGTATAATGCAAAAGGAGATCGAAACCACTCCCCGACAATCACATACGGGATTGGTGATTTGATTACAGTAAAATCGATTCGATATCCTCATAGGACTTTGTAATAAGCCAGGAGCGGACTACGGATTTGGCTTTGGACATCGACAGCGACTTTACGTCACACGCCTTGCAGATAAAGTTATAGATACGCGGGAGAAAGGAGTTCGGATGCCGTCTGGCAAATAATGTTTTTGTATCAGCAACGGGAAGCTTATACACTCTCCTCTTAAGAAGGTCTGGGTATGTGTCGGAGTTTATGGTTTCAGAGTGGACAATTGTGAAAGCCTTAAGAATGAACAACTGGCGAACCCTTAGGACTCCTGCCTCTTTGTACAGCAGATCAGTGGGATAGGTGAAAGGCTTACACAGCATTACCTTGAGGACAGCGCGTTGAGCACGCTCTAGTTCAATCAAGTGAGATTTGGCTGCACCTCCCCAGATAAGGCTGCAGCAACTAAGTATTGACTGACACACCGCGCAATACACCATTTCAAGCGTCTTCCTATCAGCAGAGGATCGAAGTGCCTTCATAATGTACATAGACTTACGAACTCTACCCGCGAGGTTGTGAATATGATTCTTGAAGGACAATCTACTGTCAAAGTCCACTCCTAAGTAACGGATTTTGTCAGTAACAGTGATGCGGTCGTTGCAGTTCCATGGAAAGAGAGGAGAGGAGTGAGAGGTTTTTGAGCATGAGTGGACCTTTATTGTTGGGAAGATAGCTGGAGCTGAGGCGGACGTTTTGAAGAAAAGAAGAAATTTTGTTTTCTTTGTGTTAAGTGAGAGCAAGTTGAGCCTCAGCCAGTCCGTGATGGCCCTAAAGCCCGACTCTGCCTCATCGAAAACGTTAATCCAGGAGCAGCCCTGAAAGACAACGACGGTGTCATCAGCGTAGCAAATAACTTCCGCATTCCGTATTTGAAGGTCTAAGATATCGTTCATGTAAATAGTAAATAGTGTAGGGCCCAAAATACTTCCCTGCGGAACACCGTAAACAGTCGTTAGCTCGTCGCTCAGATTTGTCCCAACTCGTACGCATTGCTTGCGGTGCTTTAGGTAGCTTAAGAACCAGTCAAGAGCCAGTCCTCTGACACCAATAGCTTCAAGCTTTCGACTCAGAATCTGTATTGAAACTGTGTCGAAGGCCTTGGCTAGGTCAAGGAACACCGCCACGCAACACTTTTTATTGTCTAAGGCTGAGCTTACAATTTTAGTAAGTAGACCTGCGGCGTCCTCTGTTGATCGACCCTGCCTAAAACCATACTGCCTATCTGATAGAAAACCACCTCTGCTCAGGTAGCCAACCAGTCTAGAGTTAACCGTCTTCTCCAGAATTTTAGAGAATACGCTAAGTAAAGAGATAGGTCTGTAGTTGTTAGGGAGGTTTTTAGGGCCGTCTTTGTGAATTGGAATAACTACAGCCAGTTTCCAGCTTTCGGGAAAGCTCCCAGTGCTGAGACTAAGGTTACATATAAAAGTTAGAGGGTCAAGAATAACGTGTCTGATCTCCTTAATGAGCCCGACAGGGTATCCGTCAAGTCCGGGCGAGCTACCGTCTCTTAGCTTCATGATTATTTTATCTAATTCATAACTGTCGGTTGGGGAAAAGAAGAAAGAGTTCAAAACCTGCGTGTGAGGCTTGTACCTGGCCGCAAAATCATTTTCACTTGATGAGTTCTGGGCAAGTACTTTGTCGGCCAGATCTTTGCCTACGTTGACGAAGTATTGATTACAGTGGTTGAGGTCTGTCACTGGGTTATTGATATTTGAGATTAGTTCGGATGAGTCATTGATATTCTTTCTACTGTTGCATATAGTATTAATTGTCTGCCACATTTTTTTTGGGTTGTCTTTGTTTTTAAAAAGCTCACCCTTCTCATAGCTCGTCTTTACCCGTCTTACGAGTTCCTTGAGGAAGTTTCGGTACCGCGTATACGTTTTTTGTAAGACGATATTGTCTGGTTCTCGTTTAACTTTTAAATGGAGGACGTCCCTATTTCTCTGACATCTCATCAATCCGGGCGTTATCCAAGGCTTAAGGTTAAATTTCTTACGACTTACCATGATCGATCTACTGTGTATGAAGATAGCGGAGGATATAATGTCATTGAATTCGGAAACTGCTTCGTTTACCTCAGTCTTAGAAAAGACCCTATTCCAATCGGCGTGACCGAGGGTCTTAGCCACTTCCGGTATGTCAATAATTAGTCGCGAGCGCCTAGAATTACCAACATTAGTTCTCGCCTCAGTCATGCCTAGCATGCAAATGGCGTGATCTGTTATAGTTGAACAGCTTACAATACCCAGGGCGTCCTTGTTGCCTTTCACAAATATATGATCCAAGCAGGAATTAAGACGGGTGGGAATGGTAATTGCTGGGAATAGCTGATACTCAGCAGCAATACGTAAGTATTCGAGACAGTCTTCGCTGATAGGAGACTCAAGAAGATTTATATTAATATCCCCAGCCCAGACAATATAGGCTGTAGACTTGTATGTACACAACACCTGGTTGAGAGAACATAAGAAGTTTAATGCTCTTTTAAATTGAGGCGAGCGGTAAATACCCAATATGAGATATTTATTATCTATAGATACAGACAAGCAGTTACAGTCTTCCATTTCGGGCTCTGTAACTGTAGCAGTAATGGAGTTTTTTATATATATTGTCACCCCGCCACTCTTATTAATAAACTTTTTTGTTCTATGAGATGAGTAGCCCGGTATTTGTGGTATAATTGTGTAAGTCTGAAGCCAACATTCAGTAAGTATTATTATATCCATTTGACTGTTTAATCTTTTAAGTGAAATAAGTAGAGAATCAAAATTTTTTTGTAAACTTCTAATATTCAGTGTTAAAATTTTAAAATTGAAATCAGCCGTTAAGTGCCTTGATGTCTGCTCAATGCTCTCGACCGAGTAGCACCTGAGTTCAAACCATTTGTCCAGGTTATCAAAATGATCAAACATCATAAAAGAGAAAAATTAAGTTTATTTGTAAGAATATATTGAAAAGAATTAGTTTCAGGTGTCCTCAGACAAGGGTCACGAGCAGGCAATGCAGCAGCACCAGCAGCACCGCCGCCGCACAAGACGCGATAGCGATTAAGGCGGCGGCAGCAACGGCGCCGGCGGCGACAACGGCGGCGGCGACAACGGCGGAGGCGACAACGGCGGAGGCGACAACGGCGACGGTTACAGCGGCAGTGTCGGCTCGATAGATCAGATTTCGGGTGGAATTTAGTTATATTTCTCATGAGATGCACTATAATATCTAATTTGAAGTATATTATCATTTGTATGTATGCAAAAGCATATAAATAGTGTTTTTGTGTAGTGTTGTGTGATCTGTGTTAGTGTTTTGCATACCACGCACGACAATATAAAATTTAATTTATAAATTAATAAGTATTTTATTTTAATTAAGACTAACAGTATTTATGAAATTAATTATGAAACAGCAAGGGGATTGGATGCTAAAAGTAACATAATTATAATGTGTAGGATTATACAGGGATATATATATATATATATAACGTTTATTTATTTTTATTTTATTGAAGTGAAAACTTCTTTAGCGGCGTTGTGCACTTTTTTGGCATGGGTAATAAATGGTAAACTCGTGTCAGGGCCACGTGATGCTGATCTAACATGTTAGATCAGCCTCACGTGACCGTGGTGACGTAACACGCTTTCATTACTGTAATTTTAAAATGCTTACAATGTAGTACTACATTGTAAGCTAGCAGCCTACTTATATGAGCTTTCAAATGTAACAGCTACCTGTGTAAATAGTTCACTGAAGTTGAGAGAAGATGTCGCTTCCGGGAGCAACACAGATCTCACAGCGTCAGTTGAGATGAACTTACAGAACAGATAGCGCTGTTCAAAGTATTTATTATCGCAAAGAACAAAATTGCCACTTGTGCTGCTAGTGCAACCAGTTGTTTATTTTTCTGTTTCTTGAAGAACAAACATTTTAATGCACTTCATAAATAACTAAACAAAAAACAAATTACTCAACCATATAGTATACGTATGTGTCCGCGCATGAACTCGCCTCGAACTCTTTAGCTTCTAGCTAAAGAACTACTTGCTCGCAGGGGAAATGGTGAGGAGCAGAAATGCAGGTTGACTAGAACAGATCGCTTGTAGTGAGATAAGGTCTTGTTACTTCCGCGATTTGTTGGGATTTTCTAGTTTTCTAGTTTTTATTGTTTGTTAAGAATGTTATTGAGATATTTCTTCTTTTAGAAAAAAAAATGAACTTACTAGGTAAAAAATATTAGCAATGAATGTAATCACATTTTGACTAGTAGGTATCTACTCAACTGCACTGACTGTACCTAAAAAACACAGTTTTTGATATCAAAGTGTAATTTTAACTGTTGTCACTTAGTTCTCTTGCCGAAAACAAAAACTTTTTGACGATGTCGACGCAGGCGACTTTCGTACTTTGCCAACTTTTGCAATATTCAATGTGAGTTTTAGCGGAGTTCCGACTTTAATAAAATCCTATGCAACTGATCTCTTATCGACGACTTTCGCGTAGTGCCGATTTTTGCAGTATGATGAAACATAGTTCTGACGAACGAAACATCTTGTAGTTATTTTTATTGAAATTCCAGGTACCTTCAAACAAATCAAATTCTTATAAATAATATCCGTGAAAATCCAGCTGAAAGTAGTATTTCGTTTTTTTTATGTAGTCCTCTTCCAAATATCAAGAATAATGCCTACCCTACCTATGACAAACAAAAACTGCCTTAATTCTTCTTTACGTATATACAGTTGTATTTTCATTTCGAAGGTTTCGAACTCACAAAACAATATTGATTTTCACTTCGTTAGAAAACGAAACTCAGAAAAGTAAAACCTACGAACAATCGAATAACATTTGAGTTTGTATAACTTTACATCTAAATTGTTTCAGTACCACAATCTATTTACGAAGACAAAAAAGCCTAGCCAGGCGAATTTTGGATACATTCCCATCTCGAAGTGATTTTTATTCTATTTTTTAAGCCAATCATTCCCGTCTCGTAGCGATCTACTACAGTCAACGTGAAAACTAAATCTTGCCATAAAGCGAGCATGTGTTGACTGATAGACCTATAATTACAAGACCCTAAATCTAATGCCACAGCAATACAGAGAAACCTGTTATTACATTGAGGAAATATTGGTACCGTAAGGCTTTGACATAGGTAACGAGAGCCCTCTTACAAGATTAATGTGTCCGCCTGGATTTACAATCCGGTTTAATCCTGCAAAATGTTTTATGAAACTTGGTAAGTCGGTTACCTTTAGATTCAATTATTGGTTGAACATTTACGTAGAAATATGAAACATTTTGAGGATAACTAAAAGCGACCAGGGCGAATCGGGCCACGCATAGTGAAAAATCAAATTGCAACGGTATCCCAATTCGATTTCTGCCAATTTTGGTGTTCCGTGAAATATTTTTGCAGCAGAATTTTACGTTAAAGTGTTCTGAGAGGCATCAACCGGAAGTTTTTCAAAGTGACAAATTGGATCGGACGTATTGGTAGAATGGATTCGTTTTCTCCTAATATAATGTAGGTAGGTACAAATTTTTCTGCAGAGAGAAAAAATGGTTGCGACGGCGGAAGACGGACAGACAGACAGAACGAAATTAAATGACCCTCCATCCAACACATTATAATAGCAACACCTGCCTGTTCAAAAAGTTGGCTAACTTGTCATAAATATCATTTGTTTTGTTATCAAATGTATATCAAGTAGACAAAGGCTTGTATGGCGCAGTTAACATGCGATACGTTATAAGGGTTCAGTTTTTGCCACTTTGGCACCGGAACCCTAACTAGAGCCCATTCAAAGAACAAACGTAATTTGAAATTGTTCGCACCCTATTTTATTGATCAACCCATATTTGTTCCGGGTTCTTTGTCTAATCGATTTGGCGGGAATTTGGCTCATGCTATATATTTGGAGTGCTACAGAAATATTTGGGTCAGTGTTACGGTATGTAGGTATTTACGTTATACTGATCCCATTATATTTTGTTATAAAAGCCTTTCTAGTTGAAACCTTTGTTGAGTTTTATGACTGAAAGTTTTCAGCCAGACTATCAGACCGTAAATGCTAGGTGCTACGCCGTAGAGGGTCTACGAAAATGATCAAAGTCATGTCTGTTTGCACAAATAAATATATTTATTCTTTATTCTTATTCTTCGTATTGTGGGTGCCAAGGTACTTATAAGTAGTCTATCTGTTTATGAAAGAAATTAATTTCAAATTATATTTCATTGGAACTTGGAATAATTTTTTAGCCCATGAAGAAAAGGGGTGTACATAATAAGTAAATGAACAATTTAGATAGAAATCGGTACTGCCGTTCTAAAGATAGCAAATCGTTGTCGTGGGTATCAGATTATTTGTAAAATTACCTTATTTTTCAACTTGGTGCCAAGCATCACAATAATCCAAAACCTACTAGTGTATAGAAGTAAAAGTCAGTGCCGTGGTGAAGATGTTTGGTCGAAGACCACGCCAAAAGTAATGAATGGATCAGGTTGAAATTCTCACCTGGACTGGACCTGGAATAACATATAAGTTACTTTTTACTGGAGACACGAAAACGAGATGCGGGCAGAGTGCTTTATATACATAAGTTCTTACACTAAGACCTCATTCTTCCCATGCAGAGCTTACTAAACATCCCCCCTAGTAGTCAGCTGATTTGTGGTTTCCAATTAAGGCGGCCATTTGCACTTAAACGCTGGTTTGCATAAATTTCTGCGCCATTTTTATCGCTACTTCCCGGCCTTGTTTAGTTGGATTAAGTATTTAGCGACAAACTTGATTATGAATTTATTAAAACTTAATTGTCAGGGTGGCCGGAAGACTGGATGAGGCTTGCTCTTTTTGCAGGACTGATTTAGATAGAACAAGTTCTGCCCACGGCTTCGCGCCTGTCAATATTTATAGGGTTCCCTAGACAGATTGGACAGATTGTATGTCTGATTAGCTATTGCTATTATATAATACACAAATGCGAAGTAGCTAAGATGTTTCTTATGAATATTAAACTGTGAACTCTGCTTGCAAAGCGGTTCTCTATTCGTAAACTTTTATACTTATACATTACTAGCTGCGCCCCGCGGCTTCCCACGCGTTGTTCCTATGGAAACATTAAAAGGTGATTTTCATTACATTCATTGTTTGATTCCAGCCAGATCCATCCAGTATTTTTGGCGTGAAGAAGTAACAAACATCCATCCATCCATACAAACTTTCGCCTTTATAATATTAGTGTAATGTGGGGTGATGGCAGTTAACTTAATTATTAAGATTGATAAATATTCGATAATTATTGAAATCCGTCACACGCGTTCTATGGAAACGTTTTCTACCCATGGGAACTGATTTATGTGTTAAATAGTAGCCTATGTTTGATTCCAGGATGAGAATTACCTGTACAAAAATTCAACCCGATCCGTTCAGTAGTTTTGGCATGAATAGGCAACAAGCGTCCATACATCCAAACTTTCGCATTTATCACTTAGTGTGAAAGTGTGTATTAGACAGAGACTACCGGATACATAAGATTGAGACCTTAGTTTCTGATATCTGTGATTGAGACCTTTGTTTGCCCGGCAGTTGGACAATGTACTTCTAAAATAATATGAATTATTAAGTATTAACCAAAAACCGATTCAGAAAAAGGAGGAGGTTCCCAATTTGACTGTATATAATAAATATATATATATATTTTTATGTTTGTTACCTCAGAACTTTTGACTGGGTAATCCGATTTTCATGATTCTTTTTTTATATGAAAGCTGGTACTTCCCTTGTCCTATTTTAATTTGGTTTAGTTCTGACAATGCGATCCATGAAAATTCATGAAAAACCTTTAACAATTGAAGTCATAGGTTTTAAATATATATAATTATAGGTTTTAAAACAAAATTAATTTTTGACCACTAAAAAGGTTTTATTATATAAAGTCGCAACTCCGCGCAGCTTCTTAACAACTTGCGTAGATCGGCCGATAAAGGAAGTCGTTACACTGTCGGGTTGTTTGTTTAAATAACACAATAGTTATTTCATTTCGTTTGTGGCACAAACTAATGAATGTCCCTGTCCTTCAATGTCTAGTACAAGTGTACACTTGAAGGCACTTGGTGAAGAAAATTAATAATGATGTACACCGTTATTTGGTTTTAGTTTCCAAAATATTTTTAGTAACTAAAGTAATAGGCCTAGCACAGGGATTGTTCTCTAAGGTAGAATAAAAAAAATGACGTCACTTTGTCATCGAATGCGTAAAATGTTTGAAATTCATTTTTTCAACTTCAATCATTTACGCAATGTATAACGATACGATGTCATTTTTAACTGACTTAAAAAAGGGCGAGATTCTCAATTCAACTGTATTTTTTATGTTTGTTACCTCAGAACTTTCTTCAGACTGGGCCCGCTTTGATGATTTTTTTTTTTATTTGAAAGCTGGTGCTTCCCATGTGCTCCCATTTTAATTTGGTCCAGTTCTGACAGTAGGATCCATGAAAAACTACATAATTGAAGTCAGTTTATGGTTTTATAAAACAAAATCAATTATTCTCTATTCTACTCTAGACAAAATCCCCGGCTGGACAATACCTACTCAGAGCATCATTTCAGAGTCAGAGTCAAATCGTTTATTTCTTTACTACTCTTCACACTACGACTTCACACTATATAATATTATAAATGCGAAAGTTTGTATGGATGTATGGATGGATGTTTGTTACCTCTTCACGCCAAAACTACTGGACGGATCGGGCTGAAGTTTTGCATACAGGTAATTCTTATCCTGGAATAAAACATAGGCTACTTTTATCCCGTAAAATTAGTTCCTGTGGTGTGCATGCTAGCATAACATAGCATAACATAAAAGCTTTTAAAAGCAGTCAAAAACGAGTTTCGGTAGTGATACTGTGGTAGGTAGGTACTCTTTCGAGGAATTCATTAAGAAAATTCGTTATTTTTGCGACCTTTTTAGAACTAGAGGTAGCTTCACTTTACAGGTCCATGCAAATCCGTTACTACAAGAGAAATCCATATCGTGGGAACGTGACTAGCAAGGAACCACTGGCTAAGTTTAAGTGCTGGTAAAAGGTTTAGCTAGACGTGCTCTGAAATATTTCAAATAATAACGTGATTCGCTTTTATAAGAGTGCAAGCCGGTAAACAACGTATCGGTACTATGGTAGATATATATCGATGGATAAGTTGGTTGGGTCCACAGAATTCCTAATAATACTACGATTTATGTGGTTGGGTCAAATCATGCCGCTTTTGTTTGTCTATGATTATAAACTATCACTGTCGAAGATGGCGGCATACTTTCGTGAAAGTTTTATTGTAGGGTTAAAATAGCAAAAACCGTGCTATTTTTCACTATTTTAGAAAGTTTAATTTACACCTTGTTTGAAATCTTACTGTACTTAGCAATTAATGCTTTATTAAACTTTATTAATGCTTTATTGACACTAAAAAAATGTTTTTGTATTGAAATGTATACAAAGTAATAATTTCAAGTGATCACTAACGTCTCTGAGTACGCCTGTGAGACATGTAGGTGACGCGCGAAGCTCGGTCTGTGACTTAGACAATGTTATAAGCACTTATAAAACTTCTCATTCATTCTTTAGACCTCTAAATTCATAAACTTTCGGTGTAAAATGAAGCCAAGCACTGTTTCTCAATTTATTTAGTCTTAACCTACGGCTTAACAAGGAATTCGCAATTAATAACAGAAACAAATTAGAACATGCCTAGTATTGACAATTGAGCTAACTTTTGATTTTTCCAAACAATTAATAGGTAAGTAATCAAATAATATAAAAAAATCGACTTCGTACCGGAATGTGATAACCAACTATAGTCGATGTCGAAACTTTTTGATATTAATTGATTTCTATGAAAGATCTCTTCTACCCATGGTGTAAACTATAATAACCAAAACATTAGAATCCATGTCTCATCCGCACCTGGCTCAACTGATCCATATCAATACCAATTGGAAGTGTCCCCTAAAGCCTCCAATACAAGTTGACCCAACGTTGCCGGGTGAAAGCCAATACCAACTTGTAGAAGGCACGTTTGCATTGCCTTGCCATCGCTCGGTATCGCTCGCCGTGTATATAGAGGTCATTTGCAGTGACTTGCACGCTCTGGCCACACTACGGAGCCGCTTCAACCAGACGCTCAGATATTTTTTTGAAAACCAGAAGAGCCTTTGTACCTCACGGACCTAGGGTCTCGACTTGTCTCCATTTCATGAGGAGTATATGTATGTATGTGTAGGCTCTACCTAGACCTGCATATTATACTCGTATGCGCTTCTAGAGGTATTTTATCTTTTTTAAGCTATTGCATAGCTTCTATCGCGGGCCTTGAGCGCGGGGACCGAATCCAGAAATCCCGTAACGAAAAAACCTCACGCTCCCCACTCCGACCGGAACAGCGGTGATACTTTTTAGTTTTGCCATCTATCGATGAATAGTAGAACTTTTAATGACTTTTTGAAATATGACGTTTGTCTTAGTTCAGCAACTCGCCTCTAGATGGCATTGCAATAGCTTTACCGCGGCAGTCCCCGAGTGCCACACGTCTTTTTTTTAGTAGATTTAAGTTACCGATTATTAGTATTTGTAATTATGCAGCACCTTAATATTTAAAGCTAGACCTTCGTGATACACTGGTCGAGCAAATCACAACTTTCCACCATGTGAGATTGCGGTCAAAGGAAATAAACTGTATAACTCAAAGAAGTATTAAAGCTTGTAGGTACCCAAAGCTTTTGTAGTGTATACAATCAAATAGATCTTACAAAAAACAAAAGGACTCTACACTGAACTCTCTCAGTGGCATGGTCCACGGAACATAATAAAATACGCTTATTTATTTGACACCCACTGTTCGCCCTTCTATTCTACAACCTTTATTTATTTGACTTTAGTCTACCTACCAGCTTTTGTGGAAAGTTTTAGAACTAAATTAAATTGTATTGTTGGCAAGGGATATATGTAGGTGTTTTGAAAACTAGATAATAGTTATTGTTGGGAGGCCTTGTAGATTGTCATTTAGTCTACAAAGAAAAAATACTATGCACAAGAAAAACCTCTACATATATTTCTTGCCTATAAAAAATTATCTGCTCTAGAGATTTTGTGAGAGTACGTATTCTCTCACAAGATCTTTAATGCTTATGGTTATTTTGTATGTAAGCGTTGTTTTGTAGGTGAATGATTCTATGATTTTTGGTAAGAATTAATTTTATACTTACTTATTGTAAGTTTTTTTAAGTATATGTATCAAACCGACCGACCCATCCCTAAATCTCAGACCAACAAAAAAAGATGTTTTAGTTGGTCTGAGCTCTAAATGTGTTTGCTTACCATTCTTTAACCCCACATTGCACCTAGGCTACTACAACAAAACAAACATAAATCAGTTCCCATGGGATAGAAATCACCTTTAGTAAATTCACCTACGTTAGTCATCCTTAAAATATGACTTCAAAATGATGAAAAATACCAATTCCCCGCTAACGAGTTAATCTTCTTTAGTTATTAGCAAAGTTATTAGAGCTCTGCGGGGGTTTTATTCGCAGTTCTTATACAATCCTGTACCGCAGCGGTTAGATCTGACTTTGATGAATATCGTGCAGTACAATGCCCTGTTACAACCACGCTTTATCACAGAATAGCAGATAATTATGGTGTTGATAAGTAATTTTTTAACTAATTTTATGACGCATAATCTATAATATAAAATATTTACTTAAGAAAATCTTTTATAAAAATATTTATAACAAGATAAGAATCATGACAATCTTCTTGTAACCAAATCTTTTATCAAAATTTTATGTTTTATTTTAATCTTATATTAATGACGTCACTATTATTTTATTAATGAAACGTGTAGGGGGAGCACAGCTGCCTATATTACAGACTTTTAGTCTAGTTTAGGCAGCTGAGGCTACATAATAAATACATAATTATTTTGAACAAGAATTCTCAATTCTCATTAGTGTGTTTATTACATCATCATCATCATCATCATTCGCAGCCCGACTTCACCCACTGCTGGGTATAGGCCTCCAAACTTTTGTGCCACTCCACACTGTCCTGAGCCAATCTCATCCAGGTTCGTCCCGCAATGTTGGATATATCGTCTGCCCATCTTGCCGCTGAACGCCCGACGCTTCTGTAACCTGTTCTTGGACGCCATTCATAATAAAATATAATAATATAATAAAATATTTATTCGCAGAGATGGGTTTACAAAGCAGGTACTTACAATCTATTTCATATTATATAATGTTGGGTTATTTAAATCTTTTGTTACATACCTACTTGTGATAAACCTTTTAGGGTCAGATAATGTCACCTCGTTCTAACTAAGTTTGGTACTTGTATTTAGACACGAGGGCTCAATCCTCTGGCTTCTTATAGGTTCATAATAGTTTTGTAAAATTTTATTGTAGTAATGAAAGACAGCGATATACCTACTTGATATTATACTATAAACTTAAAGACAAAGATAAATCTACTTGATATTATACTAAAAACTTTTTCGACTTCATGATTTGAACGAACCTCCATTTAATCCTAATTGAAACAACGAAATATACAATTTTAATTATACAAAATTAGAGCGATACAAAACAAGAATACATCAGAAAAATAGGAGTGTATAAGTGTATAAATTAATAATACTATAGCCCAGAATTAACATAGAATATATAACAAGTGCTCTACCTGAGAATAATCCATTTTTTGTAGGTAGTTTGTGATCGAGCGTTTGCAATTCAGTTAGCGCCTTGCTCCACCTGTTTATTACATATAATATATTAATGCCAGACAAATTGTTATGTAATTATTTGTCTTTTTTGCAATTCTAAACTATTCTAAGTCATAAAAGGACCTACTGAAACGAAATATTGTCACTTAGCATAAAAAATGTGCGAGCTGGACTCAAAAGAAGGGTTCCGTGCATTCATTCCATCACAACACAACATAGTATATAATTGAGTTTGTTTTAAAAAACTATACTGCCTTCAATTATTAAGGTTTTCCCATGGATGCCATAGTGTAAGAACTGGACCAAATTTAAATGGAACCACACGGAAAGCACCAGCTTCAAAATAAAAATAGAATCATCAAAATCAGATAACCGAGGACCGAGTCAAAAGTTCTAAAGTAACAAACATGAAAAATACAGTCGATTTTTTTTAAGTCGGTTAAAAACAAAGTCGCTTTTCGCTGTCTGTCTGTCTCTATGTATGCTTACTTAGATGTTTAAAACTACGCGACGGAATTTGATGCGATTTTTTAATAGATAGAGTGATTCAAGAGGAAGGTTTATTTATGTAGATATAATATAAATATAATACTATTAGCATTGCACCCGTGCGAAGCCGGGGCTGGTAGCTAGTCACACTAATATTATAAAGGCGAAAGTTTGGATGGATGTATGGATGGATGTTTGTTACCTCTTCACGCCAAAACTACTAAACGGATCTGGCTGAAATTTTGCATACAGGTAATTCTAATACTGGAATAAAACATAGGCTACTTTTTATCCCATAAATCTGTTCCCGTGGGATGAAAATGTCCTTTTAATGTTTTCGTCTTGGAACAACGCGTGCGAAGCCGCGGGGCCCAGCTAGTTATTATAAAAACGGCAAAAAATCATGTCTCGTGTGTGGGAGCCCCTGGAATATTTATTTTAATCTGTTTTTTAGTATTAGCGGATCTTCAGATTTCAGAGCGTTCTGGAAGTTTTCTATGTAAGTAAAATAAAAAATATCCATCTATGTAGTGTATTGTATTATGTATATCAGTTGTCTAGTACCCATAACACAAGCTCTGCTTAGCTTGGGGCTAGATAATGCTGTGTGGAAAGAAGTAAGTTTGTCCAAAGAAAAACAAAATCAGTGAAAATTTCTACTGTCTAACTAACACGGTTCGTGAGGAGGACAGACGGACGGACAGCGAAGTATTAGTAATAGGGTCATATTGCCCTTTGGGTACCTATCACCAAATGAGAGATAATTTTCGAACTTACCTTCATTTTATCGTTACAAATGTTATCTCAAAAGTATCTTAAAATATCGTCCCAGCAGACGAACCCAACAGGAATTTGGTGGGGTAAGATAGCAACCGTAGCAACACTAGTATGTAGAGGAACCGCAGGAACTTCTTTTGCTTCTCAGGCAGAAAAGAAAGAAGAAGAAAGAATACATTTATTTAGAGCCAATTACATAACACACGGATAACACGACACATACCTACGTAGAAATTGCAGGTCAGTTAAAAATACCTAAGAAAAGAATTACATATAATGAGACAAGAAAAGTACAAAGCAACTGAGCTCCCTATTCGTAAATAAGCAACTGAGCTCCCTATTTGTAAATTTAAACTGTACCTACATAAAACGAAATCTTATCAAGCAAGCCTATTACTCCGTAGATCACTACGTCAATGATGTTAATGCTTGGCCGGATGTCGCCCAGTTACACACAGACAGAAAAGAATAGTATGTAAGACCAGTTAGACTTAGTTATCCTAAGATTGTAGGTATTAGTTGATAAGCGATAAACTTGCTAGTGGTTTCTTTTTCACTTCTTCCGCTAGTGGACAAAAAATTTAAGTGAATTAGAGTCAATTGCACCTTATTTCTTGTTTGATGGTACCTAATAACTATTTATCAAGCTGTTTATATAGTGAAAATTTGACTTGTCTAAGTACTTATTTTGTAAGTCTAAAGAAATAAACGATTTGACTCTGATTTTGACTCTACATAAATAAAAGAGCAGGAACATGTTAATGAATGTTATATAAGAGGCCAAAAAGGTAACTGTCTCAGCATTACGCCGCTACAAGCCGAAGCTATAACGGCGCTAACTTTCAGACAGGGCCTGGCATGAGGGAGTAACCTCGTGTACCCACACGTATCTACACACAAGTGCCGTCATTATTATACTTAAGAGCATAGATTTAAATCGTTAGATACGCCCTGACCACCAAAAACTGTAGCAATGATTTGAAATGTGTCGCATCATGTCCAAAACCTGTGCAATCTACACAAACAAAACGAGAAAATAGTGTCATCTCTTTTTTGCACACATTAGTTGCAAACACTACTTTCTCTTTCGTGCACTCGCCATTTAAATTTGTTATTATAGTAATTTGACAATGCGGACGATAAAATAAAAGTTATTTCATTAACTCGCAATACCTAAGAGAGAAATGTTACACCTCTGGCTTTGTTTGTGTTTCTAGAAATGTTGTTGCGCTTTCGAAAGGCACACATCATTTTGTGACGCTATAAACTGCTCGCAAACGTCCTTCACAACAAGTCCGGCTAACACTGTGCTTAGATACGAGTATATACTGAGTCCAAGTTTATGCATGCGTAAGGTTCGACTTGGACACAACATGGCGCGGTCTCACTCTAACGATTTAAATTATATGCTTAAGAGTAGGTTGAGTAGGTTCAATTTTTTAGTATAGTAGGTAGGTAGTTAGAAACAGGATCCATCTAAGGCGCAAAGCAAACAGAAGGCGGCGAGGCGAAGGTACGGTACAGGTACGGTGCAGGCGCGATATCTGCGCAAACAGACGCGGCGACGGTACGGCGGAGACTATTATTATACAAGGTGCTTTCGGGTTTTTTGTATCATAATAATTCCAATCAATTTCCAAAAGTGGTAGACGAATCATTACTTTGTGGTGCTTTCGCTCTAGTTACCCCTGTTTATAGAATATGACCGTGAGTAAATGTATGTAGACCGCTATGTACCTATGTTTGCGCTATGTTACCGTTAGTTTTGCTCCCTAAGAGTTTTAAAATATAAAAAACAAATTAAATTACTTCGGATTTTCATTAAAACCATGCATAAATAACCAAATGGACAAACAATTTAACCGTTTAAAACGTATCTTTGTTCATACTGTATAAAAATGCGAGACGCCGCTTGCGCCTTACCGGCATCACATCTGCTGGCGACGTGGCGGGGGGCGCGGAGCGGCGTGCCTGTGCCGTCCGTTGCCGCCTTCAGTCACGAACACAATAGTTACGCGAGACGCACGTCGCTTCGTATACAGGATGCGTGACGAAATTGAATTTAATATTGAGTTTTGCCAGTTAATTGAACAATATCCGAATATCTATGACTACACCAAGACAGGGTACAGTAATAGAAATGTACAAGATAAAATATGGCAAGAAATAGCAAAAAAAGTCGGTGCAACAGGTAAGTATGTTTTTTATTTAAACATTATGTCTGGTCTGAAATGGAATCGGAGATCGTTGTGTTAGATACGTTGTAAGATATTCCCTGATATGGTAGGCATTTTCTCCAATTAGTTGCATGTTAATGTTTGCTCCTATCAAGTTATTTCTAAACTGTGGATTTGATATTTTTCCATCACATGTGCGAATAACGTTATGCAATACGCACATAGCTTTTATAATATTATCGACATATTCTGGTTTGCAGTGAATAGGCGTGTTAAGTCCACCAAACTTTGACGCTAACATACCAAAGGCACATTCTACTGACTTACGTGCCCTTGACAACCTGTTATTATAAGCTCTTCTGTCATTAGTCAATTGATTTCGACCATATGGTTTCATAATATTTTTCTTTAGTGGAAAAGCTTCGTCTGCCACAAAATAAAAGGGAACATTTTGTGTTTCTCCAGGCAATGATGTAGGGTTCGGTAAATCAAGATCCCTTAGATCCATAGCTTGTCCAAAAGAGCTAACTTGTAATACTCGCCCATCACTATTTCGGCCGTATTCACCAACATCAATAGTTAAAAAAAAGCCATCTGCATCTACAACTGCTAACAAAACAATAGAGAAATATCCCTTATAGTTGATGAAAGTCGAACCAGAGTTGATGGGCGCTGTAATCCTTATATGCTTTCCATCCAAACTCCCTACACAATTCGGTAAATTCCAGAGAGTGTAAAACCGTTCAGCAACTTCTACCCATTTTTGTCGTGTAGGTACAGGCATAAATTCCGGCTGTAGACATTCCCACAAAACGCAAGAGGTTTCATGTACAATTTGCCTGACGGTACTGGCTCCTCTCAATACATATCCGGAAAGTGATGTAAACGAACAGCCATCTGCGTAGTATCTATAACAAAAAATATAATTCATTATGAATGTAAGCGGGCTAA
The DNA here is from genome assembly GCA_955876795.1 of Eupithecia tripunctaria. Lineage (NCBI taxonomy): Eukaryota > Metazoa > Arthropoda > Insecta > Lepidoptera > Geometridae > Eupithecia > Eupithecia tripunctaria. The sequence continues at coordinate 4,881,442 of OY041621.1, forward strand.
CTACGAACCTTGTTTGTGTTGGAAGAACAAGGTTCGTAGTTAACCCGCTTACATTCATAATGAATTCGACAAACTACGAAAGTTTCCGCCGCCGGTCCGACGGTGACTGAGGTGGGAGCATACAATTTTACACAATATGAGGTTGCCATTTTGGAGAAACTAGTACCTCATCTTCCCTTTTTAATTAATCAAAAAGGGAAGATGAGATACTCATATTTTGTAAAATTGTGTGCTCCCACCTCAGTCACCGTCGGACCGGGGCGGCACGGGCGGTCGTGATTCGCGTGAAATATTGTTTTCTGGGTCTCACTTCGGTCTTAGGTCTTTTAGGAAACTAATCTGCTTAATTATTTTTCAGCCCAAGATTGTAAAGAACGGTGGAAGAATATTCGATGTAGCTACAGCAAAAACAAGAAAAAGCTAGATTTGCCATCTGGATCAGCTGCAAAGACGATTAAAGAGTACTACCTTTCACCACATCTTCATTTTTTAGACAATTACTTGAAGTCTCGACCAACCAAAAGCAACCTAAGTAAATATGATAGTACAGACGGTAATGATAGTGAAGAAGTCGATGATACATTAACATGGCCTACTGGTCAACTAGCTTCTGAAAATTCAAAGGATTCGGATTCCATGTCCTATCACTCAACACCAACACCGCCATTGCCATCACTTTCAAAAAAATCTAGACCAATCACTTTAAAAGATGTCAATAAATCAGCACATGAATATTTCAGTCAAAAAACATTGCAAATGAAGACCATACATAGAGCTGAACCTGAAACAGACAGCGATCTAGCTTTTTTACAAAGCATGCTTCCAGACATGAAGACCATGACTCCAGCCCAAAAACGGAGATTTAAAATGGGTGTTCTCAGTTTATCGGAGCAAATTTTAAATGAACCAGTATCTAGTTATTCTGTGAGTCAACCATATTATCCACGAACTCCTTCTCAAGAGACAGAGTATGATCCATACGGAGGTGCAACAACCCAGCAGACTCATACATCCAGATCTAATACAAGTCCAGCACCTTCGGTTACCTCGACTCAGCAGACAGCTGGATCTTTTATACAACAGACTGCAGCTTACAAAGATCCGGAAACTCAGCTGACTTTGATATCTGGAGGATATATAAATGCAGCACCTCCAGCGGCGGTGGCTGTAGTTGAACAAATAGCTAGGCCTTTAGGACACCGAACTTATGATGAGAAAGCATATCAACTCAGCATTCAAGAATTGCAGCAGACTCAGACACCGGGAGCTTATGAAAGTGCAGAAACCTTAGCCCCTCCGGCAACTCCAACTAGATTATATATGCCAATATTTTCTCCTGTAACCCCAGCTACACCTCACCCGAATCCAGAGGCATCTCAAATTAACTATCACACTGAGAGCAATTTATAAATACCGGTTTAACCAATAAGACATGAAGAGCATACAGGAGACAATATTATGACAGCGCTACCAAATTTATCATGTTATTATGTTTAACGCAGTAAATTTAAAAAATCCAATGTACAGTTTGTGGTATTTAATATAGGCTATTTTTAATACCTTTGTAATCGTTTTTCTCATATAGTTTAGGAAGAGCCAAAATAGAGTTTGGTGGCCAAAAACAGCAACATCGTATCTATAATAATAATAATGTTTTATTCAGTAATAAAAGATACATAGTCATAATAATAGATGAAAACACCTTTTAAGTATTTTATAGAAACACTTGTGATAGGTGATTTCGCTCTTCCACGTTTTAACCTATATATATTTTGAAGGATACACTTATTTTTAAATCATTGCAAAACAATCAAAGTAAATTAAATTTAAATAAGGCAAGACAATATACAAAACAGTGGAGGGTAGGACACAAAATTACCTTGACGTCGGTCGTCTCTAACAATACATTTAACTTTCAGCGTATGGCCCAAGTATCTCTGCCTAAGCTTTACAAAATTGTACTATTATAGAGGCGTTAATAAATAGCTTATAGTAGACACCACAAACTGTACGATAAATTTTTGAAACTTCCTATGTTTAACGTTATAATAATATAAAATAGTCTAGTATAATAATATAAAACGCCACTTTCACGCGTGTATGCGCCTTAAGTTAAAAAACTTTTATTTTAAATTAATATTATCTTTTGATTTTACAATAAAATTTTAAACTGTTAAAAATAGTTTCACTTACCTTAAAGTTATCAGTAGTCTTTCCTCAGGACTGATAGGTTTTCTCCAATTTGTAAGTTGCTTCCGAAGTCCATCTCTTACTTTTGACAATATGATATGGTAACATTCCGGTGACATTTTATAAACTGTGCGAAAACGATCAGGATATTCATATAAAGTTTCCATTATCTTATGGAACCTGTGCTCTTCTGCTTCTTTCCACACTGGATGTATCCAATACCTTCTTGGTCTTTGATGTAAATTAATAATCTGTAGCAACGCCAGTGCATCTTCATCTTCGTCTGAAGAGGAATACATGTCTTATCTCGTCGATATCACCCTCTACAATGATATAACTTGCCGTACCGTCGCCGCGTCTGTTTGCGCAGATATCGCGCCTGCACCGTACCTGTACCGTACCTTCGCCTCGCCGCCTTCTGTTTGCTTTGCGCCTAAGAGTTTTAAATTGTGGTGCAAACTCTCCTAATTCCTTAATACTTTCGTGTGTTGGTTTAAAATTGTAGTTTATTTTGAAAATGAAAATTTTACATAATATGTGAATAACATGGACCATAGACGTAAATAGATTTATTTGCTACGTCCATGAACACGACATTATTAATATTTCTATCTATGGTTTATCCATCCAGCATGGAGCATGTTAGTAAATAAACCACGATACAAATAACAAAAACTCACTTGCTTGGCGTCGAGTTTCAGATATAATTGTGAGCAATTTTTATTGAAGGGAGGATCTAAAATCGACAAGTAATGTAAATTACGTATAAAAGGACGCGCCAACAAAGTGAATTTTAGGTTAAGTATGGGCGGTTTGTATACGTTTATGCCTCATTCAAAATGGACACGGTGTAGCTGCGCCCCGCTTCGCACGCGTTGATTTTATCACCTTTTAAACCTTCCCGAACATTTCAAGACCAAGATAGGATAAATACGTTCTCGAGTTTTAGCGAGACTAACGAACAGCAATTCATTTTTATAAGTGTACTATCTACTTTAAGGCGATTAGGCATATAGTTTATATATGTACATACAAACTCGATGCAATTAGGTACATAGGTACCTAATAAGAATTTTAAGAATAGGGATTCCAATTTTAGCTTTTTTTCATTTTATTTTCAGATATTTCAAAAAGCCAATTATTACAAGCAGACTATCATTGCTTTATAATATTTTAACAGCATCGCCGATTTCCAGCAAAACGTAGCTATAGAATTATAATATTTATTACATGGACGTAGATAAATTTACGGACGGAATCCTACCGAATCAAAAGTGAAGCCCAGCAATGGCGGACTGTCAATAGGATTTATTATTTATCAAAGTTGTGTAATAAAGCTTTTTAACAAAAGAATAATCAAAATCGGTTCATCCGTTTGTGAGCTACGAAGTCAGCCATTGACAAACACATTTTGCGTAGAAGATTAACCAAATCATCTGTTACGTTACGTTACGGGGCGGCGCAAAGAGAATGTAACGCTACGATATTCGTAGAGGGTCTACGCGCATGAAATACTTAATTTTCGTTCGTCCATCGATCGTGGCGCGTGGTACATATTAAACTGACACTCACTGTCAATTATTTTTATTTGTCTGTCACTTGCTGCTGTTTGTGTTGCCAGCTAAGATCCAAAAAAATCGACAAAATCAAGATAAATATATATTTTACTTTTATTTCACCGTTATTTGGTTTTAGTTTCCAAAATATTTTTAGTACCTACAAGTTATACTATGTACCTTCACCTAGAAAGAAAATGTTTTACGACGCACTGACTAGAATCATCGAAATTTTGGTTTCTATACCTTTTCATTTTAGTCTCGTCCCTTTTTGCTTTCGATACCGATGCCTAACTTGTCGTTGCATGTGGCATGGCAGGGCATGCCAAGATTTAATGTTAGTTTTTGTTTCTAGTTACCTATTGATTGTCCTTTACCTAATATTTATAGGCAGTTGTTGTTGTGGTCAAATAAATAAACGTTTTTGTTGACAAAAGAAATCGTTCATTCTAGAACCGAGTAAACCAATAGGGTATATGCATGTGACTTCAAAAACGCTAATATTTTTTTACGTATTCTCTATTGATATAGAAATATATCTGTATATTTATTTTTGTATTTAATTATGTTTTTATTGTGAAATTTAATCATTGAAAAGTAGATATTTTAAGTCTCAACAGCAAAATGTCTAAACGCAACGCTATTGGCACGTGAAGCGTGACGTCATGCTTGAACATTTTTGTATGGGCATGAAGTTTTGACTTTGAGTTTACGTATGGGACTCTATGATCCGTGATGTCATAAAATGCAATGGCTAACATGGCAGCGTTTTTATCAGCCGAAACTGAGTGTAGTTTTACTTTTAGTTTATCACCTCAATAATTTTTTTTTTGTGTGTTGTATATTTTTTCGTTTATGTATTAACCTAAATAATCGTTTAAAAAAATCCATGCATGAACCTTATTGAGCGTCCGTCGAATCGCGTTCGCGTTAGCCTTACGCGCCACCTCTCTTAGAAACCGACACCTGCGTTTTTTAACTGCTATACGGCAACACTGACTTGACTCATGTGTCTCCAGATTGGAGGTTTTTTCCCCATATTAGGGAAAAATAATGTTTTTGGCGAAATTTTGGGGAGAATATACATACTAATTTCTTATCCCTGTGACTAAACAAATAAAAAAAGTCTAAGAAAGAAGGATGTTTTTAAAGATTTTTCTAACCATCATTTACATTTTTAGCTGTTGGGAGTCAAAATATATTTTTATTTTTATTTTGTGCGACAAAGAAACGCTAGGTAGCCGACATAAAGCTTAGAACGTGACTTCTTTTGTGACTGTCAATGTCATCGTAAATCAAGTAACGCAAATTGAAACAACGGCATTGATGTCTATTCAGATGTCGCCAAAACTAAACTTCACTAATATCGTTATGACAGGGACAGTTCTAAAAACGATAAAAATAATAAGGATGGCATCATTTTTAGTCCTGACAGATTAGTTTAGTCTAGTTTTGGCAACAACTGAATAGACACCATTGTCTCCTGGCGAGTAGATAGATTTGTTGTCTAACTACCTACTTTTTTTCGACGAAAATCATACAAATTGATACCACGGCATTCTCCTGGATAAATTGATTAGATTACGTTACGATTGGACTGACTGAAGATCTAAAGATGTCTTTGCGATGTATTAATTGTCGGCTTCGGGTATCTCGTGTTAGAAGGCATTCTTTGGCGGATCAAAATGCAGCCTAACAGTCATGTAACCTCAAATAACTTTTTTCTCCCAACTTGTAAAAGGTTTATTCTATTGATTTCTGAATCCTTTAGGTACGTATTGTTTATTTTATTAGGCCGGGGTGATGCTCGTCACCAAAAAAGTTGGGTCAGCAGATGTATGGAACCTTGCCACCCTTCTTTATTGTTCTCTGTGTAGTAATTCAAATCGCGCGCATAAACAATACAATGCTGCCAACATTAAATTAAGAAACAAAATGTTAACAACAACAGCTGATCATTATTTTTCGGCTCCGGTACAACCTTCAGAGTGGCGGCGGCTGCGTTAAATTTCAGCCTACAAAAAATATGCTGACAAAGTTTAGGTCAGAAGAAGTGTACAAAGTAACGAATAACAGTGTAAACATTGATGACGTCCAAGAATTATGGGAGGTATTAAATAGTTAATTAAACTCATTCATCATCTAAACTCATTTATGGTGGATCGCAGATTTGGCGCGAGATTTAAATTGTTTTGTGGTTTTTACTTAGATATTTTCTGCGTTCAACAATGAATAAAACTAGCAGAAAAGTAATTTTCCGCAAATCGTTAACCATTTTCTACGAACTCATGATAAAATCAACTTTTATGAAATTGTATTTTGGGAGCATTTGGGAAAATGTTGAGTTTTAGCCCAAAATCTCTATTTTCCCAAAATCTGTATTTTCCCAAATGCTCCAAAAATACCAGCGAATCGAAGTTACTTTCTTCTTAGACTAATAGAAAATGAAAATGTTTATGATTTACGGAAAATTATTATCCACTAGCTTTATTCCTTGTAGAATGCAGAAAAAACAAGAAACCACAATAAAATTTGAATCTCGCGCCAACTCGTAACCATCTACCTCCCATATTTCTTGAACGTCATTGGATCACTAGCATAACCTAGGTTACATACCTAGGTTAAGCCAGTTTAAATAAAGACAATAGAGGAAAACTGTGTTTTATTTTAAGTGTATGTCAAATGAGTAATAAAATACAAGGACAAACTAATTTTCACTATAGATTCTTTAGATTTAAAGTTTTTGGGGAAAATTGTAAGAAATAGTATCTTTTTGGGGAAAATTTCAACCTGATCTTGGGAAATTTCACATACATAACCTGGATACACTGCTACTCAACTCAGCTCAGCCTTTGTTTTCATTCATTGACACTTCCGGATCTGACGGTCGTTTGTTTTGTTTTGCCGTATCGCCTTGGAATTTATCACAAAATGTCTAACAAAAGAAACAAGGAACTAAACCACGAAAGTGAGAGTGATGAGGCGCAGGAATCCGGCAGCGAGAGGGACTCTGACGTGGATTCGGACGGCAATTACGTCGGGGAAAAGGTAAGTCCCGAATATAACCTCAAAACGCATGGTTGAATACTTCAACAACACAATATTGTGAAATCTCCAACTAAGTATTAGCTCTTGAGTTGTTTAGAGACACTTATTTACGAGCTTATGAATATTATTAAAGCAGTAAACATCAATTATCCATGTATCTGGTACGCCATAAAAAATCTTGACCTATACCGGTATGTTCGGTACCTACCTAATTTTCATTGTTTATGTATATTATTGTTCGCAAATAAAGTCTGCGCACAATAGCCACTTAAAATCTAAAACCTCAATCTACGCGTAACAAAATTCTTGACAGAAAATTTTCCTTTGCATTCTAACTCGATGTTTGCATTGCAAGAACATGATAGAACTCTTTATGAAGTACTAGATGTGCTCGCAGATTCGAATTCTACATGGAATCTTATTTTTTACCCGTGAGTAAAAAAGTCCAATTAGTTCAGCAACTTAAGAATAAAAAAGTTATAAATTTGGTGTTGTGTTATGCACTCAGGAGCTCCAAGCAGACTTTGAAGGGCGTAACCCAGAAGACTGTGACTTCCATGGCATCAAGCAGCTTCTCCGACAGCTGTTTCTCAAATCTGATGTTGACTTAAGTGGTCTCGCTCAGATTATTATTTGTAAGTGGTCTCGCTCAGATTATTGTTGTTTTATGTTTTGGTGATTTATTTGATATCACATAACATTTTATAAGAAATAGAGTGGTTCTGATAAACACCTTCAAGAATATACTTGACACATGGATGAGAGAAGACAAAAACAAACCATAAATAGTGACACAATGATTAAATTCAATACTACAATATAGACACATCTTTTATCAATAAACAAATAAATAAATTTGTTTATATTTTATGGTGTTGTTGCATACCTGCTTCTTTATATCTGTTGTTGTTATAAGCTTCTTGAAGAGGATACTAAGGATCTTATTATTATGTTTATGTTATGTCACTCCTATGTTACTAATTCCAGCACAAAACTACATCGGCAGTGTGGTGAAGCAATGCTTGGATGATGGCATGGAGGAAGATGATGAGGATGATGGCAGCGATGGAGTGTTTGGAGTCACCACACTAATCAACATTACTAAGAGAAAAGTGAGTAGACCAAACATTTACTGTAGTGAACATTTGCAAACATGTAGTGTTTGTAAACAGTATTTCATACAATGCTTGGCATTTTGAATTAGATTTTTTATTTTACTCACATGTATATACATATACATACACACAGCTAGGTTTTAATATTAGCTTAGGTCAAATGTGCCCTGTGGAGCTCTACAAAGTAGTTAATATAATTGAATTTCAATAATTTTTAAATAAAATTTCAACAAAACGGGGTTAAAGTGAAAAAAAAACCATAGTATCAAAGTAATAAATTAAATAACCTATACCAGACCTTATACCAGAAGACATTATATAAGTCACATCAACATCTTTAAGGATAAACTTGACAACTAGTTGTATGCTCAAGTTCAATAGTTCTGGCATAAAGATGTAACAAACATCCAACCATACATCCAAACTTTCGCAATTATATTATAAGTGTGATGATGATTTGAGTGATTTCACTCCTCTAAACAATATACCTTAACCTTAAATCTATTATGATGCTGTATTTATTTATTTTACTTTAATTAATAAAGATGCACAATCTTGATTAATTACCTAATTAATATTAATTAAATAATTCGAAAATTTTATCATACATTGCGCTCACAAAACCATAAACATTCCGACATTATTTCTTCGAAAGTGTCCAGGAATTGGTCACAATGTGGATTGTTCAGCATTATTAATTAATTCCCAGGACGAGCCCAGCATACAGCAGGTCAGAAACCTCCTCACCACTCTCGCGGAAGACAATGCAGACGATAGAACCAAAGCACTCATCAAGAAGATACTGGCTGATGACTCTGGACATGTTGGACTTGTCATCAATGAAAGGTTTGTTGAATGTTTGGCTGATGGTTAACATCAGTTTTATAGTCTTTCTATTATACTGAAAGGGTGTACTAAGCATGATTCATTTATATTTATATATTTACTAGCTGCTTATGTTTAATTCGTTAGCTCACTCAAGCCAAAATATAAAACTAAGCAGGTAGATACTAAATGTCCCTGACAACTACTGTCGCACGGCACAGGTTTTTTGCCGTGCCACCGTCCTCTACGTCGGCACGCTCCGCGTCACCCATCCCGCGCATCCTCACCGCACTCAACTCTCTCCTGAACCTCAGCCCACACTGCGACCTATTCGCGGACCGTTTCGGGGAAATAATGTCGGAATGCTTGCGGTTTTGTGAGCGTGATGTATGATTGTGTGTCTGTATTAGGGCTTGGACTCCGGAACTCCGGTTTTGGTGTAACTCCGGAGTTTCGAAAGATTTCAGCATCGTTTGTAAAACCGGAGTTATCGGAACTAAAACCGGAGTTTCGATTTTCAGGACAAAATCCGCGCCACGCATTGCTTTTGGAATGAATATTCAAATGTAATCGGCCTGAAGCGCGACGCATTCGCAGATCTTTTAGAATATTAGACATCGAAAGCTTCATCATCATCATCAACCTATAATTAGTCCACTGCTGGACATAGGCCTCCCCTAATGAGCACCATAGCGCCCTGTCTTCAGCTTGACGCATCCAGCATCTGCCTGCAGTCTTTCGCAGATCGTCATCCCACCTGGCCGGAGGGCGCCCTACACTACGTTTACCGAGTCGCAGTCTCCACCATAGAACTCGTTTCTCGGTTGTCGGTTCTGCAAGAGAGCGTGAGATATGGCCGGCCCACTGCCACTCTCAGTTTGCTAATTCTTTGAGATATGTCAATAACTTTCGTTCTCTGTCGGGTGTGTTCGTTACGAATCCTATCCTTCGGAGAGACTCCGACCATAGCTCTTTCCATAGCTCGCTGAGCGACTTTGAATTGGTGAACCAACCCTATCGTGAGTGCCCACGTCTCAGCTCCGTAGGTCATGACGGGTAGGACTTAGGACGCATTGATTAAAAACTTTGGTTCTCAAGCATTGCGGTATGGATTACGAGAAAACTCGACGTAGTTTTCAAAACGCTGCCCAGCCTAGCTGAATCCTCCTCTTGGCCTCCTTTTCAAAATAGTTTTTACCTAACCGCAGACTTTGCCCAAGGTAAGTGTACTCGGAAACAATTTCGAGAGAGTGGCCATGTACGACGACCGGCCCCGGTTCAATGAGGCCATTGATCATGACTTTGGTTTTATCCAAATTCATGCCAAGACCGATGCGTCAAGAGGCTAGGCCGTCCAGCATCCGGTTCAGCTCCTCCAGCGACTCCGCCATTAAGACTATGTTATCAGCGAATCGCAGGTGTGAGATGAGATGTAATCGCCGTTTATGCTAATGCCCTTGCCCTTCCGGTCCAGCGTCTTCAACATATCTTCTCATTCTCTCGTAAAGACATCTCAGCACCTCGATACAACGACAATCTACTTGGCATCGCTGTAAGAATTCCAGAACAGCCCAGGTTTTGACAAAGTCAAAGGCCTTCTCATAGTCCACAAAGCCCTGACACAGGGGCTGATTATACTCTTCGGATTTTTGTATAATCTGCCTCACTATGTGTATGTGGTCTATGGTGCCAGTACCTCCGCGGAACCCGGCCTGTTCTGTTGGCTGGAACTCGTCAAGTCTCCTGGCGAGACGGTTCGTGACCACTCGTGAGAACAGCTTATAAATGTGGCTCAGGAGTAAGATGGGTCTGTAGTTTTTAAGGAGGGTTTTATTTCCCTTCTTAAAAAAGAGCACCACCAAACTCCCGCTTCACGCCTTTGGAGTTCTCCCACTGTGAAGGACAGCGTTGAAGAGGTTCTATAGTTCCTGTATAAGTGGAGCTCTTCCAGCTTTCAAAAGCTCTGATGTTATTCCGCCGTCCTCCACAGGGGTTTTTCCATTTTCAAGCTGCCTCAGAGCTAGCACGATCTCGTGGCTGATGTCTGGCAGTTCGTTCGGGGGTGGTGCAATTCTAGGCCGGCAGCCTAGAATGGCCCCAGCCACCGATGATCCACCCCTTATGTTACACGCTGTATATGTGAAGACTATAATATTATAAAGGCGAAAGTTTGTATGGATGTATGGATGGATGTTTGTTACTTCTTCACGCCAAAACTACTGGACGGACCTGCCTGAAATTTTGCATACAGGTAATTCTAATCCTGGAATAAAACATAGGCTATTTTTTATCCCATAAATCTGTTCTCGTGGGATGAAAATCAACCTTTTAATGTTTCCATAGGAACAACGCGTGCGAAGCCTATAAGTATAATATTCTATAATTTTATTTTTTGTTTTTTTTATAAAGCTTAGACTCTGATTCGTGATTTTTAACAATGTCGATAGTGGGCTTTTGGTACCCCTTTACGAATCAGAGTCTAAGCTTTATAAAAAAACCAAAAAATAAAATTATAGAATATTATAATTATAGGCTTCGCACGCGTTGTTCCTATGGAATCGTTTAAAGGTGATTTCCATCCCACAGGAACTGATTTATGGGATAAAACCAAACATAGGCTATGTTTGATTCCAGGATTAGAATTACCTGTTTGCAAAATTTCAGGCCAATCCGTTCAGTTGTTTTCGCGTGAAGAGGTTACTAACATCCATCCATACAAACTTTCTCATTATAACATTTGTGTGATAAGTGTGATGCTTTTTATTTCCAGGATCCTAAACATTCCAGCAGCCATCAGCGTCCCTCTGTTCTCGTCGCTGCAGACGGAGTTGGACAAGGCAGTGAAACGGGACATGCCGTACACATTCCGCTACCTCATATGGATCAGCAAGACTTATAATACTGGAGGTATGTGCTCCGCGTGTGGTGCCGGCGGCATAGAATTTGCACCACCCTAACTCTTCCCGCGGGTGTCGTAAGAGGCGACTAAGGGATAAATACCGGAGGCGGGCAGCAGCGCCTCCTGCCGAAAAATTCTGCCACCAAACTGCATTCCCCAACCCGCATGCTCAGCGTGGGGATTATGGGCATTACCTACCATGAGAAAACAGTCAATAAAAGCGCTTATCAGGGGGAGGCCTGCGTCCAGCAGTGGACCAATATAGGCTGTTGAGGTTGAGGATGTGCTACCCCCGACGCGAATAGATCGGATGAGCGCTTTTATACACGGACTGCCGTCTTAAATACATAGACGGCTAGTTGCCGACTGCAAGGCGACGGCCGTGTAGAAGAGCCCTAAGGCCTAGTTCACAGAGACGCGGGGCGTGCACAGCGTGCACATCGTGTAAAATTACAAAAAAGAATAACTTTATCTTATCGTAGTTCACTCTTCACGTTCCTTCGATTATTATAATAACCTCGTATACAAAACTTTCTCTTGTTTTTTTTTTTCTGGAATTTCTCATTACCAAATAATCAACCAAGTAATATTCTCCTCGCACATGTTTCCAAAAGCTGACAGAAACTACGACTGAACTCAATGACTATAGTTGGCTTTCCGTTCGTCATCGCATTAAATTATTGAAAGTGCCAAACGAAAGTTGAGTAGACATGATAAGATGTCAATGTCTTGAAATGATGTCATGAAGACGTCTCTACCTACACTACAATAGTTTGATTTAAAACCCGTACACAATTTCTATAATAAAAATATTCTTATTCCACATGTATGTGTAGTTTGTGGTGCAATAGTTTGCGTAGACTTACCAAACGCCTAGACGGTGGCACTTGCCTTATATCGATTTGCCTACGCTCGCGTTGGCCTTAGCTCGGCAACATGTATTGAGGGTTTAACATACCTACCTAGTGTGGACATATAAACTGGGTGTAGGCGTGTTAGTGAATATCGACGAAATAGAACAGTACACGCAGTAGAGGCATGCCTTGTTATGATAACAAGCTGCTATTGTTTTAATTACCTATTGTATCTTTGAATAATACTTTCCTTCCTGTTTCAAATCATTCGTTTTTAACCGACTTCAATAAAAAGGAGGAGATTCTCAATTAGTTTGTTTTTTTATGTTTGTTACTTCAGAACTTTTGACTGGGAGGTCCGATTTGCATGATTCTTTTTTTATATGAAAGCAGGTGCTTCCCGTGTGGTCTCGTTTTAATTTTGTTCAGTTTTGACTATGGGATCCATGAAAATTCATTAAAAAACTGTAAAAATTGAAGTCGGTTTATAGTTTTTTAAAACAAAATTAATTATTAACTAGTTTATTAATATCTGTGTCATTGTATTCGATATTCAATCTTAAAAAATAACTTGCTATGTATGATGGATGATGACTATCACAATAAATAGGTAAGTACAGTCTAAGTCAAAAATCGATGTACTCTTCAAACAGATTTATGAATATTGTTAGGTATTAACGACACGTATTCGTATTTTCTTAAAATTGTTTCAAGAGCCACGAAGAAAATTGCAATCAAATAATACAAATCAATAAGAACTAGTTAGGTACCTATTGATAATTGAAATAATTCAGATAACTGTAGACTGTTGCAAAATATCAAGATATCTCTATGAGCCATTGAGGAGCTCATCAAGTAAGGCTTATGTCCAGGCAAGTGAACTGGTAAAGGCTGTTGATGTGTTCAGAATTATCTGTTTTCTTTGCCAATTGACATAGACATAATAATAGGTAATCTATTTATAACCACACACATACACACACAAACACACACACGTTCTCTTATCCTGTTACTAAACCTAAGACATTTAATGCCCAACCCCAACAGCCTATATTGGTCCACTACTGAACGCATCTCTCTGTTAAGCGCCTTATTGGCTTTTATCTCATGTGGGTATGCGGGTTGGGAATCGCAGTTCAGTGGTAGAATTGTTCTGCAGAGGGCGCTGCGGCCCGCCCCCAGCGGATATCCCTTAGTCGGCTCTTACGACACCCGTTGGAAGAATTGGGATCGTATAAATTCGAAGCCACACGGCGAAAATGTCCAACTGGTCAAATCTTGAACCGCCTCGATGATAACTCCTAATATCATTTTTATCTTTACAGAGGGTTCAACAGAGATCCTATTCGCTAACCAGGAGGAGAAACCAGTAGCAGACGAGGCCCTAGCCAGCTTTGAGGTGGACGTCACAGAGCAGGCGGATCTATCGCAGTGGGACTACGAAGGAGGCGCGCTCACGCCGTGTCGGAAGGTAAACCAACGATTTTTGTTACCTTTCCGAACCGCTATAATTACGAATGAGTGATCCAAGATGAGTATATAGATATACGTATCAGAACCTATCAGGATAATGACCATTTTAGTAGGATTTTCTTATTGCAAAAATTACCTTGTCGTTTTGTTGAAATTTTCATTACAAGATGCTTTGCTACAATAATATGTAGCAAAATATCTTGTAATGAAAATGTATGTTAAGTTTTATTTTTAACTTGCTATCAAAATCTATAAAATTACTAGTCTTGTTTCTGCTCGTGACTTCGCAAGTGTTGTTTCTGTGGAAACGTTTTATGGTTATTTATATCTCATGGAAATGGATTTATGGGATCAAAAGTACCCCATGTTTTCTCTATGTATGGATGGTTGTTACTCTTTCACGCAAAAACTTCGGAACGGATCGGGCTGAAATTATGCATACAGGTATTTCTTATCCTGGATTCAATATAGGCTATTCTTATCCCATAAATCCCATGGGATAGAAATCACCTTTATTTTCCATGAAAACAACGCAAGCGAAACCGCGGGGCGCAGCTAGTAAATATTATTTATTCATAGATTTTCATTGAAAACTCGCAAATCAACGAATCGCAACTAGTGCTTAAATCAGAGTTGCATTTAGGTAGTTAGTTATCGGGCCTTAGATTCAGTTACATACTAGCTTCTGGCGGCGACTTCGTACACGATTTTCACGTAGCCTATGTCAGTCCCCGGGATATTGTTTATCTCCATGTTCCTATTTGTGTGTGTCGAAATAAACGAAATTATATTCTATTCCATACAAAATGTCATCCAGATCCGTTCAGCCGTGAATAGAGTCAAATCGTTTATTTCTTACTAGTTAGTAGTTACTAGTCTTTCGTCAGTACTTTCGCTTTTTTATTATTAGTACGGATATAGTCTAGTCACTGAAATTGATTTCTTTTTGTTGCAGGTTCTAATCTTAGACGGAAACAAATTCAATACTTTAGTAGGACTTATCAAACAAGAAGTGGAAGGAGTTTAACTTGCTTATCACAACAGTGAACTATATTTACGCCATATTATAAGACATATTTATATTTTAAATATAACCTAAGCTTTACTCAGGAATTGGTTTCATTTTGGTCGGTAGGTCCCATTTGTTCTATAGAACATGACGTAATGTAAGAATTTGAAAAAAATATTGTCCTTATTTGTACTATAGACCAGTTTGTACTTTTTGTCTGAATTTGTTCCATAGAACAAATTAAGTACATAAAGAAACAGGTGCTTTTATTTTGCAAAATAAAAATATTATGTAGAGTAGTTTCATTTTTTTGATAGTGAACTTTACCTGGTATTAACGTCAGTGATTGATTAATGTCATTCACGTATTATATATCTCATCATCGAAGAATTTGGGAAAAGCGATTCCCATTTAGTTCTGTGCATTCACAGACAAATAAAAATAAGGAGCAAAAGCAGTATGTAGTTCTATAGTACAAATATGGACAATATTTTCTGAAATTGTTATATTACGTCATGTTCCATAGAACAAATGGGATTTTGGTTCCTTTTACATTATACAAATCGTGTTTGTCAACCTTTACTACTCGGAAAATGAAAATCGAAGTATGTAGTTTAATTTTCGTTATCGTGCTAAACCAACTCTTCTGTCGCTTAGAAATCAGAAACTTCGACTTTTGGGATAAAATGAAAAAAGTATATTCAGATCAAAGTATAATTAGTTAAGTTCATAATCGCTAATCAGCAACAAAAAATATCTATAAACTATGATTCACCTTACATAAGCTTAGCATTAATTATTCCATTCCTTTTTCTAGTGGTGTCATAATATACCTACTATCTAGTAAACTTATAAATAACTGCAGTAGATCAGTAGTTCTGACACAACGCATTCTTCAGCATAAAATCCGACAAAGAACACAGCCCTTTTAGAATCTCTGTGTTCATCCATCTTCTGTATATCAGCTACCAACACTTGTCCTGGGCTAGGCATCCGTTGATGGCGTCTTCTGTCATCCAGTGAGCAGGGAGTTTGTGCAGTAAACTTATATAACTACAGTATATCAGTAATTCTTATATAGACACAACGCATCCTTCATCATGAAATCTTCGTGTTATCAGATTCTAACGAAGTCTTATCCTGGCCTAGGAATCCATTGATGGCGTCTTCTGTCATAAAGTGAGCTGGGGCCTAATTCCACTATTTTTTAAACAAAATGCTATAATGGTGTCATACGATTAAGATAGAGACTTAGTCGTAAATGTATTTGGTATTCTATTACCATAAGATTACAATCTCTTACTTTAATTATAATATCGTGTCAATAATGTGGTGGGGCATATAATCATAATCGTAATAGTCATAGATATGGCATAAACAAAAAAAGATCGTGTTAGTAGAATACCAAAAGGTGTCAATGGCGGTGATTGTTACGCGATAATGAAGCGATAATATTGTCATAGTGAAGCGATTGTGTTAGTGGAATCAGGTCCCTGGGAGCTTGTGCAGTAAACTTATATAACTGCAGTATATATCAGTAGTTTTTATATAGACACAACGCGTCCTTCATCATAAAATCCCGCAGAGAACACAGCCCTTTCAGAATTTTCGTGTTCTGATCCATCTTCTGTATATCAGCTTCCGACAGACTCTTATCCTGGGCTAGGAATCCATTGATGGCGTCTTCTGTCATCCAGTGAGCAGGGAGTTTGTGCATGTTGAATTGGGCTGGATCCGGGTTCACAGGCATGGGGGTTAGGGATTTCTCCCATGGGGTTATGTATTTCTGTTCCGAGTGCAAGCCTTCGATGTATCTGTGGAAAAGTTTAGGGGTTAAATTTATGGAAGTGGTTTACTGTGGTTGAAGTTCAGTAAGTTTAGGTACAACGCCTCAAACGTGTGCAAAAAACGTTTATTTGTCTCTCACAAAGGTCTTATGTAACTAAAAGTGCGTAAACACTTGTTGCCAGCCCCCTACTGGTGCTTGAAATAGGTTTTTGGTACCTGTGGTGTATGAAATGCTTTGGCTTTTTACTTTGGAAGTATACCTACAATCATTACTTTGCTACCTAATTTAGAGGATATTACTTGGTAGTAAAAAACTAAAAAATACTCTGCCGGGGACGACGTGTAGCGGGCATATATAAAATATGCTTGATAGACACTATACCTGATGTAGGCCTCCGAGTGTGTGACTCTCTGTGGCTTGGGCGGTGCGCTCACAAACAGCGGGTCGATGCCGGGGCGCGGCGGCGGCGCGGGCGTGGGCGGCAGGCCCTCGCCGGCGCCCGGGGACGGCGTGTTGCGGGCCATAGGAGACATGCCTGATAGAGATGCTGGAACATACAACAATAATTTTGTATGATAAAGATTGCTTGATGTGACAAGCTGCAGGCAGCTAACAGCGTGGAGACCTCTTGGCTAACATGAGCTGAACTAAAAAGCTAACATCAATAGTGGCGCCAAAGTTACCAGAAAAACGAAAGTTAAAAAACCCACCTAAGCGCATCAGTGAATCCGCTAGATGTCGTTTAGACCAATGATGATTCGAACAATATCGGACTGCAAAAAGTCAACTAATCCTAGGTTGTGCAAACGCTTGATTCAGTTACAACTGGCCTTATATGACTCAACCTCAACAGCCTATTAAATAGTATTGGTCCACTGCTGGTTGCAAGCCTCCCCCAGATAAGCGCTTTATTGGCGTTTATCTCACGGAGGGTAATGCCCATAATCCCCACGCTAGGCATGCGGGTTGGGAATCGCAGATTGGTGGTATAATTATTCTCTAGGGGGTGCTACTGCCCGCCCTCCGGTGGATATCCCTTAGTCGTCTCTTACGACACCCGCGGGATGAGTTGGGGTGGTGCAAGTTCTAAGCCAGCACCACATAGCTAGCTGTGTGGTGCTGACTTAGTATATTACTATCCGACATCAACTGTCGGTAGTAAGACCACCGGGCTTAGTAGACCAGTTGGGTGGTCCCAGTATAGAATTTTCTGTTGTAAATATTTGGGAGGAATTCCACATTATTCCCCAAAGCAGTAAGCAATAATTGCTTCAAGCAAGAAATAGCGTGTACAGGCAGGTCCATTGATCACTACCAACCGAGCAAACTTCCTGTCAGCTATCAAGAAAACGCATTAGCGACTGGTAAGGCAATTAAATTTGCCTTACCAGTCGCTGATGCGTTTTCTTGATTGTTGGCAGTCGTTTCAATTCAGATGTCACTAAAACTAAACTATTTTGACAGCACAAAATGATGCCGTCCTTTTTATTTAGATCGAAAAGATAGGGATGCCGACATTTTTAGTGCTGTCAAATTAATTGAATTGACCAAAGTAGTGTCGTGATAAAACATTTCTAGTGCTGTAAAATTAGTTGAATTGACACATATAATAGTGTTGTGATAATTTTCTATTACCTTAAGATTGCAGCAGTCAGATAGCACCAACTCATTACAAAAATGACGAAATGTAAACCAAGCTTAGGTATTTTGACCACTTCAATATTATTATGGTTGTACTATTAACGGTACAAAACAAAAACTTACCTCCAGGTGACATGACGCCTCCGCGGATGCTCACAATCTTAGGCTTCTTAGTCGAAGGCATGAAGTTTCTGTAACAGAAAATAAATTATAGAGATATAACCGTAATGACTTTTCATCTTTTGTCACAGATACATTTCAATGATATACTTTGTTGTATGGTCTTTATAACAGTTACTCATTAGTACACATTTCGGCCATTCATCATCATCATCATCATCAGCCTATACTAGGCCACTGCTGGACATAGGTCTCCCCTAATTAGCGCCATAACGTCTTCAGCTTGACGCATCTAGCATCTGCCTGCAGTCTTTCGCAGATCGTCATCCCACCTGGCTGGAGGGCGTCCTAGGTCTACGGTCTCCATTCAAGAACTCGTTTACTTCAGCGGTTATCGATTCTTCGCGAGATATGGCCGGCCCACTGCCACTTCAGTTTGCTAATTCTTTGAGCTATGTCGTTAACTTTGGTTTTCTTATCATTCAAGCTTGTCCCTTGTGAACTATTGTTCGCTCCTTACCTGGACCGTTCATGTACCGCCATCATCTTGCCATTGCCCTTGTTGACGTGCAGGTCGCGCACGTGCCTCGTGAGTCGCGGAAGGTTCGGGAAGGGAGCTTGTCCCTTGCGAACCCGAGCGCAGTTCCGCCAGAGACAGGCGAATTCTGTGCTGCCGCCGCGATAGTGACTTTGTACGTGGCCTGGTGGGACGTAGTCTGGGAAAAGGAGAATATAATCATACCCAATGTGTACGTACAATCTTGTTTGGAAGCTAGAATAACTAACCCCCTTATTCACAATAGTCTACTAATTTAGCACACTGCTAAATCTCGCTCCGTCTTCTTCTATTGACATAAGTCAGACTGAGAAATAATACTACTTAGCAGGTGTTTTATGTTAGCAGACCATAATGAATAAGGGGGTTAATTACTAGGTAATTTCTCAAAAGTTTTAAGAAGCCTAGTAGTTTCCGTTGAGACTAGCCGCCTTGTGACCGAAGATTCAGCTAGAAGGACATTTTGTCCGTCAGGTATTAAACGTGGCAGAGTCGTTAGCATGAAAAAAAATTATTTAAATGCTTTTGCGTAAAGTTCACGTTCTTTCCTATTTGTTGTATAAAGGGTAATTTACGATTTTTTTTATATAATGAAAGCTATGGAAATCGCACGAATATTATACATGCGAAAGTTTGGATTGATGTTTGTTACTTCTTTACGCCAAAATAACTGAACGGATCAGGATTAACTTTGGGGCAGAAATGTTCATGTTTCCACAGAAACAACGAGTGCGAAACCGCGGGCACAAACAAGTAGATACATTTTATTTCTACTTACTGTTAGTGCCATCTCCAACACAATGCTCCATACAATCGCCCAGATCTTCGAACTGGTAGTCACAGTTATCCCAAGCGCATTCGTAGGTCATTTCCATTTGTGTCTGAAATTTGGGATAAAAATGTTAGCAGGATAGGAAAAACGTAGATATGCAAGCTTATAGAAATTAATGAAATCCTGTGTTGAATTCATTCTTTGTCATCGAATGCATAAAATGTTTGAAATTAATTCCTTCAACTTCAATAATTTACGCAATGTATGACGATCCGATGTCATTTTTCTCTATTCTACCCTTGACAACAAACCCTGTGCTAGGCCGGCTGCTTTGTTCAGATGTCTCGCCTAGAAAAATAGAATAAGAGATATCAACTTGATCTTAACATATCTCCGCCAGTCGCGCCGCAGTCTCTTCATAGCACCTTACCGCTCGTTCCTCCCAGCTTTGCTTTGCATACAGATTTCGACTATTCGAGATATCTCGTCCAGGGAACCACAGTAAAAGAGATTGTGCAAACTATCTCATTGGTCCGAAAGTTTTGCCGCGGTCTCTTCATTGCACCTCGGTACACGTTCCTCTCAGCTTTGCGTTGTCGACGCTTGTAGGTTTCGCCATTCGTTGCCGACTATTCCTGATATCCCATTTTTAGAGAACTACTGTAAGACTCACGTGTGCAGATAACACTCTCATCTCCTCCGCCAGTCTTGCCGCAGTCTCTTCATTGCACCTTGCTGCTCGTTTCTCCCAGCTTTCCTTATTAGACGTAGGCATAATTCGCCATTTGCTGTCGAATATTCGAGATAATATCTCGTCTAGAGAACTACTGTAAAAGACTCACGTGTGCAGATAACTCTCCTCCGCCAGTCTTGCCGCAGTGTCTTCAATGCACCTTGCCGCTCGTTTCTCCCAGCTTTCCTTATTAGACATAGGCAGATTTCGCCACTTGCTGTCGACTATTCTAGAGAACTACTGTAAAAGACTCACGTGTGCAGATAACTCTCTCATCTCCTCCGCCAGTCTTGCCGCAGTCTCTTCAATGCACCTTGCCGCTCGTTTCTCCCAGCTTTCCTTATTAGACGTAGGCATAATCCGCCATTTGTTGTCGAATATTCGAGATAATATCTCGTCTAGAGAACTACTGTAAAAGACTCACGTGTGCAGATAACTCTCCTCCGCCAGTCTTGCCGCAGTCTCTTCAATGCACCTTGCCGCTCGTTTCTCCCAGCTTTCCTTATTAGACATAGGCAGATTTCGCCACTTGCTGTCGACTATTCTAGAGAACTACTGTAAAAGACTCACGTGTGCAGATAACTCTCTCATCTCCTCCGCCAGTCTTGCCGCAGTCTCTTCAATGCACCTTGCCGCTCGTTTCTCCCAGCTTTCCTTATTAGACGTAGGCATAATTCGCCATTTGTTGTCGAATATTCGAGATAATATCTCGTCTAGAGAACTACTGTAAAAGACTCACGTGTGCAGATAACTCTCTCATCTCCTCCGCCAGTCTTGCCGCAGTCTCTTCATTGCATCTTGCCGCTCGTTCCTCCCAGCTCTGTTTCGTCGAAGCTGGCAGATTTCGCCATTCGTTGCCAACTATTCGAGATATCTCGCCTAGGAAGTAGTGGTAGAATTAAAGACTAATCTAGTGGTATTGGTAAAAGAGATATAGAGCGTTGAAAGGTGATTGAAAAGTGAGTTGATTATTTGTTTTGGAAGGATCTTGTTCAGAGAATATTATAATATAAGTGAATGAATGAATTACAACTTTAGTGAGCAACAGACCTAGGTTGAAATCTTGATAGTTGCAGTGGTTTTTTGCGATTTTTGTTATTTTAAGAATATTATGTACGGCTATTTTGCCACAGAGTCAAAGGGACTTTTCAATGCGATTTCTTCCAGTGTATGTGTGACCTGTGTAAATAGTTCACTAATTTGAAAGAAGATGTCGCTAGTGCCGGGAGCAACACCGAAACCAAATGTTTCTACTCGTATTTTTTCGTCTTTTAACAAGTACTCTTACATTATTTAACATTACAAAATATTTCACAAATATGTTTTGCGTGCTTTTGAGCAAAACCAGCTTTTTGTCAGGAAAATATTACAATAAAATTCTGTGAATCTTTAGAAATTACAAAGTATATAAGAATGTAAGAAACCACGTAAAAGAACACATATGAAGAAACAACGTCAAGTTCAAAAAATGTATAGAAATGTTCCCTGTATAACTTAAAGTATAGGGCAGAATATTCAAGTTTAAATTGACTCAAATTAACCTATCGCTTTGATCCATGAAACATAGTTTTCTCTGAACATAAAACTTGATCCATTCTAAACCACATACACGCTATATAGCTCCCTTACCATTACCGATTAAAAACTAATCATACCTTAGAAGTAGACGAATCTTTGCGAGACATAACTTTTCCTTTTTCTGCTTTGTCTGGGGTGGATCCATTGGTAGGCATTAAAATAGAAGCGAGAGAAATTATGTCACGGTCTAAGATACTCTACAAAGATCTAAGAATACATTCTACGCTCACATGCATGGAAATAAGGTATTATTTTGTAAGCCTTCGGTACCTATTTACAAGCTAGCTAAATAAACAGAAGTTGTCGCTCACACGGGCAACCACGATGCCGCACAACACAACACAAAATGAGCGTTCAACTATGGGCTTGTAACATTAAGGGGGCGCCCTTCCGGGTCTTACTATCCTAAACGCTAGCGTGATTGAAAATCTTGTTGTTTCATCCAGCGCAATGTTAGAAAAAGAGGCAAAGAGAGAGAAAGCGCCTGATCGCTCATTTGGCATTAAGTAATGATTAATTAATAATAGCATTGAAAGAAGAATAGTGTGCGGAAATTTCATAAAGGTTGTTCCAGGAAATACGTGTTTTTCAGTAAGCCTTACAAGTTTGTGAAATAAAATTGTCGTTGTCGTTTAGAATCTCCATTACATTTGCAAGGTTTCTATCTAAATATTTTCTTTACTTTACAATTTATGAGTATATTATGAACGACAAAAGTTCAGGTAAAACTTGTGCAAATAAGCAGATTTTTTGAGTCTTATACTGAATTTGTTTCTCCAAATTCTGTTTTTTTCTTATGATAGAAACCTAGATATACCTAGTGCACAAGATACCAATTAGTTAAAAGTTTCAAAGAAAGATCTGTTACAAAGCCATAATCACGTATGTACAAGCTTTTGTTTGAAAATTAAGACGAGTTGATACATTTTACAGTGACAAACTTGATTACTGCAAGCTTCAAGGAAGTGACCCCACGCGCTGTCTACTAGTTTATACACTGCACTGTAAAATGTAGCTAAATGTTACGAGTTTAGGCTCATTTTTGTGTTGTACGGCAGTGGGGTTGAATGTCTGAGCGTCAACTTCTACTGTCTACAGAATGATAAAGAAATAATTGTCTAGGGCTTACTTTGAAACGCAAAGGAACTCAACATCTCTTCTCTATGTTTATTATAATATTCATATTCATTTCGCCGTAGGAGCACAACCCACGTTTGGATACGTCATTTTACATAATATACTAGGTTACAATGAAAGGCTTAAATTATAATTTAAAGCCATTATACAGAGAAGATAGAAAAATAATCCTATGTACGTGACTCTACAATAATCTAGACTAGATAACAAAAACGAATGAATAAACTATGATTTTGTTTCGTTTTAGTAAACAAGATAATATATGTCTCTGAGGCAAAAACGTCAGATTCGGATTTGAATTATATTCCGACGGAACTTTAGAACGCTATTTTGATTTTCAAAAGTTTCCGATATCGAATCCGACGGTCTTTCCGACGAATTAAAAAACCCCTGCTGAAAGCATCAGAGGGCGAGTCTATTTGACGTTAGTAACGAGACGTGATCGTGACGTCTCCTTTTTCGATTTCGATGGGATTTGCATAGTTCCATGTTCGCACAATAGAGGCGCTGGCTGTACCAAATTGTTTGGAAAAAGGTGACGACACGATCCAGTCTCGTTACTTACGTCAAAATTAAATTTGAGTCAGTTATTTACAAATAAAAAAATAGTACAAAATCAAATCTTCATAGTCAATTTATGACAATTACCTACTACGAGTATAATGCTTGTACACAACTACAAATACTTTAGCTAATCGATCTAATAGATCAACACTGCAGTAAGCTCAACTGTTACAATTGTAATAACTAGTTTTAATTGTTTTTATTCTATTTCTTACATTGTGATAGGGTTATTTTATGCTCATTCGTACAAGGGGCAATCTAGCGAATTACTTATATTATATTAGGACAAAACCAAATCACTCTACCTAACTACATTTAAACTCAAATACAAAACCATTTAAAACAAAGAAAAACTCACTCTTTTCACTTTAATAATTTTATCGACTTTCTGCATTCTATCGATAATCCAAAATCACTCAAAAACAAAGCGAAAACAACTCTTTTCTGTCCCACAAATTTTAAAAACCAAATTTTCTAGTGGTATCAAAATGTTCTGTTTTACTGCAATAAACTCCAAACTAACAAGCTCATAAGTAAGTTTCAAACATTTTAAGTATCTACTATTTCAAAATAGTATTAAAATAAAAGTTATTCTACTGCCAATTCGTTACATGCTTTTAGTCTACAAAATTCATAGGGACCAACCGGGTTTCGCATTTTTCAAATCCTTGTTAGCTATGACAAATAGGGCGTTAGAGAGTTAATTGGATCAACAATATTTTGTACATTAAGGGCTATTGTACACACACGTTTTTTTTCAGTAAAAATCTACTGATAAGTCGCTGTATTTTTAAATACATACATACAATAAACCGGTGTGTCATAAAGCTTCTATCTCTAGTGATCCATACAACTCTGAAGGCCTTCTCGGAAAAGGAAAATAGAAATTTTGTTTTCGTCATCGCGCAAAACCAACTCGTATGTCGCTGATGCAAGCGACAAGCGACGAGATTAGTGTTTGCACGAAAACGAATCAGAAACTTCAATTTCGTTTCTAAGAGTAAAACCCCTGTCAACTGCTTTCACACGGCGAATTACCCGTAGATTTTACGGAGAAATAAAACGTGAGTTAACAAAGGCCTTTATAATAGGGGAATGTTCGAGACCTCAAACAAAAATGTACGTACATGTACAGTTAAGCCAAACTGTGCTACCGAGCCAAAACGAAAAGAACGTTAGGTACCGGGTAAAACCGGGTCCTTTTGACATCCTTTTGCAGAGGACAGATCGGAGCAAGATATGCTTTTGCAGGGGTCAGATTTAGTGACACAGTAGGTGACCTTTCACTTTTTGTCTAGCTGTAAGTGTAGCTGTAACACTTCGCTTTCAGATTTTTAACTTTTAACTCTTCGGTCCCATAGGCCCCAGCAGAATACCAGCGTAGGTTGTTTTTTAACGCCTATACAAGCTGAGTTAGGACCATTTTGTAACTATGGTTTATCCATTTTGAATGAAGCATTAGTTAGCAAACAAAATACGACACAAATAACAAAATCATACTTGCTTGGCGTCGAGTTTCATATATAATTTTAAGCAATTTTTATTGAGGATCTAAAATCGACAAGTAATGTAAATAACGTATAAAAGGACGCGCCAACAAAGTGAATTTTAGGTTAAGTATGGGCGGTTTGTTTACGTTTATGCTTCATTCAAAATGGACACGGTATAGAAATAAGTTTCCCTGAATTTAAGTTTAACTGTTTATTTGTTTGTATATTTTTATTGTTAAATGTTTTAGTTACAAATAAACGCTTTTGATATTTGATTATATTTAGTTTGAACAGTCACGGACTAAGGCTACTTCCACTGCTGGTAGATTTCATCCATTTCTATTCACCCCGTTTACGGTACCTACTTGTGCCATGATCAAAGGGTTTCACGTCACAATAATTGCTAGCTATCCTTATTCAATGCATGTCTCGGCTATATTTCATCTCGCTCACTGTATAAAATACCAGTGATTTTGGCTGGTACTTATGCTCCACGCATTCATTTTCTTTTACTGAATAAAATAATGCAATATTTTCAAGTCTACTTCTTCATATTAATAATTATAGGTTCTTTTTTTTAGGACAATAAATATTCGTTTGACCGCAATCTCACCTGATGGAAAGCGCAGATGTGAACTATTCACACTTGTGTAATTTTAATATTATGTCAAAGAAAATAAAAGCGTGGATGGAGTATAGCTATTGACGTAATCTTTTGGGCTATCGTCTCCAACAAAGCCCCAGATCGCGTATTACATTAATATACCGTGACGTATGCAATTTATGTACCTATAAACTAATGATCATCGTATATTTCAACACAATGTTAGCATTATTTTTCATTTACCTACTTCACTTTCGGTGTAAAGATAAACTTTTAAAAGCTGGCTAATAAATTAAATAGACTATAATTTAACGGTTTAAAATAACCCGGTATAAGCATCAAAAACTCACCGAAGGAAGACTCAGGGTTATTAGCAATGATCGCCTTTCGCACCTCGCTTGAGTAGAGGATATAGCCAGAGACAACTTTGGGCTTGGATTCCTTCTTCTTCTTGCTGCTGGCCGGGGTTGCGGCCGAGCGCTCTGGCGCCAGGGACGGGTTGTAGGGGTTACTGTTACCACCTGGAATGGAGTTTTGGCTTTATGATATACACATTATTTGACGTAGGGACGTGGAATCAGACCCACATATTTATTTTAATCTACCACCCTTTCATGCCACTTAAATCTCCATGATATAGAGTTAATATTCAAACTGATTACGGTTACATCCAAAACAATTGCAGTCAAACATTTTTGCATAAATTATTAGATGTCTGAACTGGGTCTCGCTATCTCTCTCTTTTTTTCACGTTATATCTGTCATCGAGCCTTTCGCTCCATCAAATCATTCGAATGAATCACTAGCACTCAGTCATCTTCGCTCTCATTCATTCGCTCATTTCGCTCAGCACTGATATGGTTCGAAAATGAATCAATGCGCTAAATGAGCGAAAGATACAGTTGAAACCAAGGTGAGCGAGAGAGAGATTCACTCAGTATAATATATATTTTTTATCTCTCACTCATGAGCTACCCAACTCTAGCGGGTTGTAGGTGTCTAACATAAATATCATAACAAATGGAAGAACACTTGCCTACAGACAGCGGCGTGGCCGGCGACGCTAGCGACGACTCGTCCATAGAATTTTCTAGAATCATTTCCACGTCCTGACTTCCAATCGTTGTATTTATCAGGTTCGTGAATTGTGGCTTGTTGTCCTGTTGAAATAAATTTTAATCATTCAGACTATGGTGACGATTTTACTAGTACAAAAACTTAACTACATTGACGGCACTAAAATAGTTGCCGGCCGAACGTATTTTTTTTTCTGTTTATGGACATTGTAAAATTATAAAATTTATTTATAACGACACAAAAATCTTAAAAATAATAAAAAAAATAATGCTGGACCATCCACACAGCATCATCTAGCCCCAAGATAAGCAGAGCTTGTGTTACAAGTACTGGATGATTGATATTAAACATAACATAGATACTCATGCATAGAAAATAAGTTAAGTAAAATAAGTACATATATAAGTTTGCGTAGGTACACGACAACACAACACATACGTACGAAGTCAGCCCGAGGATGCTGCGACGACATTTTTCGGCGCCGGCATATCAGTGTCGGACCGGGCCAATGACACAGTGTGCCATAGAATTATGTCGGTATCGGTAAATATAAGGACGAAAATATTTAGTTACCATTCCGCGAAAAACCTTCTTCGATAAGATCTAACCAATTTTACTTTTGGACTTCGCCAAAAGAAAGTCAGCAGTTTTCTTCTGTGTACATTTATAACCTTTTCTTCGGTCACCAATCCCCAGCCAAAATTATGGCAATACCCGCCAGATTCAAAGCTCTGTCCAGTAGTAGACATCAATGGGCAGTGTAGTCAGTCAGTACGTTATTAGATCAACACGCAAGAAATTGCAAACACTTAGGAAAAGACATGACTGTGTTATCATCATACAAACAGCGTAGAGTTTATTTCGTATGTTTATCTGTCACTTCGTAAAAAAGTTGTTCGGGGTGATAAAAAATAACAAAATAAATATTTGTACTATGCGAAAAGAACATACGCATTGTACATATATTTTGGTACACGGTGTATATACGGGTGTTATATACACCGCGTACCAAAATATATGTACAATGCGTATGTTCTTTTCGCATTGTACAAATATTTTGGTACACAGTTATAGGTACAATGGATTTCTGCAAAGTAACGCCTGAATTCAAATATAGTTCTATCTTCTTACCATAGACTCGGCGTTTGAGTGCTGATTGTAAGGCTTCTGCGTGAATGCGGCTGTTGAAGACGACTGTACTTCTGTGGAGGAAGCTAAGGTGGGCGGGCCGATGGGCTTCGGGAAGAAATACACCTGGAAAACAAGTTATACAAACAGATAACTTTATTGTGCATCAGCTAAAAGTATTCAAAGTACGCCATACTTAGGCTGCGTTCCCATATTAGCTAACAAGAATATCAGCGCTAAAAGCAGTAAAAAAAAATAACTAATCCGCTATTCTCTTAAGTTTTTTCTATATTTGAGGATAGAACTTAGGAATAGCGGGAGTACAAACGACCATGATCTCAGTTGCGCAGCAAAAATCGCACAGTTGGCGAAGGGCGTCCTAGACTACGTTTATCGAGTCGCGATCTCCACGTCACCCACTCGAACGTTTACCGCTAAAGTAAACATGTTCTTGATTCGGCTTCAGAGCCGAATCAAGAACATGTTTACTTTGGCCGGCCCACTGCTAATTCAGTCGGCTAATTTTTACTTAGACAACCTAAATTAGCGTATATATGCCAAATACATTTAAAACTCTTTAAATAAGTACCTCATCTACAGTGACCTCCTTAGTATGCTCAAACTTCCTGAGTCCCGCCTTGAGTTTCCGCGACACACGGTTAGATTCGTCGTATAACGACTCACAGACGAATGTGTCGTTCTCAGCTATTTCCGTTGGACGACCTGCAGACAAGATTACATGTAAGGTTCAATGTGTGTTTATCAAATTTATTAATTACGCGCTATTAATACTCATACAGTTTATATATAAACGAAACTGTTTATTGTGTTTTAAAGGCTTATTTGGCATTATTAGTTATTATATATGCCACAGATACGACAAGCTGAAGACATGTATGGCGGTCATTAGGAGAGGCCTATGTCTAGCAGTGGACTAATATAGGCTGATGATGATGATGATGATTATGATACATTAGGTACGTAGTCTAATATCTACGTACCAATTTAAGTGATTTTGGGTAAAATAAATGATATCTATCTCTCTCATTATAAAAATTTAATGATTTAACATTAAGCAACTTGAAGATGTGGTTCAATTTTCCCGTTCTAATCTTATTGAAATCATAATATCTGAGGCCGCCGTTATACAGTCGCCGTTAAATTTTCTGATTAACTGTCAAATGTGACCTAATATCTTGCTCAAAAATTTTCATTTTTAAAAATATGGTCTGTGCTTGTAGAATTTGACACGAGCAAGGAGGGCCTAGCCTGTAACTAAATAAAACTTCACTCTAGTAACCTTACATTTGAGATAATCGTCGTAGTCCAACACGGCGCATTTGCCCACGATGCCCACAAGGGGGCTGGTGTCGTGCATCGTCGTCAGCAAAACCTCTTGCTTGAAAAAAGGCTGTAAAGAATATAAAGTAAAGTGATCAAAATTGTTAATGGGATATACATACATATTACTATTATGATATTATATTGATTTATATTATACCACAGATATTATAATACTATACTATACCGTGTCCATTTTGAATGAGGCATAAACGTAAATAAACCGCCCATACTTAACCTAAAATTCACTTTGTTGGCGCGTCCTTTTATACGTAATTTACATTACTTGTCGATTTTAGATCCTCCCTTCAATAAAAAT
Organism: Eupithecia tripunctaria; assembly: GCA_955876795.1. Taxonomy (NCBI): domain Eukaryota; kingdom Metazoa; phylum Arthropoda; class Insecta; order Lepidoptera; family Geometridae; genus Eupithecia; species Eupithecia tripunctaria. The sequence goes on from OY041621.1 coordinate 4,911,260, forward strand.
TGCTTACAATTATATCTAAAACTCGACGCCAAGCAAGTAAGATTTTGTTATTTGTGTCGTATTTTCTTTACTAACATGCTCCATTCAACGTGGACAAACCATAGTTATACGTTTCGTTTCGGATTAAGGTTTTAATTGAGTAAACGGTGTCGATATTGGAGTCTATTCAGATGTCGCCAAAACGAAACTAAACTAATTTGACAGAAATGAAATGTCGCTGTCCCTGTCAAAACGATCAAAATAATAAGGATAGCATCATTTTTAGTCCTGTCAAATTAGTTTAGTCTAGTTTTGGCAACATCTGAATAAACACCATTATAAGGTACTAGCTTTTGCCCGCGGCTTCGCAAACTTCATTCAAGTAGCCGATGTCCAGGGATAGCATTTACATCCTCGGCAAATTTCATCAAGATTCGTTCAGCCGGGGACGGGATAAAAAGTATCCTACGTCCGTCTCTTGGTTCTAAGCTACTTTTTTATGTGAAATAGACTTTCGTTTGACCGCAATCTCACCTGATGGAAAGCGAAGATGCGGCCGACGACGGTTTCACTAAATTAAAACATATGGCGTTGGTAGTGTGTTTACGGAGAGGCGTTCTTACACGCGTTTGTTTGATTTGTCGCGTTGCACGCTGCGTGCACCGCGACTCTGCACGCCCCGCCTATCCATAAACATCAACGATCATTGCGACATGTTTGTGTTTACGTGCGATGACGGCGCCGTTGCATACCCCGTCTATGTAAATAAGGCCTAAGTCTGCTCTTACGATATTCACTAGTTGAGTTGGAGTGATCAATATATGCATAGATTTTTTTAATTATTTTAATCAATTCTTTAGGTCATTATTTAACCGAGACATGATAAGACGCTCACTGAATTTTGCATTAACAAGGTAAAAAAAACAAATCAAAACTACAATCATTTTCGGGTGATAAAAACGCTGCCATATTGGCGCCATGTTTATTTGACGTCAACGTTCACACTTGATTAAAACCTTTTGTGACGACCTCGGTAGTGATCATCTCAGGAAAGAGGTTTTCCGAAAAAACTGAAAATAACCGACAATACGAAATGTCAAGTGGGCAGAATAGTGTCAAATCATGGTGCAGCAAGCAGAATAAAAAAAGAAGAAATGTGTACAGTGATGTCACGTCCGCTCTAGTCAATGGCGTAGCGTTTTGAAATTTTGCGATTGAGATTTAAAATATAAATTTTTCAATGGTTAAATTCTACAATAAAAACATCTCAAAATGCAAAAATAAATATGTAGATATGTTTCTATATCAATAGAGAATACGTATATATTTTTTTAGCCATTTTGAAATCACATGCATATACCCTATTACGCAGCGACCGCTACAGCAATAATTGAGGTACTACGACAGTTATTTAACAGCACTAAACAGCCCCTGTCTTGTATTGGTATAATCATGTATTTACATTAATTTACTATGAGAGGACTTACTTTGTTGATGATGTTAGCGACTTCAGCTGGGAAGATAAGGAAGGGTCCACGGAAGTAGCATTTGTTACTGGAACAAGAATTAACATTATTATATCTACAGAGAACAAGACCAGTCAAGTGTGAGTGTGACACGCGACATATTTATTAGGACACTACCCTATTGTCAAATATGTCGCGTAAAAAAATATTCTATACGTCAGTCAGATTATTAGAAGATGTTGGACACATATTTGTTTTGTCAATCAAACAAAAAATGACTAAAATAAAGCGCGTCAAAGTTTGAGGGGGCTAGTGACGTCACGCCTTGCTGCAAAAATGTCGTAAGGTGACGTCACGCGGAACTTTTACTGCCCATATCTGAATTTTTTTTGTTTAATCGACAAAAGATACGTTTCCAATATCTTCTGATAATCCAATTGACGTACTAATTAGAATTATGAGAACACTTGCCTATAACACAAATGCTATAGGTAAGTTACGTAGGTTAGCCGATAATTAATTTTGTTTTAAAAAACTATAGACTTCAATTTTTACAGTTTTTCATGAATGTTCATGGATCTTATTGTCAGAACTGAACAAAATTAAATAAAAAAAGAATCATGCAAATCGGACCACCCAGTCAAAAGTTCTGAGGTAACAAACATTTAAAAAAAAAAATACAGACGAATTGAACCTCCTCCTTTTTTTAAGTCGGTTAAAAAACACTTAGTCGTCCATCTTTAGAATGAGCCATAAGCAATTTTGGCAATTTTGTACTTCAAAATTGTTACTTATCTCAGAATCCGTGTAAGCTACCACCTTCATATTTAAGAAAATATTACTTTGATCTTTTCAGTCAGTTAAAACAGTTTTGGCGCATAGGAAATTCGGTGCTTGTCCCTGCCCTGTACTTTTCACTCGCGAGGAAACCATATCTTGTCATTCCGCTCGAAATCGATTTTGTAGCAGCATTATTCCACACTCTTAATGACCCCGGAACAGTCTGTGTTGTATTGAAATCATCCATCATCGTCATCAGCCTATATTAATCCACAGCTGGACAAAGACCTCGCCTAATAAGCGTCATAGCGCATCTGCATATGCCTGTCTGGTCCTGATAGGTCTGCCTGCAACGCAGGAGGTTGCGGGTTCAATTCCCGCCTCGGGACAAATTTGTGTACGATCTGCAGAAATTTGTTCAGGGCGTTCTGGATGTGTTTCTATGTATAATAAAAAATATCTATTTATGTAGTGTATTGTATTATGTATATCAGTTATCTAGTACAAATAACACAAGCTCTGCTTAGCTTTGGGCTAGATAATGCTGTGTGAATTGTCCAGCAGGAGAGCGCCCTACACTACGTTTTTCATTTGCGGCCTTCACTCAAAAACCCATTGTATTGTTCGTACTTTAGTGTAAATACTATGTACTCACTCGCCAGTCTCCCATATAGTGTCGACCTGGGCTATCATCTGCTTGCCTCCGTCCGTGACGACATACACGTAGTCACCGGTTTTGATGACTCCGGAACAGACCGTGTTGTATTGTTCGTAGTATGTGTTTTCGTCGTCCGTTCCGAGAGGGTTGTACATTACTACGTCCTGGGGAGAAAAAAAAGAGAAATCCAATATTTTTTTGTATACAGGACACACGTTAAATAATTAAATCAAAATTCTGAGAAATCAAGTGTAATAAAAAAAGATTAGGGTGCATACACGAGTGAAAGTGGCGCCGCCACATATTTTAACGTTAACACAGCACAACAACCTACTAACAACCTATTTTATCTGTAATTAGCTGCGCCCCGCGGCTTCGCACGCGTTGGTCCCATGGAAACGTTACAAGGTGATTTTTGTATGTAATCTTTCTGAGAGATTTTCTTTATATTTTTTTCCGTAAGAACCTTGTACAGAGTATTAGAAAACTACAAAAAAAAATCAGCCAAATCGGTCAAGCCGTTTTCATGTTATGTCGTGACAACGGAAAACGGGTTTCATTTTTATATATATATAGATAGTTTTATTTTGTTAAAGCTTAGGCAGATATACGAAGTTGCCCTTTTTAACCACCAAACTCTATTTTCGCATCTCTGCCTAAACGATACAATATAAAATATATGACAGACTTATTAAAAAATAGCTTATAATAGATAACACAAACTGTACGATGGATTTTTAAAATTTCCTGTGTTAAACGTAATAATATGATAAAATTGGTGGCGCTTCCATATTGGCTCGAGTATGCGCCATAATTGGCGCGTGGTTCGGCGAAAATGGCGAAAGAGTGTCACCGGAGAGGTTTTAGTGGATATTACGTCCTTCTCAGGGCGTCGAGTCCCACATAATTCTGGTCCCCCAGACCAGTCTATTCGTAAACGAAGTTACCTCGCCGAATAGTCTTTCGCAAGTTGTCATCCCACCTAATCCTGGTGCGAAATAACTACGTAAAGATTAATAAGTTACAGGTCTGTCTTTCTCCTGAACGTTTTCCAAGACTTCTAACTCGGCGAGCGCGTCTTAAGTCCCCGTGGTTCGGCGAAAATGGCGAAAGATGGACCGGAAAGGTTTGTAGTGGATATTACGTCATGTCGTCAGGGCGTCGAGTCCCACATAATTCTGGTGCCCAGGCCAGTCTATTCTTAAACGGAGTTACCTCACCGAATAGTCTTTCGCAGGTCGTCATCCCACCTAGACCTGATGCGGAATAACTAAGTAAAGCTTGATAACTTACAGGTCTGTCTTTCTCCTGAACGTTTTCCAAGACTTCCAACTCGGCAAGCTCGTCTTTGTGCTTCTCAATGCGATCGCGGAACACAGACACGTTTCTTTGAGGCTCTAGCGGTACCTGAAAACAAGCAGTTGGTATAACTTGCGTACTTAGAATAGGATTGAGAATGACGTCATCTGTTATGCTGCCCTGCTCTGTGTGAAACCGATCTGAGCGGGACAGCATTAGAGATGACGTCATTTCTAACCCTTTTCTGTAAGTATGCAGGTTATGAAAGAATCATTAGGCTACCAAAAAGCAAAGTAGCTTCGTTTATTGACACTAATGGCGTCCTAAAACGATGTAGACTGATGCGCAAGACTCCCGAAGACTTTGAACATAGTGGGCATCATCACAGTTCATTGACAAGGGAACCATCATCTACTTAAGACCGAAGCCACGATGGCCTGTGCATAGGCTGCATCAAGAAGATACAATTAATTCGCTCCTCCTTACGTCAGTGGAAAAGCAATCTAAGGGCAATAATAGAAGACGATCCGTTGGCACTTGGGCTCCCTTTTTATGGCGATTCATTACCTAATGTTTATAAAGTTTTATAAAACTGTGGCGATATTCCGTAACTTAATGTGCAGAAATATATAGGCATTATTATCGACCCATCTAACTCAGCCCGTGGATGTCTTAAAAGTGACTTAGGGAACCTACCAGAGGAAATACTAACAAAATATGAAGGGCAGCAGCTTCCTCCTAAATAAATAAATAAATATTAGCGCGCTAACAAGCGTTCCGGGTTACTGTGAGCGCGACAACGATGTCCCTTGTGACGTCATAGATGATGTCATTACATGCGCCATTTTGAGATATCAGCGACCATCCTATAAACTGAAATCACTGTGAGCGCGCTGTCAAAACTAACAAATTCATCGAATTGTACCCGAGTGAGTATTTATTCCGAATTAATGATAGCACTCAACTGTCAATATCGCGATATCTAATTTGGAACGTAAAATATCATTGAGATCGCTAATATCGATATTGGCGTAACTCGGAAAGGGTAGGGGTTCTTTGAATGTGCGGTTGACCTGCAGTATGTGTACAGAGGGGTTAGTCTATTTGATGTTAGTAACAAGACGTAATCGTGACGTCTCCTTTTAGTACGGGATTAGAAAACGGAGAGGTCACGATCACGTGTCTCAGAAATACACACCCCACTAATAAAGGATGTGCGGAAGTTATACAAAACTTAACTTACGTCTCTCTGCACAAGTGAATCCTTGTCTCCAGTTTCCCAAACCTTGATCTTCTTGAACCAGCGGTGCTTTGTGTTGTACCGACTCTCGCAGACATAGATATCCTTATCGGCGAATCCTGTAATTGAATACACAATCCATTAAGATTATGGTCTGCACTATCGTAGAATGAAATAATCGTTTACATACAGTTTTTGTTTTTTGACGTAATAACGTCTAATTAATCGATGAACATGGGTAGCATGTTCAAAAAAGTGTCACGTTGTTGATGATGTTGTCATGACGACTGAAGCACTGAAGATTAAAGTTCTAAATTCGTCTTATAGATAGCGTTCATAGATATCTAACACCAGAATGGCAAAAACAGTATATAAACTACGAGGTATGATTTTCAATAGATCAAGTAAATAGGGTATATGCATCGATTTCTTTTTATTGTTCTAATCGATTCTTTAGGTCATTATTTAACCGAAAAATGATAAGACGCTCACTGAATTTCGCAATAACAAGGTAAAAAAAAAACAAATCAAAACTACAATCATTTTGGGGTGATAAAACCGCTGCCATATTGGTGCCATGTTTATTTGACGCCAACGTGTGAACGTTGGCTCGATTAAAACCTTTTGTGAAGACCTCAGTAGTGATCATCTCAGAAAAGAGGTTTTAAGCGACAATACGAAATGTGAAGTGGGTAGAATAATGTCAAATCATGATGCAGCGCCAAAAATAAAAAATAAGAAATGTGAACAGTAATGTCACGTCCGCTCTAGCCAATGGCGTAGCGTTTTGAAATTTTGCGATTGAGATTTAAAATAGCAATTTTTCAATGGTTAAATTCTACAATAAAAACATCTCAAAATGCTAAAATAAATATGTAGATATGTTTCTATACCAATAGAGAATACGTGTATATTTTTTAGCCATTTTAAGTCACATGCATATACCCTATTACGTTATCACGTAAAATTATAGTTCCTAAACAGAGACTTTAGAGACAACCATTTTCTTATTTTACTCTTGAAGAGAGTTGCAAAGTTAATTTCAGTTTGAATTCATCACTTCATTTTGCAGCATAATCCTATGAACCTACATTTTCCTCTAATTTCTGAACTTTTTACACAAAGCTTTCAATAAATCGTTATTAGGGCCTTTCTCTACTAACAGGAAAATCATGGTCCAAGCATTTTTTTTTACTTTGGTTGTATTAATGCATAGTTTATTTATTAATAAACACATAATATATCACCTTTTATTTAAGAAGCCAAGCTTAATCAATATTTAGAGTCATAAATCATTTCATAAATTCGGTCTAAAAGTCACTAAAAACAGTCCTCTGCTATGTCCTAATTCGGGATCGAGTACGATTCGGTTCGGTTTTTATTAGTCGTAATTAAAAATATAAAATCTTATAACTCTGTAACCATAAAGAATATTGAATGCATGTGAACAAAAAGCAATTATAATTTTAGAGATTTTTTTTGCACTAAAAACTTGTGTTCGAATTTTGTCCATACATTTTTGTAACAGTCCTCTGTCACAATTTGAATATCGCGCCACAAAAATATTAAACACTATTGTGCTTACATTTCGCGTGAAACGGAACTTTAACAGTGTGAAGTTTGCTCGGTCGCCATGCTAAACGAGTCGCCGCCATTTTGCACAGTGACAACTTCGCCTCTGTGTGGAAGCCACGTCTCTGTAGTGTTGAGTGAACATTCCTCTGGTAAGTCTATTTTACGGTGTTTTATGTTTATAATTATATTTATTTAACAAAAAAATTGCTCAATGTGATAATTTATAGCTGTTTCTGTGTTATGAAGTAATATTTAAACTAATACGTGGTATGACATTTTTTACGTAAAAATAACAGTCCTCTGTGCAACAGTCCTCTGGAAATTTATATCACAGAGGACTGTTCAATGTGACAGAGGACTGTTTTATTTCACGTCCGTGTATTTTATTGATATTATTTATAGTCAGCACTAACCTACTGCTTGCCGATAGTCTCATTCTTTCTTACATTGGCCTGTCACGCTAATTCAAGTCTCTTGTTTTCTATTATTATGGATTTTGGAATATAAAATAATCCGTACCTAGTAGCTACCTGTTTTTAAACCCTTTTAAAATATTGAAAGTATGTTTTATTGTTTTAGTTTTGCCGCAATGCCACCAAAAAAGAAACCTAAAACCAAAGAAGAAATAAAAGAGAAAAAGGGAAACGAATATTTTATTATTTTAATATACCTGTACCTGTTTTTGAGAAATAAGTCTGCATTGATAGTAAACTAGACTGATTCTTAGTACCTAAGCTTAATTTTGATTATAATAATTATTTTAATTCGTTACTTAAAGAGCTAAGCTCGCAATTTGTTCCTGATAAATATAAGTATTTGAATTTAGACTGATTCTTAGTACCTAAGCTTATTAATATTATAATTATAAACTTATATTATAGTATTCAATAAAGAGAATTTATTTGATTACATTTAATAATTAATATTGTGTTTTTCTTAATATAATCATTGACATAAACCGTTCTCTGGGTGGAAAAAACAGTCCTCTGGGTGGCAAAACAATCCTCTGCCGCATTTTTTTACAAAATTGCCTATAATTCGAAAATTAAAGGAAATTTACAATGGTTTCTTCTTAGTATGTATTTATATTATAACTATCTATCGATTTAACATGTTATATTTTTAACTTTCTAGAAAAATAGGGTTGGGACAACTGTCAATAGACAAGTTTCCAGTTAGTAGAGAAAGGCCCATTAACAACTAAAAAACTTATATCTTATGATTCAAAACTGTGAATATGTATATATTTATTTAAATCATACATATTATATATGATACGAACTAATTTGCAGTGCCCTTACGGGTGCTACGTAGAGTGTTTCTATGTATAGACTAAGCTATTTACCTAGATCCAAGCTATATAAATGTACATGCAAGCAAAACAAATAAATTTAACATTACCAAGTGAATTGGTACGGTACGAATGATAAACGAGTTTTAAGCCATCCAATACACAAATACGCGCAGCCACGCGATTTTTCCAAAGGCCCAAGACTAGTGTCCTAAAAAAATCTAACTAGTCCGTCAATCAGACTATCAGAAGATAAGACACGTATTTTTCTTTTGGAGATTAAACAAACAATGATGAAGATTTATCACATCTCAAATCTCATCTCACTCCTGAGCCACGTCTATAAGCTGTTCTCACGAGTGATCACGAACAGTCTCGTCAGGAGGCTCGACGAGTTCCAGCCACCGGAACAGGCCAGGTTTCACGGTTTTTGAGAGGGAGGCCAAGAGGAGGATCCAGCTAGGCTGGGCAGCGTTTGGAAAACTACGTCGAGTCTTCTCGTCATCCATACCGCAATGCTTGAAAACGAAAGTTTTTAACCAGTGTCATGACCTACGGAGCTAAGACGTGGACACTCACGATAGGGCTGTTCCACCAGTTTAAAGTCACTCAGCGAGCTATGGAAAGAGCTATGCTCGGAGTCTCTGTGAAGGATAGGATTCGTAACGAATACATCCGACAGAGAACCAAAGTTATCGACATAGCTCAAAGAATTAGCAATCTGAAGTGGCAGTGGCCGGCCATATCTCCCGAAGAACCGACAACCGTTGGGGTAAACGAGTTCTTGAGTGGAGACAGCGACTCGGCAAATGGAGTGTAGGACGCCCTCCGGCCAGGTGGGATGACGATCTGCGAAAGACTGCAGGCAGATGCTGGATGCATCAAGCTAAAGACAGGGCGCTATGGCGCTTATTAGGGAGGCCTATGTCCAGCAGTGGACTAGTATAGGCTGATGATGAATATTAAGATATAGAGTTCCACGTGACGACATTTTTTAGCAAGGTGTCACAAGCACCGACTTTATTTTTGTTATTTTTTGTTTGTTTGATTGTCAAAAGAAAAATTTACATTCAATTTCCGATACCCTAACTGACAGACTGAATAGAAGATTTTTTTAACTAGTCTTATTTTAGCGCAAATAAGCATTGTTCTGAAATAAATTCGAATCGAGATTGAAACTGTTTTCAAGAGTAACCCTTAGGCTTTGTGTAAACACAAACATATCGCAATGTACGGTGATGTTTATGGAGGGGCGGGGCGTGCAGATTGACAGTGGCCGCCGCGTGTGACGCGTCAAATCCAACAGACGCGTGCAAAATCGCTTCTCCGTAAACACATTCTACCAACGCCATATGTTTCAATCCTGTGCACGGGGCCGCTTCACGCCCCGCGTCTCCGTAAACAATCCATTGGAAGTTGTAAACTACAAGCAACTTACAAATACAACGAATAAATGTACCTATTTTCTTTCTTTCTTCTTTCTTTCAACTGAAGTTGTAAACTACATGATTTGTAGAGAAACGTTTTTAAATGCTGGCGCGATTGTCTTTTGTTTTCACATACAACCGCAGGCTACCTACAAGCATACAGTCGTTCGACGAAGGCATTTTGACGTGGTTTTGACAGGGAAATTGTGCGGAGGGCAAGGGACGTAACGATAAACCCCAGAACACCGCCCTAGTAGCTCGGACGGGTGCCCCTCCGGACCCGTCCCTTGGCCCCCGCACGATTGCCCTGTCTAAACACCTTCGTCGAATGACTGTAGGTATGCATATAAGTAGGCTGTGTAATACAATACAACTATCCATCTGACGTCACAAATCTAGATATCTAGTATACGAAAAACAAAAGGGGATCGAGCCAACTTTTTAAAGTAATCTTTCTTTATCTTAAAAAACCCTGTACATGTGCACTAACTAAAAGCATTAGGGAAGGGTATGTCGATTTGTTTAATTGAAACTAGACTTTGTAGACATACAAATAGAGTCCGATTTCAATGTGTTGTCGCTAAACGTTATAGTTCGTGTATGTGTGAGTTACCTGCATACACCATTGATTCATCTTCGCGTTGCCGGTAGCTGCCTTCCGTAGGACATTTGATAGTAAGCTTTATATTATCAAGTTATAAAACTCAAAATAACTCTACGTTTAGGAAAAGTCGTTCATTTTAGTTATCTACTATAATTTTTCTTCTCTTTGTAGTTAACTCATTATAAAAATTCTAGCTAGTGTATAGGTAACACTAGCCAAACTCTTAGTAGAATATTAGTAAACAAACCACGACACATATGACTAAACCTCACTTATAATGAAAATTTCGTATAAAAAGAGACGACCACAGAGTGATTTTTGGATTAAGTATGGGTGGTTTGTTTACAAACATTGTATTATTGAATTTGACTAGTGTATAAGTGTTATTGTAAATTGTAATCAAAGGCCGTACAATAACGCGCTTTCTAAAAAAACAATGATATAAATTTTTGCAACTATATGTCTGTGTTTTAACTGTCAACAACATAAAAACAATAGTAGCTAGAGATAAACCATTCTTAAAATGAATTTAAGCCTAATGCGTTAAAATATAAGTTTACAAAAGTCTGCTTGCTTGGTAGAATACTACCAAGACCAAAAATAAAGTCTGCTTTTTGCTTACAAAAAGAAATAAACTGATATAACGCTGTGGAGACGCGTACATTTTAAGAATGGTTTATCCCTACTATAATTTGTCTTCCTCTTTGAGTTAAACTTATGAACAAAAAAAGTGTTAATCTAAAATTGCAAATTGTAATCTAGGGCCGTACATTAACGCGAATTCTTAATGATAATCTGTGCAATGCCCACCATTTTCCATACTAATATTATTAATCCGAAAATAAATTTCCCTTTTTCCTTTTCCCGACGAAACGGCTGAACGGATCTCAATGAAATTTGACAGGGAGATAAATAATAGAAAGACATAGACTTCTTTTTATCCCGGAAAAAGCATGAGAAGCCACGGGCACAAACTAGTTTATATTTCCAAACATAGTGCTCATGTGCTTTTAAAACCTTATGATATGGAATGGAAGGGTTTTGCTATTGCATAGCGTTTAACTAGTAGGTCTACGTTCGTGGGTATCGTTTTACTAAAACTAGTAGCTTAATATGGCGTCTTGGTTTAATTACAAGATAAGGTATAACAATTAAGTAGTTAAGCTTACCTTGAGGTTTAAACTTGAAGTATTCCTTGACGTTCATAACGTAGCAATGGCCGATGATCTGGTCCAAGGGTACGGAGCGATGCTGGTCGGTCTTGAATACCTCTTGTTGGAGGAACTTGCGAGTGTGTAGATGGAAGGTTTCTTGAGGTCTGTGGGGGAATGGGGTTTGTGATTGTTATTTCCTTAAGGTGGAGCTTCAAGATATAATTAATTTTGTTTTAAAAAACTGTAAATCGACTTCAAATTTTACAGTTTTTTCATGAATTTTCCTGATCCCATGGTCAGAACTGAACAAAATTAAAATGGGACCACACGGGAAGCACTAGCTTTCATATAAAAAAAGAATCATGCAAATCGGACCACCCAGTCAAAAGTTCTGAGGTAACAAACATAAAAAAAAAACAGACGAATTGAGATCCTCCTCCTTTTTTGAAGTCGGTTAAAAATAAACTTAAACCTGACTATAGCGTTCATAGATTGTCCTTAATATTATAACAATGAAATTTGCGAACCTTACTTAGATCCCGTTATCGCGTTGGACCCCCTTTGTTGTCTGACGTTATATACCCTATAACAACCGGGTTATTGAGACGTATCAATCAATACCTCATTTGTTGAAATCGAACGAGTAGTTTCAGCGCAACGTAAGAACATAATAATCGGCTACATACATAACATACAGGGTTTCCTCCATACCCTTCAACCTCATAACCCCTTCTGTTGGTTACAAAATATTGTCGGTTTCAATTTGTCGTGTTGAAGTCTATTGACATTTTATTATAAATATTCACGGGTATTTATCGCGTTTATTTACCTATTTTTCCCGACGTTTCGACAGGTTTACACTCTGTCGTGGTCACGGTAAATAAACGCGATAAATACCCGTGAATATTTATAATAATGTGTTCTGATCGCGTAAGTTTAAAAAAATATATATATATATATATTGGCATTATCAGCAAAACCAAAATAATGTTGATGATAGACTCCAAAACGAAAATTGACTCGAAGTTTGTTTATGCATGGTAGCAAAATAATTTCTATCAGCTAGTTTTACTTTGATTTCCGACGACATTGTAGCGGTCGCATAGTCGATGGATAGAGCCGGCTTGATAGTTTGGAGTCTTTAACAAGGCAAAGAAGTATTTGCTAGCATAGATAAAATTTTGAGAACAAATTATGTATGGAGATTTATTTTTCTTTCTCTTCATCGACTAGGAATCCGCAAAAATAAGGCCTTAAGTTAAAGTAAGAGACAAAAACCGATGCGATGCGCCGCCTACTTTCAAAAAATCTTGATGTACAAGCCCTGATTCTAGCAGTATACAAGTGAGATAGCACCCTCTTCTTCATTATCATCACCAGCCTGTATACGTCTTCTGATGAACATAGGCTTCCCCCAAACTACGCCACAAATAGTGGCCCTAAGCAGCCAGATTCATCCACGATTTAATATAACTCTACCCATATTTATGACATTTACCTGTAGTAAACATTAGCATAGATCATCGGCACCCCTTCCGCGTTGGTCCAGACCCGTTCGATATGAACTATAGAGGGATCCTTGTTTCCTTTCTCAGGGTGGATGTACACGAAGTCTCCTTTAGTGTATTGAGTTTGTTGGACGGGTGTACCTGTCATGGAGTCATCATTGCTTGATCTGAAATATGTACAGAATACATTTACTTATTTAATCGTATGACTAACAGGCTTAGAAAATAATCTTAGGCTATACACATTATCTAAAACATTATCAATTTATTATCTGCTTAGGGCTAGATGATGCTATGTGGATTATCCAGTATTACCCCAGCAGCTCCTCCTGCAGAACAATTCTACCCCCTCAGGGGAGGCCTGCGTCCAGCAGTGGACCAATACGCCTCCAGGTCTTCTAAAGTGGTGTCTTCTAACCTGGCCGCCTGTTCTACTGAGCTGGTCTCCTAGTCTACGAGTGTTGGCGCAAAGGCGGTCTCGTTGGGAGATGAAGAATCTGGTCTATTGAGAGATGAGGAATCTAGTCTATTGAGCTGGTATGTCTACTAACCTGGTCTCCTGATCCTCGTCATCGTTCTCCTGCAGTAGCTTGCACTGTTTGACCAGCTCCACACTAGTGGTCACCGTGTCTCGAGTGAAGGACAACGCGGTGGACTGTAGAGTGTTGGTGCAAAGGATATCTCGTTGGGAGATGAAGTAGTTTTGCAGTTCTACCGAGTCTTCGAAGATTTGGCTGTCCGTTCGGGATAGGCGACGGGCTCTGTGGACGAGAAATAAAAGTTAGCGCAAAAACAATTTACTAACAGTAGCAGCCCGGAGTTAGTAAGTTAGCGATGTTACACCTTAGTGCCTTGGCAATAGGGTATATGCATGTGACTTCAAAAAAGCTAATATTTTTTACGTATTCTCTATTGATATAGAAATATATCTGTATATTTATTTTTGTATTTTATGATGTTTTTATTGTGAAATTTAATCATTGAAAAGTAGATATTTTAAGTCTCAACAGCAAAATGTCTAAACGCAACGCTATTGGCACGTGAAGCGTGACGTCATACTTGAACATTTTTGTATGGGCATGAAGTTTTGACTTTGAGTTTACATAAGGGACTCGATGATCGGTGACGTCATAAAATGCAATGGCTAACATGGCAGCGTTTTTATCACACGAAACTCAGTGTAGTTTTACTTTTAGTTTATTACCTCAATATTTTTTTTTTGGGGTGTTTTATTTTTTTCATTCATGTATTAACCTAAATAATCGATTAAAAAACATTAATTTTATTTTATAGAACACAGGCAAGTTACAAACCTCTCGAATACAGAGACCATGTCCTATTGGAAGTGGTCCAGCCGCTTGTATAGTCCCTTGTCCAGCCTCCGCTTCACGAGGTCCAGAAAGATGGCGCGCACTTTTCCTACAATATCACCTAAAGAGAAACATGTCTATAGAACACAGGCATTTTACAAACCTCTCGAATACAGAGAACATGTCCTGTTGGAAGTGGTCCAGCCGCTTGTAAAGTCCCTTGTTCAGCCTCCGCTTCACGAGGTCCAGAAAGATGGCGCGCACTTTTCCTACAATATCACCTACAGAGAAACATGTCTATAGAACACAGGCATTTTACAAACCTCTCAAATACAGAGAACATGTCCTGTTGGAAGTGGTCCAGCCGCTTGTAAAGTCCCTTATCCAGCCTCCGTTTCACCAGGTCCAGAGAGATGGCGCGAACTTTCTCCCCGTTAGTGGCTTCATCGTGCTCGGGCAGTTCGGCCATGCTGTCTGAGTAGCATCTGGAAATAAACATGGATAACATTTTACAAAGGTAAAGAATTGGGAATCATGTCATGATCATGACTACACCACATGACCCGCAGTGCGCGTGTGTGTTTCAAATCACAGGTCAATTTCATGATATCATTCATTTTTCAAATGGCAAAAACGAAACTCTAATCATCATAAATATTATCTGTTTGTCTGTCACAGTAATTATTCTCCAGTGTGCCTCGTACTGTACAGACAGAATTTCATTTGATTAACGGGAAGAGTTCAAAAATAAATCTTCTGAATAAATAATTTGAAATCGAAAATAAGAGATTTCAAAGAGTGATTTTCCTCACCTGCCCTCTTCATCCTGATGGTTGTAGACTGTGGTGAAGAGATTCATCAGCAGTTCTTGCACCGCTGCCGGCACGTCTGGCACTGCATCGTCGTCTTCTCGGCTGTGGTAATAAAGCACAATATTGCTTGTGGAGATTATGGGAAGGAAAGATTTATCACTATAGTATTAATAGTGCATGGCATGGTCTGAAATTATCTGGGAACAGGTTATATTTATAGACTTTCAAGTTATGTCATCAGCATGCTTAGCTCGGGGCTTGATAATTTAATGCTGTGTAAATTGTCTAGTATCATTTATTTATTTATTATATTTATTTCTAACCTGGTCCCTATCACCCACTGCTGGGTATAATAGGCCGCCTTTCCTGCCGTGCTTCCCGCATTCACGTATGGGCATATGTGAATGCGGGAAGCACGGCAGGATCGACTTTTTATCTCTATGCTGAGTTGGACCGTACTTATAGGAATAGACAGTACTTGGAGCACATTTTCGATCGGGGATGGGGGTTACAACCCCTATTTCGGCACAGGAACGTGGAGGCAGACCCATATATTTAATGTAAACTACCACCCACCCTATCATGTCACTCCATGTTATACTGTTTTTGTTTTTCATTTGTTTATTTTTGTTACTCTTTTACAAGTGTCCAAATAAATGTTTTTTTCTATTCTATTCTATTCTACATAGCAGCACCGAGCTGGGGAGGCGCAGCCCGGCAACGAAGTCTGTGATGTGATGCGGCATGCCTCAGAAAGGGGCTACTCAAATCCTACGCACTTTGTCCCGTGCAGAGTGCACGGGACAAAGTGCTTAGGATTTGTAGTCTTAAGTTACAGAAGTGGCTCTTTTCTCACGATCCACACAGGCGAAAAATCAAGAAAAGCTGGCATAAACCTAAAAGATAAAATTTGCTCGAACTGGGTTCTAAGTGTTATATTCTACATGACAAAATACCGCTCCACCGCCCTGCGCTCGCGTCTGCCGGCTTTGAGCCATGGGACGGACGCCATCTTAGTCTAAAGGTTGATTTGTTGTGCGCCGGCGCATGTGTCTGGTTTAATTTAATGCAACTTCAAAAATTAAAATTGTGACTTTTGGTGAAGTTATTGGAGGTTTCATTGATGTACGCTCTTTCAGGAGGTTATGGTTTTTACTTTTTAGAGTATACAAGGTTTAAAATTATATCTCGTTAGTTATAGCGATTTTTTTTACCAAAACAGTAAATTATTTTTTAAATATTAAACTTCTCTTAGATCGAAAGTTCAATTTCCTGTCATTTCATTTCCTAAAATTGCTTTGAATACACGCTCTGTATATCAATTAGTCAATTTAAGTCAATAACAAAGGCGACCGATCTAGACCGCTTAACAATATTCGTATTAGAACATGAATGTAGCTGAACTACTGAAAACCGATATTTATTTATGTTAGAGCTTATTCTAATATAAATATACTAGAGCGACTCGGCTTCGGCATGTTTTAATTTTACTTTGTCAGTAGGCATTGAGAAATCTTAATATCATTATAATCATCATCGTCATCATTACAATGGCTGAGTAATAAGTATACCAAAGCATTTGTTTTGTTTAGGATCCAACAGTGAAGAATTATATTTAAACAGAATGACTTTTATAACCTATTACCGAGAGTGTACCTCGAAAAATGATACTGACAGAATGCAGTATTTGTGTTCCGAAGTTCAAAAAGCTCTTGGATTGTCAGATCTCTCGTCTGGATACAAAATTCGAACCGAAATATTCAAGCAATTTTGCCTTCGAACAGCATCGGCTTTTATTTTAAATTACCCATGGTTTAACGTGCCTACCACTCTTCACAAAATTTTAATCCACGGACATCAAATTGTAGAAAATATGGGTATAATGTTGTGGGACTCTTCTAAGTGAAGACGCGCAAGAAAGTCACAACAAAGACATTAGAAAATATAGAGAACAATTTTCGCGGAAAATGGCTATGGAAAACACTTACCATTGACTCATGATCTCATCAGACCCTTATATAACAGGACTGAGAACCTTGATACCAAGAAAGACATTGTCTTTTACAACGTTAGATTTAAGTTAAATAGAGGAGAACTTGTGAAAAATATTAAATTCTATGTGAGTAAATGTTTTCGAGAATTTATTTGTTAAATGTTCCAAAACAATAAAAATCACCTTAATATTATTGAAATATGCCATATCTATGATTAAATCATAATCTCAAACGATAAAATACATAAAAATATAATTTTTTTGAAAAAATAGGTTTATGCCAGCTTTTCTTGATTTTTCGCCTGTGGATCCCGTCAATATAACCGCAAGGTTGGCAGGACCATGGGAAGGTGGAGTACTTAGTGTATTGACTACCGATGTAGCGCGGTGGGCGAAGGTCCGCCTGCGACGCAGGAGGTTGCGGGTTCGATTCCCGCCTCGGACAAATATTTGTACGATCTGCAGATATTTGTTCAGGGCGTTCTGGATGTTTTCTATGTACCATAAAAAATATCTATCTATGTAGTGTATTGTATTATGTATATCATTTATCTAGTACCCATTACACAAGCTCTGCTTAGCTTGGGGCTAGATAATGTTGTGTGAATTGTCCAGCATTATTTATTTATATTGGCGCGGTGGGCGAAGGTCCGCCTGCGAGGCAGGAGGTTGCGGGTTCGTTTTCGCCTTAGGAAAAATGTTTATACGAACTATAATAAAATATTTGTTCCGGGTTTTTAAAATAAGGTATGATAAAAAATATCTATCTATGTAATGTATTGTAAGTATATGAGTGTCAATCAACATCTAAATAGTACCCATAACACAAGCTCAGCTTAACTGGGTGTTAGATGATGTTGTGTGGATTGTCCAGAATTATTTCTATAGGTGTGCCTTTTACCTATAACTGTTTAACTCACCTCAGCATCTGCTTAGTCTGCAGACACACTCGATGCAGAATCAGCGCGTCCTTATAAATCTGAGAATCCGGCTCGTTATACTTGCAGGCGTTATCGAACATCAGTATGAAGTCCGAAGCTAGTTCACTGACAGCGTGGTAATGATTGTTCTTCAATTTCTGGGCTATCTTCTCCATGTCTATAGGGTTTTTGATGAGTTCGTAGTAATCGGGGTATTCTACCTTGCTTGGCAGCTTCATGAAGATAAGTGCTAGTTGACGGTTTGCTGTGGGGAAAAGAGGATATCTTAATGGAGTTAGATATTTTATGGACAAACATGCACATTCAAACAGAATACTCTAGACATGCGCTAACGAGTTATTTAAAAGGAAATAGAATAACCAACAACTGTTGTTGAACGCATGAGAACAAAAACAGCCGAAAATTACTTTCTCCTTTAAAAAACCACTAGCCGATGGTATAGTGCACATGACATATTGGCAATTTTTCTTATTGTATGTATCACCATCATCATCCTTTACATCAACGAAGGATGGTTTATGTAGTGTTCGATTTTTGGCACTTACGTAGATGACTTGAGGCCTATACGGGAACGACAGACGCGGCCGCAGTATTGGCATCCGTGATCCCCGGTAGATAATGGTGGTATTTAATTATTTATAATTATAATCACACTAATATTATAAAGGCGAAAGTAGAAGACGGATCTGGCTGAAATTTTTATCCCATAAATCTGTTCCCGTGGGATGAAAAAACCTTTTAATGTTTCCATAGGAACAACGCGTGCGAAGCCGCGGGGCGCAGCTAGTTTATAATAATTGTATGTATAAGGTATATAACATTGTATAAGTATCTTCTTTCAAATTTCATGAGGCCAAGACACATTTCAGCACATTGAGTCACATAAGAAAGTCATGCGCCATATCAATACTATAATTATTATAAAGAGGAAATATTCAATTGTTTGTTTGTTTGTATGGAATAGGCTTCGAAACTACTGGACCGATTTTAAAATATTTAATCTTTAAAAAGCTTACTTTTCAGGGAGTGACATAGGCTATATTTTATCCCGGAATACCCACGGGAACGGGAACTACGCGGGTGAAACTGCGAGACGCTGCTAGTCTACAAATGCTACTAGAATTAGCATGATATCATCGGTATAAACTTTTCAAATAAATTGTGACTTTTGATAATATAGATATCTTTGACTTTCTCGCGCGGAATTATGCTTATAAAAGTATATTTATATTAATTAAAACAAACAAACAAAACCCATAAAACAAAGACAAACAGGTCACTATGCAAATTTACTGAAAAATAATATAATAAAAGGTGAAGAATCAATCCACAAAATACGAGTTTCATAAACAAACAATACATGCGCTTCGCAATACAATTTTATCATCAAAACCAAGCATTAGTAAGCCACTACCTAAGCCCTAACTGGGGAACTAAGTCTGAAACCACCTTACATACAGTTTCCATCATAAGGAGATGTGTAAAAACAACCAATGGAATCACGAATACACTTTGTGATGTCATGTGACGTAATTTTGGGACCATGCTATTGGTTCTTTTAACGTGAATTGATAACATGCGTATTCACAGGCTTATTGCAAGACAAGTATGTATATGTTTGTATTGTAAGACTCGTTTAATTCTGTTATCGTTGAATAATTAAATACAATTTATTCTGTTGATGATAAAACCTTAACCTTTAAACGAATCTGGCTGCGAATAATTACATTACGATATTGAACGTTATAAGGTTTTGTTGTTTTGCTGCAAGAAATTAAATAATACCTATAAAAAAACGACGTTCTACGTTGTCCCGTACGTTCCCCGTTGAACGTCATCTCGTGAAATCAACTTAATGAGGTTAAAACATCGAAAAAAAAAAACAAACAATAAGCTAGAAATACTCGTCACTTTGACTATGTTATTGGTTACTTTTACACATCCACTCAGTGGAGTGAACTAGAAACATTCCTTTTCCGGTTATTTCCGACCCCTTCCACCGTATACAACTAACCCAGACCTTTAGGGTCCCTATAGTCCCTTATCGCATCATACAACGTCCTCAGTTTCTGTTCAAACGGCGACAGCTGCCGTGGTTTCGACAGCTTTATGGTTTTAATTGCGCTTTTCCTCTCATGGTTCCCGCTGTTGATATCTTTGAGTTTGTCGATCATGACGCGTTCTAGAAGGTTCGCGTCTTCGTAGATCATGGAACCTTCTTCGTTGAATTGGCGGCAGTTTGAGAACATAAGGCGGAAGTCCGAGACCATCTCTTCGACGGATGAGTAGCGGTCGTTCTGTGGAAGAATATCGAGAGTTATCAAAAGGAGCCATGTAAATCGATATACTCCGAATACTCACGCAAATAATTACATGACAATAACATGTCATTTGACTGTTTTTTGAATGACAGATAATCATGTGATTGTAACCGACTTACCTTGATATGGTTCTCGATCATGATCATGTGATTGTATCCGACTTACCTTGATATGTTTCTCGATCATGATCATATTATTGTAACCGACTTACCTTGATATGGTTTTCGATCATGATCATGTGATTATAACCGACTTACCTTGATATGGTTTTCGATCATGATCATATCGATGGGCTTTTCGATAACGCTGTAGTACTCCGGGTACAGTTTCTTGCTGGGCCGCTCCATGAACAGCAGCATCGGCTGGCGTCCGTCGGAGCACGTGAACTCCACCAGCTGTTTGGATACGTAGTGCAGCTTCTTCTTTAGGGGAAGGTTGTTTTTGGGGGTGGCGGGGGCTGGGCTGGAAGTTGGGGGGTTTTTGGGGGGACGTCCTGTTCAAGATATTACAAATTATAACACGACAGATATATAACATGACGAAAAACATCACTTTTTCTGCGACCTAAGCTGTGATTTGAAAAATTTGGCTGGTGTAATTATAACAGGAACATGCAAGTCTAATAGACCGACAGTCAGGCAGAAAGTTATAGAACCTTATTTTAAAATAATTGATTTTGTTTAAAGAAAATATATAAACCGACTTCAATTATATGGATCCCATTGTCAGAACTGGACCAAATTTAAATGGGACCCCAAGGGGTTCACGAGCTTTCAAACAAAAAAAGAATCATGAAAATGAGACAACCCAGTCAAAACTTCTGAGGTCGGAGGCAGGTGGGAGTAAACGATTATTTTTACCTCTTGGTCTAGGCAGAGGCGTGGACTGGTTCTTCACAGAGGACAGACTTTCGTCGTCGCTTGAAGAGGATTGCACGATGTCTAGCAGTTCTTGAACGCGTTGTTGCATAAGCCTGTATTAATAACGTAAATATAAATAGCAAAAAAACTTACCCGGTTTTCATCAAAGCGGTGAGATGGATGAAACAAGCAATATAATATTGAATTTATGGCTTTAAGAACAAGATAATTCTTATTTGTAGCTAAAATACATTATTTTATAGCTCTGGTAATGTGACGTAATACAGACACCGAGCTATTGGTTGTTAAACATACCGTTTTGGTAGTAATATGAGTTTAGTTGAAAATCATTGAACGACGAGATAAAGAGTTTAAACGACTCGTTATATAATGACAGGGAGTTTCACAATGCACTACCACCTGAACCTGTATTGGTCCACTGCTAAACGCAGGCCTCCCCCTGATAAGCGCCTTATTGGCGTTTATCTAATGAGGGTAATGCCCATAAATGGGCATGCGGGTTGAGAATCGTAGTATGGTTGTAGAATTGTTCTCCAGGGGGCGCTGCTGCCCGCCCCCCGGTGGATGTCCCTTAGTCGCCTCTTACGACACCCACGGCACAGATAATATAATACTATACAAGCGATAGGGTGGTGCAAATAACAATGTTCTCACATAAATTATTAGAATGACGTATTTGTAACATTAAGTCACCTGAATAAATTATAAATAAATAATTTTATATTTGAAAAAATAAAAAACAAACTTAGAAGCCCCATAATACGGTTTACGTTCTCGAATATCGATGATATTCATATCACCGGCCACTTCAGACATGCTCCGTAGATATTTGGACTACAAGGCATTTACTACTATACTTGGACCACGCTATTCTTCCTTTTCATCAATGGTATTAAGTTAAACGTAATACCTGGTGCATACTCATTATGTGATATTACAATTTAATTAAATTTTGTAAGAATCGAATGTATTATTAATTAATTTTACAATAACTATGATAAACTGTATTTTACTTGTAAAATATTGATTTAATATTGTCTTTATTTGTCATGTAACACACATACACATAGGGTGTTACTAATAAAGAACTTGAACTTAAACTATGTATTAATACTTTATTCTTGTATTGCTTTGATATTTATTTTGTCTTATTAGTATCTCTATTATAAGCAAAATGTATACTGACGTAACCAATTTGTGCTTCATCACACTAATATTATAAAGGCGAAAGTTTGGATGGATGTATGGATGGATGTTTGTTACCTCTTCACGCCAAAACTACTGAACGGATCTGGCTGAAATACAGGTAATTCTAATACTGGAATAAAACATAGGCTACTTTTTATCCCATAAATCTGTTCCCGTGGGATGAAAATCACCTTTTAATGTTATATAAATAGGAACAACGCGTGCGAAGCCGCGGGGCGCAGCTAGTGGCAAATAAATATATGAGTATACGATAAACTCACCGTTGAAGCTTCACAGCGAACTTATAAAGCTTAGAAGTAGGCACATTGTACTGCTTAGCGTTCTCGAACATGATGTTCATATCTCCGGCCACTTCCGACAGGTTTCCGTAGTTCCCTCGACGGATCTTGTTCTTTATTTGGTTGAGGGACATCGGGTTTTTTATTTCTTTGTAGTAGTCGGGGTATGCGCGGCGGGAGGGGAGTTTCCAGAATGGTTCCGCCATTGGGGTTCCTTGAAAAGAAACAGCATGATTTAAACATATATACAACATATAGCAATTTTAACGCATTCACTGCCTAGCCAAGTTATTGACAGAGAGACTGGACATGGGCAGGACATGTGGGTTCCTGGGTCATGAAAGTGTTAATGCCATGCTGCACGCGCCCTGCAGTGCTATAACGTAAAATCTACGCGTCCTTTAATTTTAAAGTCATTAGCAATGGGATATTTACCATGGTACGAGTATGAGTTTTGAGCTCAATAACCATGTTTTTCCAAGGCCTTCGCGCGTCCAAGTCTACTAATGGCAATTATATTAACTATCAAAGGATAATTGCCATTTTCACCCGAAATTTAAACTCATGAATGATCGAAATTAATGTTTTTGACAAGTAAATAGAATCACTTTGTCGATTATTTTCAAAGAATTTTGATTCAAAGTTTAAGTACCTTTGTACGACAATATTTTAGCAAAAACTAAACTTAGAATCCGGTACGATTACTCGCATTAACAAACCAGTTGTAGCAGTCGAATTTTGTGTAAAATTGAAATACACAAAATTCGACTGCTGGTTTTTTTCCTCAGAAAAAGACAGTTTAAGTCAATTCCTAAAGTACCGGGTATATATTTTCGTTCCATTTCTTTGGCCCATCGAAAATATATACCCGGTCTCACATTCATGAACCCATTGAAACTAGCGTAATCGCTATGATGTCTGGGAAATTAGGAAATGAAGAATTCCTATCTATCATCTTACCTATTTTATTTTTTCACCTGTTTTATTATACATTACTTATTTATAATTGTAGGACTACTGAATCAATCGTACAGTATGCTTATGAAAATCCATAAGAAACATCAAGACATATTTAACCTACTCAATTTAGTAGTAATTTAGTTATCTAGTACCCATAACACAAGCTTTGCTTAGCTTGGGGCTAGATAATGCTGTGTGAATTTCCTACATTATTTATTTATTTATTTAATGGATTGCGTTAGAAAAATCAGTAGCATACCGTCAACTCCCAGATGGTTTTTGATAGCTTCTAGAAGCTTCCATTGCGGTGAATCTTCATTGTCATTCTTATCTTCATCACTGTCGCCGCTGTCTTCAGAATGCTGATGAAAAAGAGTAATTAGTGTTAAAAGGCGATAGTTGTATAGATAACAGCTGCATTCGAATGTGAACCTACGTTCACGGTGATAACTCTTACTTTCACATCATCAAGTGAGTTCACATTCTTAACACACCAACGAAACTCTGTTCAAAACGCGACTAAATCCATATAACCATTTTTTAAATCTGGCAGCAGTTTTGTTTGTCGTATACTGGAGGCGCGTATTTATTTTCTCTTTTTTCGGAATTGAACCTATGTCTTACCATAACAACTACGTTTTAATCTCAACTCTATTAACACAACTATAGAACTTAATTTAACATAATCAATGTCGACATGCACAGCACAGGCTCCATGATAGCCAATGCTCTGCTAGCCGGCAAGGGACCGAAGCGCGAGTTCCTTTTACCCCGGATCGATTAAGAAGTCTACCGAACTCTTACTGAAACTACTGCATTTGAATGTTCACTCTAAATTCACGACTATAAGGCTTAATTTAACATGATTGATGTTGTCATGCGTAGCATGATAGTCAGCGGTCAACGGCACGGGATCTAAGCGCGAGTTCTTTTTACGCAGGATCCGTAAAGAAGCATTACAACAGTTACTGCATTTTAATACACACTCTAAAGTCACGACTATAAGACTTACTTTAACATGATCGATCTCGTCATTCATAGGTTCCATGATAGCCAATGCTCTGCTAGACGGCACGGGACCGACGCGCGAGTTCCTTTTACTCCGAATTCGTTCGGAAGTCTTCCCTCGACCGTGTTGCTCCAGTTCTTGTTTGCGGATTTGGATCACCTGATGATAGAAGAACATAGAATGGTTTTATAGATTATTAGATGACCAAAATGAGATCAACCCTAAGCCTCGCGTGGCGTTGTCATTTGCGCGCCGGCCGCGCCATATCATTGGTCGTCTAGGTTCCTATGCACTGTCTGTAAATGAGGAACGAAGTTAATAAGGCTTCAACCAGCTAATGCTCTTGTTTGTTTCTGTTAGTATGTCCGTACTCCTCTAGAGGTCGTATTTTACAAACGATCGTTACGAAATCTCGTGTATAGATTCTACAATTAAAAAATATATTATATCGTTGGGTTTTTTTGATTAAAGGCGTACTTCCCTCAAAAAAAAAATATATATTGATTGTATTTTTAATTGAAAGGTGAAAATAAAAATGTAAAAGATATTTTAATATTTCTAATTAAATTCTTCATCATTTATTAATTGTTGAAAAAAAAAATTGTGTTTGCCAGGTCTACTGTTCGGAGAACTACTAGTATTACCTATTATTTATTATAAATGAATGATTTATTGATTTACCTTCTTGAGCATTTTAGCATCCTTGTAGATCTGACTGCCCGGCTCGTTGAAATGGCAGGCGTTCCGCGCCATGAGGAGCAAGTCCTTTTCCAACTCGCCGATGTTTGTGTACTCTCCACCTGGACAAGATGGTAATCAAAAACAGCTCTGAGCCTTTAGCGTTCTAAGCATCCCCTTTGGTTTTAAATAAACACCTCTTCACCATTGGCGCAACAGATAGCCCTCTCTGCAGGGGGTGTCTCAGTGAAGAAGAATCAGCTGCCCACGTAGTCCTGGAATGCGAGGGAGTAACAGCACACCGACACGAAATCCTCGATCAACCGAGGTCACTCCGCCAAGCCTGTGAAAACCTCAGGAATATTCTGCGCTTCTGGACAGAGTTAGGCAGGTTAGACTAGCTAACAAACACGCACAATGGACCATCCCGAGTCTCAGTGCGGAAATAAGAGTACACACACCATAACCCCTTTGGTTTTTTAAATTAAATTACCTTGTATTTTCTGCGCTATGGTCTTCAGATCAATGGGCTGTTCTATAACGTTGTAGTACTCAGGGTAGCGCCGTTTTGAAGGCATGAACTGGAAGGCTGGGTATAGGGGGCGCCCGTCAATGTTGGCTGTCATTACCTGGGGAGAAAACACGTTGTCATAACTTATTTATTATTTACTAGCTGTGACCCGCGGCTTCGCACGCGTTCTTGGTTCTATGGAAACATTAAAAGATGATTTTCATCCCACGGGAACTGATTTATGGGATAAAAAGCCGGTAGCCTATGATTGATTCCAGGATTAGAGTTTAAATTTCAGCCAGATCCGTCCAGTAGTATTGGTGTGAAAAAGTAACAAACATCCGTGTACCTATTTTAAGTAAATTGGCAAATAAATCATTTTGTATTTGTATTTTTGTATCCATCCATCCATTCATACATATCCATACATCCATAGAAACTTCGCCTTCATAATATTAGTGTGATGTATTACGTACAGGCACATCAAACACGGATAAAACTTAATTTACTGACTAAGATACTGAAACAGGCTAATTAAACAAAAAATAAATAAAAATAACAACAAATAGAAAAAACATATTCTTTTCTATTTGTCTTTACATATTTAAAAAAATATTAGCTTAAATAAAGCTAATACTTTTTTCGTATTCTCTATTGATATAGAAATATATCTGTATATTCATTTTTGTATTTTATGATGTTTTTATTGTGAAAATTAATCATTGAAACAAAGATATTTTAAATCTCATTAAGTTTTGACTTTGCGTCGACCTAAGGGACTTGATGATGCTAATATGGCAGCATTTTTATCACCAGAAACTGAGAGTACTCTTAATTTTTTTGGCTGTTATATATTTTTTCGTTTATTAAAAAATCCATGCGTATACCCTATTATGGACACAACTTTTAAGGACCCGACTTAAATTTTCCTGCACTATTAGCAAATACACAATGTCAACAAAATTTACATTGTAGAACTTAACTTACTTACGGCGTAAACGAGACGAGACAAGAGTAATTTGTTGTACGACTTAAATTTTCCTGCACTATTAGCAAATACACAATGTCAACAAAATTTACATTGTAGAACTTAACTTACTTACGGCGTAAACGAGACGAGACAAGAGTAATTTGTTGTACGGGTAGCTCGCCTCAAGATATATCGCCATTTCTCCTTGTTGATAGTCATCATCAGTGGTCTTCAACATTCGACTCTATGTTGGCGAATGCAGGCAGGAAACGAACTATAGTTCTTTTTTCCGGATGCAACGTCGAGAAAAGCTTTCCTCGAGTCATGTATTGTCACTCAGAGAGCCTTGCTGGCTTCTCAACAGCTGTTCATTAGCCTGTTGGCTGTTCTGATGTTCTTGGGAGATGGCTTCGGGTAACTCTAGGAGCTCCCGGTGTTGATAGTCATTATGCCCACAACATTATGTATGTCAGACCAAATACCATACACTCTGTAGGTATGTACTTACAGCATTGAAGAGTTCTTCATAGATATCTTCCTCAGTGTTGGTGGAGGTTTCCGACATATCCTCGGCGACATCAGAGCGGCGGCTGGAGGACCCCGTGCGAGAAAGTTTCGGAGTCTTTATCTCTTCACCTGTAAGATTCACTTTTCATTGTTAAGGTGAGATTCTGCAAAACGCAGCAGATAAAAAATTAAAAATATCTATATTGCTGGACAATTCACACAGCATTATCTATCCCCAAGCTAAGCAGAACTTTGTTATGGGTACTAGATAACTGATATACGTAATACAGTACGAGTACTACTACGATATTTTTTATCATACATAGAAAACATCCAGAATGCCCTGAACAAATATCTGCAGAATGTACACATATTTATTTGTCCCGAGGCGGGAATCGAACCCGCAACCTCCTGCGTCGCAGGCAGACCTTTGTCCACCACGCCACAGGGGTCGTCAATGATGGCTGCACGCGCTTTTTATAGAATCTCTCAACAGATGGCACCTTAACAGGTACCAATTTAACATTAGTTGTAATAGTATGTAGATAGATCTATATTTATTTGTAAGTCCAGTCTGTGTAGGAATGTACAGTACACCCCACCAACACAAATAAAAAAAAAAGAAATATTGGAAATCACTCCATGTATGGCTTTATCACTAAGTGCGATCTCTTCCAGGCATACAGTAACATACATCATGTGTCTTAATGTCTAAGAATAATTTGAATGAATGACACTCTAGTTAGCCCTATAGCCCCTTATTATAAACGCTTACTGAGTCAGAGATGTTTAAAAGTAAAAGCATTACTCAAGCATGGATAGATGACTGAGCAAGCTTTCATAATATGGGAGTTAGAGTTTTTGATAGTTATCTTTTCATCCATGTGGAGAGTACACAAACATAGACAAGTTGGAAAATGTCTTGCTTCTCAAGCTTAATATTCTATGCCCTCATGGTACAGATTAAAAACTCACTGTGCTCTGTTGACCCGGTAATAAAAAACTCACTGTGCTCTGCTGAGCCACATAAAAAACTCACCATTTTCCAAAGAAATCCTGGTTTGTTCATACAGTTTCCACAGTTGATCAGCATCCTTGTATTCCAGAGAATCTCGACTGTAGAATGCCTTTGCATTGTTCACAAGGAGATCCATGTCAGCCGACAACTCTTCAATGTCATCATACGTATCGGTTTTCAGTTTTTGTTGCACCTAGAATTTGTTTGTTAACTGCATACTAGCAACCCGCTCCGGCTTTGCACAGATGCAGTGCTGATGTATACATAGAAACCTTCAGCTTGAATCACTCTAAAAATACAGGATCAAAATCCGCTACATAGTTTTAAAGATCTAAGCATACATAGGGACAGACAGACAGTGGAAAACAACTTTGTTGTATACTATGTAGTGATTACACAAAATTTGATTTAGAAGGATCAAATGGGCCACAATAAGGTTCAGGGATAACTGATGTAGGCTGAAGGGTATCACATTCAGAGTTTTGTGGAAGGCACTTTAAGTGCAACTCCATAAAACTATGTTCTTTTTTCAATTTGGTTTCTACATCGAGCTTTGATTATTTCATAAAAGCAAAATTCAAAATTAAAATAATCTTACCCTGAGCAAATCAATAGGATGTGAAACAACTTCATAGTACTGTGGCTCTTGCCGCCTTTTCGGAGCTCGGATGAATGAATCACAGAGAAGATTACCATCCTCCTTTTTGTATGTCCTGATTGTGTCATACAGCTGCTGGCAGATTTCACTCTAGAAAATTTCAAAAACAGACTATTAAATGGCGGATGTTTGGATGTTTAGATACATGGATGGATGTTCGTAACTTCTTCTCGTCAAAACTACAGGTGCATAAAGGTACAGGTCAGTAATTCTAGGCTTTAATGAAACATAGTTAGTTTTTAAAATGTTTTAGAACTAGGAATATCCCTAATTCAGCCAAACGCTATGTGGAAAGTTTATATAATAATTATCGATCGAGTAAGTTAAGATAGTACGGAGAATACCACTTGAAAGCACCAAGTGTTATTCTTAATTTCTTGCCAAGACTTTATTTCCAGACTTACAGGGTCTAGCTTCTTCTTTTTCCTGGAGGGCGGAGGCCCAGGACTGTTCAACTCTGCGGCATCGTCGCTGTCGTCTCCGTCAGCCCCGCGGCTTGCCCCGGATGACGCGCGGCGTCTTTTACTCATTTTTGATTGTTCAAAACAATATAACTAGTTAAGCGTCCACTAAATACGATGTATGATATTTATTTAATCATTTCCTCCGGAGTATTGTATGTGAAATAGAGTAATTTTAGCAGATTTTATGTAAACGTACGCCACTGAACATCGTCCGTCACACACACATGAACAGAAATAAAATAATACATCATAAACCACCACAAACACAACACATCAGAAAAGCTATTTTACCCACGGTATTTATACCATGTTTTTTTTTACCGAATTGATTTCAATTCAACTTCTTTCATATGGTGGAACTAGTCGCTAATTTTTTACTTGTCAAATGAATGCCAATCAGAAGTGTAGAAGAGAACCAGCTGTGTGAACAGTCGTACAGATTGATTTTTCGTGGCTGAAAATGGATAAATGCGCCTTAAATCTATGTATAAATGATAGCGGGACGAGGACTTAATTAAATTATCGCATCACATTCACATACCACACCAACGGTAGGTAATTTATTACCATAAAATAATTAAATAAAAATTCGTTTCACGGGGATAAAACAGGGGTGGGACACGGGACCACATGAACCCCTCGCACTTCGCCGCCGCGCCGCCGCCGCCGCCGCCGCCGCCGCCGGGCGGGACGGCTTGAGCGTGAGCTGACAAATAGATATAACAATAAGCGTAGTTTTAGCCAACCAATGTCAGGAGCGGCCGGCTCTCGTAGAGTAGTATTGTTCTGTGGGCCGGCTTAGCTAGCTTACACCTTAGACCGGCTCTTCCGTTAAATTTCTAACCAGTTTTTATTTTATGACGAATCATTGATTTTTGTTTGCTTGATTTTGTTTTGTTCGATATTCGTTACTAACACTAACAGTGGTTTGCTGTTTGGAACTCCATTTGCTCCGGTATATGCACAAAGTACTTTGTATTTATATTCTATAGAAGTTGGCAAGGAAGTAGGTAAGTAAAGTGTAAATCTAAACCTACATGCTTTTAAAACCAAAGATATAAATCGTTAGATATGCCCTTACCTCAGTGAGACCGCGCCGTTTTGTGTCCAAGTCGAACCTTAAGCCTGCTTAAACCTGCACTCAGTGTACATCTACGCTGTTAGCTGTTCGCATGTTAGCCGGACATGTAGTGAAGGATGTTTGCGAGCAGTATTATAGTGATACAAAATGACGTGTGCCTTTCGAAAGTGCAACAAAAATTCAAGAAACACAAATACAGCCAGAGGTGTAACATTTCACTCGTAGGTATTGCGAGTTAATGAAATAACTTTTATTTTATGGTCCGCATTGTCAAAAAATGGCGAGTGCACGAAAGAGAAAGTTGTGTTTGCACCTAACGAGTGAGAAAAAGAGATGACACTAATTTCTCAGTACGCTTGTTTTGTTTGTGTACATTGCTACAGTTTTTGGTGGTCGGGGCGTATCTAACGATTTATATCTATGTTTAAAACTGTAAGATGTTTTTGTTCCTTAGATCATCAGTATAGTCGGTGTCTTGTTATTATTCTACAATTTGATTCTAGATGATTGAAAATGTTGAAGAGGAAACATTTCAAGAACTACATACTATGCGGGGAACTCGAGAACTATTGCCTCTTGTGCAAAACAAACGTGAAAATCACAGATTACCACTTGCGAGACGCACTCCACAAGAGTAAAGTAAAGAAAAATGACACCCGCATGCCTCAGTTCATAAAGGATGGTATCCGCAAGGTGACAAAACATTTTATTTAGGTATCTATTTACTATGGACCACCAACAATGGGAACACAGGATAGGTAGGTACATAAAATCCTACAAATAAACATCTATATTAAATAACTGATAATTATTATTGAACATCATGTTGGTATTTTAACCATCTTCTTATGCTTCATGGTTACAATTTCATATTTTATAACAGATAACTTGCTAAAGTACATATTAGAGCACTTTACTTACTCAAAGAGCCTAGCTAAATACTTAATGGCTTCTCAAAAAAAGTATCCTACCTTCCCATGTAAACTTTAATGTACCTAGTTGGATACATGCTGTTGGGTAACAGATCTTAATCTAGGATTGATAAAAAATCTATGTACCTACTATTATTGCCAATACTAAATAGCTTGTTAAATTTAATTTTTCTATTCCAGCTACAAACATACTACTATTGCTCATTTTGCAACATAATGATACAGGATGTAGCCCAAATCAAGCTACATATTGAATCTGATACACATATAAATTACAAAGCCAAGCCAGAAGCTGCATTAACCAGAGCCGAAGTTGTAATATCGAACAATGCCTTCATTATTGATCCAAAATCCACAAAAACAGTGCTCACTCATCTCCAATGGAATGGGATTAAAGATAAGAAATGTGTTGTATGCAATCTAGTTGTGACCAGTGTGTCTCAGCACATTTTTAGTGCAGATCATGTGATAAAACTCATCCAGACTCGAATTAATTGTGTTGGTGATAGCACTAACTATTACAGAAAGGTAAGGGTTTGTTAGGTTTACTCTAAAAACTTTTATGAAGTTTAATGAATTCAGTTACCTAACAATTAAATTTATAAGAAATGGGTTTGTTAATAATGCTGGACAATCTACACAGCTAGTATTATAAAAAAAGCATGAAAACATATTTTCCAATAG
This sequence comes from Eupithecia tripunctaria, assembly GCA_955876795.1. Classification (NCBI taxonomy): domain Eukaryota; kingdom Metazoa; phylum Arthropoda; class Insecta; order Lepidoptera; family Geometridae; genus Eupithecia; species Eupithecia tripunctaria. The sequence goes on from OY041621.1 coordinate 4,943,458, forward strand.
CCATGAGACAGAACTCAGGGTAAAAACCAGCTTGTCTGTTAAGACAGTAATGCTATCTCTCCGTGACAAATCTAATACCTTTTTGCTTTTTCAGACTGCCTGGAACACATTTCAATGCTTTACTTGCAAGCTAGCATACCCCATGGACCTATTTGACAGTCACTTCATGAACCACAGCAACAACAACACAACTGTGAAAACAAACCCAAACATCAGCACATGGGGTCTTGACAAACTGGAACCCATATTTGGAAAACCATCTTTAAGTTGCTGTGTCTTAGATGAAAATGATGTTTACCCAAAAATCCTTTGTAGCACATGCATGGATGTTATCAGCAAGTTTGAGTGGGACATAGAATTGTTTGCCGGCTCAGAAGATGATTATCTTGAAATTGATGGAAACACCAAAAAACTAAGATGCAAAGAATGCTTGAAAGTACTCAAAACTTCTGCACATGAAATATCAGATCACCTGTATACACATTTCTCATACAATACAATCTATAGCAACTTCAGAATGGTAATTGATAACTATGCTGATAGACTTTATGTTTCAAAAAGCCTTGACCATGGAGCAGCTCGTTCAATGGCAGCCAAATATGCGAACAATAACTATCTCAAGATGAACGCTAGAGGCAGTTTAGGTTACTGCACTTTATGTGATAAGGTTCTATCAGCAAGTATTGAATGTTTCAAAAAACATGTAGAAGGTAGATACCACAGAGGTCATCTAGAGCTTAAAGGCATCCTAAAACCAGAAAAGCACCAAAGAGGAACTTACAAACCAACTTTGACCCATGAGTTGATAACGGCATTGGCATATTCAGCTGATAAAAAAGCTTTTCTTGTGAATAAGACTATTCTTATGTATGGGGAAAGTTTTTTCCTCATGAAGCGTATTCAACATGGCACAGATTACAAAAAGACTAAGTGTTTTGCGTGTGATGAAATCATAATGCCAGATGATGAAAAGGAACACTGCATCTCTTGGAAGCATAAGTCAAACATGCTGACTGCACAGTCTATTTTAGACAGCAAATTGTATATGAGAGAGGTAGGTTTGTCCTGCACTAACCTCATTGAAGCCTGCCACATGAGAAATATTGCAAAATTATATTGATGAATGATAATATTATTTTCTTTTATTTCAGATAAGACCAAGGCTGTACCATTGCGGGTTATGCAATACCACCCTTCCTTACTGGGAGACTCTAGAAAAACATTACAAAATATATGACCATCACAGAAAGGTGAATGAGATTACGTCAGCTGATGCAGTTGCTGAACTGGTCAAAGAATTCGACTTTTCAAGACAAATAATTCTTAAGACCAACATCGATAACATTTACATGCAGTTGTTGAATGCTGTTTTCAACACTAAGTATGTAATTAAGATTGATGACTAAACATATATTACATAACATTCATAACAAAAATCTGCTCCACTTGAGACTTTGTAACATGTCATGTTCTTAATATTATTGATATTTGCGAAATTCCAGCGAAAAACTTAAAGTATGAGCAAATTTCTAGGGTGGTGTTTTAATTTTATGGAAAATGGCAGTTTCTTCGTGGTGGCGCTAGTTTCGCTTCTAGTTCCTTTGACAAGATCTAATCCTGATGTATCTTCTTACTTATCTTCTCTTTTGTCTTTTGCTACCTCAACAGACTGTATTGGTCCACAGCTGGACGCAGGCCTCCCCCTGATAAGCGCCTTGTTGGCGTCTATCTCATGGATGGTAATGCCCATAATCCCCACGCTGGGCATGCGGGTTGGGGATCGCAGTTTGGTGGTATAATTGTTCTGCGGGGAGCGCTGCTGCCCGCCCCTGGTGGATATCCCTTAGTCGCCTCTTACGACACCTGCGGGAAGAGTTGGGGTGGTTCTAATTATAAGCCAGCACCACACAGCTATGTTTTCTCGTAATAGATTCCAACTATGAACCACTCTATTGGTCATAAAATGGTGCAAGGACTTGAGTAGAGTCACAGGCCAATAATTAAAGATGGTGTCCACATGTTGAATGTCCCTTTTTTAATGTAGATGTCTTCCTAAGTATGGCAGGATTTATGGTTTATTTTTGAGTGAGAATCTTGTGGGTTTCGATGAGATCACCGTTCCTCTAGAGTAGTGAGGCGTAGTGCGTGTAATCTATCTTCATAGGATTTCCGTCGTAGCGCCCACGGAATCGTGCTACACTTCTTTGAACGCTATCAAGCAGGAAAATGTCTTAAATACCTACTTATTTGTCTCTTGTAATATTCTTAAATCCGAGTAACCTTTGAGTATTTGGGCGTTAGTGGGATTGTTTTATATCTACAGGGGACAGGCAGCAGCGTCTCCTGCAGAATATTTGTAAAATCAAACTGCGATCCCCAACCCGCATGCTCAGCAGCGTGGGGATTATGGGAATTACCCTCCATGAGATACCAGCCAATAGAGCTTTTATCAGAGGGAGGCCTGTGTCCAGCAGTGAACCTATATAGGCTGATGAGGTGAGGTGAATAGATTGTTTTTATGCGAGAACAATTGTTGTTTAGAAATTTACTTTGATGATGCTGCGAAGAAATTTATTTGAAGTTTAATTTTATAAGTTACATAGACGAACCGCCCCGAATACTCGAACGCAACTCAGATTAAAACATGTCTCAAGTCTTTTTAGTTAAGATATTTTGAGTTTTATAAATCTGTCAAAAATTTGTTGTTGGACGTGCCTAATCTGGGTTATGTTTAGTAGTGCATAGAAGAGTTATTTGTTTATATGTTTATGCCTTACTTACATCCTAAAAGATAAATGGAGGCAGTTAGCACAGGTCTTTGGTGGATGGTACAGACTTCATTCCCATCTGTGGGTAAAAGCTGGCTGTGGTGATGATGATGAAGTGTTTTGGTTAGGTACTTATTTTTAGTATATCGTCGTTAGGCATTCAATACCGCGAACGCGACATTTTTGACAAAAACCTTTTTTTGTTTTTATTCGATTCTACGCGTTCAAATACGCCATCCTACATTCAAATTTCGTCCTAAAGTGGCACCGATCCATATGTTTTCGAGGCATGCCAAAACCGCGAACGTGATTTAGCGCCAAAAAAACCGCGAATATGACATTTCCTTAGGGCCGCCATTCCGCCCGCAAGTGCAACACGTGAAACTATGATTTCTTGGTAAGTTTTTTGTTTTTCCTCATGTTTTCTTTGCAAAATATGTTGATAAATCTACAGTAAGTTAAATAAACTTTATGTGTTAGCCTATTTCTCAATAAATTATGAAATAAAACCACTCCAAAGATAAGTTTTCGTATTCGCGGTTTTGACTGACTAAGATTTCGCGTTTTTTGTAGGTTCGCGGAAGGTACTATACAGACTAAAATGCTTTTGTCGGGGGATTTAAGAAAACTGATATTTTTTACAGCATGATGGAAGCCTCATCAGATGATGAAAATATTCTGAAGGACATGGGGTTTCAATAACACGATAATAGGACAAATTAAAAAACATTGCGCTTCAAGAAACTTTCCTCTTCTTTACCGTCATGCACATCAAAAAGTCTTAAAATAGATGCGCCGTCACAGCCTAGAAATTTTGGCGCAGCTTTCCTGTACGGATTAAGGTCTTCAGCCTTAGTTAAATAGTGATGTCACTCAAATAGAACAGCAGTCTGTGATAACTCCACTCTCCGTCCAACTTATAACTACCACTTCGGATCTCCCTGAAACAGAGCCTCAGTCACAGCCTGTATACCTGGAACTCTTGCTTATCTCCTTCACATATCATCAACCTCCTCCTGAATTTTGATGACACCCTAACGGAGCTGTAATCTCAGATCACTTCATAAACAGTCCAATCTCTACCTATCACTCGAAATAGAGCCTTTGCATGGCTCTATATGGGTGATCTTCTCTTGAAATTGTTTCCGAGACCTTGGGCAAATTCTGCAGTTTAAAAACAATCTTGAGACCAAGAGGAGGATCCAGCTAAGCTGAGCGGGCAGCGTTTGGGAAAATACACCGAGTCTTCTCGTCATCCATACCTCCATGCTTGAGTACTAAAGCTTTCAATCAGTGCGTCCTACCCGTCATGACCTACGGAGCTAAGACATGGACACTCAATATAGGACTGGTCCACCAGTTTACAGTCAAAGACTCCTCAGCGAGCTGTGGAGATAGCTATGTTCGGAGTTTCTTTGAAGGATAGGATTCGTAATGAATACATCCGACTGAGAACCAAAGTTATCAACATAGCTCAAAGAATGAACAAGCTGAAGTGGCAGTAGGCCGGCCATATCTCTTGAAGAACCAACAACCACTGGGGTAAACGAGTTTTTGAGTGGAGAACGCGACTCACAAACGTATTGTAGGAAACCCTCCAGCCAGGTGTAATGACGAGATCTGCGAAAGACTGCAGGCAGCTGCTGGATGCGTCAAGCTGAAGACAGGGTGCTATGGCGCTCATTAGGGGAGGCTTATGTCCAGCAGTGGATTAATATAGGCTGATAATGATGAGAGTATCTGCCTCTTCAATGTGAAGCATTTAATATAGAATCAAATATTATATCTCAGCCAGTAGTCCCTTCTGCAGATTTAACGGGATTCTTAGAAACATCTTCATCTGAACCTCGTCGCGGACAAAAAAAAGACGTTGAGATTGTAAAAAGAATGAATGGCGAATCCTTTTTAATATTACAAAAAGAGGAAGATAAATAGATTCAAGATATTGAAAGAAGTAAACGAGAGATGGGACCGTACCGTGTACATCAGATGCATGCTTAAAAGGAGGACTTAACTTCCGGCATAAAACAGAAGAAGACAGAAGGATTTTTTTGGACTGAAATGGATTGGAACAATAAAAAAGTATTTATCAAATCTATGGTTGATGTCAAGACACCAAAACGTATAGTAAAAATTGATAATATAAAATTATTGTTTGGTTTTAATTCTATGTAGATCTAGATCATAACCGCCAATATGATACGATTTTACCAAAAATAGTAGAATAAAAACCGCGAACGTGACTTTTTCTTGCAAATATTCCATGATGTAAAAAAAAATTGTATTTATACAATCCTCACACATTAATGTAGTTTGATAAACCTTATTTTAAAAGAATTGTAAGTGTACAATATCATTTAAACGTTTTTTCTGTTTCCTGTAAAATTTGTTGAATGTCTCATTCGCGGTATTGACTGCCGAACGACGATATATGATAATTTGCTTAAACTATACTCCGATTAAAAAACCTGGATATCTTTTGTATACAAAGAGGTGTACAACATTGGTATCATCCAAGAATTTTGGGATTTGAAAGCTTTCATTCATAATTTAACTGACCTCATTGTTTTCAAATTCAAATTTAAATATTTTTCACCGAAAGAGAGAAATGAGAGGTTAGTGTTTGTTTTTAGTGATATCCTTCCTATTACCTTTCTGTTTACTTACTGTTATTTGTATGAGCCTTTGTTAAGTTTTTATTGATTAATGTCTTTATTGACATAAAATATCCTGAATTCTGAATCAGAGTAGGTATATGTACTTACTGAATGCTCTACTATAAGTCCCATTTTTTTAGTTCCATTACATACCATTTGACTGATATTTTCTTTTAGGTAGCTATAAGATAATGTGATCTTTGTAAGTAGGTACCTACCTACCTAAATTTTAAGACATATTTTCTTTTCACCTCATTATGTAGCTATTATTAAGCTAAAAACCTACTTAATTTGATTGATTTGTTTTGTTTGTTTAGATTATAAGAAATAAAAAACATGTTTTGTAAACTAGTTATTTATTGACTAAAATAGATATCAAACCAATCAGGATAATGACATAATAACATCACCAAGTCTGGTTCTTGAAGATTATTTAGATATGGCAATGTATTTTTAATATAATTTTCCTGTACCATTTCTGGGAGAGCAGTTAAATTACAATCAAGAAGAACTACCACATAACTGACTGGACTTGGGTACAAAACAGATATTGTCTTGGAAGACATTTTCTTTATTCTATTCACAAACTCTGTAATAAATAGCTGGGCTTTTAAACTAAAATTAAACTTGTAAAATAAATCATTAAGTATTCCACTGCATATCTGAAAACATTCAGCGGATATTGAACATTTTTTTATAAGATCATTCAAATAATAGGTGCTAAGTAATCCATCTAGATCAAGGATCTGTGCTTTGAGTAATTTTTCACATGTTTCTAACAAATTCTTCTCTATTTCGGGTTTCATTCTTAGCGAAATATCACAGATATTCAAATTTTCAGGCATTGTCCACAAACATTTCAAAAATGTCATGCCCTTATCACTTGAGTCTAAGTCCAGAATTCTTTGAGAAATAACATTAGCGGAGCTAACATTTAAATTTACCAGTGATTGAGCAACTTCAGGGTTCAGCAATGACTGGTAGCTCGAGTTAATATCATATTCTTTTAGATAGTGGACCAAAAAGTCATCCAGGTTTTTGTCCAAAGGGTCTATGGTCCTCTTATTAAGTGGGCTACCTAACTCCTCAGTATAAACTTCTGTGAGTAAATTTGTGGTTGTTTCATCTACTATGTGATTTACTGGCTGTATGCGGCACATCTTTCGTATATTAGCAAGAACAGAGTATCGCAAGTTGTTGTTTATGTTGGAATTCTGCTGAGACACCCTGAGGATCTTGACGAGGCTTTTTGAAAACGCCTGGGCCACAGTACGATCGAGCAGTGGGTTTTCATAAGTGAACGCGGGACATGAAGCCCCATCGTTTGTTCTTATGACTTTCTCTATGAGTTGCTTATTCATTTGCAGTCATGAAACTAAGAAAGTTTTCACGGATTAAATATTTTTACTGTTTTCTCCTCCTTGCTATATGAACGATTACGAGATACACAAATACCCCAATTCCAGCTACCCAACAAAACCCTATAAAAAACCCCATCAAAAAACTCATAAACTGTTTCAACTGATGCTTTTTGACTTGGAATAAAAGTCTAAAATGATCACGTATCAAAGAGAATACAATACTTCGTAAGATCACGTATATTTATATTATCTTTGAAAATGATTTCATAGTTTAGTTTCTTAAAAAACTTTTGAAAAATTCAACTTCAACTTCTTTTTTTTTGCGCCGGCGCCGCTGCTTGATTTTCGCTACGACTCCAGTGTCTGTGTAGGAGTAAATTCAAGTTTGTTTTGATTTTTATGGTGGTAATTTTTCCGTTTCCACCATAGATGTAGTAGGGTTTACATCACAGAGCACTTGTTTACCCTTTGATCGAGTGGACACAGGTGTGAACATCATAGACTTGTCAAATAAATGCCAATTATTCATGTGAGAACCAGCTGTGTGAACACTAAACAGTCGTTATTACAGATTTATTTTTCGTGGCCGAAAAATGGTTAAATGCGCCATAAGTCTATGTTAAAATGATAGTGGGACGAGGACTAAATTAAATTATCGTATCGGTTAGCAATTTTTAAAACTAAAATAATTAAATAAAATTTCGTTTTATCCCCATGAAACAGGGGTGGTACGCGGGACCACATAAACCCCTCCCACTTCACCGCAACCTTCCGATTTGACTAGTTAAGGGATGTTGTCGGCATTTTGGTCGATATTTTTTGGAATGTTTCATAGGGCAGGTTAAAATTTTATAAAATAACGAAAACTCACAAGCAAGGTTTCTTCGTCCTACAATAGTCTACATCTTGAAACCACAGAACTAGGAAATAAATTATTATTTCTGTGTGTATTTTAATTAATAGTATTTTATATTCTTATGTGAACATCTATTGTACCTAACCTACCTATTCATAGAAATAAAGATATTTTATCCATATCTTGACTTTAATTTAGATTTTTCTTTGATAAAGCTTTTGCTAATTATGTGTTTTTTTATAATTGTTAGTAGTCTGAATGAAAAAACTATTAAGACTTACGATAGTTACCATGTACGTACTCTATTTTACAAGAATTGAATTTTAACGACATAACTATTTTACGCATAGTAGCGCGTATTTGCCCATCCCTCTCCATTGCAGGTGTCAATTAGTCTACGCTGGGCATTGGGAGGATCAGGCCATAGTCTCTCTATGGCTAGTAGGTACCTACTATAAAATCTCTATGGTAAATAATTATAGATGACTTGCATGCTTGTAGCATGCTTGTAGCCCAGGCTTAATTCTCTAAGTTGTAGCCTTCTTATTTTAAGCTTGATTATAAAGGTTTCTTCTCTTTGGCTTAATTTTGAAGTACATTGTACCTGGGTGACGCTCGGTTTTTTTTTTGGTAAATTGTGCTTGTTAGAAATTAGTTCTATTTGGGTCAAAATCGCTCCAATATTTCAGGTGATATTAGTATTGTGATCGGAATTATGTAGTTGTACCTCTTTTGCCGTAAGAACTGAGTCGTCGTGGCGCGAACTTCTTTATAATGGACTGGCTGATGTCATCAAATCTTACGCCATATTCAACGTTGCCCATAATTTAGTAAGAATCCCCCGGTTTCTCGAACGCTTGTCAAATTTTATCTGAAGAATTCACTTCCTTTGTCTATCTTTATAACCGAACTACGTTGCTTTTATTTTTATTTTACTCTAGTTTTACGGACATTGGCAAAATTATGTCAACCCAGAATAAGAAAAGAAAAGATACTTGAAATTTAGTTTTACCGACATCTAGCGTCCAGTAGTTGTGCAAGAATAACCTATGCCTCCAAGCGTCGAGTAGTGTAGTGTTTCTTAATGATACTCGTAGTAAGAGAATGATAAAATAACAAGTTGTCATATTTTGCTAATAGAGGGTATTAGTAGTGAGTGTACGTACTGCAAACTTTATTTTCTAAGAAGAATTTTTGAGCGCCGCCGTTACATCTGTGCTATCTACAGCTTTTTTGCAAGTCTACATTGATAAATATTTATTACATAATAAAATGGCGGCGGCGGCGGGGCGGCGGCGCGGGCGCTCCACACCACAGACCTGTGTATGGGCAATGAAAGCATTAACCAAATTGCTTGACCGAAACTTATTTTATTCTGGTAAGTTAGTACTTACATAAGTACCTAGCAAAAACTGAGGTAAATAATTGATTTTGTTTTATAAAACTATAAATCAACTTTAATTACCTATATTTATAGGTAGTTTTTTCATGGACCCCATTGTCAGAACTGGACCAAATGGGACCACACGGGAAGCACCAGCTTTGAAATAAAAAATGAAATCATGAAAATCGGGACCCAGTCAAACGTTCTGAAGTAACAAACTTAAAAAAAATACAGTCGAATCGACATCGTCCCCCATTTTAACCAACTTCAAAAAAGGAGGAGGTTCTCAATTCGACTGTTTTTTTAATGTTTTTTACCTCAGAACTTTGGACTGGGTGGTCCGATTTTCTTTTTTTTTTTATATGAAAGCTGGTGCTTCCCGTGTGTACCTACTAGGTATTTAAAATTTAATGAAATAAATAACTAAAGCATTTTCAGGACGATGCAGCGAGGCTTCAAACTTTCCGGAACCGCTAGATGGAGATATTAATTTTAGGATATGCTTGTTCATAAATTTTTCGCGTTGCTGATTGAAACCGTGGTTGTTCAATAGTTTAATATAAATATTTTGTTATATAGTTATACAGGGTGGGGCAAATTCTTAGCCCCTTAAGCGTAGCTACCGTTTTTTTGTAGTTAGAAGGTTTTGTTCTTAGGAACCTTCTGTTTTATTTTAGAGAAAAAAATATTGTCATTTTTAGTTTTTTGAAAACATGTACGGGTAGCTCAAAATATTACATTTGTTAAAAAAAACAAGTTGGTCTTAATCGACTCTATTTCCAACCAGGAACACTTTTCCCAAAGTAACATACCAAATCAAATCGTAAGTTTGGGCAATTATTAAAAAAAACAATTCCCATACATTTTCTATTAAAAAACGAGTAAGTGATAACAACAATGTCACTCATTCAATGGTTCTTAATTAAAACTCCTATGTAACTACTTTTTTAAGTTGGTGGGCTAATTTTGAAGGCATATCAGGAATATTTTACTGAGCCAAGAATTTGCCCCACCCTGTATAGTTCAATAATTTTGTTTAAACTATTGAACTTTGACTCAATAAGTAGGCATGCTGCTTTCTCTTCTAAAGCATTAAAATATCACGATAACGCCATAAAACAACAACTCTAGATAGAATCTAATTCTTAAAATGTTCCGTTTCAAATGTCTTGTGAACTTCAACACACAAGCAAGTCAAACATTAGTTAAAATTGGGTGAAAGCGTACATAAGTACTCAATACGTAATCGCAACCAAACACTCGCACAATCAATAGCAAAAAATTGATATCTTAATCACGAAAGTAAACTCATCTAAGTGCCTTTTCCCGTTACTTTCAAATCCGTTGAAAAAAGGTTCAATAACTCACGTCTCTGAATGGTATCTTGTGGGGCCTAGCTAATAAATTACTTGGACCTCACATTGAGGCCTAAATACGTGGGCAAAGGCCTGGGAAGCTCCGCCCTTAAGAGAGACAGCGATATTGAATGATAATAACTTTTTATTGTGCTATAGTATACCTATCTAATACAATTTAGTAGATAGTTAGATAAGTATCCACCCGGGCGGGCAGCAGCGCCCTGCAAAATAATTCTACCACCGAACTGCGATCCCCAATCCGCATGCCCAGCGTGGGGATTATGGGAATTACCCCCCGTGACAAATCACACAGCATTATCTGGCCCCAAACTAAGCAGAGCTTGTGTTATGCGTACTAGATAAATGATTTATTAGATATTATACATAAAAAAAAATCCAGAACGTGTTTGTCCTGTAGATATCTGTAGATCGTACAAACATTTGTCTCGAGGCGGGAATCGAACCCGCAAACTCCCGTGTTGTAGGCGGACCTTCACTCACCTCGCCACAGAGGTTGTCGTAACACGTGGATATAATGTTTGCTTCAAAATAATCAAAGTTTTCAGGGTTGGAACTAGATGGCGCCACTATAATATAATAAGAGAACATATGCATGGATTTTTTTTATTCGATTATTTACGTTAATACATAAACGAAATAAAATATAACACCCAAAAAAAATTAATTATTGAGGTAAAAAAAAAGTAAAACTACACTCAGTTTCGGGTGATAAAAACGCTGCCATGTTATCCATTGCATTTTATGACGTCACGGATCATCGATTTCCATATGTAAACTCAAAGTCAAAACTTCATGCCCATACAAAAAGGTTCAAGAATGACGTCACGCTTCCCGTGCCAATAGCGTTGCGTTTAGACATTTTGCTGATGAGACTTAAAATATCTACTTTTCAATGATTAAATTTCACAATAAAAACATCATAAAATACAAAAATTAATATACAGATATTTTTCTATATCACTAGAGAATACGCAAAAAAAAAAATAGCTTTTTTGAAGTCACATGCATATACCCTATTGTTGTTGGCTCAGAAAGCGCCGCCGAGGAAAACTTTTTATGAATAGCGACGGTGCCCCAAATTTATTTTCTTCTGAGTTGCAAACTTTTTTCTGTTTTTTATGAGGGACTTTATACGTTTGGCAGGCAGATGATAATGCTAGCCCAATCTGAACCCTGAAGTACCTATACTAACCTACTTGACTTGAAGTACCTAATTTATTTTATTTAATAATTTTTTTATAAGGAAAACCAGATGCTTTTACACAGAGTTACAAATTAATAACTACCAGTAAGCTTATCGAAGGTTTTCATCTGATTAGTGCAAAAAATAAACAATGTGAATGTGACTAGACAAGTAACACATAAGCAAAATAACAGCACACAATATGTGAAACATTATACATGTTTAAACTTAATATTGTTTGTATAAGAGCTTTATTAATAGCAAAATGCTGAATTATGATGGTGCCTACTATGTGTGTATCACCTATAGTAGCGTTTGGAAGTTACAGTATAATATTTATATAATATATTGTATAATAAACTAAGCTATTTTCATCATCATTGTCATTATTGACGCCAAAATATCTTCCGCCGAGCCGCTGCGGCTGCCTGGCCGAAGTGACACTTCGCAGAATACGTCAAGGTTAAATGTTTTACTAATTATGTGGTTAACATTAATTTTTAATAGGCAAGTAATAGAAACTTATTGCCTGTTAAACTGGCCGTGTGGCTTAGAATTTGAACCACTCCAACTTTACCTGAGGAGGCGGCTAAGGGAGCGGGCAGCAGCGTCCCTTGCAGAACCATTCTACCACCTGACTTCGATCCCCAACCCACATGGCCAGCGTGGGGATTATGGGTATTACCGAGATAGAAGTCAATAAGGCGCTTATTAGGGGAAGCTCTGAATCCAGCAATGGCAATTTTTAGGGAGACAGTATCGCTCACGTCCGTAGGTGTTGACCCTCTGTTACCCTACACGTGTCCTCTGGGTGGTGCAAAAAGGCCCTCTGGTAGGCTTCGGCCGTGGCTTGTCACCATCCTCCGGACTGGGCCAGTCCGTGAAGCAACTCTGTTGTGTTTCGGAATGTGGTCCGGAGTAGCCATCTTCTAGACCAGTGGTTCTTAACCGGTGGTCCGCGGACCACTGGTGGTCCCTGGAAGCACTCGAAGTGGTCCGCGGAGCCCTCGGAATAATCATCACCAAATGAAGATTCGAACTGAATGATTTACAAAATAATGCTTTATTCCTGATTTTTGTGATGATCGCAAGTATCCTCCGATCTATCTATCTATCATTTGAAAACCGTACATCCGAATTACTGTGACCGTCCGCGAGAATTCTTCGAAGGCAAAGTTATGCAACATCTGAAAAAACATTATCTGCATCGTTTGAAATTTCAAAATTGATTGCCAAATCCAAAAAAGCACACACAATCGGTGAATCTCTAATAAAGCCTTGTATGCATAAAGCTGCACAAGAGCTTTTAGGGCAGGAAGCTCAAAAGTAAATTCGTGATATACCCCTTTCAAACGACACAGTAAAGTCGCGTATTCAAAAAATGTCAAATGATATTGAAGAACAAGCTACTGACAAGATAAAATGTAGTCCTTATTTTGAGCTACAATGTGATGAATCTACCGACGTATCACAATGTTGTCAATTACTTGTTTTTATTAGATTTTTGAATGACAATAAAATGTTTGAAGAAGAGTTACTTTTTTCTCAAGAACTGGAAACGACGTCGAAAGGTGCAGATGTTATGGATGCAATAAGTCAATATTTCGAAAAACATGGACTTATGTGGCAAAAGCTTGCGGGGTTTTGTACGGATGGTGCTCCTGCTATGCTTGGTTCCCGTTCTGGTCTAGCAGCATTGATAAAAACTAAAAATCCATCTGCAATTACGACGCACTGCGTAATTCATCGTCAAGCATTGGCCTCCAAAACACTCCCGGAATGCTTGGCTGTTACGATGACAACAGCTATAAAACTAGTTAACTTCATTAAAATGAGTGCACTTAATACTCGTCTCTTCGAATAAATGTGCTCTGATATGAACTCTGAACACGAAACTCTGCTTTTCCACACGGAAGTGCGTTGGCTTTCCAAAGGAAACATGTTGTCGAGGTTATACGAACTAAGGGAGGAAGTAAAAACATTCTTAACTGACAAGAACACAGAGTTGCTGGATCAGTTCTGCGATTCCCAATTTGAAATACGTTTTGCATATTTGGTTGATTTTTTCGCACAACTAAATAAGTTAAATCTTCAACTGCAAGGGTCAGGAAATTGAACTTGAAGTTGCAAGGCGCGGGCAGTATATTTGCATATGAAGATAAAATCAGTGCATTCATCGCTAAAATCGAGCTATGGATCGAAAAAGTCGAAACAGAAAACTTTTCTGCGTTTGATGCGCTGAACCAAATTATTGACGGACAACGTGCTGAGATTAAAGAAGAAATAAAAAAGGACATTACACACCATTTGGAAAACTTAAAAAGCGAATTCAATCGCTATTTTCCTGACTGCGAGGACAAAGTTATTCGAAAACTGATCCGCAATCCTTTCATTGTAAAAGTTTTTGAGGTGCCTGATGAAATCCAAGAAGAACTTATTGAAATGCAACACGACAGTAACTTGAAAGATACATTCGAGGCAGGAATTAATCTTGAAGATTTTTGGAGCCAAAAAGCAATTTCTTTTCCAAAGATTCGAGCAACAGCTATACGTTACCTAACTCTGTTTTCATCAACATATCTATGCGAGCAGGGGTTCTCGGCGCTTCTAATAATTAAAAACAAGCACCGAAATCGGTTGGATGCTAGTGCCGATATGCGTTTGGCTTTGAGTGGCATTGAACCAAGGATTCAGAAGTTGGTAAAGAGTATGCAATCACAAAAATCGCATTAAAATTATGTTTAATATCTCGGTAGGCAATGTTAAATTTCCGTCAAAAAATAAAATATTGTTGTCTTTGAATTAGTTGTTTGTATGTTTTATTTATAGATACAACAATCCTTTATTAATTTAAATTTGCTATATTTACCTCTAAATTTTTTGTCTTGCCAAGTGGTCCGTGGCAAGACAAAAAAAAATGCAAATGGTCCCTCATCACAAAAAGGTTAAGAACCACTGTTCTAGACCTTCGTGATACACAGTCGGCCGCATCTTCGCTTTCCATCAGGTGAGATTGCGGGCAACCAAAGGTCGGCCTTATAAATACTGATAAAAAAAAATGGACCGATATAGGCTTTTTGAGGAGAGGTGAAGTGAAAAACTTATTAGAACTATGGTTTATCCATTTTGAATGAAGCATAGTTAGTAAACAAAGTACGACACAAATAACAAAATCTCACTTGCTTGGCGTCGAGTTTCAGATTGAATTGTAAGCAATTTTTATTGAAGGGAGGATTTAAAATCGACAAGTAATGTAATTACGTATAAAAGGACGCGCCAACAAAGTGAATTTTAGGTTAAGTATGGGCGGTTTGTTTACGTTTATGTTCCATTCAAAATGGATACGATATAGTAATCACAATTGAAACAATTAAGCTATTTTGCATACCTATATTCGCCCTGCAGATTGTTGCAAACAATCTACGGCTAGCTTAACTGCTCGATATCAATACCAGTCGCAAGTATCCTCAAGACGCTGGCTGCATTGCCCCGCTGTCCCCACCTTACCTCAACAGCCTATATTGGTCCACTGCTGGACGCAGGCGTCCCCCTGATAAGCGCCTTGCTGACTATTATCTCATATTATAACTGGAGAGCGGCGCTTGTGTGTTACCCGCACGAGAGTACCTACACCCTCATGCTTGAGAAGGTGCAAAAGAAGTTCCTGCGGTTCCTCTACAGGCGTTGCTACGGTTACTACCCCTATCTTTACCCCACCAAGTTTCTGTTGGGATGTCTAGGGTATAACACACTCGAGGTCCGGCGCGCTAACGATCAAATGATTACTATGTGCAAAATCCTCCAAGGCAAAATTGAAACCTCGGACCTGAGTAATGAGCTGTGTCGACTCTACGTTCCGAACAATTATTGCCGGGCTCGGAAACATAGGTTGCTGGCCGTGCCGCAGTCCCGCACGGCGGCGCGGTCCATGTCACCCATCCCTCGCGTACTCAACGCACTCAACGCTCTCCTGGACGACAGCCCCGACGTTGACTTGTTCGCTGACGGTTGGACTACATTACTACGAGAATGTTTTTTGTTTTGTGAACGTCATTACTAATTACTTCTTCTTGTATAAATTCACTTATTTTGTTGACATACCTACCTTAAATTGTATTGAATAATGTAATTTTTTCATTTTAATTAATATAATTGGTTTTTATTAACCGTGTTTATTAAATAAACAATAAATAAATAAATGGGGTGACACAGTAATGCCCATAATCCGCACGCTGCTCATCCGGTTTGGGGATCGCCCTTTAGTGGTAGAATTGTTCTGCAGGAGGCACTGCCCGCCCCAGGTAGATATCCCTTAGTCGCCTCTTACGACACCTGCGGGAAGAATGGGGGTGGTATAAATTCCAATCCGGAACAACACGGCACTGTCTTAGTTGGTTTATTAACTTCATTACACTATTTTTTTAATAACTGCTTAATTACGTCGAAAACGACTATCCCGCAGTGGTCGAAATTAGGCTAGAAGGGCTCCTAGCCTAATTTAGACCAATACGGACCAGTCAGGAGTCGCGTCTTACGACACCCGCGGGAAGAATGGGGTTGGTTCAAATTCTAATCCGGCAACACAAACGCTGTCCTAATTGGTATATATTTGACAATATATTTTTTGTTAATAAATGATTAGACAAGCAAGACAAAGGCAGCCTTGCACTTCTGGAGCATCCTGTAGTACCAGCCAAATACCTAGCAGCTTCTGGCGCACCCTGTAGTACCTACTTACCTTCGCTATTCGCTACAGCCATCTCCACCTCACGACGACGACTTGATTGATCGCTGCTACGTCCGTGGAAGCGTGTGAATTTGAAAGTTGACATTCTCTGTTGTTCACACTGTATTATGTTAACTTATCGTTTCTAACTTATCATCTATACCTATGGTATAGAATACTATACAATACAATACAACACAAATATTATTTACTAGCAAATATTCTTTACTAGAGCCCCGCGCTTTCGCACGTGCTTTTCCTATGGAAACGTTGAAAGGTTATTTTTATGCCAAAGGGAACTCATTTATGGGATAAAAAGTAGCCTATTTTTGATTCCGGGATTATATCCATAAAAACTTTCGCATTTATAATACTAGCCAATACTAGCTAATACTAGCTGCGCCCCGCGGCTTCGCACGCGTTGTACCTATGAAAATGTTTAAAGGTGATTTCTATCCCACGGGAACTGATTTATAGGATAAAAAGTAGGCTATGTTTGATTCCAAGATTAGAATTATCTGTATGCAAATTTCAGCCCGATCTGTTCAGTCGTTTTGGCGTGAAGAGGTAACAAACATCCGTCCATCTATACAAACTTTCGAATTTATAATATTAGTGTTTTGTGATTGCACACCAAATAAAAACAGAAACACAAAACAGAAAGGTCAGGAATAGACAAATACGAATTACGTTGCACAATGGGCGGCTTTATGAGCGATCTCTTCCAGGCAACCGGTATAATACAATACAATATTTAAACTTTACCGTTCCTGATTAAATGTTTTAAATATCTTTATTGACAAAGAAAATTACAATCAAATAATAGAAATAAATTAGAACTAGTATTTAAAATTTAAATAATTGAGCTAACTGCAGACTGTTGCAAACAATCTACAGGTAGATCAACTGATCTTTATATCAATACCAGTTGGAAGCGTCCCCAGGACGCTAACAATTACACTTATACATGGACCGATGCGACGCAGGTGGTGGCGGGTTCGATTTCTACCCTGGGACGAATGTTTTTACAATCTAAGCGATAAACTTGCTAGTTAAATGGTTTCTTTTTCACATCTTCCGCTAGTGTACAAAAAATTTAAGTGAATTGCAGCTAAACGTAGTATTAAAAAATTACTTGTACATGTGCCTATTTGGTAAGTCAAGAAATAAACAATTTGACTCTGACTTGATTTGACTCAGGACAGCAAATTGCCGACTGCACGGCTCGACTGCAGTTGACTGCCGACGCCTGCAGTCGACAGATTCTGTTGCCTTGCAGGCGGTAACTTAACGTCCGTTTATAATGAATGAGCCCTTAGTTAGCGTCTCTTGCGACGCAAACGGGAAGTTAGTTACCAACTATAGTTCAACAATGCAGTTGATTTATCTCCTTAAGGCGCATACCCGAGCCAATCTGACAGCAATTCCTATTTTATCATATTTTTACGTTTATCATAGGAATTTTTAAAAATCCTACGTTCAGTATGTGGTATCTATTATAAGCTATTTTTTAATACCTCTTTTATAATTTTATCTCAATTAGCTTAGGAGGAGATGCAAAAATAGAGTTTGGTAGCCAAAAAGCGCAACTTCGTATCTCTTCCTAAGCTTTACAAAATGAAACTATTACAGAGGCATTAATAAATAGCTTATAATAGATACCACAAACTGAACGTAGGATTTTTAAAAATTCCTGCGTTCAACGTAATAATAAGATATAATAGTTGGGGGCGCCACTTTCGCTGGTGTATGGGCCTTAAGAAGGCTACGAACCTCTCCCACATCTCAGCGGCCGGCCCGAGTGAATTTGTTGTTGTTTCACGTAGAATTGCATTGTGTTGGCCATTCCGCGGCAATCTCCTTATTTTGGAATTGTGCTCCCTGTGTCGCATTGCCCCCCGCGTTTGAGCGAGCGGTTGCAGAAATTTGATGGAATTTCTCAATTTTTTATATTTTTTCGTACTTTGCGATTCATTTTGAATAAACGATTTCAGAAATATTTTTGTTTATTTCTAATGGTGAATATATTTAGGATGTTTGCAGTGTGACAGATTTTCGAATAAAGGTGTCTAAACATGCATAAAAAATAGCTTGAAATTGACTCGATTTGGTGGTCAAAATTTGGCAAATTAGTTTCACTCTCATTCAAAGATCATAATGTTTTTTTAATAAACAAAAACACTACAAACATAGCTATTTGTCATCCGATTATGTATGGAAAATTTCAATACGATCGGAAACATAGTTACCAAATGAAGCGGAAAGTACGTTTGTATGTGGGCTAAGGTATCCGTTCCGTTCTTAAGGCGAGCCTGTCTGAGCACTTTAGGCATTGCGCGCTACCTCAGCCCCCTCATGTTGAGCCTGCGAGGTATTTATTTACGCGCCCGGGTTAGGCCGTGCGCCACTTGACTTTGCATGACCGCATACGATATCTTAGTGCCACAGTATAGAAAATCAAGCAGTAGGCACGTATGTTATGGGCTTACTAACTTCAGGTCGGTAATATTGATATCATTATTACTGGTATTTTTATTACATATTATGTGTGTAGATCTAGGTACAGTCGCAAAGTTAGGTCATAAAAAATAAAATTAGTCCAGCCTCAAAATAAATAATAAATACCTACTTTAGTTTCGTGTGGCACATGCAATTTTCGATTCAGCTATGAGAACATAGAGGTAAAAATACAACTTGTAGAAGTAACAATTTTATATTTTATCAAAAACATTTCTGTTCTATCTTCATTAATAATTCTTTTTTTTGTATAGGTATCATATATTATAATTTCGTGAATTATAGTGCATATATGGGTACTAAAATTCATGAAATTGTAGCTGTCTAGGCTTACAAGAACCAAACTGGCCACGAGGTTGAATTGAACTTTGAATTTGATTGATTCTATAATCTCTGGCAAAAAGCATTGCGTATCAAAATCTTTCTCCACCTTTAAAAAATCGTCATCTCTAGAAATGTATTCAATAATTATTGGATGATTTTCGCCGGACCAAATTCTAAAAATATCTCTCGGTTACATGGAGTTGACCCTGCACTTGGTAATACCAATTGCTTATCTTATTACGTACTTTACATTTACAAAGTAAAAAAATTTGCAATGAAAATCACTCGTACCCCTCTCTGCAATCATCATAAAATTATTAGACGGTATGACTCTGCTTGGAAGCCCCCCCCCCCCCCTGGGGAACTGGGACTTTGGGGGGCAAATCTCAAAAAGTCAGAATTTTCCCCGTACCCATATGAGTGTGTGAGCAAAGCGAGCCTTGCTGTGTGACATGTGGCAGATTATGTAATAAATAAAAAAAAAAAAAAAAAATCGTTTATATCAGGCAAAAAAACCTATCACATCAACAAACACACAATCTTAAAGAACAATAAGAATTAATATAAACAAAAATATAAGTAACACGGTGCAAAAAGCTGCCGCACGTCACTTTCTGTTTCCCTCCATAGGAAGGGAGATCCAGTGTGTATAAATAGGGTTTTTGTGAACCTGGTCAGAGACAGCCTTCAAAGTGCTATTTTTGGAGCGGACCAATCTACTCCAGAACGATGCGACGCGCGAACGGACGATGGTGAAAAAATCGGGAACTCCCGCTTCGGAAAACATGCTCGACGCACTGCAGCATCTCGGTAACCTCATGAGTGCCCGGTACGCGTTATTGGACGTGGTATTGTGGGACTCTGATGGTGTTCAAAGCCTTCCTGCTGAAATTTGACCACAACTGGCATGTGTACATGCCAAAACAATACGCACGGAACAGGGTGTTCTTGACGTCCGCGCTGCAGTTCGTGAAGCGGCGTGCGAGCATGTTACTCCTCACCGCGAGCGCCCTTCGTTCCCGCTCAATGTCCTCATCATGCGTAATGCAATCTCCAATCCATGTTAAACAAGTGAAGGGTGATGTAAACATAAAAGGGGAAACGTATTATAGAAAAATATAAAAAATATATAAATTATAGAAAGAACCGTATTCTTAGGAATCACCTAAACTTCAATGGGGCTCACACATAGATAAGCTATCGAAGAAACTTAGTTCTGCAGCATATAACGTCAAAAAAATCCGTGGTCTCTAGATGTGGACACATCAAGACTGGTTTATTTCAGCTAAATCCATAGTATTATGTCTTATCGCCAGGGTTGGCACGATTAAAACAAGTTATTTTTAAACACGTGTTTTAAACAGTTTGAAATAAAACTATGTTTTATATTAAGTGTTTTAAAACACAGTTAAAAACAAGTTTTAATGTTTAAAACATGACGAATAAAACAGGGTTTAAAACTACATTTTATTATAGAAAATAGTTTAGAAATGGATTAAATATTTTATTATTCGCTATAATTGATTTTAAATTGATCCCTAAAGGTAAAAAAGTAAAAAAAAACAAATAAAACAAAAAGAACGCTATAACATTGATAACTTTTTGTTTTATAAAATATAAAAAAAAATGTTTTTTTCCAACCCTGCTTATCGCTCAGAATTTCACTCGGGCATCGGCGTGGGCGTGGGCCCCCTTGAATCTTGTAAAAAAATAACAAAATAAATTATAAACCTAACTTACAACATTACCTAAAATATTTATTGTTTTATGTCACTATGTTTGGTAGATCTCAATAGTGGGGCTAAGAAAAAGGGGGTGAGAGAATAATAACTATGTATATTAAAAAAAAACTTTACAAATACTTGTAAATAAAAATCCCTATCTTTTGATATTGCTTTGAGATGATTTCAATAAGTAACCTCTTTGTATCGATTGTTTTAAATTCGATTTAGTGTCATCTTTATGATTTTTTTATCGAGTAAACTAATATTATTCACGTTTCTATAAGTAAGAAAATGCTAGAATTTTTATATATATAATATATATATAATTATTTTAATAAATTAAAATAATAATTTAATTTTAATATTCATGAAAAAAATCATGCAATTTTTTCATTTTAGTAAAGATATGGTTGAAAACCTGGGAATTGACCTGACCACCAAATCACACGACAACCCAACATAGGTACCTTTCAATCAATATGCGCCACCTATACATATAATCATAAATGATAAAATAGGTGACGCTGTCATATTGCCTCGGGTATGCGCCTTAATTAGGTAGGCAGAATTCCTCATTAGACCTGTCAACCAAATCACACGACAACCCAACTTAGGTACCTGTCAATCAATCAGTATAGATAGTCTTCCTGAAAATCAAGTCAATCATGAAAAGGTATGTAGGCTACCAATCGATTAACCACCGCATCAACGAGTGATTAATCGAGAATCGATTCGATAGCGAAAAGTACGAATTAATGCAGTTTTAATACCAGCCGTGGCGGACCTCCCATTTATAACGGAGAAGTGATCACCCAGTGTTGCCATGTAGTGTGACGGCGCGGCGACCGACTTCTACATAATACGGCAAAACCTGAAAAAAGTTAGTTGCTACATGTATGGGCATGGGCAATTGATTAAAATACAAAAACTATAAACAGACTTCAATTATAATTATGTTTTTCTCATAGACACTGTCAGAACTGGACCAAATTGAAATGGGACCACACGGAAAGCACCAGCTTTCAAATAAAAAAGAATCATCAAAATCTGATCACCCAGTACAAAGTTTCAGAACTTAACAAATAAAAAAAATAAAAAAAACACAGTCCAATTGAGAACGCCTGTCCAAAACTAAAATAATGTTTTGTGTCATGGTATTTTTTCACATAATGGTATATATGTATATTTTTTTTGCGTTATTGCACTAACAATACATACTCCGAAGTTTACATAACTTTCACATTTCCATAGAAAATAGAGTAACACAAACTTTGTAGGAAACATACTTTGTTGAAACTATTTGCTATGGAAATGTGATAGCGCTCAGAGCGGGAAGATAACATAGCTTACACATTTCCATAGAAAATAGAGTAACGCAAACTTTGTAGGAAACATACTTTGTTGAAACTATTTGCTACTAGCTACTTCGCACGCGTTGTTCCTATGTAAACGTTTAAAGGTGATTTTCATCCCACGGGAACAGATTTACGGGATAAAAAGCTATATATATATAGTGTTTTATTCCAGTATTAGAATTACCTGTATGCAAAATTTCAGCCAGATCCGTTCAGTAGTTCTGGCGTAAAGAGGTAACAAACATCCATCCATCGATCCATACATCCATACATCAATACATCCATACAAACTTTCGCATTTATAATATTAGTGTGATGGAAATTTTTGAACGCTCTGAGTGGGAAGATTACATACACATTTCCATAGAAAATAGAGTAACGCAAACTTTGTAGCAAACAGTAGGTATGGCCGTTCACACTTAGCATACAGTAGGTATTCCTCAAATTTGGGAACCGTTTTGAAGCTGGCATCCCCTTGTTACGGCTGGACCACCGTGCGAGCGAGATGCAAGACAGAGCTCTGGGTGGCCCGAGCAATCACGAACAATATCCATTATTTCAGGTATCGGAAATCGATTGCCTTGTTGTCTAGACTAAGGTTTCAAACTTGTCATTTTAAAGTAAAGAAAGTAGTAATTGTCTAAGAAATTACGATCGGTCGTTTATCCTCACGGCTCTCTGTGAAAAGGAAAGATATATGCTGAAGATAAAAAGTAATGACAAACGTAAAAATTATAAAGTTTGAAAATCAAAGCATGCGTAAGGTGGGTCTTCGCTTATGTTGATTAATTGTAATAAAACTTCGCCATAACTTTATGTATACTACTCTCAAACAATTGACTCGCGAGAGTCCAAGTAAAACCAACTAGAATATGTACAGTCACCAACTAAACTTTATTGTGAGTTAAGATATAATGTGGGAAAAATGACATAGGGGGCTAGATAATATCTAGCCCCAAGCTAAGCAGAGGATGTGTTATGGCCTATAGGTTATGGGTACTAGTAGATAACTGATATACATAATACAATACACTACATATATATATTTTATTATACATAGAAAACATCCAGAACGCCCTGTCGTACAAGTTTTGTCCCGAGGTGGGAATCGAACCTGCAACCTCCTGCGTCGCAGGCGGACCTTCGCCCACCGCGCCACAGAGGTCGTCAAAAGTTATTGACCAACTAAATATTACTGAGAGTTTCTTGAGAGAGAAAGACTATGTTTTCTTATAAAATTTAACAGTAATAGAAGATATACATAGATATTAGCAAAATACTATCTTTATATTTATCTATTATATTATTATATATTTATTGACTGACAATGCTATTTAACAGCGGCACTATAAATTTGAATAATGATTTAATTTTACATGACATTGCCCATACAGCTGATCTATTTATTTATTTATCTTTCAACTATTATAAATGGCTGGGGATTTTATTTTAAGCACCATTTACTGTACCCTATAAGTATATTATATATTAAACTTATATACTTTATATATTACACTTTCACATTCACTTCTTACGCTTAATTCTACGGGAAATAAATGAGTAAAACAATAATAAATAAAGGTGGACAATCCACACAGCATGATTTAGCCCCATGAGTATGAGTATTTTGTGATTTTGACATTTGGTGTTATTTTTGTTACTTGGTATCATTTCTTACATTTGATGTAATTTTTGTCTTTGTCTAGTTGGACATTGCTGTTCAGATACAAAATAAAAATTGATTAAACTGAAAACCACTCTGGTTTTCATTGCTTCTATTTAGTTTCATTCTCCCAAGCGGGAGAACAAGAACTAGAACGCCAAAAATCGGTTAGAGGGAAAATGGACTTCAAAAAAATAATTCCAGATTTTCCCCCTAATTATATTAATTGTATTCGTCAAGGGGAAAAACTCGAATAACCCCAGTAAGCAATTATTGGCACAACGTTAACGTTATCTCTTTTTCCTTTGTTTCCTTCTGCCGAGCGTATGTGCGCCTAATCAAAATCTTCCTGCGCTTCGTGTGAGGTAAGTACAATGTGGGAATAAATAACAGAACCTACCTACCAGGCACCTTTATGCCCAGAATCGAACCTCGCCTTCAAATTAGTTAGAGACGCTTTGCTTTTGTTTATTAGACGGGCTTCTGTTGCTGGTTACTATTTTCAAGTAGGTAGCGTATACGCGTATATGTTATTCATTATTCGTGAATGTATATCTACGTCCCCGGGAAACGTTTTACCTCCCTGCCAAACTTGAAAAGGCAACAGAAAGACTTTCGAATTTCCAATATTAGTATGGATTGTGATTGATGGGTGCTCATTGACTGACTTGATTGAGATATATTTGATTTTTTTTTTAAAACTATAAACCGACTTCAATAATTATTTTATACCTTTAACCGAGCAATTCTTGTATATTTATATAATCCGGATCTCGGAAACAGCTTCAACGATGAAATTTAGTATACAGGGGGTTTCGGGGGTGATAAGCTAGGATTCATTTTCAGAAAATGTCGTTTTATTAGTTTAAATTGATTTCGATAAATTATTAATTGACTCTTCCTGACATCTATTGGCGAATAGTAGTACTATTTTATTCGTGTTTTCAATATTCAACTTTATCCCAAACAACTTAAGAATTATACTGAAAAATATGACTCTTCCTGCCATCTATTGGCGAATAGTACTACTATAATTTCTAATGAGCACAATTTACCAAAAACTAACCGAGCGAAGGTCACCCAGGTACTATAGTTTATTTATGGATCTCCTGTCAGAACTGGATCAAATTGAAATGGGACCACACGAAAAGCACCAGCTTTCAAATAAAATAATAATCATGAAAATCGGATCTGGTTGGTCCTTTTTTATTTCAAAAATTCTGAGGTAACAAACATAAAAATTGCAGTCGAATTGAGAACCTCCTCCTTTTTTGAAGTCGTTTAAAATATGTTCTATTTATTATTATTCAGTCATTTAAAACTAAAAAAAGCTATTACAATAAAAATATAGTAAAATTTTGACTTGTCTAAGTGCTTATTTTGTAACTCTTAAAGAAATAAACGATTTGACTCTGACTCTGACTCTGAAAAATGTTTGTAGGTATGTTTGTATGTTTTAGGTATTTACTAGTTCAACTATCTGAACACACTGAGATTTAGGCTCGTATTATGAAAGCTTACTCAGTCATAGAGCTATGCTTGAGTGACGTTTATGCCATAGAAAAGCGTCGCACAAGCATAGTAGGATGACTGAGCAAGCTTTCATAATACCTTAAGCATACTCAGTATACTCATAGAGTTATGCTTGAGTAACGCTTTTCAATGGCACATGCATCACTCAAGCATAGACCGATGACTGAGCAAGGTTCCATAAATACGGGCCATACTGTCTAAATCAATACATGATCAATAGGTAGTCTCAATATAACATGAGCAGTCCTCTATAAAACAAGTAACAACAATTATCGATTTTGAAAACCTACAAGCTTTACGGCTGAAACTCACGCGATGCAGTTTAGTATAAAACAAACATGGTTGCTTTGGTTGTAAAATACGATAAGAATTTTTATAGCGTCGTTTGTGTTCGTATTGTTCTTAAATAATATTCGTCTTAAGTGGTCTGTAGAAATAAAATATGGTCAAGTACTTTCTTATAATTAAGTACATATTTACTCAAATAAACATAGTTCTGTATCTTGAGTGTGACTGCCATACTACAAAGTTTGCGTTAAGTTTTTTCTATGGAAAGGTCACAGCAAGCTTACATAACCTTCACATTTACATAGAAAATAAAGATACTACTATTTCATGCTACTTTTATATATTTTTTTGTTGCTGTGTTATTTTAAACCACATCTACTTTATGATTTATTTGTCATATAGCTGCAAATTATGTCAACAGATCCCAATAACATTATATTAAAATTTACATGTTTGGAGTTGAGATACCTCAACCTCAACCTCAACAGCCTATATTATTATTACATGAGTATACCCATATTAAAATCATAATAATAGCTAAATAGGTTTATAATGAATTTATTTGTGGTAAATGCTAATAAATACTGTTATCACTACTGTTATCATTGTGATAGTGTTTTAGAAATTGTATTTGGTTTCTATAAGTGGGAACTTATTAATAGCCTCTTGTTATATTTACACATCTGTTATAATAATGTATCTTTGTGCTGAAAAATCCCCTAAAATAAATAAACAAATAGTGTAGAGCCCGCAAAAGAGTGTACCTACATAAATACTTGTTTCAAAAATGAAAGTTTCTTATTTTTCTACCTAATAGAATAGATAAGTCAGCATTTCCTAGAGTAGGTACTCCATATAACGACCTACCTTCTTACCAAACCAGATAAACTTCTACGCATGCTACTAAACCCCTCTAAGCCCCATCGATCCTAATTAGGTCCAATAGAGTGACCTATTTCCACTCGTGCGGTCCATTTAGACCCCTAATAAAACCTTTTTGACATATCCGTGGCAAAATCCCTCTGATATGACCCCTTAACTCCTCTAAGGTGTTATGAAAAAGGCATAACACCATACAAAACTCATCCCTAAAACCACGGTAGTAAGTTCAAAGTTGTTTGGTAATCTGAAACTCGTTTATTAGAGTACAAAGGCGCCGCCGCGGTTGGCGGCTCCTTTGATGGAGCCGCCTGTAATTACGGAACTCAGGATCGTTCGTATAAATCGGTGTAGGATTCCTAGGATTAAGGTTTGAAAGTGTGCGCAATTGAAATGCATGTTTTCATTGTTTGGTCCTTATAGTGTGGTTACAGATGCAAATTGATAAATGCCAAGGATGGGAACGGCTTTCAGGGATATTGAACTGTCCTGGTATGAGTAAGAATGATGGCAGAGTTGCAGTCCTTACTCTAGAGATAATTTTTCACCTAAATCTAGCTTAGCTTTAGAGCTAGAGTCTATTCAAAAAGAGAAGAGTCGTGGGAATCGAGCGCTCGTGTGCCAATTGGACAACTTTTGTTGCGTTGACAGCACTGCTCTGTCATTGCAGGTACGAGTAAAAGTGTTGGTTCACCAAAACGCCACGACTCTCCTCTTTTTGAACAGACTCTATGGTCTATGGTATGGTTGGTGGACCATATATCTCAGACGGTGATGCTAAAACCGTTTGTGAAAATTTAAAAGAACGGGACAGCAAAGTAGAGTCACAGTCTTTTCTCTCTTAAGATAAAAACAAGTCTAGCTTAGTTTACTGTGAAGCTAGATGATGCTAAAATTGTGTGTAAAAAACGAAAAGATAGGGATATTGAGTCGTCGTATTTTGAGTGACAATTGTGGTAGAGTCAGTCTTTTCTCACTTGAGATCAAAACAAATCTAGCATAATGTACTATGGAAATAGATGATGCTAAAACGATTAGTAAAAGAAGTAAAAGTCTGAAAGCAACTATAACAAGTAATGCTGGAAGTAAGTCTTGACATAAACTTTAAATGATCTGGTAGAGTAGCTACACTACACGCCTGCCTCGAGAAAAATCATGCTAAGCTTACCATATTTTATATGAAATGGAATGAAAATATATTTATTCCGATAGTACAAGTTGCCGTGTGGTGCTGGCATAGAATTTTCACCACCCCAACTCTTCCCGCGTATCGTAAGAAGCGACTAAGGGATATCTACCGGGGGCGGGCAGCAGCGTGGAGATTATAGGTACCCTACATGAGATAACAGCCAATAAGGCTTATCAGGGGGACGCCTGCATCCAGCAGTGGACCAACATAGGTTGCTGTGGATATACAAACTTAGATATCTTGCTAGAGCAACAAATAAGAAACAACTAAATAAATACAGCTTAATATTATATCGCATTCACTGCCAACACGTGGTGCTCTTTACGGACATGTGCGTTTTTGGGCAATATAAGTGTTAATAGACAGGGCTCTAAAGTATTGTGGAAAATATATCTATGTAAGACCACTTTCAATAATTTTATCATAATTGTCATCTCCAGTGAATTGAAATGGTTTTTGTTAGGCATTTAGTTTCTACCTAGTCACTAATTTCTTTGACTTCAATGAAAAATATTAAGATAAGAGTATTAGTATTTATTTGTAGATACTTATATGTATGTATTAAGGTAATTTCATCTAAAATTTTCAAGAAACTTACAGCTTATTTTGAATTTGAGATAAAGATTACCGAACATACAGATTTTGGTTATTATAATTTCACACGCACTAAGGAACCGCGTCTTGTTCAAATTTTTTAATTTTTTTGGGATTTTATTTGATTTCTTAGAAATTGCCTAGATGGACCAGTGCATGTTTGTTGACGGCTAAGAAAAGACAAGTTATCTTAACTATATATTTTGCCAAGCAAATTATTCACAGCTCAAACAATAGAGCTTTATTCATAACTTTCAGCAACAAACCAAAATTAATTGGAGTGTAACACTTGTCACTGTAATTAGCATTATCAACAAATTCCTCAACCCGTAAATATTTCCCAATCTTCTATTCTAATTAAAATTATTGTCGTTACCTTTATTCTGTGACGAATTAAGTACAAGGCGGCGGGCGTGCGGGGAGAGGGCGTGGCCCGGGCACTTCAAAGACGCCGACAAAGCTTCAAACGGGGCGCTTGTATAGAGGGAGAAGGCAGAGACGCTTGTATATCGAAGACAGAGATAGAACATTATGTTTGTAGTAGTAATTTGAACGGGTTGGGCAGAATGGCGGACAGTGAAGAGATGTTATCGATGAAAAGAATTTCTTAGTTCTTCAGTTTTTTGACGTTTTGTATTTTATGGCTAGTTGTTAATGATTTAGGTTTATTTTCTATGCAAGATTGTTATGGTTGGTGGAGTTGGATTTAATGAGTATAAGTAGGTAATAATTTTACTATGACATGTGAAATTAAGTTAATTAATAGTGACTTAGATTTAATACCTGATGGACTTGAGATTATTTCACTGGAATTGATTAAAAAACCTTTATTATTGGAGAATTGTTAAGGTAGGTATAAACAATGATTGAAGACTTTATTCGACGACTTTTTAGACGACCCCTGTGGCACGGTGGGCGAAGGTCCGATTGCGACGCAGGAGGTTGCGGGTCGATTCCCGCCTCGGGACAAATGTGTGTACGATCTGCAGACATTTGTTCAGAGTGTTCTAGATGTTTTCTATGTATAATAAAAATACCTATTTATGCAGTGTATTGTATTTAGTATAACAGTTATCTAGAATACATAACACTCGCTCTGCTTAGCTCGGGGCTAACTGTGTGAATTGTCCAGATTTTTATTTTGTTTTTTATTTACTTAGGTATTCAAAAAGAAAAGAAAACTTAATAACAAACCTTGTGTTGCTTTGTTTATAGTAACTCATGTTTATTGATCATCGATACCAAAGTCGCATCTATCGATGTCGATAGTCGCAGCATCTCAGTGCCAGCACAGCACTAGCGATAAATCTGGGCCGCTAAAGAAGCTGACGTCACTGACGCATTGTTTATAAATCAATGCGTCCGATTGGACCTTTAGCGGATTTAAAATGGGATTCGCGACTACAAATATATTAGACGAATTTAAATTTTGGTAGAGTATAGGTAAGTATTAATATATTATAGCTTAGGTAAGTAAGTAGATGCTAGTGTATTTAGTGTGTATTGGTAGCTTAGTACACGTACTAATTCTTGCGTTTTAAGCTTCGATTAGGTATAAGTATATTAAGTATTCCATTTTTTATACATGATTTTGTATGTCTATTGTTATTTTTTTCAATGAGAATACAATATGTACTTACCTATGTATGAATGTATACAATGTAATAAAAAATATAATTATTCAAGAACTGACATGTAACCCAAAACTTTATTAACAAATAAACTGAACTGAACTGAACTGTATATTTGGATCGGTTGAGATACTTCAAAATTTTTATGCTTATCAGTTTTTTTTCTTCCTTATTCATAGTGTCATGCTTTCTGCGAAAGGTAAAAAATATAAGTACTTACTTACATTACGGCCCGTAACACTATCACTGTAGTTGTCATCTTTGTGTATTGTATTGTATTGTATTGTCGTCACTCATAGGGACCCTGATACTGAAAACCAACCCCGGTTACTGAAAACCAGCGCAGTATCGGGCAAATGCCTTATACTGCAAAATGCTGAGCAAAGATCTTTTTTACACAATGTATTGTTTGATTTAAGTACCTACTCATAAGTTTTATATATCTATATTAATTATTGTATGTAAGTACTAAGTACCACTCCTTTTGTTATGTATTGGGTAAAATAAACAAATTTTTATCTGTTATCTTTATCACTCTCTTTTAGGTGGATAGGGTATTGTCCGGTGTTACACAGCGAACGTTTGTGCAGTCAGTATGGGGAAAAAAGGCGCTCTCAACGAACACAGACGAATTTTGGCACTCCCCGTTGTTACCAGCGTAACGTATAATTCTCTCTGCGAATGGTACTTTACGCTTCGTAGCACCGATCAGTGCCCTGATTTAGTGGTTAAAGATATGGTTGTGCGCGCGTAGAAAAAACCGTACGGATTCGTCATACGCATGGCTGAGTACTCAGGGCTCACGGGCCGGCCTGAGTACTCAGGGCTGTCGGACATCGCGAAGGAATCGTGATAGGCGAGTTACGCCTGTGTGTTTACCCCAGGAATGAGCAACCCATAGTCGCGTCGAGAATTCCCGGGGGTTAAGCTGTTATTTTCTGCATAAATAAATTTGAACACTGATAATATTTTATAACTTATGCATATTGTTGCGGCCGTGTGGTGCTAGCTTAGAATTTGCACCACCCTAACTCTTTCCGCGGGTGTCGTAAGAGGCGACGAAGACTATTCACTGGGGGGCGGGCAGCAGCACCCTCTGCTGAACCAATCTACCACCAGATTGCGATCCCGAACCCGCAAGTCCAGCGTGAGGATTATGGGTATTATCCCACATAAGGTAAAAGCCTCCGGCCGACGGCGACTTCCTTGGACTTTATTTGAACCTGGATATACCCTCCACTCGTACTAAGCGGTTTTCTTCCAGTTACTAACTACCTGAAAAACCTACGTTTTGGTTTACATTCAAGGAAAACGTGTGACTAAAGCTATATATTATTAAAATTAAATGCGAACGTTTATGTGAATATTTTTACCGTGGGGTAACGATCTGCGAAGGACTGCAGGCAGATTATGGATGCGTTAAGCTGAAAACAGAGCGTTATCGCGTGGCGGTCATAAGGGGAGGCCTATGCCGGGCAGTGGACTAATACAGGCTGATGATGATGATGAAGGTACAAGTCAATAAGGCACTTCTCAGAGGGAGGCCTGAGTCCAGCAGTGGACACCATAAGGTTGTTAATGATTAAGGATGAGGATATTGATGGAAACATGCGAAACCACGCACAAAACCTGGTACCTAGCAGTAGGCTAAGGCGCTGCGCAAACGTAGACACTTTTGTTGCCAACACGGTATACTGAACACTTTTTGTGTCATCAATGAGTATGTGTTAAGTGGGAGAACTGGACACACGTATGCGCGGAGAGTGGATGATTTCATACTGGTTCTATAGAAATCAAAATATTCATCGGTAGCTTGTATCTGATACAAGCAGGGCTTGTATCAAATAGAAGGAGGGCCGGTACTAAAATATCGGTATTCTCTATAAGTACCAATATGATGCACATAAAATACCGTATTATCCACGAAAAATACAGGTATCAACAATTCAATTTCTATACCCGTATTTTTAGGCAAAGTACTCGTAATTACCGAAATAAATATACGGGTATTATCAAAATAGTACCGGTTTTATTGATACCGGTACTAAGCCCTGGATACATGACACAAACACGTTTGCGCCCTGCCTAAGATAAAACGCTAGTAATGCATCTACCTATGCCCGTTCTTTGGATGTCTGTCAAAGAACGGACATAGATGCATTACTAGATAGGTAATTAATTAAGTAGATAGTAATTACCTACTTAAATTACCCGGATGAGTAACAACCGAGCTATGGCCGCCTTTGTATAAATGATCATAAAATCATAAGTTATTCATGATAATTATTAAAATGGCTCCATTGAAGGTGTGTGTGGCTACGAATAGGACGCCGGATGAGAAATTGTAGAGATTTTCTAGAAATACCATTTCTGTGAAGGTCGCCCGCTATGCAGGAGGTTGCGGGCTCGATTCCCGCTTAGGGACAATACAATTTTTAGAACTGGTAAACTGGTTTTTTTATATACAAATACAACTCAAATTGGTTTTTGTATTTATTCGATCGTAGGTATCTACACCCAACGTAACACTTAATGTCTTCACATACCTACTATATTTATATGTGTACATACACTGCCTAAGTATAATAATAATAAGACTCATAAGAGAATGAAAAGAGAATTGTTTCAATTGTAAATACTAGGTCTCATTTATTTCTATAATTTGTAGTAATTTTTTTTTCTCAAAAAAAATATCTTAAATATCTTCTGTTAATAATAACTGAAGCATGACGATTATTTTTTTAACCGACAAG
Organism: Eupithecia tripunctaria; assembly: GCA_955876795.1. Lineage (NCBI taxonomy): Eukaryota > Metazoa > Arthropoda > Insecta > Lepidoptera > Geometridae > Eupithecia > Eupithecia tripunctaria. Next base: position 4,976,222 of record OY041621.1, read on the forward strand.
ACATAAGTCATTTCATTACCCTATTCTCTTGGATCTCCCGTTCAGTTGACGATAATATGTAACGACATTTATGACATTATTATTTATTTAAATTATCAGTCAATAAATTGATTACTAATTAAAGTAAGAGAAGCTAAAAACTTTTGGATTATTGTTTCGTACATACAAAACAAAGTAGGTACAGGGTCCCAAACCCATGAAATGTTCATTAATTTAAGTTGACTTGAGTATAATCACACTAATATTATAAATGCGAAAGTACTATTAAATAAAACGTACATTTAAATTGTATGTCAAAGTATGCTGCTGTTTGCGGCCATTGTCAAACTATAGTAAAAAATATGTAATACAAGATTATGCCGGTTTAAAGCCCCTATTATGAAAGCTTGCTCAGTCATCATTCTATGCTTGAGCAACACTTTTCTATGGCATAAACGTCACTCAAGAATAGCTCTATGACTGAGCAAGCTTTCATAATACGGACCTTAGAGTGAGGGCACCTGTGTTTGCGCACCGACTGCGCATCAATTTTATTAAACGATTTTGAAAAAAGAGGTCTTAGGTTCCGCTTGGTTTTTTTATCATATGGCCGATGGCATGGCCATGTCATCGGGTATTCTATCGGCCATTTAATTAACCCTTTAACCCTTCTACCGGTTCTTGATATCTAACCCGACATTGGTGTCTGTTCGTATTTCGCCAAAACTAGACTAACATAATCTGACAGGACTAAAAATGATTCCATCCTTATTAGTTTAGTTTAGTTTTGGCGACATTTGAATAGACACCATTTTGTAAAATTATACAGACGAATGTTGTTATCGCTCGATCAATGTCAATGCAAAATGTCACCTTTCAAAACTAGTGAATTATTACAGCACCCAGTAAATTAATAAACCCCAATTATGAACTAAAAGGAGCTAGGCAAGTTTCATAATGTCAATCAACCAGCAGTCACTATCAACAATACTTATGGGAAATTCTCATTCTATTAACGAGTATGAAATGATTAATTATAACAAGTAATTATAAAATGGCTGCTTGAAGGCGTGACAACGCCACACCTGTCTGTCATTTGTCAATATCACTCGGTTTGGAGTGGTCAGGATACCGGTTTTAGATCATCATCATCATAGCCGAACGTTGTGCACTGATGGGCCTTCCTCACCTCACCGCAACAGCCTATTTTGTCCACTGCTGGATGCAGGTCTCCATCTGATAATGCCGTTTTGGCTTTTATGTCTTTCTTTTACTTAGTTTGTAAGCTGTTTTGTTGTACAGTTTCTGTGAATAAGTGTGTAGTAAATAATTTTCTATCTATCAACCCTTGCACGACCTTATCCCATCTTCTCCCTTCCATCATAGGATCAGCAGACGCACAAAATCATACCACCTATTCCTGGTCGATATACCACAGTGTCGAAGCAAAAAATTCTGCTCTACTTTCATAATCTTCACAGCCAAAGTGTGGAATGAACTTCTAGGAACGATCTAGGGTAAATAAGTTCCTTCTGGAAAAGCGTGCTCCATCTTAGGCTACATCTTTTTGGGGGACAGTATCGCTCACGTCCGTAGGTGTCGACCCTCTGTTACCAAACACGTGTCCTCTGGGTGGTGCTAAGAGCGGTACCCTCTGGTGGTAGGCTTCGGCCGTGGCTTGTCACCACCCTCCGGACTGGGCCAGTCCGTGAAGCAACTCTGTTGTGTTTCGGAATGTGGTCCGGAGTAGCTATATTTTAGACCTTCGTGATACATCGTCGGACGCATCTTCGCTTTCCATCAGGTGATATTGCGGTCAAACGAAGGTCTATTTCTGATAAAAAAAAAACATTTTCGCTTTCATAAAGTGAGTTGGTAGCCAAACGCTTGTCCAGATCGCGCTGGGCTTGCGGGTTGGGGATCGCAGTTCGATGGTAGAATAGGGTATATGCATGTGACTTCGAAAAAGCTTATATTTTTTTTACGTATTCTCTATTGATATAGAAATATATCTGTATATTTATTTTTGTATATTATGATGTTTTTATTGTGAAATTTAATCATTGAAAAGTAGATATTTTGAGTCTCAACAGCAAAATGACTAAACGCAACGCTATTGGCATGTGAATCGTGACGTCATACTTGAACATTTTTGTATGGGCATGAAGTTTTGATTTTGACTTTACATATGGGACTCGATGATCCGTGACGTCATAAAATGCAATGTCTAACATGGCAGCGTTTTTATCAACCGAAACTGAGTGTAGTTTTACTTTTAGTTTTGTACCTCTAAATTTAATTTTTTTTAAGTGTTATTTTTTTTTCGTTTATGTATTAACCTAAATAATCGTTTAAAAAAATAAAAAAATCCATGCATATACCCTATTGTTCTGCAGGGGCGCTGCTGCCCGTCCCCATTGGACATCCCTTAGTTGCCTCTTACGACACCCACGGGAAGAGTTATATGGGATGGTGGATATTCTAAGCCGGCACCGCACAGCATGCTGCTGAACATGCCTCCCCAAAAGAAAGGGGTTTTGGATTGTGAGTATACCAAACACTCACAATCAAAATCTGATGGAATGTTATGGTTGCATGAAGTTATGTAGGATACACCTTTATTTTGTGATGATTAATAAATGAAATATAGGTACTTACAGTATACACATTTTTATGTTTTTTTTTACCCTTAGTGCTTTATACAGGCTGCCATGGAATGAGTGTAACTATGCCAAAAGGGGGCTATTCTGAAGCCCAAGGGGATCAACTAGTAAACAAACAACGTAACGCTTTTTGTTTGATTTTTGCAAATAGGTATACCTATAGTTTTTTTCCTATTCTTATTATTACTCTACGCACTCTTGTGATATAATATTACAAAATATTTCACAAATGTTCTTTGCTTATTCTCTCAGCAAAACCAGTGTTTTGTCAGGAAACTATTACATAAAAATTATGAAAATCCTTTGCAATTGCAAAACAATATTAATTATGTAAGAATATTACACGAATAGTGAAGAAAAAAAACTCTATTAAGGTAATTAAACTAAAATAATTTTAAATTAAGTTTTAAGTAATTAAAAATAGAATCTGACTATTAAGGTCTTATTATAAAAGAGACTTTTAAATATGAGGTTCTACCCAAAATAATCGTAATTCAAATACTTCAACGACCAAAATGATCTTAAACAATTCAGTAACAATCGTGAGAAATGACCAAAGAATCACTTAAAATCACCTTTATCAATTTCGCGATCGTGGGAACATTGCCCACTTAATGCAAGAGGCTTCTGACTCAGCGATCTTCATACAAAACCACCAGCATAACTTGACCGACATCTACCTTACAACCATAACAACAGATCGACCAGACTATCATGGTCCATCTTCTAACACGCCAGGTTATCTTCACCTGCCTCTAGGTAGTTTTAAAACTAAAGTAGAGTTCATAATATACTGGGTGTGGTGTAATGAGTAGTTGCCTTTTCTCTAGAGAAGTGAACATGTCAAAGATAATTCAATTTAATGGTTCGTCTTAAATATCGAATAAGATTGACTTTTTGTGATGCAATTTTGGGTCTTTAATTAAATTGATAGTTTTGAAAATCATAGATGTTAGTCATAACAATAATACAAATTAAAATCTTTTGGCGGGTGAAACCGTGAGGCTAAATACACTACATAGATAGATATATTTTATGATACTAACATGGAAAGCATGTATAATAAAAGATATATATCTACATATGTAGTGTATTTAATAAATACTAGCAGCGCCTCGAGGTTAGGTAAGTAATTAGTTAATGGGGTGTTAGTGGAGGCCTAAGTCCAGTCAGTGGACTAATATAGGCCGATGATGATGATGAGTTAATGAGTTTTGACGAAAATTAAAAAAAATCGCTCCATAGACGTAAACGTAAACAAAACATTTATCGAGTAAACAGTTTTATCCATCATTTTTTTTCTTTTCTCCTTTATCGATTTTTGTTCAAGATATTAACAATAAAAAGAAATAAAATAATGGCACTAGAAATTATGCAAGTCGTTGAAAATACCCATTTTATCAATTTTATCATTTGAAATTAAAATAAAACCTCATTTTCAATTCACGCTGTAAAATACTAACCAGCCAGACATCAAAAGCCTCGTTTAGACCTCAAAGCTAGACCCAAAACAAAATTAATCATGAAAAATCGCTCTCATCAATCAACCGCTCGAGCGTCCATATTATTAAATAATTCCATACACCGTGAATAATTAATACACAAAAGCCACATTTTCCGTCCATCCGTCAACCTTTATCAACGAGAAAAATCGTCTAATTCACACCTTAAGTTGCCAGAACTAAGTTTTGACGGACACTTAGGGGTCGGCCGCACTGCAATTATGGCAGGTTGGAGGCTAGGTTGTCTGGTTACTTACGCAGTTACGCCACATCAGTAACTGATAAAATTACAGAAAAAATAAAGCAAGACAATCACTTTGTTTTTAAAAATTAAAGTTTATAAAAACAAAGTGAGTTGCTTTGTTTTTTCTGTCAGACAATCACTTTGTTTTTAAAAACTTTAATTTTTAAAAACAAAGTGATTGCATTTGTTTTTAAAAACTTTAAGCCGACTTCAATTATATGGTTTTCTCATGGATGCCATTATTAAAACTGGACCAAATTGAAATGGGACCACACGGGAAGCACCGGCTTCAAATAATGAAAAATCATCAAAATCGGAGCACCCAGTCAAAAGTTCTGAGGTAATAAAATAAAAAATACAGTCGAATTGAGTACCTTCCCCTTTTTTAGAGTCGGAGTTGAAGAAAAAAAAATATGATCTACGTAATTACAGAAGCTCAGCGAAAAAGTACGACTATAAAAAATAGTATAGGTAGTTGTTTTTTTGTAATCGCGCAGTCCCACATATTTTCATATGTCATTGTATACTGCTAGCGTTTAAATTGTCTGAAAGTCTTTTTTCAGGTTTTAAACGCTTCACCACGCGCATAGACTTGATTCTAAAAATACAAATATTTTTTGTGAACTTGTATGGAGTTTACTCTTTATTTTGTAAACGGGTGGCGAATCTTTCATAACCAGAAAATATTGGTATAAAGTCCCGTAATATGTTGGAAAATATTGGTATTAAACCAGAAAATATTGGTGTGAAGTAATGACACTCAATTATTAATTATTATCGTCAGAACAAATCGCAAAAATACAAAACAATTTTGATCGAGAAATTACTCAAACTCAAACTCAAAAATGCTTTATTTCCATAAATAAAATAAATATGTACACTTAGAAAAGGTCAAATCATATTAAAAAATACACTGACACGGAAATAAAGTGGTATTTTTGATTTCGATCGCTTCGCTATGTAGACTAAAGTAAAGAAACGACGAAGAAACCTTTAGCCTGTTAGTTGTTATTTTTCGAGTTGGAGCAAAATCCGACCCAAGCTTTTTAATCCTCTAGATAATCTGATATTTTATAGTAAGCCTTTTTGCATAGTAAAGTTTGACAGTTTGTTTGAATTTATTTACTGATAATTTTTGCAGCTCAGTAGGGGTTTTGTTGTAGAAGCGTATACATTACCTATTTAATCCGATAGGAACTAATTTATTGGACAAAAAGTCAGTTTGACTATATTTGATTCCATTATTAGAATTAGGTACCTAAACCTACCTATGTAAAATGTCAGATCGGTCCGTTCAATTGTTTTGGCGTGAAGAGGTTACAAAAACATCCATCCAAACTTTGAAATTTATAGTGTAAGTGAAATGATATAAGTTTATTTATGTTTGTTTTCGTCTACCATCCAAGCAGATTTTGCAGTGCGGCGCAGCCTTACATAACCTAAATTTGACGCACAAAGAGCTCATTTTGTTAATCAAATTAATCAAGTAGGCCGAAATGTTTCTGAACGACACGGTTTTGGCAGAGGTTAGATAGATGTGCTGGGCGGGGCTCGAACCTGCGATAATAGGTGCAGCAACTGCTCGACAACTGTTACGGGCGTTTGCATCTTTGACCTAACTGGACTTAATTTTGTGATTCGCTGAATTTAATTGCCTGACATAATTTGCATTTTAGATATGCAAACATACAAAAAATATAAATAATACTTCAAAAAGTATTATATTTTTGGTGCATAGAACAATTGAGATAAAACTTGTCCCAGTTGTTATCCACAGAACTTCAACGCTGGGAATAAGCGTCTGAACGGGTAAGATCCATTTCAAATTATAAGCGAAACACAGCTTTTCCTCACCTTAAAATTAGATCACACATTGGTTCCAAACTGTCGCTCGCTTATCATCAGATCAACCCACACGTTTACTGGACATAGGCCTCACCCATCATCATCATTATCAGCCTATATCAGTCCACAGCTGGACATAGGCCTCCCCTAATGAGCGCTATAGCGCTCTCTCTTCAGCTTGCCGCATCCAGTATCTGTCTACAGTCTCTCGCAGATCGTCGTCCCACCTGGCCTGGGGGCGTCCTACACTACGTTTGCCGAGTTGCGGTCTCCACTCAAGAACACGGTTAACCCAGCAGTTGTCGGTTCTTTGCGAGATAAGGCCGGCCCACTGCCTTCATCTTGCTAATTCTTTGAGCTATGTCGTCCGTCTTCGAACTCGATCTAATAATTGATTTTGTTTTAAACAACTATGAAAGGACTTCAATTATATAGTTTTTTCATGGATCTCATTGTGAGAACTGGAAAATTAAAATGGGACCACACGGGAAGCACCAGCTTTCAAATAAAAAAATCATGAAAATCGGACCACGCAGTTAAAAAACATATAAAAAAGTCGAATAGAGAACCTCTTTTTTTGAAGTTGGTTAAAAATCGGATGGAATCTCAGCAATAAAAGCTCGTATAATACCGACCAGCCAATTGTTACTATCTAACCATTAACTCCATTTTTAGGTCACTCAATGACATTCCCACTCAACCACTCAAAGGCGCATAATCGTCATAACCGACTTGTCAATTTATATTGTCTCGTAAGTACTAATTCCGACCAGAATACCTTGACACCTGACCACGGCGCTACCGTCCACCTACCATCTAAACTTATATAAAACTTCTCGTACAAAAATTTGTTCATAATTCGTCCGAATGCTTTTATAAGCTGGTCGAAATGTAATTCCACATTCTCGGGGCGATTGTAAGGCGTTATAATGACAGCAGAATGACGTATGGATTTGTCGCTTACGGCGTTTGGGGGCGCGAGCCGGCGGCCACATCAAAGAGGTGGCCTCCTTTGAAGTTGCCGCGGTGCCGACTCTAGGGCTGGGAGCGTGAGATTGCTGCGGTAGGTGATATCGATGAATTTTATTGGTGTTTTTGTCGATAAAGTTGTAGACCCTGCACCTATTTATTTACTTGTTATAATGCAGTGGATTTAATGTTCGTAGCACTAGGAGTACTTCAAATTCTTGTGGATGTTCATCTTATAATAATTTATAATTGTATAGTTTAATTTAGGCAAATTTAAATGTCCGTGTGTAACTAACTACTTGCGTAGTCTGGTAAAAATAAAACAGGTTAAATTTCAATTTCGATTATAATACAAATTAATATAAAATACAATCAAGCTTCAATAAATGAATACATATTATCAAATTCTTATAAAAATTAGCAAATAAATCTAACTTAAAATAATACCTAAATATTATATTCAAATTTTGTGCGTGGCAAAGCTCGTAGCATGGCGTAGCATTTCCTTAGCACATCGCCGTCGTAGCACTTCGCTACGCCATACAAACGACTTCAACGCGCTCCCACAAAATGTTCAAGTGTTCTTATAATTTAGAGTTTCACTTGAAGAAATAAAAAGATAATAGAAGAACATCATTCTTCTATTCTCCTTTTATTTCTTAACTTATTTTGTGTTATGATAACCCAACAGCCTGTATTGGTCCACTGCTGGAAACAGGCCTTCAACTAATAACCGCCGTATTAGCGTTTATATCATGGAGGGTAATGCCCATAATCCCCACGCTGGGCATGGGGGTTGGAGATCGCCGTTTGGTGGTATAATTTTTCTGCAGAGGGTGCTGATGCCCCCCCTCCCATGTGTTATGATAAGTTATTTCTATCTCATTGAAAATAAGCTTCTAAGCTACTTTGAATACAAATAGGCATTTAGTCATTTAAAACATTACATCTCAAAACTCACGTATCGATATCGATAATATATTACCCCCTCCCTACGCCCACACCACAGCAAGGTAATAAAACGAATGGAGCACGTATTTTGACGTCGAAAGGCGCTTCTGGTCTTCCCTCCTGCTCCTTCCCTATAGCTCCATCCCTTTCCCCCACGCTAAGGTGTCTGGCAGACTATTATGGCGTTATAGCTGTTATCTATTCTGTGGTTATAGCTCGGTCGGTCTTTGCCGCAATAAATTATGGCGCAATAGTACAGATGGGTTGGTAGTTATTGTGGATGGAAATATCAGTGAATGGATTGATAAGCGTTGGCTTAGCAGGGATATTTAGCTTGGTGGGGGGCCCAGATTTTTGAAACCATAGACTTATTATGGGTTCTAACTTAGCTGTTCCAATTTAACTTGCCTTGCGTAATATAGTCGCTAGATAGAGTTGGGGGGAAAACGGAACTCTAGATGCGTAGAGTCAGCAATTAAAAGATGTGTTACTAAATCCAAATTGAATTCAAAGTTGTATTATAAATTTACCAGCTGTGCCCCGCTTCTAGTAAAATTAATGAGATGAAAATTCCTATGTGTTATTCCTGGCCTAGAACTTACCTGTATGCAAAATTTCAGCCCGATCTGTTCAGTAGTTTTTGCGTGAAAGAGCAACAAATATACCATGTTTACAAACATAATATTAGTACAAGATACTGCCCGTGACTTTTCTAAAAATATAGGTACTTATTAGTACTCTAGAATAATAATAACTTCTGATAGAAAGGATACTTAATTTTACAATTGGACCAGAAGCTCCGGCGATTATTTCCTACATCCAAACTTATAATCCTTATCTACCATAACTGTTTATTGCCTACCATGTCTACTTTTTGTTTTACCTACCCAAAAGTTTTAACAATTTAAGCCAAAAATCTAACCCCCTTATTCAGAATAGTCTGCTAACTTAGTACACTGCTAAATCTAGCTCTGTCTTTTTCTATTGACATCAGTCAGACTGAGAAATAACACTACTTAGCCGCTGTTTTATGTTAGCAAACCATTATGAATAAGGGGATTAGATTTTATAGCCTATTTTGGACTTCTCCTGGACTTAGCCCCCCCCCGATAAGCTCTTTATTGGCTTTTATGTCATGGGGGTAGTGCCCATAATCCCCATGTTGTGCATCCGGGTTGGGGATCGCAGTTCGGTGGAAGAACCCCCGGTAGATTTCCCAAAGTCGCTTCATACAACACCCGCGGGAAGAGTTGGGCTGGTGCATATTCTAAGCCAGCACCACACGGCTAATTTATACTGTTGGTGCTTAAAGTTTAGGGTTATTAATAAACATCCCAAGGTGAGAGTTAAAAATATAACAAAGCGTTCATCCGCTAATGGTGTCCGACTGTCCATCTCTCCCGTCACAACTGCCCCGCCCATATTAAGCCTGTCCGTCCCAAATTCACGTTACCCTAATTAATAGCAGCTAAACATCTGCGCATCTGCCACATTTACTAATAACCTGTAAACGGTTTTAATTATTTTAGGAAGAAAAAAGGCCTGAGGTGTTTTTAGCAATTTGAAGTGAGGTGTTGGAGTAATCATTATTACTAACAAATATGTAGTATGTATTTAGAATCGGAACAATTGAGCGAAATGCAGACGGTTGCAAACAATCTTCTGGTATTTTATTATAAAAACTATCGTAGTTTGACGAATTCATTACGGATGTAAGCGGGTTAACTACAAACCGTATTTGGCGTTCTTCCAACACCAATAAGGTTCGTAGTTAACCCGCTTACATCCGTAATTAATGTTCAGGTAGCTGAGTTGATCCATGTAACCAGTACCGAGTTTTTTTAAGTTAGCTGAGCGTTTAGTCGAAGCTATGCTTGACCCGTGAGCTGGTGAGTATCTGGCGCAGCGGATCAGCATTGCCATAAAGCGGGGCAATGCAGCCAGCGTCTTGGAGACGCATCACACTGGATCAGTTGAGATACATGTAGATTGTTTGCAACATACGTCTTATTCAAATCGTAGCGTCTTCAGTTAGCTCAATAGGGTATATGCATCGATTTTTTTTATTGTTTTAATCGATTCTTTAGGTCATTATTTAACCGAGGAATGATAAGACGCTCACTGAATTTCGCATTAACAAGGTAAAAAAAACAAATCAAAACTACAATCATTTTCGGGTGATAAAAACGCTGCCATATTGGCGCCATGTTTATGTGACGTCGACGTACACACTTGATTAAAACCTTTGGTGACGACCTCGGTAGTATTCATCTCACGAAAGAGGTTTTCCGAAAAAACTGAAAATAATCGACAATACGAAATGTCAAGTGGGCAGAATAGTGTCAAATCAAGGTGCAGCAAGCAGAATAAAAAAAGAAGAAATGAGTACAGTGATGTCATGTCCACTCTAGTCAATGGCGTAGCGTTTTGAAATTTTGCGATTGAGATTTAAAATATCAATTTTTCAATGGTTAAATTCTACAATAAAAACATCTCAAAATGCAAAAATAAATATGTAGATATGTTTCTATAACAATAGAGAATACGTATATATTTTTTTAGCCATTTTGAAATCACATGCATATACCCTATTGTAAATACTTGCTCTAATCTGTTTCTTTTATTTGATTGTAATTTTCATTGCAGTAATCTATATAATATATAGATTACTTACTGCAATAAAAATTACAATCAAATAAAAGAAACATATATATGTAGTATATTATACTACTTATGTTTATTATTGTTTGTAAGTATTATGGTATTTAGTGTAAGTATATTTGATTCGTAACGAATACATCCGACATAGGACCAAAGTTATCGACATAGCTCAAAGAATTAGCAAGCTGAAGTGGCAGTGGGCCGGCCATATCTCGCGAAGAACTGACAACCGATGGGGCAAACGAGTTTTTGAGTGGAGACCGCGACTCGGCAAACGTAGAGTAGGGCGCCCTCCGGCCAGGTGGGATGATGATCTGCGAAAGACTGCAGACAGATGCTGGATGCAGGGCGCTATTAATGTAAAAATTATTGTGTAATTGAGAACCTGCTCCTTTTTTTGAAGTCGGTTAAAAAGTATTCCTAACGTCCCACAAGAGTCAGAGCGTCGAGATCCAAACACCTCAACCTCAATAGACTATATTAGTCTACTGCTGTACTCATACTCAGGCCTCCCCCGAGCGCTATATTAGCTTTTGTCTCAAGAAGGGTAATGCCCATAATCCCCACGCTGGGCATACAAGTTCGGGATCGCAGTTCGGTAGAAGAATTATTCAGCAGGAGGCACTGCTATTCCCGCCTTTTGAATATCCCTTAGTCGCCTCTTACGACACCCGCGGGAAGAGTTGGGGTAGTGCAAATTCTAATCCGGCACGAAAAAACTACATACACACCAAAAATCCATCACATTTTGATGTAGTGCTAAGTAACTTTTATTCCATACAAATTTTGAAGCCAACTATTCCTGTCTCGTAGAGATTTGCCAAAGTACAGTTAACATGAAATCAAAATCTTGCCATAAAGATTATGCCATTTATCTATAGATCCAAACACAACAACCGCCATATTAGGAGCCATTTTAGAAGTGAATTGTTCTTAATTATGTCGAAATAGGCGTTAATAGGGTATCTAATAGCCATTTTTATGACAGAGAGGCCCGCCAAAGGGCCTTCTGTTTTATTGGGCTTTTTTGTTAAGTTTTTGAGTAAACACGTTTCAATTTGAGCCTTAGTTTATATTTTGGGTACGGCGAGACATGCGATCAATTGAGTGAATAAGTAAGATAAATATTTGTGTTTTTTTGGAGTAGCAGGAATGTACATTAGTAAGGAAGAAGAAGAAATAATATAATACTTACATAAATAATGTTGGAAATTTACACAGAATTCTCTACCCCAAGCTATATAGGTACTTAATATAACTACATGGATAGATATCACACTAATATCATAAAGGCGAAAGTTTGTATGGATGTTTGTTACTTCTTCACGCCAAAACTACTGGACGGATCTGCGCACCGCGGCTTCGCACGCGTTGTTCCTATGGAAACGTAAAAAGGTGATTTTCATCCCAAAGGAACTGATTTATGGGATTAAAAAAGCCTGTGTTTGATTCCAGGATTAGATTTACCTGTATGCAAAATTTCAGGCAGATCCGTCCTGTAGTTTTAACGTGAAGAAGTAACAAACATCCATCCATCCATACCTCCATACGTCCATAACATCCATACAAATTTTCGCATTTATAATATTAGTGTGATTTACTTCCTATTTTTGCTTATATCATGATTTACTATTTGCCCGAGATTCCAGACCCAATAGTTAAACGAATAAAACTAAAAAGGTGAGGGTCTTAAAGTTAGTAAAATTGCCGGTGTCAATTCACTGTCGCAAAAACAAAACTTAACTAATATGTTTTTTTTAATATCGCCGTCCCTCTGTTAATCAGAATAATCAATTTATTGGTGAAAATATTACAAGTCAGAAAAATCATTAAAAAAATCAAATTATTAATATGATGTTAATAAAATAATTGACATGGATCGCTTGAGTTACCTGGATATTATTTGCAATAGTCTGCAGTTAGCTATTATACTATATTGTTCGGACATTCTTCATTTTTAACGGATTGAAACAAAAAAGATGGTTAGTATAATTTTTAGTGCTGTCATCGGTTTAGTTTAGTTTTGCGATAATTTTGACACCACTGCCAAATCTAATAGGTTGTTTGACAATGACGTCATAAAAATCTCACTGAAATAACGTAAACGGGACACAACGTAAAGTCCGTGAATCAAATCTAGTTCAACATAAACTAACGAATTCTCAAAGTTAATTCTCAAAAGACGTATTTTATGATTTATATCTTATTTATCGAATCAAAAGCGATGCGGGCGGTATTCTAGAATTGAGTAATTAATTACAAATTAATATCATAATCCGCTTTTATGGCGGTCTTTGAAGTGAACTTACAATTACAAACATTAATTTTGTAATGTTCAGACGAGAGTAATTTGGGCAGCGTGAAATAGAGCGCGTTAAATTATGGTACGTATTTTGAGGAATTGCACTATGTGTCAACGCATTCACTGCCCAGCCTACAGGCTTCGTTTCGAGGGGTGGTAGACGCGAACTATTGTGCGTCCTGCACAACTAGAGAGTTAAGTTATTGGACTACCCCGGTGGAATAAATCACACTAATATTATCATCATAATTATCAGCCTATACTAGTCCACTGCTGGACATAGGCCTCCCCCAATGAGCGCCATAGCGCCCTTTCTTCAGCTTGACGCATCCAGCATCTGCCTGCAGTCTTTCGCAGATCGTCATCCCACCTGGCCGGAGGGCGTCCTACACTCGATTTGCCAAGTCACGGTCTCCACTCAAGAACTCGTTTACCCAGTGGTTATCGGTTCTTCGCGAGATATGGCCTATATTAATATTATAAATGCGAAAATTTGTATGGATCTATGGATGGATAGATGTTTGTTGCCTCTTCACGCCATAACTACTGAATACATCGGGCTGAAATTTTGTATACAGGTAATTATAATCCTGGAATCAAACATAAGCTATTTGTTATCCCATAAATCAGTTCCCGTGGGATAGAAATCACCTTGAACGCTTCCATAGGAACAACGCGTGCGTGGCCGCGGGGCGCAGCTAGCGTATGAATGAATTAATGAATAAACACTTTATTGAACGAATAATCATTAATATACAAAAAAGTCTTACATCTAAATAATAAATAAAGTACAAAAGTCGGACTTACCGCAAACACGCACAATAGACCACCCCGAGTCTAAGTGTGGAAAAAGAGTAGGTACACTCACTCACAAACTCACTCACGCCTTACCGCTGAGAGCGATTTCTCCTAGGCAACCTTGGCATGGAAAGAAGAGATACACATTTTGCTATTGATCTTAGGAACGGCACACTTTTTTTCGGTTTTTGTTTTGCTAAGAAACCTAGAAGTAGTTCTTTACAACCACCAATTAAAAAGTTAAAGATTAAAAGTTTAATTTAAAGACATAAATTAAATCGACAATAGAGAAGAATGGAAGGTGGAAAGGGAGGCCTTTGCCCTGCAGATCATTCAGGCTCTTAATAAATATAATAATAAATAAAGACATAAATAACTCCTTAAAATTTTTGATTGGTTAATTCATTAACTTGTATTATTAGGTAAAAACAGTTTCGGTGCGTAAAAAAATTCGGTGCACGCCCCTGCACTGTACTTCTCACTCGCAAGAAAACCATATCTTGTCATCCCACTTGAAATCCATCTCGTAGCGACGTTGTTGCACACTGTTAACCTCGAGCGACGTTCTTTGAATACCTTGCTCGGTACGCTTTGGATTCTACTCTAGAATCCTTTGGTTTACTCTAGATCCAAAAAATCTTTTTCACCCTAAATACATATTATGGTTCCAATCCAATCCAGCTTCAGTGTTAGAATAACGCAAGTATTTTATTGACGTTAACGCATTTACCGTTTATATATTTTTGTTAGCTGTTTTTAAACTGAGACACAAGACTAACTTTCCTTTTCAATGTTAGTGTGAAATTAATTTACTTATCAAAATTCATCAAAAGTAAAGGTGAGAATCCACAGAGCTCTGCAATTCGATTTACGATCGGTCGGCTCCTTTGAAATAACTTTATAACAAACATCCTTTAATCTGTTTGTAACACGAATATTAATATAGAAGTTGGAATGAAAGTTTGTCCGTTTGTATATTTTAGAATGTTTTGCTAGTAGGAAAAGTTGCCGAGTGGCATAGAATTTGCACCACCCTAACTCTTCCCGCGGGTGTCGGTAGTGGTAGGTGACTAATGGATATCTACCGGGGGCGGGCAGTAGCATCTTCTGCAGAATATTTTACTATACTCAAATTCAGAATCGAAGATATTTTATGTCAATAAAGACATTCATCAGTGAAAACTTAATAAAAGCTTATAACACAACATAAAACAAGGTAGGTAATAGCAAGATTTTCACTAAAAACCGAAACACTAATTTCAACAACGCATAATTTCACGTGTGCAGCGAAAAATGTATAAATTTGAATTCGAAAACTAAAGAGAGGTCCATAAAATGATGAATGAAAACTTTCAAATCCAACAATAGGGTATATGCATGTGATTTCAAAATGGCTAAAAAAATATATACGTATTCTCTATTGATATAGAAACATATCTACATATTTATTTTTGCATTTTGAGATGTTTTTATTGTAGAATTTAACCCAAAATCGCAAAATTTCAAAACGCTACGCCATTGACTAGAGCGGACGTGACATCACTGTGCACATTTTTTCTTTTTTTATTCTGCTTGCTGCACCATGATTTGACACTATTCTGCCCACTTGACATTTCGTATTGTCGATTATTTTCAGTTTTTTCGGAAAACCTCTTTCCTGAGATGATCACTACCGAGGTCGTCACCAAAGGTTTTAATCAAGTGTGTACGTCGACGTCACATAAACATGGCGCCAATATGGCAGCGTTTTTATCACCCGAAAATGATTGTAGTTTTGATTTGTTTTTTTTACCTTGTTAATGCGAAATTCAGTGAGCGTCTTATCATTCCTCGGTTAAATAATGACCTAAAGAATCGATTAAAACAAAAAAAAAATCGATGCATATACCCTATTGTTTCGAGCTTCTGTGTTTAGTTTCGATGATACTAAATATTTTCCAACTATATTCCTCAGGTTTTGTAACGGCTTTGTATTCAAAAAATATTCAGGTTTTTGAATCGGAGTATAGCAAACTAGATCCCCATCCCCAACCCGAATGCATTATAACATCCAATACGGTGCTTATCGGGGGCGGCCTGCGTCCAGCAGTGGCCAATAAAGGCTGTTTAGGTTGAGGTTGAGGAGGAAAAGACTTGCCTTGACATTATGAGCAGTAGGTAGGTATTACCATAACTTTATCACATATATGATCACTGCTGGACGTGCATCCCCCAAACAAGGATGGTTTAGCTATGCTAGCCACAATTGGCCAACAGATTGGTGATCGCAGTGGAGAGGTTAATACAAAAGGAAGCAGATGCTCTTCCTCTGGTAGGTTTCCTTAGACGACGCTTACGCCATTCACGGGGTGAGTTGAAGGGGTCAATTTTAAAGCCACGACCTTCACGGCAGTATTAGGAACCTACTATAGTAGGTACATACTTTAACTTTTACGTAGTATATAATATATTTGGATAAGGTCGAAACGTATATGAGATTTTTGCCGCCTTTCGTTCAGTTGGTTGATTCTCATGTACCTATTCGGAAACGAATAGTATACGGGTACTCATACTATTTTCCCCGCGAATAGGCTGTATCTTGATAACGTATAAAACCAAAAGAAATCAAACCAATAAGTAGCGAAAATAGTATGCGTGATTCACTCACAAATACATCTACATCGACAAGCAGGTTTAAGCTTCTAAACTGAGTTAACAAAAAATTTATGCAAAGATGTTAATATTACCTTTGGGTGTTTAACATTTTAAACCCTAGGTTATAATTTTCAGCTAAGTTATTAGTTATTAGCTAGAAATAAGTTATTAGGTACTTCACTTTGAACTCAGGGTTAACTACTGATTTAAGCTGATAGGTACGAATACTAATGTCAAAACTTGACGCTAAATACATCTATATAATGTAATTATGGGATAAGCAAAGCCTTTAAAAATTATACTATACTGAACTCTATTGCGTTGATCCAAAGCTTTTCATTTGTAAGTCATAATAAGGCCTTGACAGACGGCATTTCAAAGGGATATTGGCTCATTAGTTGGTTATTATTTCGAAATCAATTGATTTGGGATCTTATTTGAAAATAATCAGTTGTTGCAATTCGGTAATCAGTATAAAATAAATCTTGCGATAATGTTACTGAACCTTCGTTAGCTAAATTGGTTTTTGATGATGTCTCTTTTTTTACCTCTTAGCACGAATACAAAACCAATTGAATTGGTTTGAGATTCTTAGAATAAAATGTTATAGTAAAATTAAAACTGATTTTTACATCATCATCATCAACAATAGACCACAGCTGGGAATAGGCTTCCCAAATGTTTTCCAGTTTTGTTTTCAATCCACTATAATTTTATGAAAAAATGACAAAAACTTTAACAATTGATCAAAATCATCATCATCATCAGCCTATATTAGTCCACGGCTGGACATAGGCCTCTCCTAATGTGTGCCATAGCGCCCTGTCTTCAGCTTGACGCATCCAGCATCTGCCTGCAGTCTTTCGCAGATCGTCATCCCACCTGGCCGGAGGGCGCTCTAAACTCCGTTTTCTGATTGATTGATTAAAATAGTCAAGGCTAAATAAAGGATTCCATACGGCGACGCTAGAAATGCGAGAAAAAATGCCACTAGCAGGTCCGACAAGGTATTTAAATAATTAAGACGTGCTCAATGCATGCCACATTGACAGCTCGATGAGTAGGTAGGTATGCTTTGTGACAAATACCGTCACTCGAGTGATTAGGCATAGCTTGTCAATTTGACAATGACACCGGCACGTAGCGTAGAGCAGAACGGCTGTATGAGTCGCACCTATATCGTGTCCATCGAGCATGTAGAATGTTAGTTAACAAACCGCCCATAATTAACCTAAAATTCACTTTATTGGTGCTTTATTTTGTACGTAATTGGCATTATTTATCGATTTTAGACATACATATATTATAGTGTAAAAGTGTGCGCGCAAACACAGGTGCACTCTCTATTCGATGGGACGACAGATCAACACGATCGAGGAGAGGTCAGGCGCAGGACCAACGGCTTAGCGTACTTTCCCGATGCACGGGGGTGTAACACCGCCAACTTCCAGACTCCGGGAAGTGACTGTGAATTTTTCCTGCTACAAAAACCACAATATCAACTATCGGACCGACCCGGGATTCGAACCCAGGACCTCATAATCAACCGTTGAACCAGCTGACCGCTAGACCAACTAGGCAGTTCCATAAATTGTAGGTACCTGAATGTTAAAAAAATGGTATGTTTTATGCCCACGGCTGTGCTAAATGACACTTTGACAACAGGCAAACGAGAGATGTGACATGACAGCGAGCAACCGGACAAGCAGTCGCGTTGTCTTTGATTGGATGATCTAATTAGCAGTATTTCTGCCACATGGTTTTACGTGGTCCAAAAAGCCATGTCTTAGCAAAATCACATGAAGGACGAAAGTAAATATTTTTATTTAAGTTCTTTTAACTAGATACCTAAGCTAATCACGCTAATCTATTGTAAACTATACCGTGTCCATTTTGAATGAGGCATAAACGTAAACAAACCGCCCATACTTAACCTAAAATTCACTTTGTTGGCGCGTCCGATACGTAATTTACATTACTTGTCGATTAAAGATCCTCCTTCAATAAAAATTGCTTACAATTATATCTGAAACTCGAGTGAGATTTTGTTATTTGTGTCACATTTTGTTTACTAACTGCTTATGCTCCATTCAAAGTAGACAAACCATAGGTAGAATATTATATTTTTATGAGCAAAGCTTAGGGCAAATATGCAAATGCCCACGGCTGTGCTCAATGACACTGTGACAACAGGCAAACGAGAGATGTGACATGACAGCGAGCAACCGGACCAGCGGTCGCGGTGTCTTTGATTGGATGATCTTGTTAGCCGTATCTCTGACACGCGGGATTCATTTTATTTGACGTTGTTTGGGTTTGATAACGTTGGTTTAAAGTTGTAGCGTCTTTTTATGTTCATTTTTTAATTAAATGTGGGACATTTCACGTTGTGCTAGTTTTTGGAATAGGAATGTGAATTCTTTGTTAGTAGCGCTTGTAGCATTAAAATTTCGAAGGTTATTTTAGAATCTGCTGCTGAGCAAAAGCCTATTCTAAAGCTTTTAGCTAAGCCTACTTTAAAAGCTGGGTAATGGCTGATGTAACGGGTTACGGGACGTAATGTACTATTTCTAGCATGAAAAGTCAAAACTACGAGTCGTTGTTTGTTGCGAGCGCCTGCTTTCCCCGCACTGACTGAACGTTCGCTGTGCAACACGTGTAACACGTTACATGACGCCTTGTAACGCGCGGTCAGTACTGGGCTTTAGGTTTTACAGCTGCCGAAATCGTACCATAAATAATACCATGTTTAAAAAAGTACCTATACATATATTTCTGCATTTAAAATTTACAATAGCTTGCTTGTCACGAGTTCAAACTTCTCGAGGGTCCTAAGTTTAAAAATAACCTTTTACTAAAATATTTTTATGATCTACTAGAGTTTTTTCAGAGATAGTTACTTCGTTAAATAATAGATACCAATACTTTAAATTAAATGTAATTTAAAACCTAGTATTTTATGTTTTGACCTGTGTTAATTTTAGATTCTTTTTCACTTTTTTCTTGTAGGTATATGTTATCTGTGTATTTCTTTATGTCATGTGCTAACTACCTATGTTGTATTGTACGTCCCGTTGGACAAACTGTGAAACCTGTACCATTTCAGTATTTCAGTATTTATTTATTCACCATTATTTTTGTAACAGCAAATTGTAAGAACATTTGGCAATAAAAAATATTCTGATTCTGATACCTACATTGTTAGTTCGGTACTTCCATTAAAAATATTGTTTAGCATAAAATATTTAAAATGACATATAAAGTAGGCTACTCGTGTAGGAAGGTTGTGGCGAAGGGCTATTAAATTATAAAAGCCCTTTGGAATTACGTCAGTTTTCAGATGCACAAAAGAATGAATCTTCCTACTTCACGCACTTACCAAGAGACATCTATTCAAAGTATGGATCCAATGATTTCACAACTTGATTTCCCGACTGTCGACGCTAATCGTCCAATAATCGTCCATTTATAACATAATCACACTTTAATATACCCACACGACGCCCAAAAACATGACAAAACCACTTCATTATCTGCCATTGTTGCTCCGCCATTGTTGCAATGACGTTGTCTGAATTTTTGGCGCGTCTATTCTGTGTTCGAAATTCGAAACGCATTCGTAACTCAGCCTATTCTAATTGATTCATGACATTGCTGAATGGCAGCTTATTTGGCGCGCTTGCTTTATTCTATTTTCAAAGTTGCAGACTTAAATTCAAAACATTCCTACCTCCGAACATTCAAACGCAATTATTATTTAGATTTAAAGTGACGATTTTTTGGATTATTAGATAGATGTCATGTTCGGTTTTAGTCATATTCTGCTTTCGACATGTTCTGATTAAGGCATGAATTAGTAAAATTCCCTTTTTGTCGTACTATGCTTTGACAAATTTTTGACCAAAACTTCGACCGAGACATGCTCAGATCATTACTTGAGTTCTGCGACGTATTAATTGAAGAGTCGTGATAAACAGATTTAGGAAAATTCATTACAATTCTTAAAAAAATGCCTTCAAAGGTCTGTCAAAATTAAGAATACCTATATCTATTGTTACGACACATTTTAATGACCATTTTGCAGTAGTCACATACGGCTTTTATTAATAAGGCCGAATGCTTTAAATTCAATTCTAATTTATTATTGAAGCGAATTCTCTTGATAATTCGTCGCGGTGAAGAAGGCTGGCTGGCCCGAGGGATGATGTGAAAAAGTAGAGTCATATGGCTTTGTAATGATTAATTTGGTCAATTATAAAAATATGTCTGTAAAATGGTTTGCAACTAATAACCGATCATTGATCAATAAAATGGTTTTAGTCTCCCTCAGCATTCACTTAATATCTACTAATCGATTAGAAAATGGCATTTAATTTTGGTTCCCACAATACAAGAACTAGGTAGTTTATGAACATAACATTGAAGAATATATTTTACTAGCTGCGCCCCGCGGCTTCGCACGCGTTGTTCCTATGAAAACATTAAAAGGTGATTTTCATCCCACGGGAACAGATTTATGGGATAAAAAGTAGCCTATGTTGTATTCCAGTATTAGAATTACCTGTACGCAAAATTTCAGCCAGATCCGTTCAGTAGTTTTGGCGTGAAGAAGTAACAAACATCCATCCATACATCCATCCAAACTTTCGCCTTTTATTATATTAAGTCTGAGTTATCTAGTCAAACAAGCTCTGCTTAGCTTGGGATTAGATAATGCTGAGTGAATTATCCCACATTATTTATTCCGTGCCACGTGCCCAAAGAACTCCAACATTTTAGAACATAGTTTAAAATTAGAAGACTACTTTTTGCCAGCACGCCCACCGAAACAAAAGTTGCCATGCCTATCCATTGTAAAATAGAAAAGGCAGAAATAAAAAATCTCACAACTGTCAACGCCCAAGGCGCGTGCTGCGTTACGAAATTAATTATAACGACACGTTTAATTATAATTATCTGACGTTTTCATTAAAAATACTCCATTATTTCTAAATTATGTTGCCTATTTGTGTGTTTAATTACTTAACGGTTACGATGTTTGTGGTGAAAAGAAAGTTTATGGCAAAAAAAATAGTAAACCTTTGATTATGCAGTTTTAAAACCTTACAACAGCTTTTTGTTTTGATGGTCTATAATTAATCGGAACCCTACTATTCAGAAGACTTTTGTGAACTACCACATCCGATTCCTAATCCAAACTTGACATAAGGATGTTTGAATATCGAATCATAAAAACCGCCAGTTACACCTCACGGTGCGGCTAAATTACAGTACAGTTATATTTAAAATTGGAACAAAAGAAAGGTTCCATGGACTATAGCATAACATTATCAATAAAGGCAACTCAAACAAAAGGAACAGCTCTTGGGTATTGGTTTTTATTTGAATAAACGCGTGTTTTTCTGTTAATTATCGGAATGTGCAATTATGGCTTTAATTTATTTACTTAGTTTGTTTTTCTTTGATGAGTATTGATGTTAAAGTGTGGAGTGCTATTAGCTTTTATATATTTATGTTCGTTTATTGTTTTTGTATTGTATGTTGAACCTATTAATTATTAGTAATTGTAGAATATCAGTAGCAAAAGGGGATTTTAATTATATGAACTAGTGTTTAATTATAAGTAATTGTAGAATATCAGTAGCAAAAGGGGATTTTAATTATATGAACTAGTGTTTAATTATAAGTAATTGTAGAATATCAGTAGCAAAAGGGGATTTTAATTATATGAACTAGTGTTTAATTTATAACTTTGAAAATCATTGCAAAACCAAAACATGCTATTATAATGCAATTGTGTGTTTACATAAATGAGAATTCTTATGCTACTGAGTTGTAGTTACATTACAGTCTCGCACAATAACGCTAAATGATATTAATCATTATTTTTTTACAATAACCTAAAAATCCTAATTTATGTTTCTGATTTTTTTCAGATACTTAAAAATTATCTCGAAATTTTTCATTTTTATGCGATCACCCCGGAGTCATTCATTGTACAAAAGCGAAGTTATCATCAAAATAAAAAAAATAGCGCATATTTTTTTGTAAAATTTCAGAAATTTTAATTAGGTTTTTTAGGTTAGGAGCAAAGTTAGTTAACATACAACCTTGCATAAAAAATATAAAGTCCTCCTTATGTTATGGTTGAAAAGTGCAAAGATTACGCCATATTTTAGTGTTCACGCATCTTATAACCATCAATTATTTGTTTATGGTTCATCAAGAGATTTAAGAAATAGTGACCATAGTTAACGTATTAACAACACAGAATCAATATTCAAAAGACCGAAACTTTCGTGCTTGCTAATGTTTTAAATTTTCCGAAGACCTCTAAGATCATAAAAACTTCTAAGATTTGTTGTGTATTCGTAGGTCTATGTATGGTGGTGATTGGAGCTGGTGTGCGACCAATTAACGTCTAACAAACTCTTTTCCGTGACAAATACTCGTACAGTTTAAACAATTTGAGTTTGGAACGTTTGTGTAATTTGACATCGGTTGGCTTAAGGTGGGTTTACACTGAAGAAATGTATTTAATTAGAAGACCATATAACATAAGAGATAACAAATAATGCAGTTATTTTCTAAGCATAAGGCTAATATGTCAGAATGTATACAGGGCGGGCGTCCCACGGCCATGCCACATGGAAGGAAACCTTAAATATTAAAGATTGAGCATTTTACTGAAAGAAAACTTTTTTTGATTTTAAAAAGAATTTAAATAAAAGCTTTATTTTCCAACTAGCTTCTGGCTTCGTAAACGTTGTCTCTATGGAAACGTTAAAGGTTTTTTCTAACCCACGAGAACTGGTTTATGGGATACCCCCTGTTAAGCAACTTATTGTTGAGTTCCTCCTCCTCGTTATTAGGGTAAATCCGGGATATATGCCCAACCTTTTTTATTTTACTCATATCTCCTTATATACAAATAATAAGCACATGGTTTTCATATGTGCAGTCACTTTGTTCTTCTATTTAATCGCCTTGTAGTGTTTTTTGTAGATTAGTCAATAAATAAATCATATATTTTGAGTTAAAAATAAACCTGCATAACGGGATAGATGCCTCACGTGCGGGTTATATGCCCAACACCAATTTTTTTGAACGGGATAGATGCCCTTTGCAGGAAAACAATTATTTTGAACATACGTTTCAATCAACATTATTATTTCTTAAATATATATATTGTTTCAGCTATTTATATAAACATTTTAATTAAAAACCCTAAAAAACACTAAGGGACCAATAATATTAGGTACAAAAATAATTATAATGATATTAAAAACTGCAAGCCTAATTACAATTAGCCATTGGATGACGTTACTAATTTACATAAACATAAACAATTTCAAGTAAAACAGTAAAGAGATAAATCATCTACAACACTAAAACATAATCTACATAACGAAAAAAAAAATGATAACAAAATTTTTTATTTAAATTATTTATGTGTCATTTCTGCCATAGCTGCCAATGGGTTCCTTGGTCCATGTAATGACACGCGGTCGGACGCCGTATTTCCGGGCATTTCCAATCTGATTCATATAACATAGTTAAGTACACGAAAGTACGGCAAGGGATAGATGCCCTTAGGGGCGAATATCCCAAAACTTATTGGGGCATATATCCCTTTTCACAGGGATATATGCCTTTGAAAGAAATAGCGGTTAATAATTAATTTTAGATTTAAAATTAAATTAATTAAATTAAATTAATCTATAAACATTACTCCTTATTCAGAATCAAAAAACAAAAAACTTACTTTATTAACTCCAAAGTTATAGAGGGCCGAAAATCGTCCATAAAGTAAAATCACGACTGTTTGACTCGTCACTGTCACTAACGCTCCTACGCACAACCGCACGATTGGGCGTATATCCCGGACTTACCCTATCATCCGTGCCCATAATTCCCACACTGGGCATCGCCATTCAGTGGTAGAATTGTTCTGCACGGGGCACTGCTACCCGCCCCCGGTGGATATCCCTTATTCGCTTCTTACCACACCCGGGGGAAGAGTTGGGGTGGTGCATATTCTAAGCCGGCACCACACGGCACGGCATCCTCTAGCTTATGCAAGCATAACTAACAGTTTGTGTAATTGACTAACTAGTGTAGACTCAGACTTATTTATTCTCCGGCACGCGACGTAGTTCGAAATTCAAACAGCGGAATATAATATCGATTTTTAATATCGATGTGTATCGAATCGATTCTATAGTCACCGTGAAATAGCGTGCTTGCATGTCAATAAAGATATCTCGATTGTAATTTAAAAGTTTGTTCTATCTGTACTTGACGACCTCAGTGGTGGGTTCGATTCCCGCCTCGGGACAAATGTTTCTTTCAATTTTCAACTGCTCTCCTGAAAAATTTAGTTTTTGTGGTTACGCATTATTACTCTTTAGCGTCGATATATGTAGATGGAAAGACGTAGGTAGAGGTACCATCGCCAAACGTAATGCTTATCCAGTTTGAAACTATTTTGTTTTGCGTTAAAAACAAAAGATATCGAGCAAGTCGGGGTGGGCAACTATTTACTTCACAGAAAAATCACCTTAATGGTGGTAAGGCGCAATTTTTGCTATACCATAGACCCAATTCTAACCTAGACAATAATTAGCACGCGAAAAACGATCACCGCCTTTCCGTCTAATACTGAGGTGGGAGGACACCTCAACCTCACCTCAACAGCTTGCTATTGGTCCACTGCTGGACGCAGGCCACCCCCTGATAAGCGCCTTTATGGTGTTTATCTCATGGGTGGTAATGCCTATAATGTCCACGCTGGGCATGCTGGTTGGGGATCGCAGTTCGGTGGTAGAATTGTTCTGCAAGGGGCGCTGCTGCCCGTTCGGTGGATATTCCTTAATCACCTCTTAGAATACCCACGGGAAGAATTGGGGTGGTGCAAATTCTAAGCCGGACAGCTAGCCAGCACGACACAACTGCCACTTTCGAGAAGCCAGTACGTCATCTCCCCATTTTACATCGATGGTCTTGGAAGGCTTCCAAACAAGCAGACCTTTTTAAAGTTATTTTTCAACTCGCTAAAAAGTAATAAACTGGTATAAATCTGTAGAGAGACGTGTTCATTTTAAGAATGGTTTATCTCTAATGCCATAAATGACCCTATGCATGATTAACAAAGCAAATGCCGAAATATTTTTTGCTGTCACTAAATTTTTTCAGAGCCCACAAGCTAGACTGTTAAGTACCTACTTCCGATAAGTATATATTATGTATGAGGGCACATTTCGGTCGGTATGGGAAAGTCTGAAATACATACACTACAATTGTATAAGTTATACGGAGATCCCTTCTCAGGATCCATATTAATTTGACATGATTTTAGTAACAAGAAAAACTGCATTCATACATTTAAGAAACTGTTCTCAAAACCCACCACCCTGTATACGTATAGCTGTAGTATCACTTAGGTAGGAGGGGTGAGTCCAATTGATGTTAGTGACCAGACGTGAACGTGAAATCGTGACGACTCCATACTAATGTATGAGGATTTGCGTAGTTCCCTGTCCGTACGATAAAGCCGATGCACCAAATTACTCGTATATGGAAAAAGGAGACGTCACGACGAATTCTCGTTTCTAACGTCAAATACACTCACCCCTCAAATCTTCGTCATCTTAGATACTTTCTGTCCTTTATTCTTTCATTTCAATTATGTGAAAAATATGTATATTGTGTGCAGGCGTGAGACGCAGGTGCAGGTTTTGGCTTGCGGAGCAGGCTGCTCCTCTCTTTTTACCGCCTTCAAAAAAAAGGAGGTTCTCAATTCGACTGTAATATTTTTTTCTGTTTGTTACTCAGAACTTTTGACTGGATGGTCTGATTTTTATGATTCTTTTTTAAATGAAAGCTGGTGCTTTCCGTGTGGTACCATTTTGGTTCAGTTCTTACTATGGGATCCATGAAAATCCATGAAAAAAGTATAAAAAATTAAGTCGGTTTGTAGTTTTTTAGAAAAAAATTAATTATCAAAGCTTAGGTTAGAGGGACCTGAGCTCAGGGCACTGGTGCACTCCATCACACCACCTGGCCCTATGATGGCTAAGCCTCTGGATCCATCCAATGCGTCTGTTTTTTTTCAAAGCGGGGGCAATGCAGCCGTCGCATCTTCTTGGGTACGCATCCGTCTTTATTTATTTATTTATTTGGCACACAAAACAGAATACAATCAAGAATATACAAACAAAAGACACAATAATAAAAACTAGTCTGTATCCCTAAACATGTGTACACAGCATGATTAAAAAGCAGTATTGATTACCTTTGAAATAAACTATAAAATATGTATGCATATGCATGCATTAAAATTTCAGATCATTACAGGGATAAAATTAATAAAATAAGTACTGGTATTGATATGGGTCGCTTAAGCTACCTGTAGATTGCTTGCAACAGTCCGCAGTTAGCTTCTTATTTGTTTAAGAATCCATCATCAAATAAATAATTGTAATTTTTCTTGTTAATATTTTAAATAATTTTCTATAGGTAGGACATTTTAACTCTATCTATACCTATAAGGTTACTTACTTATTGATTTTGATGTCCTCCTAGCCGAATTTCGGCCACGGCGGCCATTCTGAGACTAGCCAGATGCGCAGGACATATTAGTTTTTCGATGGGACCACAGTCCGACACGACCGGGGGAGATGTCAGGTACCGGACCAACGACTTAACGTGCTTTTTGAGACATGTCATGTCTATTCAGATGTCGCCAAAACTAAACTAAACTAATTTGACTGAACTGAAATGTCGCTGGCCCTGTCATAACGATCAAAATAATAAGGATGGCATCATTTTTAGTCCTGTCAAATTAGTTTAGTCTAGTTTTGGCAACATCTGAATAGACACCATTGGGGTGTAAACTGTGAATTTTCTGACTCCGAGCTGGTATTTGAATTTTTCTTCCTAGAAAAGCCCAATAGCCACTATTGACCCGACCCGGGATTTGAAACCAGGATCTCGTAATCAGCGGTTGAATAGGCTGACTGCTAGACCAACAAGGCAGCCGTTACTTATTTTTACTAATTAAGTATACTCAGCAATATCGAAGACATATTTTTCATAAGCTTCGTCAGCTAATAATAATATTTGTATGCATACATTTAAATTTTGTATGTACATTTGTGTACATCAAAACTATCATCAGTTTTTTTGTCCCTCTTGCACTCCGCCTATGTTCTCATTTATTGGAAGGGAAATAAAAAAAAAGTTTCGAACACGTAATGTTTATTTACACTAATATTCACATTCTAGTAGTTATCAAAAAACAATACTACTACTTAGGTATTTATACAATAAGGTTGAATATGAAATAAGAAGTTTTAATAAGTTTCAACAACAGAATGTTTCTTTTTATGTAAATTGTTTATTTTTTATTCTATAAAATACTAGGAACAAAATGATGTACAGTCGTGTAGAAAAGTAAAGTCTATAAATGCTAAAAAAGATTATGGCTATGAAAAAGTTATGAAGGAACATTTTGTACTGGTTTGTAATTTAATATTCTTGAAAATCAGAATAGATTTATATTTTACTTAGGTACCTACCCATTTTTATCATTATTACATAAAAAAGAGCATTTTTTGCGAACATTCTCTAGAAAAGTTTATATTGAAAGATACATCAATTAGTGTAACATCTAAAGCCAGACTAATCCAAATCAGTAATCAACATTTTACTAATTTACAATTCGAAGCTTATAAATATCTTATCAAATTAGTCATAAAACTAATCATAAAATCTAAATCGAACTTTCTAAACTACCTTTACATTTATTATTTACAATTTAAGTTTTAAATGGGGCAATTTGTCTGTTACATTATGTATTGCACGACTTATTAACATTACAAATAGATATTACAACCAGTTGCAATTTTATTTCATTTAGAAAATATCAATGTTATTTTGACACTGATTGTATGTACCTACAAAAGTTTCGTTTTAAATGCTTTACATTTTGTATTGCGTTCCCTTATCAATTACTGTTAATCTTCAAAGTATCTCTTTCTATTTGAAAAATTCCCCTGTGAGTTTAATAAATAAATTATGAATAATAATATATTTTAACATAATTAAGTACTCAAATAAAATCAACTATCACATTTATTAGAAAAAAGCTTCTATAAGTTCTTAAATATATATAGTGGTAGGTATTTATTTACATCAGTGAATCTTAATCTTCTAAGAGTACATTCGAGAACAAAATACTATCACTTAGAACCATTGTTCTAAAACAAAGTCGGTACAACACTAGTGTTCATTCACTCAAAAATTCAAACTACGAACGTCATTTTTTCACATCTTAAAATCTAAAACTTTTTAACTTCGAAAAAGTTTCGGCTCACTAAAGAGTTCGTCGTCGTCACACAAAGAAGTTCGTATTCGATTTTAAAAATCGAGACGTCTATCGTATGAGACGCCCGGCGCGTTCAAGCGCCGGGCCTCGTTTCATTTAGACGCACTCACGACTAAGTTAGTCGCTGCCTCTTCACTAGCCCCTATACTCATCGCTTTCTTCTTCAAAATGCCCAAATCTGTCACATTTTCAAGAAAACTCTTATGTGCGGACAAGACCTTCGCACTCTCAACGTCTTTCTTCAACTCTTCCATATCCCGTTTCAGTTTAGCCCTCCGATTCTGGAACCACGTGATCACCTGAGCATTGGATAAACCGAGCGAGCTTGCAATTTCATCTCTATCCGCTGGTGATAAGTATTTTTGGTAGAGAAACCGTTTCTCCAGCTCGAAGATCTGATGGTTCGTGAAGGCGGTTCGAGATTTTCGTTTTTTCTTCGGCTGCGGCCGCGAGTTGAATAGGTTGAGGTGGTTCGACTGACCATCTGGAACAAGCAAAATTATCGGGTTAGTCTCGCCTGCCTTTATGGAACTTAATTGTGTCTAAGTGGAATGATTAACGAGAGTTTCGCCGAAGTGTGACTCAAGAAATCACGGTCCGTCACAAAAGAGGTGCAAAAACATTTTGATTTAGCCCTAAATTATATGGAAGCTTGGCATTTGCTTTTCCTTGACCAAAACGGAAAGGAAAATACGAAATTCAAAAAAGTTCTTTGTTTTATGACTAAGGAGGCGGGAAAGATGGACGACCTCAAACGGATGCTGTTTAAAAAGAAGTATTTTATCACCTTTCGAAGGGTGTGGTGGTATAATTCTAAGATTAGAAGTAAAAGTGGGCTTATAACAGTCATATAGATACGTCTCGTTATCAGACACTAAAACATCATTGAGCTCGGCGCCATAAAAAGCCCGCAGCGCTAAAATGTAACTCGTCCGTCATAAAATACACAATAAAACACCAGGTATCGTTACAATTTAACTGCTATTGTATACGGGTGATATTTTCATGTAGAAGAAACTAACCTATTACTACTAACTTTTTTCAAATTCGCGCCAAATGACTCCCACGCAACTAGGTGCTACTGGTAAATCAATAAAGCGTCAATCAAAATCAAAATCGTTAGTTATCGAAACTAATATCTATCTACTGGAAGAAACACTGGAAGTCTACGATAAATATGATAAACAATGCAGTCAGTTTTCCGTAAATTGAAAAAGCCATAAAACTAATTTTTCCTTTACGGGGCAGCAATAAAAGTTAACGGAAATGAATACACAACAATGGCGCTATCTCAACATCCGGTCTATTTAGTTTGTTATCTCCATTCTACGTTTGAAATGTCTGAGTAATTATTTTTTGAAATTGAATCGTTAAAGACTTATTTTTATGGCGCCAACTATCCAGCATTCTTAATTTGAAATCAAAGTTTATTTTATATCCATCGATGATTGTTCTCTAAATGTTAGTTGCTATTTAATTGTTTAAAATACTTTGAAAATATCTTCACCGTAAGAATTGTTTGAAAAGAAGATTCATTCAAGAGCTACAAACTCGTAGTTGTCGGGAAAAGATAAAGCAAGTGTAGCATAATGACTCGTAACTGTCATCTTAAAAAATCTCCTCTTGTTTTGGTAGAAGAACCTGCAGATCATAATGATTCTTAAAATTGCGTAGATAGGATCAAATTTAAGTTGTTCCTAAATCTCCCACGCAATGATTAAAACAGCATAAAACATCGTCCATAAAAGTGCAACCTCCCCGTCTGAGATCACCGACTCGCGGTCAACCACGAAAATTAAAATAACTTTTAAGATCTACGTCGTTAAGTTGACTATGCATTGTCGGATTATTGTTCGCATTATTGTACCGACCATTAATAATGCTCAAATTATTATGACCACTAAATTGAAGAACACTTTTTGACTCATCTTGTCATTTTTTGAACGTCGAACACGATGTCAAGACGTAGAGTCGCGCATAAAAGTCTTTATTTTTATTTGCTTCATTATTTTTAGATAATCTAAGAAAGTATTGTATAGTAACAAATGACAGGTAGACGTCAAAAGAGATTAGACAATTGAATAAGTGAGTGATCCATCCATCAATGTCTTAAATTACGAGCTTAGTATCAAGCCAGAATTATTTGACCTTTTACTTGCAAAAACATCGTTTAATCTATCTGCGATCCTGTGATTTTCCTGTCAAAACATCACCTTGATTAATTAATTAAAGAAACCCAACATTCATCACGTGTCAAATTCCATTTGTTCGTCGTCACGTCGATTTATTCCAAATACGGACCATAGTCACTTTTTTCTTTTTAAATGGTCATTTTTTGACGGCGCGTTTTAAAAAGTCGTATTAATCATGAGCTAATCGCATCCTTAGCGAATGGGCCTCAATTACTGGTGAATAAAACTGCAAATGTGCCAAAAAAGAGCCGAGTCCAAAGACATCGTTAAGCCGCCGCAAAAAATATGGAATCAGTCACGGTGAGATTCGTGTATTGACGCACCTGATGTCAGTCCTTTCCATAAACAATGTTACGAAACTATTGTAAATTAGCAATTCAAAAACTTAAATATTATTGGTGATTTTATTTCAGGAACGCGTTTGACATCGGTAGTAACGTGATAGTAACTAACTATTTTTGTTGGCTCTAATAAAAGTTATATTGACTCAATATACGGATGAAATTTTTTAGTAACGATTCCGCGCCAAACCTTTTCCAGTAAGGTCTTCCGAACCGGTAAGTCCAATTAAAAATCTATCAAAAATCGTCAACTAGTATCATGTCTTCGCGAGTCATCATCAGAACACAATACTCCAATATGACAATGATATTGCTAAGCAATAACGATTAGAAATGTTGCCACTCCGAGATATTTTCATTCTTATATTTTGAAATGGATTTCAGCTAAGTAACGCCTGAATCTAATAATATTTATTCCACTTACTACCTAAATGGGAAATTAAAGCCATGCATAAAGTCTAATCCAAAACTTTTTTAGGTTTTAAGAAAGTTAAGTAGGTAAAGCCTAGTAGGTAATCATTTAGCATTCCGTAATGGGACAGCTGCTACATTGTTCCTAAAATCGATGTTTACCTTAAAGAATCGATCTACAAAAGCATCATTCTTATACCGACTCTCGATTAATTCCTCCATAAGATCACGTAGGGCTTTATAAGAGTGGTTTGACCCTTGTTACAGAAAACCAGCGGCAAAAACTCTTAAGACACTGATCATTGAAGGTTTTCAATGAAGAAAGTTAACTGTGTGTTAAGAAAAAGGGCAATGGGGAGCTGAGATTGATTCGCTTGTCTGATTGAATTGGCCTCCGGAATCAATGAAGCTGCATTTCTTCGAAACGCACGTACGATGTGTTTTATGGATAGTTGGGTTTGTATCGGCTTTGGGTGAGTGAATTAAAATTAGTTACTACCGTAGAACCTATTTTAAAAATGAGATCCAGCGAACTATATTATATAATTTTGGCATTTTTTAATCGAGATCGAATGGTTCTTTTACTGCCAGCCGAACCACAGAAATGTACTTAGTAAAGTAAAGTAAATATGTGTTTATTTTAATGTTTATATTACAAACAATATACATAGATGCAAAATCAGAATTAAATTACAACCAAAATCCCCACCACTTAGCGACTTCGGGATGATAGATTTTATACCTACGCTCTAAAAGTTTCATTTACTAACTAAACTAGATCTTCTTTATAAGAATTTAGTGAATATTGAGGCGCAATTTCAAGCTATAATTTCAAACAACTCTAGTCAAGCGTCAAATATTGGAAAGTGACCAATAAATTGCAGATTCGTCGAAAAAGCTTTCTATACACTCAATAATGGTGCAAGATTAAAAAAGGTAGGTATATGATCTAAGAAAAAACCTGACGATCTATCTGTACTTAGCAATCTATTTTGATTTTAAAATAAGCACATGAATTACGTACGAACCAAAGTAATAAGAAATTTGATTTTTTCTGAATCCATTTTAAATAATCGAATAGATAAATATCCTGATATTGCTCATTACTATGCAAAAGGCATTGGCAGAGCAATTACTGAAATAAGCCATAATTATAGGGTAGCAGACTAGCAGTCGAAAACCAAGAAAATTAACAGAAATAATAGTAATGCATGATGGTTGAGGTAGAATGAATTAGGTGAAAGCTTTCTGTTACAAAAATAAAAACAAAGAGTTATCTATGATTTTGACGCATTCGTCTTGAGACTAACGGCCAGTTTTATAATTCAGTCTGAGTAATCTTATTCCATTTTTAAACAGTCGCTCTTCGATCGTCATCTGTTTTGACGCAAACTTATAGCAATGTAAACAGTTTCAAAAAACATCTAAGGCGGTTTCCGAAAACATCCACAAAGAGTTTCACATGAACGGCTCGTTTCATAGCATGGCCTATTTGACTCATGAGTGTTTCGACTGACAGAGTTGGCCGACAAAATGGCCCGTGACATACGCTCTCTTAATTAGTATAAGTATCCGGCTATGTATTTTAGTCTGATTTCGTTTGTTTTTGCCATGGTGATTAAAATCTGACTTTAACTTGTCAACGCGAGTGTACTGTTGGGTTTGGTCAGCAGTTATGAAGTGTCTACAAAATGTTGTGCTGTTTATTTGTGTTTATCTACTTTACAGTTTTCTAGGTTTTGGAAAGAATCGTAGAAAGGTAGTGGATTCGTATTTACTTCCATTTCAAATGCAAATCAAATAATATCCAATATCACTAAAAGTATAACGGAAATAAATTGACACAGGAGATTTTTATAGGTAGGTACTGTAGGTTCTGATCTAAAGTAGTAATATTTCGCTCCTTTATACAGACGTTTAGAAGTAATTCATGAAAAAAAACACTGGTTGCGGTACAAAAAATAAACTGCGCTTGGTAGAATGATAACCAGTGTGCAGTCAAAAAAGAATTGACAGCTAGGTAACACAGATTACGCAAAAAAACAGAACCGACAAACGGTTAGGTACAAATAAAAAAATCTAATTTGACAACTGACTGAGCAAGAGCTACGGATCGAATGGAAATCATATCGATCTGGATTCTGTTAGCTGCGGTTGATTTACGATTCGCAGTTTTTTTATTAGATTTGTGTCCATTTATTTCCGTTTTACTTTTACAGGTATTGGATATTATATGATTTTTATAAAAAGAAGTAATAAATGGAAATTAAAACGAATCCATTGCCATTTTACGACTCTCTCCTATACCTAGAATACCAAATAAATGATTTGGTAAGTACCTACCTAACACATTTCCTCCAACATTTTTGTAATTGGTACATACCTAGGTTAGGAAAAAAATGTGGTTGGTAGAGTCGATAGAGAAAGAATCATGCCTCAAAGATATCTCAATCTACTTTAAGTCACCGCAAAACGATCCAGAATTAGATAGTAATCTGATAAACTTGAAAATAGCCCTGACCACATTCTCACGGGATGAACTAGGTATTGTTCACACGATGAACATTTGGGTGCCGGCCACAGCACGTAGGCCCTTCTGGTTACGGCCCGTTGATCTTTGACAGATTTTAAAACATTTTAACGTTTCGTTTTACTCTGTTTTGCGTGATATTGGTCGACTTATTGCTGGGAATTTCAATTCTCGAGTTTCCAATTCTTATGAAAATACTTTAAGCGTTTCAGACGATTCCTTATTGTTTTGCGTGACAATCAATCTGATCTCTCAGGATGCTATGTGAATTGTCCAGCATTATTTATTTATTATTTATTATTGTTACGAGTAGATTCGTACTACGAAAATGGCAAAACTCTTATAGAAGTTCCCAGTTCCCGTGGGATAGAAAGTAACCAATTTTTGATTCCAGAATTAGAATCATGTGTGCATAATTTCAGCATGTTACAAACATCCAAACCATCCATCCAAATTTTCGCATTTATAATATAAAATGTGATTTTTTACAATTTAAACAATAAAAACATAAGAAAATATGTGTGAAAAGGAACGCATTTAGTTCTCGGAATTCTTAATCCGAGCTTAACTTGATTGAAAATCAGTCAGGTCGATTAGACACAGGTATAAACAGACACAGGCATTATCCAATAATAGGTATACGGCAATTACGACACCGACGCGGTACACAATGTACCAATTTATGCCATACTAATTGCCACTAATGAGACAAAGCAAGCATTCTTGGCGTGGGCCCAGCATAATGGCAATGTCATACATCCAACTCAATTTTGCTGCTTAATTATAATTAATATTAACAGCCAGTTGTTGTGGGTACTAGAGCATTGAAAATATGGGGTTTTGTTATGGAGCTTGTTTAAAATTCGAATAAGCTAGCTACGTTATTGGCTCGGGCGGCAGCCATCTTTCTATGCTCTGTGAAATTGGTTTTCCCCAGCACCTTTTGTTTCGTGTTTTAAATAAGCCCAAACGTACTGCTAATTAAATATCACTTAAATACAATTTTAGTGGCATTTCCGAAATTCCACGCAATTATAATCCCAAAATCTGTCTCTTATAATCATAAGCGGTGCCATCAAAGTAGGCGCCAAAATACCGTAAACAAATCAGTGACGCTTGCACAAATCAATGGCGCTTCATAGAGCATTCCAAAAATAAATTCAAGTTTCGGAGCGCGCGGTTTGAAAAAGGAGCACGCCGAGCAAAAAGTTCCTAGCTTTCGAAAAAAGAGGTTTTTCTTTTTTCACGTTGCAATGCAAGCGTGGATTGTAGTTAGTGCATCGTCCGTGACACCATAACGACCGATGGTTATCGCGCAGAGCAAATCCCATACAAACTGAGTTGTATTCTGTGTCGTGTCTTTAGTAAGTAAAATGAACGCGTGTTGGTAGGCTACAACTACGCGTAGTCTAACGAACAATGTTGGCACTTTTAGCTCGGCTATTTATCACGAAGGGCAATGTAAACAGTAATTTACATGGAAAATGGTGATTTGTCTCTTTGTACGTCGCCTGTACATGTTATTATAATAGTGCTATGCGTGATAGATATAGGGATTAGCGCTTTGGTTTTCGATACAATGCATGCGCATTTTATGAATGTCTTGTTTAAGTTTTTAACCTCTTCTGGCATTTTAGGCAAACAGGGTATTACATTAATAAAGATTTTAAACTGAGCATTCTTCTGTTAAGTGTACAAAGTGTAGAAATCATGTGAATTGACTATGTACACGCATTCTCAATAACTATAGTATAACTTTAGGCAAGGAGGTAGGTACCTACCTCCTCGTCTGAATAGTTCAGTACAATGTACTTTAGTGAAAATATTTACCATAATCGCCACAAAATACACGAGAAAATTGGCTTTTCTCGGACTTCCCGTGCCAACAAATTATCATCACCAACGCCACTTGTATATAAATATGTATACCACATTATGATAAACATATTGCTTGTGTACCACATTATGATACCAGCATTGCTTATGTACCACATTAAGATCTCGATCTCGGCAATTGCAGGTTCTTTGTCTTGCAGGTGGTTAGCTCCCATAAGTGGGATGTGAATGTTAACAAAGAATGCCTATGTAGGTACAGTCAGCGTCATATTGATATGGGCGTCTAGAGTAGTCAAAATAACCTGAAAAACATAAAATCAATTTGATAAGCGCAGTTCTAATCATCAGATTGTTGTAAGCTAAGCACCCAAGGTCAAAATATCTTACACATTTTTTCATATTTATATGAGCCGTTAAAGCGTTCAAAATTATCTTAGCAAACAAAGCTCTAAAAGGTAGTATGCCAACTCTTTCGAGTGAATACTTGCAATATTATTTGAGAGATTTGTTTGCTGAGATAATTTTGAGCACCCTGACTGCTCTTAAAAATATGAAACAATGAGTGGTAAGATATTTTAGACACCTTGGGTGCAAAAAACAATATGATGATTCGAACTGCGTAGGTATATCAAGTTGCTTTCATGTTTTTCAGATCATTTTGACTACTTTAGAAGCTCATATCAATTTGACGCTGACTGTACCTACTTGTAAATGTGCTTATAGATTTTATACGGACTTGTACAGTAAATTTACGGAACGCAGTTTTAATTTCTCGGTGCGGGCGCAATGAAAGTGCAAAAGCGTTTGATATAATTATGTTTAATATGTATATATTATTTACGTTTCTACCCATTGATTTATTAAAAACGCTTTTTAAATCAATGTTTCTACCTAAAGAATTTGCCGTTACAGGACACGTAACTTTTTTTTACGATTTCAAAAATAGGGCGCGGTTTTAAGCCGACTTCAAAAAAAGGAGGAGGTTCTCAATTCGACTGTATTTTTTTACTCAGAACTTTTGACTGGGTGGTCCGATTTTCATGATTCTATTTTTAAATGAAAACTAGTGCTTCCCGTGCGTTCTTATTTTAATTTGGTTCAGTTCTGACAATGGGTTTAGAAAATTCATAAAAAAACTATAAAAATTGAAGTTGGTTATAGTTTTTTAAAACAAAATTAATTATTAGTTCTTCAATTCAGTTGTATGTTTTTCAACAAATAATAATATACGAGTAGGTGCTTTATTGAAAAACAAAATTACAAGTAAATACTAAAAAGAATAAATTAAAAAAGTCTTTACAATTAAAACAATTGCGCTAACTGCAGACTGTAACAAACAATCTACAGGTAGTAAGTACCTAGCTGTTTTTCTTGTTTATTATTGTCAGCCTCTGGGGATTCTCAATGCAAGGCGAAGTTATTCCTTTCGGGTAGGTATTTAATTAATATAATTATGTATTGTATATATACAGGGTGGGGCAAATTTTTGGCCACTTAAGGGTAGCTAGCTACCGTTTCTTTTGTAGTTAGAAGGTTTTGTTCTTAGGAACCTTCGGTTTTATATTGAAGAAAAAAATATTTCCACTTTTACTTTTTTGAAAAAATTTACGGGTCGCCTATAAAATGACGCCTATAATTTTTAGCAAAAAACTAAAAATGGCAATTTTTTTTCTTAAAAATAAAACAGAAGGTTCCTAAGAACAAAACCTTTTAACTACAAAAGTAACGGTAGCTGTCCACCCTGTATATGTACTTTTTACTCGTGTGACTAGATGTTCTTTTGGTATGTTTTTATACTTAGTATGTTTGGAACGTTGATACCTCTACCTACTTAGTTCTGCTTGCTCTCTATCAGGTTTTGGCTGAAAACCAGCGTTTTTGCTTTTATGCAAAAAATTTCGCTGAGCCATGGCCTATTTGATGTGCTGCAACACACACAAACTTTTCTACACTAAGTACTTACTTACTTACTTTTTAAAGTGCTTGTCTGAATTATTAAACATATTATTTGTACTTTTGTGTGTATTGTATCTCTATGTGTGTGTGTGTGGACTAAATATGTTTTTATCTA
Source organism: Eupithecia tripunctaria (assembly GCA_955876795.1). Taxonomy (NCBI): domain Eukaryota; kingdom Metazoa; phylum Arthropoda; class Insecta; order Lepidoptera; family Geometridae; genus Eupithecia; species Eupithecia tripunctaria. The sequence goes on from OY041621.1 coordinate 5,014,539, forward strand.
TCTATCTATCTAGTTATAAAGTGAGTTTAAGTTATGAGATCTTGTTAAAACCAGATGCTGACTCTATTGACTTATTGTCGAGTTCTTTATCTTCAAGAATGAGAGCCCGCTTCATATAAATGTTCCTTTAATTCAAGATTTATTTATTTATGTACAAATACATAATGTAGTTAAAATACAGTGGAATACTGGAAAGCGCATAAGTTAAAAACTGTGTTGCACCTCCCAGCGCCCAAATTCAGGATACGGCTGAAGCCTATTTCACCAAACAGAAAGCATGGTTTGATATTGGTTTAAAGATCACTAAAAATTTAGTTTTTGTTTTCACAATTCAGGTGCGGGTAAGTAAATCTATAATAATGTTATGAATGTAGAATGATACGTGTACTTATTGAACATGACTTTCCATACAATTAAATTTTCATGGTGCATATTTTAAAATACATAAATTTACAAAATTTTGCTAATAGAGAGCCATTTTCATATATTCATTGAGGTCTTCTAAGTATGATATGTATATTAGCCAAACCCTTGAAATCATGACACATTATTATTTAAAGTTATTTACAACGGGTTATTTACCATGATTTGAGTTTTGAGCTTTAGTATTAATAACCATGATGGATTTAAAAGTTTTATCTTTATTATTAAGTCTAATCGTTTGTATGAAACAGTTCATAACACAATCATACATTTACTAAACTGTATTAGTACCACCGCGGTGTTCTTTGAAGTTTCAGCAGATAAGTTTGTTAGTGCGCCAGTCAAAACAAACCATTTGTAGGCCCTTCAGTCTCCACTCTCCACTCCACTTCAGTTTATTGACTACTTTTATTTTTACGCCTAAGTTTACTACAGTGTTATGGTTAGGTGAGTGAATTCGTCATTGGGTCTTTTTAACCGACTTCGAAAAAGGAGGAGGTTCTCAGTTCGGTAATGTAATAATATATAAATATTTATAGATAAAGAAAATTACAATCAATTGATAGAAATAGATGATATAACTTTATTGTAAATAAATTATAACTTGTATTTACAATTGAGCTAACTGCAGACTGTTGCAAACAATCTACAGCTAGCTCAACTGATCTATATTAATACTAATTGGATCGGAAGCTTTCATAAATAAATAATTCTATAGTAAGTATATCTGTTATCTAGTACCCCGTGCCTTGCCGATGGTCCTGCGTCTAACGTCTCCCCGGTCGTGTCGGTTTCGTTCGGCCAACAGTGGACTAATAACTGCTGATAATGATGATGAATCATCATAACCAATATTAAATCTAATAAATTTTTATATCGTCATCATCCTAACTACCTTGAAAATCAAATTCTTTGACAAGTTTTTAAGCTATTGCATAGCTTCTATCGCGGGCCTTGAGCGCGGGGACCGAATCCAGAAATTCCGTAACGAAAAAACCTTAGTTCAGCAACTCGCCTCTAGATGGCATTGCAATAGCTTTACCGCGGCAGTCCCCGAGTGCCACACGTCTTTTTTGTAAAGTTCGCTCAAAATATGTAAGATACAACAAGATTATTACAATAAAAGATAATTTCTCCGATAATTTCTAAATCCGACACACAATTTCCCAATAATTTCTTCATCGACTACCGACGAAACAAACCTCCCAAGCCAATAAAATTAAAAACCAGTAGTCAGCATAAATCACAGCGAGGCAATAATGTGGGCTCTAACGCCTAACCCCCGGGGAGCGATCACGGCGAGAAGACAAAATAGTACCGCACAGATATTTCACTCAAAAGATTTTTCTCTCGATAGTACCGGTTACGAGCGACTCCTATACGATTTTTAAACTTATGACGTTATACTTACCATTCTATTTTGTTGAGCAATAAAATGTCTTGCGTTACCCGAATTTTGTTACCATTTTCTTTGCTTGGAATGGAATCTAACACGTTGGAAATAAAGCTTATTTTTTAGTGTGAGGAAAGTGACGTCAAAAAGTCAGGGGTAAAAGAGAAATGTGAACACTTCCTTTTGTCACATAATTGCCTAAATTGTTATTAGTGAGAATAAAGACATATTGCTGAGAGGGAGACTAAACCGTGGTTTTATTTACTGTGGATGGATGGATATGATACGTTGTTGGATGCAGCTGGGTAACTGTAAAATAATCCACACTCTGTGGTAGTCGAAATGACATCGGCCCAGCTTGATAAAGCCAATTTAAGCACCTGGTATTGCAGAGTCTTAAACTTATTTTATTATTATTATAAAAGAAATCTCTGACAAGGTCTCTAAGTAAGACTACCAATTTCAGGAAATAATACTGTCATTAGACATTTACCGAAAAATATATCAGCACACTTTTTGCAATGAAATTTGAGTTAGCCTCGTTTATATTTAGGTAAGCAATTTTGATCACGTTATTACTGTATCTCTCTCTGTTACTGTATTTATAAGGTGACTTATTTCCATTGTAAAGAGTACATTATTGAGTGGCTAATGAATAAAAATTATGACGAAATAGAAAATCTAGTACAAAGGATGAGAATATAAGGGAATAATTTGTGGTAAAATTTATGGTGATTTGTTTATTTTTATAAAACTTCTTCTGTTATTCTTATTTTATTTAGTATTGTGTGTAGTTAATTAAAATACCCTGTATTTGTATCTTTTTAACTTAGTCAATGTATGTCACTGGCATGAGCGGAGTCCCCAAATACAAGCAAATGTTTGCTTAAATGGAGGCACCCAAATCAATTCACGTTTGTTAAAAAAGGTACTGCAATATGAGATTTTAATTCTAATTTTTAATTTAATCTCTGACAGGGGTAAGTAAGACTACCAATTTCAGGAAATACTACTGTCATTCGACATTTACAACCATATTATATCAGCACACTTTTTGCAATGAAATTTGAGTTTGCCTCGTATTTATTTAGGTAAGCTATTTTGATGACATTATTACTGTGTGCGCTAAACAGAACGCAGGTAGTTAATGACAAAATTGAAATGGCATGGCATGTAATGACTGTATTCATTACGTGTATGGCAGTTTCGAAATAAAGAGTTTAGAATAAAATATGAATAGAATTGAGCAATTTTTGGAGTTGTTCTAGTTATACATTACTAATGACGATCTCATTTCTATTTGTACGTAAACTAATGATTATATCGATTATTAAATAAAAATGGGGTTAAGTTAGTAAATATGAAAACCCAAAAACGGCCCAAATGAGGCGTATTCCCGTTTCGATTATTCTGCTTTTTTAATAAATAATAATAAGAGTACGGCAGTCACTCTTCAACTCCTAATTAAGGATTATAGATTATCGTAAAGAGTAATTTCTTTACTCGTGTTTGAGAATAGATTCAGTTTGGTGCAAACACTCTTTCAGCTCGATCCAATCTTTACAACGGCAGCCCCGATAAGCGCCTTTTGGCTTTAATCTAATGGGCACAGTGGCTATAATTCCCACGCTGGGCTGGCGGGTTGGGGATAGGTAGAATGGTTCTGCAGAAGACGCTGCTGCCCGCTACCGGTGGATAACCCTTTGTCGCCTCTTACGACACCCACGGGATAAGTTAGGGTGGTGCAAATTGTATGCCGGCACCACACGGCGCATATATAATATTGATAGGATTCAAGTACGATAGTGACACAGCTATTTCCTTCGACCTGTGACTTGGGTGTGATATTTATAGAGTGGATGAAAGATGCTCTTTTAATAGTGCGATTTGGATGAACGGCTGGATGTAATGGATGGGAATGTCGGATTTAATTGTGGTGTGGATATTGTTGGAATTCGGATACATTTGTAAATGTTTAGAGGCGATTCCATGTTGATGATTAAGCCTGGTAGACTTTGGAACACGGACAACTAGAGGACTATTTTAATAGATGTTGTCAATGTTGTCATCTGCGCATTTCGGTTTGCTATAGGCAACTTCTTCACTATTTACCTTGTTAGATTAAAGTTTTCTTTATTGTATGATTGTTTATGTGTCTATTATTAATTTTACCCTTTTCCATCTTCTAGGAAGGCATTTAGTGGAGGTACCTAGTTAGTAAGATTGTTTCAAGTTACCTACTATCTGTATTGTATCTACCAGTTTAAGTGTTTTTGGGTAAAATAAATTATCTCTCTCTATCTCTTATGCGACAATAAAATCCACTCTGTAACAATACCTACTATTGTAAGTGTCTACTTTAAATTAGGTAATATCTACATCTACTTACCTTATATATAACATTGTTTGATGTGTAAGTACGGAGGTAAAGTCAACAAAAATTAGGACTTACCACCACTAGGGTGATTTTTCTGTGAAATGAATAGTTGCTAACCCCGGCTTGCTCGATATCTTTTGTTTTTAACACAAAGCTAAGTTTCAAACCTGATAGCCATTACGTTTGGCGATTACATATTTATTTTTATAAAATAAGTGTAATGGTTATGAGTTTTATATGTAGTGAAGTGAATATAGTACCAGTACCTACTTATTATGTTTGTAGGTACGCCTTACGTACAAGGTTTTTGACATTTTTCTCCCGACATGGTTTCAAATGTTCGCTGCCCAGCATTTGCGGTGCGACTTGAAGAGGCTGAAGTACACCATGTGTCATGGGCAATTGAAGTGTTAAGAAAGTTCAGGTTCCTTCTTACTGCAACAGATGAAGTACTGTCCTCTATCTAACACAAGTTTTAAAACTTAAATGAAGGTCTCCACTATAGAATTACTGCTTGTAATATTGTCACAGAAATATATATTAAAATTATTATTACTTTAGATTGTTTGCAATAGTTTGCATTTAGCTCGATTGTAAATACAAGTTGTAATTTTTTTGTTGTTACAAAATTAATTGCATAATAATAATTACTGTACTGATAGGTAAGGTACAGTAATAAAAATTATCAATCTGACTACTATTTTTCTATTGTTAGTATAAAAGATCATTAAATCCATATGGAAAGTATAATTTAAAGTGAAATAAGAGTTTTAATTTGAACCTATACTTACTTACAATGACACTTTTTACTGTGGTAGAGCCAAGCATTATTTTAGACTCGCAACTTATAGATTGAACATTGTCGTCATGATACAATTAATTAAAACTAGAAGTCTTGTCTTGGATGTGAGTGGGAATAATATTTTTTATTTCAAAAATGCTGTTGGATGTGTTTGGGAATCTTTTTTGGATGTGATGGGAATAAGCCTTACTTATTAACGGCCAGAAGGTCTCGTTTTTTCCCAAAATAAATACCATTTATAAAAAACAATAAAAGAGATACAAAAAGCTATGTAAACAGTCACTATGAATAATCATTGAAACTATTTTAGTGCGTGTTCCATTTATCTCCCATCGTGTAGCGTCATTAACATCTTCTAATGGTTTGACGAGAGTGTGGTGACATAAACTAACACATACATTTCAATTTCAACGCTCTATCACAATAAGCAACACGGTTTTGTTGAATGTCTGTAGGGCACGGTTAAAGACTTAAATAATCAAGTGATTGTTTAAGGCTTTAAGCTATGCAAAAAAAAAAAAATTAAGCTAAAGAAAAAAATATAGGCGACGCATTTTTAGGAAATTTATAGAAGTGTAAATACTATAATAAAACTACCTAGTTGTTATTTGTCTTTGTGTCTTTGTTGAAACAAAATAGTATCAACGGATTATTAAATTTAAAAAGAAATGATGGTTTATTCAGACAAGGGTTTCCAAAATATTTTGTTACACATTAATTAAGAACTTATTTATACACAAATTATAAAAATCATAATTAAAATTTAGAGTTATGCATACAGAAGACTAAGAAAGATGAAAGAATATCAGACGTGAACCAGCTAATATTATAAACCCTTACAAGTTGATATAATCTGAAAATTAAATGAAGTGAAATGTTTTTTTTTTCATAGCAGGGCCTCATTGTTGTAGGTATTGGCATCACTGTAGAAAAGGTACTAGACAAAAATTTAAGAAACTTTTTTTATCATTTAAAAACCAACGGGATGCGTCCCCTATCATTTTACAAATACCTATGTACTTATGTACAACCCGGTGATCAATGGTACGAGTATAAAAACCATGAATCAGCGTTCGAAATTACTAGAGGCCGGCAAAAAAAACTCGCAAAACATTGTTAGGAGATAGTTGGAGCGGGCAACCCAGTTTGTGTGCGGTCGTACACTTACAAATCACAACCATATGTTTACACCAAACAAAACGTACCAACGACAGATATATTAGCAGCTTTGCATTCACATAAAAAGCTCAACGATTACAAATTTAGAAGCACGAATTTCAGTCCTATTTTTAAGGAAATAAAGCAGTTATTAAAGCGTGCAAAGTCTGCGTCGAATCTGACAAATTAATCTAACCTCAAAATGCACTTGGAATGTTTACAGACAAATGTTGAAATTGAAACGCGTTGGTTCTGACAAATTTATTGTCCTTTTTAGAAAAGAGGAAGAAGTTTTTTCGAATTGTATAGCAATGCTTGGCACACATGTGCTGATTGAAGTGAGGACTATGGCATTGTGTGGTCCAAAAAAATGTGAACAATATTTTGACCCTTGCATTTTTTTGTTGAACTCATTTTGTCTTCAAAAAAAAGTGACATCACACCGTGTATAAAAAAATAGTTTAAATATCAAAAATTCCAAGACCCGAGAACTGCCACCGCGCTTCTTGAGGACGCTTCCGTCTGGTATTGATATGGATTAGTAGAGCTATCTGTAGATTGTTTGCAGCTATCTGCAGTAAGCTCAATTGTTTCAATTGCAAACACTAATTCTAATTATTTTCTACTCTTTGATTGAAATTTTCTTGGTTTACTAACCGACAGAAGCGGTGGAAACATTTTCAAAGGTCATCTTAATGTTGTTTATTTTTAATGTAGAGTGACGACGTAATGCTTAGATTTTTTTGTCGCAAAACGTTCGTTTTAACGCTACCCTGTTTTAATACTAATTTGGTCCCCTGCGTTACTAATTGAGACGTATGTTGTCACAGTACATTTACCTCCTCTGTGCTATGACATCCTGGTACATGAAGACAGAGTCATTACCGTTTGTAACTGTCAAGTTTCATTAAATACAGACAGACGGACAGAAATTATTTGTTTTCCAATAAACTGATGGAGACGGCTTATTTATAAACTTGATGACCTATTCATAAAGTTTAGGACTAATGAACGGGTCTATTTATAAACAAGTAGAGTCTATGATGTATGGGATGCGACTGAGATGAGATGATACTAATTGGTTTGATACAAGTTGATTCGAGCGTGGAAATAATTAGACTAGCTTTGATGACTAAATTCATTTACATAATTTGAAATGTTTGATAGTTCAAATATAATGTTTAGTTATGTTTCATTTCACGCATTAAAACGAGCTACGGAGCAACTTTGTACCAGATTATTTGCTCTATTAATCGAGTATCTTTGTATACACAGAGGCTGCATCCGATGCAAAAAAATTAGGGAAACTACGCCTTATTTTATCGAATGCATTCACATAAAAAGCTCAACGATTACAAATAAAGAAGCACGCATTTCAGTCCTATTTTTAAGGATATAAAGCAGTTATTTGGAAACGGTGATAATAATAATCTACAATTTTTTTTTTGCTACGACGACCTATATTTAAACAAAACGGTGTTACTTTTAAAATAAACACTATATAACTATAAAACAAACTCCAACAATAATTGGAAATTACAATAGTTCATAAGTAAACTAAAATTGTAAAAAACAACCCTCAAATTAAAGGTTTGGCGGGTTTCTTACGCAGTATCAGCGTTTTTTCTTTGATTTTAAAATATCATATCTCTTATATCTCAATAATATCACTGGATTTCTAAATTGTTTATTACTTAACGTTCTTCTACGTTCTATTTTATATCGGATGGTAAAAAGTACACGTTCATATCTCAATCGCAACATTATTTATCGGCTGTTAATGATGCGCCATTGTCGTATTAGGTAGAGTCCCATTTTAGAGTTTAGTACCCGAAGAGTGCAAACGAAAGCCTATTACTATCGCTTACTACTTAAGTTACCTACCATAAAATGGGGTAACTGGAGATTCCAGGGTGAATAAAAATGGACGAAAAACTTGAGCGAAACATTACCTGGCTGGTTGCAATAATTATAATAGAAGTCTCCTTAGTCCGTGACTGTTCACCTACTTACGTTCTCGTATATCAGTCGATCTGACCTATGTAAAGGGATATTTCTATTCACCCTTAAGCCTCTATTTGAACATTTCACACAAAGCTACAAAACCATATAAGTACAAGTAAACATAAAGCTCAAAAGCCATTTTGAGTGATTCAAAGCCCTAAAGCCACTTTAGCAATTTTGCGGGAAAAGCTTCGGATAGATCGTGATTTTCACTTTGTCGTGATCTGAAATGGCTTTTGGGTTATCCAGCTCAGTGTTGGCAATAAATCGACTGAGACGAATAAATCTAAATTGGTGGCGACGTACAAATTGGTGTAGCTTATTTGATCTGTGGTCCTTTGTTCTCTTTTACTTCGTCTGTGTGGGGATTACGATGTTTGTTTATTTCACAGATTATGTTACTTTACACGTGGCGACGTGAGCCTTTTTTTAAATAAAATGAAAAATATGTACTTAGGTCGAATTTTAGTAAACTTTATTGGTAAACAAAGGTAACATAAAAGTACTTACTACTCAGTCTGTAAAAAGAGTATGAAAAATAAGTACCTACCTAGGTTAAATAAAAAAAACTGAATTTATAAACAAAGGTGACAAAATATACCTACAGCCAAGAAACTGTCATTATTCGGTTACTTCAACCTCAACCTCAACAGCCTGTATTTTACCACTGCTGGACGCAAGCCTCCCCCTGATAAACGCCTTACTGGTGGTTATGTAATGGGGGATAATGCCCACAATCCCCGCGTTGGGCATGCGTGGCATTATTCGTTTAATTCATCACAATCGTCACCAGGCAGTAAGCAAAGCTCGAGCTAAACGGGCGTCGTCGGCCCATCGATTCAACCGACTACAGTTGACAGATTGATAATCGATGGCGCCTTGGTTACGTTACGAATCGTTAAGGGTACGGCTTTGGCGAACTTTGGAGGTCGTCGTAGATAGTTAATTTGTCTATGATACGCAAGTATTTCTAAGCTCGTAGGTAGAGCATGTAATTCCATTCCATTACCAATAACTGTGTTGTGTAATATGTCTGAAAAAGACTCCTTAGTCACACATTTATACATACATTCCATTTTTTAAATGAAAAAATATATTTACCACATTTTAAAAATGGAATAGTAATGCATGCTCTATACAATAATTGTCTATGATAGAGCTTGCATTTCCATTCTTGATACTCTTAATTCCATTTTTTTAATGTAGTAAAATTTACTGCGGCCCTTAGTTATTCCGTAATATATCCGATAAACAGTTATAATCCACAAAAAAAATGGTGAAATAAAAAGGTTCTAGGTATCTACTATCTAATCTATACATACATAGTATAGTATTAGTATACTCTATAAATGAAAAGTACCAACAACAATTTTATGCTTACAATATTCTAAATTCAAATCTATTCGTTTTCCCACCTTTCCGCGCGATTACCCCAGTCACGTAGTGTTGTACCCCGGGATCCCTTTAGCAAACAAATGATCCCGGATTACGGGACATTAGGGGGACAGTAAACTTGAGAGCGGGATCTCTTCCATTTGTTACTATTACTTGTAAACTGGTTTTGGGAAGTTTACCATTGTTTTCTCGAACTCGGAAGATTCCTTTTTAATGGAACGCTTTTGTTTTGTTTATAATCGTTTGAGTACACGGTGTTCCGTAATGTGGTTTGTTGTAGATTTGCCACAAAGTAAATTTATCACATATTTGTACACTCATAAATTGAAAGTAAATTCGTCACATGCGACGCTCTCGAGCTCACATAAATATGTCCCAAAAACTCGTTTTATGGGTACTACTAATAAACCTAAAAGGGGATGATTCTGGATTCAGGGGTATGTTTTAACTGTATTTATAATTTTTTAGTTACGAATACTTATTAGAACTTTAAAATCATAGTGTCATATTGTTTTTCTAAATATTTGTATTGTTATACGTACTCTTGGGTAGTTTTTTTCGGATCACCGTGCTAGACTTATGATAATTTACTTTTATACTCAGCAATTTGCAATTATTATTGTAATTTAGTTCCTAACTAACTAGTTATCAGGTTATAAATCCGAGTTCTTTATCCAATGGTGGGTAATAAACAGTAGTTTAAATCGCGATTCATATACTTTGTTCAGATTATCATTATAAAAGTAATGACTTCATCAGTTTACCATTTAGGTTTATAGCACTTTTGATTAAGTAATCAAGTAAGTACCAGCCAGTACAAAATTCTTAGTAAATTAGTAAAAGGTGATAATTTAAATTAAAAAAAAATTATTACTCTTTATTAAGATATAACAATTGCAATAAAAAACCTAACTTGGCAGCACTAAAAATGAAGCCATCCATTTTATTTCGGTTGATAAGAAACACGGCAGTATTTTTATTTCTTTTAAATTAGTTAAGTTTAAGCGACATATGAATTGCCTATATGCGAATATGAGTTTATCTTGAAATATTTTCCGTATAATTAAAAACTCCACATTAAAACGTCATCTCACTATGCCAACCAGAACAGTCATCCAATTGTGGTTATATATCACCTTCCATGTTCAAATAGGCACCTATGTATCTCCTCCCCCTAATCTTCAAATCTAAGCTCCCTGTAATAAAGCTCTTATTACATTGTCAGCTTCTAGTGACACTAGCTAAAGTGAAATTTCGTTAGCAGGGTGGTGGGGGGGTGACACCGGGGCGTTTTCCATTTCACGCTCCGTTCGACGCTGATGACACCGCATTCCCGCGCGCAAATGGCTCGACAAATGAACTGGGGCGCAGCGGGCACGCCCTGCCACGTCATAACTGTCAAACTAGGGGACGAAAGCTAAAGCCAAAAGCTAAACTGACAAATTGATACGCCGATGAGATGGCGGGATGATGCGTTTGCTAACCGTTTTCGGGTTGCGCTTATTTTTGATGCACGTGAATGACATGACAACACTGACAAAATTCAAAAACAGTTTAATGTACCTGCACACTAATAATACAACAATTTCACTTCACACGGGCCGTATGTATTCTTCGATCGAACATAAAAGGATGATTCTTTCGCAAGTTACCTTTTGCGCAACTGAGATTACTCAACTGCGTTGTTAATAGTTCAGCAACGGGGCTTCCCTTTGGAACAACACATTCTAAACTTCGAATAATTGATGAGCAACGGGGTTTGTGTTCGAAGGCCGTACTATCGCATGGGAACAGTAGGTACTAGAGATACCAAAATGAGAAAGAACTAGATTACCTACTAATGAGACTGATCAACTGATCTGATCAAAAATTTTAAGAAGAAACCCATCTCCTAAGAACTGATGATTTGATTCATCTACAGATTCCTTTGTTGAACAATGATTTCGTAGAACCTACTGTAAAGGTAGCAAAACAAAAAAGGCGGATACACCGACACCGACAAACACCAAGAACCAGTTAAAACAACCGCTCCATTCAAACAGAACGTTTAAAAGCACATTACAATAAACGAGAATGCACACAAAAACCATTGAGCATAGTTTACTCGCTTCCTATTGGATGATGGAGAAGGTGTCTTTTCTCATGGCGGGCTCGATTTTCACGGACTCGTGACAACTGTCGTGTTGTACACCTTGCGATGTGCAACCGATTGGAGTAAAAAACCTGTTATGTCCATTGTGTTAGTGCTGCCAACTTTATGTTTGGTTTCTCTTTGTCAATTATTGTACATTTAAAAGCAGGGCGAATATCTTTTTAACCTTTCAAACGGATTCTTCATTTAGAGACAGGGACTTATATTTTAAATAATTAACAGCTTCAGTTTTAATGTTGCCCGCTGCTTTTAGTCAGCTTAAAAAGATGGAGTATCAACATTTATTGTATTTATGGAAACAGCGCTTTTTTTAAAATTATTAATCAAATCGCATCAAACCTTACTAAAACGGGAAACTTTGGATGGATGTTGACCAACTTCTTCACGGCAAAACTACTAAACGGGTTGGGCTAAAATATTGCGCAGATTTATTTATTTATTTGATGTAATTAACATTTAATGTAGTTCTGTATTTGATACCAAATAAATTGTAAATGATTGGCTTATTGTCTAGTGAAAATTAAGTATTTTTATATGAACAGATAAGTCGGTAGCATTGTACGCATGCAATCGTGCCTGCGTTATTGGCATAAACATTAATGTTGATTGGCTAGATACCTACCTACTTATCGCAGAACAGTGCATGTCCAATTTATACTGCTTTGTTATTGAGGATCTATCAATGAGGGTATAAATTGAGTCGGTGATTGTGGGAAAATTTAATTTCTTTTAAATTTATTGATGTTGCCTAGGCAATTAGGTAAGTACTGTTTATTACCTATGTATACGTACTAATATGTACTACTTACCAATATTTATTAAGACACTGAAACATTACGTAGGTACTCTTATTATATAATGTAGGTAGGCAATACCTAGGTATTTTACATGATATCATTAGGTCTTTGGAATTGAAGTTGCACTCGGCTTGTATTAAAAAAAAATCCAAAACTTTCGAAGGAGATTTCCCACCTTTTCTGTACCTTTGGGTACAGAAAACTCCCAACCTTTTTTGTGGTCGATCCAAATAGTGCCTTCATAAATAAGTTCCAATTATAATTCAAGCGAGGAAGTAACAACAAGAAGCGCTAAGATTCAAAACTCTTTGGTTACAAAGAGAACAAAACGCGCGATCGATTCGACTCCCGACGGGTGGCGGGGATCCACAGGTGCAACACTATGACAATTCGAAAATGGAATGTCGATATGATCTGTCATTTGGTAGGATTCGACTCGCTCGATTTTGTATGGAACGGATTCCTAGTTCTATACGTTGATTCCTTCAGTATCAAATGATTGTATGATTTTCGATCATAATAATGGTTATTGCCACAAAATAATATTCTGGTTCATTTCTTACCTAACTTCTACTTTTGTACATACTATGTTTTATTACCTACAAGTTTCCTTACTTAATAAAAAAAAATTGCCCGAATAGTAGTAATTCGTAACATTGGCGGATCCAGGGGGGGGGGCATGGGGGCCATGGCCCCCCCCAAAAGGCCCAAGAGTTCCATACTTTCGACTCAATTTTACGATTAAATTCAGATGCACTTAAACACGGGCCACGGCATACCTACTCTTAGGTAGGTTATGTAGGTACCTACTTTATATGAAAGTACAGAAATATATTTTTTAGGTAAGTCGGTACTTTACATACATCTACAAACTAAATTCAAGAGGTTAATTTCTTCTCAGTATTACCACGTCTATCGACACGTTCAACGACTTTGAAATGAACATAGGTAAATGATATCTATTTCTCTTCTTCCGCTAGTGAACACAAGTGAATTATAGCCAATTGCACCTCATTTCTTATTTGATTGACAGTAATAACTATTTTTCAAGCTGTTTATATTGATAGAATGAGAACGCATCCGAATTCGTTTTTAGTTTGGTTTCCATTCCACCCCTCTGGTTGCGACACTGGACTTCCTTCTTACTTACGTCAACACGTAATGCGGATTGCTCGTATTTTTCTTTTAATAAAAACTCAGTTCTAAATTACAAAAACGCTCTTTATTTGACTAAAACCTACATATATATTAAATAAAATTACTCGTCTAAGTATGCCTCGGTATTGGATTTAACTTGAAAAGATAAGTTAAGTAAAAGAAAAAGTAGTACAGTGTGCGCGCATGTTACTCGCGAGTACGCGAACTTGCGAAGAAAGAAACGTACGCGTTCCCGCTTTCGTTTCATTCAATTCAAACAATTTAATACACAATACAGAGAGATGACAAAAATATCACTGCTTTTTGCATTTTAATTTGTTTTTTGCATTGAGGTGTTCTTGCCCTTTATTAGCAGAGCCCTTTTAAGAATACTTAGCTAAATAAGTACAAGTACGTACGTCAGAGTTATATACGTATCGAATATTTGTAGTTAATTCAATGTAAAACTAACTAACAGATGTATCACCACGGGCGTGGCGAACATCTTTTGCCTCTCTCGACGTGGCCTGGATCTGAACTAAAGCCTCCTTTCAGTTTTCAGTTCAGTTGCAAAATATCTAACAAAACGACAAAACAGCAAAAAAAATCGGTTACATTGTCCTCTGTTTCGTGGTCCATTTTTAATAATACATGGTCTCGGTCTCACAATAAGATCATTTTGACTACTAACGCGAGAAATTAACAAGAAATATTTTGGTTTCGCGGCTTGCTCCGCTGGAGTACTGTCTCGTCTCTGGCTGTGCACATGAAGGCCCCCCTTATACTGAAATGGAAGTTTCTGATTCGTTTACGTGATAAGCTAATCTTATGCGAGCGAGAGTTCATTTTGTACGACAGCGAACACAACTTCGATATTCCTTTTCCAAGTAGACACAGATTTTGATTTTCGTAGATTCTTTAGGGCAGGGCTCATCTATTTTGTTGTAAATCGTTAAAATTTTATTATTTTTCATAACTTACTATCATAGCTTTCGCGTCTTGCTAAGCATACCTCACCAATTTCAAAAAGACTGCGACTCACCGATATTCATTATGTATCTAACAATTCCTCCTAACAATTCAATCTCAGTCGCGCACTCTTTAAAATTTTCAGGGCTGTCTCTGCTTGCTGATTGTTTTTCATACTGATGTGTTTCTACCACTGCGCACTTACTTTTCCCTAAAACCCGGAAAAGTCTCTAAAAATTCGCGGCTCGCTTCGCTCGCCGTGGTTTATTGTTAGTGGTGATGCGCGTCTCAAATTCTTGGGCTACGACCTCGCCTTATGAATGTACATTAGGCATATTCTTTGTTTTTTTCACCTGACCCCCCTTTACAGAATCCTGGCTATTAGTCCAGTCATTTAAGCTTAAATTAGGTAAGAATCTCGGAATTCGAGATACCCAGCTGTAAGTCTGTAAATACTTGTATATCGACACTCTAAAAGTTGTCTCAAAACCTTCATTATGGTAGGGTGTGCGCAACTATTAAATTTCTAGGTCAAAGGTCACAAAAAATCGGTTTTTTGTCAATATCTCATTTCCTATGGGTTTTTTGCTGTTTGTATGTATGATCAATATTATAGCAGACAAAATTCTCTACAAATTTTGTTGAAATTTTTTTTTTATACGGTGAACCGTTTTCGAGTTAGAGGGCGGACACAACATCACTTCAGGTCAACCGGTGCTCCGGTCGAAAACGCGCCATAATAATATATAGTTGATGAACTATCAATAAATTAATGATTATAAATATTTGCCAATTTTTATTAACTATTATATTATACTAGCTGCGCCCCGCGGCTTCTCTCGCGTTGTTCCTATGGAAACGTTTAAAGGTGATTTTTATCCCACGGGATCAGATTTATGGGATAAAAAGTAGTCTTTGATTAATTACAGAATTATAATTACCTGTATGCAAAATTTCAGCCAGATCCGTTCAGTAGTTTTGGCGTGAGGAGGTAACAAACATCCATTCATCCATAAACCCGTACAGCTTTCAAATATTCCACCAACAAGTGCAGCTGCTCATCAACAGTTCAAACGTGTATACTATCAAGTTCAAACTTGGTAAGGGCATGATTTGGAACCCTAGGTATGGGGTTGGGCAATGCGAAACGTGATGCTGTGACCGCGCGTTCTCCGCCCTCTATCTCGAAAACGGTTCACCGTAAAAAAAAAAAATTAAACAAAATTTATAGAAAATTTTGTCTGCTACAATATTGATCATACATACAAATAGCAAAAAACCCATAGGAAATGAGATATTTACAAAAAAACTATTTTTCGTGACCTTTGACCTTGAAATGTAATAGTTGCGCACACCCTACCATAAGTAGGTTTTGAGACAACTTTTAGGGTGTCGATACAAGTATTTACAGACTTACAGCTGGGTATCTCAAATTCCGAGGTGAACTTACTAAAATGACTGCCTTGTGGTTCAAAGTAATAGAATAAGTTTGGTTAGGTTAGGTTAGGTTAGCTTACATTTGACGCCGTAGTTCGACCCCAAAAACACGTCCATAAAAAAACAATAATGATACTCTTGCTTGGAGCAAAAATGTAACATTTCAGGAAACGAAACGTAACTTACGACTCAAGAACCCTGGCAACAATGATTTGTTTCATCTTCTAAGTAGTTTTAGTGAAGGACGCGGGTTCAAGTCCCGTCAAAGTAAAAAAAAATTGGGATATTATTACCCCCCTACCTGAGGCCTGCGTCCAACAGTGGACCAATACAGGCTGTGGAGGAAGAGGTTGTGATTTTTTTACCCTATATCTGAACATTGTCAAAATGGCCCCCTCCAAAATAAAATCCTGGATCCGCCCCTGATTCGTAAAGTTTCGGCCAGTCATGGTTGTTACCGTTTTCCGCACACGGTACGTTATAGCTACTTCACCTACTATTCTACCTTTTTGGCACAAGTTTAATATTAAAGTTCATTCTACTTCTTCCTAATAAAACTAATTGGATGACACATGACTTTGGTAAACAAGAAACTGTAGATTATCTGAATAAATTGCATGTCAGCCGTCCTGTAATTGCGATTTCGTTTTCAGCGGCACATCGTTGAAAAATGGCGCGCGGCGGTCGCCATTCATTACCGCTCTACCGAATGACAGCTCGTTAAATGTCGCTCAATGGGTTAAATTGGAATTCTTATTTTGAATTTGAATGTTTTTTTTTAAGCATGCAGGTAGTATAGTGACCGAAGTTTTTGATATGAATTTATCGTGGTCCCGTTCAGCTCGTTTCGTTGACTGGACCACCAATAATTATTTCGTCGCATATTTGTTAGTAATAATAGGTAAGTGTTTAGGGTAAAAGACAAGAATTAGCTAAGGCTAAAACGGATGAGTCCAAAATAAATATTCCATTTCTATATTCTATATTACTTCAAGTATAGTAAGAAACAATTAATATTCAGCTTTTGCTCAATAAATTTTAACTCAGAACACAACAAGAAAGTAGGTACCTACCTATTTTTTCTCAAGATTCTTCCAATCTTATTATTTTAATTGAGTACGTTACCTTATCTTTATAGATAAAAATCTCAAACAAAATCTAATTAGGACGTCAGACGAAACAATTTCAAAGCAAACATCTCATGATCATAAAAGCCAAATTATCTCAAACAACCAAAGAGGTTTCAAGCTGATGAATTCATTATTTACCGCTACGAATTATCTCAAAAACTTTTTGGTAACTAACTACTTCGAAAACCATGTTTTTTCCATTTCAGCCGTTTCTCTCATAAGCAACAAGCGTGAACTCAAAGTAGGCGAGTGGAAAATGTAGAGTCCGAAAAATCAAAGAAGATCTGTACAAAAAAGTTCTGAATTAACAAGTTATTAAAATTAGAATTCTGCAAACTGTTTATAAAAAGCATACCTAGTTGTATAGTTAGGTAGTAGGTAACTTGGTTTTTACATTTAGGTAGCTACATAAAGATAAGAGTGGTCAAGAGAAACTACATAAAAGTTTTGGTCGGTAGGTATCCTATGTATTTGTTAGACAATATAAGTTAAAATAACACAAACTCAATATTTTTTGCTCGTGCTCTTTTATTTATTCATAAGAATGTACTTATCAAAAATTCGCGATATAAATGTAAGCGGGTTAGCAACGAACCAAGTTTGTGTTAGAACTTTGCTCTTTGTTCTGGTTTAAGAAAATTTCAGTTACTAGTTCTGCTCCAGGTTTGCTCAGCTCTATGGTTTTACGCATTTGTCTGAAAGAGTAGGTACTAGGTACTCATAAGCGTTTGGAAGCGCGAGATTTGGTAACGCGTGTTTTAAAAATCATTGCACGCGTTGGGAAATGAGTACTCAAACCCCGTGTTTGAAAACCTAAAGTAGGTACAGACAGATACCTAACGTATTTTAAAAGGCGCGTTACTGAAGCGAGCGCTTTAAAAGACCTAATGTGTATCTACTCTATTACTCCGTGTTCCAAAAACAAAAACATAGCTAATTAAAGTCTTCAGTGCACCGTGCAGACGGGCCAAAGATCCCCAGATATATTCCGAGATATGTTCAGCCGTTGGGAGCTAAATCTGGTAGGAGATTAGATTTCAGATAGAAGATTGCAGAGTCCGGTTCATGTGTTTATTTGGACGAGATAAATGGCTGGTTTTGATGTTAATAAGATGATCTTGGCACATGACATGTTGAGTTAGTGTTCCGTTTTGGATTGTTTAACAGTTGGTGTGGTCTTTTCTGTTTTAGATTCAGAAATTATGCTAAAACCTGACAAATCGTGATTCTTAGAGTTGGAATATCTGTAAAATATTTATGAACTTTTAAAAGAAATAACAGTTCGTCGTGTCGCACAAATAGTAGGTACTTTTGTATGAAATAACTATTTTTATGAACTAAAAATTCACAAAATTAGGACATCAGGAAATATACACGCGCTTTTCCCCTTTCAGACAATTGTATTTGTAATAAATAATGTAATGTAATGAACCATCAGGTCAAAACCCGCCAAACCATATTGTGTACAGAATCTCGTCTCAATTAGAATCTCAAATACCTAAATGTCACGACGGCCATGTGTCATTACATTATTTTGAAACCATGCTCCAATAAAAATTATCGTTGTTTGACGTATTCATTACTGATGTAACGTTGGTGTTTTTACAACACAAATAAGGTTCGTAGTGAACCCACTTTTATCCGTAATGTAAAAAAAATAATAATATGAGCAATGTTCGCTCATTTTTTTTACACATCTCGGCGTTGTTATAACCCGGCGCTAACACCGCAATAAAGAAACAATAACAAGTGACACTGACAATGATAATGGCAACAATTTACGACGATGTTGTACAAGTGTGTGCGTCAAACGCAATCACTCATGATTGGCTGGGCCGCGGCATGGCGCGAATTGAACACTTGTCACACTTGCAACGTTCAAGGGTATGGACCTTGTCAATTATCTAACTATTGTGAAATTTCACATTTTAATTATGATAAATTATTAATGAAAAAGTTTGGATGGTTGAATGTTTGTTACATCTGCAAGCCATAGCGACTGAAACGATCGGGCTGAAATTTTGCACAGATACATACCGAGAAGAGTAGGTACTTTTGATCCCATGAGTTAGTCCCCAAAATAACCTTATAATTTTTTTTTATTCGATTCCATAGAAACTATGCGAAGCAAACGTAACAACGTTAAACAGTAGACGTAGGTATCTCTAAACGAGAGCAGTATAATTGCCAGTATAGCATACTGTCAAAAGAAACTTAAGAATAAAACATTGTTTATGTCAAAAAACTAACCAATTTTTTATTTAGCAAGCAAGCAAAAATATTTGCCCCCATTTATCGTAATAAACACGTTTATCTCGGGGCCCAAATAAATCTATTGACACCTTTACAAAGGGCCACCGCACAATGCAATATGGGTGGCAAGTGGCTCGGAAAATAGCCGCCACAAGATGCCCCAAACTGTATAGAATGGCTGGACCACTTCAGTGCGACGATGGTGTCTATTCTAGTTTTTTAGAAAACTATCAAAGTTTCTGATTAGTTTTCGTGCAAACGCTAATCTTATCCAAGCAACTGATGAGTTGGTTTTCCATCGACAACGTAAACGATTATAGAATTTTCCTTACCCGAGTAGGTACTCGGGTAAGGAAAATTCTATATTCGTATTTATTATATAATTCTATATTCCCAGATGTCGGCAAATCTAGACTAAACTAATCGGACAGGACTAAATAATGATGCCATTTTTATTATTTGGAACGTTATGACAGGGACGGCGATATTTTTTGTAATGTCAAATTAGTTTAGTACTGAATTGTCACCGATGAAATATTTAATGATTTTAACAGGAATAAGACTACACTGTTAAAAAGACGAATTTTAATGATTGTGAGCAGTTAAAACCTTGATTTAGTTATTTTCATTTCATTTTCTGTTGGAAGTAAGGATTGTGTTTACGTAGGTATATCCTTTTAACAACAACTGAATCTGTTCGTGATATGATTAGACTGTTTTTTATTGATGGTGCTATATTATGTTATTTTACTAATAAAATAAAAAATATTTATTGCATAAAAGTACATCACACTTATTTATGGCTCTCATGTCCAATATAAGCTATTCTGAAACAAGAGTGTGGTTTGATAGAAAAAAACTTATATCGACTATGTGACTGATTGTCAGCTACATCAAGATTTCTAATATCGGCCTTCCCAGAGAGATTATTGCCGACGAAGGACTATCCCTGGCTAAAAAATGAACAAGCTGAATCCAGATGAACTGTGACGTCATTCGCATGGCGGTCGGTTCCTTTATGCGAGTTGACAAAGATCCCTTGTGTTCGGTAATAGTTTGTTTGCAGTTTATTGGATCATGAGATTAATCTTACGGTAGAATGCCACATAACTGAGCTTTAAAAGCGCAATCAAAAAATAACATGGTGAAAATAACATTAATGAAAGAACGGGTTGGTAAACATTTGCTCTACTATTATGTCAATTTGATTCAAGCTCATAATAAAATTTATTTAATTGACCAAGTGTATATGAAAATAATAAATATTTCAGTGATCAAGAATATTTTGACTCTGTTGACTTCAATTCAAATGAAAATGAAAAATAGCTTGGAAACAAGCTATTTTTGTCTGAGATTATAATCTATCTCCGGATATTATTATCCGTAAAGCCATTTTTTCGTGAATTGTGCAGTACAGACAGAGACAAAATTTATTGTAAGTAAACGCACTTTATTAGTAAGGTTAGTAATATATTTTAATGTCAGTCAGTTAAAAGCCAGCTATTTTTCTATTAGGTGTACCTACAAAAGATTCTTCTTAAAAATGCGTATGATTCATAAAAGCTTTGAAAGTTGGTTGAAAGTAAGATTACAACATAGTTAATTAGGTACTCGTTTTGTTATTCTATCGTTTGTTTTTAATTTCGCAAAAAGTTTTATAGCGCCTATAACTGTCAAATTAAACATTGCTAAAGCAATAATACCGTACCGAATCACCCCTCCTTAAGCTTCAGTTGAGTAACGTAGCAGAAGATTTCCCAAAACGGTTTAGCTTCCCCTTAAATCAACAAATCAAAAGTTTCGATGGTGATTTATGATTGGTTTTATTATTTAATAATCAATAAGAATTTCTTATTTGAATTAACCAAATCAAAGGCTTTTCTAAATTAATTTTCCTAAAATAATTATTAATTAACTAAGTTAATAAAAATATTCTTAGAACTCTTCAGTGTGTATAAAAATAATGACCCGTTCATTACTTTTATTTAAGATAAATAAAAATAGATATAGAAAAAAATTGGCCATACATTTTTCTTGACGCAAATAACTTTCTTCGTGAAAATGTTTTAGTTAAATAAAAGGTTCACGTTAATCAAAGCACACCAAATTCATTATAAGTACTATATTCCTCGACCGTTTTCCCATTTATTTGGGGTCGGCCTTCCTTGTACTTTTTGTCCATTGCGCACGGTTTTATACGGTCTTTGTCGCACACCAAATTCATTCAGGAATGTTAAATAAACTTTCAGAAAACTACAAAAATAAAGGGCTTCACTTGCACCCCACATTTTATCCTAAATCCTAATCACTTTTACAAATTACAAAAAATAATCCGTCAAATTGAAACAGATTTCCCCTTTCATTCCTCCCCTTCCAAGTTCAAATTCACGTTCATTCATTCAAATATTTTCGCAATTACCCGCAATGCTTTAAAAAGTTCAGAATGCTCTCGCAAGGTTTAACCGTTTTAACGCCTCGTGGCGTGAAATTGAACTGCGTCAATAAAAATATTGACGCAATTGTCTGATGTTAATTGGATTTGCACGCCATTTATTCTTTGTTATTCTAAGCGAGAAAAGTCTTAGTTGTGAAATAGTTTAAGGAAAAGATCAGTGAACTTTTAACAAAGCGATCTGTTAAACAGGGGGTTGTGGGTTCGATTCCCGCCTCGGGATAATGTTTGTCTGCGGACCGTACTAATATTTTGCCTGGTGTTCTGAAAATTGTTTCATGTATGAACAAATATTTCTATGTAATTTCATCAATAGAAGTATTTGTATTACTTATTATTACATTATTTCCATTATAAACAATGTTCTAATGTGTTTTTTTTAATTGTTGACTGTAAGATATATTTCAGTGGTCCATAATAATAATTTGAAATAATGTAGGTAGTAAAGGTATTATAGATATATTTTTTTTGTTATCTAGTACCTACCCTATTTATACACAAGCTCTGCTCGCGGCTATGTGAAATTATCCAGATTTTTATAGAAGCTTTGGTTTTCAGCAGTGAAAGTGTTAACTAGAGGTTTATAAATAACGCATAAACCACCAAACAGCTTGTACATAAATCAATCCGGCCATTAAAAAAATAACGTAACAAGTTACATACAAATTTTCTACAAAAATCACGAAGAAATTTTTATCAGGCCTATTCTCACGAAAACCTCATAAAACCCGCCCAATTAAAGCGAAACCTTTAAATATAATTTGTACTAAAAAGCCAGCCATTTTAGTTTGTCCTCATTTCTTTCATTTGTCCTGAAATAACGCTAATAAGAACCGGTTCGTAATATCCAGTGATTTGTTTCATAGAGTCGGCATGTAGAGTCCGGAAAAACAAGTCCTGTTTTTAGTGTCACCTGCAGGGGTATTTTAATTCATCGGAAAGGCCGATTCGATATCGGAAACTTTAGAAAAATCAAAATAGCGTTCTAAAGTTCCGTCAGAGTAGAATTCAAATTCGAATCTGACATTATTCGCTTCGAAAGGAATCGAATGAATTAAAATACCCCTTCTATACCCTTTTCTACAGTACTAAAATCTTTACTCATAGATTACGATCACATTTTAGGTTTATCATTCAATTTGAGGGATGACTACCGCAAAAGCAACAATAGAAGATGGCAACAAGAAGTATATATCTAGTAACTATAGTACCTATTAGTTACTAGATTGAACGGATTAGACTGTGGAAACTTCACGACCCTGACGAGGGCCAAAAAAACCGTACATAACAGCAGCGTGGCTAAAAAAATAAACAACGGATCAGAAGAAATGCAGTGGGATAGTCAGTACAACAGCCGAGAGGTGATCCGGCCAGGTGGTCTGAAGACTTATGAAAGACTGCAAGCAGATGCTGGATGCGCCAAGCTGAAGACAGCTCTTTTCATAAGGAGAGTTTAAAGCCAGGGCTGGACTAGTATTAGGCTGATGATGACGACGATGATGATGACGACAGCAGTATAATATGTATGATTATAATAAAAAAATCGTGGAAAAGCATTTAGAAAACTGTAGACCCCAAAACGCTTGAGACTTATCTAGCTTACTGACAGTTTTGAGAAAAGTGAGCAACATTTTCCGGCTTTCCACTTCCGGTTTTTGGTGCAACACTACCGTCTGTCGCGTGTAGGTCCGATTTAGCCGAGATGTGGCGATACCCGCCGCACGCAACACTTCCCATTTGTAGTGGGACAGCGAAAAGTCACGCTTTTCTCGTTTGGCTTAGTGCGACTGAAATTTAGCTTGAAAAATATTATAAATAGTCATAAATTACTTACCTACGTAATTAGGTTTCGGTAAAAATGAAGCATTTTCTATATTTAGTATGAAGAAATTAACTCTTATTAATTTTTTAACGCGCAGTCTAATTTATTAAATGCCAAAAAACTTTCACCTGTTTCCTATGTTTAACCGACCTCAAAAGAAAGGAGGATCTCAATTCGACTGTATTTTTAATATGTTTCTTACCAGAACTTTTGATTCGATGGTTCGATCTTTATGATTATTTTTTTATTTGAAAGCTGGTGCTTCCCGTGTGGTCCCATTTTAATTTGGTCCAGTTCTGTATAAATGACTATATAATTGAAGTCAGGTTCTAATTTTTAAAACAATATCAATTATTTCTGTGGTTTTGCATATATCTACACCAAGATTGAGGACCAGAAATAATCGTAGTGATTGAGTTGAGGACCTTACACTTTGTATGATGAAACGACGCGAAGAGAAGAATATACCTCAATGTCCTTTATGGTAAGAATCCAAAAAAAATATGCCCCTCGGTCAATGTAAACAGTTCCAAAGCCTGGTTAGGAACAATGCAAAACACAAAGCTTACTCAAGTAGTTCTTCCAAATGGCGGGTAATAAACAGCAACCCACCTCTGTAGGTAAATGTAAACTCAAATATTAGGCTGGACACACACCGGTGTCGGAAAAAATAGATAACGACTCGCATCGCTACCGGTCAAAGAGACCCATGCGCTTCGTGGGCGGGGCGCATCACGCACAAAACAAACTCAGTGATGCGCCAGACAGGGATGCACATACCACACCCCCGCAGACAGACAGAGACAACACGCCCGGTGCTCGCACACGGCTAATTTAAAACTGGAATATAAATTGACGGTGAACTCAAAACAAACAGATATGGCTGACGAAAAAAGGACGGCTGTATACGAAATCTTCATTAGCGAGCGAGCTAGAACAAGGGCGCCGGCGTTCCGAATTTAAAACGAAAGCAATCGCGATCATGATTCGACATTAATTTAAAATCTCATTTAGTATTCAGAAGGATGATTTTTCAGAAAAACGAAACAAATAATAGTGACAGAGCGCAACCCATGGATGAAAGGGCGAATTAGCAATTTCAACCGTTCAATGGATTATCTCACGGATTTAGTAATTAAGTAGGTACTATGGAGTAATCAAATCAAGCGAAATAGGATTCGAATAAAAAAATCAATCATGGATCAGTTGAGCTACCTGATGATAACTACAGACAGTAAGCTCCATTGTAAATACTTACTATTTCTGATTTTTTTTCTATCATTTGATTGGAATTTCTTTTATCGATAATATTATATTCCCAAAAAATAAAACGAAAATAGATGAACCACTCGCACGGTTTGTAAACAAGGTATTAATTTAGGAAAAAGCACGACCCCAGTAAACTTATAATAAAAAGATAATCATAATAAACATCAAGAGCCTATTAAAACATATTGGTTGAATACTCAAGCTGAGCATTGCAACAAAAACTCTACGTTTGTGACACTTGATGGTTTTTAAGCGCAGTTTTTTGCTACAGTGGCGCCAATGTTTTGACAGATGATCGATGTGGCAACACTGCAGACTTGAGCGGTATCAATATGAATATTGTAAGTGGGCGGAAGATAAAGACTTCACTCAGGCTAAGAGCATTTACGATTTTCTATTAGCATACGATAACCTACTGATGGATTTACTGATTAGCATATCCTAAATGTCTTTGTAAATAAACATTGCCATCCCAAAATATTTCGAAACAGATACAATAAATTGCCGTAAAGATGTTTACTGGCGAAACAAAAGACGACCACACATCTTGTCGTAGTTGCGCAATCTTTCAAGGTCTGAATGGTTTTTTGGGTTTCCCAGAATATGGCCCGACCTTTGTCTCATTTTTTGACATGTGTGTCACAATATTTTGAATTGCACGCATATGTAGTTTTTCAGAAGCTAGTTTTTTTATTTTTTAAAGTATTTATCCACACTTGGAGAAAATTCAAATTACCTATCTATCCGCCGAATACTCAAACGCAACTCAGCTATTAGCACGTCTCAAGTCGCGATTTTTTGACAGTTATCGAATTAGAATCCTTAGATTCTAGATCGATAATGAACGAAATTTTGAGAATTTTTTTTATGAGACGTAATTTTTTTTCCTTTCCTAAGAAGGTTGGGTTTGAAGTGCTGTCAAGTTATTTTAGTTTAACTTTGGTGACATCTGAATTGACATAGAATATTATAGACTAGAATATTAATTTTAAAAATATACCGAATTTTGTAGATATTGCATCATTAAACGCAGCGTTGGTTTGTATTGGTGCTGTCACTCATTTTGAGCACAATTATAAAGTACTTAAAAAGAAAACTTCTGTAAACATTGTAAGTATTAGGTATTATTATTATAATGACAGTTCATACTTTATAACCAGAATCAACGCACATCATTGTCCGTATCGATAACTTTTGAAATATAATAAATTCTTGAGATTATTCTGTTTAATTTACTCAAATCCGTCAACTAAAATAAAAAAGGCAAAAGTAAAGACTCAGTCTTAAACAGTAAAATTGAAATTCAAATGCGCCTTAACCTTTTCAAAATAATGGATTTTAACTTCACAATCTCCTAATAAGTGAGGTAAGGCATAGGTTAATGGTAAACATCTTGCTGGTAAATTGGTAACCCGACCGCATGCGAGGGCAACACATTAATTTGAATATGGAACACAAGATACGAAAAAGGAATATTAATTGGAATAAACTCAAGATTATTCGAGCTTTGGAAAGCTTCGATAAAACGTTTTGCAATTTTTTTTAGATGTGTTTTGAATTTTTTCATGAGGTGAAATTGTAGACAATTTTTTGGTTTTGGAGACTTCTTTATTGACAGAGTTATTAACCGAATCAATGTGTCACCCAAAAAACATGACTATAAATTTTTTTGAAATTTTGATGTAATTTACGATTTTGATGTTTGAGCATAAGTTGCTTTGGTTCTTAAAAAAAATAATGGAATTATTACTGTTATAAATTATTTTTTCTTACCTACCTACTTTCTAAGTTTCTCTTCGCCAAATTCGTATCAAACATTGACACTTCACACGCGTTATTCTAGCTAGAACTAGAACTTCAGTGTGTCGGCCATGAGTTGTCACAGTTAAATCGCCTGACATTACAACAGTAGTTACTTAAATACGCATAATAGTTAACCCACAGATCACAGAAACTAAGAGTTAACCACAGCTTATTATTCCCAACTATCCGCTAGAGGCGCTTTAGAAGTTTCCATACATTTTTTTAACTACAGTTGCTAGCGACTATAGATTGTCAAAACTCATGGTACACACTGAACGCCGTGTATTTTTTTTTGTATGAAACGTATAGTACAAAATAGATACCAACTTAAAGTCCAAGCTAAACATTGGCAACAGTCAAGTTCTCGGATCAATTAGTGTGTAATGGGGGCCACAACTTCACCTGCCGTAATGAGATATAATATTACCCCTTACTGTTCTTACGATGGCGATGGATCTACGATACAAGCGGTCGCGGTGTAAAGTGGGCAATAGAGAACGGGATTCTGTCCGCAGTTTCACACGCTTTTTTTCTGGGGACACGTTTTATATAGGTATTTTAAATCCTGGAATAAAACATAGGTTACTTTTTATCCCTTAAATTAGTTCCCATGGGAAATTACGATTAAACTTTCAATAGAATAACGCGTGCGAAGCCAGCTAGTTCATATTAATAGTGTGATAAGTGTGTGTGGGAGAGGATTGAAACATCTACCTACTCGTATTTCGACTATTTTGGTTGCTTTGTCAGCTGATGATCCGTGGAAAACCCCCGGTACTGTTGAAAAGGTATGATAGAGCTAAGAGAGCGGGAAACACAGGACTGAGAATAAAATGCTAAATATCATTCTTAATTCTTTATTGCACAAAATAATACAATATGGTAAAACATTTAAAAGAAAAATAATGGCAAAGCCGAGCTAAACCCTAATAAGAGTTCTTTTACATATCCATCAATTACTTACCAAATAAACAACCTCTTTAATTTTTATTTTAAATAGATCGAACCAACTATAGGGATCATCAAAAGCACGCGGTTTAACCGCTTTCTCGATAAAATCAAATCGCTTCAGCTTATACCTTACGTATCTCCTAAAGATACGTATGTAACTACAACTCGTATATTGCGCGAGTGTACGCATTGTTAACTCCAGTAAGCACAAAACTCCCGTAAATTGCTTCTATTAGAGTTTTGAGATACCTATTAGAGTTAAGAGTAGAATTACGAGAAAACGTATGAGATGTTTCAATTATTAATTTACGTACCTAAGGGGTAAACGATACTCTTTTGGCTGGAGAAATGGTACGGATTTTAATTTAATTAATTTGTATTACTGAACAAGAAACCCATTGAGGTTTATGGGTTTGTGTGGTTTTATAAAAACTCTAGGTTATTTCGCTGTAGATCCCTTTTGTCTCTTCTAAACAACTCTACTGCCTGCCAAGTGTGATGATTATAGCAAAGCCAGTGTTTGAGCGAGGCACGTGCAGACGTGAATTTGTTTGTATTTGTATACTGGTCAGATTATGGTTATGTGAGATTTTTTTAAATGTTTTTTATAAAAAATATCTATCTATGTAATGTATTGTATTATGTATATCAGTAATCTAGTAGTTATTATTTCTTGAAAAAATCTAAGTTTTAAAACGAAGAGGATCGATATTAGGATAGTATAGAGACTTGATATAATGTAAGTACCTACGTCTAAAAATAATAATTGAGACAGAATTAACAATAGAAGCATACTTTATGCTATGGAAAAGTACTGTCCTGAAAAAAAAGCTGTGTAGTCTAGCGACCCGCCCGTATTATACATATCTTCATTCCTCTTGAATCACTCTATCTATTTAAAAAACCGCATCAAAATCCGTTCCTTAGTTCTCAAGATCTAAGCATGCATAGAACATGGACAGACAGCGGGCAGCGACTCTGTTTTATACTATTTAACGAAGTACAGAATTTAGGAACAAATTCCAAATTCAAATAAAACGTTTACGACCTTATTTTACCCACTTTACCAGGCAAGACCTAATTTTGCCCACTTACCGGGCAATGTCCCATGTCGCAGTGCGTACGTCACAACCTGCCAATAATGTGACCAACCGGCCGATCGACAGATAAAGTACCGTACTTACATAATTATACGATACGTGCATAATTGGATAAAGAGCCAACATTTTAAATTTTTTATAATCGAAAATTTACTTTTTTAAGCATTTGTAGTAAATGACCGGGAATTATCGCTACCGACTTATAAAATTGTGGTTTTTATGTGTGAAACTAATTTAATCCGTGATTAATTCTGATTTTATGTGGACTGTGTGCGGGATGGCATTATAACTTAAATTGATATTTTAAAACGACTTAAACTTTGAACGAAAAATTAATACTTAAGAATTAATGTTTATGGTTCTTAAGTAGCTTTAATAAAGATGAGATTGTTAATTAGTGATTAGGTATTTTATTTATTAATTTTTTTATTACTGGTGTCGATTCTGTTGTTTTAGAATTTGCTAAAATTAGGATTTAGGAATGTCAAACGATACATTTCGATGCCCTAATCGATTCCCAACGATTCCTAGATTCTCAGTTTAGCTAGTTTTGATGTCAAATAGAAGATAACTAATCAATTTGAAAAGCTATCGTATAATTGACATTCGTAAATCCTAATTTTAGCTAATTTTATGTAATTCTAAAACAACAGAATCGACACCACTATTTTATTAAGAATAAAAAAAAATACTCACGTTTTTATTTTTGCGTGGGTTTCTACTTAATTATAATTAATGAACCTTTTAATTAAGTTTCAGCACGGTAAATAAATATACTTTATATTTTTACCGAGAAAGCTATGGCCACATATGTATTTCGTTGCTAAAAATGTAACTATTAAATTATGTAAATGCCAGTGACTTTTTAACACACGAACTATGAAAAACATTTAACATATAATTAGAAGTCGTTAAAATAGCGTTATGTACAATTATCCACTTGTAATTGAGTGTATTTATTAACATGCGCATATTATGAAACGTAATGTGTTTACAAATTCATTCTTAAAGCTTATAATTCTCAAACTGGTTTGAGTCTACAGGTTTACTATGGGATTAAAAACTGCAGTTTTTATGTTTCTTAATATGGGAAATGACTTGAAAGCCAACTGCTCTTAAATGTAAATACCTACTAATTCTAATTGGTTTCTATGTTTTAAAGTAATTTTCTTTGCTAATAAAGATGTTAGCTTGAAAGCCAAAATCTATAAATTCTATCTGATTTAAGCATTTACCAGATATACAAATGTATTTGATTACATTTGAATACAACTGAATCTCGACGCCAAGTAAATGAGCAAATTTGTGTCGTGGTTTGTTTACTAACATTCTACATGCTCGATGGATACGGTATAGATGCAATTACTAAGCCTATAATTATATTGCCGTTAACTTTATCTTGTTCAGAGTTATTGCTAAGGAGGTCTAACATGCTAAATGTATATTTGTATTGTTTCTAAATACAGCAACTTATTGCAATTTGCAAGTCGTACTCACAAAATTATGCAACAAACTTTCAAGGACGTAAACTTACTAACTGGGACGTCGTTTAAAGTTACCGTCGCAGTTATTCTCAGAACACGCTTCAGACAGTTCCTTGAAAAGTCATATTTAGCATAAAAACTACTATTTAGCTCCTGTTAATAACGGAACGTTATTGCTGTTCAGAAATGAACTTTAACCGGTCGGTATAAGAGTTAGAGATCTTCGATGGTTTTCAAGTAGATCAGCCCAAGGCATGGCTCATTAAAGTCAACTAACAATGTAATTGGTAGGTAAGTATGTGACATGCGATCTTGTGAATTGGGTCGTTGATTAAATGTCTAGTTTGTATACCTACTTATTAGAAAATGACAGTAGTAAGTAGTAACTGACAAGCAGGCTAAATAAATGGACAAAAATCATTATCATCGGTCTATTATGAAAAGTTTCCATCAAAAAACATTACTTACATGTAATCGTAAAATACATATATATGCTCGGTAAATAAAAACTTCTGCAGATGAACGGACTAACTGACTTATAAAAAATGGTTGTCTCTAAAGTCGGTTTAGGAACCATAATTTTACGTGATGACGTCTTTTACTTGATCTATTGAAAATCTTAGCTCGTAGTTTTTATATTGTTTTTGCCATACTGGTACTGGCAAGCTATCAACGCTATCTATTAGACGAAATTAGAACTTTAATCTTCAGTGGTTCAGTTGCCATGACAACATCTTCAACAACGTGACACTTTTTGAACATGCTACCCATGTTCATCGATAGACGTTATAACGTCAAAAGTGGGTTAGTCGATTTAAGTTTTCAACTAACAAAGCACGACTGATTTGTATTCAAACTTTGACTGCAACAATAACAAGACAATTGCGTTACAAGTTACAAGTCTAAACGAGCGATGTCATTCAGAAACAATTGTATGTTGCCTGAGGCTGTATTGAGATACAATGTCCTCCAACGAAAGTGAAGCTAAACATGGACTAAAACGACAAAGATTCCTATGAAAAAATAAAAACGAGGGTGAAAATATACCAAAAGGAATAAACCGAGTTTAGCTGTTGCAATGTCGGACTACAGGATATTAAAAGCCCAAATTCAAACTTTGTCCGCAACATGTTTTAAATTAAAACTTACCTAACTTTTTTTATTTAGTTTACCTACTATCAGAAAAATATCTGACCGCCAAAGCGACGCGTGACCCGAGAGCTGGTGAGTATCTGGCGCAGCGCATCAGCATTGCCATACAGAGCGGGGGAATGCAGCCAGTGTCTTGGGTATGCTTGATATGGATCAGTTGAGCTACCTGTAGATTGTTTGCAACAGGTTGCAGTTACCTAGCTTAATCGTTTCAATTGTTAATACTAGTTCTAATTTATTTCTATTATTTAATTGTAAGTTTCTTTGTTAATAAATAAAAACAAAAAAAGTTATCCATCTAATTCTAAAACTCGATTTGCAAAGTATCATCTCAAATTGCTTGTTAGTGGATCACCTTTTGACCTCCTAATTGGATATGAATTTTTAGTAGATTGATGATCTTTTGACCTTTATAATTGGCGTAGAAGATTTGGCATCGTTACACCCACGGAAATAAATACCGTAAGGATAAGATTTTAAACATACATTCGAGTATATGTAATAATATGTAAAAATAAAAATATAAACATCATATTTTAATGATTATGATTTACCGCTCTGATTAGTTCATAAAATATGTTTTTGCACTTTTTATTATTATTTTAATCATCATAATCTTATCTTTTTTTATAAAAACAAGTTATTTTTGCCACTTTACGTCTAGTTGACGGACTTTATTAGGTAGCGGTGGACTATAAAAAAACTCGTAAACAGTGGAATTAAATTTAAGTACGAAGAATAAGAATTGAGATAAAGTCAGGTTTATTTCGAGACCAAAGCGTTAAATCTACAACATTTGTATCTATACCGGGTCCATTTTGAATGGAGCATAAACGTAAACAAACTGCCCATACTTAACCTAAAATTCACTTTGCTGGCGCGTCCTTTTATACGTAATTTACATTACTTGTCGATTTTAGATCCTCCCTTCAATAAAAATTGCTTACAGTTATATCTGAAACTCGACGCCAAGCAAGTGAGATTTTGTTATTTGTGTCGTACTTTGTTTACTTACTTGCTTCATTTAAAATGGATAAACCATAGTGATGTCGTGATCAAATTTTTTCACATTGGGTAAATTCTTTCCATCGCTTCAAGAAAACGCATAAATTTTTTTATGTATAGAGTAGAGAATAGGTCATCCAATTTTTAATTCTAAGGATATGTTAGAAGTTTTTGTAAAAAAATGGTTTTCCCTTTCTAAGGTCACAGGTGTAAGTATATTTAACGTTATTAACGAAGCATGATCGTTACTTCTCCTTTTTGTACTTATTGTCCTTTTTGACTTGCGTAGTTCTCTGTCCGTACGATATGTAATTGTATGGAAAAAGGGGTCGTCACGATGACGTCTCGTTTTTAACGTCATATAGACTCGCCCCTCAGGTTATGCCAATAGAAATAATAGGCATGTCTAGTAAATAAGAATACCGAATCTAAGTCTAAGATGATTTTGATAAAAAAAAGCTTTTTATTTTTCAAGGTAAATGTTCATAGAGCCTGTTCCATAGCTAGTTCGAAACACTCTCACTTTTTATGTCAGTTGATGAGTTCGGCGCCTTTGATATGCGAATTCGGATAATATGATGCTAATTTCATTAAATTATATCGCCTACCGATTTTTGACGGTTTATAACTAGCAGATCCGAATTTGCTTATGTCGAAATATATTAGAATATGTAGGTAGGTATAATGAATGAGTCAACTGACTCATTGTTAATATT
This sequence comes from Eupithecia tripunctaria, assembly GCA_955876795.1. NCBI lineage: Eukaryota > Metazoa > Arthropoda > Insecta > Lepidoptera > Geometridae > Eupithecia > Eupithecia tripunctaria. The sequence continues at coordinate 5,047,720 of OY041621.1, forward strand.
AATAAAAATAAAAATATCAAATCGAAAATGTCCTCTATTTTTGACGTATCGAAATACTAGTTTCTACCCGCGGCTTCGCATGCGTTGTTTCGATACTCCCTGGGATTACCCATTGGAATAGAATTATGGGGTATAAAGCCTTTCTGTTATCCTAGGTCTGTGAAAACGATGCAAAATCTCAGCCAGATTCGTTCAGTAGTTTTCTTGTAAAGAAGGAACAAACATCCAACACATATCCTCCCATTCATCTAAACTTTCGCCTTTTTAATGTAAGTCTGAAGTTCTGACTTTGACTTCATTACAAAATTTTAAAAGGATGTTATTCAGCACATTCTAATTCCAAATTGAAACTTCGATTTTCAAATAGTTATGCTTCTAAAATCGTCTCTAACACCCGCTGTTCATAACCAGCCAGTACGTGACCGCGGCCTCCTTTGATATGCAGCCTTCTTTCTCCATTTACACGTTTTTTTCTTTAATTCATTTTTGTTATTGGTTACAATATTATCTGGCGGCTACCGGGCGCAAAGGGGTTATAATTCAGTTTTATTTATGCAAAATAAAAGTGATATTAATGATTTATGAAGGGACGGGGTGGTCTGTTCGAGTGACCAGTCAGGTTTTACGCTCTCTGTGTCGGCTTTTATGTGAATGAATGATTTGAAAGTGTCTTTTCTAAAAACTTGATTGGTAAACAGCTGGTAGTGAAGTTATAATCGAAGTTTTTAGGTCTACGAATGTTCTACGAGTTTGCAGCTCAATAAAATCATAGAAAAGACATCAACGCGTGACACATTTTTTCCAGATTTTACCTAAAATGTCATTGCCGTTAATTTCACTTTAAAAATTTAACGTTCTAGTTATTTTGAACGGTAGGTGTTTTTACAACAGGTAGACGACCCAGCTTAATTTTACTGTGAAATTTTTATTTAATTTATATTATTTCAATTTTACGTTAGTTTATATTATAAATTATATTCATCATTGATTAGTGTAATTGGTATTGTCGAAGCTCTAATTAATAATCGGATAAATATCTAAATAAATGACGGTTGATTGACGACCTTGACCTATGTAGTAAAGTCAACGACAACATAATTTAAAATAACCATACTTATACCTATATATATACCTAGGTCTAGTCTTTCCAGTCTAAAATTATACCTACAGGTGAGTTAAAAGTTGCTATCAACTTCAGTGTCAAAAACAAAAGTAACTCTTACTTCCAGAAACATTTCCAAATCTATCCCCTCCTAATTACTATAATTACCGTCCAACCCGTTATTAGCCGACACCATCGATTGTTTTTTTTTATTTAAGGCGAGTCTCCACGTTATTTTATTTTATTTAAGGCGCAGCTAATTCCCACACACGTAACTAATTCGTTTCGGTGGCGAATAAAACAACGGCAGGTATTCCATTCAAGGGATCGGGCATCATGGTTCGGATTTTAGTTGAAAAATGGATTTAATTCCTCTATTCAGCTGGTCATTTCGGATGTTTTCTATGTCATATACCTACTATTTTCGCCGTTTACAGATTAATTTTCTTTTAATTTTTAATCGTCATCAAAATGCTACCAATGTTATTATTTCCCTTAGTTTGGAGTTGAATATTTATTGAGACATTCGATAGTTTCCTATATCTTTTCAATAAGATTACCTAAATGTAAATTTTCGGGACATATCAAATAAAAAATGCTAACGTATGCTTGAAAAACTGTTTTCTCAGAGAAACTGCGTTACCAATTCTCCACACCAGGGCCTGACCATTCGCAAATTCGCATCATCTCTTATATCTAGATCTCATCTAAAATACCAAAGTACCTCTATCCCAAACCACCAACCGAATAATTAGTTTATTAATCAACTACATTACACGAGTGAGCGAGACAGACGATTAGAGTAGGAGGCAAGACCGCGGTGGTCTGAAAGCGTCGGTCGATGCCAAAGGCGGCGGCTCCACGCTAATTGGAGAGAGCGGCGACTTCAAAGGGTACACAACGTTTATATTAGGCAGGTATGCCGCAGAAGTAATACTGTGATACTTAAAGTGTGAGGAGTTTCACTTCTATATGAATCATACTGTGTCTAGGTTTGAGATGACATCGACAGATCAATTCGGTTGAATTGAAGCTAACGTCAATTCAACCGAATTGACGTTAGGTTAGGTTAGGTTAAGATGTTTTCTGAACGTCTACATTAGAAATCGTTAATGTCGGTTTTGAATAGGGCTTAGCAAATAGCTTACCTTATAACTTAAGTGAAGTAGGGACATTATGTAAGAGCTTCTGGCTTCAATTTTCTAAACAAATTTTACCCAACGTTGGTGTTATTCCAATGTGATAGTTCACATTGGAATAACACCAAGAAGAAAAAAAAAGAAAAAAATACAATCCAATGTCCTTGTGTCGCTCTTGAGCGATAAGACCGCCACTTGTCACTTTGATTTTAAGCTGTTCTATTGTATTGTTCTTTCAATAAGTGTGCAATAAATAATTTTCTATCAATCTGTCCGTCCATCTATGTCCATCCATAACAAGTTAAGTACCGATCACTGAAGTTAAGCAAGTCCGTCCATCTATGTCCATCCATAACAAGTTAAGTACCGATCACTGAAGTTAAGCAAGTCCGTCCATCTATGTCCATCCATAACAAGTTAAGTACCGATCACTGAAGTTAAGCAAGTCCGTCCATCTATGTCCATCCATAACAAGTTAAGTACCGATCACTGAAGTTAAGCAAGTCCGTCCATCTATGTCCATCCATAACAAGTTAAGTACCGATCACTGAAGTTAAGCAAGTCCGTCCATCTATGTCCATCCATAACAAGTTAAGTACCGATCACTGAAGTTAAGCAACGTTGGGCGCGGTCAGTACGTGGATGGATGCGGTGACCGTGTTGATAGCTTTTTGCTATTTATTTATAATCCGTTTTTTTCGGGATTTGCGCAATATGTATTACTTTCCCGTTAGCTTTATTCATTTTAGACGCAGAAAAAACTAAAAAACACCAAATATCTCGCGCCAGCACGAAACAAACCACCTTAACGATCACAGTAGACTAGAAACTAAAATATTATTTAATTGTAAAGGCTTAATGTCACGTCTTTTCAAAACGTGGGTAAAGCTATGTTCAATCCAAACCATTAAGTAACGGTGTCTATTGATGATACTATAAACTGATGAAAACCTTATCAATGTATAAAATGTATAAACTTTATTTATGTATTAATGTCTATAGATAATACTAAGTTATTACGACGACGGTACATTTTGCAGACCACACAAAGTCTTTCTTGTAAGTACGTTTGTTGATGAAATGTAATATTCTATTATAAAATACTTACAAGGTGTGAGGTTAATTTAGAAATTAATGGTTGTTATTTTAACTTAGAAATATCTTGGTTTTCCTACTTATTAAAAGGCTCGTAAAGATCCGGTCTTCGACGGATTTTTTTAGCTTTCATACTGCGTACACATATTGTAGTAGGTTTTACTCTTTAGTGGTCGAATCCGACCGAGAAGCGTATATTAAAATGCTACTTCAGTACGTTTCCGCCGGCTTCAGTACTCCGCCAAGACAAACTCACAGACCCCTTTCAGTCACAGAATCGCCACAAACGGGGGTGGGCGGGCTTTGCTAGGAGTAAGTTAATGTTGAGGGACCCCGGAGGGTTCCTCTCAAGGTCCCTACCTTGAGAGGAAAACAAAAGCCGATGTACTGTCAACGTTTGCGACAAGGGTGGAAAGAGTAAGTTTATTCTATGTAATCTGGACTTGTAATCTAACCTTGGGAGAGAAAAATAAATATTTTTATTATTATTATTATATATGATGATGAAGCAGTTCCATTTACGCGACCAGGAACCCGCATCCCTGTCAAGTCCTAGTGCACCTTGGAACGAATCGTCTGGAGACGTCAAACCACTCGGTTTGACCACGCGCTGGCACTTTGGAGAGAGAGGAAGTATCGATGGGTTTTTAGTTGGTATGACACTAGCTACTAACACTCTGTTAGTAGCTCTGTGGAGAGCCCAGCATACCCCTCTAGCCCTCCTCAGGCAAGAGGCAATGCGCAAACATCCCATCATCCCATCGAAAAAAAGGTACTCTACTCTACTTATTATTTTAACATACACATAAGCGCTTTATTTGATCAAATATAGTCAAATATAGACAAATATAGTCAGTACATACCATCGCTAAACGTAACGCCTTTCCAGTTTAAAAACTATTTTCCTTTGCGTTAAAAACAAAATATTACATAGGTACCATGATGTACTTAGTACCTACTAATAGTTTATGTGTTGCTGGTAATTTAATTACTTTCAGTACATATTAATGTAATGATTCTCGGTTTCAAATAATGTCCATACCTATATCTATCTGATATTATCTCACAACATTCATTATTAAGAAAGGATGGAAGGATATCGGGCAAACCCACGACTTCACTTCCTTCCACTAGTCCAAAGCTTGCTACAATATAACATCATTTACAACGGTTGAATAACCCCAAGATTTACATGCAATTGACACCATAATCCAATCATTCTCAAAACTCAAATCCATGTTATCAAAAGCTCCGAAAGAATCCTTTGCCACACTACTCCAACCTCAACTCTCTTCAATATGAACTCTACCTCTTTGGTAATAACAGATACGAGGTATACAACCTCAAAATTGTCAGCCTTCTTTGATTTTTACGCGTCGTTTGGTTTTGAGTCTTATTGTGTTGAGGTTAAGGTAGGTAGGTTTTGATGAGGTGAGGCAGATCGAATTGGCCTTAGTGTCAACACTTCACGGAGGAATTAGTTGATATGGACGGTGCCTTTGTTGTTAGGGCATGGTTACACGGACTGATCGCTTTGAGATTCGACCTTTTGATGGTTTATTGGAGCCTTTGGAGCTAATCGGGCTTGAGGATACTGTTTGAAGTTTAACACAATGTTGTCAGAAATATTAAAGAACAAAGTAGCGAGCGAATGTGATAATTTGGAGCAATATGGCGGTAAGAAGGATTTTTGTATGACCAGCAAAAATAAATTTTATACAAAAATATTATTTAAGTTATTGCAGTTTCAGTGATTGATAATACGTACCACCTATTACTTTTAAGTATTCAAATAACTTGTTAAAAAAATGTTTTATATGTATCTCAATAATCTCAATATCAATAATCTACAATTCATATATTTATTCACTTACCTACACCACTCCATATTTTGTTTGACAAAAACCACACAAAATCAAGTGTTGTACACTTTTTTCTTATGTTATACTACCTAAGTTAAAAAGCTTATAAAAAATACAAACCGCATTAACTATTTTCAAAACATAAAATAATTTGCCCATCTCTCTTCGACAACTAACTTAGAAGCTAGCTTCGAAGCAACTTTGATCTCAACATTAACTAAGAGGACATTATTAGCGCTTCCATAAAATCGATCTCCCAATCAGATCTACGATAACAGCTCGATACAGTTACGATACGATAATCTGTGGTAGATTGAGCCATCCACTCTCGCCCGAGGTTCATGTTAATATCGCGTCGTATTTTATTTTCTTGTTGTTCATTCTGATAACCACTTATTATGAATTAGAGCCGCTTTTAGTTAAAATAGACGAGTCGATTTTTTTTATATTAAAATTAGCCATAGGCATTGGAAAGCGGTGAATATCGGAGGATTAAAATGAGGTCAGTCATTATACCAGAGCTAGAGATGTGATAGAATGAGTCTATTGTTGGAAACGTATTACACCTAACTCTAGATTGTTTACAACGGTCTATAATAGAGTTAGTTCCACTATTTCAATTAAAAATCTACTCATTTTGTTATACATACCTATACGAGTACCTTACCTATTAGTTCGATTTATGAAATACTAGCGACCTCCCCCGGCTTCGCACGGATGCAATGCTGATATATTATACATATAAACCTTCCTCTTGAATCACTCTATCTCTAAAAAAAAACCACATCAAATTCCGTTGCGTAGTTTGAAAAATCTAAGCATACATAAGGGACAGTCAGACAGCGGAAAGCGATATTGTTTTATGCTATGTAGTGATTTCAAAAGTGTATTATTGGTTGTAATTGTTTTATTCTGCTTTCATTTTCTATTTGCTAAATATAAGCCAAAGTTCATACATGTAATTTTTTGCAATAAATTAATATAGTTAAATAGTATTATTAATCATGCCCTCTCTGAGACTGGCCATGGCGGCCAGTCTCAACGAAGGCTAGCCAGGTGCGCAGGACATTATAATTGTGCACAAGTGAGCGTGCAAACACAAATGCACACTCTATTCCCTGATATAGTTATACAAACAGTAAAACAATATTGTTAAACATAGATTTCTTAAAGCACGTACCTATATTTCTGTTTTTTTTTGTAAGTATTTTGATGACGTATCTAATTTGCGGCGATCTCTAAACATCTACCTACACCACACACCAATGGTTCATAAAAGCAATTTGAATTTCGAACAGTAGCTTCTAATGAATGAACTATCAATTTGAACGAATGTAACGAACCAATCAATTAACTTTTCGCCACGCGTTGATCTAAATCTATTTTTGTCTATGACCTGTCTGCGTGCTTTATAAATGTTTTAATTCACTATGGTTATTATTTTGCTAATTTTTATAGCAATTTCTTAGGATTAGTAGTTACAAATTATAAGGATGTGAATTGATTTATTATTAGTTTAGTCGAGTGTGTAATTGAATAAAGTACTTAATTAATTGAACAAAGATATTAAATAACTAATAGATTAAACGAACTTCCTCAAGTGGAGTTCCGATAATAGCTAAACTAGTCTTCATTGGAAGATTTACTGTTTATTAAATATCTTTTATCAAATGTATTTCAAAGCTTACATTAATCTACACATTATTTACTACATTTGTAATTTATACAACCCGTATGTTTTCCACCATAAAAAACATAAATAAATTAATCTATTCTGACAACATTGACTGAACATTATTTATTTTTAGAGAGCTGTTTTACACCACATAGCTATTCACTTCTAGACGCTATTTCTGATACACTAAGGCCGATATTAGGTATTATGTTTTTGATATTTATATCCAAAAGAAAACGTATTTACCTACTTTTCTACTCATTGTAATCTGAGGAAGTGACGACGCTTCCGATAGGTATTAATATGGATTAGTTGAGCTACATGTAGATTGTTTGCAACAGAAACAAGTAATGAAATGGTAAATAGTAGGTACCACCATCTTCATCAGATAGATACACTCTTTTCTCTTTTCTCATCAGTGAAGAAATTGAAGATTTGACATTATATGGAAGTAGCTTTCTCAGAAGAAATTTAACCCCTCATTTGATTACCTCTTCGCACCAAAACTACTGAACGCATCGGGCTGAAATTTTGCATACAGATAATTTTTATCCTGGAATCAAACATAGGCTACTATTTATCCCATAAATCACATTGTTTCTATTGAAACAACGCGTGCAAAGCCGCGGGTAGAAAATAGTTTGTAGTTGTTACATTTGCATGAAAGTATGGATATAGGAAACGTTTATTTTAGGTAGCCGTAAAGTTAGTGAGGTAAGGCTGGGTAAATCCGCTTCGTCAAACAAAAATACAAAAAAAAACTATTAAAAAAAACATTAATTTACTTATTTGCCTGCATCAACTCAAACCGACGGAAAACCAATCATACTAAACTAGACTTACCCCCTCACTAATTAGAGTTGGTGTTTGTTTGTCTCAAGTGCACATAAATCGTACGAATCACAATGCAAGCTCGATTTGTACGGCCTCTGCAAATAGGGTATTGTTGTTCTAACGTCGACTAATCTGGGGGCCTACTCGGAAAAACGAAGTTACGTTTTCGTTGTCGTACTTCTAAACCAATTGTTACGTCGCTTACTACTCTTAAGTTGCATACTAGGGGCCATTGGTGTGTGGTGTAGGTACCTAGGTGTATCGCCCTAAATTAGATACGTCATCAAATACTTACAAAAAAAACTGAAACGGTACGTCCCTATAACTGAAAACCAGCGTAGTATTAGCCAAATACCTAAATACTGCAATATACTGAGATAGGAAACCTTTTTACCCAATGTAGCGAGTGGATTGTTAGATTTATGTTTTTTTTTTTTTTAATCAGAAATAGACCTTCGTTTGACCGCAATCTCACCTGATGGAAAGTATATTTGTTACCTCAGAACTTTAGACTGGGTGGTTCGATTTTCATGATTCTTTTCTTATTTGAAAGCTGGAGCTTTTCCTGGGGTCCTATTTCAATTTGGTCTAGTTCTCACAATGGGATAAATGAAAAAAATTAAGTCGGTTTATGGTTTAAAAAAAAATCAATTATTGGAATATTATTTGATATCTTAGAAAATAGAGGCTAAACACTATCTTAACAAATATTAATACAAAAGTATTTTCAAAGCGCTCGAATTTTTAAGCTATTGCATAGCTTCTATCGCGGGCCTTGAGCGCGGGGACCGAATCCAGAAATTCCGTAACGAAAAAACCTCACGCTCCCCACTCCGACCGGAACAGCGGTGATACTTTTTAGTTTTGCCATCTATCGATGAATAGTAGAACTTTTAATGACTTTTTGAAATATGACGTTTGTCTCTTTAGTTCAGCAACTCGCCTCTAGATGGCATTGCAATAGCTTTACCGCGGCAGTCCCCGAGTGCCACACGTCTTTTTTTATATGGACACTCCTGATGAAAAGCTCAGCTGCCGACGACGTCATTCAAACTAGTAGAATTTCTCATAAATTTACAGGATGAAATTACCTATGAGAAACTACACACAAGCAGATGTTGAGGACAAGCCGCCATCGCTCATGGGAGGTCTATGTCCAGCAGTGGACTAAGTTTATAGGCTAATGATGATGATTACTAAATTTTTTTTTGTCTAAAGTGGCTATAAATCGTACAAATCACAATGCGAGCTCGATTTACCCAGCATGCAGCGCTGAGCGCGGTCTGTAAATAGGCTATTGTTATAACGTGGACTAATCTGGACTTTGCAAGCCTATGCACATAGGTAGATTAGTAACCCCATAAAACCCAGACTAAGTAGGCACTTAATCGGGGTTTTTAACGCATTCAATGCGGTAGTGTGCTTTCATAATGAGAGTGCCTGGGAGTAGTTTATAGTTATACCTATTTTAATGAATTTAAACAAATCCCCCATGGTCTTCGATAGGAAATATGATCTAAATTCATGTTCATACGTTCTAGACCACTGTTAAATCTATAAGCCCGAATAAGTCAAACAAACTTAAATTCACCAAATAACCCGTCTATATTTTCTATCTTTATTTTCTCACGTCTTTTTCCATACCCCGTTTTATCACCCACCCTACTTAATCTACGTCTCAAGTAGAGTTTTTTGACAGTTTTTAATGAAAATATCAAAAATTGGTAATTTCAGACGTGTTTATAAGTGTTTATAACTCGGTTAGGGAGATATAAGTGGAGTAAGTTTTGGTACTATTGTAAAATTGTTTTTATGTCCTGAGTATAAAATTATAAACAAATATCACAAAAAGGAAATTATCAATGTAGATAGGTAGTAGTAACAAACCGCACATACTTAAGTATGGGCGGTTTGTTTAGGTACTTACATTCTGAATTTTAGGTTAACCTAAAATTCACTTTGTTGGTGCATGTTTTTGGTGCGTTTTATACGTAATTTACATTATTTATGTCGATTATTGACTGAAGGAAGGATCTCATCCTTCCTTCAATAAATATTGCTTACAAATTACATCTGAAACTCGACGCCAAGCAAGTGATTTGTGTCGTGGTTTGTTTACTAACATTCTACATGTTCAATGGATACGGTATAGGTGGTTAGGTATCTTTTAATAGCCCATAATTAAAAGCGTTCGCCGGTATTGCCCGTTTATAAATAAGAGATTGGCAAAGTTACTGCTAAGCTCTAAGTAGTACCTATACCGAGATCTTAGCAAAGCAACAATCAACATGTTTATTCTGCTAATTAAAATTGTTATCTACTCTTTTAAGTACTTTCTAATTAATTTAAGAATTTGTTTTTAGTTACGTACGCTAGTTTTTATTCAGCTAAATTTGTACTTACTTTTTTAGGTAGGTACTTTTCAATTAATTTTATAAAGATTTTCTTTTTTATCTTACTGTAAGCATGCATAAGAAGAAACCAACTGTTTTTATTTATTCTTATACTGACTCTTAGGTTAGGATACCTACCAGATTTTAACGACAACGCAAAATAATAAACTTTTATTTTAGTTTTCTCTCCATCTTAACTCTACCTATTGGTGTAATTATTCTTTAAAAATACGAGTTTTAGAAGAATGGTCTTATTTTCTGAGCGGATTTCTCAAAAAACAATTGTAGATTTTTGAGTCGAAATTCAGATTACTTCTACAGAAATACATCACCTGTGAAAATTTTGTCTAACTATCACGGTTCATGAGATACAACCTGGTGACAGATGGAGTCTCAGTAATAGGGTCCCGTTTTACCCTTTAGGTAGGGAACCCTAAAAACTACCTTGAATCTCCCGCGCCTTCATGTATCCGTGTGTCCATAATAAGGTTAATGGCACACAATTAGTTCCGACCACCGGCGTACGGCATATGCCGGCCCGGACCGGACCGGTTCCTGGAGACACGCGCTAGCGAACTAAAAAGTAAAAGAGGTTTGTTGAGGATTTTCTTGTCTATGGTAGAGTTACAAAATATTATAGGACTATAGGTGCAGAATAAACGACTCAAATCTAAAGGTGATCACCAAAAAAACTAGAAAGAAGACAGTGAGTGCTGAAAATGTCTATAAGAATGGTCATTGAGAAATTTTCGGAAATGCATTTCTATCTTTAGAAGTGCATTTTGGATTGAGCCGCTAGCGAACTTTAAAGTAAAAGAGGTTTGTTGAGGATTTTCTTGTCAATGGTAGAGTCACAAAATATTATAGGACTATGTATAGCTGCAGAAAAAACGACTCAAATCTAAAGGTGACCACTAAAAAAAGTAGAAAGAAGTCAGTGAGAAGTCAGTGTCAGTGAGTCATAGAGTATGAAAATGTCTATAAAATGCTAGAAAACCATAGGAATGGTCATTGAGAAATTTTCGGAAATGTATTTCTGTCTTGAGAAGTGCTTTCGGACACACGTGCTAGCGAACGGAAAAGTAAAAGAGGATGTTTAAAGATTTTCTTCTCTATGGTAGAGCGACATAATATTATAGGTGCATTATAATATAAACGACTCAAATACAAAGGTATCCAAAAAAATCCAACAAATCACAATAAGAATTTCTTCATACTGCAGAATAAACTCATCGTTAGGCTATCACCTCACCTAAACAGCCTATATTCGTCCACTGCTGGACGCAGGCCTCTCCCTCATAAGCGCCTTATTAGCTTTTATCTCATAAGGGGTACGCATAATCCCCACGCTGGGCATGCGGGTTGGGGATCGCAGTTTGGTGGTAGAATTGTTCTTCGGGTAGCGCTACCCCCGGTGGATATCCCTTAGTCGCCGCTTACGACACCCGCGTGAGTTGGGGTGGTGCAAATTCTATGCCGGGACCACAAGGCAAGGGCCGCTAGGTACTAAAAACTTGCCTAATGAATAATGAAGCTAGTGAAAGACGCTGTCAAATATTTAAATTACTTTCCTAGGCTCAGATTGAATGCGGTTTGCATTATGAAACTAAACGCAACGGTCACAGATTAGGGAATAACTGCGGTTGGTGCGTTCTCAGGGTTGTGCTGAGATAGGGCCGTTGGTTCACTAAGTAGCTTCTGGCCCATAAAACTGGCCCATAAAAGGATTAATTTAATAATTATTTTTATTTTATTATGAACTAGCTGCGGCCCCGCGGCTTCGCACACCTATCCCACGAGAACTGATCTATGGGATAAAAATTATGCCTTATTCCTGGCCTAGAACTACCTGTATGAAAGCTTAGAAGCTGTGTGGTGCTGGCTTTAAATTTGCACCACCCCAACAGCGACTAAGGGATGTCCACCGAGAGGGGCGGGAATTAGCGCCCCTTGCACAGCGGTTCTTCTACCGAACTGCGATCCCCAACACGCATACCCGGCGGCCTGGGGATTGTGGGTATTACCCCCCAATGAGATAAACGCAGATAAGGCGCTTGTCAGGGGGAGGCATGTGTCCAGCAGTGGGCTAGTGCAGGCTGTTCCATAAAAATTCAATGTTTCCCCTGTAGGTGGAGCGGAGCTACCTCAGCCTCTATATCTAGCAGAGGTGAATGTTGCGTTTCGATCTCGAACTGAATTCCAGTTTTAAAACCAAAGCCTGCGATATTTTGCGATATTCGACGCTAATCCGGTTTTGGTGTGTAGAGACCTTTACCTAAATACGACTCTACTCTACTAAGAATAAAGTATGTATATTCGATATTTTTAAACCCTGCACAAATGATAAACAAACCCGCAGTACTTAACCTCAAATTAACGATTTTTAAACATAATGGTAAGTACTTGCTGAGTTGAGATCCGTTCTTCAATAAATATTGTCCAATTATATCTCTTTATTTCGACTCCAAGCATGTAAATTTTAATTCATGTTATTGGAATTTATTGACATAATTTGCAGCTTTATGATAAATAAATCACAGGCAGCATTAGCTATCAGTCTTATGAAAGCTTCTGTGAACTAGCTGTCCTTTTTATAAGCTGTGACCGTATCATGGCCTATTTTCGACGCAATGGCGGTAAAGGAGAGTAGAAGGACTAAGGCTTTCCATATTTTGCACGATTTGAAACCGCTTTTGGAATAATGGAGTTATATTTATTGTAATCCGTTATTTTGTTACCCTTATGGCTATCGTTTGACATCTGTGCAAATACCTACCTTAAAATAGACGTGTTATGGTCTAGATTGCAATAAATAGGAATGCATGAAAAATGGTAACAAATGCCATGAAAGCTTGTGGTTTAATTACGAGTTTAATTATCATTCTGTCACACTCCGCCATTGTTGTTCCTATTTCAAACGAACCAATCCCGAGCCTCCTTTTTCCAATTGTAAACATAATTCAATTAAGTGTTGTACTCGTGTTTTGTTGTGTTATCGATTAGTGCGTACAGAATCGCAGTTAATAGATTGCCTTATCAGCTAGTGCGGGGAAAAATAATACAATCTGTAGGTACCGAGGAGAATGAGGTACAGTAGTTTTAATTAGCAAAGGGAAAACGGAGAAAATTAATTTAAGATTAAAGCCTGTGTATTTGTACGGTTTAATCGTTTAAAAACCATGTTAAGGTTTATAATAATAAGAAAAACCTTGGAAAGACTACGCAGCTTTTTCTGTGGCAGCTCGTTGTCAAAGCAGACCTTTTATATAGGTTGCGGGTTCGTTACCCGCCTCGGAATACGATGTGGTGTGTATGATCGGCAGATATTTGTTCCAGGTGTTCTGGATGTTGTTTATGTCTAACAACAAATATTTATCTATGTAGTTATTAAGTATCAGTTATCTAGTACCCATAGCGCAAGCTTTACTTAGCTAGATATTGCTGTGTGAATTGTCCAACATTATACATTTATTTATCATTTACGTACATGCAACTGGGTACCTATCTTTTTTATTTTTATTCTACTCTTTGTAACTTGGTTTTACTGTAATAAGTATAATTGCTGAAATTACTATTAATAAAATACAAGCCACATAATGATAAAACAGCCAACACAAATTAATTATGACAATAATGAATGTATTTCAATGAAATTGTGGGCTCGTGAGTGAGATATTAAATCATTAAAACGAATATTAAATAAAACTTTCGACGAACAGTAATGTGTGAATTACAATTACAGTTCTTCGAAATCAATACGATAAAAGAACACGATAATAAGTATCGATATCCGCGCAACCGTCTTTTGTTCATTTTTTGAAAACATCGATAAGTAATTTGCGTTGTTGAATGCTCTATAAACAACAGATTCATTTTGAAAAAAGAATTTCAATAGGTGTTTCAGTATTTTAATTTTGTGGCTAAAATTATTGTACCAAACTGGTAGGCATGAATAAAATTCGTGATGAGCGATTTAAGTACAGATTTTTAAATAAGATCAAAGGAGTTTACCAGCTTATTATTTTACTTCCATATTATAATAACTATTTTATTATCACGACGATGATACTATTGATTTTATAAATACAGAATTCTTACGGTTTTTTGTGTGTGGAAACTTTAAAACTGACTACGATAAAAGAAGGAGTTTCTATGTTCAGCTGTAGTTATTTTATATACATTTTCGCTATGTTAATTTTTTAATTTGACCTTTTGTAAGTGTATATTTGTTGTATTCATGGAAATGAAGAATTTTTGATTTGGTTTTATATGTTTTTTAGTGTACTATGTTCGCCGATTACTTCGTAAATTTATCTGACTGACGGACTGATATTGAGGGTCTCTTTTATATATCGCTATTATACATTTATTATATAGGTTATATATATTAAGAATACATTAGCAAAAATTCTTGACGGTTTAGTATGTATCCAGCAAAACTTAAAAGAAAACAGTATTTATAAAATTAAAGCATTCAATTGTGGTTTTTAGCTTTCCAAAACAAAAAAAAACATTTTTTTCGAGAAATTTAAATGTAAAGCCACTCGCAGAAGCAAGTCTTAAAAATTACCCTTTCCCCAAAAAAAGCTAATTCCAAGCACAGCAATCGAGTCCTTATTGCTTGCTATTATGCTTCATTATCCCATAATTATTGCTTCTATTCCTCCTGTGGGGTCCTAAGGTGTCAGAGCCGGCACGTTTATATTACCCTCTTTTAGAAAAAAAATTGGGCAAGTGTGTGTTGCACTGGGTTGGGTTCCGTGATATTTAATTATAAGAGTTGAGAAGGATCGAGGAATCGCTTTCAGCATGCGTTGTTTAAGTATATGGAAACATTTTAAGTTTATTTCTATCCGTTGAGAAGTGTTCTATGGGATAAAACGTTGCCCATGTTTTATGCCAGGCCTAAAACAATATCTACTAATTCAAAATTTCAGCCTGATCCATTCAGTAGTTTTGGCGAGAAGAAATAACAAAAATCCATCCAAACTTTCGTTTTAATGGTATTAATGTTATTTTGATTATTATTTTGATAAGAAGAGCTAACACAAGGGCCGTAAATATTAGTGGCACAAGAGTTGAGATCTAATAATCTTTTACCCAGCGGGTAAAGTCAGATTATGATTAAGTAGCGTTTTTTTTTTCTTATGCTTTCCAACTGTGTTGCAATCACTTCATAAATGAATCAGTCCTTTGTTATAAGGACTCCAGATTTAATTTTGGTTGAGTTGGGTTTAGTTTTTCAGATAAAAATAATATGAAATTGCTCTAAAATATCTTATAAAATATATTATGACAATTTATAGGATTTATTCCAATATCAAAAATTGCCTGGGTAACATTTCCAATGCAGACAAACAGAGCAATAGTGCAAGCGCAAATTCCGCAACAACCGTTCCGCTAACGTTACACGGAGCTCCAAAAAAAAGGCGGCAAAAAGCCGCTATTAGGCGTTCGCTACACGATTTCACAAATAATATGAACTCTAAGCAATATCGCTGACTAATTGATAGAGCTGAATAGAATAAAAGTTTTTGTTAAGCTTTTATTGATACCGATGGGGTGTAGGGATTTTTGATAGGAAAATGAATTAATGGATTTAACGGTTTATGTAGAGCCTTAATTGAAATAAATATTGCTTAGGGCTGACTGAAGCAATATTTATCCAATGTGTATTGTCGAACCTTGATCAAACGAGATGTGAGGATATGCGACATAAGATGAGTGCTTAGGTGCTTACCTTATTAATTTTTCTTTTATTTTTTTTTATCTCTTAGGTATAACAAACAATCATACTTAAATATTAACAGTTAGTAGTAAAGTAACTAGGTACTGAAAGTATGACCAGCCCCGTTATCCGCAAGTTATTCATGCTATGTTTTATGTATTTCTTAGATTATTTTAAATTCCTTCTGTTTAGTTGTATTGTATAAAATATTTACACGGATTCCTTACTTCTTTGACCTAGTAGGTTTATATTAAGCATTTTTGTACTAGACAGTGATCATTTGAAACATTGTAAACCTTTCCGTAAATAAATATTTTTATTATTATTATTATATTATTACCCGATCTACCCAAGAATTTTCTACCCAATATGTATTTAGCTTTTATTTTAGATTATCGAAATAAAATATTGTAAGTTGGTATGTTCGTTGTCTCAGAAACCAAGCAGAGTTTAAGGGTAGCTTTCTAATGAGACTACTTTGAAAAACAGAGGAATAAAACAGTTATTTTTTTTGACTGGCTTGGTTTTTGAGATTTTTAACATAAATATTTTTTTTATTATGAAATGTATGCTTAAACATTATAAATGTGTCCAGTAGTTTTGAATTTATTTGTAACAAAAATACAAATCTTCGCTCTTTATAATATTAGTGTAGATATAATAAAAAATTCAGATAAATCATGTTGCACATTAATAGGGTCATTTATTGATCGAAAATGCCAATAAAATAATAAAAAGATATAATCACCTTGATTTAAATTGCAAGGGCCGCAAAAAATATATAATTGACCATCAACTAAACTGCATACCTAAACTAATAAAAACATCATTTGCAATCAAAGATAACCCAAAATATTGCATCACTGATCCAAACACATTAGTAACTAAATCACAAAAAATATCGCTTGTCTTTGTCTTTTGTAAAGGTAAGAGAGAGACAGCTGTGTTTTAATTTAATTATGTTTGACGGGTCCATCTGGTCCGATCTAAGATTAGAAGGTGTCAGATGATCACTATTTAGATAAAATCGGGTTCATTTTTAACATCAAGGATTGTTTATACGAATTTCGGTCATAATTATGTTGTAAATGAATTGAGTTAGGGTTTTTAACACAAAGAGTGGAGCTATAAAATTTCTTATTCTTTTCGGAAATTTATCCAAATTATTAAATAAATAATTGTGGAGGTTGACTCGGCATTTTTTATTCTGTAGTCTAGTAGTTAAGTAATTGGAACTTGTGATATGATTCTATTTTTTTTACGTTCTTATGAGTGGAGTATTTTATACCAATTACTCACTACTTTTTCTAATACTTTTTTATCTGATTAGAACTACTTTTTTTTACTTGTTTAATTACTTAACTGTACCTAAGTATTTAATAAATTTTCTGAATATCAAATTAGTTACCTATGAAAGACTTCAAGATACAATCAATTGGTATTTATTCTTGGTCACGATGACTCAAACCAACTGAACAAAGAACTAAAACAATAAATAACAATTTCAGTCAAATTTAATTTGTACCTTTGTCCTTTGTATCCTATTTCAGCACAAAGCGCATATTAAAGGACTGGCGGCAGTCCATTACCTAATAACCCGAAATTTGGACACCCCGATGCCGAATTATAGCCGATATTTTTGTAAATAAACCCCTGGCTCTTTGTATAAACCTGTAATTTTAAATAAATCGTCTGCGGTGCCTGAGGTGTGCTTTGAGCGCAACGGCATTTGTAATTTTATTTGTGTTGTGCAAGTTTTATGCACTTTATAACTGAATTTAAAATGTGATTTCCCAATGAGTACGGGAAGATATTTGTATGTTGCGGTATCTAATATGTTTTTTGTCGGGTATCTCTATGGTTAGAAAGGGGAGCGTCATCATAATAATTATAAAATCTACTTTCAAATGGCGACCTAATTATTTTTCAATGTCGCCCAGCCTGGAAATTATTTTATTTAATGACAATAATTATTTATATTTACACAACAATTTATTTTTGCAATATATAAATTGTACTGTAAGAAATTGTTTGTATTGGAAATTGATTGTTATTTTATTAAAAAAGTACATCTCTCATTTTTGCAGTTTTGCGTTATAAGTTTTACATTGGTGTTTAAGTTTTACACACCAACAGAATAATCACAAAATATACATTGATAAACCCGCAATAAAACCTGTATTACAAGATACAAATGAAATAAACGCCATTTTGTTTCGTAAAAAAACACCCCAGTACATAGCTACCATTATGCATTTAGGGACTGTAGATATTAATTTAGATAAGGTACCCCAAAATCAATCGATTGATTTTTTATACCCTTAACAGACTGCGCTAGCGCAATTATGTGTTTTTCTAATATGTTTGTGAGTTTTAAGAGTCAGGTGTGTTTTTAATTGACTTGGATATAAAGGTGCGAGGGTAATCTTATGTGTTTTTTTTAATATTATGTGCTTTTAAAGACCACTGATTAGGTCGAATATAATTTAGGGAGTGGCTCAATTTATATCTTACATTTTGGTTTGATTCCTTTTTTATAAAATTATGTTGGTGTAAGTTCTGAATTTCTGAAAGTGAATACACAATTCCCTCAATTAAACCCGCCATTTTTTTACCGATATAAAGAAAGGCTCGTTACCTGTAGATTGATACTTACTACCTAGTTCTTATTTATTTCAATTATTTCATTTAAATTCTTTTGTTAATAAAGATGGTAAAAAATATTATTTAAGCGAAGTGAACTACGAACCTTATTTGTGCTGCAAGAAGTCTTTGAATCTTTTTGTTTTTTAATGCAAAAATAGAACGGCTACTCAAAGTAAACACATCCTACCGATTTCAACCGAGTGCTGTGCTGATTCAAGCGATAAGTACATTAAGTACACATACACACTACAGAGTAACCAGAATAAGCATTCAAATTATCATCACATCAAAATTATACCATAATTTACAGTTCTGATCAAGATTATCAGAACTGGAATTATGTTGAAATAATGACATATTTAAACTGAAATTGCTCTACGATTATGCATGAAGTTTTATCGGTTGAATCATTCCACAATATTGCAAAATTGCAATTCAGTTTCAATTCTAAAAACTAACATTTTTTCTACCTTTAGTGGATTCTTAGAATTCGTTTCCCAGATTATTTTCGGCAGTTATAAGTAAGTTGAGTAACATTTAAAAATCTTGCAATATCAGAATCATTATATAATTTTGCAAAATTCCATTTCAGTTTTAATTCTAATAATAACTAACATTTTTTCTAGCTTATATATGGACTTATTTAAAAAATTGCATTGATTTTTTCAGCCAGTTGTAAGTTTTTTTAAGTAAGTTGTAAATTCTACAATATTGCAAAATTGCATTTAAATTTAAGTTCCAAAAACTAATATTTTCCTACCCTTCATGAACTCGTTAAAATAATTCACAGGGTTATTTTTTTAAGCACTAAAGTAGTACCTATTCGAGAGTACAATATGGACTCTTGTATCTGATGATGTTATTTGATATCTATATAGGTACATGTTCATAATCACAATATTGGACTCTAATGCTCGGATGGGGGATGTAAAAAAATATTATTTCCGCTCTATTATGGTGGAAATGACTTCCTCAATCAAGCACTCTTGTTGCTCTCACAGCTAGAAATGACAAATGACCGACGCTTACGGCTTAATCTCGTAACATATGGAGCATAGACAATTCCCGCCTTTCTACCGCCTATTTGAATTAAGAACTTTTTACTTTTTTGATGTCTTCCTTTGTGTAACAACAAAGCAGTTTTTGCAAATGAGGTTACGTTTGTGATGGATAGAGCTGTCGGGTCTTTAAAAGTTCATTGAAATGTGTTATATTTTTATATGGTTAATTTTGTATCAATAAGGTTCGTTATGTGGAACTAACATATTTTCAATGTATGGTCGACAGTTTATTGAGGGTACTTTATTGCAGATTTTATTGTTATGAAAAAATGTAGGTACTTACTAACGGTTTCTTTGATTGAATTTTTTTTATGATAGAAATAAAAGTTTGTTAATTAAAAATAGATACTAACCATAGAGCCATTATGTATGTAGGTACCTAGGTACAGTAGCGTTCATCGATAGGTAAATTAAGCCTAAAGACAAAAAAAAACTAATTAGTCTGTCAGTTAGATCTGAAGATTTAGGAAAAGTATTTTTTCTTTTGTCAATTAAACAAAAAATTATGAAGATCTATCCAGTTGAGTTTGTCTTAAAAAACTATAATAAACCTTCAGTGTCTTTATTCCCAAACAAATACCTACATTTGTATGGGAATAATACAATTGTTATTGTAAAATATTCCGACACGAATGTATTTGTTTGAGAATAAAGAAACTGAAACTATAACAATTTGTTGTTTTTATCGCATAAATATTTCTGTACCAATAAAAATTAAACACGACAAAGTAAGAATTAATCTAAGCAATAAAGAATAGGTAACGAAATTCCCACTATCTAGCAATGACAAAATAAATTTGAAAGCGTCAGTTTTTCCTCTAATGACAGGGCTTGATGCCGCGTGCTCAATTATGCCCGACCTGTAATAATAACGTAATCGGCTATTTTCGGCTCCACTCGATTGTCATCGGTAATCGATAGACATGTTTATCGATTATCTTTGATGTGTGTGTTCGGAATGTTTCGGAATTCAAATGTTTTTGTCGATTTATCTATTGATTGAAAAAAATTCAGTGTTGAAAATTAGTTTTTTTTTGAAGTGTCATTATTCTTTCAGGTTGCCTGATTTATCATTTCCTATGTGTAATGTAGAATGGGTTATGTGGGTGTTATGGTTTATCAGTTATGTAGTAAGTACCCACAACGAGCTCTGCTTAGCTCGGGCTAGATAATGCTGTGCGAATTGTCCAACATTATTAATATTATTATAATCTCCACCCAGGGGATGCAAGTTGGGGATCGCAGTTCGGGGTTACAATCCTTCTAGAGGAGGCGCCGATGCCCGCCCAAGGTGGATATTCCTATGTCGCCTCTCGACACCCTCGGGTAGCGTTGGGGTAGTGCAAATCTTAACCCACCACCACACGGCCATAACACATTACTACATGCTCTTATCTATGGATCTTTGTATCTGAATTGATAAATGAATTTAATTTTCATTTAATTTTAATAACTTAATTCATATTCCATTTTTTGATCATGTACGTTTTGTCTTTCTGTGTTTTATGTCTCTAACATTTCAGGTAGTGTCTTAGCCTAAAAGAAAGTGAAAGTAACCTCTTTGATTACCAAAAACACTTTACACTTTATTGTACCGACATAATCGAAGCTTGCTTGAATCAATGGATTCATCGCTCAATTTTGTTCAGAACGAAATTGGTCAATTATGAAGATTTGCCAACCAAATATGGTGTCAAATATGCACATGATTCAATGTTAGTTATAATAATTTAATAGCTATTTCGAAATTCTCTTTAGCTTAATTGACGAGCCGTAAAACTTGGCCGATTATTTTTAATTATAAATAAACTTATGTGTAGAAAAATATACAAGGATGGTAAAATTGCTAACAGTTTGTTTTGAATTTAAGCAAATTGAATAAAAATGGATGTAATTATGAAAAACATACAAATAATGCTTCCTTGGTTGTAGTTGTATATAACAGAAAATGATATTATACAGGGTTATTGGTAATTCACTGGCACTAGGTGAACTGCAGGTTCTGCTCATCATCACGAACACTTTCGCGATGACTCCAAGTATTTATTTTTTAATTTTAAGAAATACGTAAATCACTTCTGATGCAAAATTAAAAAGAACTGTTGTTCCCCTTTGAATTAATTATGACCTAATAATTATTAATATAAATAATAACTTAATTATGAGCTTAGACCCCATATTTTAAAGTTTAGGATCAAATAAAGCCTCTTTATAGAACGAATAACAGATCCTTGAAGTGACTTTTGTACGACCATCCTTTTAATGTAGGCTATATGGTTTGCAATTGTCTGCAGTTACCTCAATTGTTTTAATTGTAAATACTAATTCTATTTTATTTTCTATTTGATTGTAATATTCTTTGTCGACAAAGTATACCATTTTTAATGTTCGTGTAATTTATTCAAATTCCGAGAGGGGTATATAATTTTCATAAGGTATACCTATTGTTATTTGGCTAACTTAATTATGCCCCCATTTAAACTGGATAGGAAAGGAGTAAGTGGAAAAATTTGCAAAGGCCATTAGGAAGTGTCGTAGAAATAGAAAAGAATAAGTTTTGATTGATAAGGAAACAAATACTAGGCTACCAAAAGTAAAGTTTTTTTCTTTGGCAAAGTTTCAACACGTTAAGTGCCTCTGTGATTGGGCAGTCTAATAATCAGCCTTCACCAAATTAATTAGACAACCAACGTTCATTGAAGGTTTGAAACAATTAGCCCAATCAAATTGTAGCTAATTAGCACAATAATTTAGCATAAACAGATTGCACAATCCTTCTTCGGTAGTAAAATTTATTTTTATCTAAGTAAGTACATCTGTATGTGATCTGTGTGTATTTTGATTTATGTGGCTGAGTGTAATTATTTTTTCTAGAGTCATTTATGTAGCAAACTGGTTGATGATAATCTTAACTAGGAAGAAGATAAAAAAATTAATTACTGGTTTCTTGAGATTAGAAAAATAATAATAATATGTATAATATAATACCTAATTGTATCTGGAAATACAAACGTTGATTTATCAATTATTCTTTAAGCGACCATCCAGGGCGATTACGATAAATGGTTGACATTCTGCTCTATGGTATTATAATAATTCTAATTTGAAACATATTCGGGATTTTCTTTTGAATCCTCTTATTGTTATAAGTTCATATTTACTACAATAAAACTATTCATCATAATCCGAATAAACGATAATGGTAGAAAACCAAATGCCAACCTTATGAAAAAATATTGGACTAAGATTAATTAACGCATCCACTGCCTATGGAAGTGACAATCGCAGTCAACGGGTTCAAAGTGATCATTGTCAAATGATGCATGCGTCGACGGATCAAGGCATGTTTAAGTACCTACCTCATATTTTGTCATAAACTCCGATTTAAAAGTTCCGACTCAGGTAATTTAACTCGAGTAATTTTCAATATGTTGAAAAATCATAATAAAAATGGCTAAGTAAAACCTTACCTTGACTGTCAGGGTTATTAGCCTCGAAGGTCTTGCTTGTCATGTGGAACAGAGCATCCAAAGGAGTATGTGGTGCATTGGATCCAGGCTGCGACGCCCGCCGCGGCTCCGAGCAGCAATCAGACGCCGAGGAAGATCGCTCCGACGCTGAGTCGCAGCATTCCGCCGGCACCATATCTCTCGGCCTGAGGAGCCCTAGGGCTGCAAGTCTCCACCGCTCCCCGTCCAGCAGCGCAGCTCCCGCTAGCCTCTGCAACCGCTGCAGCCTCTCCAGTCCTGACGCGTCCCATGGCCGCACGATACGCGGCGGCGTCCTCGGACTGTGCGATAAAATGTCCAGAATAGAGAAACTCTTCACACCGTCACCCCTACGCTCTTCCACTGGCTCGGAAGCCATCTTCAATCTCTTCAGCGGTCGGAAGTAATCCTGAGGTGACGGCGAACGTGACGGCGCCGGCGACGGCCGCCCAACACTGATATCGTCTTCAGAACAGCTGTGTCCGGACATCGACTCCTCCTCCATCATCTTTCACAGATCCATCACACAACAGTCACCGGTATATTCGAGTTCAGATCACGCGATAGCTAACACGATACGGACGGGTCGACGAGCCTCGGTCAACTGACGTGGCGCGTGACAGCCCTGGCTCGGGCGGAGAACGTGGGCGTGGCCTATTAGGGTTCTACCAATCAGCGCTCGCGGGTTTATTGCACTGTCGCTGCTATTGGTCGGTTTTGAACTGCTAGGCGCGGAGGATTGTCACACTCGGATCTCCAATAAAAGTTTTTAATCCTTGGATTGGGGGCGAGATTGGTGGTGTGATTAATTTAGCCGCCGGGGGATGGGTGGGGCTGTGAGGGGGGGTCGGTGGTTAATTATCGGGATGAAGACGCGGTTCTAACTACTCGCTCCATTATTTAGCGTCGATAAGGCCGCTGTTTGTCACTGGAGAAATTGCCACTTTCCTTCATTTATAGTTCATCGGTTAATTGACGAAAAGCTGTCGCTTGCTAATTATTATCGTCTACAATGGAAATAAATTCAAATCGAAGGCACTGAGCGACAAAGTAATAATGGCTCGTCTTTATAGGTAGTCGAGGAAATTCTAATAACATGTGGTTTGATAAAGTACGGGGTAGTTTTAATGTAGGAAGAAATTTAATTCTTGTTGAATTAGGTGTGATGGGCAATCAATTATAAATTGCAGGGTAGATTTACGTTATCATATTTGCATATTATACACACATTTACTTGACAGTAAAATACTTTTAGGATTGCAGCGACAACGACATTAAGAGTAAAGTAGCTACAGGAAAATGGTTGTAGGAATTTTCCTACAACGAGACAGAGGTCCATAAATTGTTGACAAATTTTCAATCCCATTCAAACATTTTTAAACTAAATGAAGTTAACAGGCAAATGCGAATTTTACAATTTATCCTGTTTTTTATCTTGATCAAAAACTTTTATAGGACCAACAGAGGTTGGAGGTAACTACTTAATAAAAATACAGAAATCGAAAATGACTTTTTTCACTTCAAAAACCCTATGAACATAAAATAAAATAACATGTCTTTTGTTACTTTATTTTATGTTCATAGGGATTTTTTAATTGATTTATTTATTGTGTGGTTGAAATTTGTTTTTAGTACTCAGTTCCTTATAATAATTTATTTACCTAATCGTTTTATATTTCTCAGTCATCTTATTTTAACCGAAGTACAAAGGATCCTCCACTTTAATAATTAAACCTGTCAAACCAACTTGACACTCACCCTCTTTTATACCATAATCTAATTAAAAACAATGTCCCCTAAGTACCCGCCAAAATTGGTAGCTACTCGCCGCCATATTGGTTGTTTTGTTTGTGTACGTCACGCTCGGTGGCCACGAATAAAAAAGTAGGTAGGTAAGGTAATAATTTGACAGTTAATTTCGTTTAAGAAGTCAGCCGCTTTGCCATTGGGTAAGGTTCTGTTTGGGTTCAGTAGAGCTTATTTATGTAGTCTCAAGAAATGCCTTTTACATATCAAATGACAATGAATATCAATCTACGTACGTAATGAGTACTGTACTCTGACGTATTTTATTGTAAGTAAAATACACCAACTAAGTTAGCACACTGCTAAATCTCGCTCTGTCTTCTTCTTTGACATTAGTCAGACTGAGAAATAACACTACTTAGCAGCTGTTTTATGTTAGCAGACCATTATGAATAAGGGGGTAAGACATTTGAAGTAAACTTTGTTTTACAATAAATACTATCGTAGTTTTTATAGTCTGTTTTTCGGCTGGCCGAGATTTTTTCGTAATACCTACATAGGTAAGTACTTCCGTCTTCGTACAAACTACTATATACTTATTATAACTTATTCCTTTCGTTTCGGCGGATTAGGACCACAATAAAAAAATACTAGGTACTGATTGTTCCTCATTTTTATTTCGTTTAATAATAATAAAATAATAATTACAGAATAAATCAATTACAACTAGTATTTTACATTTATAACTGATATTTAATAAACATATAATGCACATAATGCCCAATTCATAGGTATTTATTTATTTAATCAAAACCAGCAGCAGGTACAACAAAATTAAAATTAAAAATATAGAAACAGAAGGCTATTATGAGGTTTTTACAACTAAGAAGAATATTAGATAGTACATAAAGACTGTGAACAAACAAAGTAAACAGATATCCTACAAAATAACAATTAACTTAGTAGGACATCACATTACATACCTACATGCCAAAAAAAATATGACATAAAAATAAATTTACTTAGTAGCAAGAAAAATAATTCATTATTGGACCAATAATGAATTAATCACACTAATATTATAAATGCGAAAGTTTGTATGGAGGTATAGATGTATGTAGATTGTAGGTATATTATGGAAGGACGGATGGATGGATGTTTGTTACCTCTTCACGCCAAAACTACTGAACGGATCTGGCTGAATGTAATTTGCACACAGGTTTCAATTCTATTACAATTCTAATCCCGGAATCAAATATAGGCTACTTTTTATACCATAAATCAGTTCCCGTGGGATAATGTTTCCATAGCAACAACGCGTGCGAAGAAGTATATAATATTAGGTATATTATATACTAGCTGCGCCCCGCGGCTTCGCACGCGGATAACAAGATCGTCATTCTCATCATCCTCGCCGGGTGGTGAGAAAAAGTCAAAGCTCAACTGCCGTCTTACCGAGTTATCGATGGAACCGAGGAGGTCCATTTGCTTAGAGTTTATTAAATTGGTCGCCAATTCGCCACAAAAAGAAGTTCTGACGATAATAAGATCTTACTATTTTCGTATGAATGGTTTCGTTAAATATGACCCTTTTTTGGGAAACGTTTAGTGCTATTTTGTTTAGAAGTTCGGGGCAATTAATATGGTTGTTAGTAATTTTGGGTAAAAATACCGGGTTGCCAATTTCGCGCCTTTAGCTCAGCGAAAAAGGTGGAATTAATGGCAAATATCAATTCAGTTGGACAAACTATACGCGGAACTCTAGACGAAAACAGAGACATTTGAAAAATTTAACATGTATCCGCTTGATTCTATTAATATAGATGTCGTATTATGGACTCCAGAATTGTGTAGCGTATTCGAATAGGTATGCTGCGTACGTAAAGTGTAGAGTAAAATTTTAAAAGTTTTACATTTATTAAAGCTGGCTGAGCTTTTCATTACAAAACCTAATGCCTAATAGGGTCAATATGAGAATCGAAGATAAGTTTTGAGTCATGAAGCACGCCCTTACCACGCCCCGCTTTAATAACATTACAGTCTTGCAGAATCTAGTTTTTAAGACGATATTATACTGACATGATTTTTATTTTTTTACGAGTGAAGGATATTATTGAACACTTGGATGGATTTAGTTCTAGTTTATTTTCATCTATAATAAGCATCAAGTCGATGCAAGTAAGCCTGCAAGACTAATGCATCCAAGGGTGTGTCAATAATTTTATTGAAAGTAGGTGACTATTTACATTACAACTAGAAATAAATATAAGAATAAGCAGGTGTCCGAGGAGAGAGCCTTGGGGAACCCCACTAGGAATAGGAATCCAGGTGGATATATAATTATTGACAACAACAGCCTGAGACCTATTGCAGATGTACGACGAAAACCATCGGAACAGATTGCCTCTAATACCCATCCTAAATAATATAATACAAAATAAGTTTATGGTCGATCATATCAAAAGCCTTGCTGTAATCTATGTAAATTACGTCAATCTGGTGCCCATTATCCATTGATATCAGATAAGCACTTGTTGAAGATAATGAGGTTATATACAGTCGACCGCCCTTTGAGGAAACCATGCTGGAAGGGGGAGAAGGAAGGGTAAAGTGCGGAATAAATTTGATTTGAAATGACAACAATGATCGTTTCAAAGATTTTAGCAATTATATCTGTATAATTGCTAAAATTTTGGAGATAGATCTATAGTAACAAACCTCTGATTTGAGGCCCTTTCTGTGAATTGACGATACAAAGATTTAAAAAAATAGAAAAGTTAAGTGACTTATTTTGAGGACAACGAATTTTCATTTGAGTGTGTCAAACAAGTTTAGATTCATTTTACAAACACTGCAGTCTCAAAGATGTATACGGATGGCAAAGTTAGGGTTTAAAACTCTCAGTTTGTTTGATGCCGCAGATTGATCGAACGTATTTCTGTTTATATAGTAAAAATTTGACTTGTCTAAGTACTTATTTTGTAAGTCTAAAGAAATAAACGATTTGACTTTGTATACTATATATAATGGTATATAACTCTTTTATGCTTTATAAATGTGTAAGAGTCTAAGAGTTTGAGAAGAATTATAAGAGTTGAGCTAACTACACTCTGTTACACACAATCTAGATGTAGCTCAAATGATTCATAACAATACCAATAAAGTACCCAGAATAAACCAACAGAAATGATTATTATTTATCCAATTCTATAAATTCAATTATCGAACGCACCGGATGTTCCATGATTGGTTTATCAACTGCGCGCGGGAAAACGAGCAATATGGCGCCTTTTCCTGTAAGCTACCATTATTGTGTGCTTTAAGTGAATTATATTTCTTATTAAGAAAACATAAAATGTTTAAATTGTCTGGTTTTAGTTGATTATTATATCACCAGCTATCGTAGATTAATTTCCCCAGCTGTGAAAAATCCAGCTCTGGAAATTAATCTACGATAGCTGGTTTGAAATACTCATTCGTCTGTCCGATTTTCATGTTTTTTTTTAATGAAACTGTGGTCCCATTTTAATTTAGTCCAGTTTGACAATGGGGTTCATAAAAATCCATTAAAAACTATACAAATTTAAGTCGGTTTATAGTTTTTTGAAACAAAATTATTTTTTACGCAAAACCTATAATCAAACTAAAGTTTCAAGATTTTTTTATAAATCGTAACGATTTTTACGATACGGATGATCGTCAAAAATAACGATAACCCGCGGTTTACCATTATTGGCATTGCTATCGTTGCATCCATAATTTAAATTTTACCTACCTTACATTTCTATTTACAAAGAAAATCACAACTATAGAACAGAAAGAAAATACATATGTGTTATTACCCACAGGGTCTCTATGCACCCATAAAGCACCGATTTCTAATATAATTACCTTAATAAATATAGAAAGTATTAACTAAACAGTTGAACTAAATGAGAAAAAAGAAAGAGATTCAAGATTTATATTGCGATCATGTTGTACAATAAGGTGTTAAAATTAGGTACAAGAGTTAAAAGAATTGAGCTAACTGCAGCCTTTTGCAAACAATATAGAGGTAGGTAGCTCAGCTGATCGATATCCATACCCATCGGAAGCGTCCCAAAGATGTTCGCTGCATTATCTCTCTGTCATTTATTTGAATACTAATCTTCTGCTGGATTCAGATGTCTTCGTGAGTGTATCATACTATTTTCGCCGATGAACATACATAATAAAAGCCTAACATAGATCCTCTTTCTTTTTCGATGTCGGTTTAAAATGCAGCGAATGTGCGGCTAAAGTATGAGTGATACACTCAAGAATACAATTGAATTGACTTTTGAAGTATGCTGAAATTTAGAATTCATAAACCCCTATATTTTAAAATGGCTGATAAGACTACAAAGCATCCGATGAGTTTGCCTTAGTAAATCGCAATAAAAATTAAAACTGATATGATAACCAATAGATCAATGAAAAAGCGTTATTAAAGCATAGATCGATGACTATGCAAGCTTTTTTTTTTATAAAAAAAAGACGTGTGGCACTCGGGTACTGCCGCGGTAAAGCTATTGCTTAGTATTAGGTTATTTTCGTTACGGAATTTCTGGATTCGGTCTCCACGCTCAAGGCCCGCGATAAAAGCTATGCAATAGCTTAAAATAAATAAATATATAATGTTGGACAATTCACACAGCATTATTATGGTGTACTAGATAACTGATATACATAATACAATATACTTTATAGACATATATTTTTTACTATACATAGAAAACATCCAGAACGCCCTGAACACACATTTGTCCCAAGGCGGGAATCGAACCTACGTCGCAGGTGGACCTTCTCCCAGCGAGATAGACGGCATAATACGGGCCTTATTCTATAAAGTCAAATAAATACCAACTGGCCACTGTTAGATAGATATTCACTTAGGTCCCTATTATGATTGCGCGGCACTGTGCCCGCGTGACTAGAATAAATGAGAAATGTATGATAGAACAAGTGTGAATGAGAGATTGAGTATGTGTGCGTGTGTAAATGTGTGACCCACACCTGGTAGTATGGGGGGAGAATTGCTCATTTGGGCACAGCAGTCGACATAAGCATTCAACCGTCTATGTCCTGTTTGTGTCTCAATATAGGGTAGGAATGGTGACGGAAGAATGGAGTCGGCGAGTGTGTGGAATGGTGGGCTCGCCGGCTATGTATGGGAGGAAAAGGGGAGGCCAGTCGGATCGCGGAGGTAATATGTTCCCGTGGTTCGGCGAAACCGGCGAAAGAGGGACACCGGAGAGGTTTTTAGTGGGTATTACGCCCTTCTCAGGGCGTCGAGTCCCACATAATTCTGGTCTTCCCCAGACCAGTCTATTCGTAAACGAATTTTCCTCGCCGAAGAAAAAAAAAAAAAAAAAAAAAGGTCCCTATTATGATTGGCTTACTATATCCGTTGAACAGCCACCATCCTGTATGGTTCTAAACGAATCTTTTACTTAGAAAGAGGAAATACCCATGTTCCTACCAATGAGGTTTCTTGCATAGGTATTACTGTTTCCAACCCATTTCCTTTCCTGTTTGTTGGTAATTAGAACGACTTATACCTACGCAGTGTTACCACGTAGTAAGAAAATAGCTCCATACATTTCCGCAGATAATTAATTTTGTTTTAAAAAACTACAAACCGACTTTAATATTTATAGTTTTTTCATGAATTTGCATAGATCTGGAAGAAACTAAAATGGGACCGCACGGGAAGCTTCAGATTTCATATAAAAAAAGAATCATGAAAATCGGACCACCCATTCAAAAGGTCTGAGGTAACAAACATAAAAAAACAGTCGCATTGAGAACCTCCTCCTTTTTTTAAGTCGGTTGAGGTGCATACCCTAGCCAATACGACAGCGCCACTTATTTTTTTTTATCATATTAATACGTTTACCAAAGGAAATTTTAAAAATCCATCGTACAGTTTGTAGTATCTGTTATAAGCTGTTGTTTAATACCTCTGTAATATTTTTATCTTATAAAGTTTAGGAAGAGATGTGAAATAATTAATTTTGTTTAAATAAACTATAAACCGACTTAATTTTTTATAGTTTTTTCATGAACTTTCATGGATCCCATTGTCAGAACTGAACAAAATGGGACCACACGGGAAGCACCAGCTTTCATATAAAAATAATCATGACAATCGGACCACCCAGTCAAAAGGTCTGAGGTAACAAACATAAAAAAACAATCGCATTGAGAACCTCCTCCTTTTTTGAAGTCGGTAAAAAGAGTTTGGCGGCCTTTTGTATCTCTATAATTGTACTTTTTTAAGTAGAAAAAAATATTTTGTTGGTGTACGTAGAACAAAGTGTTTTGTATTGTATTGTATATTGTATTGTATATAAAAGATGATATTCATCGAGTTCGGTCGTAGCTCTTGCTACGAAAAACCGTAGGCTTCCCGTAGCCATCACGTAAGAGTCTCGTAGATATCACGTAGTCCTTACGTAGCGGTGTCTTCATCATCAGCCTATATTAGTCCACTGCTGGACATAGGCCTCCACTATTGAGCGCCATAGCGCCCTGTCTTCAGCTTGACGCATCCAGCATCTGCCTGCAGTCTTTCGCAGATCGTCATCCCACCTGGCCGGAGGGCGTCCTACACTACGTTTGCCGAGTCGCGGTCTCCATTCAAGAATTCGTTTACCTCAGCGGTTATCGGTTTTTCGCGAGATATGGCCGGCCTACTGCCACTTCAGTTTGCTAATTCTTTGAGCTATGTCGATAACTTTGGTACGTAATGCGGTGTCTTATATATTTAGAACTATACCGTATCCATTAAGCTTGTAGAATGTTAGTAACCACAAATAAGGTTCGTAGTTAACCCGCTTACATCCGTAATGAGATCAGAGTTGCCTTAACTTGGTCTACCATTTCACGTAGCATCATACTGAACCAGTTCCTAATTTATAGCTACAACCCACACACCACTTACCCTAAAGTACTAGTTTTATGTTTTTGTTTAACTGTGTAATTAGTAGTTAAAAATAGATCTTTCTCAAATAATATAGCCTATTTATGCCACTCCCTGAAAAGTAAGCTTTTTATTAAGGCGCATACCCGAGCCAATGTGACAGCGATATCTATTTTATCATATTTTTACGTTTATCAAAGGAATTTTAAAAAATCCTACGTTAAGCTTGTGGTATCTATTATAAGCTATTTTTTAATACCTCTGTAATAATTTTATCTCATATAGTTTAGGAGGAGATACGAAAATAGAATTTGGTGGCCAAAAAGCGCAACTTCGTATCTCTTCCTAAGCTTTACAAAATGAAACTATTACAGAGGCATTAATACGAGTAAATAACTTTCAATAGATACCACACACTGAACGTGGGATTTTAAAAACTTGCTGCGTTTAACGTAATTATAAGATAAAATAGTTGGGGGCGCCACTTTCACTGGTGTATGGGCCTTAATGAAGGATTTTTTTTTATCGCTCCAGTAGTTTCGGGGCCTATTCAATATGTACAATCAAACAATGAAATCTTTTCTCTTTATAATAATTAGTAGGTAGCATTAAAATATATTTCTATCTTATAATATCTATATTATAGGATATCAATAGATTTTAATGACTTAAGTGTTAATAACCATGAAAATAGTTTTAGCTACTGAACGAATCAGGTTAATACTTTGCACTGATGAAGTTTTGAACACAGAACGGGCCTACACATAAAAGAAAAAGCGAAGTTTCGTTTCCGTTGTCATGCATTTTTGGGGGACAGTATCGCTCACGTCCGTAGGTGTTCACCCTCTGATACCCTACACCGTGTCCTCTGGGTGGTGCTAAGAGCGGTACCCTCTGGTGGTAGGCTTCGGCCGTGGCTTGTCACCACCCTCCGGACTAAGCCAGTCCGTGAAGCAACTCTGTTGTGTTTCGGAATGTGGTCCGGAGTAGCCATCTTCTAGACCTTCGTGATACATC
The DNA here is from genome assembly GCA_955876795.1 of Eupithecia tripunctaria. Lineage (NCBI taxonomy): Eukaryota > Metazoa > Arthropoda > Insecta > Lepidoptera > Geometridae > Eupithecia > Eupithecia tripunctaria. Next base: position 5,080,449 of record OY041621.1, read on the forward strand.
GTCGGCCGCATCTTCGCTTTCCATCAAGTGAGATTACGGTCAAACGAAAGTCTATGCCTGATTTAAAAAAATGCAAAACCAAGTCTTATGTCGCTTGCATAAGATAAGCGTTTGCACGAAAACGAATCAGAAACTTAGATTTCGTTTTTAAGAGTAAGATACTTGCGCTGTAAAACCATATGGCTACCTTTTATCCCCAAAAATTCGTGCAAATACATGTAATTTATTCATAATATGTAATTTATTTTACAAATAACTTGTAAGTAAAATCCTTACAAAGTCGTTTTTGTATGTAAGTTGTAATACCTACTTGTAACAAAATAATTGCGTCCGTCTTTCACCGGGCTCATACAATTAGATATTGTATGAAGGTATGTCTTTCATACAATTATTGGTGTTTCATACAAGCGTGTGGGTGGCATATTGAGCTTGGTGTTTACTTTAATTGCTTTGCTTATTATGGCTGGTACAATACTTATGAAAGTCCGCCTGTGATGTAGGCGGTAACGGGTTCGATTCCCGTCTCGAGACATATGTTTGTATGATCTGCTGATATTATGTTACCCGTAAACGTTACGTTAGGGGTCTATGTATGATAAATAAATAGTAATACTAGATTACACATAACACAAGTTCTGCTTAGCTTCGGGCTAGATGATGTTGTAAATAGGTCTTTTCTATCCAAGTGATAAAGTTATGGAATGCACTACCAGAATCAGATTTAGAGTCAAATCGTTTATTTCTTTAGACTTACAAAATAAGCACTTAGACAAGTCCAATTTTTACTATATAAACAACTTGATAAATAGTTATTACTATTAAACAAGAAATAACGTGCAATTGACTCTAATTCACTTCAATTTTTTGTCCACTAGCGGAAGAAGTGAAAAAGAAACCACTAGCAAGTTTATCGCTTATCAACTAATACAATCTTTGCATAACTAAGTCTAACACAACTAATTTATGTTCTTACATACTATTGTCGGTGTGGAACTGGGCGACATCCGGCCTAGATAACTGACGAACATATGAAAATTCTTTAGGGCTCTAGCTTATATAAAATCTAATATCCAGCATTATTATAATTATACAATTATATCCTAGTGTTTACCACTAGCTGTGTGATGCTGGCTTAGAATTTGCACCACCACAACTCTTTCTGCGGGTGTCGTAAGAGGCGACCTATCCACAAGGGGACAGGCAGCAGCGCCCGACAATTAACAATTCTACCACCGAACTGCAACCCTTAACACGCTGGGCATACGGGATGCCCAGCGTGGGGGATAATGGGCATTACTTCCATGAGATAAATATCAATAAGGCGCTTATCAGGGTAAAATCGGACGACCCAGTGAAATGTTCTGCGGTAACAAACATAAAAAATATACAGTCGAATTGAGAACCTTCTCCTTTTTTTGAAGTCGGTTAAAAATAGGTACCTAGCGCTGTCATATTGGCTCGTGTATGCGCCTTAAATCCACTACCTCCAAATCAATAATACCCTGATATTTGCAGTCCAAATTACTACCTGACTTCACACTTCCTGCTTCAAAGCGCCGCAATATCAATTTTACCCGCCAATTTTATGAAATGATGACTCCATCGTATAATCGGCTTTTTTGGCTGATGTGTGTGCGATTAGTAGAAGAAAAAAGTAGCAAATAATTAATGCGAAAGTTTGGATGGATGGATGTTTGTTACCTCTTCACGCCAAAACTACTGAACGGATAGGGCTGACGGCTCGCTTCGCGAGCCGTCAGTTACCACTTTCCGCAAAAAAAAAAAAATTTTTTTGAAAAAAGTCAAAATTTTCATACAAAACGCTCTTCGGGCGGACCCCCTTTTTGGGGGGAAGGAGGGGGAAATTTGGAAAAATAGGATTTTTCCCCGGGTCCAATCGAACAGCCCCACCGATATCTGCAAAAAAAACCATACCTCCCCATCCACCATCAAGGCGAACAACTATGTCAATCAGTCAGTCAGTCAGTGGTAATCCAGCTATATATAATATAACTAGGTTGTATAAGTGCGCGAGCTGCAAGCAGCTCGCGTTTGTCCGTTACATGCCCGCCGCCATCATATTCGTAATCCTGAGCCCCATGTTGGTCGAAGAGTATACCCATTTCAAATTCTTGGATGGGGGAGGGGGTTCGGGGGGTCTGGGGTGCAAAATCGTAATCCGCGACCTTATGTTTGTCGAAAACGATACCCATATCAAATTCTTGTATGGGAGAGGGGGTGCAGGGGGGACTGGGGTCCTGGAAAGTAACAGCTTGCTGTGCCCCTTGGTCGCATTGCGGTTCGCTTCGCTCACCGCAATACGACCACGCTCAGTCGGCCACACAGCAAGGCTCGCTTCGCTCGCCTTGCAGTGTGACGAGTGCCCACCCCTGCCGTCATCAAATTCGTAATCCCCACCCCAATGTTAGTCGAAAACGATACCCATATCAAATTCTTGTATGGGAGAGGGGGTGCAGGGGGGACTGGGGTCCTGGAAAATAACAGCACGGCGAGCGAAGCGAGCCGTGCTGTGCCCCTTGGTCGCATTGCGGTTCGCTTCGCTCACCGCAATACGACCACGCTCAGTCGGCCACAGAACAAGGCTCGCTTCGCTCGCCTTGCTGTGTGACGTGTGTCGTATTGCGGTTCGCTTCGCTCACCGACCACGCCAACCGTCATCAAATTCGTTATCCTCACCCCCATGTTAGTCGAAAACGATACCCATATCAAATTCTTGGGTGGGGGGAGGGGGTACAAGGGGGGCCGGGGGTGGGGGGTCACAGCACGGCTCGCTTCGCTCGCCGTGCTGTTCCCCGCGGTCGCATTGCAGCTCGCTTCGCTCACCGCAATACGACGCCGCTCGTGCTGCCACAGAACAAGGCTCGCTTCGCTCGCCTTGCTGTGTGACGTGTGTCGTATTGCGGTTCGCTTCGCTCACCGCAATCCGACCCACGCCAACCGTTATCAAATTCGTTATCCTCACCCCCATGTTAGTCGAAAACGATACCCATATCAAATTCTTGGGTGGGGGGAGGGGGTACAAGGGGGGCCGGGGGTGGGGGGTCACAGCACGGCTCGCTTCGCTCGCCGTGCTGTTCCCCGCGGTCGCATTGCAGCTCGCTTCGCTCGCCGCAATGCTCCGCCAAAAAAAAGGTCAAATATAGGCCAATTTTCGGGTTTTTTAGGTTTTTTAATAAAAAAAGGGGTCTAGGGGGCTAAAGGGGGAAATATTTTTTTTGCAATTAAAATTATTTGCCCTACTCTACATGACTGTGAAAAAAAAATTTTAAAAAGTCACTCTGTTTGGGAGATATCAGTGGGGGCTAAAAAAAGGGGGGTGAAAAGGGGGGGCAATTTTTTTTTCTTTTAATTCAAGAAGATACCCTCTATACGACCCTGTAATTAAAAACACTCTAACACGTCGCTTTCTGGTAGCACTTGAAAAAAGGGGGGGTCTGGGGGGCAAGGGGGGGCAAATTTTTTTTTTCTTTCAAAATCACTTGTACCCCTCTATACAACCCCCATAAAAGTTTTTATCCAAGTTGGTCCATGGGCAAGAAGGGGGGGAGGGGGGGGCTCCCCGGGTGCAAATTTCAAAAAGTCGGAATTTTCCCCAGGTCCCATAGAGGTCTTCTCTACATTTCCGCAAAAAAAACCATACCTCCCCCTCCACCATCAAGGAGAACAATTATGTCAATGAGTCAGTCAGTCAGTGAGTGGTAATCGAGCTTTATATAATAGAACTAGGTTTTACTGCGGCTCGCTTCGCGACCCGTTAAATTTAAACGCCATCATCAAATTCGTAATCCTCACCCCCATGTTAGTCGAAAACGATACCCATATTGGATTCTTGGATGGGGAAGGGGTTCAGGGGGGGTTGGGGGGTGGGGGGTCACGGCACGGCTCGCTTCGCGAGCCGTGCTGTGTCCCCCCACCCCGCAAACGCGGCTCGCTTCGCGAGCCGCGTTGCCGAACTACCACTGCGTGGCTCGCTTCGCTCGCCACGCAGGGGGAGGGGTTCCGGGGGGGCTTGGGGGTGGGGGGTGACAGCACGGCTCGCTTCGCGAGCCGTGCTGTGCCCCCCCACCCCGGAAACGCGGCTCGCTTCGCGAGCCGCGTTGCTAAACCACCACTGCGTGGCTCGCTTCGCTCGCCACGCAGTGGGGGGGGAGGTTGGAGGGGGGAAAACTGAACGGCTCGCTTCGCGAGCCGTCAGTTACCACTTTCCGTAAAAAAAAAAAAAAATTTTTGAAAAAAGTCAAAATTTCCATACAAAACGACCTTCGGGCGGACCCCCTTTTGGGGGGGAAGGAGGGGGAAATTTGGAAAAATAGGATTTTTCCCTAGGTCCAATTGAACAGCCCCACCGTTATCTGCAAAAAAAACCATACCTCCCCATCCACCATCAAGGTGAACAACTATGTCAATCAGTATGTCAGTCAGTGGTAATCCAGCTATATATAATATAATAACTAGGTTTTACTGCGGCTCGCTTCGCGACCCGTTGTGTCAACCGCCATCATGAAATTCGTAATCCCCGACCTTATGTTTGTCGAAAACGATACCCATATTGGATTCTTGGATGGGGAGGGGGTTCAGGGGGGGTTGGGGGGTGGGGGGTCACGGCACGGCTCGCTTCGCGAGCCGTGCTGTGTCCCCCCACCCCGCAAACGCGGCTCGCTTCGCGAGCCGCGTTGCCGAACTACCACTGCGTGGCTCGCTTCGCTCGCCACGCAGGGGGAGGGGGTCCAGGGGCGGGTTGGGGGTGGGGGGTGACAGCACGGCTCGCTTCGCGAGCCGTGCTGTGCCCCCCCACCCCGGAAACGCGGCTCGCTTCGCGAGCCGCGTTGCTAAACCACCACTGCGTGGCTCGCTTCGCTCGCCACGCAGTGGGGGGGGAGGTTGGAGGGGGGAAAACTGAACGGCTCGCTTCGCGAGCCGTCAGTTACCACTTTCCGTAAAAAAAAAAAAAATTTTTTGAAAAAAGTCAAAATTTCCATACAAAACGACCTTCGGGCGGACCCCCTTTTGGGGGGGAAGGAGGGGGAAATTTGGAAAAATAGGATTTTTCCCCGGGTCCAATCGAACAGCCCCACCGGTATCTGCAAAAAAAACCATACCTCCCCATCCACCATCATGGAGAACAACTATGTCAATCAGTCAGTCAGTCAGTGGTAATCCAGCTATATATAATATAACTAGGTTGTATAAGTGCGCGAGCTGCAAGCAGCTCGCGTTTGTCCGTTACATGCCCGCCGCCATCAAATTCGTAGTCCTCATGTCCATGTTTGTCGAAGAGTATACCCATTTCAAATTCTTGGATGGGGGAGGGGGTTCGGGGGATCTGGGGTGCAAAATCGTAATCCCCGACCTTATGTTTGTCGAAAACGATACCCATATCTAATTCTTGTATGGGAGAGGGGGTGCAGGGGGACTGGGGTCCTGGAAAGTAACAGCACAGCTCGCTTCGCTCGCCGTGCTGTGCCCCTTGGTCGCATTGCGGTTCGCTTCGCTCACCGCAAAACGACCACGCTCAGTCGGCCACACAGCAAGGCTCGCTTCGCTCGCCTTGCAGTGTGACGAGTGCCAGTTTGCGGTTCGCTTCGCTCACCGCAATCTGGCCCACCCCTGCCGTCATCAAAATCGTAATCCCCGACCTTATGTTTGTCGAAAACGATACCCATATCTAATTCTTGTATGGGAGAGGGGGGACTGGGGTCCTGGAAGTAACAGCAAGGCTCGCTTCGCTCGCCTTGCAGTGTGACGTGTGCCAGTTTGCGGTTCGCTTCGCTCACCGCAATCTGGCCCACCCCTGCCGTCATCAAATTCGTAATCCCCACCCCAATGTTAGTCGAAAACGATACCCATTTCAAATTCTTGGATGGGGGAGGGGGTTCAGGAGGGGCTGGGGGCGTGAAGGGTGTCGGAACGGCTCGCTTCGCTCGCCGTGCCGCCCCGTGGTCGCATTGCGGTTCGCTTCGCTCACCGCAATACGACGCCGCTCGTGCTGCCACAGAGCAAGGCTCGCTTCGCTCGCCTTGCTATGTGACGTGTGTCGTATTGCGGTTCGCTTCGCTCACCGTAATCCGACCCACGCCCACCGTCATCAAATTCGTTATCCTCACCCCCATGTTAGTCGAAAAAGATACCCATATCAAATTCTTGGGTGGGGGAGGGGGTTCAAGGGGGGCCGGGGGTGGGAGGTCACAGCACGGCTCGCTTCGCTCGCCGTGCTGTTCCCCGTGGTCGCATTGCAGCTCGCTTCGCTCGCCGCAATGCTCCGCCCGAAAAAAAAGGTCAAAAATAGGCCAATTTTTGGGTTTTTTAGGTTTTTCTATAAAAAAGGGGGTCTAGGGGGCTAAAGGGGGCAATATTTTTTTTGCTTTTAAAATTATTTGCCCTACTCTACATGAATGTGAAAAAAAAATTCTAAAAAGTCACTCCGTTTGGGAGATATCAACGGGGGCTAAAAAATGGGGGGTGAGAGGGGGGGTAAATTTTTTTTTCTCCCAATTCAAAAAGATACCCTCTATATGACCCTGCAATTGAAAACACTCTATCACGTCGTTTTCTGGTAGCACTTGAAAAGGGGGGGGTCTGGGGGGCAAGGGGGGGTAAAAAAAAAATTGCAATCAAAATCACTTGTACCCCTCTATACAACCCCCATAAAATTATTAGTCAGTATGGCTCTGCTTGGAAGCCCCCCTGGGGGGCGGGGGCCCCCCGGTGCAAATCTCAAAAAGTCGGAATTTTCCCGAGGTCCCCCAGACATGAGAAATACATTACCGCAAAAAAAACCATACCTCCCCCTCCACCATCATGGAGAACAATTATGTCAATCAGTCAGTCAGTGAGTGGTAATTTAGCTTTATATAATAGAATAATAACTAGGTTTTACTGCGGCTCGCTTCGCGACCCGTTTTTTATACTTCCCCCCTAATATCATCATCATATTCGTAATCCTCACCCCCATGTTAGTCGAAAACGATACCCATATCAAATTCTTGGATGGGGGAGGGGGTTAAGCGGGGGTGGGGGGTGGGGGGTCACGGCACGGCTCGCTTCGCGAGCCGTGCTGTGTCCCCCCACCCCGCAAACGCGGCTCGCTTCGCGAGCCGCGTTGCTAAACTACGACTGCGTGGCTCGCTTCGCTCGCCACGCAAAGGGGGGGTAAAGGGGAGGGGGTTCAGGGGTAGTGGGGGGTGGGGGGTGACAGCACGGCTCGCTTCGCGAGCCGTGCTGTCCGGAAACGCGGCTCGCTTCGCGAGCCGCGTTGCTAAACCACCACTGCGTGGCTCGCTTCGCTCGCCACGCAGTGGGGGGGGCGGTTGGAGGGGGGAAAACTGAACGGCTCGCTTCGCGAGCCGTCAGTTACCACTTTCCGTAAAAAAAAAAAAAAATTTTTGAAAAAAGTCAAAATTTTCATACAAAACGACCTTCGGGCGGACCCCCTTTTGGGGGGGAAGGAGGGGGAAATTTGGAAAAATAGGATTTTTCCCTGGGTCCAATTGAACAGCCCCACCGTTATCTGCAAAAAAAAACCATACCTCCCCATCCACCATCAAGGTGAACAACTATGTCAATCAGTATGTCAGTCAGTGGTAATCCAGTTATATATAATAGAACTAGGTTTTACTGCGGCTCGCTTCGCGACCCGTTAAATTTAAACGCCATCATCAAATTCGTAATCCTCACCCCCATGTTAGTCGAAAACGATACCCATATCAAATTCTTGGATGGGGGAGGGGGTTCAGGGGGGGTGGGGGGTGGGGGGTGACAGCACGGCTCGCTTCGCGAGCCGTGCTGTGGCCCCCCACCCCGGAAACGCGGCTCGCTTCGCGAGCCGCGTTGCTAAACCACCGCTGCGTGGCTCGCTTCGCTCGCCACGCAGGGGGAGGGGGTTCAGGGGGGGATGGGGGGTGGGGGGTGACAGCACGGCTCGCTTCGCGAGCCGTGCTGTGGCCCCCCACCCCGGAAACGCGGCTCGCTTCGCGAGCCGCGTTGCCAAACCACCACTGCGTGGCTCGCTTCGCTCGCCACGCAGTGGGGGGGGCGGTTGGAGGGGGGAAAACTGAACGGCTCGCTTCGCGAGCCGTCAGTACCCACTTTCCGAAAAAAAAAAAAAAAATTTTTGAAAAAAGTCAAAATTTTCATACAAAACGCTCTTCGGGCGGACCCCCTTTTTGGGGGGAAGGAGGGGGAAATTTGGAAAAATAGGATTTTTCCCCGGGTTCAATCGAACAGCCCCACCGGTATCTGCAAAAAAAACCATACCTCCCCATCCACCATCATGGAGAACAACTATGTCAATCAGTCAGTCAGTCAGTGGTAAGGTTGTATAAGTGCGCGAGCTGCAAGCAGCTCGCGTTTGTCCGTTACATGCCCGCCGCCGCCATTAAATTTGTAGTCCTTATGTCCATGTTTGTCGAAGAGTATACCCATTTCAAATTCTTGGATGGGGGAGGGGGTTCGGGGGGTCTGGGGTGCAAAATCGTAATCCCCGACCTTAAGTTTATCGAAAACGATACCCATATCAAATTCTTGTATGGGAGAGGGGGTGCAGGGGGGACTGGGGTTCTGGAAAATAACAGCACGGCTCGCTTCGCTCGCCGTGCTGTGCCCCGTGGTCGCATTGCGGTTCGCTTCGCTCACCGCAATACGACGCCGCTCGTGCTGCCACACAGCAAGGCTCGCTTCGCTCGCCTTGCTGTGTGACGTGTGTCGTATTGCGGTTCGCTTCGCTCACCGCAATCCGACCCACGCCCTTCGTCATCAAATTCGTAATCCTCACCCCCATGTTAGTAGAAAACGATACCCATATCAAATTCTTGGATGGGGGAGGGGGTCCAGGGGGGCCGGGGGTGCAAGGTCACAGCACGGCTCGCTTCGCTCGCCGTGCTGTTCCCCGTGGTCGCATTGCAGCTCGCTTCGCTCGCCGCAACGCTCCACCCGAAAAAAAAGGGCAAAAATAGGCCAATTTTTGGGTTTTTTTGGTTTTTTGATAAAAAAGGGGGTCTAGGGGGCTAAAAGGGAAAATATTTTTTTTGCATTTTAAATAATTTGCCCTACTCTACATGACTGTGAAAAAAAAATTCTGAAAAGTCAGTCCGTTTGGGAGATATCAACGGGGGCTAAAAAAAGGGGGGTGAGAGGGGGGGTAATTTTTTTTTTCTCCCAATTCAAGAAGATACCCTCTATACGACCCTGCAATTGAAATTACTCTATCTCGTCGCTTTCTGGTAGCACTTGAAAAAGGGGGAGTCTGGGGGGCAAGGGGGGGTAAAAAAAAATTTGCAATCAAAATCACTTGTACCCCTCTATACAACCCCCATAAAATTATTAGTCAGTATGGCTCTGCTTGGAAGCCCCCCTGGGGGGCGGGGGCCCCCCGGTGCAAATCTCAAAAAGTCGGAATTTTCCCGAGGTCCCCCAGGCATGAGAAATACATTTTCGCAAAAAAAACCATACCTCCCCCTCCACCATCACGGAGATCAATTCTGTCAATCAGTCAGTCAGTGAGTGGTAATCGAGCTTTATATAATAGAAATAACTAGGTTTTACTGCGGCTCGCTTCGCGACCCGTTAATTTCGACATCAAATTTGTAATCCTCACCCCCATGTTAGTCGAAAACGATACCCATATCAAATTCTTGGATGGGGAGGGGGTTCAGGGGGGGTTGGGGGGTGGGGGGTCACGGCACGGCTCGCTTCGCGAGCCGTGCTGTGTCCCCCCACCCCGCAAACGCGGCTCGCTTCGCGAGCCGCGTTGCCGAACTACCACTGCGTGGCTCGCTTCGCTCGCCACGCAGGGGGAGGGGGTCCAGGGGGGGGTTGGGGGTAAGGGGTCACAGCACGGCTCGCTTCGCGAGCCGTGCTGTGGCCCCCCACCCCGGAAACGCGGCTCGCTTCGCGAGCCGCGTTGCTAAACCACCACTGCGTGGCTCGCTTCGCTCGCCACGCAGTGGGGGGGGTGGTTGGAGGGGGGAAAACTGAACGGCTCGCTTCGCGAGCCGTCAGTTACCACTTTCCGTAAAAAAAAAAAAATTTTTTTGAAAAAAGTCAAAATTTCCATACAAAACGACCTTCGGGCGGACCCCCTTTTGGGGGGGAAGGAGGGGGAAATTTGGAAAAATAGGATTTTTCCCTAGGTCCAATTGAACAGCCCCACCGTTATCTGCAAAAAAAACCATACCTCCCCATCCACCATCAAGGTGAACAACTATGTCAATCAGTATGTCAGTCAGTGGTAATCCAGTTATATATAATAGAACTAGGTTGTATAAGTGCGCGAGCTGCAAGCAGCTCGCGTGGGGTGGGCTGTGTGTGTGTGAGTGTGTGTGGTGTGTATGTGTCTGTGTGTTTGTGGTATGTGTGTAATTTATTTAATTATATTCCTCTTTTACCTAACCTACACCCTCGATTTGATCGGAATCGATAACCAAGAGGATTATAAAATAGACATCTTTTTCGTATTGTTTGAATTTGATTTTGTCAAAAACGATACCCATATGTGAGTGGGTGTCCTGTCGCACAGCAACGCTCGCTTCGTTCGCCTTGCAGTGTGACGTGTGTCGGAAAACCCACGCCCGCCGTCATCAAATTCGTAATCCTCATCCCCATTTTAGTCGAAAACGATACCTACCCATATCAAATTAATATATTAGGATAACCAAGAGTGGGTTTTGCAATATAAAAATGTCAGCCATCTTGGATTTTGAAATGGATATCTTTTCGTAATTTACGAGTTCGAGTTTGTCAAAAACAATAACTATTAGGTATAAATGCGTGACGGATGTCAATTACACTTAGGTAATCTACATGAAGTACCAACCTACCAAATTGTATTACTTAAGGCATAGCATTGTAATAACATAAACAACCTTGTGTGTGTGTCTAATTGTATTCATTGTTTATTATTTGTATCGTGTTCCCCTTTTACCTAATTCTAATTCTAAGTGGGGGAACTAAGATCTGCACGGACGTCTCGCATAGGAGTGTTTTGCAGGCCCTTACCAGCCCAGCTCCTTGAAGTATCGGAGCAGGACTTTGGGTGACTGACAGCTTCGTTTCAGTTTTTTTTGGGGTGTGGATGGGGTTGATTCCTCAAAGAGGCATTTCAGCCCTGTTTTGTGTCTGGCCTCCTCTGTGGCCGTACAGTCGTCGACGTGTTCCACAGTTTCTTCTTCTTGGAAGCAGCCACGACATAAGCTGATATCTGTGGCTCCCCTTTTACCTAACCTACACTCTCGATTTGATCAGAATCTATAACCAAGTGTGGGTTTTGCGATAAAATAAAAAATGTCATCGTAAATGTGTTTTTTTCGTATCGTTCGAGTTTGATTTACTCAAAATCGATACCCATAATATGAGTGGGTGTCCTGTCGCACAGCAAGGCTCACTTTTAGTACCTAACTAAGTACATAATTCATTTTGTTTACCGACTTCAATTTTAATAGTTTTTTCATGGATTTTCATTGATTTCAGTGTCAGAACTGAACCAAATTAAAATGGGACCACACAAGAAGCACCAGTTTTCATATAAAAAAAGAATCATGAAAATCGGACAACCTAGTCAAAAGTTCTGAGGTAACAAACATAAAAAAAATTAAATAAAAAAATACAGTCGAATTGAGAACTTAGGTACTCCTTTTTATGAAGTCGGCTAACAATGAAGAATAATTGCGAGTAAAAAAAGGAAACTATTAGCGCAATATTAAGGTTTTAAATGAAACTAAAATTAACATTGGTTAAATTTTTTCAGAGTACCTACCTAAGATTTAAATTAACGCCATCTAAAGTTTTAAATGAAACTAATTACCAACATTGAACCAACTACGTTTTTTCAAGGTAGGTATTCGATTTGTTTATTAGTTTTATAGTCTGTTACTGTTCTCTAAAGGCGATTGGCGATTGAAAAAAAAACTTGAAATATCCTGTCTATAAGTCTCGCGGACCTTGGATTGGACGAGTTATATGTATTCATTTATCTATAACATAAAGAAACTTTTGAGTTTCAAGGAGTACCTAACATAAAAAGTCAAGTCTATTTAATTTCGTGATCATTTTATGCTATCTATCGAGCTGCTTTGAACTAATAAAATTATTTATGGCAAATAAGTAATATCTATCGAGTTATTTTTTTCATGGCAGCGTAGTTAAAGGGTTTAACTTTTTAATGCAATAAAACTCTTTATATAAGTAGCCATAAATACGGATCTAGGTATCTACATCCATACCAACATTATTCTGTTTCACAAAAATCACATCACACTAAATATTATAAAGGTGAAAGTTTGTAAAGATGTATGTTACTTCTTCATGCCAAAACTACTGAACGGATCTGGCTGAGATTTTGTGTACAGGTAACTTTAATCCTGGAATCAAACATAGGCTACTTTTTATCCCATAAATCAGTTCCCGTGGGAAGAAAATCACCTTTTAATGTTTCCATAGGAACAACGCGTGCGAAGCCGCGGGGCGCAGCTAGTGGAGTATAATTATCTATTCTATTATTAAAGAGGAAAGATTTGATTGTTTGTTTGTATTGAATAGGCTCCGAAAGTACTGGGCCGATTTGAAAAATTCTTTCTTCATTAAAAAGCTTACTTTTTAGGGAGTGGCATAGACTATATTTTATCTCGGAAGCTCGAGCTTTTAGCAATTCTTCTATAGCAGATTAACATGACATAAATAAACCAATTGGCTGCCTACTTGACAATCCTTAGATTCATCTTAGACTTAATTTTACTTTATCAAATATGGGATTTATTGATTGTCAATTTATATATGAAAATTTAGGTAAGTATGTTTGTTTTTACATGTCTTACCTCAGTTTTACATCATGGTCAACTTACGCTTTCTAAATTACGGGATAGGGTATTCAATCAACAGTCTATAAATACCAATTTTGTATTTACGTTATTAAAATAACTAAATATAATGTCATTCTTGTTATAATTTTCACATAGTCAAGGTAGAATATCCAAGTTGCTAATAATAATGATGTTATTTTGTAATAAGTAAATTATTTCACAATATAATATTTAACAATACTTCATAGCCTAAATAAAGGTGACAATTTCTTTCAGCTGAAGATTTTTTCGAATCCGACCATTCTCCATTTGTTCCATAGATATCTGAAAAAGAATAAAGCAAATTAGATACAATTTAATGTTTATATTTAATTAATAACGGTAGGTACGACGACTGTTGTACAGCCTCTCTCTCTAATAATAGGGTTTGTATATTATCTTATCATGTTTGGAAAGTTTTATTCATCACCATAAACATAATAGATAACAGTAATGGAACTGGCGGCCTTCTCGCTTCAAGCGATTACTTCCTGGGAACCAAATAAAGGAAAGGCGAGTAAGTAATCGAAATTCGTTTTGAAATACACTCTACTGCCCTTTCTCATGTACTTACAAGTCTCTCTTAGTTTAAAAATAGGTACTAACCTTTGAACAATATCTCTTTCTGCCCCACCTATTTTATCTTATTATTATGTTAATCATAGGAAGTTTAAACAATATATCGTACAGTTTGTGCCATCTATTATAATGATTAATGCCCTTGTAATAGCTTCATGTTGTAAAGCTTAGGCAAAGGTACGAAGTTGCGCTTTTTAGCCACCAAACTCTATTTTCGCATCTCTTTCTAAACTTTTTAAGATAAAACTATTACAGAGGTATCAAAAAATAGCCTAAAATAGATACTTACCACAAACTGTACGATGGATTTTTAAAATTTCCTATGTTAAACGTAATAATATGATAAAATAGGTGGCGCTGTCATATCGACTCAGGTATGTGCCATAATAAGGAAGTGGCAAAGATCAACAGGACTCTGTGAATGGAGTTAGGTATCTATGAATGTATCTAGAATATCTAAACATTACCTCATATAAAATTAAGGAATTGATTATATTTACCGATATGATATGGTCATTTTAGTGCCGTCGATGTCGCTGCGCAGTCGTCGTCGTCGCCACCGCGTCTCGCGTCGCTGCTTTTTGCGACGCATTGGTTTTGTTGTTTTCATCTGGCCACGCTCCGTCAGCTACTCCTTAAAGAACACAAAGTTTTGAGATTAAAGTTTATTTGTGCATGCAATGTAGTTTACATTTCTGTCAGTAAACAAACACTTTTATAATCGCAAAAATCGATCTGCACCAGAACGTGGCGGCGGCGCAGCGGCGCGGCACTGCGTTTCGGTGCGGAGGTAAAGCGGCGGTAAAGATATAAGGAGTAATGGTTATAAAAGACTATTAATGCTAAATTAATAAAGTTATCTCGATTTTCCTTTAAAGTTTAATAAATATTACAGCTTTCTCAGTCTCTAAGCAAAAATTTTTCGGACAGACGCTAGACGGACGGACATGACGAAACTTTGTCATGCTGAGTGTGAACAGCCATCGACTGTCGTAATGTTTACTAAATGTCATTGGTGTTATTATTACGAACTAACCTGGGTTTTCTTTCGTTCGCATGACGACGCGCGTCCGTTCTGTTACGAGTTGAAGTACCTACTCGAATGCACTTTTACGTGCTGTGATGCAGCGGTGCCTTCGAGGTATCGGACAAGCTTGACTTGTCAGATCACGTTTCTTGATTAAACTCTGGAAAAAAAACCCTTTAGTGTGGTGCAGGTACTAAACTAAACCATGTAAGTTACGGCTGCAGGTGTATTTTTTATGAAGTTATTCCTGATAGCCTCGTCATTTGTTTGTCAGGTATAAGATAATAGGTAGGTACCTATTAGTAGTGACCGCGCAGGGTTGCATACTATTATGTACATAGGTAGGTACAAAGATTTGAAAATGCAATGACTTCGACGCGCGCGGCGCGGCGTGGACATGTGCGCGTTCAACTTTAGGCATGCGCGGGCATCGTCATCGTTTCAGCTAAACACAGGCTCTACTAAATAGAAACAATTTTTTACATAATATAACAAAACCATTTTCCACACCACCCTTGAGGTATGGTTTAAGGCGCGTTTTTTTTTATGTGGTGTCCCCCTATTAGGCCTAATCCACGCTAAAAACTACTCTCATTGCTAACTACAGTATGCTTTATGTAGGCAAACCATGCACCCATGCAACCATACATCTATCAGTCAAGAAGTGTTATTTCAGTCTATTATTCTAATTCTAAAAACTACAAAATAAGGTTCTAAATAAATATGCATGCATCAATACTGAAGCCACAAATTACGAGAAGTTAATGAAGCAAAGCTACAAGCTAAAATTACTGTAATAAATACATTGTGTGTGCGTGTGTTCATATTATATACACGAACGAATTCAACAACCAATAAATAACCAGGCTAATATATATACATAACCTTATGATGACTAAATTGCTTCCCAGTTCTAAACAGGTAGGTACATCACAACACCAACACCAACAAATTGAACAACCAACAACATCCAGTAACCAGGCTACTTATTTTAATATAGGTGTGTTAGATAAGTGTGCAAGTAAGTGTATTGACAGTGTAATGTGATGTTAAGTAAAAACAGTAAGTAGGTACATGAAATACATAAGATATATAAAATAGATTATAATCTACCTACCTAGGTAATATTCAATCTCAATCTCAACAGCCTGTATTGGTCCACTGCTAGACGCAGGCCTCCCCCTGATAAGCGCCTTGTTGGCTTTTATCTAACTATCGGACCGGACAAAAATTTTGCATACAGGTAATTTTAATCCTGGTCCTCCAATTAAAAATAGGCTACTTTTTATCCCATAAATCAGTTCCCGCGGGAAACGTTTAAAGGTGTTAAACGTTTCCATATAGGATAAACACGTGCGAAACCGCTGGGCGCAGTTAGTATTTAAAAAGATGAAATAAGTCTGTCTGTCAGTCAATAATAATTAAGTAGTGATAAGAAAGTTTGTCAGTATGTTTGTTACCATTCCACGACTAACAGTTGGAAGAATCTATTAATTATTAACTGAAGGCTAAGATTAAATTTACGTATGTCGGTCGGTCGGTAGGTATAGTGATAAACGGAAAGTTTGGGGGATAAAGTAACTATTGTCTGTTTGTCAGCGCCGGCCGTCCAAACACCTTTTCATGACTAAACTGAGATATTTAATGTACTTACCAATCTACCACCAACTACATTATAATGAAAAATGTGCATGTTCGTGTTTGTGAAAAGAAAATAGTATTTAATATTGATCATAAAATTACATCAAGAGTGTGCCAAACTATAAATCTAATTAATACTAAATTTTTTAAGTGTTATTAGGTAACGAATGTTGTGATTGTCTTAGTAACAAAACATATGTCACTATGTGATGATCGTAGAGCCGTACTATCGATAAGTAGTAAATCTGATCCAGTGTTAGTTATCAGGAATTTGTACTCACAAGATGACCTATCCGATCTGTTAACAGAAGCCTGTATTGTAGTCTAGATCAACTCTGCCAAGAACACGGTTCGTTGTGAGGTCGGTAACTGGTTGTCAGTACGAGTTCGATGGTGAGATACGTTATCGTATCATTGATGAGTTATTAGTATGTATGTGTTCAGTATCAAGACATCAGTGAGATGCTTGCATCGTGTTGTCTGTGATGCGTGTTGATACAGTCTCGCCCATACCCCACGTCGGCTTTGAATTGTCATTAAGGATAGCATAGTTGTCTAACTTGTAGTTGATCGGTATGGGTAATGCATATTTGAGATTAAGGTAAGCATAGGGTTGTTTCATCACAACAATAATAAGTCATATTGTGCGTAGGTGAGAATGAATGTGTATGAAAAATAGCGTGTACTTAGAAAAAAACGAGACATCAAATGAATAATAAATACATTTTAAATTATAATTTCAAAACAACTTTAAATTGCGGTTATAGAATAGGTTATACGAAGACTATTGATGCGGCGAAGGTGATAGGCGTAGGTACCGAAACCTTATGACTATATGGTAAAGTCTGATGAAAGCACATAAATTTGCGCACACCCATTACACATAGGTAAGCCCCCCCCCCCCCCCCTGTCTATCTGACGGTTCATTAATCATCTGTTAAAATAATTACTGGCATTATTAAATCCTACTAACTGTTTGCAATTAACTATCATCTTTATTATACTCTGGGGGAATGGCTTCTTCAAGTTTGGACAACAGAGTATTCGCGTTATTAGGTACCTACTATAGATAATTTTACATTTAGTGTTTGTTACATTACATAAACCTAAGCAGTGTTTTTTTTTTACTTGTTTTTATGTTTCTTTATGTTCTTTTTTTATGTTTTTGACATGTTCATATTTTTTCATGTTCTTATTTTTTTTTCCTTGCATATAGATTTTTTTTAATGCTTTTTTTTCTCTCCTTAAAATTATCAAGTATATAATCTGTAGTTTTTGTTGATTACGACGAACAAACGAAATATAAATGTGGGATTAAAATAATGTGATGGAATACAATTACATGATGAAAGACACTATAATGAAGGTTTAAGATAATGTGATGGAATACAATTACAATGATGATTTGGTTGGATTTAAATTATGGACAGAGAGCATTGTGATGAAGTGTTGTACAGTGAATCAGCGTATCTCTGCAAACCGGTGCTGCTGCATTTGATGTTGCACTTCCTGGTGAGACGACATCAATTGGGTACTTGTCAACCAGTTCTGGAGCACCCATAAAAATAATGATTGAATCTGCTCCAATTTAGGTGATTCCTACCCTAGGTAACTCATTTACAAAAGCGCAGGTATATTCATCACCTGCCAGTCACATCACTTTACTTAACTGTCGTTCACCAAACATGACCGATCTGCTACGTGCATGTATTATTCATAATACAACGAATTGTTGTGACTCTTGTCTTGTTATACATCCACGAAGTGTTTTCTATGCTCTAGCTTTCATGCGAGAATTATACAGTACTTCTCATTTGTTTCACACCTGTGCAGGCAGTCACGGGCAGCAGCGGTGTAGATGTAAAACATGGTCTTTGAACAGTTTTTCTTTTACCTTGTACAAATACGTGCGAGTTGATGACGACACCTCATTTAGAATTGAGTTAGAGAGTTAGTAAAGTTTTTTCATCGTCAGTTTTTTTGTGGTCGATATCTTGCAGCATGTTAATACTGGCTGGTTGCTCACAGTATTGCCATCAATAAGTACTCGATTTAAAATTCAACCGGTATTCTAGCTTTCATGCAAGAATTATGCAGTGCTTCTCATTTGTTTCACACCTGTGCAAGCAGTCACGGGCAGCAGCGATGTAGATGTAGAACATGGTCTGTACAGTTTTTCTTTTACTTTGTACGAGTATGTGCGATTTGACGACGACACCTCATTTAGAGATGAGTTAGAGAGTTAGTAGTTTTTTCATCGTCAGTTTTTTTTGTGGTCGATATCCTGCAGCATGTTTATATTGGCTGGTTGATCACAGTATTTCCATCAATAAGTTCTTGATTTAATCTTCAACGGGTATTAGTTTTATGTTGTTCTATGTTATTAATATTTTGAAACCTTCTTACATAAATACACCGTCACATTTAGTGAAAAATAATTTTTATTTCTATCTTATTTTTACATTTGCGCTAAATTTATTCTTGAAAGATGTAAAAGAATAAAATATTTCGTAATAAATGTATATGCATAGCACTGTAGCATTATAATTTGCTTAGTAGGTACAAGTAGATTATACAACTTAAAAGTTTAACTATCGGTGGTTATTACAAATCATATTACTTTACATATCTAACATAACGTGAATAATAAATACTGTTTCAACTAATAAAATAATGTTAATTGCAAAAAGTTAAAAGACTCAGTGCAGTCACTGGAACTATTATAATAGCCATAAAAAGGTACCAAAACCATTTTTGATATTTATTATTACATTACATCATGTATTTTGGTCGGTTCTTTAGATAAAAATTATTTTTTTATATAAAGGAGGGGAGGTAGGGCGATGTGGTATGTGTATGTGCTTATGTGAGTTCAGTTCCTAACTCCAGTATCGTGTTCAAGAGACTGGATAGGACGTGGAACCGGCGCGGCGTCGTCGTCGTTTGACCCATTTCGCCAACACACCAGCCTCTAAACAGAGACTGAGGTGGCATAGGTTACTACTCTTAAGTATCTCTCTCTCTGTGTGTGTGTATATATTTATAATATAATAATAATTAATACGTATGTATGTATTCCTAAAATTTGAGATTTGTGAACCACACGATGAAATCTGCCACAGCCAGTGGCTAGTTTCAATCCGGTCTGCATGTATTCAGCAAATTAATAATTTGATTGATTGATTGATTGATATTACAAATTGGATGACCGTTAATATGTAATACCGGGATGCATACCTACATAAATTAATTATGTATTTGCCAGCAATGATGACAACAAAAGGAACATATAACTCACTTTTTGAACGTAGGAAACCCTTTAGTGCCCACACACCAGCCTCGAAGCAGAGACCGGAGTGACGTGAGTCACTCGCATTGCATGTGTTTATGTGGATGCGTGTTAGTGTAAGATCATTTTGTATCTGGGTGTGTGCGCTGTGCTTTATAAACGATTGGTATGAATATGAATATCAAACTAAATTGATTGAAAACGGTTGAATTTAAACATTTACGAAGATGACGCTATAAATACAAATGTTATTAGAATGATTTCTTTGGTCGTGGTGTCCCATTATGGTAAAAGAGTGCAACGACTAAAGATAACGTGAAAGAGATGAAACAATCAAAAAACTCAAATTCAATCTCAAAAATGTTTTATTTCCATAAAAAACTGTAAATGTACGCTTAGAACTCGGATAAAAGGCAAGTAAGAACACTTCTTGAGGGGTGATTATTTGAGGTTATATTAGGTACAGGCTACATTAGGTCTTGAACACAATAAAGAAAATTATATGTTAATGTGAAATTTCGTAGTTGAATAAGTGTAAGTGACTGGATAGGAGGTAGAACTTACGTTAGTTAACGTGGAGGACCCATTTCACCAACACACCAGCCTCTAAGCAGAGACTGAGGTGGCATGGATTACACGCACGTATATTTATATTATGTGTGCGTAAGATTATTTGCGAGAGGGTATGAACGTGAGATAGGGTGCTTTTTATAGGTGTGTGCGTGTATGAATTCCGTTCCTAGCTCCGGTATCTTTATCTAGAGACTGGATAGGAGGTAGAACTTACGTTAGTTAACGTGGAGGACCCATTTCGCCAACACACCAGCCTCTAAGCAGAGACTGAGGTGGCATGGATTACACGCACATACTCGTATATATATCTGTTTATAATAGTAAAAATTTGACTTGTCTAAGTACTTATTTTGTAAGTCTAAAGAAATAAACGATTTGACTTTGACTTTTGACTTTGTTTGCGTAAGATTATCTGCGAGAGGGTATGAACGTGAGATAGGGTGCTTAATGTGCTTTTTGTAGGTGTGTGCGTGTATGAATTCCGTTCCTAGCTCCGGTGTCTTTATCTAGAGACTGAATAGGAGGTAGAACTTACGTTAGTTAACGTGGAGGACCCATTTCGCCAACACACCAGCCTCTAAGCAGAGACTGAGGTGGCATGGATTACACGCACATACTCGTATATGTATATTATGTGTGCGTAAAATTATCTGCGAGAGGGTATGAACGTAAGATAGGGTGCTTTTTGTAGGTGTATGCGTGTATGAATTCCGTTCCTAGCTCCGGTGTCTTTATCTAGAGACTGGATAGGAGGTATTACTTACGTTAGTTAACGTGGTGGACCCATTTCGCCAACACACCAGCCTCTAAGCAGAGACTGAGGTGGCATGGATTACACGCACATACTCGTATATGTATATAATGTGTGCGTAAGATTATCTGCGAGAAGGTATGAACGTAAGATAGGGTGCTTTTTGTAGGTGTGTGCGTGTATGAATTCCGTTCCTAGCTCCGGTGTCTTTATCTAGAGACTGGATAGGAGGTATTACTTACGTTAGTTAACGTGGTGGACCCATTTCGCCAACACACCAGCCTCTAAGCAGAGACTGAGGTGGCATGGATTACACGCACATACTCGTATATGTATATTATGTGTGCGTAAGATTATCTGCGAGAGGGTATGAACGTGAGATAGGGTGCTTTTTGTAGGTGTGTGCGTGTATGAATTCCGTTCCTAGCTCCAGTGTCTTTATCTAGAGACTGGATAGGAGGTAGAACTTACGTTAATTAACGTGGAAGACCCATTTCGCCAACACACCAGCATCTAAGCAGAGACTGAGGTGGCATGGATTACACGCACATACTCGTATATGTATATTATGTGTGCGTAAGATTATCTGCGAGAGGGTATGAACGTGAGATAGGGTGCTTTTTGTAGGTGTGTGCGTGTATGAATTCCGTTCCTAGCTCCAGTGTCTTTATCTAGAGACTGGATAGGAAATAGAACTTACGTTAGTTAACGTGGTGGACCCATTTCGCCAACACACCAGCCTCTAAGCAGAGACTGAGGTGGCATGGATTACACGCACGCATATCTGTGTGTTTTAAATATGCATACGTTATTATGAAACAGTACCTACTGCACATAGCAACACAGCACCAACTAAAACACGTGTGATGATCCTTTGCCTAAATTGTAATACCGGCATAATGTAAATATTTGGTGCGATTTTGTAGTTGATTTATGTGTTCGAGTATGTTATGTATCTGTGTGTGCGTGTGTGCGTTCCATCCTTACTTCGGTCTTTTGGCGAAAATACTGAGTAGGAGATGGAATAGACGTTTTTGGACGTGGAGAAACATTTATTGCCTACACACCAGCCTCTAGGCAGAGATTGGGGTGGCATGGGTTACTCACACGTCTGTGTGGGATCGTGCTGGTGTACAAATTCAGTTTTATTTATTATGACCAAGACCTATACTATATAATGTAGATAGTACCTTACAAAATTATATATCTGGTTAGTTTACCTACTAATGACTGATAAGGTTTTAATACTGATACTGTGTTTTTAAAAGGGTTAAATCGAAAACAATGAACCTTTTGCCAACAAACGCCTCTAAGCAGACTGGGGTGGCATGAATGACACGCACGAGAGTATATTAAAGCTGTTCAAATTCAGTTATATTACTTTCAGGACCTTGATAATGTAATTAATATGAAACTGTAGATAACCGTACCAACAATTAAGATATTATAAATTATAATAAAATTATAGAAATAATAAAAAAAAAACTATCACACATTATGTGCATGAATTCACACCGACGCACAATACGGCATAATATTGTTGAGATGAAACAACCCTATGCTTACCTTAATCTCAAATATGCATTACCCATACCGATCAACTACAAGTTAGACAACTATGCTATCCTTAATGACAATTCAAAGCCGACGTGGGGTATGGGCGAGACTGTATCAACACGCATCACAGACAACACGATGCAAGCATCTCACTGATGTCTTGATACTGAACACATACATAGGTACTAATAACTCATCAATGATACGATAACGTATCTCACCATCGAACTCGTACTGACAACCAGTTACCGACCTCACAACGAACCGTGTTCTGGGCGAGTTGATCTAGACTACAATACAGGCTTCTGTTACCAGATCGGATAGGTCTCCTTGTGAGTACAAATTCCTGATAACTAACACTGGATTAGATTTACTACTTATCGATAGTACGGCTCTACGATTATCACATAGTGACATATGTTTTGTTACTAAGACAATCACACGATTCGTTACCTAATAACACTATAAAAATGTAATATAAATTAAATTTATGGTTAGACATATTCTAAATGTACATTTTATGATACGCATTAAATTATATTTTCTGAAAAGTGTTACATTGAATACAATTATTTATTATATTGTATCATTAGTAACTACAGTTTATAAATATATAAGTACCTATTAAGTTAAAAACGCACAGAATAGCCATGTCGACATGATTTCATTAAATAAATTGTATAATAAATTGCCTACGGAGAAACAGAGATGAACAGTTTTATATAACTTATCAGGAAGCTGTTAATATTTTTGTAATATTGATAATTGACCCTAAATGAAGACAATTCAATTAGTTTATTTAATTTTGTAGGAGCTCCGGTATTATAACGTTTTTCGCGATGACTTTACCGTCTTTTAAAATTCGATCTTTGTGGAGCAAAAGTTTAATATGTCGTTTTTCAGATACTCTACCTAGCGCAACGTATAATTGCCCGTGGCTAAACATATCCGACCTGAGATCTACCCCTACGCGGCTTATTGTTTGACCTTGGCTTTTGTGAATTGTCATTGCGTAACATAATTGTAAAGGAAATTGACGGCGGCACATTTCAAAAGGATTTCTAGTATCAATGGGGGCCTTAAACATTATCCGCGGAATTAAATATGGCTCGGTACTTGCCGATTTCTGAACGGTTATTAATCGCGGCGAAACATCTGTAACAATAACTTTAGTGCCGTTAACGAGTCCGTCGGCAAAGCTAAGATTGCGCATGATCATACAAATACATCCTATTTTTAGCCTAAGGTCGTGCTCAGGAAGACCTTTAGGCTGCATTCTATTTAGTGCATCGGGTCCTAGAAATAATAGATCAACATTATCGTCATCAATTTTATCTATTGAGTAAAAGTGCAGGACATCGCCAGGTAATCTTTCTAATATAATATTATTTATTTCCCTAACTGCATCGTTGCGTGTAGTTAAAATAGCTCTATGTATACAAACGAGAGGCTCCTCCAAAAAAGTGAAAACAAAGTCAATTAAATCATCTAAATCATGTGCAATATCTATACCACTTAAATCGACAAAATTTTGAATATTTATATTGTTAATTGTAATAGAATGCAATGGTAATCTGTTAGAGCCTAATTTTAATAAAAAATCAGCATACTCTGGATCTTCTCTACATCTTTGGGAAGTTGCAAGCGTAAATGTTTTTAAATTTCTCCAGATGGGAGATGTTTTCACCGATGCATTTCGTATGTCTGAATTAGTTCTAGCATTTGCTACAACAGGAGGAATTTGTCTGAAATCACCCGCAAAGATAATAATTTTACCTCCAAAGATTTTATTGTTACGCATCAAATCACGCAACGACCTATCGAGCAGATGAATCAAATACTTATGAGCCATAGGGGCTTCATCGTATATAATTACGTTCGCGTGAGATATTAATTCCGCTCGCTGAGAACCATTTGTGATACTCCAGTAGCCAAGGTCATCTACAAGTTCT
Organism: Eupithecia tripunctaria; assembly: GCA_955876795.1. Lineage (NCBI taxonomy): Eukaryota > Metazoa > Arthropoda > Insecta > Lepidoptera > Geometridae > Eupithecia > Eupithecia tripunctaria. Next base: position 5,104,669 of record OY041621.1, read on the forward strand.
AATGGAAATTTAAACATGCTATGCGCCGTGACTCCTCCTTCGTGATTTTGAGCTGCAATAGCGGAACTGGCAGTACACAACACTACCCCATTTAAATTATCGCGCACGTGAGCTGTGATTACATTAAGTAGTAAAGTCTTACCAGTACCTGCAGGACCGTCAACGAACAGCGCAGTACTATTGGTGTCGCGAAAGCTAACATCGTCACATAGCTTTGCGACGTAATCAAAAACGTTACGTTGTTCGTTTGACAAACGAGGAAGCCATTCACTGAGGAAACTATGCAACGCATCGCGATCATACTCTACGCGTTCCCTGCCTAATTCGGTCGTGTTATCTATCACATCTGGCAAACCGTGTTCAGCTAGTGACGAACCGTGCTTCCGGAGCAACCTGCTTATTTCTCTTAGACAGAGTGTAAAGGCTCTATCTCTGTCTTCATTACCTATCCTGTTCATGATATCTTCGCTTAATTCGTTTTTGAAAGTTTCCCAGATTGACGCGACACGGACACCGTTTACAGCCAAAAGAACGAAAAAGCCACGCAGGCGTGGTCCTGTCAAAAATTCATTAGCTTCCGACATGGCTCTTTCGTATTCGACTTCGTCGTCGGCAAGACCAACAATTTTTGCAGCTTCCTGAAAAGTTGTACAATTCGGACCACCAAGATTTTTAAGTTGAGCGTAACTACGACACGGGTATGTTTTTAAAAGAATTCTAAGATAAAACTGTTCACCTCTGTTAGGAGCGACCCAAAATAAACGCGCGACCAGCTTACCCCTTTGCCTTTTTGTAATGAATTTATTATTTGTGGTTTCAAATATATCCGCATTTACAATAGAGGGACGTTGGGGATGTACAATGTACTGCTCATAAAAATCCATATATGTAAGTGACTCGAATTCTTCTACTGCGGGACGATTAAAATACGTTACTAAATCGGAACCGGCTTGTTCAGCGGCTTGCGCTTCAGTGCCTGGTTTGAAATAAATTGTCTGCTGATTTTCAAGATGGACCGACAGCTGTTTAACGTTTGGATCGCGCGCGGTTACGTCGAATTCTAAGGTTCTCCAAGCGGCGTCGCTCGATCCTATGTAGCGTTTGGTAACATACTGTTCGATCTCGTTATCTTTATGTTGATCGGGCACTACCGTTACTCGCGATTCGTCAGGCCCCTTGGTGATATATTTAAATAGGTATTTAACTACGGTGCGTTGCGTTGACACTTCCAAGTTGATATGAGCATCGAACTTTAGTAGAAGGCTAGCGTTGTAAGGGACAACCCACGTATCATTGACTTGTACATCTTTATTGCGGTATTTGATATTTGCCGTGTTTTTACTATTTCTACGAAAGTGAATAAAACCTCTATCATCGCAGAAAGTTACCTCTGATTCGCATTTCGGAAAATATTTTGAACATTTCATTAGGTCTCTATCCCAGCAAGGTAAATCAGATCTATGCGAAGGACCACAGGGACCGTGAATCATGTGGTTTAAAACAGCCGTCCGTAGTCTACCGTCACCTTCAGTGACTTCAGGTATATCCGCTCTCACAAACTTATCGATATCTGAATTATGAACAGGGCCGCCACCTTCAACCCTAAAACAAATGTGAGCATGTGGCAGACCTCGCTTTTGAAATTCTATTACGTGTATCATGTAAACGATTTTGCCAAACCAAACACCGGTTCTAAGATCTTTTAACAATTCGTTTAACTTTAAATTGAAAACTCTAGCGCAGACAAGGGGATTGTTGAGACTACTGGTACTTTGAGAGGACTGTTGAATTTCGGGCCACTTGGGATTGCATGTGAACGTTAAGAAAAATGATGGGTTGCCCAATCTAGTGACTATAGCGATGGCATCGCTATATTTACCCTTCATGTATCGCGGGCCACCTGTAAAAGAACTCGGCAAATAAACGCGGCCTGGGACGAACCCCTCCCCCTGAATCGTTTCATCCTCCCGAATCTGTTGCGCGACTTCGATGCTCATTTCAACTTCTTGAAGTGGCGCTGACCTTAAGGCATTGTTCGATTTTATTTTCTGAAAATTTTCAATAAAACGGAACCGCTCCTCTGATATTCTGCAGTACATATCGACTAACCACTCTTCGGACAGTCTGCCTAATTGTGAAAACCGTGGCTCTGATAAAAGTAGACACCGCACGTATTTTACTTGTGATAGTTTATGTTGAAAATTATCTAATTTGTTTGGGTACCAACCAGCATTGCCTTCCGGATAAAGTAGTGGATATTGAAAACTTTCATAACATGGGTGCATTATATCAACAGTGTGTGGTTTCTTACCCCCCACTTTCCACACGGCTATGCAACGCGGTAGAAAAGCCTCTGTTTCGGTACTTATTATAGCAGCAACTTCCTTACCAGGAGCAAAATCTCGTAAAAGGTTACTGTCTGTCGAGTCGGAGGTCTGTTGAAATTTAATGTGAGCCTGATCGGATGTATGTTCGTTTAGTTTTCTAAATAATTTGATAAAGGGATTTTTTGACTCTAAAAAAAATCTTATAGAGGTAATGACCTCTTTATCGAGGCTCCTTTGTGCAGCTAAATTTTCACGTTCAGCCGGATCGTGAATGTATAATCCTAAATTATTCACGCTATCTGTATATGCCAGGTCAAAAACTCTGTGATAAATTCGCCCTTGTATCTTGAGAAGAGATATTTCGTCTTTATTTTGGTACCCATGAGAAACGCCTAAGGCACTGAAGGCAAATAAATTATTATACGCTCGCGGCCTACTAACAAACGAAGGATGCGAGTAAAACTCCTCGGTTAACGAAGCTAATGTTTGGACGTTATATGCTCCCGATCCGCAACACCATTGTTTTCTCGATCTTTCTTCTTCAAATAGATACGCGCCGCATTTGTCACAGTGATAGGTGTCGGGAGCAAGCAAAGATATTTTTTTCAATTTATACAAGTCTACGAGTTTAAGTTCAACGTCCCTCATTTGACCGATTAATTTAGACAATTTACGTAGCTTTATGTCGATGTTCCGATTGGTTTTGTTATAAGTGGCAGAGGTTTTTTGACCGATCTCGGGGCTTTGCTGGATTGAACGGTAAACCGAATCGCGATGCACTTGTGGATTCGCTTTATTGTATTTTTTCGAAGCATTTTGATGGGATTCGGGATTTGAAGTTGCATATTTTTTCATAGCTTTTTGATGCACTTCTGGATTAGCAAGTTCATATTTTTTTACGGCGTCTTGATGTTTTTTACTATTTTTAGTATTGTATTTTTTAACCGCGTCTAAATGAGCGTTCTCCTTTGTGCTTTTGGGGCCACGTTTTACTTTTTTGGGTCGACCTCTTTTCGTTTTCGTTAAAGTCGCAGTGACTTCAATATTACCTAAACTCATTAGTGACTGAAGATCTAATTTTTGTAGAACAACAACGGGATTTTTCAAATCTTTTATCACAGCCACTGTTTTTGTAATTGATTCTGGTGTCTTTTCTATCTGCACGATATCTACTTTAGTCGTGGCTGTAACAAGCGACGATTCAACGGGAGAAAACGGCACGAATTTAAATCCTTGCAGAATAGATTGGGATTTAATGCTATTATTTTGAGTGACTAACGGCGGGGAAATGTATCTTTTGAGAATGGATTCCGATTTATTGCTAATGTTATGAGAATTTTGAGTACAATTTGTAGTGACATCGCTTGAATTTGTGACGAGAGACGAATCAACTGATGTTAACGACGCGGATTTGTGTATTTGAAGAACAGATTCTAATTTACAGCTTAAGTTTTGAGACGTTTGAGTGCAATTCGTAGCAACACAATCACCATAATTTGTCACGAGAGACAATGACGAATGAACTGATGCTAACGGTGCGGATGTATGCCATAGAAGAATGGATTCCGATTTATTGGTTGTGTTGCACTCAACAAACGAATCAACGGATGCTGACGGAGCGGATTCTTCAATATGTCCATCAAAAATAGATTCTAAGCAAGACGATGAAATTGAAACTACATCCTCCGAATTATGATTTGTTACGCGTAACCTATCTAGGGCATATTGACCCTCATATTGACCGCGAGCAAAAAGAAGTTTCGCTAAATCGCGTAAGGTATCACATTTAAATAAACGCGCTACACCAGATGTCAAATCTGGCTTATTATTGACATCCACCGCATGACTGTTAAAAAAGAAGTAAACGCCGTTAAATCTCCAAAAAGAAACCGTATAATATTGCCCGGTGAATATAATACTATCCGTGTTATCATTGTGTGGATTATCGACCGAATTAAAAACCTTCTCTTCCAACAATATTTCTAATGCCAATAGGCATTGTTCAACTTCGCGCAGGCTTTTGGGAAAAAACCCATTGTCAATATATATTATTTCAATTGTTGCCGAATCATTTCCGACTGGTATCTCCGTAGGCAATTCGTCTGCCGAAAGATATATCTGGCCAAGCGAATCTAAATACGGTTTTAACGACATATACAACGCGTCACCACTCTGTAGAATAGTGTCTATATCGCAACAGTTTAACTGATTCCGACTTTTAAAAACGGATAAAATAGACGCGCATGCCGACATAGCTACGCATTGTGCGTTATTACCTCGTAATTGAGGATCCCCTTGATGGGTCCTTCCTAAAAACCATAAAATATGTAAAGCAGTGTACTATAGGTAGGTAGGTCGTGCGAGAAAATAAAAGCGCTATTTGCAGAAACCGGATGCAAGAAAGAAACTCGCGATGAAAAGTTGGGCGAAGAGAAAGCGATAGACCAAATACCCATAGAAATCTTCAAATATTAAAAAAACTCATCCAATTTTTCTGTCCTCCTTAGTAGAACTAAAACAGTTTGAATAAAACCCTTTTTTTAATAATAATTGTTTATTTATTTGAGTAAGATAGGTATACTCCAATTCAGAATCAAAGATATTTTATGTCAACAATGAAATTCGCCAATGAAAACTTAACTACTTTACATTTATGTAATCTAAGGCTTCCATTAAGGCTTGTTGGGTCAGACAACAAAGTTGTGTTGTGTTGTGTTGTATTTCAGTTCTGAAAATGAAGAATAAATGAAATATTAATAGATGATACTTGCACTGACAAATAATTATTTAGATTTATGTAAATAAAATAAAACGGAATGTAAAGTTGATACTTAAATGCTAGGTACATATCTATCTCACACAAACATCACTCACATCATGCAGACCAGACCAAGGTCTCATGTTGCCCTCACTCTATGAAGCTAGAGAGAGACCACAGGGACACCGCCCGCACAGTTGTAATGGAAACATATACACCTACTCATTATCTGATGTAAATGTACCTATATAAAATAAACAGGTACATTTTAGCACACAGAGTGGAACTGATGACCCATTATTCTAATTGTAATGAAATTCTGGTTTTTGTTCACATGGTTCACCTAGAAATGCTGCACCATCTCACAATGTGAGCTATTATATTATGTATTTAAACAACTTGTACTAAAGTATTATAGTAACTTGTAGGTATGTGTATTGTATAAATAAAATCTTACCTACCTTAACTTAACTAAAATACTTATACATAACCACTATACTTAATAAAAAATATACTAAAGGTGTCTATTCAGATGTCGCCAGAGAACCAAACTAAACTAATTTGACAGTACTAAAAATGCTGCTGTCCCTGTCTTAGCGATCAAACTAATAAGGATGGCATCATTTTTAGTCCTGTCAGATTAGTTTAGTCTAGTTTGGGAACATAAACTAAATTGCCATAAGCAAGGCTGCTATGTGCTCGCTGGCTTAAACATAATGCACACTCATCTGCGATTCTAAACTATGGTCAATTTCAGACGATGGCTTCAAATACAACCTACCTACCCTTAGATCAACAATGCTACTATGGATTATCCTGGATGCTCAGATCATTCTAACACTGACTGTAGGTCACCTACCCTTAATCCTAATTATCCAAGGCTATTGATTTTATTTTGTTCATAGTAAATAAATAAAACCAGCCAAGTGCTAGTCGTACTGGTGCACAAAGGGATCCATACAAAAAAAAACATGTTGGTTGTATGGGAGGACTTTTAAATATTTATTTTATTATGTTTTTTATTATTTGTTGATACTCATGGTTCATGAGACAGAAAAAAACACAGAAAAAAGAACAGACCTGATGGTGACAGACAGACAAATGGATGGACCGACAGCAAAGTCTTAGTAATAGGATCTCATCTTGCCCATTGGGTACGGAACCCTAAAAATGAATTTATAATTGTTAGAACACAACTCACCTTATTACATATAAATAAAAATAATTAAATTTAATGTGAGGGAAACCTGATATTTTAATATTATACTTAAAAATATTTTATGTTAAAGTATAAAAATATAATCATCACCACAATAAATATAACAAACTTAATTTCAATTCGCTCTCAAACTTTTATTGCTGTATAATTTATAAATAATATCATATTCAATAAACTCACCATCTGCTTCACTAAGTGGTTTCATAACAGCACACTAAACTGTAGGGACACATGACTTGCAACTCTTGCAAAGCGCATACAAAAAAACATGAGTCCATTCCTGCTAAGTACCTAATCACTTTATTTATTAACAGTGATATTTGCACAAATTGAAAGATTTAAACCATTACAGACATCTTAAAATAACGTTCAGCTCAACAACTCATAAATTCAACATGTAGAAAAATATCCCCAGTTAGGTATGTGATACAGCATGAGACAAATCACAGATGCCCTATCTGAGTAATACTGCACTGATTTATGTTATATTTACATGTTAGGCGAGTATATACTTACCTACGACGTTAGTGCATGTGTTACAATCACTGAATAAAAGATAAAGGCTTACCTATTACTTAATGAGCAGCCTCCTCAGCAAATAATATTTCAAGGATAAAACACACTGCTCTGACAATAGGTCCACTGCTGAACGTTGTTCCCACAATTAGTTAGAGCAGGTTAAGTACACCACAAACATCTCTTGGCTGGAAAATTGAATAGCGCAGAGAGAAAAATAGTTACTCACCTGCTGTTACCGCGAACATTGTGGTTTCTTCAGAAATGCGCCTACGTCTCGGTCGCGATACTTGCGCGCTGCTGTTGGAACGTTTCATGTTCGATCCTCGCTGAAAAAGCACTGCCTTACAACTCGAAAACTTGTATTAAGCCAAAGAAATTCTTTGCGATAAAAGTTTCTGTTGAGTTTTGAACTGGACAGAAAAAAGTGTTGCCAGTAGGCATAAAAACTTTTGACAAACCAGACGATAAAAAAAAATGTTAAAAAAACAATAATTACTTAGGTGTTTTTAACAATAACTTGCCCGCGACTCTTTTCCCTAAAAAAAAATATAAAATATGTCAAAACCCTATTAATATTCTTGACCTCATATTTAATACCCTTCAAAACAGAGTTGTGCTTTAGGGTTGTTGTAGTTCAATTGAGTCACGATTACGACGAAAAAACAAGCTAGCCTTAGTTATGTGAAGTAGGTAGGGGTACCTACACTTATTTAGCGACTACTGCTGAAATATTACATCAACCTTGCCCACAATAATGCTAATAAACGAAACTAAACATACGCAATTATCATAGGGCAGCTTATAATATTATCTACTAAGAATATTTACAATGAGGTAGGTAGTTAGGTTTGAGTATTGCCTCCAAAGCCTTCTAATTTTTCTATTTATCGGAATACTTGAAGCAATTGCGGCCCCGCCATTCTCTTTATCTCGTCGTTCGTATGTTATATTGTGAGGTATGCCTAGTTATACCTTGTGCAGTTATGGTAAACAAGTGCAACAACAACCTTTCCACTGTGTCACTGACCTTGTAGTGTACCTTAGTAGGTTATTACATTTATGATGAATTATTTCCAATCCAAACAAGAAAACCCGTCCCTGTTCGAGTTTAGAGGGTTCTGAAATGGCAACATTTAAAAATAACTCGCGGGTCCCACTCATTGTGCTTATTGTAGAAAGAGATGCCTTCTATTTCGACACAGAGAGACAGAAAGTACAAGCTGAAATATACTATATTCCATCGCAACAAGAATCAAATATGAATAAGTACCGTGCGGATGAACCATAATGCCGCAGTAAATAGGTAGGTATGCACTATCTAAAGTAAGTAGTTATATTATGGAATACCACAAGCAAAGCAAGCACCTTATTTATGACGAAAGGTTATAGGTAGGTAACTAACTACCTAACTAATAAAAGTTTGAGGAGCGTAAAGTTTAACAAATATCAGCTGTAGATATGATGATTGCTAACATTCGCTGCTGCTACCTACACACCTACGTATGAAGCACAGATGTGGGATCTGTGGTACGTAGGTAGGTGAAATAACAGACCATAGGTACCTACATACGGTATTATGCAGACCTGTGTACCATATAGGTAGGTAACTACCAACACTACCTACGTATTTCTAACGTACAGATTGCTGAAAATAGCTATGCTCAAATAAAAGCTATTCTGATACCTGTAGGTAAATACTGTTATACTTGGAAAAGGCAACCATTATATGAGTGCCAAGAACATGCCAAGAACCATTATATGAAGCCTACTAATTGTAGGTAGGTAGGTGACGCAGGGCATAGCCGCTTTATGAAGGTGATGTACCAACCTCTAGGTAGGTAGTATAAGAACACCTAATGCTACCTACATGTAGGTACGTTCCTACCATCGAACAGGTACCTATGTGCTGGATGAGATTAATGATGTTCGAGCGTTGATACAAACACTTACTCTTACTGCTGGACAACCCAATGCTTGATAGGTACCTACCTATAATTTCTTACCCGTATGTAGGTGAAAACAAGAGAAACAAAATCAGTGGAGCCGAGACCGAACGGTTGCTTCGCGAGCCGCTAAAGATTTTGCACCCCAGAATCCCCTATCCAAGAATTTGATATGGGTATCGTTCGGATTGAGGTGAGCGAAGCGAACCGCGAACCACGCCCGCCGTCATCGAATTCCTAATCCTCACCCCCATGTTAGTCGAAAACGATACCCATATCAAATTCTTGGGGGGGGGGGGGGGGGGGGGGGGGGTAGTGGGGGGTCACAGTTTACCGTGCTATTCCCCGTGATCGCATTGCAGCTCGTTTCGTTCGCCGCAAGGCTCCGCCCGAAAAAAAGGGTCAAAAAAGGCCAATTTTCGGGATTTTTAGGTATTTTAACAAAAAAAGGGGTCTAGGAGGCAAAAGGGGGCAATATTTTTTTTGCATTTTAAATTATTTACCCTACTCTACATAAACGTGATTTTTTTTTTTTCAAAAGTCAGTCCGTTTGGGAGATCTCAACGGGGGCTAAGAAATGAGGGGTGAGAGGGGGGGTATTTTTTTTTTGTTCCTATTAAGAGAAGACACTCTCTATATGAATCCGCAATCAGAACTCTTCCATCTCTCCTCTATCTGGTAGTACTAAAAGATGGGGGGATTCGGGGGGCAAGGGGGGTTTCAAAAATATAGTCTTGAAAATGATTTGTACTCCTCTATACAAGTGTGAAAAAAAAACTCTTGCAGCTAACTCTGTTTGGGAGATATCAACCGGGGCTAAAAACTGGGGGGTGAGAGGGGGGGTAATTTTTTTTTCTTTCGGTACAATAATACACCCTCTATACGAACCCACAATCAAAAATCCTCTATAACGTCACTTTCTGGTAGAACTTACAAAAGGGGGGGTTCTGGGGGGCAAGAGGGGGGGAAAATTTTATTGCAATGAAAATAACTTTAACCCCTCTATATAACCTCTGTAAATGTTTTTGTTCAAAATAGTTCGTAGGCAAAAGGGGGGGGAGTGGGGGTGCTCCGGGGGTGCAAATTTCAAAAGGTCAAAAACGGCTCGCTTCGCGAGCCGTTCTGTTAACAGATTCGTAATCCTCACCCCCATGTTAGTCGAAAACGATACCCATATCATATTCTTGGATGGGGGAGGGGGTTGAGGGGGGGTGGGGGGTGGGGGGTGACAGCACGGCTCGCTTCGCGAGCCGTGCTGCGGACCCCCGCCCCGGAAACGCGGCTCGCTTCGCGAGCCGCGTTGCTAAACCACCGCTGCGTGGCTCGCTTCGCTCGCCACGCAGGGGGGGGGAAGGTTGGAGGGGGGAAAACTGAACGGCTCGCTTCGCGAGCCGTCAGTAACCACTTTCCGTAAAAAAAAAAAAAAATTTTTGAAAAAAGTCAAAATTTTCATACAAAACGACCTTCGGGCGGACCCCCTTTTTGGGAAGAAGGAGGGGGAAATTTGGAAAAATAGGATTTTTCCCCGGGTCCAATTGAACAGCCCCACCGATATCTGCAAAAAAAACCATACCTCCCCATCCACCATCATGGAGAACAACTATGTCAATCAGTATGTCAGTCAGTGGTAATCCAGCTATATATAATGTAACTAGGTTGTATAAGTGCGCGAGCTGCAAGCAGCTCGCGTTTGTCCGTTACATGCCCGCCGCCATCAAATTCGTAGTCCTTATGTCCATGTTTGTCGAAAACGATACCCATATCAAATTCTTGGATGGGGGAGGGGGTTCGGGGGGTCTGGGGTGCAAAATCGTAATCCGCGACCTTATGTTAGTCGAAAACGATACCCATATCAAATTCTTGTATGGGAGAGGGGGTGCAGGGGGGGACTGGGGTCCTGGAAAGTATCACTATGCCCCTAGTCGCATTGCGGTTCGCTTCGCTCACCGCAATACGACCACGCTCAGTCAGCCACACAGCAAGGCTCGCTTCGCTCGCCTTGCAGTGTGACGAGTGCCCACCCCTGCCGTCATCAAATTCGTAATCCCCACCCCAATGTTAGTCGAAAACGATACCCATTTCAAATTCTTGGATGGGGGAGGGGTTTCAGGGGGGGCTGGGGGCGTGAAGGAAGACGGCACGGCTCGCTTCGCTCGCCGTGCTGTGCCCTGGAGTCGCATTGCGGTTCGCTTCGCTCACCGCAATACGACGTCGCTCGTGCTTCCCCACACAGCAAGGCTCGCTTCGCTCGCCTTGCAGTGTGACGAGTGCCAGTTTGCGGTTCGCTTCGCTCACCGCAATCTGGCCCGCCTCTGCCGTCATCAAATTCGTAATCTCCACCCCAATGTTAGTCGAAAACGATACCCATTTCAAATTCTTGGATGGGGGAGGGGGTTCAGGGGGGCTGAGGGTGTGAAGGGTGACGGCACGGCTCGCTTCGCTCGCCGTGCTGTGCCCCGTGGTCGCATTGCGGTTCGCTTCGCTCACCGCAATACGACGCGACGCCGCTCGTGTTGCCACAGAGCAAGGCTCGCTTCGCTCGCCTTGCTGTGTGACGTGGGTCGGATTGCGGTTCGCTTCGCTCACCGCAATCCAACCCACGCCCACCGTCATCAAATTCGTTTTCCTCACCCCCATGTTAGTCGAAAACGATACCCATATCAAATTCTTGGATGGGGGAGGGGGTTCACGGGGGGCCGGGGGTGGGGTGTCACAGCACGGCTCGCTTCGCTCGCCGTGCTGTTCCCCGTGGTCGCATTGCAGCTCGCTTCGCTCGCCGCAATGCTCCGCCCGAAAAAAAAGGTGAAAATAGGCCAATTTTTGGGTTTTTTTGGTTTTATAATAAAAAAGGGGGTCTAGGGGCCTAAAGGGGAAAATATTTTTTTTGCATTTTAAATTATTTGCCCTACTCTACATGACTGTGAAAAAAAAAATCTGAAAAGTCAGTCCGTTTGGGAGATACCAACGGGGGCTAAAAAAGGGGGGGTAAAAGGGGGGGTAATTTTTTTTATCTTCCAATTCAAGAAGATACCCTCTATACGACCCTGCAATTGAAAACACTCTATCACGTCGTTTTCTGGTAGCACTTGAAAAAGGGGGGGTCTGGGGGGCAAGGGGGGGTAAACAAATTTTTGCAATCAAAATCACTTGTACCCCTCTATACAACCCCCATAAAATTATTAGTCAGTATGGCTCTGCTTGGAAGCCCCCCTGGGGGGCGGGGGCCCCCCGGTGCAAATCTCAAAAGTCGGAATTTTCCTGAGGTCCCCTGGTGTTGACCTATACATATCCGCAAAAAAAACCATACCTCCCCCTCCACCATCAAGGAGAACAATTATGTCAATGAGTCAGTCAGTCAGTGAGTGGTAATCGAGCTTTATATAATAGAACTAGGTTTTACTGCGGCTCGCTTCGCGACCCGTTTTTTATACTTCCCCCCTAATATCATCATCAAATTCGTAATCCCCGACCTTATGTTTGTCGAAAACGATACCCATATCAAATTCTTGGATTAGGAGGGGGTTCAGGGGGGGGTGGGGGGTGGGGGGTGACAGCACGGCTCGCTTCGCGAGCCGCGCTGTGGCCCCCCAGCCCGGAAGCGCGGCTCGCTTCGCGAGCCGCGTTGCTAAACTACGACTGCGTGGCTCGCTTCGCTCGCCACGCTAAGGGGGGGTGAAGGGGAGGGGGTACAGGGGGGGTGGGGGGTGGGGGGGGACAGCACGGCTCGCTTCGCGAGCCGTGCTGTCCGGAAACGCAGCTCGCTTCGCGAGCCGCGTTGCTAAACCACCACTGCGTGGCTCGCTTCGCTCGCCACGCAGTGGGGGGGGAGGTTGGAGGTGGGAAAACTGAACGGCTCGCTTCGCGAGCCGTCAGTTACCACTTTCCGTAAAAAAAAAAAAAATTTTTTGAAAAAAGTCAAAATTTTCATACAAAACGCCCTTCGGGCGGACCCCCTTTTGGGGGGGAAGGAGGGGGAAATTTGGAAAAATAGGATTTTTCCCCGGGTCCAATCGAACAGCCCCACCGGTTTCTGCAAAAAAAACCATACCTCCCCATCCACCATCATGGAGAACAACTATGTCAATCAGTCAGTCAGTCAGTGGTAATCCAGCTATATATAATATAACTAGGTTTTACTGCGGCTCGCTTCGCGACCCGTTAAATTTAAACGCCATCATCAAATTCGTAATCCTCACCCCCATGTTAGTCGAAAACGTTACCCATATTGAAAACTTGGATAGGGAGGGGGTTCAGGGGGGGGTGGGGGGTGGGGGGTGACAGCACGGCTCGCTTCGCGAGCCGTGCTGTGGCCCCCCACCCCGGAAACGCGGCTCGCTTCGCGAGCCGCGTTGCTAGACTACCACTGCGTGGCTCGCTTCGCTCGCCACGCAGGGGGAGGGGGTCCAGGGGGGGGTTGGGGGTGGGGGGAGACAGCACGGCTCGCTTCGCGAGCCGTGCTGTGCCCCCCCACCCCGGAAACGCGGCTCGCTTCGCGAGCCGCGTTGCTAAACCACCACTGCGTGGCTCGCTTCGCTCGCCACGCAGTGGGGGGGGAGGTTGGAGGGGGGAAAACTGAACGGCTCGCTTCGCGAGCCGTCAGTTACCACTTTCCGTAAAAAAAAAAAAATTTTTTTGAAAAAAGTCAAAATTTCCATACAAAACGACCTTCGGGCGGACCCCCTTTTGGGGGGGAAGGAGGGGGAAATTTGGAAAAATAGGATTTTTCCCTGGGTCCAATTGAACAGCCCCACCGTTATCTGCAAAAAAAACCATACCTCCCCATCCACCATCAAGGTGAACAACTATGTCAATCAGTATGTCAGTCAGTGGTAATCCAGCTATATATAATAGAACTAGGTTGTATAAGTGCGCGAGCTGCAAGCAGCTCGCGTTTGTCCGTTACATGCCCGCCGCCGCCATTAAATTTGTAGTCCTTATGTCCATGTTTGTCGAAGAGTATACCCATTTCAAATTCTTGGATGGGGGAGGGGGTTCGGGGGGTCTGGGGTGCAAAATCGTAATCCCCGACCTTAAGTTTGTCGAAAACGATACCCATATCTAATTCTTGTATGGGAGAGGGGGTGCAGGGGGGACTGGGGTCCTGGAAAGTAACAGCACGGCTCGCTTCGCTCGCCGTGCTGTGCCCCTTGGTCGCATTGCGGTTCGCTTCGCTCACCGCAACACGACGCCGCCCGCAACAAGTGCCAGTTTGCGGTTCGCTTCGCTCACCGCAATTTGGCCCACCCCTGCCGTCATCAAATTCGTAATCCCCACCCCAATATTAGTCGAAAACGATACCCATTTCAAATTCTTGGATGAGAGAGGGGGTTCAGGGGGGGCCGGTGGCGTGAAGGGTGACGGCACGGCTCGCTTCGCTCGCCGTGCTGTGCCCCGTGGTCGCATTGCGGTTCGCTTCGCTCACCGCAATACGACGCCGCTCGTGCTGCCACACAGCAAGGCTCGCTTCGCTCGCCTTGCTGTGTGACGTGTGTCGTATTGCGGTTCGCTTCGCTCACCGCAATCCGACCCACGCCCTTCGTCATCAAATTCGTAATCCTCACCCCCATGTTAGTAGAAAACGATACCCATATTAAATTCTTGGATGGGGGAGGGGGTTCAGGGGGGGCCGGTGGCGTGAAGGGTGACGGCACGGCTCGCTTCGCTCGCCGTGCTGTGCCCCGTGGTCGCATTGCGGTTCGCTTCGCTCACCGCAATACGACGCCGCTCGTGCTGCCACACAGCAAGGCTCGCTTCGCTCGCCTTGCTGTGTGACGTGTGTCGTATTGCGGTTCGCTTCGCTCACCGCAATCCAACCCACGCCCACCGTCATCAAATTCGTTATCCTCACCCCCATGTTAGTCGAAAACGATACCCATATCAAATTCTTGGATGGGGGAGGGGGTCCAGGGGGGCCGGGGGTGCAAGGTCACAGCACGGCTCGCTTCGCTCGCCGTGCTGTTCCCCGTGGTCGCATTGCAGCTCGCTTCGCTCGCCGCAACGCTCCACCCGAAAAAAAAGGTCAAAAATAGGCCAATTTTTGGGTTTTTTTGGTTTTTTGATAAAAAAGGGGGTCTAGGGGGCTAAAAGGGAAAATATTTTTTTTGCATTTTAAATAATTTGCCCTACTCTACATGACTGTGAAAAAAAAATTCTGAAAAGTCAGTCCGTTTGGGAGATATCAACGGGGGCTAAAAAAAGGGGGGTGAGAGGGGGGGTATTTTTTTTTTTCTCCCAATTCAAGAAGATACCCTCTATACGACCCTGCAATTGAAAACACTCTATCACGTCGTTTTCTGGTAGCACTTGAAAAAGGGGGGGGGGTCTGGGGGGCAAGGGGGGGTAAACAAATTTTTGCAATCAAAATCACTTGTACCCCTCTATACAACCCCCATAAAATTATTAGTCAGGATGGCTCTGCTTGGAAGCCCCCCTGGGGGGCGGGGGCCCCCCGGTGCAAATCTCAAAAAGTCGGAATTTTCCCGAGGTCCCCCAGGCATGAGAAATACATTTCCGCAAAAAAAACCATACCTCCCCCTCCACCATCAAGGAGAACAATTATGTCAATCAGTCAGTCAGTGAGTGGTAATCGAGCTTTATATAATAGAACTAGGTTGTATAAGTGCGCGAGCTGCAAGCAGCTCGCGTTTGTCCGTTACATGCCCGCCGCCATCAAATTCGTAATCTTTAGCTCCATGTTGGTCGAAGAGTATACCCATTTCAAATTCTTGGATGGGGGAGGGGGTTCGGGGGGTCTGGGGTGCAAAATCGTAATCCCCGAACTTATGTTTGTCGAAAACGATACCCATATCAAATTCTTGTATGGGAGAGGGGGTGCAGGGGGGACTGGGGTCCTGGAAAATAACAGCACGGCTCGCTTCGCTCGCCGTGCTGTGCCCCTTGGTCGCATTGCGGTTCGCTTCGCTCACCGCAATACGACCGCGCTCAGTCGGCCACACAGCAAGGCTCGCTTCGCTCGCCTTGCAGTGTGACGAATGCCAGTTTGCGGTTCGCTTCGCTCACCGCAATCTGGCCCACCCCTGATGTCATCAAATTCGTAATCCCCACCCCAATGTTTGTCGAAAACGATACCCATTTCAAATTCTTGGATGGGGGAGGGGGGTTCGGGGGGTCTGGGGTGCAAAATCGTAATCCCCGACCTTATGTTTGTCGAAAACGATACCCATATCTAATTCTTGTATGGGAGAGGGGGTGCAGGGGGGACTGGGGTCCTGGAAAGTAACAGCACGGCTCGCTTCGCTCGCCGTGCTGTGCCCCTTGGTCGCATTGCGGTTCGCTTCGCTCACCGCAATACGACCGCGCTCAGTCGGCCACACAGCAAGGCTCGCTTCGCTCGCCTTGCAGTGTGACGAATGCCAGTTTGCGGTTCGCTTCGCTCACCGCAATCTGGCCCACCCCTGATGTCATCAAATTCGTAATCCCCACCCCAATGTTTGTCGAAAACGATACCCATTTCAAATTCTTGGATGGGGGAGGGGGTTCGGGGGGTCTGGGGTGCAAAATCGTAATCCCCGACCTTATGTTTGTCGAAAACGATACCCATATCTAATTCTTGTATGGGAGAGGGGGTGCAGGGGGGACTGGGGTCCTGGAAAGTAACAGCACGGCTCGCTTCGCTCGCCGTGCTGTGCCCCTTGGTCGCATTGCGGTTCGCTTCGCTCACCGCAATACGACCGCGCTCAGTCGGCCACACAGCAAGGCTCGCTTCGCTCGCCTTGCAATGTGACGAGTGCCCACCCCTGCCGTCATCAAATTCGTAATCCCCACCCCATTGTTAGTCGAAAACGATACCCATTTCAAATTCTTGGATGGGGGAGGGGGTTCAGGGGGGGCTGGGGGCGTGAAGGGTGACGGCACGGCTCGCTTCGCTCGCCGTGCTATGCCCCGTGGTCGCATTGCGGTTCGCTTCGCTCACCGCAATACGACGCCGCTCGTGCTGCCACAGAGCAAGGCTCGCTTCGCTCGCCTTGCTATGTGACGTGTGTTGTATTGCGGTTCGCTTCGCTCACCGCAATCCGACCCACGCTCACCGTCATCAAATTCGTTATCCTCACCCCCATGTTAGTCGAAAAAGATACCCATATCAAATTCTTGGGTGGGGGAGGGGGTTCAAGGGGGGCCAGGGGTGGGGGGTCACAGCACGGCTCGCTTCGCTCGCCGTGCTGTTCCCCGTGGTCGCATTGCAGCTCGCTTCGCTCGCCGCAATGCTCCGCCCGAAAAAAAAGGTCAAAAATAGGCCAATTTTTGGGTTTTTTACGTTTTTCTATAAAAAAGGGGGTCTAGGGGGCTAAATGGAGAAATATTTTTTTTGCAATTAAAATTATTTAACCTACTCTACATGACTGTGAAAAAAAAATTCTGAAAAGTCAGTCCGTTTGGGAGATATCAACGGGGGCTAAAAAAAGGGGGGTGAAAGGGGGGGTAATTTTTTTTTTCTTCCAATTCAGATAGATACCCTCTATACGATCCCGTAATCAGAACCCCTCCATCACTCCTCTATCTGGTAGTACTAAAAAATGGGGGGCTTCGGGGGGCAAGGGGGGGTAAAAAAGTATTGTCTTAAAAAATGATTTGTACTCTTCTACACGACTGTGAAAAAAAATTTCTCAAAAGTCACTCCGTTTGGGAGATCTCAACGGGGGCTAAAAAAGGGGGGGTGGGAGGGGGGGTAACTTTTTTTTTCTTCCAATTCAAGAAGATACCCTCTATACGACCCTGCAATTTAAATTACTCTATCTCGTCGCTTTCTGGTAGCACTTCAAAAAAGGGGGGTCTGGGGGGCAAGGGGGGGTAAAAAAAAATTTGCAATCAAAATCACTTGTACCCCTCTATACAACCCCCATAAAATTATTAGTCAGGATGGCTCTGCTTGGAAGCCCCCCCGGGGGGCGGGGGCCCCCCGGTGCAAATCTCAAAAAGTCGGAATTTTCCTGAGGTCCCCCAGGCATGAGAAATACATTTCCGCAAAAAAAACCATACCTCCCCCTCCACCATCAAGGAGAACAATTATGTCAATCAGTCAGTCAGTGAGTGGTAATCGAGCTTTATATAATAGAACTAGGTTTTACTGCGGCTCGCTTCGCGACCCGTTTTTTATACTTCCCCCCTAAAATCATCATCAAATTCGTAATCCTCACCCCCATGTTAGTCGAAAACGATACCCATATTGGATTCTTGGATGGGGAGGGGGTTCAGGGGGGGTTGGGGGGTGGGGGGTCACGGCACGGCTCGCTTCGCGAGCCGTGCTGTGCCCCCCCACCCCGGAAACGCGGCTCGCTTCGCGAGCCGCGTTGCTAAACCACCACTGCGTGGCTCGCTTCGCTCGCCACGCAGTGGGGGGGGAGGTTGGAGGGGGGAAAACTGAACGGCTCGCTTCGCGAGCCGTCAGTTACCAATTTCCGTAAAAAAAAAAAAAAATTTTTTGAAAAAAGTCAAAATTTCCATACAAAACGACCTTCGGGCGGACCCCCTTTTGGGGGGGAAGGAAGGGGAAATTTGGAAAAATAGGATTTTTCCCTAGGTCCAATTGAACAGCCCCACCGTTATCTGCAAAAAAAACCATACCTCCCCATCCACCATCAAGGTGAACAACTATGTCAATCAGTATGTCAGTCAGTGGTAATCCAGCTATATATAATAGAAAGAACTAGGTTGTATAAGTGCGCGAGCTGCAAGCAGCTCGCGTTTGTCCGTTACATGCCCGCCGCCATCAAATTCGTAATCTTTAGCTCCATGTTGGTCGAAGAGTATACCCATTTCAAATTCTTGGATGGGGGAGGGGGTTCGGGGGGTCTGGGGTGCAAAATCGTAATCCGCGACCTTATGTTAGTCGAAAACGATACCCATATCAAATTCTTGTATGGGAGAGGGGGTGCAGGGAGGGACAGGGGTCCTGGAAAGTATCACTGTGCCCCTTGGTCGCATTGCGGTTCGCTTCGCTCACCGCAATACGACCATGCTCAGTCAGCCACACAGCAAGGCTCGCTTCGCTCGCCTTGCAGTGTGACGAGTGCCAGTTTGCGGTTCGCTTCGCTCACCGCAATCTGGCCCACCCCTGCCGTCATCAAATTCGTAATCCCCACCCCAATGTTAGTCGAAAACGATACCCATTTCAAATTCTTGGATGGGGGAGGGGTTTCAGGGGGGGCTGGGGGCGTGAAGGAAGACGGCACGGCTCGCTTCGCTCGCCGTGCTGTGCCCAGGAGTCGC
This sequence comes from Eupithecia tripunctaria, assembly GCA_955876795.1. Lineage (NCBI taxonomy): Eukaryota > Metazoa > Arthropoda > Insecta > Lepidoptera > Geometridae > Eupithecia > Eupithecia tripunctaria. The sequence continues at coordinate 5,123,662 of OY041621.1, forward strand.
ATTGCGGTTCGCTTCGCTCACCGCAATACGACGTCGCTCGTGCTGCCCCACACAGCAAGGCTCGCTTCGCTCGCCTTGCAGTGTGACGAGTGCCAGTTTGCGGTTCGCTTCGCTCACCGCAATCTGGCCCGCCCCTGCCGTCATCAAATTCGTAATCTCCACCCCAATGTTAGTCGAAAACGATACCCATTTCAAATTCTTGGATGGGGGAGGGGGTTCAGGGGGGGCTGGGGGTGTGAAGGGTGACGGCACGGCTCGCTTCGCTCGCCGTGCTGTGCCCCGTGGTCGCATTGCGGTTCGCTTCGCTCACCGCAATACGACGCGACGCCGTTCGTGTTGCCACAGAGCAAGGCTCGCTTCGCTCGCCTTGCTGTGTGACGTGGGTCGGATTGCGGTTCGCTTCGCTCACCGCAATCCAACCCACGCCCACCGTCATCAAATTCGTTTTCCTCACCCCCATGTTAGTCGAAAACGATACCCATATCAAATTCTTGGATGGGGGAGGGGGTTCACGGGGGGCCGGGGGTGGGGTGTCACAGCACGGCTCGCTTCGCTCGCCGTGCTGTTCCCCGTGGTCGCATTGCAGCTCGCTACGCTCGCCGCAATGCTCCGCCCGAAAAAAAAGGTTAAAATCGGCCATTTTTTGGGTTTTTTTGGTTTTTTAATAAAAAAGGGGGTCTAGGGGCCTAAAGGGGAAAATATTTTTTTTGCATTTTAAATTATTTGCCCTACTCTACATGACTGTGAAAAAAAAAATCTGAAAAGTCAGTCCGTTTGGGAGATACCAACGGGGGCTAAAAAAGGGGGGGTAAAAGGGGGGGTAATTTTTTTTTTCTTCCAATTCAAGAAGATACCCTCTATACGACCCCCATAAAATTATTAGTCAGTATGGCTCTGCTTGGAAGCCCCCCTGGGGGGCGGGGGCCCCCCGGTGCAAATCTCAAAAAGTCGGAATTTTCCTGAGGTCCCCCAGGCATGAGAAATACATTTCCGCAAAAAAAACCATACCTCCCCCTCCACCATCACGGAGATCAATTCTGTCAATCAGTCAGTGAGTGAGTGGTAATCGAGCTTTATATAATAGAACTAGGTTTTACTGCGGCTCGCTTCGCGACCCGTTAAATTTAAACGCCATCATCATCAAATTCGTAATCCTCACCCCCATGTTAGTCGAAAACGATACCCATATTGGATTCTTGGATGGGGAGGGGGTTCAGGGGGGGTTGGGGGGTGGGGGGTCACGGCACGGCTCGCTTCGCGAGCCGTGCTGTGTCCCCCCACCCCGCAAACGCGGCTCGCTTCGCGAGCCGCGTTGCCGAACTACCACTGCGTGGCTCGCTTCGCTCGCCACGCAGGGGGAGGGGGTCCAGGGGGGGGTTGGGGGTGGGGGGTGACAGCACGGCTCGCTTCGCGAGCCGTGCTGTGCCCCCCCACCCCGGAAACGCGGCTCGCTTCGCGAGCCGCGTTGCTAAACCACCACTGCGTGGCTCGCTTCGCTCGCCACGCAGTGGGGGGGGAGGTTGGAGGGGGGAAAACTGAACGGCTCGCTTCGCGAGCCGTCAGTTACCACTTTCCGTAAAAAAAAAAAAAAATTTTTGAAAAAAGTCAAAATTTCCATACAAAACGTCCTTCGGGCGGACCCCCTTTTGGGGGGGAAGGAGGGGGAAATTTGGAAAAATAGGATTTTTCCCTAGGTCCAATTGAACAGCCCCACCGTTATCTGCAAAAAAAACCATACCTCCCCATCCACCATCAAGGTGAACAACTATGTCAATCAGTATGTCAGTCAGTGGTAATCCAGCTATATATAATAGAATATCCTTAATATCAAAGAAAAAGACAATCAAATAATATAAACAAATTAGAACTTGTATTTATTTACAAATTGAAACAGTTAATCTTACTGCAGAGACTGTTGATCATAATCTACTCCATAATCACCAAACGAAAAGTTGACGTAGACGTAGGTTAGGAATACTCGTTAGGTTCCAGTGCTGAACAATTCTCCCTAAACATGGGTGCTTTTGTCTTAACGCATTCACTGCCCAGGCTTGGCAGTGCGGCCCACGGCGTCTTTTTTCTGATAAAAGTAGGTTTCCAAGTTGTAAAGGACGATTTTTACGCGACTAGACCTACCAATAAATATAACTATAGTTTTACATACCTTCAAAATAATAAAGTTAAAAGTCAAACAATTATTAGATTTTTTATTTTTAACGTTACTAGTAGGTACTAGTAAAGTTAGTAGTAAATATTGTTGACGAAACATCTTTCGAAAACCACCTTCTAAACGATCTTTAAAAAATAACTAACACGCATCATCAATTCAAATCAGTTCAAACATCAAACTCCTCAAAATCATCAACAATCATCACCATCATCTATCCATCACCATCGAAGACACGCCTGTCAATGACAATCAAAAGACAACAATACCACCCTCGACTTACCACCAACTTTACTCGTTCAGTGACCAGCGGCGCTAGTATCGCATATTTTCCTACAACCATAGAGTTTTACGCGGGAACCACCGTTAGTTCTCATTTTGCCCACGTGCACGGGTAATTTGGTGGCGCTACACAATGAAGGTGACAACTGACAGAATGGTAATAGAGTACGGATTGAGTCCTTGGTTATGGTTGAACATGGTTAATCACGTATTGTAGTACTGCAATTCAAGTGCAGATGCTGTGGGTAGGGTGACAGTAAGGAGAGGTAGAAGTGAGACTATTAAATATAATAGAAACGTTTATTTGTAACTTAAACACATTTCATCTATAAGAAAAGAACATCGACAAGATGACGTTGGAGTTACGGCATGTTTCAACATGAATATGATCACATTGGTCTGTGTATTGGATGAGGTTGAGTAAATGAAGTTTCTGCATTTTTGTAGGATGGTATCGCATTTTCCATAGTTTTCACAAGAAATAAGAAGATAAAGCTGACACTCTGAAGTTAAATTTCGATTAGGTAGCGAGAGCAGATGCGGAAGCTGTGTTCTGTTATATATCATTAGAGCTTAGCCCTAGGGTAAATTTTCCTTTGAATACTTTAAAAAGGTTCTCTGTCTACCATTTTGAATGTGATTCTCAAATGTAATTTTAAAGCTTCAATTGGTACACGTCCATCTAGCCATCTTTGTTTACATTCGCCCTGGCGGTTTTGCCCATAGTTTTTGCAAACAATGAATGTTTTTTCTTTAGTCCTACGCTTAGTACATAAATCAAATTGAGTTTATTTGTAGGTATGGCACTATTAACACTCGGTACACTCTTCACACGTTTCCCCAAAGTATTTTAAATACAAAGATTTCTCTAATTTTTTTCGATTTCGCACATACATCTACAGTTAGCTCAATTGTTTCAATTTTAAATACTAGTTCATATATATTTCTATTATTTGATTGTCCTTATCAATAAAGTATTATCCTAGATTAATCCTAAATCGCTGCTGCCCTACCACTTAATTACCCATGACCGATGTACTAACATTATAACCTCTGTTCATGAAGTCCATTGATGCTGTCCAATGTCCATGATGGTCCATACTTGAGTAACGACAGATGCAGCTCTAATGGTTCCTTAAATATTTTATAATGCATTTGATTTGTTGGGTGGGCTATGGTCACAGTATGATATTTAGTAAAGTAGGTTTTAATTTAAGGATATTTATAGGTGTATTAATTAGCAATGAAATAGTTTTCTAAAACGGATTTGTGTGTACAGGAATTTATAATAATAAATGTCGTGGAGGAAATATTTATTGGTGATAAGCAATACAAATATTAAAGTATGTAATTTTAAAATAAATTATATGGTATCTATAGCTCTGCTTTGTTTGGCTGAATTGGGGTTAGATTATGCCGTGTGAATTATCCAGCATTATTTATTTTATTTATTAGTGCTCAATGTATTTTAGTTGCCGCAATGGCAACTGGGCACCCGAGAGCTGGTGAATATCTTTCGCAGCACATCAGCATTGCTATACAGCGGAGCAATGCAGCCAGCGTCTTGGAGACGCTTCCATCTGGTATTTATTTATTTAATTGGAAAATCAACGGCTTATACTAACTTAACACAATTTACTCAATAACACCAGAGAGCCAATTAAATATTTTCGCGTATATTGACAATATTAACTAATAACATGTGAAAACCAAGTAAACAACTGTTCAAACGATTATTGTACGATTGATGTATTGTTAAGGATCAGTTTAGCTCACGTTTAGCTACCTGTAAATTGTTTGCAATAGTATGTAGTGAGTTAAATTGTTTCAATTTTAAATATGTCATTTTCTTTGATAGTAAAGATTTATGTATATAAAATATGTAGTATGAATATATGTATTTGAAATTTTAGAAGGAAAATACCAACGAAATTTATGACACATTTTCGACAACGTAGTTATAACGGTAGTTCAAAATATCGAACCTTATAAACAGTTTTGGAGCGAACACGCTAATTTTCACGGATCCTTGTGCTAAATACTAAGTTTTGTGCAAACGTCTTTATAAAATAAACAATTGATGTATACGTTATTTAAACAACACTAAACGGGTTTCTTTTCAATCTTCAAAACCCTTTGAAAAACCGCAATGTAACCTCTATTGAGCAAAAAGATATTCAGCAAAAAGCTTTTTATATTCAATGTGACAAAGTTCAAATTGAAGTTTATTTGGGTACGTATTAGGTTGTATTTAAGAGGTCGCCTGTCATCGCTCGCCGTCAGTGTGTGTCTCATTTTAGTTTATAATAGACTGTCAATTTAATCAATCGAATTTTTGAACTGGGTTTTGATGGGTTGTCATCTATTTTGTGAGTTCATCATCACTTTATTCTTGTATGAAAGTGAAACACACAATTACTGATTAAAAATAGGTGGATTATTTCGCTTAGACAATGGTACTCAATAAATAATCTATACTTAGGTATTTAAACTGACGAATTAATAATATTCAAAGAAAATTACACTCAAATAATAGAAACAAATTAGATCTAGTAATTTAGTTAATTTATTTTATTTTTGTATGTTTTCATCTGTTTTTTTTCTTTTGTATTTTTTGTTTCCTATGAGTGTGTGTCGAAATAAACTTCAAAGAAAGGAGGAGGCGTTGGAAGAACAGCAACGTTTCATCCCTTAACGAGGGACATCTTCAGGGCGAATGCGGTTCTAGACGCGCGCGTTCCGCATCCCTTCGAGCACTGAATTAGTCATACTGAATTCGTCAAACTACGAAAGTTTCTATTGTAAAAAAAAAGGAGGAGGCTTTCAATTCGATTGTTTTTTATGTTAGTTACCCCATAACTTTTGACTACGTGATCCGATTTTGATGATTCTTTTTTTATTTGAAAACTGTTGCTGCCCTTGTGGTCCCATTTAAATTCGGTCCAGTTCTAACCATGGCATCCATGAGAAAACCATATAATTGAAGTCGGTTTATTGTTTTTTAAAACAAACCCAATTATTAATTGAGCTAACTGCAGAGAAAAATATTAGTTACGACAATAATGACAAGCGGCTTGTCCAGACTTTTCACAGATGGATAATTATTTTTTTTAGTAATAAGTATAGCCTATTTTACTTAGCGATATCGTAGGATTCTGAAGGTTAAAGAACTTTTGAAATCGGTCCAGTAGTTTTTTAGTTTATTCGTTATAAAAATACAAATCTGGCTTCCATAAATTCTTATTAGTTAAGATGTGATTGTGTTTTAGTTAGAATGTAGAGTTGACTCTACATTACAGTTTCTTTGAATATATAATGAACTATAAAAAGAAGAACCTGTACTGTAGAGCAGGGCCGGATTTAGGGGAGGGCAACCGGGGCGAAAGCCCGAGGCCTCCACAAGCAGGGGGCCCCCACAATAGACTTCGGAAAAAAAATCTTTTAAATTCCAACTAGTAAACACTAGTAAACATCTTTTCCTTTGATTTTTTTTGCTACTGTACTTTGTACATACATGATTATTTGATTATAATTAATCTTAAATATCAGGCAATGAGTGAAATATCAAATCAAAATCTCAAATGGCCCTGATAAGCCTTTCCAATTTACTACCCATCTTGAGGGAATACCCCAATGGCTCAATGGCTGAGTGGGGTGGTACTTGCCCGCAACCTAGGAGGTTGGGTATTCGATTCCGTATCTCGTCAATTTTTTATTATATACAGGGTGGGGCAAATTTTTGGCCCCGTAAGGGTAACTACCGTTTCTTTTGTAGTTAGAGGGTTTTGTTCTTAGAAACCGTCTGTTTAATTTTGAAGAAAAATTTTTTTTTTTCTGAATTTTATATTTTATTTTTTTTCTTCGGAATTCTGCCGTTTTAGCATCTGTTTTTTTTATCAATCGAAAGCTCTTGGTACACACTGTTTGTACCAAAATGATTACTCGCTTATCTCATGGAATTCGAAAGAAAACAATTTTAAAAAACATTTCAAAAATTGTGGCCATCAGGGCTGTCACAAAAAATATTTTATATAGTTTTGTCATGATTTAGCTCAAAAGTACGTGCAGAAATATCAATTTCTTCCAATAAAATTTGTCAACTTTGAAAATATTTTTAGCTTGAACTAATCATAATTGGCACTTGGGTGTTCTACTCTTGCATTCTAAATAGTAACTACCCTCGGTTTCTGTGCGAAAACGAGGATGTCCATTTTTTGGGCTCCATAACACACTGTGCGTAAGTCCATAGACACATTAAAGTAGGTACACAATTACACTTTCAAGAAATATTTAAAAAAATATTGGCATTTTTTGTTAAAACTAGCTTTTGCCCGCGACCAAATAAGAAACATACCTACCTTACTACCTTTTTGACAAACGTCATTTTTAATTGAGTTTAAATAAAACAAAATTGTTTGGTAAGTAAAAAGCTTGATTAAAAAAAAAACTGATATGCCTTCAAAATTAGCCTACCAACTTAAAAAAGTAGTTACATACGAGTTTAAATCAAAAACAATTGAATGAGTGACATTGTTGTTTTCACTTACTCGTTTTTTCATAGAAAATGTATGGGAATTGTTTTTTTTTATTATTGCCAAATCTTACTATTTGATTTGGTATGTTACTTTGGGAAAAGTGTTCCTGGTTGGAAATAGAGTCGATTAAGACCAACTTGTTTTTTTGTCAAATGTCATTTTTTGGGCGACATGTACATTTTTTCAAAAAATTAAAAATAGCAATATCTTTTTCATCAAAATAAAACAGAAGGTTCCATAGAACAAAACCTTCTAACTACAAAAGAAACGGTAGCTACCCTTAAGGGGCCAAAAATTTGCCCCACCCTGTATACATATAAATTAATTGCAGTATGTGAACAATTGGTGCTCTTTAATTCTTAAACAAATCATCAAATCAATTATTATTGACTAATTGGTAGTTTTTTTTATATTTCGTTATGCAGCAAGGTATGTAGTTTGGCAAATAATTATTATTGTGACACAATTCAATGCCATCAATTACTCACGAACTTTACTGCATGCAAGAAATTGAAAAAAATCATAGTCGATCAATAATTCGTTTGTATTTGTATAATTAATTATTGAAGAATATCGATTTCGATTGTCATACAAAACCCACCCCATCGTGACAAGGAGTCGAACGCTAATATTAACAATCGAGTCGTGAGTCATGATCGAGGAGAGAATGTGTTCATTGAAGTTTGCGTGCGTAATTTCGTCTTCATGTAGTTGTCTATTCCTTTTTTAATATAATTTTCCAAAAGCATAATTTTCTTCAACCAGCGAGCGAGTGTGAGTTTTTTTTGCCCTCTGCCTGTCCATGTGAATCCGCAATAGAATAAAAATTGCCTAGAGTTTATAGTATATTCAGCCTATTTTTCGTATTTGCGTGTCGATACGAGATACAACTGCAACGGCAGTACCTGTTTCCCGCGTTTTATGTCTGTACTCTGTACGAGTGTAAGACCCGTCGCAGCGTTGACAAGTGTCCGCTGAGTGGCGTGCTTTTAGCAGGGATGCTACGACACACATCCCAGAATTTGATATATAATCGTACGTCTGAGAAGCTACGAAGTTGCGAACATGGTGCAACAAATCTAAATCATTTCTAATTTTTACTGAGACCTAATAAATGATTTACTGAAAAACTCGACAGAAAAAAATTGTTCATTTTATTTGGAAAATAATTTGGGGCGAGGGGGCCTCCGCTCCTTTGTTGCCCCGAGGCCTCCGGACCTCTAAATCCGGCCCTGCTGTAGAGCTAACTCTCCAAAACATGATTCTTTGCTCCTGTAAAACCTGCTTACACATTTGTTATCTATGGTTTATCCACTTTGAATGAATCATGTTAGTAAACAAAGTACGACACAAATAAAAAAATCTCACTTGCTTGGCGTCGAGTTTCAGATATAATTGTAAGCAATTTTTATTGAAGGGGGGATCTAAAATCGACAAGTAATGTAAATTACGTATAAAAGGACGCGCGAACAAAGTGAATTTTAGGTTAAGTATGGGCGGTTTGTTTACGTTTATGCTCCATTCAAAATGGATACGATATAGTTATATAGTTCAAAGATATTAGAATTTTTTTAATTCTCCGCTGGTGTTCACTTTTGTGCAACTCAATTGCGCAATTCAGTTAAGCAAATTGAGCAATGGGACTCTATCAATAAGTTTGATGCGACGGAACAAAATAAATTCGATAAAGATATCAACCTCAACCTCAAACTCAACAGCCTGTATGGTCCACTGTTGAACGCAGGCCTCCCGTGGTGGGTAGTGGTAGTGGGGGGTAATGCCCATAATCCCCACGCTGGACGTGTAGGTTGGGGATCGCAGTTCGGTGGTAGAATTGTTCTGCAGGGGCGCTGCTGCCCGCCTCCTGTGGATATCCCTTAGTCGACTCTTACGACACCCACCGGAAGAGATGGGGTGGTCCAAATTCAAAGCCAGCACCACACAGATAAAGATATCGAACCTATTTTGTTCCCTTTTGCTCAAATCAGGTTGCTCGCATCCATCCATCCATCCATCCATAGATACATCCATAAAAAAATTCGCATATATAATAGTACTAGCTGCGCCCCGCGGCTTCGCACGCGTTGTTCCTATTTAAACATTAAAAGGTGATTTTCATCCCACGGGAACAGATTTATGGGATAAAAAGTAGCCTATGTTTTATTCCAGTATTAGAATTACCTGTATGCAAAATTTCAGCCAGATCCGTTCAGTAGTTTTGGCGTGAAGAGGTAACAAACATCCATCCATACATCCATACATCCATACAAACTTTCGACTTTATAATATTAGTGTGATTACTATGATGTGATGATGTGATGTGATAGTGTGATATATATAGAGATTGAGATCGAGAGTCAAAAGAAATCATTATCGTCAATCGATTCTGAGTCATACCTATCCTTTTCACAATGATCTTCATCTTACCACCACCATCACCAGCAACAGGCGCAGGCGCAGCGATTAGCGGTTGTCGCTGCTCATTACAGCGGCCTAATTGCGCGCCCGTCACAAAGGTGCCGCGCGCTTTCATGTTGCCGCGCCGGTGCGGGCGGAGTGAGCGCGACGGCATGGGCGGAAGCGGGTAAGACTGAAGAAATAAAGCTTCAGACAGACGCGGGCTGCGGTAATGCTCTGCGTCTCTTTGGAAGATATGATAGTCATTCAATGGTCTGGTGGGTGAACGGTACGGTTTCATGTCAGAAAAAAAAACTTTTTTCGCTATGGCTATTGCTGACTGAATTATTTACAAAATGAATGTATAAATTCTTATCTCTAATATAATTTTGCAAGTTAGTATAGCGTGTATTGTATACACGCTATAATGTATTTGTAGGATTATATTATAATTTGATAAACACAAATGTATAAAAATAATAATGATAAGCTTCAGAAGTGATATGTACCCAACTAAGTTAAGTAAATTCATTATTATTTTAACAACCTACATAAATATTAAAAATAAGTACCTAAAAGATCTCTGTGATTTTGTATGAAATACAAAATTAAGTCCTTAAGTTAAGTCTTACATTGAGATCTATTGCCATACCTTAATAACAGGGTACATTATTACTTACAAAACTGTAATTTTTTTTTGTAATGTTTTTGGTTGCAATAAAGATACTGAATACTGATAAGTGTTTTATTTTTTTATAATTTTGTTCAGACTCCCACTCAGTATTGTTTTTATTAAAATTTAGATTGTTTTATGCATACTATTTATGCACTACTGACATAAAATATTTTTGTCGAGACAGACTTATGACCACTATAATTTGTTATCCTATCTGTCCAAGTAGGTTTTTATATTTCAAGGACCTTGTACAAGGTACAATGTGTTATTTAGGCTATGCATGTCATATTAACTTACTATGCCATTACAGCTTACCAATATCTACGTAAGGAATGTGTCACGTACCAAAAGTGACTTACATCTTCCGTATTATACTTTCTTCTTAACTTTTATCAAATAAATAAATTAGTTGCGAACCTACTTTTGGAGGACTTATTACTCATAGTACCCTATATGCAACGAGCGAGCGTTCGTGCAGTCAGTACGGTAAAAGGCACTCGCAACGAGCAATGAGACGTATTTTTGACGATCGCTGCGAACGGTACGTTACGCCTCGTAACACCTGTTAATGCTCGGTTTTATAATCGCTTCCGCTTATGCCACAATCGCTTTTCACCACACCCTTATCTAAATACAGTGCGGTCAAAAAATACATTCGTTTGCTTGTTCATCTAAAATAGCTCTTTATGCTTTCGCTTTAGAGGTTAAACGCAGTTGAAGGAAAAACTTGGTTGATTTTGTAACATGGTTTTTAAATATTTTATTCACTAATAATTGCCTGTGACTTCAAACAATACGTTAAAGGATTTTTCTGTCGAGAAAATTCTTGATTTATTTGTTAAGTGCTTTAGTATGTAGATATTTTAAAAAACAAAAATAATCTACCTCGTTGCTATCCACTGATGGATAAAATTCTATTAGGTAGTTAGTAGGTAAACCCAGACCGAAACATATAGCTGACAACACCTAACTAGAAACTCTAATTAAAAATACTGTGCAAAATCAATTAAAAAGAGAGCAGTGGTGTAGATGCTTTGTTATCGCTTCCAAACGATGTCATCTCGACAACCTTTTGCTGAAAATTTCAGTTTATAATAAAGTACCAACTATACTTTATTATAGACTGAATTTTTTTTTAAACTGTTGGTAATATGACAATACACTAATTTTATGTATTCATAGTGTGAGTGAGACAACATTTTGCACGCACACATTCAAAGTCAATGCTACAGTTTTTGAGCGTAAGGACGTATCCACCGACTTAAATCTTTGTCAGTCAGTCAGAACGCTTTTTATATATATTTTTACGACCCGGCAAAGGTGGTCTTGAATGGTCTATTAGCGCAGAGTTATAATCTTGGATTTGTACTAATTTTATTACGTTAAGTCGCTTTTTAACTTTATTGATATTATGATCTACAGTTTTTGGTAGCAGTATAGATTTTAAAGTGTTTTTAATTAACAGGAAAAATACTAAATTAAGATATAGCTACCATGTTAAGCGATCCTTAGGATATTAAATCAAATGGAACCTAATTAACTTTATCTTAATTAGTAATTATTTAACAGTAGCGAATCAATTTATTTTATTTCTTCATTGATTACTTAATTAGTGTAATTCTAATACATATTGATTGGCACTAAAATTAAAATCCAGGAGTTTGAAATATTATCGTTTTAGATTATTATAGGTATTCGGTTAAAAATACAGTTAATTATCTGCCAAGACAAAATGATTACAATTCGCTACCTTGATAAGGATTTATTTTGATGATGTCAATGTGTATAGTCCAGCCAAACTTGATGTAGAAGGTTTACAAACAAACCACTACACAAATAACTAAAACTCACTTGCTTGGCGTCGTATATCAAAATGTATATTAATTGTAAGCAATATTTATTAAATTAAGGATCTCAAATCGATAAATAGGTAATTTTAAATTGCGGATAAAAAGTAGCAGCAACTGTGTGAAGTTTTGGTTATGTATGTGTATACATAACCAAAACTTCACACAGTTGCTGCTTATTAATTAATATACATTTTGATATACGACGATTTGTTTACAAACATCGATTTTTTCTGGTGTACAGACCTACACACGAAAAACACCAGCTTTCAAATAGAAAAAGAATCATCAAAATCGGATCAGCCAGTGAAAAGTTCTGAGGTAGTTAGGATAGGTTACAAACATAGATCTTAGGGATCAATCCATTATTTATGGATCATTTAGTGCGTAATAACTATGGATCAATTTAAAACATTCAATCTAGTCTGCATCAGGATGTTTTTCCAAAATATAGCATGACTGAAATACTACATTCTCATTAGGGGAGGCCTATGTCCAGCAGTGGACTAATATAGGCTGATGATGATGATGATGATGATGAAATACGACTATGTCTGAATGACCAGGGTGGTAAAATAAGCCCAAATAAGTCAGTCACAACACAAATCACTTCGTAATTTGTGTCCATAAACCAATAAGAATCTGCTCTAAATTTTCATATTGGTTGTTGAAGTTTGTGTCTGTAAAATTTATTTTGACAAATTTCATCCCAATTTGATCGCGTGTGGATTATCTAAGAATAGAGAAATCAAGGAAAATTCTATTGACATTCTACGAAATCTTTGAAATACATCATGGTTATTTACAATTTTGGCAAAGTATTCGAATCAAAAATTCAAAGTAGGTACTCAAATCATGCATTAATAATACCGTACTAAAAAAATGCCGGACAAATTCACATTTATTTTTATTATTACGTATTATTTTGATTAAACATAGAAAACATCCAGAACGCCCTGAGCAAATCTACAGATCGTACAAACGTTTGTACCGAGGCGGGAATCGAACCCACAACCTCCTGCCTGGACCTTCGCCCGCTGCGCTACAGAGGTTGTCATTGTCATAAATGACTTTGGTATTTGTTTACATTCCAGTGCATGGATCAATTTCAAACTTAGGCCCGTAATAATAAACCTTGCTCAGTCATAGATCTATGCTTAAATAAAAATTATTCCCTAAAAAAGCGTTACTCAAGCACAATTCTATGACTGAGCAAGGTTTCATAATACGGGCCTTAATAAGTGACTTACCGAGCTTTCTGTATCATAAAATACCTCCCACTTTTTGAGAATCCCGCCTAAGGCCTTGTTTACAGAAACGCGGGGCGTGCAGCGGAGCGTGTAGCGGAGCGGGCAGCGGCCCCGTCATCGCATGCGTAAACACAAACGTTTGATGTTTATGGATGTGTGACGTCGCGTCAAATCAAACAAACGCGTGTACAAACCCCTCTCTTATCAATATAGCCTATTACTTCATAGATGATAACATTAATGATGTTAATGCTTGATCGGATTTCGCCCAGTTCCACACCGACAATAGTATGTAAGAACATAAATTAGTTGTGTTAGACTTAGATATGCAAAGATTGTATTAGTTGATAAGCGATAAACTTGCTAGTGGTTTCTTTTTTACTTCATCTGCTAGTGGACAAAAAAATTAAGTGAATTAGAGTCAATTGCTCCTTATTTCATACTTGATAGTAATTACTATTTATCAAGCTGTTTATTTAGTAAAAAATGGACTTGTCTAAGTGCTTATTCTGTATATTGACTCTGACCCTAATTCTCCGCAAACACACTACCAACCCCATAAAACCCCTGCCTGAAAACCAGCGCAGTGTTGGGCAAATGTCTGATACTGCAACATGCTGAGGCAGGTACCCATTTACCCTTTACCACCTTGTATTTAGTGTAAGTACTATACCGTGTCCATTTTGAATGAAGCATACTAGTAAACAAACTACGACACAAATAACAAAATCTCACTTGCTTGGCGTCGAGTTTCAGATATAATTGTAAGCAATTTTTATTGAAGGGAGGATCTAAAATCGACAAGTAATGTAAATTACGTATAAAAGGACGCGCCAGCAAAGTGTATTTTAGGTTAAGTATGGGCAGTTTGTTTACGTTTATGCTCCATTCAAAATGATACGATATAGTCAGTAAAATTGTTTTAAGTTATTTACTACATATCTGTATTATACCTACCAATTTAAATGTTTTTTTTTATCAGAAATAGACCTTCGTGACCGCAATCTCACATGATGGAAAGCGAAGATGCGGCCGACGATGTATCACGAAGGTCTACAAGATGGCTACTCCGGACCACATTCCGAAACACAACAGAGTTGCTTCACGGACTGGCCCAGTCCGGAGGGTGGTGACAAGCCACGGCCGAAGCCTACCACCAGAGGGTACCGCTCTTAACACCATCCAGAGGACACGTGTAGGGTATCAGAGGGTCAGTCAACACCTACGGACGTGAGCGATACCGTCCCCCCGTACCGTGTTTTTGGGTAAATAAATTATCTCTCTCTCTCTCTCTCGCCCATAAGATTGAATTTAGTCCTCTACACGCCCTGTGTCTTCGTTTACAAGGCCTTAGTTGTTTCTAAGTGGGGGGTAAAGGAATGTCAGTGATATTGTTCCGAACTTCCCACATCCCACAGGGCATGGCATGGCATAGCCATAGCCAGTAATTTGAGTCCGGGACCACACAGCTTGATAGATGTTCTATTAACACCACCGTCTTAATCCCTGTTGTGCGCCAGTGTACGAGTAGATAACTTTACCTGTACACTTTTACCTTTATGCTTTTACATAAGAAGTTAAACGCAGTTGAAGGAAAACCTTAGTTGAATCTATAACATGGTTTTAGATAGGTATTTCAGTAACAACGAATTACTATTGCCATTCAACGTGACGATGTTGCCTGCCAGCATTCTGGGCTATTTTTGGGCACTCTAGCTTCTGTTGTCGGCTTAGATTATTTTGTTTTTTTTCAATTATTATTGAATTAATATACTTTAGAACTATGCACCTGTATACATATACTAAAAATACATAAATTAACTGACAAAACTCGATGTCTCTACATTCAAATTATTTATTACATAAGACCTTAAGATTACAGATGCCTCCAAATCATTAATATACCAAATACAAGTACATTGTATATAAAGGTATAATCAAAAACTACAAAATAGTCGAAGTTGGTGTCAAAAATTCTTTATTTCCATAAATACAATAAATGTACACTTAGAAAAGTAAAAAATTATATTACGTAGGTACTAGCAGCGCCTCGCAGTTTCACCCGCGTAGTTCCCGTTCCCGTGGGAATTCCGGGATAAAATATAGCCTTAGTCACTCCATGAAAAGTAAGCTTTTTAACCATCAAATATTTTTTTAATCGGTCCAGTAGTTTAGTAGCCTATTCAATACAAACAAACAGTCCTTCCTTCATTATATAGCTTACAAGTTATGTCTGAAACTAGACGTTAAGCAAGTGGATTTTCAATTTGTTCGGGATCGAACCTCGGACCACCAAATATTCCCCAATATACCTACATAAATGAATTAGTAATTAAACTAGTCTTATATGCCTACGTTACGTGGGTGTCGTAAGAGGCGACTAAGAGATATCCACCGGACCAGAGGAAGAGCTTTCGCGTAATTGGTATGAGGTACTAATACCAAATTATTTTACTAAATGTGGGGATGTTATGATTCGACAAAAAAAGGGCCAAGTTTCAGAACTTGCTCTACAAACATCAGAAATATAAAGATATCTACTAGAAAAATGTTTTTAACAGTGTATAATTATTTATAATAAGCTACTAGAAGAATTACAGGATTTGAATGGAAACTTATATAAGAAAAAGTTAGATATTTGGTTGCTTTCATATTGTTTTTATAGTGTAAACGAATAAATTTTAAATATTAAGAAATTAACTAATGATAATTGTATTGTATACTAATAATGACTTGAATATTGCACACCTGCTTGTGGGTCGAATAGATTGCCATTACATAGTTTTAAGATCTTGACATGTACCTAATATTTGTTTTCTGCAAATAAACGATTGATTCTGATTCCGATACCTGCAAGAGGTCTTAAAACGCTTCGTAGCTTTTATGTTAACAACCTCAACAGCCTATATTGGTCCACAGCTGGACGCAGGCCTCCCCCTGGATAAACACCTTATTGGCTTTTATTGCATGGTAATGCCCATTATTCCCACGCTGGGCATACGGGTTGGGGATTGCAGTTCAGTCGCAGAAATATTCTGCAGGGGGCGCTGCACCCGCGGGAAGTGTTGGATTGGTGCAAAATCTAAGCCGGCAACAAGCAGTGTCGACACACTTAAAATTTTCGATACAATGTAGTTTTCTGTGTAATTGTATATCTATGTAGGTAAAAAAAACATCAACGTAATGTATTTTTTTATGTACTAAGTATGGTCACCTATATAGTAGGTATCACCCATAACACAAGCTCCGCTTAGATTGGGGCTAGATGATGTTGTGTCAATTGTCCGGCATTATTAATTACTAGTTACGCGCCGCGGCTTCGCACGCGTTGTTCCTATGAAAACATTAAAAGGTGATTTTCATCCCACGGGAACAGATTTTTGGGATAAAAAGTAGCCTATGTTTTATTCCAGTATTAGAATTACCTGTATGCAAAATTTCAGCCAGATCCGTTCAGTAGTTTTGGCGTGAAGAGGTAACAAACATCCATCCATACATCCATACATCCATACATCCATACATCCATACATCCATCCAAACTTTCGCCTTTATAATATTAATGTGATGTGATTATTATCACAACACAGCTTTTTTTTATTATAACTAGGTACGTACATAGATATACAAATATCCACACCACGGGAGCTGAGAAGTAATAATAATAATTAATAATGCCGGACAATTCACACAACAATCTAGCGCCAATCTAAGCAGAGCTTGAGTCTTTTCTTGAGAAAAGTACAAGCTAGCTCGAGCAACCTCTATGGCGCGCTCTGTGGAGGTTGCGGGTTCGATTCCCACATTCAATGTTTGTACGATCTGCATTATTTATTCAGGGTGTTCTGGATGTTTCCTATGCGTATAATCTATGTAGTGTATTGTATTATTTATAATCAGTTGTCTAGTACCCATAACACAAGCTCTACCTAGCTTGGGACTAGATAATGTAACGTGAATTGCCCAGTATTCAATATAATAAATTAATAAAGTAGATTGAGTTCTTAACCAAAAATAAATTAGTCCCAGCGCTGCATGCAGCGTAGGTAAGGTAGGTACATTTAATTGAATTGGTGAATTGATTTCAAAACAGGCTAATAGCTAAATTACTGGCTCATGTAGGTAGGATACCTACTATCTATGTCTAAATAACTTAATGCACCATTGCTCTACCGTACCACTTTTCTATTACCCCCTTTTAATATCAACCAGTTTTTACCGCAAAAATATCCTTATTTTAGTCTCTAAAGTGTACCCATTAAGGTTCATGAGAATTTTAGTTATGTTGGCTGTAGAGGGCAAGGTGTACCAATTTGTGTGCGTAATATCAAATCGTTCCTATTAATGGGATCTATTACGGCAATGATATTATGTACAATTTGGTATTATCTTCGTAATGGATTTATGGCTCGGATAGGAGGTACCTCATTTCTATAATGTGGTTGGATGTAAGTAGGTTATACCTACATAATATCTGTAGTTAGATTAAACGTTAAATAACTTTATATAAACGAAACGAACAAAGCAATCCGAGCTGAAAATACGCACGTGACAGGCGCGCATTTTTAACCGACTTCAAAAAGCAGGAGGTTCTCAATTCGACTGTATTTTTATTTTATTTTATATGTAACACCTCAAAGGTACCTCAGACCGTTTCAGTGGGTTGTCCGATTTTCATGATTCTTTTTTTATTTGAAAGCTCGTACTTCCCGTGTTGTCCCATTATTTTGGTTCAGTTCTCCCATGAGAACTGAACCAAATTAATGGGACAAATTATAAACTCTCTCTTCATGGGATCTATGAAAAAACTATTTAATTGAAGTCAGTTTACAGTTTTTTAAAACAAAACCCCATGCACCTATTTGTTTATTATTATTTTTTATATCTGACACAATTTTTGGCAAACCAATTAAATAAATTAGTATAATTAAGTATCTTTCCGCGCCGCATTTTACCAAAATCCTCTAGGTACCTATACGGATTCATACTTTAAACAAGGAAGTTTTAAAAATCCATCCATCTATTATTTTATAAATTACTAGCTGCGACCGCGGATTCGCGCGCGTTGTTCCTATGTACATAATGTTTAAAGGTGATTTCTATCCCACAGGAACTGATTTACGGGATAAAAGTATCCTATGTTTGAATCCATGATGAGAACTATCCGTATGAAAAATTTCAGCCCGATCCGTTCAGTGGTTTTGGCGTGAAGAGGTAACAAACATCCATCCATCCATCTATCCATGCAACCAAACTTTCGCATTTATTATTTAGTGAGATTTGAGTACTACAATACTTAATATGCAGATTAATCGCAACCATCCGCACCGCAACCACCGGAATCCGTATAGGTGGTACCTAGAAGATTTTGGTAAAATGCGGTGCGGAAAGATACTATATAATAATATTAATGTAATTGAAGTTATTGTATTCTCTTTGATGTAATTGGTTTGCCAAAAAATGTGTCACATATTTAATAAACAAATATGTGTGTAGAGTTGCATACCATAGTCGAATATTAAAATTAACTTTCAGTGGTTTAAAAAAAATCACATGTTTTTTTTTTTAAAACTATCTTAAAAATAAACTTCTTCTAAACTTCGGCTTTCATGAAGAATAAACCCTGAAAATTCCTTTAGTAAGAATGAGGCATCATGTTGAGAAATGTACTAGGAGCCAAAACTCCGTAGTTTTATGGGCACTGAAAACCATCCTAGCACCATCTAGTAGTTTGTAACAGAACATTTTAGGTACATTATTCATTCGTGTCATCAGATGTCTCTGAATAATAAAAAAAGGTTGTTCCGCCATCTATTGCGGTTTTGCTAAACTACTGAACCAATTTTGTTGGAGCTGCCATCTAGCGGCGAGTAGCGCTACTGAGTTTTGGCTTGTTTTGACAGCTGCTGTCATTGTCAATGAAGTAAATAAAACCGTAGCAGTTAAAAAAGCGTCATTGAAGCTTTTCGTTGTGTGAAAGTTTATGGAGTCTGAATTTAGTCGCGTTGTAGAGAAGGCGATTTGTTAATTTTCCGTGCGTTCCGAGATGAGCTATTATCGATGTTAGCGATCTCAACGATATTTGACGTTCCGAGTTAGTTATCACGATTATTGACAGTTGAGTGCTATCCTATCTCGGAACACTCAATGAACGTGCTCACGGTCACGTGTCGCTTCCTCGCCTGTCAGATACTTGTAAGTCAAAAAAATAAACAGCACAACAATTCGAAATCCAGTAAAAATGGCCGAAATTCGAACTTTTTGTTCTCAAATGATTCCGATGACTCGGTTGGGGAGTGGGACAGCGATCAATCCAATTTGTTCCCTCTCGTACTGCTCTTGAGAGAGCATTAAAGTTATTCTCCGACCGTTGTTGACATCGTCATCTATATGAATTTCCATTTCTCTTTAAAAAACTTGCAAACAAATATAATTTTTTATCAAACAGACAAGATCAAGGAACGTAAATAAATACTCTCCGCGGAAGGAGGACAGGATGGCGAAGAAAATAAATGCCAACTGTCAGTTTTGACAGCGCGCTCACAGTGATTTCTGTATGTAGGATGGTCACTGATATCGCAAAATGGCGCATGTAATGACGTCATCTATGACGTCACACGAGACATCGTTGTCGCGCTCACGGTAAGTCGGAACGCTTGATAGCGCGCTAATATCGATATTGGCGCAACTCGGAATGCAAGGCTAATTTCTCTAAACGTCAAAGTTCCAATCGAATTTATCGTCAGTCGGAGCGGGAATGCAAGAAATCTCGTTTTGTTGATTACAAAGTGATTGTCTGAGCACCTGAGCGATACGCGACCATATAAATAAATTTCGCCGAACACGATGCCGCCAAGTAGCTTACGAGTCGTCTACGCGTTCGCGAGAGAAATGCATCCGAAAACTACAGATGTTTTTATCGAGTATGGGACCGCTGGATTCCGAACAAAGTGAGTAAAACAACAAATTCAGCCTTTTTATTTTATTCTCACATAAATTTATCATATTAACAGTGAGAAATACCTGATTTTAAAGCACCTTTCTATTATGCCGAGCCTTTGTCACGTAAGCAATCATTGATAGAACAATTCCAATAAATACGATAAGTGACTCATCCTGGGGCTTGCTTATGTATAATAAATTACTAACGGGAAGTTCGCGATGGTTATCATATGGTCAATGACTGGTTAATCTTGTAAGGCAAAACAGAGAGTAGGTTAGTCTTGTCAGCTTAGTCATAATATCGACATAATAGGTAGTGTATTGCAATACAGGTTTTCTGTTATGTAGGAGTAACTTGCATATGAATTAGACCTTGCCAATTAAAGCATTAGTCTGTTGGGAGTTATTTTAGCTTACATTCCCCAGTGTGCTTTGTGGGGGGTCTCGGTAAATTATTTTTAGACTCGTTTTTCCATGCTTAATTTAGAATAAACTATTCCAAGTTATTGATCATACTGCATTCTCATGATGTCACTATATTTATTTAGATTATGCTTGATCAAACAATAAAGTAGGTACCTACTTTGTTTGCCTTTTATCATTTGTTCTAACATTCTTATCATAAATATAATAATATCAGAACTTCGTAACTTTTATTACCAACTCTTACCATTTAAATTTTAACGTATTTTTTTACTGTCCAAATGCAGGCACGGCTATAGGTACATGATATCTAATAATACCACTAATTAAGTACCCTGATAGTCTTATTGGCCTTGCCCTATGAATTAGATTAGACTTCAAATAACTGATACTTAAACTCACTTAACTACACTTTCTTTGTTTATTAATGTCATAAATTAAATAGTTTTATAGCAATTGGGTTTGTGTTTAATTATAAACTTATTTTGTACATATTGGTAGTAAGTAGAGGTTTTTGAACTAACTTGATAAATTTTGTTTGAAAGAGGTGGTTAGCCAAATGTCTAGTATAAACTATAAAAAAGTAACTTGAAATCATATTTTCGTTTAGTAGATATTTATTGTGACTGAAAGAAACAATATTTATTTTTGTAACAGTATCTATTAATTATAATTTTTTGACAACAACCAAATGAATTTTACTGACTATGGTTTATCCATCCAGCATGGAGCATGTTAGTAAATAAACCACAATACAAATAACAAAAAGTCACTTGCTTGGCGTCGAGTTTCAGATATAATTGTAAGCAATTTTTATTGAAGGGAGGATCTAAAATCGACAAGTAATGTAGATAACGTATAAAAGGACGCGCCAACAAAGTGAATTTTAAACATAAACAACATAAACATATACAAACCGCCCATACTAAGTATGGGCGGTTTGTATACGTTTATGCCTCATTCAAAATGGACATGGTATAGGTAATGTTTGTTGTTATTTAATATGAATGCTGTATCTTTTTAAGAAAACATTTCATTCATTTTCTAATTCTACTTATTCTGATCTTAGCAGAAGAATAATGACTGTGTTTATTATCATAAAAATATTTTCTAGAAATTCTATTCTTCACCCATCATTTTTCTAAAAACCGATGATCGTAATATAAAGCAAGCTGAACAAATAAACCCGAATATCTCAGTGGAATACCTATGCCTACTCCCATTGAGTGGCTTTTAAAGTTTATTGTCTTGGCACCGAGCCAGGAGCCCAATTCCGTTAACCAATTGCTTTACCATGACAATGGTATCATTCCGGAACCATCACATAGAATGTTTAAATTAGATTAAAGAAACTCTAGCTAGATAGTGTCTGCAGAGTACTGCAGACACTATCTAGCTAGAGTTTCTTTCACTCTGCTCAATTCTCTATTTATGACCATTTTTTATAATGCTGGACCACTCACACAGCAACATATGGCCCCAAGCTTGTGTTATATTAATAAATTACATAGATATTTATTATTATACTTTGAAAATGTAAATTGTAGGTATCTATTTTGTTAAATTATTATTATTATTATCTCTTTATTTCAGATTTAAAATCCATATAACAAATTATTTAAAGTCACACAAAATCACACAATAAAATTACAACAAAAAGAAACGAAATGAGATCAAATAATTAAGAATTAAATAAATTAAAATAATAATTAACCTAATGAAAATTTAAACTAACAAACTAACCTAATGAACATTTAATTTAAAAAGAGATGGACCCCATCATTATTTTCATCCATTTAGTTAAAGGGACAGTACTGTTTTTATCATGTTCATTACACCGAGTTAGAATAGGATTCTAACTCAATGGTTTATTACAATTTATTTCATTCTTTCTCTGCAAGCAAGCAATCTTAGCTTTAGCTTCTACATGTTGAGACATATAAATTAAGTTTATCCATAAAGTGTGTAAAACTGTTTGTTCTCTGAATAAAGCAAAATAAATAAATAAAATACCCAGGACGTTCGGAACAAATATTTGCAGATCAGTCACAAGGTGGGAATAGAACCCGCCACCTCCTGCGGCGCTGGCGGATGTTCGTCCGCTGCGACATATCGTTCGTCAGTCATCCACGGTAGAATGCAAAAATGTGTTATTCTGTGATGATGAAACCATTGTCATAGTCAAGTAATTAGTTTAGCTGAATAGGGTTCTGGGCCACTCGGACGATTTGACTGTTTGCGGTCTAAATCTTAATAATATTGGTTTCACGATGATTTATTTTGGGAATAAAATGATTTACGACATCTGTGGTATTTAGATTGGGCTTGGAATAGAGAGTTGAATAGCTTTTACAATGTAGGTTGGTATTTCTTTGATGTTTTAATGATTTGAGGTGAATTTTCGACTAATTAGCACATCATAGTTACACTTGTTAATCTGATTTTATATAGACATTGTATTATTATACGACATACCGATATAGCCTACATATTTATGTAACTACTTATTGAAGTATTTATTTATAAATTTTGATATAGGGTCATTTTAAGTCCTTTTTGCTGTTTTTGCTCAAACTTAAAGTATTTTTCCTGTTCAATCGATTTATTGGCTTTACTGTAAACATAATCACAGATTCAAATACCAATTATATATTTTGACCTGGGGTGTCGTCTTCGTTACCTGGAATAGAATAGAAAAAAACATTTATTTGGACACAGGTACAAAAAGAGTTACAAAACTAATAAATGAAAAACAAAACAGTATAACATGGAGGTAAGTGACATGAAAGGGTGGGTGGTAGTTTACATTAAATATATGGGTCTGCCTCCACATCCCTATGCAATAATAGGGGTTGGCTCAGCGTGTGCTGAACATAATTAAGCTCAGCGCTGTTTTTCAACCAAGGACCTTACTATTAATTGACGTTACGGACGGCAACTCGAATGACCCTTAAGTTAGTAGGTAGTAGCCTTTTATGGCGTAGGCTAGGCTTCCCCTAGCTTCTTCCACATATGTCTATTTCCGGCTGCTGCCCTTCATCCAGTAAGGATCATCTCTCTTCATAAAGATGTCCAGATGTCTCGCTTTTCCGCCATCTCTTCTCCATTTAATTTCTTTAGTGGGAAAATGGTGGGAAAACGTAAAATGTATGTTGATGGAGCAGGTACCTATTGGTTCTTGTTATGATAGAGCTCGATTTGCCATCAAAATATTCAAATATTTCCTACGATTTCAATACTTTCAATGTTTCTTGCTGCTTGACCATTTGAGTTGCTAAGTTTTTAATTTTTCTTTCCATTTAGACATAGGCTCGTATTGCCTCAGGCTCTGGAGGGTCCAATTTTCGTGCCGAAGTATATAAAGAAACTATTTTTATCTAGAGAAACTATTTTTATATAATAAGTTACTAGATTGTTCTATTACAATTTTTCCATAGATCCTAATAAGAGCATGTTTGGTCGCCCCATTTTAAATTTTCCAATAAAAATTCGGGCAAATGATAAATATTTTTGTGGCTGTCCACAAATCGATAAATTCTGTGGTAGATAGGTAAAAGGTATGTCATGTATCTATTTGTTTCTTTGTGGGTAAATATTATCTTGTAGATAGATACCTATTATAATTTATGTCGTCGTTCTTATCAGCTTCTCACAATATTAATTTTAAACAAATTCTTATTAATTCCTTGTTGTAGACACCTACTACACTTTGGTCTATAGAAAAACTTATGCTTGGCCGGGACTCGACCTTAGACTTTTAAACTGAAATAATGGATAGCAGCACCCACTACCGTGCAGTTTTAAGTTTCATTAAATTTAGGTTAGTTACCTATAATGCTTTTTATGGAATTAAAACATGATCCATCATGCGTTGCTCATAGACACATAAAAAAATTGTGGTTGTAACATGATCATTCTTATGGTTTTAATATTTTCTAGACTACAAATAGATTAATAAGCATTACGCACATACTACACCATCTGCAAAAAACAATCGATTGTAGTTATGTAGTTAACCGACATAACGATTTTAGTAATAAATCTTTATAGTAATTTGTAATCATTACTGTATGTAATTTATGATATTATGTATATTTAATTTTGTATGCGTGTGATTATGGATTGTAGTAATCTGAAATAAATGAAATACAATACAATAGGCTCTTAAACGACAATAGATTCGTATATTATGTAGTTTATTTATGGGTGTGTTCATAGCAAAGAGCCTACAATAAATTATGCTAAATTACTTAAGAGTTTGCAATAACGCCGCTACGAGATGGATTTCGAGCGGGATGACAAGATATAGTTTGCTCGGGCGTGAGAAGTACAGAGCAGAGACGTGCACCGAATTTTCTATGCGCCAAATTACAAGTTAATGAAACAACCAATCGAAAGTAAAAGACATAACTAAAGAAATACGTCTAGGTTTTTTTAACAAAGCAAAAACTGAAGAAAGAAAGTGTGCTGTTGATAAATAGTCTGTTTGAGATAAATAGTAAAAACAACTATTTTATTAAAACTACCGAGAAAACTTCCACCACTTGTATTGTATTGTATTGTTAAAACACGTAATTCAAGATTTAAAAGATCGAAGTAACATTTTCCTAAATAAGAATAGGCAGCTTTCACAGATTCTCAGATAAATAACGATTTTGATGTACAATTTTGAAGTAACTTGCTTATGCACACTCTTATGCCAAGCCTTAAATTCATAACCCGTGGTAAAAAACCAGAATATTTTTTTTTACGGTTCCTTGGTTGTGACAACAGAGAAAGTGCACTGTTTTACACTTAATTTGGTGTAGATCTCAGGAACCCCGTTGTTTATAGAAAATATTTTAATTCTTCGGTTCCTTGGTTGGGTTTTTTCATAAGTGGGTGTAGTTTTCTTGTAAATATACAAAAACATCATTTTTGTGCCTACGCTGTTCCAAAAACGTATGCGTCCCGCTCCTATGAACGCCAAATCCTATAACTATCCTTTTCTCAAAATGGCGTGCAATGCGCCCTCTTAAGTCAACCGCATTGCAACCCCGGCTGTTATGTCAGTTAGCTCATCAAGTGCAGACTGCATACTAAATCGATTGAATACCTAATAACCGTATATCGATTGCTTTGCTATCAACTGTACCGATCTGTTAGCACTGGTCACGATTACGAAGTAATCTATGCATTTAAGTGTCTACTTAACTTTAATGTGTGACAAACAAAGCGATGTTTTAATTAGTCTTAATCATAGATGTTTAGGTATATCATACGATGTATCTATGGTTTTATTAGAGCTATGTTTCTGCAGGAATGCGTACGAGTTATTCTTATTAGCCTACTCAGGATATTTCCTATTTTTAAAATATTGAGGTTCTATGTTCGGCTCTTTGTAGGTATATTTTTCTTATTCGTTTGTTTTTCGATTTCTCCGTCAATTATGGACCGACTTTAGAAATTCTTTTTTCGAGATTTACCCCGAGAAAGTCCCATATTTTTTTAATAAAATTGTATTTAACCCACAAAACTTAACTTCGACCTCAACCTCTACCTCAAAAGCCTGTATTTCCACTGCTGGACGCAGGCTTCCCCCTGATAAGCGCCTATAGCTTTGCCCATAATCCCCACGCTGCTGGGCATGCGGGTTTGGGATCGCAGTTCGTTGGTAGAATTCTGCAGGGGGCGCTGCTACCCGTCCGGTGGATATCCCTTAGGCGCCTCTTACGACTCCCACGGGAAGAGAAGTGATGCAAATTCTAAGCCAGCACCACAAAACTTAACAGTGATCTAAAATTAAGGGAATCAAAACAATTAAATGTTTTGTTAATTTTAAAGAAAGCTTTGTGCTTGAACTTGTCTTGTTAGTTAAGAAGGTAATAAAACCGTGGTAGTGGATTATTCACCGTCTTAAAATAACAATATATTAATTCATCCCTGCAAATAAACCCGCAGAATGCTCTCAAGGACAAGACGCCCCCTTCACAAAGGCCGTGACATTCATTCGCCCATCAGACTCGCTTCAAAGTAGGCCACTCGTGTGGAACTAATAGATAAGATACCAGTAAATCCTAATTGGCAATATTGATTTTATTATCCAGGTTACAATAGATCGTTATCGATGGAACAAAGAAAAACTGTATGAATCCTACTAATATAAACGCGAAAGTTTGTAAACATGTCTGTATGTATGTTTGTGGCTCTTTCACGATAAAACTACTGAACGGATCGGGCTGAAATTTACAGGCAGTTCCAGCCTCGAATAACATATAGGCTACTTTTTATCCCATAGTTATGTATTTAATAGAAGGAAACAATATGTCTAGCTATGTCAAACAAGAAACAACTAGAAATTAGACTTATTCCTACCTAAACCACGGTATTTATTTTGGAAAACTGGAACGAATTCGATGAAACTTGGCAAAGGTGTAGGAAGGAAATAACCACGGAATATAAATGTTGGCCAATCTTCCAGAAATAATGCGGGCGAAGCCACGGGCGAAACCTAATCAGCAAATAAAGCATATCAAGTAATTTATTTGATTTGCCATGCTCTAGTAACGTAAGCAGTGGATTTTTATATCAAAGGAATATGATTTTGTTGAGTTATGGCTGTTACGTCAAGAATTGATTCGGAATTCATAAAATCGGGAACAAAGTACGTACTTATTCATGTTATCTTACGAACAAATGTTTGGCCAGAATACAAATAAATTTCGTAGGATAGATGTGTTGTTTCATTCGAGAAGTAAAAACATGCATTGTTTAAGTATTTCTTAAAAATAAGTACCTACCTACCCAACTATGATCTAACTGCAAATAAAAACCCATCCATTAACAATGGAAATTACGTAAATTAATTATTAATGCATAAATTGGCTTCTCTTATAATCTGAGAACGGACGAAACAAAGCAGAAAACAACAAACAACATCGCAACCTAAATCATCAAATCATAAAATTTAAGTGAATTAGAGTCAATTGCACCTTATTTCTTATTTGATAGTTTATATAGGTATACATACATAGTTTGATATCAAGCTGTTTATACAGTAAAAAATTGGCTTCTCTTGAAACGTAAAAAAAAACTGTGTGTAATTAAGAAATTTAAAGTTTTTCATAACATTCAAATTTTTCTGAATCTTATTCTGAACGACATACGTTTTGATCCTATTTTACCGTAACCGTAAAAATGTATCGTACCGATTGACAAATTACCTAATGTGGATTGTTCACTAAGTTCAGCGACCAGTATAGCATGACCGAAACTATAAGAGCCACGCTTGTCAACTCACAGATATCTTTGTACTTCTAATCTAAAGTATAGTGTCCTATATAGGATAGGAAGGATAATGTCCTATATATAGGATATGACACTATCCTTTAGTACTAACGTCGCATAATTCGCGTGCCGCCGCACGG
Organism: Eupithecia tripunctaria; assembly: GCA_955876795.1. Classification (NCBI taxonomy): domain Eukaryota; kingdom Metazoa; phylum Arthropoda; class Insecta; order Lepidoptera; family Geometridae; genus Eupithecia; species Eupithecia tripunctaria. The sequence continues at coordinate 5,151,584 of OY041621.1, forward strand.
TCGTGGAATACATCAAGGGGCATCGATTTAGAATAGGTAGGAATACCTACCTTAGCACTCTTTGTGGTCGTATTGTGAGCTACGTTGGCGTCAGTAGTAATTGATTGCCTTGTCTAAGGGCCTAAATATATTTATAAAAATACTACGGCTCGAGCAGCGTATCGTTCACTTTGCAGTCGCAGCTTGAAGCAGTCCTGCCTGGCAGACCCTGAATGCTTCCAGCTGTCCCTGTATCTATAGAAGCTGGCTCTAAGGCCGGTGTTCCCACTCATGAGAGAGTAGGAACACCGGCCTTAGAGCCAGCTTCTGTTCTTGTTCTTCTGAAAAAGACGTGTTAAAATAGCTATTAACATGGTGTCAAAGTATTGCCACAGGACATCACATGTTTTATAAATAAATGTGTTGGGAGAGCACAACACCATTCGGTTCTGATTTCGCAGAAACCAGCCCAAACCGTTGAGTAGAATGAATTTTGATGAATAATTATTTTTATTAAATCTCTGTGCTTTGAGGATTCTGTTCGGCACATACTCAGTCAATCCCCTTTCGGCACAAGATCATTATGTGGGCAAAGCTCCACTTGACTACCACCCACAGAAATATTCTGTGCTACCACCGTTACATCTCCACGTTTTGTTTGTAGGGATCCGTGTACTTAAAGGGCCTGGTGACCTGTCCCCATCGAGTTTAGGATTCTAACTCGATACCTGTAACACAGGTTTTTTACAAACCTAACGCAGACACCAGTCTCGCGCAATGTTGCTCTATAGTTATTCATCATAATTCTAGTTCTAAATGTAAGCTCATTGAGTGAAGAGATAAAATAATGAATAGTTGAATTAATTATTATTATGAGGTATTATTATACATTAAGGCCCATACTAATAAGAAAACGCTATTCCTTTTATAATCACAACTAAATAACGACTAAACTTAGAGGCTGGAACTTTTTGGAGCTTATATGTCACTTATATGTCACGTTTCTCCATAGCTAAACTAGCCTGAGCGACGGAATAAAATTTACTACGAGACTAACCCCGGAACAGCCTACTCCTTCATAATTCTCTGTTTATTAGAACAAATTTTACCTAAAACGAGTTATAGCGGTGGAGTAAAGTTACGCACTCGATAATCGAAGTTTATAAATAAGCCCAAAAGGGTGCCAAGATAATCTTTGTTTATAAGTCCATGCGTCGAAATTAAGGGACCTTAATTTAATTCTATAATATTTATCTTTATTCCAGAGCGAGCCTGCTGGAACATGTGGTATACCGGATGGGACTTCTCGCCGTGCTACGATCACGAGTTAAAAATGGTAAATAATATATAATGTAATAAGAAAATTACACACAAGATATGATGTATGATACTATCAAATCAAATTTCAGTCCGTTGACATAACATCCACCACTGAGCAAGACATCTTTGGCTTTGCTATTTGCGCCAACTTAATGCATTTAGCAAGCTACTGCGACGTGGCTGCCTGCCCCAATAAAAAAAAATAATGTCGTTAGTTTGACCACAATCTGTTTGAATGGTTCATGGTGGAAAGAGACGATCTGGTCGAAGATGTACCACGAAGGTCTCTCGTCTTGAAGACATGAAAGTGTTAATAGGTCGTTTGCGAGCCTCGCTTACAGTCTATGGGCCCCCTCAACGTAATCATCAATGACCACCTGGCAGCGATAATCCCATTTGAAAGGATGCGCATGTGAGCGCATTTGAAAGTATTTATAAAACTTAAAACAAAAATAGGCTATCATTAGCCTTTGAAAAAAGGCTGTCTGTATACTACTACATGATGTATGTTCGCCGATTAATGTCAACTGTACCGATTTAGATGATACTTTTGCTATTGTATAATTAATTAATGATGGTCCCATAAATTTTAAATTATGTGTAAATATTTGAATTAGAAGTCGGTTGTTAGTTTTTACCAAACTATCGAATTATCACGTGTTGAAATTATATTGAAATTGCTTTAAATATCAGCCTGCCTGTACCTACTTTTAAAAATTAAACCGTAATCTCTGATTCGTTTTCGTGCAAACGCTAATCATATATGTAAGGGACATAAGAGTTGGTTCTGCACGACAACGAAAACGAAACTTCGATTTACCTATACGAGTAGGCACTATTGAATCCCAAATGATTACGAATCTTTTCTCAAACTTTAAAATAAATGTGAATAAGCCCGACAAACGACAGATGATAAAGTAAAATCCCACCTCGAACATAAAATGTGAAAATAAGGCCAAGTTCAACACAAACGACGTCGGGTCGTTGATCGCGCGATAAAATTGTCTGAACCGAGCCAAGTTCCATAGTTCCTAAAATCACAGTATAATTAGGAATTCCGAATCTACTGACACTATTTTAGTTCCTGTAACTAACCGCAATAACAGGAAATATTTATGAGTAAAGTAGGTAAATAATTTTACAACACCTTAAACTCGGAACAAAGTTTGTTAAATACGATGGCTTCGCCCGCGTATTCACAATTTCATGGATTTTTTTGCGCCGAACACTAGTTTTTCGTTATACCTAAGTACCGTGTATAGTTCCATATGTATTTATCAAAACGCTATTGTTTGGACATTACAAACCAAGATTGTATATACTATATTATTAATTCTTACAGTGGTTCCTAACCGGTGGTCTCAGATGGTCCGCTAGGTAACCGAAGTGATTCGCGACGCCATCCTTAACAATCGTACCGAAATGTCGCCAGAACACTGGTCATTTGGATTTTCTGGCTTATTGATAGATACTGTCAACTTCTTTCAAATTAATAATCTTTTTTAACCGAAACCAAAAAAGATGCGGCTTGCTCCCTTGCTCCGTCCGCTTATATAACTGATGTTTTATGTACGGCCTGTTTATTACCGTTTATTTTGTTTTCAATACAACCCGAAAGCAACATTTATTTTCCCGTGGTATGGCAATCATTGAACGAATCTTCCTGAAACGGCGTTTCAGGAATATTCGTTGAATGTTTGCCAACCAACACAAAACTTACCAAAAAATCTGATTTAGGTATAGAATTTATCCTAGGCTCGCTTCACTCACCAATAACAGGGCTATAATCGAGAACTAGACCCGAGTTTGAGGCCACGTCACAGACTTCCCCATTAGAAAATTACACGATACATGGTGTCAATTCAGATTTTGCCAAAATTAAACTAAACTAATTTGACAGCTCTACAAATTTTGCCGTCCCTTTCGTAACGATCGAAATAAAAAGGACGGCATCACTTTTAGTCTTGTCAAATTAATTAAGTTTAGTTTTGGCAACTACTGAATTGCACCATTGATTGCCGTTGGTTTATAAAGCCGAAATTTTGACACTTGGTCCCTCGTTACAAAAGAGGTTAACAAAAGAAAGCTACCCATAAATTAGCTTTTACCCATAATTCAGTTGTTGCCAACCTCACACTAACTTGCATTTATATATCAGAAATAAGTTTATTTGTTAAAAAGAACATAATTTTCTTCAAGACATACCACCGACCACAACAGTTAAGACCCCAAAATCGTTTAGATATGCCGTTTTCAAAGTTACAACTCTTTCACTCTGGTCCACAAGCCATGTCAATAAAAATTTACAATAAGATCCCCCAAGATATAAAGAAAGAAAATAATTTACCTAAATTTAAGCTACTTTTAAAAAAATATTTAATTAAAAACTGTTTTTACTGCTTGCAGGAGTTTTTGGATCTATAAATTTGTATTTAGTGTGTTTATTTATTTATTATTCCATTTTTTTACTAATTTAATTTATTATTTTTGTAATTTGTTTTATAAAAAAATATAGTAGCATTTAATTTTTTGCTATGACATGTTCAATTTAAGTTGACAACTCCTTAATTCTAATAGGTACATAAGTACCTACTATGTTACTAATATTAATATTGTAGTGCCCTAACCGGGTCCATGTTTGAACTATTTGTACCTATTTCCTTCTTGTCTAACAGCATAGTCTCAATAAACATTTCGAACTCACACCGAGCCTTAGAGTACCTAACACGAATTAAACCCACAACCTCTCGCTTCTCAGCCGACTCGCTACGCCATAAACACCGTCGAATCTATTCTTACAACGCTGCACTAGACATCCTCAATGTATCCCCGTGTCTATAGGATGTCAGTTTCCTGAGCGATCTAGATATCAAACTGTTCTCCTTCATGTAAGATATGCCTATAGACTTTCTACTAGGTACTTAGATATATACGAACCGTCCGTGTCTTTGTTCCTTTTGGGTAAGATAAAACGTAGCCTAATAGTTATCTTATTATACCTTTAAATGAGCAATTCTTGTATATATATTATGTATAATCCGGATCTCGGAAACGGCTTCAACGATTTTCATGAAATTTAGTAGTAATACTATTTTATTTGTGTTTTAAATAATAGACTTTATCCTAATGAACTTATGGATTAAACTAAAACATATGACTCTTCCTGCCATCTATTGGTGAATAGTACTTCTATAATTTCTAATAAGCAAAATTTACAAAAAAAAGCCGAGCTAAGCTCGGTCACCCTGGTACTTAGGGATAATGATGATAAATCTTCCTAACACTTTCATGGTCAAAGACGGGGGCGCGTCCCTGCGGGTCGCACTGCCGAGGCTGGACAGTGAATGCGTTGAGGGTGAAAATTGGACCAGTCGTTCCGTACATGAATTACTCACATCAATCAGCTTATGTCTTAACATTTATTCGTGAATATTTTCTAGCATCAGTCTCATTTTGGGTTTGGCATAGCACGCTACTTCATTAATCACAAGTAACTGGAAAGGGGGAAATCCGGAATAAATCACGAAATATCACAAAGAGGGAGTAGTGAGGTAACACGTGTATTTGTTTTTTCGATGAATGCGTGGATTTATCGATGAAATCAGAAACAATCTATACCAATATATTATTAAGAGGATTGATTTACAGTAGGGAGGACCCCTGTTCGGATGGACGCAGCGTTCGGATAATAGTATGCAAACATTAAAAAAAAAACAATCGATTTATTATGGAAACTATGTTTTAATCATTATAATGATAGGATGATGCTATTACATTAAATACATGTACATTTATACTTTATTGAAGAATTCTAATATAGTAGGTACATTGACGGGTAGTATTTAGCGCAGAGCTCTTGACAGTCAATATCGTCAGTACTTGCCAAGGAAATTGTTAATCTCTGATTCTGAGAAGCCTCTATTGCGAAACCCTCCCAAAAGCTAAATGCAAAACTACTGCTACCTTTTGGCTCAAAACACTTACTTATGCAGATACTGAAAATCTACTTATCCGCTGTCCTAGATACTAAATACTAATTACTAAAACGAAAACCCAAAACGACCAATCGAACACAACACACACCTCACACACCCACACACACACACCCACTCGTACACACACACACCCACGCACGCACACACGCACACTACGCGCACCCAGAAACTACATTTATTAATATTTTTCTGAATTTTATATTTTATCTTTTTTCTTCAGAATTCTGCCGTATTAGCATCTGTTTTTTTTATCAATCGAAAGCTCTTGGTACACACTGTTTGTACCAAAATGATTACTCGCTTATCTCATGGAATCCCGAAAATATCTTAAAATGAAATTCTTACTCAGGGCTGTCACACTTTGAGTCGGAAACTTTGAGTCTGAGTCTGAGAAAATCTAAGTTTTAGCAATAAATTAAAGTACCTGCTTATTTATTTTACAACTTATATTTGATATTTCGTCTAGGGCCGAAAGTTCGATGACGAGAAAATTTTAAAGATTCTATTAACACAGTAAACGTACCAAATTACAAGCCTACGGATGCATCTTCAATCTTCAAACACATTTTCATCAGCAGAAAGGCTTAGCTGATCTTCATTTTCTTCTTCTGTGAGATCCTGATGCTCTGTTATTGCGGTATTTACTTGGGTATCTTCTACCGACACTGATTTCAGTAAACTTATAACAATTTGCGGCAGTGGATGTTTAATATTAGATTTTTGTTTATAGTGACTGGAAATAATTGGATCAGATTACTCCAAAGCTCGATGGAAAAGGTCCAAAATTGTTTTTTTCTATCCATTTTCCTAGAATGGTGTTCTCGGTCATACCTCCACAATTTATTGCGAGATTCAGCCGCTTGTTCAGACAGCATACCCAAAGGCAGTTTTGATGCCTCTATAATAGCTTTTCCGTGTATCAAAATCTTATGAGTGGTGCGGTCATGGGGTGCCATTGATATTTCTGCACGTACTTTTGAGCTAAATCATGACAAAACTATATAAAATATTTTTTGTGACAGCCCTGATGGCCGAAATTTTTGAAATGTTTTTTAAAATTGTTTTCTTCCGAGTTTCATGAGATAAGCGAGTAATCATTTTGGTACAAATAGTGTGTACCAAGAGCTTTCGATTGATAAAAAAAACAGATGCTAATACGGCAGAATTCCGAAGAAAAAAAATAAAATATAAAATTCAGAAAAATATTAATAAATGTAGTTTCTTAAGTGCTAGAAGGCCACTAACACTAGCAATGGATGCGCCTTTTTAATCCTATTAAATAATTATTTGGTGATTTTTCTGTATCTATAGTATTTTTTTGAATATAATTTTTTTTCGGAATTTCGGCCAGTAAAATTTGTCAACTTTGAAAATATTTTTAGCTTGAACTAATCATAATTGGCACTTGGGTGTTCTACTCTTGCATTCTAAATAGTAACTACCCTCGGTTTCTGTGCGAAAACGAGGATGTCCGTTTTTTGGGCTCCATAACACACTGTGTGACGCGCGGGGGCGGGGGGGTCGTTCGAATTATAGAGGTATTCGGATAAGCTTGGGTACGGATTATTGAGGCCGTACGTTTCTTACGAATAAACTGAAAAACTACTGGACCGATTTCAAAAATTCCGTTACCATTTTAGAATGCTACACTATTTCTGAGTAACATAGGCTATATGTTTAAAAAGTAAAGGTTACCGTGCGAGCTACGAAGTAAAATATAAGGCGTGTCGAGACTACGCTTCTACTTGGGGCATGCAATCACTGGGGCCTGATTCCACTAACACAATCGCCTCACTATGACAATATTATCGCTTCATTATCGCGTAACAATCACCGCCATTGACACCTTTTGGTATTCTACTAACACGATCTTTTTTTGTTTATGCCATATCTATGACTATTACGATTATGATTATATGCCCCACCACATTATTGACACGATATTATAAGTCATAGAGATTGTATGCTTATAGTAATAGAATACGAAATAAATTTAAGACTAAGTCTCTATCATAATCGTATTCGTATGGCGCCATTATGGCGCCATTATAGCATTTTGTTTAAAAATAGTGGAATTAGGCCCCTGGAAGTTCATTTGTAAAATCAGTCCATCCGTTTTTACATTATCACACAGCTAGAGTTACAAACATCCAGACTTACACCTTTTGCTTTTAGTGTGATTCATTAATGTCTGTCAAAATCTGCTCCAGTTACAAACACAAATGATGTTGCTATAGTTTTGTCGTATAACATAAATTTAAGTCATTTTATGACCTATATTTGCCTTCCCTAATTCTGGGCTTCGGTCACAAACGATGTTTGCGTTGGTCAATTAGGCTGGATACATCAAAGGGATATTACGAGTACGTCGATTAGTTTGCGTCTTAAACCGACTTCAAATAATTAATTTTGTTTTAAAAAACTATAAACCGACTTCAATTTTTACAGTTTTTTCATGAATTTTCATGGATCCTATTGTCAGAACTGAACAAAATTAAAATGGGACCACACGGGAAGCACCAGCTTTCTTATAAAAAAAGAATCATGCGAATCGGACCACCCAGTCAAAAGTTCTGAGGTAACAAACATAAAAAAAATTAAACATAAAATACAGACGAATTGAGAACCTCCTCCTTTTTTGAAGTCGGTTAAAAGGAGGAGGTTATCAGATGGACTGTTTTTTTTTTAAATTTTTCTTTTTATGTTTGTTACCTCAGAACTTTTGACTGGGTGGGTGGTCCGATTCTCATGATTTTTTTTATATGAAAGCTGGTGCGTTAATTTCGTTCAGTTCTGACAACGGGATCCATGAAAATTCATGAAAAAACTATACAAATTTAAGTCGGTTTATAGTTTTTTAAAATTAAATTAATTATAGTGACAAGAAAAGGGTTGAATGATATGCAGGAATTGTTCCTTTGCGGAATAAATACTTATCCCACGGGAATAAATATTTTATGTGAGCATCTCTGGATCATCCTCTAAACAACTGCAAAAGAATCATCCAAATCGGTCAGTGAATGACGGAAAAACCAACGAACTTACTTACACAAAAATTGTACATATAGCACGAACATGGAACCTGCTTTTTTCGAAACCATTTTGTTACCGAACGCTTCACAGAAAATGCCACAGTTCGTATGCATAGGTATCTAACGATTTAAATCTTTGTGCTAAACTACAAATTTTGCAATCCTAACCAGGCTAACTAAACTATCTAGGCAAGACTAACACCAACTAGTACAATCGATACCTGTATTATCTATACCCCTTTACCCCTCCTCATTCCAAAAGCATCCTTAGTTACCTACGATAAAGCTGGAATTTCAGAACATCTATTACACTGTCATCTTTAACGCGGCGGTTAGCTAACCTGTAGTTATAGGTCGTTGGTTCAAATCTAGTGTAACCTACTAATGAGTTCAGTCGCATCTATGTCGTTGCGAAATATTAACGAAAGCGTATTCATACAGATGAATGAAAATGTCGTGTTGGAAAACAATTCAAGAAATTCATTATGAGAAATGTTGGTGTATAAAAACCTTGCGTACTTCTTAAGAGTGTGCAATTACGCCGCTACGAGTTAGATTTCGAGCGGGATGACAAGATATGGTTTTCTTGCGAGTGAGAAGTACAGAGCAGAGACGTGCACCGAATTTTCTATTCGCCAAAACTGTTTTTACCTAATTACACGATCATGAAACAACCAATCGAAAAATTAAAAGACATCTATAACTATATAATACTTCTACGTTTTTTACAAAAACTGAAGAGAAAAATTATGCTGTTCCTGAGATAAATAGCAAAATGTGTGCAAAATATGCTGAGACAGGGACCTTTTTGGCCCTTTATATAACATCCTTTAACATGCTCCTCTTTTATTTAAGGTTTCCTTGGTTTATTATATGTAATTATTTTCTTATTTTCTACTGATCTATAATTCTTACGTATGTCGTGTTATGTGTGTGTTATGTAATTGGTCCAAATAAGTGTATTTTTTTCTTCTTTCTTTCAAAATATCCATAAAAAAAACTATCGAGAAAACTTACTTACACCAATCCTGTTTTTAAAACACGTACCTAATTCAAGATAAAAGATCGAAGTAATATTACCCTAAATATGAAGGTGGCAGCTTTCACAGATTCTGAGGTAAATAACGGTTTTGAAGTACTTACAATTTTGAAGTAAATTGTTTATAACTATTAAATTATTCTGCTGAGGCCAGACCTTAAAGCTTAGCGGAGGAATGTGTCCGAAGATTGTAGTGTATGTCTGTGACTGTAGTCTGACTGTGTCGATAGGATCGATAAGCTATGAAAATTCTGCGATGCAAACCTTCAGCCGACTGCAAAGCAACTGGGGCCTAATTCCACTATTTTTTAAGAGATTTAGTCGTTTTATTTGGTATTCCAATACCATAAGATTACAATCTCTATGACTTATAATATCGTGTCAATAATGTGGTGGGGTGGGGCACATAATCATAATCGTAATAGTCATAGATATGGCATAAACAAAAAAAGATCGTGTTAGTAGAATACCAAAAGGTGTCAATGGCGGTGATAGTAACGCGATAATGAAGCGATAATATTGTCATAGTGAGGCGATTGTGTTAGTGAAATCAGGCCCCTGCTCTGTCGCCTGCAGTCGACGGGAGTAGTAGCCTTGCAGTCCGTTTATTTGAGACGATATATTATATGAGCCCTAATAGCGCTCCAGGTTAGTTTTGATTGAAAATTTCCTAAGCCTCTCCACACTAGCGCGAAACCGCGAATTAAGTGTGGATCCCATTCGCATACTCGTCGCGACTTTGGGTTGAGTTCGCGCTTCGTACTCGATACCACAAATAACATACTAATTCTTATTCTAATTCTGAGAGAGACTAAGTTCTGCACGGACTTCTGACTCGTATAGGAGTGAATGTGCATTATCCCCCTGCCTTAGCAGGGCCTAACCAGCCCAGCTCCTTGAAGTATCAGAGCAGGACTTTAGGTGACTGACAGCTTCGTTTCAGCTTTTCTGTAGGTGGGGATGGGGTTGATTCCTCAATGAGGCACTTCAGCCCTGTTTTGTGTCTGGCCTCCTCTGTGGCCGTGCAGTGTACCACAACGTGTTCCACAGTCTCTTCTTGGAAGTAGTCACGACATAAGCTGCTGTCTGTGGCTCAAACAACCTACTACCTCAACCTCAACAGCCTGGATTGGTCCACTGCTGGACGTAGGCCTCCCCTGATAAGCGCTTTTTAGCGTTTATCTCATGGGGTTAGTGCTATAGGTAATCCCTACGCTAGGCATGCGGATTGGGGATCGCAGTTCGGTGGTAGAATTTTTCTGCAGGGGGCGATGCTGCCCGCCCCCGGATCCCTTAATCGCCATTTACGACACCCACGGGAAGAGTTGGGGTGGTGCAAATTCTAAGCCAGCACCACACAGCTGCTAATAACATTACATAACAACCTACTTAACATAATATTGTATTTGCAGGTCGTACGATAGGCATCATGATCACAGCCTCCCACAACCTGGAGCCAGACAACGGAGTGAAGCTGATCGACCCTGACGGAGAGATGCTGGAACAGAGCTGGGAGGCTATAGCTACACGGCTGGCTAATGTCAGGTTAGTTGTCTAGACTGCTGGACAGAGGCCTCCTACAATGAATTAAAATACTTGAATTATTAGCATTTTGAAGGCTGTCTCTGACCAGGTTTACAAAAACCCTATTTTCATTTATTTCATTTCTGACAGCTGTCAGTGTGGATGTGAAATATCATTTGATAACTTTATTTTCATACTTTTACACAGCCAGATAATTTGTGTAAAACGTTCTCACTAGATCAATCCTATGTATTTATAATATAGAAAAAAATCTACTGAGAAATCTTCGATGGATCTATCATGGATCTACACAGTGGATCGAATGGCAATCATCCTTTATATTCATTGGATTTTCCTTCATATGGATGGAGGATAACGAAAGAACATGCGGTAGGTTTATACGCCTTTATCTGTTGTTTATATTTTTGTTTATTTTAGTAACTCTTGTATCTCTCGATCTTTGAAACTGTGTGAGGGCTCTATTCTTGGATGTAGGCTTTTCCCTTATTTTCCACTCACGATCTTTGGCCCGACTCATCCAGTCCTGAGGGCGTAGCCAACCGGCATTCGCTATGAAGCGAATCGAAAACAATTGAAAGATTCGTAGGGAAAAATTCGAAACAGATCACGTGATTATATCTAAGGCATATGTCAAACCCATACATTGTCTACTATCGCTTTCGACATCGATTGTTACATTCTTTAGGCCCTCTGGCCTCCGTGTCTTCTGATATCGTCCATTGAAATAAAAGAATTTAATTAAATATTGTTATTTTATAAAAAATAATATAATAATAATAAAATAGGTAAAGTCATCGACATAACTCAAAGCTCAAGCTCGAAACCAACAACCGCTTTAAAAGTCTTCTTGAGAGGAGACCATAACTCGACGAACGTAGTTTAGCGCACCCTTAGGCCAGATGACTGCCGGCAAATGCTAGATGCGGCAAGCTGAAGACAAAACGCTTTGGCGTTCATTGGGGGAAGCGCATATTATGTCCAGCTGTGAATGGTTGTGGTTGATGATGATACGTCTTTATGACAGAATAAAAAAGATAGATAAAACATTTATTTTCAACTGCAACCCACAATACAAATAAACACAATAGAAGGTACAAAAAACATAAAAATAACTTGGGAATTAAAAAGCTCATGATAGGTATCACAAACTGGCCTATCATTTTTTGAAAATACTTTTGTTCAACGTAATAATAAGATATAATAAATTTTGTTTTAAAAAACTATAAACCGACTTAAATTTTTATAATTTTTTCATGAATTTTCAAGGATCCCATTGTCAGAACTGAACCAAATTTAAATGGGACCAAACGGGAAGCACCAGCTTTCATATAAAAAAAGAATCATGAAAATCGGACCACCCAGTCAAAAGTTCTGAGGTAACAAACATAAAAATCAGTCGAACTTAGAACCTCCTCCGTTTTTTTGAAGTCGGTTAAAATAGTTGGCGGCGCTAGTTTGAGGCGGGGTATCGTCTTAAGAAGACATGTAATTTTTTCAGTGACAACGACTTAGAGGCGACCACAGCGGAGGTTATCAAAGAAGTTAATGCAGATATGGCGCTCAAAGCCAGCGTTTTCATCGGAATGGACACAAGGTAAATCCTTCATTCTAAATCATAAAGTTTATTTAACACAAGCTTACTTTTACGTCCCAACAAAGTTCCAAAGACAAACTTTCTGCTTTCGAATTTTCCATCCCAATTCCCAATCCTTTGTTAACTTTATTACTTAGTTAAAAAAATAATTTCAATTTTTTTTACGAAAAATAACCAACTTTATTTATATTATTTTATCATGGATGCCATTGTAAGGACTGGACGAAATTAAAATGAGACCACACGGAAAGCTCTAATAAAAAAAGAATCATCTAAATTCACACAGGTTAACCCAGTCGAAAGTTCTAAAGTAAACAAAAATAAATAAAAAAATACAGTTGAATTGAGAACCTCATCCTTTTTGAAGTCAGTTAAAAAGTTAACACATCTGCTGTTTTTTTTTCAGATACACGAGCCCCCGACTGGCAGCGGCGGCTGTCCACGGCGTTATGGCCCTTAAAGGCACGGCCAAAGAGTTTGGAATCGTAACCACACCCATCCTACACTACTGCGTCAAGTGTAGGAATGACAATTCTTACGGCACTCCTACTGAAGAAGGTGAACTATAAAAGTAGTTACCCCCACCTCGACAGCATGTTTAGGTCCACTGCTGGACGCAGGCCTCCCCTTGATAAGCGCCTTGTTGACGTTTATCTCATGGGGGATTGTTTGTTTTTTCTATTGAATAGGCTCCGAAACTACTGAACTGATTAAAATAAATAATTAATCATTAAAAAGCTTACTCTTCAGGGAGTGACATAGGCTATATTTCATCCCGGAATTCCCAAGGGAACGTCAACTACGCGGGTGAATCGCGGGTGTGTCCATTTTGAATAAAGCATGTCAGTAATAATAATAATAATAATTATAATTATTATTATTATTTTTATTATTATTTCTGTAACAATATTACAATCGGTAATTCTATGGTTGACACCCTCATTTAAGTATAAAAAACTTGTGTTAGAGGGTCTCGCTCTTCCAACAAACGTTACAGATTACAGTAAATAAGAAACAAAGCAAAAGTTAGTTTTAAATCTAAATGTATTCTAATTGTTAAAATCTAACATCTAATCTGATTATGGTCTAGTTTATTAACTTTATTAACAGGAAGGTAAAATGTGCGATTTGTGAAATATGGGTTTGAGTAATGTTGTATGAGTGTGCGATTTGTGATATATGAGTGTGTAAATATCTTGGGTCTTGTTAGGAGAGGCCTATGTCCAGCAGTGGACGTCAATCGGCTGATGTGATGATGATGAATGTCTAGGGTCCCCCGAGGACTCCAGTCTCATAAGAGTCTGGGCAACACGTCAGTAAACAAACCGCCCATACTTAACCTAAAATTCACTTTGTTGGCGCGTCCTTTTATACGTAATTTACATTACTTGTCGATTTTAGATCCTCCCTTCAATAAAAATTGCTTACAATTATATCTGAAACTCGAAGCCAAACAAGTAAGATTTTGTTATTTGTGTCGTAATTTGTTTACTAACATGCTTCATTCAAAATGGATAAACGTAGTAAACTGCTCAATATTTCAGGCTACTACGAAAAAATTGTTGGAGCATTCAAGAAAATCCGAAAAAACATGCCGATTTGCGGCGCATACAACACAACTCTATACGTGGACGGAGCGAACGGTGTCGGAGGCAAGAAACTTAACATCATCAAGAAAAGCTTGGATGGGGAACTGCAGCTTAATCTTTTCAACCTGGGGGGAAATGGGGGGAAACTCAACTTGAATGTGAGTAGCCTATCACACAAATTTGCACACTATCACATCACACTCAACCTCAACCTCTGGTTTCGGTCCACTGCTGGACGCAGGCCTCCTCCTGATAATCGCCTTGTTGGCGTTTGGGGGGTAATGATGGTACCCTGACTATGTCCTTGCAAACAGCCTTTTTCTGCATACTATGTTAAATTTAGTACCGACCTCCTTGTTCTTTCTTTTAGTTTTTTAGGTGTTTTTATCTGTATGTTTTTATTTTTCTTTGTATGTACATAATGAGTGTCGAAATAAAAAAATATCTATTCTATTCTGTGATTCTAGTGTGGAGCAGACTTTGTGAAAGTGTCCCAGACCCCACCCGTGGGCGTACCTTACGAGCCCTTCCAACGAGTGGCCTCGCTCGACGGAGATTCAGACAGGATCGTGTATTACTATCTAGATGACAAGTTAGTAAATACATATACTTCAAAATTCTAAATTCAAAAATGTTTTATTCCCATCATCTGATCATGATGATGGAAATAATGCATTTTTGAATTCATCAGTTCATATTAGTTCACTGCTGGACATAGGCCTCCCCTAATAAGCGCCATAGCGCTCTGACTTCAGCTTGACGCATCCATATATTTACATAAATACAATAAATGTACACTTAGAAAAGGTCAAATCATATAAAAAAAATTACTGACACGGAAATAAAGTGGTATTTTTCGGTAGGTAGATTAAAGTAAAGAAACGGTGAAGAAGCCTTTAGCCTATTAGTTATTATTTTTCGAGTTGGAGCAAAATACGTCCCAAGCTTTTATCCTCTAGCTAGATAATCTGATATTTTATAGTAAGCCTTTTTGCACAGTAATGTTTTGACAGTTTGTTTGAATTATTTACTGATAATTTTTGCAGTACCTGCTTTTGCTGTAGAAGCGTATACATACTAATAATTATAAAGAAGAAAATTAGTGACCAATTGTGTTTGACCAGTAATAAAGTCCAAACCAGTGAAATTCTCCAGACCGTGGTTCGCGAACCCTGACAATTATTTGCATATTTGAATGCTTTTTTCGCATAAAATGGCCTGCGTAGGAGTTATGGGCTTGGCCCCCCATGAGATAGACGCCAATAAGGCGTTTAATCAGGGGGAGGCTCGCGTCCAGCAGTGGACCAATACAGACTGTTGAGGTGAGTTGACGTATAAAATCTGACTTACCTACTCAAAGCTCGCATACATCCTGCAAATAAACACTCTTGAGTCAGACAATGTGACTAAATCAACAAAGTACAAGCTATATTATCATATAGCTTGTACTTTGTTGATTTAGTGACTAATCAACAAAATACAAGCTATATTATCATATAGCTTGTACTTTGTTGATTTAGTCACTCACTTTTAGTCTCACCTCACCTAACCTTAACAGCCTGTATTGGTCCACTGCTGGACGCAGGCCTCCCCCTGATAACAAATATAGTGAACAAAGTATATGCTATATTGAAATACTGTATATTTCGTAGAATTTTGTAAAGTTTGTCTAGTGTAAAATATGGACCACTGGGTCTGCAATAAAAATGTATTATTATTATTATTATTATTATATAGCTTGTACTTTGTTGATTTAACTAACAGCAAATAAAACTTCAGGCTAAATATATAAAGTTTTTGACCATAGATACTAAAAACTTGTTCAATTTCCAGAGAGAAAATGCACCTACTAGACGGAGACCGCATAGCGACACTCTTAGCGAGCTACATAACGGAACAACTGAAGAGCTGTTCTGCAGAGCTGTCCTTAGGACTGGTTCAGACTGCGTACGCTAATGGAGCCTCAACTAACTACATTACACAACAACTGGTCAGTATTAGTACTATAACTCTACCTCAACCTCAACCTTAACAGCCTGTCTGGTCCACTGCTGGACGCAAGCCTCTGATGAGCGCCTTAATGGCTTTTATCTCATGGGGTGTAATGCCCATAATCCTCACGCTGGGCATGGATATCCCTTTGTCGCCTGGCACGACACCCGCGAGAAGTGTTAGCGTGGTGAAAATTCTAAGCCAGCCCCACAAAACTACTATAGCTGTAGACTAAATACTGTAAAAGCTACTGTAGCTTTAAAATTTACGCCATCTGTGTATAACACTCCTAGCGAGCTACATAACGGCAAAACCGAAGACCTGTTCTGCAGAGCTGTCCTTAGGATTGGTTCAGACTGCGTACTCTAACGGAGCCACAACTAACTACATTACACAACAACTGGTCAGTATTAGTACTATAACTCAACCTCAACAGCCTGGATTGGTCCACTGCTGGTCGCAGGCCTTTCCCTGATAAGCGTCGTATTGGCGTCAATCTCATGGAGGGTAATGCCCATAATCCCCACGCTGAGCATACTGGTTGGGGATCGAATATTGGTGGTAGAATTGTTCTGCAGGAGGCGCTGCTGCCCGCCCCCTATACTAGCTGCTCCCCGCGGCATCGTCCCCGTGGATTTTTTATGTCCGTCTCCTGGTTCTAAGCTACCTCCCTACCAATTTTCAGCCAATTCGATTCAGCCGTTCTTAAGTTATAAATAGTGTGACTAACACGACTTTCTTCGTTTGGTCCATATTGCGAAATCGGTCACTATTGATCGATCTATAGACGAGCGTTAACGAGAACGATTTTTTAAGAAAAAATGTGTAAGTACCTTAATCCGTACCACGACAATCAAATCGTTTATTTCTTTAGACTTACAAAATAAGTGCTTAGACAAGTCAACAATGATCGTTATTGACAAAGAAAATTACAATCAATTAATAAAATAAATTAGAACTAGTAATTTAACAATTGAAACAATGCAGCTAACTTCAGGCTGTTGTAAAGAATCTTCAAATAGCTTTACTGATCCATATGAACGACGTGTAAATGGACGCCTGACCCGAGAGCTGGTGAGTATCTGGAGCAGCGGATCAGCATTGCCATACAGCGGGCAATGCAGCCAGCGTCTTGGAGACACTTCCGACCGGTATTGATATCGGTCAGTTGAGCTACCTGTAGATTTTTGCAGTGGTCTGCAGTTGGCTCAACTCTTTGAGTTGTAAATACTAGTATTAATTTATTTGTAATATTTGATCGTAATTTCCTTTTTCAATAAAGTTTACTTACTAAATTTCAAGGATCTATATCTTTTTTTTTACTATAGAAACTTTCGTAGTTTGACGAATTCATTAGGTGTTCTTTCAGCACAAACAAGGTTCGTAGTTGACCCGCTTACATTCATAATGGGATCTATATCTTGTTACAGAAAATCCCCGTATCCTGCGTGAAAACCGGCGTGAAACACTTGCACCACGCGGCTTTGTCTTACGACGTCGGAGTTTACTTCGAGGCGAACGGACACGGGACCGTCGTTTATAGCAGCAAGGCCAAGAACACGCTCAGCAAGATTGCAGAGGAGGGGTAGGTTACACACACACACACACACACACATACACACACACACACAAACGCATACACACACACAGGACCGTCGTTTATAGCAGCAAGGCCAAGAACACGCTCAGCAAGATTGTAGAGGAGGGGTAGGTCACATACACACACACATACACACATACACAAACACACACTCGCACACACGACTGTCGTTTATGGCAGCAAGGCCAAGAACACGCTCAGCAAGATTGCAGAGGAGGGGTAGGTCACATACACACACCCACACACACGCACACATACACACACACATATATACACACACACACAGACACGACCGTTGTTTATGGCAGCAAGGCCAAGAACACACTCGGCAAGATTGCAGCGGAGGGGTAGGTCACATTCACTCACACACACACACACGGGACCGTCGCTCGTAGAAGCAAGGCCAAGAACACACTCACACACTCACACATATTACAAACACACACATTCACACACGAGACCGGGTTCGATTTTGAAAAAAAAAGGCTTGCACTACTGTGAAAGAATGGAGATTTCAACATTATCCCTAAGTGCTATAGTTCTGCAAGCACTACTTGAACGAATCACAGGTGGAGGTTAGTGGTCAATTAATTGATTGAATGTATATATTTATTGTATCACACTATATATAATAATAAATGTGAAAGTTCAAATGGATGGATATTTGTTACCTCCTCACGCCTACTACTTCTACTCCTACTACTGAACGGATCGGGCTGTAATTTTGCATACAGGTTATTGTAATCAATGTGTGTTATTGTAATCTGTGATTCGTTCAAGTAGTGCTTGGATTACCTGGAATCAAACATTTATACTTTTTATGCCATAAATCAGTTCCCGTGGGATAGAAATCACATTTAAACGTTTCCGTAGAAACAACTCGTGCCAAACCGCGGGTCGCAGCTAGTATTTTATATACTAAAACCTGTATTCTCCTCCCCAGCGAGCCAGAGCAACGTAAAGCCGCCACCCAGCTCCTCAACTTCATAGACATGACGAACGAGACCGTCGGCGACGCTATATCAGATCTGTTCTTAGTGGAGACTGTGCTGTGCTCGCGTGGACACAACGTGCGGGACTGGATGGCGGCCTACGTGGACCTGCCGTGCAGGCAGCTCAAAGTTACTGTGCAGGTACCGCCTTATTTACTCAGCTCCCTATTCAGGTTTAGGTTTAAAGATATTTTTCGCATCGCATGGAATCGGTATGGAACTCGCTCCCTGCCTCTGTAATTCCGGCCAATTACAACCCGGGTCTCTTCAAGACAAGGGTGAATAGGTATCTTCTAGACCTTCGTGATACACCGTCGGCATCTTCGCTTTCCATCAGGTGTTATTGCGGTCAAACGAAAGTCTATTTCACATAAAAAAAAGACACAATCACTTATATGAGAATAGTAATTTAGCTTAGAGTTAAATTATAAAAGTCAATTTTAGTTGTTGTTCGGTCTGTATCTATGGTTAATCCAATCAAAATGTATGTAATTGGCCGGTGCGAAAAATATATTTAAACCTATATCGTATCCATTTTGAATGAAGCATAAACGTAAACAAACCGCCCATACTTAAGCTAAAATTCACTTTGTTGGCGCGTCCGTTTATACGTAATTTACATTACTTGTGTCGATTTAGATCCTTCCTTTAATAAAAATTGCTTACAATTATATCTGAAACTCGACGCCAAGCAAGTGAGTTTTTGTTATTTGTATCGTGGTTTGTTTACTAACATGCTCCATGCTGGATGGATACGGTATAGTTATTATAGTTTTGCATAAATAAACTAAAAAAAGATAGGTACTAAGTACAAAAACGGTAAAAGGTTGACTCGCATAGGTATACATTAAACTATATCGTATCCATTTTGAATGCAGCATAAACGTAAACAAATCGCCCATACTTAACCTAAAATTCACTTTGTTGGCGCGTCCTTTTATACGTAATTTACATTACTTGTCGATTTTAGAGAATAAAAATTGCTTACAAATTATATCTGAAACTCGACGCCAAGCAAGTGAGATTTTGTTATTTGTGCCGTACTTTGTTTACTAACATGCTTCATTCAAAATGGATAAACCATAGGCACACTCTCTACAACTTCACAATTTTATTTGATTGGATAATTTTTTCTAACAAAACAAGTTCAGTTTTAAAAGTTTGAAACGAAAACGAGAACTATTCTTAATTTTAAACTGTACATAAAACTAAATCTTATCAAGAAAGCCTATTACTCCATAGATGATTACATTAATGATGTAAATGCTTGACCGGATGTCGCCCAGTTCCACACCGACAATAGTATGTAAGAACATAAATTAGTTGTGTTAGACTTAGATATACAAAGATTGTATTAGTTGATAAGCGATAAACTTGCTAGTGGTTTCTTTTTCACTTCTTCCGCTAGTGGACAAAAAATTTAAGTGAATTTTAACTTTCCTGATCCGTAAACTAGACAAAAATACCTAAAACGCTGGGTTCGATTCCCGCCTCGGGACAAATGTTTGTACAATCTGCAGATATTTGTTCAGGGCGTTCTGTAAGTTTTCTATGTATAATAAACTAGAAACTATCGTAATTATAAACTATCTATGTAGCGTTATTGCATTTTGTATATCGGTTATTTAGTACCCATATACAAGCTCTGCTTAGCTTGGGGCTAGATAATACTGTGCGATTTGTCCAACATAAAAAAAAATTTACTCTCTATTAAGATATAAAACTTACTATCGCTACTAGTATATTATTATAAAATCTGTGCTATTGCGTAAATTAATTTATCCAATAATAATTTCAGGATCGAAATGCCATCTCTACCACCGATGCGGAACGGCAATGCACCGAGCCGGAAGGCTTACAGAGCCGAATCAACGAGCTAGTATCGGGGTACCAAGATGGCCGCTCGTTCGTGCGACCCTCGGGCACTGAAGATGTTGTTAGGGTTTATGCTGAGGCAGACACACAAGAGGTAAGACGCCGAGATCGATTTCGAGCTTTTCGAGCGATTTCGTTATTCCGTGATCATGGCGCATGAAATTATGCCGAAATATTGGAAAGCTCAAAACTCAAATCATGGTAAATATCCCGTTGTAAATAACTTTAGTATTAATAACCATGATGGATTTAAAAGTTTTATTGACAAGATATGGTTTACTCGTGTGTGAGAAGTACAGAAACACAGCACTGAATTTTCTATGCGCTAAAACTGTTTTTACCTGATTACAAGTTAATGAAACAACCAATCGAATAATTAAAAGACGTAACTAAGGTTCATGGTTTCTTAGCAAAACAAAAACCGAAGAAGAAAAGTGTTCCTGAGATAAATATAATAGCAAAATGTGTGCAAAACATCTTATTTTTCAGTAACATAAACTATCGAGAATACTTTCACCAATAGGGTATATGCATGTGACTTCGAAATGGCTAAAAAAATATATACGTATTCTCTATTGATATAGAAACATATCTGCATATTTATTTTTGCATTTTGGTAGGTTTTTATTGTAGAATTTAACCATTGAAAAATTGAAATTTTAAATCTCAGTCGCAAAATTTCAAAACGCTACGCCATTGACTAGAGCGGACGTGACATCGCTGTTCACATTTCTTCTTTTTTTATTCTGCTTGCTTCACCATGATTTGACACTATTCTGCCCACTTCACATTTCGTATTGTCGGTTATTTTCAGGTTTTTCGAAAAACCTCTTTCCTGAGATGATCACTACCGAGGTCGTCACAAAAGGTTTTATTAGAGTGTGAACGACGACGTCAAATAAACATGGTGCCAATATGACAGCGTTTTTATAACCCGAAAATGATTGTAGTTTCGATTTGTTTTTTTTTTTACCTTATTATTGCGAAATTCAGTGAGCGTCTTATAATTTTTCGGTTAAATAATGACCTAAAGAATCGATTAAAACAATAAAAAAAATCGATGCATAAACCTTATTGTGTTTTAAAAAACACGTAATTAAAGATAAAATATTGAAGTAATTTCGCTAATTATAAAGGTGGTAGCTTTCACAGATTCTGAGATAAATAACGATCTCGAAGTTCGCTCTTGTCGAGCATCATTGGATTTGATTCTTTTGTTCTAGAACTTGCAAAAAATTAGGATTTAGGAATGTCAAACGATGCATTCCTGAATCCTCATTTAAGCTAGTTTTGATGTCAAATAGAAGATAACTATTCAATTTGAAAAGCTATCGTATAATTTACATTCGTTAATCCTAATTTTAGCTAATTTTATGTAATTCTAAAACAACACCATTATCATCAGTATAGGGCTCATATACAAGTCTACTGCGAACGACGACACAAAAAAACGGTCGTAAGCCGGCTCCATCAACCGACTTCCATTCATCGGTCCATCGAGTGGATTTTGTCCCAACCCTCTGTTTTGCGTTGAATCCAGTTCTCCACCCGAGAACCGGTAACCACTTATTTACCGGTTTTGCGAGCTATGGCTTACCCATGGCTACTTGAGCTGCAAAACCTAAATCGAAATCGTGTATTTCTCCGAGTAGGACATCATTTCAATACAAGTTTTTGAAAATCGTTAAGTTATTTATTATTACATACCTTATTAACGAAGAAAATTACAATCAAAGAAGAGAAACAAATTAGTATTAATTATTGAAATAATGAACAAAAACCACCAGCAACCAGCAAATGCACCATCAAGTCAATATTAGTAATGAATCGGAACAATATATTAAACATTGAAACAATTGCGCTTACTGCAGACTGTTGCAAACAATATAAAGGTAGCTCATCTCAACTGATCCATATCATGCATTCGCTTGTTAATTATTATTAGTCTCTCATCATACTTTTCTTCTTTCAGAATGCAGAAAAGCTAGCAGCGGAGGTGGCTCAAGCAGTTTTCGACTTAGCAGGTGGCACCGGCGATCGTCCGCAACTACCCGCGTAGTCAAAATATCCAAGATGGCGTCTTAGCCAATACATCCAATATGGCGTCTTACCCAATACATCAAACATGGCGTCTTAGCCGATACATCCAACATGGCGTCTTAGCCGATACATCCAACATGGCGTGTTAGCTAATAAATTTATCAAAACGTCTTAGCTAATTACTCTGTTAACCTTAACTTAGGAATATGGACTTTAACAAAACTACTCATATTTCACCATCTAAAAGTGGAAATTCGTTCTCGAATCGGTTATAATTTTACAAACTTGGCAATTTATACAGAACAATGGTACTATTTTCATTTATATAAATAGTCACAGTTATACTAATAGGTATATAAATTGATTATAAACTAATTAGCTGCGCTTTACAACAAGTTTTACGGTAATTTATAATACAGGGCAAATGCATAAACAAAGCATGCATGTTAATTAGGTTAATAGTAAAATGTAAGTAATTATTTTTGTGTAAACAATTATGTTGAAAAACATGTCAAAATCATATTTTTAGCAAACATTTTAAACTTATCCTTACAGGTTTAAAACCTGTTTATATGGAGTTTTATGCATAATAGTTCTCTATGCTCTCGATATTTTGCAAAGGACTTGTAGAGTGTATTTTTAAGCGTCAAATTAGTCAAGAACTTTGTTAATAGACAGAGTTTAGAGAGCATTATGCATTAAGACTGATGGTTTGACTTTAGATTTAAGGAGTTTAAATTTTCATTATCTTCGAAATTAGTTAAAACTCGACAGTACAATTTGTTACTAGTCTTTTTACTTATACATTTACTACTTTATCTCTTTTTTAATCATTTCTGTAGCGCACTCGCTCATATATTAAATGCTACTTTAAATCTCAAATAATTGAGCTAAAATGGCTGCAATCGGTTTTATCTCTCAACACTTTGACTGCCTTGTGTGTTAGCTTTAACCATACCACTGATTGTTTCTTAATGGATGTAAGGCCGGTGATACACTTCTACAATCTAGAAATTTGACTGTGTTTCCAGCCTAAAGGCCATGGAATAAAATCTGCTCTAAACAAAACAAAAGTAATATAAACTAGTTGTAAGATAAGTCCATCACAATAAAAAACGTAACACTGTAGGTTTAATATTTTATACTGTTATTTTTGCATGTTTTATCTTTAGTCACTCACACTGCCTCTTTACCAGTAGAGTTAAAAAATATTAATAATGTTGTATAATAAATAAATCAAAATCTTAAGATTCTGGAAGAAATTATGTACCTTTATTACTTTTAAAATATACTATACCTTATATTGAATATACCTATTTGTAGTTTTATTGAACAAAGTGCATGGTTTTACTTTATATTGGACCAAATTGTAGATTATTTTTAAGATTTGTTGAAAAGAATAATATCTGATTCACAACGCATCAAAAATGCTTTGTGGGCATATATTAGAGTATTAGGTCTTTAAGTATAATATTTTTTAGACCTTTCGGTCGTTAGGGAAAACTGTCAGTACCTATCTATAATAGGTATTATTTTTACACATCGCCCTCTCGCCGAACGCACAATTGTGACCGAATTCTGCTAAAAAATCACTTTACTTTGACAATGGTATAGGTCATAGATGAAAAGTTAGGGTTTATCTCGAAATAGAAAAAGTGAGACTAGTTTTTTTTCCAAATTTTATTACATGCTATTTGCACAGGGAGTTCAATAAAATCCGATGCGCGCCCGACCCATCTGTTGTTTCTTTCATCAAAGGAAAAATGCCAAAGTGTGTCATTTTGAGATGGTACCTACCATTGTTATGGCCATTTATTTGGTGTAATCAGGGTCCTGATTATTAGGTCTAGGTGCCTAATCAATAGCTATTTATGTACAAGGTTCAGTGCAAAACTACTGGTTATGTAGTAAGGTATCTACATAACTCATGCAAAGTTCTCTATAAATAGTAGGTATTCCTAATAGTGGTGTAGGTAGGTCAAATACGACGACTTATCTTGATAGGTTTCTGCCGTTTTTATCGACTGATAAGAAAGCAAACAGATTATTACCAAAATATTTTTATTCCTTATTATAAACCTAAAGATCTTGTAGAATGTATGAATTCATTTCTATTAGATGAACCTAGGTAGATGTTTTCTTCTGATTACAATGGACGTGTTCAAGAAACAGTATTGAGCAATGAAATTATTGCTTATATAGTAACCAGGAATTCTATTAATATTTTGTTCAGGATGTCAGGTGCTTGTATGCCTTACCGCAAAATTTTATTTTATTAGAGATTATTTTTAGGTAGGTATATCTATTGAAATATTAGGTAACTTTAAATCAAATATAAGAAGAATTCTCTCAGATATTTACCCTTACTTGTTGTGTGAATGTTTTAATATGTTTATGCAATTTATATTTCAATAAACAATTATTTTATTCAATGGTTTTTTTATTACCTACTATAAACAACCTACGAAAAAGAAATTGAGTTGGTATTGTTTGGATGTAACTTGGCCTAGTATAAAAAAAACAGATTAAACAAATAAAATAATTTATTAACAAAAACATCTCAATACAATGCCACTAGAAAATCATCATGGCGCTCATTCTTACATTTATAAACATTTTCACTTAATTTAGATAAGTCAGGTTAAACTCAAATAACTCTCGAGGCTTAATTCTCATCGTAATAGCAGTGGCCAACAGCGACGCAGCAAGCAATTTCAGTGTTAAATAAATTAGAATTTATCCCCATACATAATAAGACCAGTATAACGTAAAAAGAAAGGTTGCATCACTGCTGGCCCCTGCAATTCCGCCGTGAATTGAGCCTAAGACAATATAAATGCTACTTACAACAAGGATAAGTAACATTACCATTATGATAAAGTCCATTTTTTTATGTGCAACCTACATTAAAATCGAGCTACTTAGGTACACCAAAATATTAAATTATTAAGGTATTTTATTATATTCCAAACTTACATTATGCAAGTATTTAAATGCTATTTTGTGATTGAGTAATCAGAGATCAGAATTAATATGCAGTTCAAGTTTATCTCAATATTTAGATATAATTTATTATTTAATCTGTTTTGGAATGTAATTTTTTATATTCAATCAATCAAATATTCTTAAATTTCCTTGATTGGTTAAGATTGTAGTATAAAAATATTTTTCAATAGTTATAACTATAGGTACTTTTTAATTTCAAGTCAAATCCAAGACACCCTATCATAATAAAGAATCCCTGATGATATAAATAAATATTAAAGTACATTCTCTTGAACAATACAATGGTATGCATTATGTTAACAATGGAGTGTTTAAAAAAACTGTTGGATATTGAAATGCTTATCTACCTAGGGTAGATGAGTCAAACTTAAATAATAAAGAAAAAATCTGTGGTATTTGTTTAAATTAATACTAACATGGTCATGATGTCTACCTTGTCCAAAAACTTCTATTTAAAAAATAAAGGTACAAGTTTTTAATACATTGAGCAAATAGGTAAACATTTTCATAATGGGATGAATATCTCATCATAAAAAATGGCATTCTGTGGGTAAGTATATCCCAATAGATATAATGTACTTACTTGACTTAACCCACAGAAAACTAATGTTTTGAATGGACATATGTGACCCCCGATAAAGTCATGAGGGCTGGTGCCCTATCGTAAGTATAAAAGTTGACCCCAATAAACAAGAAAAGATTATTTATGCTTGCAGCAATTTATACACTTAACATTAAACAAGGTAATGGTTAACATTTAATGGCATCTAAACTAGACAAAGTTCACTAAATATTAAACAGTCCACTTTGAAATCAAAGTTACATAAAAAAACGAATACAAACATAGTAAATTCCTGGTAAGTATAATGGTTTTTATGTATGTATTTGAATAGATTCTAAAATTATTGGCTGCCAATCCTACTAATATGATAAATGCGAAATTTTGTAAACATGTCTTATGTTTATTGCTCTTTAATGCAAAAACTACCAAATGGATTGGGCTGAAATTTTGCATAAGGTAGTTCTAGGCCTGGAATAACACATAGGCTACTTTTTATCCCATAAATTAGTTCCCGAGGGATATGCATGCGCAGCCGCGGGGCGCAGCTAGTCATAAATAAAGCAAGAATTTCCGAGATTTATAACAGGTACCAAATATTTATAGAAATTTAACAGGCAAAACTTGCCGACAATGTCACTTATTTAAAACTTTAAAAAGGAATCAAATTCCTTAAATTTAGACCAATTAATTTGAACAGCTAGGTAATACTTTATTACTTTGTACAATTTCCCTCACAAGCGACACTTTACACTAATCAAAATTTAAACAACCTATGTGCTGTCTTATTTTAATACTGGCCCTAAATATGGCTGCTGATCACAAAAGAAACATTTTGGCACCACTGTCTCTTCCAATTCCACTAAATTAGTACTTATTTCATTAGAAACAAAGTAGTAACTACATTTCCTGGGACCAATATGTTCCATCATAGAATCATAAGGTGGGGAGAGGATATCGAAGAACGCAGCTGGTACATCGAGAGCCTGAATCTCGTGGAAGTTGGATTCTGTTGGGGTTAACACACAAGCTGGTGTGATATCTGTACAGACAGAATCGGTGTCTATTCTGGCGAAGATCCGCCGTTTTTTATGGAAACCCTGAGCTAAGCGAGCCGCTTCAAACTTCGCGCGGGAAATTATATCCATCTCTAGCATTTTCTCTTTGACAGGAAACTCTGTAAAACTTCTAATTTTAACAGCACCAGATATTACTTTAAGCATCCCGTGCATCTGTGGATGGTCGTGCATCGGCATTTTGAAACCCGGCCTTAGCACAAAAATGCTCATGTTCACTTGATTGTTTTGGAATACTTCTATGTACGTACAAGGTGCTTTCTCCTTTGAGTCCCACAAGCTGAGGTCGTTCAGAGCCCTATTGAACCCCAGATCATCAGCTGTTAAATTATCCATCAGTGTTTTGAGTTTTTTCATGTTGGTTTCAAAATCAGGTTTGTGTTTGTCATCGAAGGTTCGGAGAGCTTGCCGAAAAGTGGCCACGATGGGCGGTACTTTAGTGATCTCCATATTTGTCTTTGCATCCTCACTTTTAGCCATATGAAAATGAACTGCCCTGGTACACAAGAATTTAGATTTACGAGAAATAAATGAAAATAATCGGGTCGATAGCAAAGCCCAACTGTCAACCGGGAACGTCATTTTGACACTTGACTGACGTTTTGTTTTGCCCATCGTTGCGTTTCATTGTACACAGAAATATTAATATTATAAAATAATGATAACAATTAAAATCATTGCTTATAATGTTACACATCACAGAACACCCTACTTCTCTGTTGTGTGTTGCACAGTATGTATGTGAATGATTTTACTCAGTAAAAAACATAATATTCCTCCTTGCGCAATTATAAACTGTATTCCTTAAAAAACTACGCTCCATCTAGTGTTGAGTAGATAAAGCTTTTCCACCTCTGCTAAAATTTAACGCGAAATGCTACGTTTGGATCCTAGCAGATGGCGCTAGTTTTCAGCACAGCCAAACCAATGTCTTGAGGGAGATTTTATTTATCTACCCATTTCCTCAGAAGACATTATAATTTTTCTGAGCCCATTTCTTAGCTAATAAATATTAAAAAATATTAAAAATTGAATCTAGATTTTATAATTGATTTAATTAAAAAAAAAATCTATAAACCGACTTCAATTATATGGAGCCCATTGTCAGAACTAGATGAAATTAAATTGGGAACACACGGGAAGCACCAGCTTTCAAATAGTTTCAACTCAAATTGTTCACGCTACCTTCTCTATACATCTTTGAGGCAGCCTTGTTTGGAAAGAATCATAAATAAATTGTGTATGAAGGCGAGTGATCCTGATATGATAGTTTTGGATAGGCAGCCTTACCCGCCTAAACCCGACTATACCAAAAAAACTGTTTTGCAATGTGTGAACTATATAAAGCCTTCCGCTGACAAAATTTACCAAAGCAAAGAGCTACGACTCGGGCTACAAAGCAAACAATATTATAATATAAATGAACTTACAAACTAACATTTTGTTGGATTAATTATATCAAGAATTGTTTAAATATAAATACTAGATAACTAGCGAACCTATTATTTTTATTATTTTACTAGTTTTATATAATTCATAATAAAGGAAATTTCAGTTTAACGACTGAAAATAAAATAGAGTCAGTATTTACAACGACTGATTATCTCTAAAACTGATAAAATTGTTCGTAGAAAAATGCATCGCCAAACAAAAAATTAAGTGTGTTTCCTTTCAGTGAAATAAGCTAATTTAAGGCAGTTCCCCCTCCAAGGCCCATCGATACTTTTCACCCTGTATATGTAAGGTATATCTGTTACCAACTGGTCGCCCGGAAAATAGTACTGTACCTACCTACCTACCTTGCACCTAGGTACCTAACTACACCATGTTCACGAAATCATTGAAACTACAGCTACAAAACAAAGAAACAATCAAAATGAGGTTGAATTTAATGTGTGGTCTCTGGTTGCCCACCGGCGGGCCATAACACCACTTAAATAAATACTAGACACCGAAACTAACAGAGTAGAGAATACCTACCTATAGAGAAAACTGAGCGTGATCAGGATTGGTATGAACTTTACTAGATAGCTCAGACAAAAATGCTATATACTTAGAATACATAATAGATTTAGGCGTTACTTTGCGGAAATCCATTGTAAATACTTTTAAGGATGAAAATATTATAGTACCAATACCGCGAAGATTATAAAATAGTTAATATATAATTGTTACTAAATATTTTCATCCATATTTGCGATATATTAACACATTCACGGCCTAAGACGCAGCTGCTCTTCTCCACGCCCGTGTGGCAGCGGCGGCGGCGGAGCGAAAGGTTGGGCAGTGAATGCGTTAAGCAGAAGTTCGCCCATGGGCTGACTACTAAGTAGGTACCTAGTCCATCATCATCATCATCATGCTGGAAATAGGCCTTCCTTAATGAGTGCCATAGCGTCTTGTCTTCAGCTTAACGCATCCAGCATCTGCCTGCAATCTTTCACAGATCGTCATCCCACCTGGCCGGAGGACGCCGCCGAATCCGCCGTACGTTTGCCGAGTCGCACTCTCCACTTTCTCTCTCCACGTCTAACTCTTTTACACCATCCGATACCGGATCCGTCTAGTATTTTACTATTCCAACAGTAAATGAGATTTTATTGTATTTCCCACTGAATAGCCTGCGTTTTATCGAGCAAACCATTAACTGCCAACTAAACAACTAAAACTAACTAGTAGATAAATTCATCAGTAGAAATAAACGCGTTTATTTTGGATGGAACAATGTGAATGTAACTGTTTGTATGGATTCTGTATTGGTGACGAAATGTCAAAAGAGATGACGAAAGGAAGTAAAACGTTTTGCTTATATTTAAATATCAACCCCCTTATTCATAATGGTCTGCTTACATAAAACAGTCGCTAAGCAATGTTATTTCTCACTCTGAAGTATGCTCATAGAAGAAGACAGTATGAAGTAAGGAGAGTGTAAGAATTTAGCAGTGTGCTAAATTAGCAGACTATTATGAATAAGGCGGTTAATATTTAAATATTTAAAAAACAGTAGAGAGATCTTAGCAGATGTGAAGAACAATGGGGAGACCTGAAGCAAAATTAAATAAATAATGCTGGACAATTCACACAGCATTATCTCCCCAAGCTAAGCAGAGTTTGTGTTATGGGTACTCAACCTCAATCTCAACAGCCTGTATTGGTCCACTGCTGGACGTAGGCCTCCCCCTGATAAGCGCGTATCTCATGGGGGGTAATGTCCACAATCCCCGCGCTGGGCATGCGGGTTGGGGATCGCAGTTCGGTGGTAGAACAGTTCTGCAGAAGGCGCTGCTGCCCGCCCCCGGTGGATATCCCTTAGTCGCCTCTTACGACACCCACGGGAAGAGGTGGTGCAAATTCTAAGTCAGCACTACACAGCTTGTTATGGGATAACTGATAAACCTAATACAATATACTACATTTATGTAGTTTTTTTTTATTATACATAGAAAACATTCAGAACTATCGAGGAGTCGGAGTAGGAAATTTAGTCAAGTATCTATGCATAGAACATAGATTATTTTCTCCCTAGCATGTTGAACATTGAGAGATACAATATGCCAACTCCCACAAAACTCATCCTCAGATGTGTGTGAAGCTTTGAATAGATCTCTACAAGATTCGCTTCTATCAGCCATGGACAAGACTGTTAAGTGTAACTAACGTAATAAAAGTAAGTCCCAATAGTTCCTTATAGCAGCACTATGAATTCCCGGTAGCCCACCCGTGAGCTGACAAACAAATGGATACAGAACAGTGCACAGTAGCTCTCTCTTACAAAGTGAGTTTTATAATTTAAATTGAAGGTTTTTATAATTTAAACTCGGAGCATGTAAGGACAAAAACTAACTCATGGGTCACTAAAGAAATTGTGAGCTTAGAATTCCTACTGAGAGAAATTAAGTCTAGCGTGGAAAAAGTCCCCTCTAATCAAGAGTTATCTATTATTTTGTAGTCAATTCATTTGTACTACTTTTATAACATGTAACAAGCGTTATTAATATAGAATCTGAATCTAAATCTTTAAATGATCTGTCTAATAGTGAGTTGGTACAAAGTGTCTTGTAAGAAACGAAAAATCGTATGGATTTTGCGTTTCTCACAAGACACGAATTTCTTCTTTCCAATTCCTTATGGATATTATTTAGGAGTTTCAACTCACGACGCACGCGCTGTTTCTATGGAAACGTTTCATTGTTATTTATATCCTATGGAAACCGATTTATGGGATCATTACTTTATTCCAGGCCTAGAAATACCCGTGGGTAGCTATATGCAAAATTTCAGCAAGATCCATTTAGTAGTTTTGACGTGAAGAGGTAACAAACATCCATCCATCCATCAAAACTTTCACATTTTTATTATATTAGTGATATAGTTTAATGTGATTCAAAAGTAATTCTGTCTCTATATCTCTATTACATTATCACGACGAAATGGCTAAACGGATGTCAATGAAATTTGACTGGGATATAAGTAATAATTCCAGAAAAGGCCATAATGCTACATTTTATCCCGGAAAAGTGTATACGAAGCCGGCTAAAGCTAGTTGTGTATATGTAGTGTGTTTCTCTTTGCCAAATTTTTTCGTTAGAGTTTTTAGAGGAAAATATCTGGTTTTCTTACTGTCGAAAAGCTTAATAGTTTAAGATTTACAGACTAACATAGGAAGAACAAAATAGAAATGCCTATTATTTTAATAATACTTTCAAAATAGCACAAAGTCGTTGCTCATCTCA
The DNA here is from genome assembly GCA_955876795.1 of Eupithecia tripunctaria. Classification (NCBI taxonomy): domain Eukaryota; kingdom Metazoa; phylum Arthropoda; class Insecta; order Lepidoptera; family Geometridae; genus Eupithecia; species Eupithecia tripunctaria. Next base: position 5,183,550 of record OY041621.1, read on the forward strand.
AATATTTTTTTATCTATCTATCAACTCTACCTTTTGGTATTCCCGTAGTCGGGCTACAAAGAAATAATCTGTCTAAAGTAAGAGGCGACTAAGGGATATCCACCGTTCAAAGCTTCATTAATGGTCGATATTTGATCTCGAAAAAACAGTTTTTTTACTCGAAATATATTCATACGTAATTACAATCAGCGCCCTTATTAACTTAAAAACGATCTCTTCCGAATCGGAAGTTCCGATTCAGTGGGCTCTATGTACATAATAGCTAACGGTATAAATAAATAGCCTGATGCAACGGGTTATTGCTATAAAACTACTATCTTTATTTTACACATAAGATTCATGGTATTTTACGAGAAGTGAACATTTTGATGTTCTCATTACAACTTCCGGTTCATTGGCACTTGCTGGAATTAGGCTGTTTTGATAGAAAACAGATTGCTTTTAGTTTTTTCATGTTTTCCTGTAATTTCAATATTGATTACCGACAAAATTTTATAAGGGAGATGTGGCTTCGAAAAAGAATTGGCCTTTTAATCATTTTAATGATTAAATGGCGTAAAATTACCCAACTTATCGTCACGATAAACAAATCGAATGTAATGATGAAACGAATATTATTTTTTTACCAATATCAGATAAAAAAATTATAATGATAAAATGCATTTTTCGATTTCATATCTACATACTCTCATTCTTACGTATATATTTTAAATAATGATATGATATAAAATTATGATTAACAATTTAACAATGTATAATTTTACCTTTATATAAACATTTTAAATTTAATTTAGTTTTATTTAATGTTAGTTTGGTGTTAAAGTTATTTACAACGGGATATTTATATGATTTGAATTTTAAGCTTTCCAATATTTCGGCACAGTTTCATGCGCCATGATCACGGAATAACTGAATGTCTTGCAAGTGAGTTGTTATTGGCAGATATATCGATCTACCCTCATTTTGATTCTTTTGCTACGAACGTTACCACTACCACCGGTTTCATTATCGAACGCTACTCGATCACGACACACGGCATTAACGGTATCACAACGCGGTTCGGCTAGTACATCACTTCTTCGTTTTTTACACATTCTCACAACAGGGTTCCAGGTTCTAGATATTTGGAAACCTTCTTCTCGGTTGAAGTTCCTGTGTTTGGTAATCTCAATGGCCTCCTGTACCAATCTTGGTATCTTTCGCTCTGTTGAGATTACTTGTGGATTGTGTAATTCGATCCAGTGGTTTGAACCAGACTCCAGAAGATGCTCGGCTATGGCAGACTTCTCAATTGCCCGATTCTTTACCGCTCTTATTTTTTTAACCCTTTAGTAACCATGATGGATGTAAAAGTTTTAGTTTGGTGTGTTTAACTTTTTGTAAAAGCAGCCTGTATTGGTCCACTGCTGGACGCCCTCCCCCATAAGCGCCTTATTGGTGTTTATCTCATTGGTTATGCCCATAATCCACACGCTGTTGGGGATCGCAGTTCGGTAGTAGAATTGTTCTGCAAGGGGCACTGCTGCCGGCCCCCGGTGGATATCCCTTAGTCGCCTCTTACGACACCCACGGGAGGAATTGGGGAGGTGAAAATTTAAGCCACCATCACACAGCTAACAACAAGGCAACCTATTACACCCAAAAGAAAAACAAGTGTAAGCCCACGATTAAAGCCATGTTCTCATTGCGATTCTCATACAGCTGCCAATTAAATTAAACTAAGACTAGGAGTGAGTTGATCGCGTTTATGTAGTTCAGATTTACACTAATAATTAATTTTGTTTTGAAAAACTATAAACCGACTGTCAGAACTGAAAAAAAATATATGGGACCACACGGGAAGCACTATCTTTCATAGTAAAAAAATAAGCATGAAGATCGGACTACCCAGTCAAAAGTTCTGAGGTATTTAACATAAAAATAGAATAAATAAAAAAACAAAACAGTCAAATTGAAAACCTCCTCTTTTTTTTAAGTCGGTTAAAAAGAAAACTAAAAGTCGAAGCGACGCGTGGCCCGAGACCTGGTAAGTATCTGTCGCAACGCATCAGCATTGCCATACAGCGGGCAATGCAGCCAGCGTCTTGAAGACGCTTCTGGCTGTTCTTGATCGTATTGACCTTTAGATTTAGTTTCGTATTGACCTTTGTTTGCAACAGTCTACACTTAGCTCAATTATTTCAATTATAAATAGGTACTAGTTCTAATTTGTTTCTATTATTTGATTATAATTTATCTTTCTATAAGCAAATAAGTTAAAATTAAAATGCCAAGGACCTCTACAAAAATCGTGTCACAAGCTTAAAATCGTACGAAGCTAGTTTCTAAAAAAACCCGCGTCCATTTTGTAGATAATGGGTTATGGAGCAGAGTAATCGTACACTGTTGTGGCTCGCTCTCGTTAAATGCCGTCCCGCCGAGTTTAAACAGCGGACGGTGGTATGCCTTAAGGAGCCAAGCAGATTATTTTAAATTTGTTACTGAACAATAAAAAATACAAGTAAAATATTTAATAGGATAGTTATACTAACTCTTGTTAGAGATAAGCTCGTCTCTGCCATTAGTTTAAAGCAGAGGCGAGCTTATCCCTAAAAAGAGTTCTCTTCCAGCAAACCTTATTGGAAGAGAGAGATAAAGTTATAAAAGTGGGTACATGTGCACAATAAAGGATATAAGATTTAGATTTAATTTTAACCTACTATATAAATAGACTACAAAATAATATAATACATAAATTAACTAATTTTGATAATTATCTTTTTATTAAACGATTTAAAAAAAGACGAATTTCTCAATTCGATTGTATTTTTTTTTATTGTTTACCTCAGAACTTTTGACTGGGTGATCCGATTTTTATTTTAAAGCCGGTGCTTCCAGTGTCCCATTTTAATTTGGTCAAGTTCTGACAATGACATCCTTAAGAAAACCATGTAATTGAAGTCGGTTTATAGTTTTTTTAAACAACACGATTATTTAATATATATTCTGATATAAGATCCATACAAACTGCATCAATCAGTTATAAAGATTTCGTGTTTCATGTTCGTAAAGGGTTATTTAGTAGCAGGCTCTACGGTTCGTAGACCCTCTCTCTTTCGTAGAGGGTCTACGGCGTAGGGTTATAAACATCTACATAATATACCAATAACACCGGAAAACTTCTCGCTAGAGCAATATTAAATAAATTTTCCTAGTTCCTCTAATAAACTACAAAATAAAAAAGTTTCAGCAGATCAAGAAAAAGATAAACCAACATAAAACAAAATTCGAAGATGCTTTATTTCCATAAATACAATAAATGTACACTCAGAAAAGGTCAAGTTATAATATTAAACACTGACAAGGAAATAAAGTGATATTTTTAATTTCTGTCTCCCAAACATGTTCGTCGTGTGGTGCCGGCGGCATAGAATTTGCACCACCCCAATTCTTCCCGTGGGTGTCGTAAGAGGCGACTAAGGGATATCTTCTGGGGGGCGGGCAGCAGCGCCCCCCCGCAGAACAAATCTTCCACCAAACTGCGATCCCCAACCCGCATGCCCAGCGTGGGGATTATGGGCATTACTCCCCCCATGAGTTAAACGCCAATAAAGCGTTTATCAGGGGGAGGCCTGCGTCCAGCAGTGGACCGATACAGGCTGTGGATAAACATGTTGGACAAACAAAGTTTTCTTAGACCATAAATTATGATAGCGGATTCTGGAAAAAGGGTGTCGTATTCAGGATGTTCCTTCAAGGGCTGATACGCGACACCGCACGCACGTCAATGACACGATTATTAGTAAAAAATAATCGTGTCATCAGCACACGTGATTGTGTCATTACATTACATACATAAGTATGTTAATATCTAATGTATTTATCATATGAGCCCTAATTAAGTTACTTTGTTCTTGTGATGCCTTGATATAAAATGATTATTATTATTCTGCTTGTAGCCTACCCAGGTCCGCTTCGACTAGGTACTCCTACCCAGGAATAATGTAATTAAAGTAATGCTTAGTCTTGTTGTATACCATCCGTAACCGGAGCCCCAATAACTCTAATTGCGTTGGCGATGGCACGTCGAACTAAAATAATGTATTTATGTAAATACTGGGGAATTGGCGCAATGATAGCTTTTACACGTGGGTAGCTTGACTCAGGACTAGTTAAGATTTTAGTGGGAGCGTTTTATTTAGTACCTATGTAGCCTATGTACTAAAACTGAGTTGACTATGACGCAGTTTGGGGTATTGGTCTCCTTTACTTTTCTCTTATTTTTATTTAAATTTATTTAATTTGTACAATCTGCCATCGACATACCGGTAACATAGGACCGTTAACCTATATAAAATTATGTAAAATTTGATTTTACGTAAATGTGTAACCATGGATACGTTTAAGTGATTAGATGTCTATCCCACAGAACTGATTTATGTAGTAACTAGCCTATGTTTGATTCCTGGTATCAAAAATCAAACAGTATCCTACTACTTTAATGCCATTAGAATTACCTGTATACAAAATTTCAGCCCAATCCGTTCAGTAGTTTTGGCGTGAAGAGGTAACAAACATCCATTAATCCATACATCCAAACTTTCGCATTAAAAATGATTATTATAGTGTGATATTGTGATTTATTACATACATAAAGATTTTAATCGTTAGATAGGCCCTTTCCGTAGTGTTTGTTGCGAGGTGAAGTTTGTGAGCTCGCAAACTTGTCTTTGTCATTTGAAATCAGTAAAATGTGTGTTTTTGTGGTGTTCTTGTTCACAAAAGTTCGTGTATGTCATTGCACAAAGTGATTTCACAATAAAAAACAATAATAACAGCTAAGTTTATAGATAAAAACACTAATTTTATCTACTCATAGTGTGCGTGGGTCGGCATTTTGTTAACGCACGCATTTAAAGAAAATGGCACAGTTTTTGGGCGTTAGAGCGTATATAAAAATTCAAATCTTTGCATGTTACCATTAGCTATTTAGTTCAGTTGCCTTAATTTTCTGCGTGTTGTTGGCATCCCGTAATTTAGAGGGCAATAACTTTTAACGTTTTCATAGTAATCTCTTGTTACCTCTACTAAATAAATTGCTAAAGCAAAGTAAATGTTCGAGAAAAAGTAGGTTTTTCAATTTTCGATTTTCCAATCTAAAGGTAGCTAACATGGATCGCCCTCATCGCTACACTGTACAAAAAATACCATTGAAAGCCATTTTATTAAAAGAATTGTTTAAAAATATTGACCAATAGTAGGTATCGGTACTTTTACCCACACAAAAGCTAATTAAAATAACAAAGAGCATCCGGAAGCTAATCAAAAGCTCAATCAAAGCCCAGTTCGGCACTGGGACAGACAGTCAGACAAACAGTCGACGTTTCCGCCGCGTGTTTGTTTAGTGGATATAGGTACAATCCTAAACACCGCGGTACTGTACGTTGTACCTGCTACTAAGAACGACTCATTACGCAGTGAGCGTAGAGTAATGTGGTACAGAGATTACCAAACTATATTTGTATACGATTAATAATAATAATAAATAATAAATTCGTTTATTTCAGTAAAAACCCCATATCATATAAAAAATCACAGAGTTAGAGTCAATTAGTTTATTTCTTTAGACTTACTTAATAAACACTTAGACAAGTCAATTTTTTACTATATAAACAGCCTGACAAATAGTTATTACTATCAAACAAGAAATAAGGTGCAATTGACTCTAATGCACTTCAATTTTTCACACAGTTTCAAAGAATAATAAAAATTACGATATACAAAAATACAACCCTTTTTATTTACTAAGGTAAGGTGACGCGATATATAGAATCTCTAAATTCTGAAACACCCTAAAGTGATTCCTCCGTCCATGTAAAGAGTAGAGTACCTACAATCTTGTTTCCGTAAGCTGCAAGTTTTTTCTAGTTTAGTGTGATACAGAGACAACATCCAACATCCAAAAACGTAATAATGAGATTGGCCGTGTACCGTCTTAAAATTTGCACCAGCAGTGGATTGATAAAGATCGCAGATGTGATAAAAGTATACTTAATTAAATTGGCTAGTCATTATATCCAGGACAATTTGTTTAACTACCTTTTCAAATTGTTCGTTAAGTTTCCGTTACAGCTTCTAGAATAACCGATCGTCCTCTTATAAAAGGTGCGGTGCACGCATTGAATTCAGAAACTATTGTCATCTTGCTCTATTTGCTGCTCCATATAAAAAATAGTTTGGATTTTGATTCGAAATTTTATTATTATCTGTAACTTTTTTGGGGTTAATTTTCGCTTGGGGCAGGATTTGGCTGGCTGGCCAGGATCCAACCATTGCGCTGAGCGCTTCCGATTATCGTAAAGAACCCATTTTTCATCACAGGTAATGATTCGGTTTAAAATACCTTCATTATTGTGCCGGTTTAGTAATGTTACGCAGCAGTCGACGCGCGTTTGCCGGTTTGCTTCAGTCAATTCGTGAGGTACCCACCTTTCAAGCTTTTTAATCTTCCCAATTAGCTTCAAGTGAATTAAAACAGTTTTATCACTAACATCGCAGCCTGCAGCTAACTCGGACGTGGTTTGCGATGGATCCGCTTCCACAATAGCCTTCAACTCTTCATTATCAACTTGAGTCTCAGGCCGTCCACGGGGCTTGTTCTGCAGGTCGAAATTTCCAGAACGAAAACGTTGGAACCAAAAACGAACTGTGTTTTCTTTTGCAACACGACCGCCATACACATCATTCACCCTTCGAGTTGTTTCCGCAGCACTAGTGCCACGGCGGAACTCGTACTCGTAAATAATGCGATATTTTAAGTTTTCCATTTTGTAAAATGAGGTGACGCAAACAGAAAAAAACAGAAGAAAAAAAACAAATGAATGACGATCATCGAAGCACAAATACATGAGTCTATAGCTGTACAAATTTGAATTTGGAATTCCTTACCAAAGAGGAGAAATTTGTGATTAAAGTGGCCAGTACGAAAAACGCCAATTTCATATGTAAGGACCTAATATATCCGGGGGCCCTTCCCGGACCTACTATTGTCTATACGAGCGTGATGTGAAAAGCTTGTTGTTTCATCTAGCGCAATGTCAGAAAACTTTTTTTTTCAAAGCGAATACGTCATTTTTCGTAAGCCTTAGAAGTTTGTGAAATAAAACCTTGACCTTTAGAATCTCCATTACATTTGCAAGGTTTCTATCTAAATATTTTCTTTACTTTTACAATTTATGAGTACATTATGAACGCCCAAAGTTCAGGTAAAATTTGTACAAAAAAGTCTTCAACGCGCGTCTAAAAATAATAATTGGTGTAACAAATTTTAATAATGAGATAAACTTATTAAAATTTGTTACGCCATTTATTATTTTTTACTTTGATTTCGGAATTGTATTCTCTGCACCCAATCTACTCTACCGTCCTAAAATCAAAGCTCTGGCGGGCGTCCAGCCGTGGTCAAAGACTATCTTTTGATCAATTGTTGCCCACTAACACGGTTACGTGTCAGGAGTGTATTTACGATGCGAGGGCCTGAAGTAGAGTAATGCTTAACTACTCTGTAAAATACTCTGGTAGAGGATAAATCTATTTTAAATTAAGCAAAGTACAAGGTATCTGTTTAATTTCCAAAATGTACGTTTTTTTAAATAAAGTGGCCGATAAAATGAATAATTTTATTTTGATTATTTTGCTTAAATAAAGCCATGTTATTTATCAATAAGTAGATGGATGGATAGATTATGACTTTAATGCACCATCAATACAAAAGAAGAATTAAAATTAGAACTTATTGCTAACTATCTATACTAATATTTTACAGATGATTTGATTGTTTATTCGTTTGCTTGTTTGTATTGAAAAAGCTCCGAAATTAGTGGAACGATTAAAATGATCTTTCATCATTAAAAGGCTTACTTCTCAGGGTAGTACATAGGCTATATTTTATCCTGGAATTCCCACTTACATCCGCGTAGTTCCGGTTCCCGTGGAAATCCCAGGATAAAATATAGCCTATGTCACTCTCTGAAAAGTAAGCTTTTGATGATAAAAGATTTTTTTAAATCGGTCCGGTATTTTCGGAGCCTATTGAATACAAACAATCAAATCTTTCCTCTTTATAATCACACTAATATTATAAATGCGAAAGTTTGGATGGATGTATGGATGGATGTTTGTTACCTCTTCACGCCAAAACTACTGAACGGATCTGGCTGAAATTTTGCATACAGGTTATTCTAACACTGGAATAAAACATAGGCTACTTTTTATCCCGTAAATCTGTTCCCGTGGGATAAAAATCACCTTTAAGCGTTTCCATAGGAACAACGCGTGCGAAGCCGCGGGGCACACCTAGCATTACTATAGATTACGCCCTTTCGGGCAGTGTCAGACTCTTATTTTCCTCTAACTTAAATCTTAACTTCAATTTTAAAATTCCTCTAAACTCGGGTACTTCCCTCTACCTTACCACATGTCCATAAACTAAACAAGGTAAAAAATGACCTGCGTCTTTAAAATCTGAAGCCACTATTAAAGTAACCCGTCCTCATGCAAAGGCCAGTAATATAAACATAGTTGAAACGACAAAAAAAGGTTTAAGGAGCGTTTAACAGAAAACGATCTCATATCAAAAGATCGTATGATTTTGTTCACTGCGACGACTGTTGGATGGAGTTTATTAGTTCTCAACAGCATGTATTGGTCCATTGCTGGACGCAGGCCTCCCCCTGAAGAGCTCCTTAATGGTATATTTCATGGGGGTACTGCCCATAATCCCCACGCTTCAATCCCATTTATTATTATTAAAACCATTTTGCTATTTTACACATTTGTTTACGAAATTTAAAAAAATATATATAATTAGCTTTATTTTATCGACTCGCTATTGTAAAATATCTAGCTATTGTATAATAGCGAGTCAATTGATTCTTTAAATTGCTGTTATTTATTCCCGGTTTATATCGATGAAAGTAAACCGGGGTTACTTATTTCTTTGTTACCAAATAAACACTTGCCTTTTTTACTTTACTTATATGTTAGATTAAAATTGAATGGAACGGGTTTGGTCTATTACGTCCAATTCCTTAAATGTCTAGTCTCCGAAAGTCTATTCACCGAACGTCTACAAAACTAAATCATCCTGTAAAGCAGATAAACGCTCGCTTCCATACAAACACCGCCTTAACCGAATACCTATCCGTCACGTGTGTTACTAGGAAACTTGTTAATTATGTGTTGTAAACTCATAAAACGCAATAACGCGTCAAAACTGAGTCTGAGTCTGTGCAGAGACGGGATTTCGAGAATTGATGGGTGTTGGAGTTTATCATCTACGAAACTACCCATGGATTTGATTACTAGGTATGCGTTACATAAATTATGTATTTGCCGCGGCAAACTATCAAATTAGCCAAAAAAATACTTTTTGATATGGTTTAGGTTATGTAAATAAATAAATAAATAATGCTGGACCATTCACACAGCATTATCTAGCCCCAAGCTAAGCAGAGCTTGTGTTATGGGTACTAGATAACTGATATACATACTATTGAAAAAGAAAATTACAATCAAATATTTGCAAAACTAATATTTACAATTGAAACAATTGAGCTAACTACAGACTGTTGCAAACAATCTGCAGGTAGTTCAACAGAGGGCCTAGTCAACCGGCATTTGCTATGAAGCGAATCGAAAACAATTGAAAGTTTTGTAGGGAAAAATTGGAAAGAGATCACGTGACATAAGTACGTACTTTTATATATGTGGACTTTTCTTCTATAGTTTTGGACATTGATTGTTACATTGTCTAGGCCCTCTGATCCATCATCAATAGCAGTTGAAACCGTAATTTAAATAACGGTACGTACCAATAATAATTACTAAAAACTTGGTGTAATGGGTTTGTACACAGTTCATACGCAGTGAGGTGTGTTAATTTTAAATGAGTATTTAAGGGGCCGGAGAACACCGGGCAAAGATTCTATTCGAGTCGCGTACAAAACTCCGCTCCGAATATCGCTATCTCAGGTTAGCTGATGCAGGCGCGCGCGGGGCACGGGACGCGGTACTACAATACGTGAAGGGAACACACAGCCATAGTGCCGTGCCGTCTTATGCGTGTGTGTGTGTGTGAGTAAATGTAGGTTGCTAGGTATCTATCTATACATCTGCCACTGATAACAATTTAAAGGCGGTAGCTACCTATTTCTTTAGGGATGTGTATTTATTGGTTAGCGCCTTATTGGTTTTTATCTCAGGGGTAGTGCCCATAATCCCCACGCTGGGAATGCAGGTTGGGTTGATCGCAGTTCGGTGGTAGAATTGTTCTGCAGGCCGCCCACCAGTGAATATCTCTTGGTCGAGACGTGGTGGGTGGGACATCTGCGTCATGGGCCATGAAGGTGTTAGTATGTATAGTAATATACGCATTCAATGCCCAGTCCGCTACACGGGGAAAAGTTTCGACAGATAGATAGATAGATGTTTATTACTTCTTTACGTCAAAAAGAGGCAGAAATTTTGCCTAGATAGAAACTTACAACAAAAGTTCTGCTTTGCTGGAATTACAACACAACAAACTTTCGTTATAAATATCCATCAATTTGTTTGTACCTACTTACCTAACTACCTACCTATAATTTGTGCAAGTGTGATTGAAGCAGGCATAAAATGCCCTGTACTTATTTTTTAGGACTTTTGTGAGAATATTTATTTGTTGTGTAATGAATGAGTGATCTGATTACATTACAATATCATAGTAGGTAGATCATTTACAACTCAACCTTACCTAGGTACTTACACACAGGTACCTGAGTAGGTGCATGGTTTTTACAATTTATTATTACTACGCACTTTATCTACAAATATAATTAATTAACCTACCTATCATCCTATAGTAATTCTAATAGATACCTACATAGGTAAGTAAGTAAATACTAAACTAGTAGCTAGGTAGGTAAATGTGAAACATTGCATTTACCTAGTTACAACAGAGGTATAATTACCTAAACCTAGGTAAGGTAGGTCCCCCATCTCATACATAAAAACATCAAAATTCAAAAATCAAAAATGCTTTATTATCATAAATACAATAAATGTAAATGTACCTACACTTAGAAAAGGTCAAATCATATCAAAAAATACACTGACACATTTTTGATTTCAGTCGCTTCGGTATGACTAAAATTAATGAAACAACGAAGAAACCTTTAGACTGTTAGTTGTTATTATTTTTCGAGTTGACTCGAAGACAAATAAGTTACAAGAAAAGAAAAATAATTATAACGCCGCGACGCGACGTGGAGATTTGAACTCGGTTCTTCTCGCGTCTGAAGCAGGCAAGGTCCGCCTTCGCCACGGAGCAGTTGCATTTAGTGACAAAAATAAGATTTGCACCATAAGTTCACCTTATGTGTACGTACCTAGGATGACGTCACAGAAAATGTTTATTATAACCTACACCTACATTTACTTAGATTTTATTAACAAACTCCTGGATTTTATAAAACATACAATTCCTACATTCGTGCCCGAAGTATCTACCTACTAGTTTGCTTATCCGTTTTTTTTTTAGTTTTTCTACAAGGCCTAATAGGTAGGTACGTAGGTACTTATATCTCAAGAAATCTACCAGGAAATGCCTATGTAGTAGTATGCAGTTACCTACCTATACTTCAAAAAATTAAAATATAATTCAAAGTTTGGATAGATAGATAGATGTTTGTTACTTCTTTACGTCAAAAAGAGGCAGAAATTTTACCTAGATAGAAACTTACAACAAAAGTTCTGCTTTGTTGGAATGACAACACAACAAACTTTCGTTGTAAATATGTTTGTACTTGTACCTGCATACCTACAATTTGTGCAAGTTTGATTGAAGCAGTAAAACAGCCACTAACGTATTTTTCAGGTGTTTTGTAAAAATATTTATTTGTTTGAGTAGGTAATGTAATGAATGAGTGATCGGACTACAATGTCATTGTAGATCCTTTACAACTACCTTACCTATGGTTTATCCATTTTGAATGAAGCATGTTAGTAAACAAACTACGACACAAATATCATAATCTCACTTGCTTGGCGTCGAGTTTCAGATATAATTGTAAAAAAAAATATTGAAGGGATGATCTAAAAGCTACAAGTAATGGAGATTACGTATAAAAGGACGCGCCAACAAAGTGAATTTTAGGTTAACTATGGACAGTTTGTTTACGTTTATGCTTCATTCAAAATGGACACGGTATAGGTACTTACACACAGGTTTATAAAATTTACTATAATACGCACCTTATCTACAAATATAATTTATCTACCTACCTATCATCCTATAGTAATTCTAATAGACATCGACATAGGTAAGTAAATACTAAACTAGTAGCTAGGTAGGTAAATGTGAAACATTGCATTTAGTCATAACCACAACACATGTATTATTATTATTAAAAACTAAACGTAGGTAGGTACGCCAACACTACATAAAAACATCTCAATTACCTGAGTAGGTACTATACCACCTAACTAACCTTCCTATCCCAATCCAACTAATTATATACCTACTACTGTACTATACTCTATATATCTTTTTTATTATACATATAAAATACACAAATCACCCGATCTATAGAGAAATTTGTCCCGAGCCGCAAATCGAACCTGCGACCCCGTTGCGTTCCGGCGGAACCTCGCTTGCCCGCCGAGGTCTTCGTGAATAGTGAAAACAATGCACCTACTCATCCAACAAAACGCCTTACTGTTAGAAATTGATGACATGACATTTGATTGAAGCATGACATTGTCCCACCTCACAAAATAGAATGAGGCCCTCATACAAACTCGTTTTGAAACCATGTACCTACCCAACACTTGATTTAGTTTAGAAAATAGTAAATAAGAAGTACTCTTCCTTCTATTCTAACGTCCATCCATAGTAAGTACCTAATAAGGTGTCCCTGCGACAACGACCTCGGAGATCGTCGTTCGTTGTCGTCACGTCGGTCGTCACACGGGGCTGAGCGGCGCGGCTGCGGCGGGCGCACCGTGTAAATACACGTTGCATTAGCGTGTGTGCGTGGCGTGCGTACCTGTCCGAGCGATCACACAACCGAAGTAATCCCGCCCCGTGCGTGCGCGATAGCAATAGTAGCCGTTCAAAAATGGTATGAATTTGGTTGTGTTCCGTAATACCAAAAATGATGAATGAAAACTTTTTGTATTCTTCACATAGTATTGTTATTCTGTAACTAGACAATATAAGCTATGTTCGACCGTTAAGAACGCGTAAGATATTATTGTTTTTAATACGAATCAAATAGGAAGAAAACTGGTCTATTTTGGCATAAAAATGTGCAAAATGCGATTGTCTATATTTCGTTTTAGGTAAGTATTTTGAAAAAAAAAACAACGGCGGGACCTAGATAAATACGATTCAAATACAAATAATACAATGGTATACTGCAAATATGGTTGAATTAGAAATCATTTTGGTATTGCGTTTGTATGGGCAATTCACCCTTCCCCGGCCTCTTAAGTACATGTTTTGTCTCTAAATCTCTCGCCATCGTTAGTTCTTCCGTGCATAAAGAATGACTACGTTTTTTCTGAGTGGTGGACTGTTAATCTTAGATGAGCACGGCCTTTCTGCAAAAAAAAATAAATATATCTGTACAGTGCATTGAGCAATTTTAGAAGGTCTTCAACACTAAAGTCAACCTACAAGCATTGCAGGAACAACATTGCAAGTTCTTTGCAAATCCTATACATTCCAATCTACTACAAATATAAGAAACTAGCAGCGCCTCGCGGTTTCCTTGGGAACTACGGGATATAATATAGCCTATGTCTTTCCCTGAAAAGTAAGTTTTTAATGATGAAATATTTTTTAAAACGGTCCAGTAGTTTCGAAGCCTATTCCATACAAACAAACAATTAAATATTTCCTCTTTATAATATTACTATAGAATACATAAAGTTAAAACATCAGAAATTTCAATCATAGCTTTCTCTCAACCGCTATTAATAAGCAATAAGGTACAAACGGCCCATCGTATAACCGTAAAGTAAACCATTTCAATCGTTTGAACGCCACATACGTTCAGTAGCGTAAACGGTGATATGTTTCCCCTACCTGTTTACCATGGTCGGAAGTGTATATGAACCGTTTAGTGTGGGGTAGTGAATTTACTAAGTTTACTCGCGTTTATCGAACACTAATGGACAAAGTAATTCATGAGAAGAGTTAAAAACTTTAGAAACGGCAGCTATAATGTATATTAATGTATATTATTCATATCTTCATTATATCATACTTGTATAACTTTTGAGTTATACAAGTATATTTTTATGGAAAGATGTAATGAGTAGAATGAGATGTATCGTTCTTTAATATACATGTATAGCTGACGTGTGTGGAGCCTCATAAGAATAATTTTATTTTTATGCGTTTTAATTATGCTGGTTTTGTGTAAGCTGGGTGTATTAAGGTGCATAGACTAGTGAAAGTGTCAACCCCACCTATTATATCTTATTATTACGTTAAACACAGGATTTTTTAAAAATCCATCGTACAGTTTGTGGTAGGTATCTATAATGAGTTATTTATTAATGCCTCTGTAATAGTTTCATTTTGTAAAGCTTAGGCATAGGCAGAGATACGAATTTGCTCTTTTTTGCCACCAAACTCTATTTTCGCATCTCTTCCTAAACTATATAAGATAAAACTATGACAAAGGTATTAAAAAGTAGCTTATATTATAATAGATACCACAAACTGTACGATTGCGCCTTAATCTGCTAATCGTGTGGAGACGGTGACGAAAGCTAGTACTTACTAGAGCTAAACACATTACACATATTTCTAGAGCATTTAGTGTAAAGGAATTCGACTTCTGTTGACACAACTTGGCTAATGTATATTGTCCATACAAAAGACATCAACGCGTGCTTCTCTTCATATAAAGTGAAAAGTAGGCTAATACTTGTTTTTTTTTTAAACTATGTACATTTATGAGTAAAAGTAAAAGTATATTTATTGCGTTATTACATGTAAAAAATGGTAGAATAATAAATGAGTAAGTCAACTTAATTTGCCCTTTATGGCCTTCATAAATCGTGAAATACCACTACAGGAGAGTTCTCGTGCGAGTGCTAGTGACTAAACCAACACCAACGCGCCCCAATCCTTTCAGTCTACGCGCGTTATTTTTAACATGCTCCATTGTTCTGTAGACTGTCTCAGATTCCGGTGGTTAATTGATTTTTAAACGTTCTCAGAAGTCCGAGTGATTGAGCTGTTGTAAATAAAGAGGTTTTTAGAATTTTAATGCACTCAGTACGGTAGCTTTTGATGAACTAGAACAATATCATTGACGCACATGTGTGTCTCTTGACGTCAGAGTAAGAACGTGTCAAAGTCACTTGCCCCCGCGTATGTTTACCCACATCGGCTTGTATCTATACGTCCACTGCTGACCACATCTCCCCCAAAAATGAGGGTTTTGCCGCCTGTCAGGCGGATTGGTGAGCTCAGTATGAAGTCTTTAAAAATACATAGAAAATAGTAAATTGTACATTGAGGCGAAAAAGTGTTAGGTCAGCATCTGACGCGAGTTTACAATTTATTACCAAGAAAGTGCACAAAGCCGCTAAGGAAGTTTTCACTTCAAAAATCAAATGTGCCGAAAAACGAACCACTACATAAACCATGCTTCATGGATATTAAGGTCAATGATGATGCCCATGTTAATGACTTTAGGGTTTTTTAAACATAAGTTTAGTAAATCCAACAGCACATGTATGTATTAAGTTCAAAAAACACAATGCTCATGAAAAAGAATAACCTAATGATGTGCCATGCAGGATCCTGTACGTAAACATGTTTTATTGCCGAAACAATAAAGTCTTATTGACTTAAACACTTGTCGAAATAAACAGACACTACACGTGGGATTTATAAAAACATCGTTTTCTATAACTACACTTTTTGTGGGGTTTAAAAGGGTTGGATGGAAAGATAAAATATCGGTTGTGATATCCTTGAGAAAAACTTGTGTTGTTGTAAAAAAATGGTTTTAATTATTACTGTGGTAATCCTCGATGCACCAAGCTGAAAACAGGGCGCCATGACGCTTATTAGAAGAGGCTTATGTCCAGCAGTGGACTAATATATGTAGAGGATGATAATAAAAGCATAGGTGGTATAAATATAGATTTTATAAATTGTGGGCGTAAAAGTTAGAGAAAGTATTTTTTTTTATTTACTATACATCGGGTTTGGCGGACACAGAGCTAGCTCGTAAATCTAAAGAAGGTAAGTAAAGAACAAATTGTTTATCACTAAAGACATTTACAATGGGATATTTACCATGATTTGAGTTTTGAGCTTTCCACTTATTCCGTGATTAATGGCGCATAAAACTGTGCCGAAATATTGGAAAGCTCAAAACTCAAATCAAAAATTGTTTATCAACTAATCTCCACCAAACTAACCTACCTACAGTACCTATGGTCCACCATTTGTACCACTTCACCATTAACCCGAATGCACAAGTGATCTAAATGTGGCCCGTAGACCACTTGAGTTTCGCTTGCCCAATTCAATGGCACTTCTTTTAGGTACAGCCGAAAACAAAAGTCTTCTTGAGTTGCGATGAAGACTTGACCCATGCTTTAGCATGGGTTGAACAAGAGCCAATATGACCTATCGATCGGCCCGCAATCATCAATAATATGGTATGACAACAATATTTAACGACATTCGTATCATCTAAGCTAAGGACAGAAGAACGAAGTAATTTTTGGATTTGAAAGTTTTCATTCCTCCTTTTTCGTTTTGGCATTCAAATTAAAACATTTTTCGCTGCACATGTGAGATCATGCGTTGTTGAAGTTAGTGTTTTCATTAGTGATATAACCTCGCGTTTTTAGTTTGTTGTTTTCTGATATTTTATGAGATTTTGTGAAGTTTTAATTTTTGAATGTCTTTGTTGACATAAAATATCTTACATTCTGAATCGAAGTATTTCATTAACTTTTATTATGTAAAGTACCGTTTTTGCCCTTCTATGTAATTGTCACAATTCGTGGACAACGGGGCTTATTATACTTAAAGTTAAACTACTTTAAGTTTAATCTTGTCTGAGTAAGACTGTTTATAGTCGTGAAATGGTAAAAAATAAAAAATAAAAATACTCTAAATGCATTGCATATGCTCTCATTTGCCTCTTTCGTTATTGTCGAGCCTCGCACTGAAAAAAATGCGATTTATGTTATTCTGAAAGGACACATATAATTTAGACTTTTTGATTCCTCACAACACCAAAATACCAAAACAACTGACTGAACACACCATGCTTAACACATCCACTGCCGAGCCTGCGAGGACACGCTCCACTACGGGCGCATATACACGATATAAAAGCAAAACTTTTGCCTAATATTCTGCCTAGATCAAGACTTCCCTAAGATTGGTTTCTAGATAGTATCGAGACATCGTCAATTTGTCATCCAGACATTTTTTGTTCGGAATTTGCGTAGATCCGGGTTAGATGCGCTGAATCAAATCCCATACATACAAAAATTGAACGTCTCGACGACTATCCTACTTAATTTATATATGTGAAAGACGTACCAATACAGGCTGTTGAGGTTGAGGTTGAGGTACCTCAACCTCAACCTCAACAGCCTGTATTGGTCCACTCCTGGACGCCGCCAGCCTCCCCCTGATTAGCGACATAATGGAATTTTTCTCATGGGGATAATGGCCATTATCCCCACGCTGGGCATGCAGGTTGGGGTTCTCAATTCAGTGGTAGAATTGTTCTGCTGGGGGCGCTGCTGCTCGCCCCCGTCGGATATACCTTAGTCGCCTCTTACGACACCTACGGGAAAGATGTACGTAATACTTACCAGTTTTATATGAAATGTGGTAGGTATATTGAATAACAAATATTTCTAGGCTTATCTTATTTTCAAGAATTATTCTATAAGAGGGTTAAAAAGGGTCAAGTTTCAATGTAAAATTAATATTCATTCGTTTGATTCTCTCAAAACTAGGTATAAATGAACTGTTAGGTAAATTCATGATTCAGTTATTTTTTTTTTACAAAACAGCTTCTCCGTATGCGAAGAAAAATTTCAATTTTTGAGCTTTGCCAGCAGCAAGAATTTTCAATTCTACGCTGTAGCTGCGCTCTAGAAAATTATGAATGAATAACCCTTGTGTGCTCACCAGTACCCCGCCGATTCTTTTGGCAAGCCCGGGATAGTCTGGTCGCGTACTCGCATTTTTCGAAAGCACTTTGAGTTTATCGTAAATCATGGTCCTCAATAAATAATAATAATCTTAATGTAAGATCATTATTGATCGTGATGGTAAAACCCGCCTGTAGTTTAGGCTTTTATTTTTTTCAAAATAATCAAAGAATTTAGGGTCTACTTTCTTAAAATATTTAGGTACCTACCTAGATATTTTAATTAATTAATGGCCCACGAACGCGATTCCTGGACGAGTTTGGGGGAGACCTTTGCCCAGCAGTGGGACAACTTATACGTTAAACAAAAAAAAAATGTTTCTTACCGGGTCTCCAAGTAATGTACTCTAGTTATTAAAAATAACTGGTAAAGCCTGTCACCGTGTAAAGCATCCTTCCAAACAAACACCTCTGGAAATTACCTAAAGTAAAAAATGGAGGACCGAGTCGTAAGTTTGTAAAAATGTCTGTATGTACTACTGAACGGATCGGGGCGCAGCTAGCAGTAAATAATAACGAGCGATTATCCACTAAAATTCAGTAAATTATTGTAGTTTCCAGAACAGCGCTAGCTTTGAAATTCTAAATCCTAATTACACAAACTTTCCTTCATTTGATTACATTACAAATACGAAATTGTATTGTGCAGCGACCAAACGGAAAGAAATTTTGGCTACCGGATAATTTAAACATTGATCATCGAAAATTGATTTCTCAACCTCAACCCCAACCTCAACAGCCTGTATTGGTCCACTGCTGGACGCAAGCCTCCCCCTGGTAAGCGCCTTGTTTGCGTTTATCTAATGGGGGTAATGCCCATAATACTCACGCTGGGCATGCGGGTTGGGGATCGCAGTTTGGTGGTATAATTGTTCTGCAGGGGGCGCTGCTGCCCGCCCCCGATGGATATCCCTTAGTCGCCTCGTACAACACCTGCGGGAAGAGTTGGGGTGGTGCAAATTCTAAGCCAGCACCGCACAGCTAAGAAAATAATGACTGAGTGATCTATGACTGAGTAAACATTCATAATACGGACCAGACAATGCAGGAAGAAGCTGAATACTGAATGATCTTATTATGTTATAACTAGCTGCGCCCGCAGCTTCGTACACGTTGTTTCTATAGAAACTTGAACGTGAGGTGATTTCTATCCCATGGGAACTGATTTATGGGATGAAAACTAGTAGTAAAATAACTACCTGAATTCAAAATTTCAGCCCGATCCGTTCAGTAGTTTTTGCGTCAAAGAGTAACGAACATACATCCATTTTAATAGGATTTAACATTACAACTGAAAAAATTACATTATTAATTTATCAATGCAAGTTTAGGCCTACGAAATTTTCATGATCTGTGACATTTAGTACCTACAAAGAAGGTATCTAACTACCTACCTACTACCATAAATTCTTAGCCCAAACATGAATAGCACTCATAGCCAAAGCCTTGAGCCGTAAGACCGTAAGCGATATTTCAGGCGTAAAAATCATGAATTATTTGTCTAATTCGTCTGAATTAGCGTTTGTTATCAATTAAAATCATTGTCTGACGTGTAAACTCAGTGTACTGACGTTGATGTAGCGTATTTATTGTTTCACAGCTGGAAACACTAACATACAGTGGCTGGAGAGAATTATCTAATGGCTAGAAATGGCTTTTTATTACCAAGATAGAAAACCAAAATAAATAACGATGAACATTTTCACACTGTGTATTATTTAACCCTAAAATAAGCAGAGCTTGTGTTAAAATGGACCACCTGTGTCAAAGGGTTAATAGTTTACTTAGGTTCCAATCAAATCATTTAACCCGTCAAAGTCCTGTCAAAGTGGCCGGTTGCTTGACTGATGATCAAAATTGATTGATTGATTGATAGGTAGTTTTGTTGTTCTACGTTCGATCAATTATTCGCTGGGCGGCCGATTTCTTTTCGTATTTCTAATTATGTTTTTATCTAAAGTCTTTAGGTAAACATCTAAGTCGTCGGTATTTTTTTATATAATAAACTAGCAGCGCTTCGCGAGTAGTTACCGTTCCTGTGGGGATTCCAAGATAAAATATAGTCCTGAAAGTAAGCTTTTTAATGATGAAATATTTTTTTTAACCGTTCCATTCGTTTCGGAGCCTATTCAATACGACGACGTGACGACCTCTGTGGCGCGGTGGACGAAGGTCTGCCTGTAACGGAAAGGCGGGAATCAAACCCGCAACTTTCTGTTGCGGGTTTGATTCCCGCCTTGGGACAAATGTGTGTACGATCAGCAGATATTTGTTCAGGGCGTTCTGGATATTTTCATTATGTAAAATAAAAAATATCTATCTATGTAGTGTATTTCTATTAAGTAATATTAGTTATCTAGTACCCTAACAAAAGCTCTGCTTAGTTTGGGGCTAGAAAATGCTGTGTGAATTGTCCTACATTATTTATTTATTTTATTTAATACAAACAAAACAATTAAATCTTTCCTCTTTATAATAATATAAAGATAAATAATCTGTCTACAGTTGTACCTAATGTTGCATACTTTCACAAAATATTTTATGAATTTATATTAATAAAATATAATATATAAATTTTTTATTTATTTCAATGCACAAAACTTTATCTATTGTTATAAAGAACATCGTGTCAAAGTTTACCAACTTAGTACCAATAAACTAAAGCCTTCTCCTCACGTTTGTAAAATGGCGGCGGAGTGGTTAACGACAAATAAATACGCTGACTTCGCCAATGGCGTCTCAGCACTCCACTATGTTATATAGAGGGTGTTCTACCTCAGGTATACGAGGTAAACACAAAAATCTGAAAAAGGACTTGGTTTCATGTCTACTTTTCGAATGCTAGTGAAAATTTGGGCAAGACTGATGTGAAAATAATGAATCTTTCGTAAAATTAAGATTTTGGCGTTTCACGTCACTTTAAGTGATATTTTTGATTTCTGTCACTTCGGTAATGTTATTAATTAAAAATGATGGATTAAAAAGTTTTTTTAATTTTTTTTATCAAACAGTCTTTATTTCGTACCAAAGAAGAGCCAAAATCACAAGCTACCCAACACAGGTTATCCTAGGTAGTAGAAAACGCTATTTACAAATTGAATCAATCCTTCGTCGATCCTATTTATATTTTTTATAACCTATTTATAAGAACTATTTAACGCATTCACTACCCGCGCTGCCGGCCGCCGCCGCTACATCCGGCTGAAGTTAGACAACCGCATCTTGGGCCATGAAGATGTAAGTTTAACCTACATAATAAAATGCTTGTGAAATGTCACTCTAAGATATGAGGATCGTAATAAAAACTACTTTACACAATATAAAACATCACTCTGTAGATAAAAAGTGCCATCCCAATCGGCGATAAGGTCGGTCAGGTGTGACTGTCCGAGGGGGCCGGAGAGAGGGGGTCGGGGGGACGGAGTCGAATGGGGGTCGGACGACAATCGCACCCTAATGAGTCGACTTCTAATAATAATTATCTAACTACACTTTCTGTTCGACGAGCTTTGTGTTAGGGTTGGCGCTGAAATTTATTGGTTTTGTCTTTTGTATAAATTGTAAAAGCTAAGATCCAATAAACGAAAAGTGACTTGGATAGGAGCTCTACACTAGATTGGATAAGATAAATATATATATAAATTTGCCAAAAAACGTGTATGCAAGGTTACAAATTATCTATGAGAAACAACATTCTTAGCCGATTACGGTATGCAAAATCAATATATGTAGATGGCATACAACATTCAAAACAAACTGCAATTTATCATTAAAAAAATATCTAGCTATATCACACTAATATTATAAATGCGAAAGTTTGTATGGATGGATGTTTGTTACCTCTTCACGCCAAAACGACTGAACGGATCGATCTAAAATTTTGCTAAAATTCTTGTATCAAACAAAGGCTACTTTTTATCCTATAAATCAGTTCCCGTGGGATAAAAAACACCTTTAAACGTTTCCATAGGCACAAAGCGTGCGAAGCCGCGGGGCGCAGCTAGTACCTGCATAAAAGCCTTTTGACACTAATAATAGTAAGAAAATACGAATATGTGTAAAAAAAATTGGTAGAACAACAAAGACGTTAATTAGGTAGAGTCATCCTAGTTGGTGACAGTTTCAATAAATAAATCGTGTCCCCAAAACAACAGCTCCTCAAACAATCTGTGAAACCCATCGGACTTAACAAATAACTTACACAATGGTTAAACTAATAATAAATAAATAAAAACTTCTGTTGTCAATTGAACAGTTTGACACAAGAAATGCGTTAAATTTCCATCAATTTTCCTCAGCTTGACAACCCTACCACTCAATAATAGGAAATTTGTTTTCCGGTTCGGTAGCGCTCCAATTACGCGATTAAAGAATTATTTCCACTTTTTTTCCTTCCCCCAGTAATTCTCCAGTAATTCTCTAGTAATTCCTCGGTTTCCGCCATATTGAATCTCTTTTGATTAGCCTTCTTTCCCGTTTGATGGTGAATTGAGTTCGCGGGCACGTTTGGGGTAATTTGGCCCGGCTCTTTTTAAAAGTGTTGGCGTTGAAAGGTTAAAGGAGTTGGGTGATTCGTGAGGTTATTTGGAAAGTCTTTGGAGGACGATTTATTCTAACGATTTAAGATGTTGGTTGTTGAGTTTTTTTTTATTTTAGAAACCATTCCTTTCCATCGTAGCTTGCGGGTAACGAGGCTGTTCATACTTTTAGTATTAAGTTTCTTAAGATTACTTACTTAACTGTTAATAGAAATGATTGTTTGTTATCCCAAAGAGAGATACACCAGAGACAAATATGTTTACAGGTTCGATTTTAATTAATAATTTTGTCCCACATTTTTGTATCCTCAGTTTACATGTCTACAGCTAGGCGTGCCTCCCCTAAACAAGGGGGTTTTGCCAGAGATGAATGAATATGTACCTCAACCTCAACCAACAGCCTATATTGGTCCACTGCTGGAAGCAGGTTTTTGCCTCTTATGCCTATAATCCCCACGCTGGGTATCGCAGTTCGGTTGTAGAAATCTTGTGCAGGGGGCACTGCTGCCTGCCCCCAGTAGATATCCCGAAGTCGTCTCAAATATAAGACATATTCATAGTCAGTCTTCGCAAATCTTTATACATAGAAATGATAATGAAGTAATCTTGTATTGATTTACGACACGAGTGTTCCGTAGTCAGTGCTATTGAAGTGGGTTTTAGTATAATGCTTGCGTAATTCTAATTGAATAGATCATACTTGAGTAATGTCTAGACTAAAATAGTCTAAGCGTTTGCTAATATGACGGTTAAGTGGTGGTAAATTGTTTGTTTGTATTTTTAAAGTATACATCTATTGTAATAGTAATAGTTTAACAACAAGAGGTACGAAACTAGATAGAATTTTTAAATCTTACATAGTTTAGCAAGAAATACGAAAATAGAGTTTGATGGCCAAAAAGAGCAACTTCGTATCTCTGCCTAAGCTTTACAAAATTAAACTATTACAGAGATATTAATAAATAACTTTTAATACACAAACTGTACAATTGATTTTTCACTCATGTATGCGCCTTTAATAGGAAAGGCGCCAATGCCCTACCTTTTTTAACATAAAAACCAGTGATGTGATTTTTTTATCGAAATCTGTAGTTTCTGGAGTATCCATTTCGCCAACTCCTGTGCAGTGTCACGAGATAAGGAAGCATAAATATCAGGTGAAGTGCTACTCACGTAACTTATGACTCAAGTATCTTGGGTCTACTCCTTTTGTCGCGTAGGGATGTGCTTTGTTTTTTCGATAAGTATCTTGAAACTTTCTGGTTCTGTTGTTTTTCTGATTCTTCTCATATTAAATAGATAATTGTAATTCTTGACAATTTTAGACAGCATTATCTAGAATTAAGTTAACACATTTATGTTAGGGGTAATAAATAACTGATAATACTGAATACAATACAATACATATTTTTTTGTTACGAATAGAAAATATATATTTTAGAGAATTGTCCAGAACACCCTGAAAAAAATATCTTCAAATTGAAAATTTTGTTGATAAGGGATTAGGAATTTCAGATGGAATAAAGGAGTCATGTCGCATTAAATGTAAAATCTTGGTAATGTACGTACTTTACTTATTTATCGAATATGAAAGTTAAATTGCCCGATTTGGTTTTTTTATGCTTCACTCGAGAAGCTATCAAAGTGTCCGTAGATGTATCTTTACTCACGAATATCTTTTTCAACCTCAACCTCAACTTTAACAGCCTATATTGGTCCACTGCTGGACGCAGGGCTCCCCCTGATAAGCGCCTTCTTGGCTGTTATCTCCTGCTCATAATCCCCACGCTGGGCAAACGTGTTAGGAATCGCAGTTTGGTGGTGAAATATTTCTGCAGGAACCGCTGCTGCCCGCTTTCTGATTTCATCGACATTCCTCAATCATTGACATCGATATTTTATCCCATCACTAGCCACTTTGTTAAGCACCGGTGCAAGTAGCTAACCCATTGGTTATCTCACTTGTTCGTCTGTCTGTTTACATCTTGAGGGCCGGGATTATCAGTATCTTGTACAGTTTAACTGAGAACTTTGTTAATAAGTTGGTATACTTGGAAGTTTAGTATTCAAAACTTACCTTAATAACCATTGAGAGACAGTTTGTGTGATCCACAAACCGCATGCTTAGCGTGGGGATTAAAAGCGAAATAATGTTCGTGCTAGCCCCTCACTCGTTATTTTCAAGCGTAAAGTCAAAGAGCATTACCTTTCTTTATGATTTTGTTATATTTATTTATTCGATATATATGTATGTATATATAACAAAGTTAGGTTATAGTATTTTATGAATTGTATATTTTATTATATATATTTATATTAGGTCCTTACATATGAAATTGGCGTTTTTCGTACTGGCCACTTTAATCACAAATTTCTCCTCTTTGGTAAGGAATTCCAAATTCAAATTTGTACAGCTATAGACTCATGTATTTGTGCTTCGATGATCGTCATTCATTTGTTTTTTTCTTCTGTTTTTTTCTGTTTGCGTCACTCATTTTACAAAATGGAAAACTTAAAATATCGCATTATTTACGAGTACGAGTTCCGCCGTGGCACTAGTGCTGCGGAAACAACTCGAAGGGTGAATGATGTGTATGGCGGTCGTGTTGCAAAAGAAAACACAGTTCGTTTTTGGTTCCAACGTTTTCGTTCTGGAAATTTCGACCTGCAGAACAAGCCCCGTGGACGGCCTGAGACTCAAGTTGATAATGAAGATTTGAAGGCTATTGTGGAAGCGGATCCATCGCAAACCACGTCCGAGTTAGCTGCAGGCTGCGATGTTAGTGATAAAACTGTTTTAATTCACTTGAAGCAAATTGGGAAGATTAAAAAGCTTGAAAGGTGGGTACCTCACGAATTGACTGAAGCAAACCGGCAAACGCGCGTCGACTGCTGCGTTACATTACTAAACCGGCACAATAATGAAGGTATTTTAAACCGAATCATTACCTGTGATGAAAAATGGGTTCTTTACGATAATCTGAAGCGCTCAGCGCAATGGTTGGATCCTGGCCAGCCAGCCAAATCCTGCCCCAAGCGAAAATTAACCCCAAAAAAGTTACTTGTAAGCGTTTGGTGGACTAGTGCCGGTATTGTTCATTACAGTTTTCTCAAATCTGGCCAGACTATTACGGCTGATGTCTATTGTCAGCAATTGCAAACCATGATGGAAAAGCTAGCGGCTAAACAACCTAGGCTGGTCAATCGCTCCACGCCACTGCTGCTTCACGACAACGCTAGACCACACACTGCGCAACAGACGGCTACTAAATTAGAAGAGCTTCAATTGGAAAGTCTAAGACATCCTCCGTACTCCCCGGACCTTGCTCCAACAGATTACCATTTTTTTCGAAATTTGGATAACTTCTTGCAAGGGAAAAAATTCAACTCCGATGGGGCAGTCCAAATCGCCTTCAAAGATTTTATTGATTCCCGTCCGACTGGTTTTTTTAGTAAAGGGATCAATGAACTACCTATAAGATGGCAAAAGTGCATAGAAAATAATGGTTCATACTTTGATAAATTAAATATATTATATTAAAAAATATTCGACTTTTTGTTCCTCCCATACAAAACGCCAATTTCATATGTAAGGACCTAATATATAGTAGTATTTTTAATAAGTACATTAAAATTAAATCTTATCTGTTTAAGCACATGTACCCACTTTTATATCTTTTATATCTTTGTCTCTCTCTCCCAATAAGGTTTGCTGGAAGAGAACTCTTATTAGGGTTAAGCTCGCCTTTGCCATTATTTTTCTTTTAAATGTTTTACCATAATGTTTTACTTTGTGCAATAAATAATTAAAAATTAAGAAATAAAAGCCAATAATGCGCTTATCTCCCCCTGATAAGCGCATTATTGGCTTTTATTTCTTGCCTGCGTCCAGCAGTGGACCAATACAGGCTGTTAAGGTTGAGGAGGTTAAAGGTTGTGTGTCTTGGCAAATATTTGTTTCAGACATCTAAAATTTAATTGTTTATGTAATTTGTAATTTTTAAGATTTGAGTTTTTTTTAACCGACTTCAAAAAAAGGAGGAGGTTCTCAATTCGTATGTTTTTTTTATGTTTGTTACCTCAGAACTTTTGACTGGGTGATCCGATTTACATGATTCTTTTTTATATGAAAGCTGGTGCTTTCCATGTGGTCCCATTTTAATTTTGTTCAGTTCTAACAATGGGATCCATGAAAATTCATGAAAACACCGTAAAAATTGAAGTCTGTTGTAGTTTTTTAAAACAAAATTAATTATTTATCTATTAGGTTGTGTAAAATGACCAACGAATAAAATGAATCTATTAAATTAAAAGCTACGAGTAGCCTGACGGAAACTGCCTATGTAAAAATACACTACAATTTTCTGAAAATTGAATCACTTGCACCCTTAACTCCTTCACTACCTGATACTGTTGGTCTATCTTCAGCAGACACAGAGAGAGAAACTGGGCAAAAACTGGTTTTCCTGTGAGTGGGAAGTACAGAGCAGAATCGACTCTGTGCACGACTGTGCACCGTACATTCTATGCGCCAAAAAAACTGTTTTACAATTACAAGTTAGTGAAACAACCAATCGAAAAGTTTAAGGACTTAACTAAAGATATTCTAGGTTTCTTATCAAAACAAAAACCATAGAAAAAAAGTGTGCTGCCTGGTATAAACAACAAAAGCTGTGCAAAACTGGAATTTTTCAAAAAAGTAACACGAAATAATAATAATGAGCGTATATAATGTCTGTTATATCATGGTCGGTGATGCCTATAATCCCCACGCTGGACATGCGGGTTGGGGATCGCAGTTTGGTGACATAATCGTTCGGCAAAAGGTGCCGCTGCCCGCCCCCGGAGAATATCCCTTAGTCGGCTCTTACGACACCCGAGGAAAAAGAAGTGCAAATTCTATGCCGCCGGCACCACACGGCATTCTTCTTTGCTTCATGCAACATTATTTTTCCTATGTTCACATTATTGATTTCAATCTAGAACAAAATTGTAAAAATGCTTTGTTTATCTTTAATTTGATTGTTATCTGATCTTGTATTAATTTGATTATTATTTGATAAAATAAAAATCATGTTTTTAATTGACCTTTTTTATTGATAAGGTCATATACAACGGGATTTTTACCATGATTTGAGCTTTCTTATATTTCGGCACAGTTTCATGCGCCATGATCACGGAATAACAGAAAAAAAAAGAATTTTTATTGGTTTTTAACATTGACCATGGATTTACTCCACTCGTTCTCCCATACTCTACATATTATCATTTAAACAGTAGTATGGCTTATCTCCTAATAATAAGAACACATTAACGGTATCCACTTCAAACTGTCTACCGTGGGAGCCTGACCATCTCAATGCTGTCTTGTGTGTCCTCCCCCTTAAACTTAAACTACAAACCCACTTAAGACTCTAGGATATAATATACAGGGTGACACGAAGAGGGTGTAATAAGCCAAACAGGTAATTCTGATTCCTAAGCTGATCAACTTGAGAAAAGAAACGATTATTTTAATTTCGAATTTTCTATTTTTTGCTAAAAATTTTGTTTGTTTTTCTTCTTATTCGTGTCAATAATAAAAAAATATGAAATCGTAGAACTAACGTTAACCCCAGAATTCCTTTCGACTTTTGTACCTCTTTCTGCAGCACCCTGTAGAGCTCAAAATCCTTTTCAAACACTATAATAACCTATATATATTATAGTGTGTTTTAACCTTAAAAGAGTCGCTTAACGATAATTTCAACTCTAAAAGTAAGAAGTCATAGTTACATTTTCAACGAAGGCGGAAAAACCTTGAGATATCTAGAAAATAGAACTCTAAAACCCTAAATTAAACTTTAACTGGTAGACAGTAGAGCTCAATCTTCTGTGATGGTGGTTAAGTTGGGGTGAACGTAAGGTAATTAACGAAGTTTAAGTGGGGGTATGGTCACCCTTATGTCTCTATCAATCTGTACGACGCGACTCTTCAAACAGTAGTCGGTTATTGGATCGCTATTAGATTAGTAGGTATGTAGTGTGTAGGTGACTTTATGAAAAGAAAAGGATTGACATAAGTTCGTTCTTCTAAGTGCCTTTTCTGATTAATCGGTAAGGTTTCGGTAGGACTCCAGTACGCCCGCAATATGTGCATAATTTTTGCAGACTTACCCCCGGTTCCTCGAACGCTTATTATTTTGACAAATTGTTGACGATTTGTCAGGCTGTACACGCACTGATTTTATTACTCGCATGGTTCTTTTTGCAGAATTCTGTAACTTAATGGAAGTTTACTAGCGGAAAAATATGAATGTTTGGAGCACTATAAAGTTGTAGGTAGCTAAAATAGCAAGGACATTTTATTCGTCGTACGTGTAAGTTACGTTAAGAACGCAGGTTATATTCCGCGAGATTAAAATTCACGCTGTGAGATTCCGCAGTGCGTATATAACAAGCCGTTGACTATCCATTCAATGTGACAAACGTTCGAGAAACCGGGGGTTAATGGTGTTTAATCAGATGTTGCTGAAACTAGACTAAACTGATTTCACAGGACTAAAAATTATGCCATCCTTATTATTTTGATCGTCATGAAAGTGACATATTTAGTCCTGTCATATTAGTTTTGTTTAGTTTTGGTGACATCTAAATTGATATCAATATGTGCAGGAATAAGTTCAGGCGGTGCAGTAAGCTTTCGACATAAGAACGTGCTGTTGCCGTACCCAAACCCAAAGACCCTAGGATAATACGTTCCGCCGAAACATTACTGAGTAATCAGAAAATAGGTTATGTAAGCTTTTAGAGTCGTTTCCATATGAAAATTACAATCAAATAGTATGTAGGTAATTTTTTTGTTTTATAAACTAAAAACTGTCTCGAATCCAAATGCATTTAAAATTCGATTCGTACAGTGATTTTTAATAGTTTCTTTTTAAGTTTTGCATACATAGGCCTTAAGTTAAAAATCACAAACACGATATAATCAAGTTGAATCAAGAAGAAGCAAACTGGTAGCTACAATTGAAACAATTGAATGAGCTGCAGACTGTTACAAACAATCCATAGGACATCGCCGGGAATTGAACTCGCATTCTTCTCTCAGCACAGGAATGTGATAATTATAATCAACTACACCACGACGTCAAGTGACGAAGAAGTCGAGGATCTCTGGGACTTCATACAGACTCAAGCTTATTTTGGGATAGTATCAGATTTTTTAGAAATGGGTATCCATTCAGATGTCGCCAAAACTAGACTAAACTAATTAGACAGGACTAAAAATAACGCCATCCTTATTATTTGGATTGGTTTGACAGGGACGGCGATATTTTTAGTCCTGTCAAATTAGTTTAGTCTAGTTTTGGCGACATCGGAATAGACACCATTTACCTCTATAAGGGCTTTCGCTCTATAGTTAAAAAAACGTTAGAATCTACAGGTAGCTCAACTGATCCATATCAATACCAGTCGGAAGCGTTTGCAAGACGCTGGATGCATTGCCCCGCTGTATGGCAATGCTGATGCGCTGCGCCAGATACGAGCGCTTTGCGCCAGCTTTCGGCCAGCTCTCAAAGTTTCTGGTCAAACTTCGAGGAGTGAGTCTATTATACGTTAGTAACAAGATGTGATCGAGACGTCTTCTTTCTGTATGAGATTTGCATAATTTCCTAAAAAATTAAAAGAAGACGTCAAAATATTTCGCTGAGACGTAGTCAATGATTGCTGACTATAGGCTAGAGGGGTAAGCCTATTTGAATAACGAGAAGTGATCGTGACGTCTTAATTTTAACCGACTTCAAGAAAGGAGGAGGTTCTCAAATTGTCGCGCATGTTTTTTTATGTAAGTATGTAGGTACGTTACTTGATATCTCCGACCACTGATTTTCCTGATTATTTTATTATTGTATCGAGAATGATCCCGAGCTGGTGCCATAGATCCCATTTTATTCCCCAGGGACTCATATTTATCCCGAAAAAAAATGTAGTATATATTCGATGTTGTTTAATAGCCGATTTGGTTTGTTTTGATGTTTTTTGGTTTATAGTTTTTTAAAACACGCGAAATTATTCCATACAATTTGGTAGGCACTATCGTGGTGAAAGGAAACTATACAAATCCCATACTAAGAGGAGACGTCACAATCTCGATCACGTATCGCAACTATCGTCAAATAGATTCACCCCTCAGAATGTAAAATCAATGAGCCTCCAAAAGCCATCGCCATCCCATTAATCCATCAAATACCACGTAACACAATCCAGCCCAAATTTTACGGCTCATATATCGC
This sequence comes from Eupithecia tripunctaria, assembly GCA_955876795.1. Taxonomy (NCBI): domain Eukaryota; kingdom Metazoa; phylum Arthropoda; class Insecta; order Lepidoptera; family Geometridae; genus Eupithecia; species Eupithecia tripunctaria. The sequence goes on from OY041621.1 coordinate 5,214,594, forward strand.
CCCTCTTAAAAGCTAAAACCATATTTAATCTGTGCTAAAACCGAGTCAAGTGATTGTTGAATCGCAGGCAAATCTGTGTGCATAGTGATCCATCACGTGGATTGGAGTAGTGTAGGAGGTGGTGGTAGATTTTGTAAGGCTCATAAGCGCCACCTATTTTATCATATTAAATCGTTTAACACAGGAAATTTAAAAAATCCATCGTAGGGTTTGTGGTATAAGCTTAGTTTTCAATACCTCTATAATAGTTTTATCTGTATAAGCTTAGTTTTTAATACCTATGTAATAGTTTTATCATATATAGTTTATGAAGAGATGCGAACATAGAGTTTGGTGGCCAAAAAGCGCAACTTCGTATCTTTGCATAAGCTTTACAAAATGGAACTATTGCTAACTCGGCACTAATAAATAACTTATAATAGATACCACAACACGTACAATATATTTTTAAAAAATTCTGTGTTTATCGTAATAATAAGATAAAATGGGGGCATCACTTTCACTGATACATAGGACTTAACAGAAGTCGTGGCGTAGCCGTGGCAGTGACTATGAATGGTGGGTACAGACCAGAACCTGAGCGAGGGTATGAGATTCGACGATCGGTACCGCACGTAGTTGTCTTGTCACTGTTGTGTCCACCCATAATAAACGCATGTAAAAGTCGGCAAACCACGGAGAAAGGAGATTCGTTTAGGTTCACTTGCGTTCGCCATGACGTCCACGCTGATTCGTTCACGTTCGTTCGTTAGCTTTCGCTTGCTCTCGTTCGCTTGGTCTTTACCCGGCATAAGAAACGAAATCTCCAACTCAGCTAGTAGATGTCGTAAAGTCGGGTATCCACCGCGACCCGAGTGCACCCATTACCCTTTTGTGATGGAAACCCGGCTGAGTCGACTAAAGCACCTACCTGAGGAAATGCAGAATAAAAACCATAAACCGATATAATATAAATATTCACGGTTATATCATCTCGTTTATCAGTTTTCCCCGACGCTTCAAAAGATGTACCTACACTTTATAATGGGCACGAGATGACTGTCATTTAAACGCGATAAATACCCGTGAATATTTATAACAACGTGTCTGTGCGCGTAAGTTTAAAAAACTTGTTTGGAAGAGGCATTTTCAGCAACTGACGTACGAGTCGGTAGGTATTTACGTTTCGTGCGATCAACGTCATCGGTCAAATTCGTTCGTTTTTTAAAGTAGACCTCCAGTGCTACATGAGGTATCGAAACTTTCCCACCGCTGACTCATGCTCTACCGCTAGAGGGGAGCTCGATTGGTAATGTGCCATTTTGTTTGTTCGTCTATTTTCTTATCCTCCAATATTTATTGGGATCTGTTTCATGGATAACTGTTCAATCATCACTGGTTCATTTATTGAATGTCAAAATACTTAAAATTAAAAAAAAAATCTCTGCATTTTACTATTTTTTTTGTACTACAAGTAATTTGAATAGCAGATAAGAAGTTTCGCGCACATTGTAAGCCATGTGCTATGAATCTTAGCTAAAACTAGCTAGCTGTGTGGTGTTGGCTTAGAATTTGCACCAATCCAACTTTTCCCGCGGTTGTCGTAAGAGGCGGCTAAGGGATATACACCGGAGGCGGGCAGCAGCGCCCCTACAGAACAATTCTACCACAAAATTGCGTTCCCCAACCTGGGCATTACCCCCCATGAGATAAACGCCAATAAGGTGCTTATCAGGGAGAGGCCTGCGTCCAGCAGTGGACCAATACAGGCTGTTGAGGTTGAGTTTAGCCTGGCGCAATTATTTAAATCTTTAGTTATACAAACTTTGGCATTGCAAAAAAGGTGACGGTTCGATTTTTTTTTCTTAATTCACACACACATACACTCACATAGGTAACCTTGTTATGTATACATTAGTTGTATTTTAGTTTTATGTCTTAAGTTGGAACATAATAATTTTGTTCGCGGAGGAGGGCGCTGACTCTGCTACACTTATACTTAATGTTTAGCTCCAAATAAAGACTTTTGTATATTGTATTTGTCATCCGTCAGAGGGACCGAGACGGACGACTCTTTTAGAATAGGTTTTCCGTAGTTCCCTGTCCGCACTATAGAGGCACTGGACCAAATAGTATGGAAAATAGACACGTCACGATCACGTCTCGTTACTGACGTTAAAATCAAATAGACTTACCCCCTCTGGCCTATAGTTACACATTTTATGCAGCAAATATTTTTTTTTATATTTCTAGATATTATTATGTTTAATCATTTCCTTTTCTGTAATGTTTCTGCCGACAAGAAGATTAGCTTACATTGAAAAAAAAAACAGGGCCATTTTTCATAATGGCATTTTAAAGTTTTTTACTCAGTCTAAAAAAATTAAAACGTTTCGGAGCCTGCTCTAATTTAGCCGATTCACTTTGATTTATATTTTAACATGTCATATTACAAACCCTTTTATTAGTCGGCGTCAGTTTGTTTTTACTGGATTTTAGTGTCATATTACAACCTTTGGTTAAAAAATCCGCGCGCCCGCGCCGTTTCTGACAGCGGCTGTCAAACTTTACAGCTTAATTTGATTATTAAGGCCCATACACCAGTGAAAGTGGCGCCCCCTACTATTTTATCTTATTATTACGTTAAACGCAGCAAGTTTAAAAAATCCTACGTTCAGTTTGTGGTATCTATTATAAGTTATTTATTAATGCCTCTGTAATAGTTTCATTTTACAAAGCTTAGGCAGAGATACGAAGTTGCGCTTTTTGGCTACCAAACTCTATTTTCGCATGTCCTCCTAAACTATATGAGATAAAATTATCACAGAGGTATTAAAAAATAGCTTAGAATAGGTACCACGAACAGAACGTTGGATTTTTTAAAATTTCTTTGATTAACGTAAAATATGATAAAATAGATATCGCTGTCATATTGGCTCGGGTATGCGCCTTAATAGTCGACGAAACGACGACGACGACTTAAAAAATGACGCACTGAGACAAGCAATCCATCTAAAGCCGGTTCGGGCTGATGTTACAAGGTGTAATGTACCATTCGCAGCGAGCATTAAACTTTACGCCGCCATGTGCTAAAATCCGACTTGTTGCTCATTGCGTGCGTTCATGCAGTCAGCATAGGAAAAGAAGGCATTATTTTTTTCTTGTGCTGACTATACGAACACTCGCTGTGTGACATGTTACATTACGAACCGTGACACCGGCTGGTACGGCGACCTTATTCGTAGAGAGTATAATGTGGTTGGTTTGGATTCGATAAGAGAAAGAAAGAAAACAAATTAATTTGCAATTCTGTGAAAATTTCAACTGTCTAACTATCACGGTTCATGAGTCACTTACAGCCTGGTGACAGACGGACAGACAGACAGACAGACAGACGGACGGTCAGCGGAGACTTAGTAATACCTACATCTTAATGTAAAGATGTAGGTATAAATGCTTAAAAAAAGAATGGTATTGTTAAAATTGCATAAATTATTTTAAAATTATATAAATCTAAAATTATGGTCTAGTAGATGAAGTTTTTTCAAAAGGTATCATGGCGTCTAGTTGGTTAAATCGTTCTAGCGTCTAGCAGAAGACCAACACATTTATGTATGACTAGCTGTGCCCCGCGGCTTCGCACGCGTTGTTCCTATGGAAACGTTTATAGGTGTTTTCCCGGCAATTATTAAAACTTTTCCATCCTTGAACTTCAACGAACATTTAAAAAAAAGAATTGGCCAAATTGGTCCAGGCGTTATTGAGTTATGCGCTTACCAACACATTTAGCGATTCATTTTTATAATATAGATAGATAGTTTGAGAACCACACGCGACATTAGCTCGCAGGAGCTATTAAGTAATAGCCGCGCCGGATACGACTTGTAAATATTGCCGCATCGCAGCCTAGTGGAATCTATGGAGAAGACAAAATTTTCACTAACTATTCCATAAAAATAAATTAGACGCATAATTAATATCTATCTATGTAGTGTATTGTATTATGTATATCAGTTATCTAGTATAAATAAATAATGCTGGACAATTCACACCGCGTTATCTAGCCCCAAGCTAAGCAGAGCTTGTGTTATGCGTACCTACTAGATAACTGATAGACATAATACAATAAACTACAAAGATAAATATTTTTGTATTATACATAAAAAACATCCAGAACACCCTCAACCAATATCTGCAAATAGTACAAACATTTGTCCCGAGGCGGGAGTCGAACCCGCGACCTCTCTTATATCGCAGCGGACCTTCCCCGCTGCGCCAAAAAGGTTATAAATAATATCAATTATCTTGTTTTTTTAATAAAGTAAATATTTCGTCGTAAATTACCTAAATGAGCTTTGTTCTATTGACAAAATAAGTACACTATATTTTGTAAAGGCAGATTCATTAGACACTTAATCAACGATGAAAAAGAAGTACCTACATATGGATACTAAAAAGTAAGTAAATGACAGTTCTGTCTAACTTACACAAATTAAATTCAAATTGCGGCTCTACAGTTTTTAGCTTCCGCTTTAAAAGCGCCAATAAATTAATTAGAACTGCGTTAAAGACGTCAATCGCTTGTCTCAAACGACTCTACGTTATACATCATCAACTATATCATAAACTGACATGCCACGCGACTATAACCTTTATCGCCTCCAAATTGCCTATGAAAATTCAGCACACAAGTTTACGCCGTACACTAAAAAATAACGTAAACAGATTTATTTTGGTAATATTTATATATAAATGAGCCTCATTGAAGAACGTTCAATGAATTTATAAAAACACGTTAAATAGTGTTAATGGGTGTAAGGAACCATTTAACGACAGAAGACTATTGGGACGCCCACGACTTTACTTGTTTTTCGTGAACATAATAGGACAATTTATTAATTATAATTCATGAAGTAAAATTGATATCTTACCCCATCTCCAAGGACATGGCTTTAAAAAACATATTTACCTACTAAACAAGGGAATACTTGCTTATTAACTAAAAACTATGTTGTTGATTAATATTTTTGCTGCTTAAGGTGCGTACCCGAGCCAACATGACAGCGCCACCTATTTTATCAATTATTACGTTTAACATAGATAATTAAAAAAAACATCGTACAGTTTGTGGTATCTATTATAACCTATTTTTAAACTACTAATTGTATCTTATTTAGTTTAGGAAGATATGCGAAAATATAGTTTGGTTGCCAAAAAGCGCATCATCTTGCCTGTTCTTTAAACTATTACAGAGGCATAAATGACTTATAACAGATAAGTACCACAAACCGTGCGATAGATTTTTAAAAGTTCTTGTGTTTAACTTAAGAATATGATAAAATAGGTGGATGGCACCACTTTCACTGGTGTATGCGCCTTAAATCCAATTAGAGATTTTTTTATTATAATCATTGAAGTAAGTACTACTACTAGTAATCAGTAAATAATTCTCCCAAGTCAAACGATCATCCAAAACTTTTTCGTTATTCATATTAGAGGATGTGCATACGACCTTTTTATTATAGTTTTACGAGAAAGAGGTTTTATATCCATAATTATGCTTTTAATGCGCGTAAAGGAGGTAATTGATGTCGAAATAGAGCGTGCAACATCACAGGCTAACACCCACTTCCGCGTTGGTATATCGTAGACGTGGGTTGGCCTTTTTGGCCGTGGTTGGCACTAAACGTGTTAACCTACTACCTAAGCATTATTTTCTAAATTTAATTTAACTTTTTGTGTATTTATCGTATTGTGTATATTTATTTCCTTTTAACGTCGCCTATTTTCTTTACCTAAGTTTTTTAGTAAATATAATGTTGAAACTAGTAATTAGCCCTCAGAAGCATATCATGTTATTGTACAATCATAGCTGTAAGTTTTCTTAAAATTCGTAAAATAAATAAAAATTGAATTAAATAGAATATTTTTTTATTAATGTACGCTTGCTTCCTCTCGTGATTTTACATCTTTTTCTGCATAAAAAAGTAGATTATGATAATTTTTTATAGCCGAGGATCCAATGTAGGTGTCTGCAGAATTTTGTTGAAAACCGTTCAGCAGTTTTGTCGAGAAAAGGTAGCCTTATGTATCTTTGCATTTACATAAATAATCTTTAATTTATGTAAATGCAATTATATTATCATCATCAAAAATCGCAAAATTTTAAAAGGTTGGATAGCTTTTCACTGACTTAATTGAAATGTACTGTAATGCAAATGGAGAGCAATTTTTGGACAGAATTTTAGGTAATTTCAACATAAAATACGATACGTAACCCATCATCCAGAGGATCATTTGGCTCTACCTTGGTAGAGCCAAATTATTTGTCTTGACGTCTATTAAAATGATGAAAATGTTAAAAAAAGTGTCACGTGTTGATGATGTTGTCATGACGACTAAAGAACTAAAGATTAAAGTTTTAATTTCGTCACAAAGATAGTTGATAGCTAGCTAACACCAGAATGGCAAAAACAGTATATAAACTCCGAGGTAAAATTTTTAACGTTATCATGTAAAACTGTAGTTCCAACACCGACTATATGCAACCATTTTTTACGTATCTTTAACAAATCCATCAAATATTTTTTTTAGCTTGAGCTAGTAACATCTTTAAAACGACGGATCTAGTTAATGAGCTCAATATTGAATCCCACATACATTATGTATATGTATTAATTATGAAATGAGTACAAAACAGATTCTTGAGTTTCACGCTGTATTAGTTTCGCAAGAAATTAGGTCATTTCAGCTTTTAGATTTATTAACCGACTTCAAAAAAAGAGGAGGTTCTCAATTCAACAGTTTTTTTATGTTTTTTACCTCTGAACTTTGGACTGGGTGGTCCGATTTTCATGATTCTTTTTTATTTGAAAGTTAGACAGTCGAAATTTTCACAGATGATGATATTTCTGCCGCTATAAAAACAAATATAAAAAACAGGATAAAATTAATATTTAAGGGGGTTACAAAAGGTGCAAACTTTATCAAGACCTGCATAATTAAAAAAAAAAAAAAAATTATAAACATGATGAATTTATTAAATTCTTTATTGCCCTACAAATTAATCATAAATAAAAGTAAAAAAAAATACTGAACGTGTACAAAGGCGAGCTTAACCCTAAAAGAGTTTTCTTACAGGAAACCTATGGTTACAGAGAGTGTTTATGAAGCAACTGTGGATAGAAAAGTGTCTATTCAGATGTGGCCAAAACTACAATAAACTAATCTGACAGGACTAAAAATGATGCCATCCTTATTATTTTGATCGTTATGACAGGAACAGCGATATGTTTAGTCCTGTCAAATTAGTTTAGTTTAGTTTTGGTAGGATCTGAATTGACTCCAATATGGATTTAAAACTGCAGAACAAATCTTCCACCAAACTGCGATCCCCAACCCGCATGCCCAGCGTGGGGATTATGGGCATTACCCCCCCCCCCATGAATTAAACGCCTATAAGGCGTTTATGAGGGGGAGGCCTGCGTCCTGGATTTAAAATATTGACCCATTGTTGGTAATAAATATATCCTTTTGGAATTCCTTTTGTATTAATTACCGTTATTGATTTTATTATTGAATATTTAAATTGATTAAATCTACGATATTTAATATTTGCACACCTGCTTGCGGGTTGAATACATTTGACATTACTCTAGTTATAAGATCTGACATATACCTGTAATATATTATATATATTATATATAAAATGTATTCAGCAAATAAATTATTTGATTTGATTTAATTGATTTGAACATACTTCGCTTGGGAGACCGCTCTGTCCACACACAAAATCACCAGAAAATGCAAGATAGAACAGAAGCCATTAACTTTAATTTGCACACCAGAAATATGGATCAGTTGGGCTACAAGTAGTTTGTTTACAACAGTCTGTTATCTCTGTTGAAGTTTATTTTGTTATGGGCAAATGACCTTAGTTTGACCGCAATCTCCCCTATGGAAAGCGAAGATGCAGCCGACGGTGTATCACGAAGGTCTAGAAGACACCTTTTCACTCTTGTCTTTTCTTCAAGACAAGAGTGAAAAGGTGTCTTCTAGAGGTTCCCAGGTTGTGATTCACCGAAAACACAGAAATTGGAAGCGAGTTCCATTGCGTTCCGATTCTAGTTCTTATTTATTTCTATTATTTTACTTTAATTTTCTCTGTCAATAAAGACCTTGGGCGGCCCTTCCCGAAAAATGAACACCAAAATCCAGGTACAATTTGTGCAAAAAGCTGATGTTTGGAGGGTGATACTGAATTTGTTTCTCCAAATTTTGATTGTTTATTATGATATGAAACCTAGATATAGTGCACAAGATACCTATTAGTTAAAAGTTTCAAACAAAAGATCTGTTACAACGCCATAATCACGTAAGAGCGTTTGTATGAAAAGTAAGACGGGTTGGCCCGGCGCAAACCAGTGAAAGTGGCACCACCTATTTTATCTTATAATTACGTTTAAAAATCTATCGTACCAGTTTGTAGTATCTATTATAAGTTATTTATCTGCCTCTGTACACGTAATAGTTACATTTTGTAAAGCTTAGACAGAGATACGATGTTGCGCTTTTTGGCCACCAAACTCTATTTTCGCATCTCCTCCTAAACTATATGAGATACAATTATTACAGAGGTATTAAAAAAAGCTTGTAATAGATACCACAAACTGATCATAGGATTTTTAAAAAATCTTATTAAACGTAATAATATGATAAAATAGATCGCGCTGTCAGATTGGTTCCTGTATGCGCCTTACGTCTCTACAAAAGCCATTGAAATAATTTGCGGACCACACGTGGGCCCTACCACACGCTCGAGCACATGATTGCAAGTCGAGTGCACGTGATCCGCGCGGGCGGTCCTCGGCGAGTCGTCGCCGGTGATTGTCTAGACGATTTGCAGTGATTGGCGCTGGGTGAGTGAGTTAACATCGAGTTTCGTTCGAGAAGTGATAGAAAGAAAGAAAGAAAGAAAGAAAGAAAGAAAATAATTTTATTTGCCTAAATACTACACAACACTATATTTAACTTCACTGAATTAATTCTTGACTTATACTAATTTTTGTGCGTAGCAGGCAATTATGGCCCACGGAGAGGTTGGGAGAGGTTGGTCAACAATATTGTAAGAGGTGGATTAATCATCAATCACTCCTAGGAATATCAACATTTTAAACAGTTTTCAAGGTTTAATTGCGAGGTCTGGAAGGAGAAAAGAGAGGCTTTTACCCAGCAGACAAGGATTGAAAATAAACTGTTTTCAGTCTTTGATGTAATTTTCTGTCAAGTTTGATCCGTGACAATAAAAACCATAAGGCAAACTCCTAGGTAAACATCACACATTGAAAAATAATAGTACGGTAGGAAAGTTACAGTGCTGATACTAGCACCGCAATAGCACTTTTGTCATTGCTGCGTTTAAATGAGTCGGTGAGTATGTATAGCACAAATAAAATATTTATATTCTATATTCACCTACTTTGTTAAATATGGTTGAAAGTTTGTATAAGTAAAGACTTTTTCCTGAGTAATAACTACCAGCTATTATTAATAATGAATCAGTTGAGCTAACAGTAGATTGTTTGCAATCGTTTGCTATTACCTCAATTGTTTTATAAGTGAATTCAATTCTAATTTGTTTGTATTCATCGTAGGTAATTTTCTTTTTTAATGAAAGTACTGACTTCATCGTTTTCCTGCTCGAACGAAACTCACTCAATCCCATCTCAGTTATAGTAAGGCCTCATATTTGTCATAATTCTCTTAGTAAGGTCAAGAAGCCATGTTTAACACAAGTGGGGTTAAAGGATTTTTTTAACCGTCTCGCCGCCTTTTAAACTGTTGTGCCTATAAGTTAAGTGGCATGCCAAATAACTAATTGAGTTGGAGCCGCTTTGTTTTTTTTGGAAAGGGTTTGGCTGCTGGGCGAAAAAATATGGGATTTTATGTCATTGAGATAAAAGATTTCTATGAGTAAGTAGAATAAGTAGATGAGAGAAGAAGAAATAAGTTTTTTTTGTCGTTCATTACCACTGAAATAATGAAGATTTAATTATAATGAACAACTGCGCCCCGCGGCTTCGCACGCGTTGTTCCTATGGAAATGTTCAAAGTGATTTCTATCCCACGGGAACTGATTTATGGGATAAAAAGTAGCCTATGTTGTGTTGTTCAATCAACATTTTGGGATTTCAACATTTTGCAAAGTAGATCCCACTGTCAGAACTGGACCAAATTAAAATGGGATCACACGGGATGTTTGATTCCAGGATTAATTACCTGCATGCAAAATTTCAGCCCGATCCGTTTAGTAATTTTGGCGTGAAGAGGTAACAAACATCCATCCATACATACTACTTTCGCATATTATATTAGTGTGATATTGCTAACAGTGGAAACTGCATAAATTGCCCGCGGGCGGAATCGTTATTTTAAACCGACTTCAAAAAAGGAGGAGGTTCTCAATTCGACTTATGTTTGTAACCTCATAACTTTATTTATTTGAAAGCTGGTGCTTCCCGTGTGATCCCATTTTAATTTGGTCCAGTTCTGACAGTCGGATCTACTTTGCAAAATGTTGAAATCCCAAAATGTATAAGTTCTAATGTTGATATTTTTGTTACGCAAAATGTTGAATGTTCTTAGATTGTTCCCAAATTACATAGGTAACTAATTTCTTAAAAGATTCCCGAACATCCATTCTTTAAAAAACCTTCTTTGTTAAGTATGGTTGAAAGTTTGTATACGACTTTTCCTGCGTAATAACTACCACCTATTATTAATATGAATCAGTTGAGCTAACAGTAGATTGTTTGCAACAGTTTGCTATTAGCTCAATTGATTCAATAGTGAATTCAAGTTCTAATTTGTTTCTATTGATCATACGTAATTTTCTTTGATAATAAAATTACAACTAAATCGTTTTCATTGTTCACACCACTTGTTAATTAAAAAAAAACAGTAAGTAATCCTTCATCCAAACATCATAAAGTTGGGATGAGAACCGCATTTCGCGAATGTGCGACGTAAACAATGCATTACGAGCTATCGGTTACGATGGGAATGGAAGTGATTATCGACGTAATTATGGCTTTATGATCACTGTTTAGACTAAAGGCGCATACCCGAGCCAATATGACAGCGATACCTATGTATTTTATCACGTTTATCCATTGATTAATTTAAAAAGGGAACACATGCCAAAAATTGGCATGTGTTACAACTACACGCAAACACATACGCACACAGTTATATTTCTAGTCCTGTGCAATACAAAGAAGAACAAAGACGGAAAGACGTATCTAAGAACGAAGTGAGACCGAGACAACAATATTTCACGCGAATCACGACCGCCCGTGCCACCGCGCCCGGTCCGACGGTGACTGAGGTACATAATTTTTCACAATATGAGGTTGCCATTTTCGAGAAACTAGTACCTCATCTTCCCTTTTTAATTAATCAATGCGTTTAAAATAGGAATTTTAAAAAATCCTACGTTCAGTTTGTGGTACAGTAATCTAAATATGGCAAGAAGTGTCAAAATATCGAGTGAATGCTTCGTAGCAAACAAGCGTACTTGCTTATTCACACAGTCTGTAATTCTATATTTATCAAGTGATTTTCTTCGATAAGTTGCTCGATAAGTCGCACGAGAATAAAGTTTTTGCCAGGACTTTTTTGTGATATTTATCACAAAGATACTTATACAAATACAAATACAAAATAAAAAATGTTTATTTCATCAACAAAATTTTACAAAGATCATGATCCGTGTTCGGAACCTCCTTTTAAGTATAAAATACCTGTATTAGGAGGTAATACTTATATTATATTATCCCGAGAATTAAGAATCCCCAACTCGCATGACCAGCGTGGGCATTATGGGATTACCCTCCCATGAGATAAACGCCAATAAGGTGAGAAAGCGATCTCGGCGAGGCCTGCGTTCAGCAGTGGACCGATACAGGCTGTTATGGTTGAGGTTGAGAATGTCATCCCATGATATTTCGTATTCGATAAAATATCACGTGATACTCAGAATTGGCATCCATAAACAACAGCGAAGTCCCTACAACTACAACCATTTCACTTTCCTCAGTTTCACTCAAAGAAGACAATTCAATAACAATTTCTATTTTGAAAATGTTTACAACCCCTACCTACTAATTACCCTTTATCGAAGTCGTGCGCTAGTGATGCGCCCGTGATGTGCTAGTGACGGGTATTTGTTTACCTGACGACACATCCGGCGCACGTGCTGTAACCTGACTCGCGGGTAATGCAGTAAAGTGCGTCCTGCGGCGGTAGGGAGGGGAAAATGAATGATCGATATCGATGAACTTACGTGCTTACTAGAAAAGGTTGGAGTTTTTTGTTCTGATGTAGGGAAGAAAGCTTTGTGGTGCTGGCTTAGAATTTGCACCATCCCAATTCTTCCCGTGGGTGTCGTAAGAGGCGATTAAGGGATATCCACCGGGGGCGGGCTACAGCGCCCCTTGCAGAACAACTCTACCACCATACTAATCAAAGCTAAAATTTTATGCAAAGAATAGGGTTATAGCTATTTTAACCTAGTTGAGTTGTGTTTAAATCTGTCAACCTAATTTTATTGCTGTCATCCTTATTTTAAACCTGCCAACCTAATTTTTAAATCATAAAATAGCTTTCGTCTATTTGAAATTCCTAAACCCTTATTTTAGCTAATGATCAAACAACAGAATCGACATCATTGGCTATGTTTAGACAGCAAAGACAATACTTCGGCTACTGTATTATTAAACGTACATCCCGGTTTAAGTATCATCGATAACAGTCATCGATAACTCCTCCATCCCTAGTAATCCTACTGAAAGGATGAGCGGTAATGCAGTGTTTACAAGTTTAGTGCTGTTCATACATCGACAATCAGTTAATTGCCGACACGTTTCTTACGTTTCCAATGGAGTTAATAATATCCATTACTTATTTTAAAGAGGTTTTAGACTTGAAATGAAGATTTTATAGGTTTTGTGTAGGAAAACCATACTTTTATAAAAAGCTATAAGAGCTCATCAAAATTTGGAATGAGTGCTTTAATTAATATAAATTCGAAAGTTTGGATGGATGTATGGATGGATGTTTGTTACCTCTTCACGCCAAAACTACTGAACGGATCGGGCTGAAATTTTGGTTACAGGTAGTTCTAATCCTGGAATCAAACATAGGCTACTTTTTATCCTATAAATTAATTCCTGTGGGATAGAAATCACCTTCGTTTCCATAGAAAAAACGCGTGCGAAGCCGCGGGGCGCAGCTAGTTTACCATAAGATTGCTAATTTTGTAAATTAATTCAGATTTACGTAGAAATTAACCAACTATTTTTATGGCCAATTCTACTGCGCTCTTCCAACCCATCATTAAGTCAAAATTTCGCTCAATTATTAAAGAAAAAAATATTACAGAGAGCTGAGTCTATTTGATGTTAGTAACGAGACGTGACGTGACATCTTATATTTGGGTAGTACCCTGTCCACACACGTCCACGCACGAAAATGGAGAAAGTCATATCCTCAACCTCAACCTCAACAGCCGGTATCGGTCCACTGCTGGACGCAGGCCTCCCCCTGATAAACGTCTTTTTAGCGTTTAACTCATGGGGGATAATGCCCATAATACCCACGCTAGTCATGCGGGTTGGGGATCGCAGTTTAGTAGAAGATTTGGGGTGGTGCAAAATCTAAACCAGAACCCCACAGCTAAGTCATATCACGTTTCGTCAAATATACTCATCTCTCAGGAGTGGATTGTCCAGCATTATTTATTAACAAGCTGTGCGCCGCGGCTTTGTACGCGTTGTTGCTATGGAAACGTTGAAATGTGATTTATATGCCACGGGAGCTGATTTATGGGATAAAAAGTGGCCTATGTTTGATTCCAGGATTAGAATCACCTGTATGTAAGCTATTCGCGCTATAGTTGGAATCCCACACGATGAATCAGCACGCCCTTACTTCGAATTGCTGGGTATACTGACTGTTCCATCGCTAGTCATCTTACATGCTGCTATGTACGCAAGGAAAAACTTGAGTGAGTACGCGAGATTTGGGGACGGACACCGATATCAAACGCGGAAGGCTGGGAAACTGCAAGCGCTATCTCGTGAGCTCACAAAAACGTCGAAGCTGGTTCATGTGATGGGGCCGACACTGTCGCAGCACTGTCTACACAATCCTTTAAGTCCAAAATCAAACAATGGCTTGTAAAAAAATCCTTTTATGGCTTCCGTGAATTCACGGATATCAAATGTTAATATTGTCGATTTGTAATTAAGTAAGAATGTAACTATTTGATATAATTTATACACACTTGCTAATTTATTAAATTTATTTTATTATTATTATATCAAGATATGTTGATATTGTTATTACTATGTTTAAGGTACCGATGTAGGTATCTATATTATCTGACCTGTAACATGTTGTGTTATGAATAAATACTATGAACTATGAACTATGAACTATGAACTATGCGAAATTTCAGCCCGATCCCTTTTGGCGTGAAGTGGTAACAAACATACATCCATATATCCATCCAAACTTTCGCATTTATAATATTAGTGTGATTGAATTTTCGTGAAAGTAATGACTTAAATATAAAATATGTTGAGTTTTTTATGTTGAGATATTTTGAGAATTTGAACAGACTTTTACATTTATTTATTCTGTTATCTCTCTTATTTTGTCCTTTATGTCATATTTCCGTGCACCCTCTACCATCCTCACCCATTAAACGAACTTCACTCGACGCACAAGAGCATTCAAACGAGCTCCTCGGAATCTTCTAGAATTCTTCGACCGGAACTCAAACCAGCATTTTCATAATGGCGTCTTCCCGCGCAGAGGTATTCATATGATAATTTTATTTGAAGCACATTGCTAAGGATTGTGGAGATGGCTTTTCTAAAGCTACTACGCTAAAAAGGCTTCTTGACTGCATTGTTGATACCACAGCCCAAAAATGCTAATTGATTTTATTAAAGGTGAGGTGAGATGTGCAAGGTCCTACTAAAATATATAAAAAAATAAACATAAACTAGCTGCGCCCCTCGGCTTCGCATGCATTGTTCCCATGGAAACGATTAAAGGTGATTTCTATCCCACGGAAACTGATTTATGGGATAAAAAGTAGCCTATGTTTGATTCCAGGATTAGAATTACCTGTATGGATTTTCAGTCCGATTCGTTCAGTAGTTTTGGCGTGAAGAGGTAACAAACATCCATCCATACATCCATACAAACTTTCGCATTTATAATATTAGTGTGATGTGAAATAAATTACATACAATTCGAGAAGCGTCGTGAGTATTGAGGGCGCGCGTGTGTTATTTGACAACTTTTGTCTCAACACTGCTCTGTAATTGCAGTACGACTGAGGCCCGTATTATAAAAGCCTGCTCAGTCATCGAGTTATGCTTGAGTAACGCTATTCTATGGCATACGCGTCACTCAAACATAGACCGATGACTTAGCAAGGTTCCATAATACGGGCCTCAAAGTGTGCAGTACGTACGACTTACAGTGTTAGTTCACCGTAACGCCACGAAGCGACGCTTTTCTTTTTGAACAGTTTCTATTAGGTACAGTACAACGGTTTATTCGTATTCATGAAAAAAGATAAAGATAATTATCTTTTATCTACACATGATCATTAACTTTAAAACGAAATTCATATTTTGACAATGATTATAAAGGCCCCTCCACACTAGACACGTGACTTGGAACGCGCAAGTAGCAATTTGCGAGCGGTGATTTCGCGGCATTCTTCACTTTCCCGCGCGGAGTGCCATCGACTGCAACTGCGATTACCAAGTTTTCTTTGGAAATTTATGTGATTTACATAAAACTCTTGGAATGGAGGTCACTTTAGTAAGGTGCTCGAAAGAGCGTGGCTGGAATAAGTACTATTTCTATAATATAGTGTCAATGTACGCAGTTTAGTTGATCATGAGCGATTATGAATAGATTTTTTTTATTTTAGAACTTGATATTTTCTAAGTGTACTCGTATGTTTTTATGGAAAAAGGATTGTATTTATGGAAATAAGGATTTTTTTATTTGATTTGACTTACCTACGTCACTTGACCTCCTTATCACATTCCCGTACTGAGGGAAGGATACGGGTTCGAGTCCCGTCGAAGTAAAAAATATTATATAGTATTATGGGATATCATTTGATTTCTTATAAATTACCCAGAATGTAAACTTTAAAAACAAAAAACATTATTTACCACGTCAAATAGTCAGAGTTTTATGCACAAAAAATAAAATGTATAAAGTGATTAGGTGACTAGAAAGTATTATTAGAAAAATGATAAAGCTTTGAATAATTGCCTTTATAATTTTGTAAGAAATTCAAAGACGAAAAATATTTATTGCACTTTTTATTCATATTTTCATAACTAACTTTGTACTATTTACAAACGTGCTGAAACATTCAACTACGATAACATTTACTTAATCTTAATTATTTACAACAAAATCTACTAAACATTAACAATAAATTCTAGTAACTACGTGTAAGAACATCTTTGGTTTATCTTTGGTTGTAAGTTATCTTTGGATTGCATATTTCTAAATATATCTGGAGTCATGTCTCTGGTATATTTTAACTTGATTTTACAATTTCAAAACATTTGTATGTGTATAATTAATTTTCAACTTCAATATTACTCGCCATACTGTGATTACTATTTTCATTCATGTCAATATTTTCAACTGTTTTAGCTTTCTCCATCTTACCCTTCGCTGAACTATCACCAAATCTTTCAGATCTGTCAACATCATGTAAAGGCATCCCAAAACCTGGATGTCCGGGATAGTACATATAAGAAAGGGGCAAGTTCGGGTAATTTACCCCTAAATGGGGAGCGTAGAGCGACTGCAACACCGCTTGGTTGTACGACTCTTGCAGAAGAGTTTTGTACTCCGGATTCTTAGCGAAATCAACTCCGTACACTCCAGCAAAATGTTTCCAGATTGGCGAGCCTTCTAGTAGATTCGGCGAAGAGAATAAATTCGGACTCAAACTCTTTCCCATCATTGGATTTTGGTATGCCTTCAGATCTGGTATGCTTGGCTGTCCGTTATTATTGACCAAGACTTTCACCGCCACTTTTCTGGCGTGATTCGCTGCTGCGGCCGCGGCTGCTAGCATCCCATTCTCTTGCATTTGTATCTGCTTTCTCTTTGTCTTGTAGCGTCGGTTTTGGAACCAGATCTTGACCTGTGTCTCTGTTAACTTCAGACTCTGTGCGAGGTCAGCTCTTTCTGGTCCAGAAAGGTATCTTTGCTGGCTGAACCGTCTCTCCAGCTCGTAGACTTGTGCGTGAGAGAAGGCTGCTCGGGAGCGTTTCTTTCTCCCCGTGTTAGAGTAGTCAGTTATGGGATAGTTGGAACGGGTGTCGGTGGGGGTGGTACATTTGCGGGGTTCGTAGAGGAAGGGCTTGTAGACCATGTCGTTGGGAGAGGAGGCTTGCCGAGGGGACGTCGTGTGGGACGAACGGGAGTCGTAGTCATCTGGAACAAAGAAAATTATAAAATTATTTAAAAAATAATAACAAACAACAAACGGTTATCGCCAGTCGCCAGTAACCGCGTCCAGCAGCATTAACGTCAAGTATATGGGATCTAATAGCATTGACATAGATTCAAGAAAGGTTTTATTCTATGTTGTAATTTGATATTAGAACTCAAAGACAAAAGGTGAATAATAGGTATCTTTACAAATGAAGCATCGACCATAGAAGTAAAAGATTGCAGATGAACCTATTCATGAAGACTTTATTTTGTATACGAAACCTAAACCAGTAATTTTCCATTCAACAAACTCCTAACTCATTAGCCGTTCACAATCCCAAGGAATCAATTAATGGGTATCAGCTCACGCCATCCGCGTATAAGGCACGTGCACAATGGTGCCATTACGCAAATTGTTTGGTAAAACTCTAGAATGGGGCAAATTAAATGTGATTTTGCGTGTAAAGCTTTTTGGGTCGGTGTGGTGTCGTTTAATGATGCTAAGAAATTTTTCGTTACGTTTAAGTAAATTTAGGTTTAATGTATTTAGCCCCAAGGTATGTAGATTAATTGATACTGTACTTACTTAAATCTAATAATATGGTTTTCGAATATTACCTAATAATATAATAGGTCTGACCTGTAATGATAGACGTTATATTTTTGTTATATAAAAAAAGTTAAAAGTTGTATAATTAAAATACAAAATAAAATAAAAATACTTGTTAAGAGTTAAAAACTTTTCTGTCAAGAGTTAAAAACTTTTCTAACGTTTTTGAGGGTTTTTCCGGCGTTAATTTTCATCAAACAACGGTTGCAATTTCTAATCAAGAAAGTAGAAGCTACTTATTAGCTCATGTATGCTAATGCTTTCTTTGTCCGACCGTGACCTGACAATAACTTATTAAGACTGCAATTTCCATAAAAGCTAGACACGTGTTCGCCACAAACCTAGTAATTACTAAATTGAATGCCTCAATGAAGCTTTTAAGCGTCATCACTTATAATAATGAGGGTGTAGTGTAATCGCGCGAAGTGACAGTAAGTGGAGACGTCGCCGCGAGGCACCGGCCAGTGTGAACGCACCATTACACTTTCATTGTCAACCGCGGTAATTATGTGGCGGGTAATTTGAATTTCGAATTTGGATTGTCATTGATTGGTCATTTGTTTGAGATGGTATTTTTGGATTTGCGGTATTTTTTGAGGTGAAGGAGTTTCAGAGTACGGGCAAGTGAAATCATGATTAACACAGCAGAAAAAGACGTTAAGTTTAGCATTTAAGCAATAAAATGTAAAAGGGCTTTCCTGCACTTACATCTTTGGCAAAAATGTATAAACCTAGTTTATTATGTTTGTACTAAGTTTGTAGTAAGTACAGTATACGATAAACATACAGAACACGACGTGTAGACAACATAATCAGGGCATCTATCAGCTGTTGACCATGAGTCCCCTTGTCCCCTAGCAGACAAGCAAGTCTTATAAAAAATAACCACAACAGTCTTTTGTTTAACCCTTTATAGGGTGAGTAGAACTAAGAAAAGAATTGCAATGCGAACGGTATCAGATGCCGATGATTAAATAAAATTTGAACTAAAACCGGCTCAGAATTGTGTTCAAATTTTTTTCAAGTTTTGCGGGACGAATACTATTTTTTTATGGGTCCACCTCGGGATAATAAGCGAAATAATTTTCATAATTTGATCCTAATTAATGGAGAAATCAACGAAAATTATTACAAAAAAACTAGGTAGGTACTCATCCGAATATTAAAACCTCATTTTTTCGAAGTCAATTAATAATAAAACGTACCGACATTATGCTACATTTTTAAAAATAAATCATCAATTTAAGTCATAAAATAAGTAGGTAGGTAAGTAATCAAAATAATCGTCTCACCTGAAAGTTCCGTGACTGGATAATGATTCTTCCTCGACATATCCAAAGCTCCATCATCAGCAAAATCACTATAGCCATTACAATCATCGTAGTACTTCATACTCTTATCCGAAACCTCTTTCTTGTAACCATCTTCCTTGCTAAATCCTGAACCCTTCAAAAAGTCCATCTTCCCGCCAAAAAATATTCCATTTTCAAATTCGCACTTCGCATCGTTCTCCTTCGTCAAAATATCGTTTATCGAAAACGGCGTCGTCAAATTCGTCTTTTCACAATCTTGAAGAATCGAGTCTTTGAATTTCAATTTCGCTTCCATTTTTAAAAATTTAAACACATGAATGGCACTTCCCGCGGAGTGAGCTCGCCTCACCGCAAAAGCGTTCCTCAACCGAATAAACTTTGCGTGATAGATTGCCCGCCTGTTTGACGTGCTTAAGCCTTAGAGCGAGATAGCGACAAAATTTTCTTACATCTAGTCGTTGAGTGAGAAAGAGATAGGTGGATTTTAGGGCGGTCGTTTTTTAAAAAAGCTCCTGAAGTAGCGTAAGTAGTGGGGATCGTTGGGTTTTTCTTGAAGATGTTTACGTGAATGCGATTTGATCGTCGGAGTCGTATGCATGCTATAATGGTGTTTAGTATTGGCTTTTGAGATACAAGTTACATAATATTTTATTTATTTGGAGTTTTATTTTATACTTATTGAATAAATAAATAATGCTGGACAATTCACACCGCATTATCTAGCCCCAAGCTAAGCAGAGCTTGTGTTATGGGTACTAGATAACTGATATAGATACTTAATAATAATTTTAGAACCTACATTTATAATCAAAAAATATTTACGATATCCTTTTTAATTATATTTTCGTGCAAATACATTTCATCTTGTTTTCCCGTGTTATCTGGAGCCCATATTTTATAATGGAGGTCGGATTTTATAAATTGGCAAATTAAAATTTATTAGACTACCTTTTTATTTAGGTTGGTAAAAAATATCACCAAATAAATCTGTACCTAATTGATGACTGATGTGATGACTCATCATCATCATCTAGGTATTACCTGTCTATTGATTTAGTCTACCTAACCTAATCATTTTCATCAATCATCATTGATGAGTAGGTACGCTCTACCTAAGTAGAGCAAAGCAACTACTCCTATAAACCAATATTTTTCTTGAACTGCCAACGCCAATTCGTTCAACCACCGCTTTTCATAGCATCGCATCGCACTTCCTAACTCACGACGCTCTATCCATAAGTGCTTGAGAAGTGTCTATCTATCTCTTTCCCCCTCGCCAGCAACGCTCTAAGCCTATCCACGATGTCCCTTTCCACCATTAGAGCGACATTTGAACGAACCAATGGCGTGGCAGTGGGGCATTACGGGCGCCAATAAAAGAAGTGGGAAGTGAGTGTCAACATTAATTTTCTTTTTAATTTTTCATTCGGAATTCGGAATGTGTGTCAGTGCCTTTAGGTACGACTCTGCAGTTTTCAATTTCGAATGAACTTAGCGCTTCGGTACTATAGCTATACTATACTATACTGTGTAAGTATCTGTGTGTCTACCATGAGTTTTGACAATCTATACTCGCTAGCGAGTGTAGTTAAAAAAATGTATGAAAACTTCTAAAGCGCCTCTATCGGATAGTTGGGTACTAAAATGCGCTGTGGATAACTATATGCGTAATTACGTAACTACTGTAGTAACGTCAGCCGATTTAACTGTGACAACTCATGGTACACACACTGAACTGAAAATAACGTAGAAATAAACATTCATAAAATGAACGCGTCTCCACAGAGCTATAATACCAGTTTATTTATCTTTTATGAACAAAAAGCAGACTTTTTCTTTTTGGTCTTGGTAGTATTCCAGCAAGCAAGCAGACGTTTAGTTGTCCTATTTTTAGCTGATATAGCATATATATCAACGCATCTCCAAAGAGTAATACTGGTATCATTCCAGTGGACCAATACAGGCTGGTCCACTGGACCTGGGGGTTGGGGTTGAATTTTAGGTTATCCGGGTGCAATTATTTAACTCTTTTGTTATATATACAAACTATTCCCTATGTTAAACTGTACCTATCTCATCATCATTATCATCATCAATCTATATTAGACACATTATAGGCCTCCAAACAGGGCCATAGCGCCCTTTATTCAGCATCCTGCAGTCTATCGTAAGTCGTCAACCCACCTGGCCGGATACCCACCTACACATCACCGAGTCGCGATCTTCAGTCACGAACACGTTTACCCCAGTGGTACCTTTTTTATTTTTTTTTATACGGCGAGGCAATATACATTTACGAATAGATTGGTCTGCGGGGGAAACCAGAATTATGTGGGACTGGACGCCTTGAGAAGGACGTAATATCCCCTAAAAAAACTCTCCGGTGTCCCTCTTTCGCCATTTTCGCCGAACCACGTCCGTCTATTGGGACACAGACAGGACATACACAGTTGCATGCGAAGTTCGACTGCTGTGCCCAGCTAATAGGCATTTCTGTCGCCCCATACTGCCAGTGTGTCTACCATGAGTTTTGACAATCTATACTCGTTAGCGACTGTAGTTAAAAATAATTATGGAAACTTCAAAAGCGCCTCTAGCGGACAGTTGGGTACTGAAATGCGCTGTCGATAACTATAATGTATATTTACGTAACTGCTGTAGTAACGTCAGGCGATTTAACTGTGACAACTCGTGGTAGACAGACAGTAGTGGGTCTCGCATATACACACGCATACCAGTGGTACCTACGTATCTATCGACTTATGAACATTATAATTTAACTGTGACAACTGGTGGTAGACACACAGGAGTGGGTCTCGCATATACACACGCACACCAGTGGTACCTACGTATCTATCGACCTATGAACATTATAATTTAACTGAGACAACTCGTGGTAGACACACAGGAGTGGGTCTCGCATATACAAACACATGCACACCAGTGGTACCTATGAACATAATAATCTGTGATCTACTAAATCAGGTTAACCCAAACACTTACTGGTTGGATTAATGAGTATAAATCGAACAGTGTATTAATAGGTCAAGTATAACATTTAGATGATGTCGGATGAGTGGGCCCTATCAAGTGGTCAGTGTAGAGCTATGCTGTGTTAGAAGTGGCAGGGAAAATACAGTTCAGTTCAGATCATTATAATTTATAACCAGCAGCGCCTCGCGGTTTCACTCGCGTAGTTCCTGATACCATGGGAATTCCGGGATAAAATATGTATAATATATTTTAATGATGAAATATTTTTTTTAATCTGTCTAGTAGTTTCGAAGCCTATTCAATACAAACAAACAATCAAATCTTTCCTTTTTATAATAGATAGAAAATACTTTTATTGCACACTTTAAACTACGAAACAAGCGAACCGCAATGCGACCAAGGGCACAGCACGGCGAGCTAAGCGGGTCGTGCTGTTACTTTCCAGAACCCCAGATCTCTCCCGAACCCCCTCTTCATACAAGAAATTGATATGGGTATCGTGTTTGACTAACATAGGGATGGGGATTACGATTTTGCAACCCAGGTCCCCCGAACCCCCTTCCTTATCCAAGAGTTTGATATGGGTATCGTTTTCGACTAACATGGGGGTGGGGATTACGAATTTGATGACAGTCGGCGTGGGTCGGATCAAATCAAATAACTAATATTATTAGTATTAGTATAGTATATAACGTATCACAATTTTGGTAGTTATCGTTAAATTTGGCCTTCGACTCCCATATGGAGTCGAAGTTTAAATTTGAATTAAGCTCTACGCCCAAAAGGTTCAGACTGTCATTGATCTGAAGGGCAGCATCATAGAAGTAACTCGCTTTGTCACTTTCATATATACAAAATAATTTAATATTCACTCTAAACTTATTATATTAGGTAGAGTCTGGAACAAATTGCTTTAAGCAATAATGCCTCTTATTGTTTTTTGTATTATTGAGTTTTTTTATGTACAATAAAGTGTTTATTCATTCATTTTATTTAAGCAAAGTTTGAACAAACTCCTATTCCCCGCGGAGTGAAGGGCCTGGTGACCTGTACCACAGGGTTTTTTCTAAAACCTATCACAGGCACCAGTTCTCTCACAAAACAGGTAATTAGCAGATAGTATAGTTATTAGGACACACAAGTGGATATAGTTTTACAAAAAGTTTGCATTATATACCTAACTAGGTTCCTACTTTAGTGTCCTTTTTATTTTTTAGTTATAAGCACCTATTGTGAGAGACGAATAAATGCTTTATTATTATTATTATTAATATTATTTTATTTAAGCGACTAAATGTAACTATCGTACAAGAGATATACATTCCGTGTAAACAAAAGATATGCATAATATATTAATAGTTCATCGCTGACTGTTCACACCGCCGCGATAGCGAGGACTCGCTCCAATAGTTTGTCGCTCCTCTATTATATCCCAGCGACAAAACAATCGGAACTACAGACTCGCTTCCCTTTGCTCGCCAAGTTGTTTCTAGTTTCTCGCTCTGCTCGCTTCTCATGCATCATCGGCGTAGAGACAACAACTTAAAATGCAGTTTTTTTATTTTTTAAAAGATATTGACCTTCGTTTGACCGCAATCTCACCTGATGGAAAGCGGAGATGCGGCCGACGATGTATCACGAAGGTCTACAAGATGGCTACTCCGGACCACATTCCGAAACACAACAGAGTTGCTTCACGGACTGGCCCAGTCCGGAGGGTGGTGACAAGCCACGGCCGAAGCCTACCACCAGAGGGTACCGCTCTTAGCACCACCCAGAGGACACGTGTATGGTAACAGAGGGTCACCACCTACGGACGTGAGCGATACTGTCCCCCCGAAAGCGTACCAGCGCTGAGAGTTCTAACCATTGGTAGCTCTATATTGTAAGTGGTCGTGCGAGTGGTGGTAAGTGGTGTTTGCGGCGGCTCGAATGACCGTAATCAATCAGCTTTATGTAGAACGGACGATTTGGAGTTAGTACAGTTTAGTTATTTAATATCGGTTATTGCGGGGAGGTAGTAGCAAGTTATGACCGATAATAAAGTAAGTACCTATACCTACTATCTAAAAAAAATTGTTGTATACATATAATAATAGTTTTTGTAAATGTATATTACTAGGTAAAATAAGTCTCTTCATATACTCTCACCTCTTTTCTGGTACCAGAAAAGAGGTGAGAGTATTTCGAACTTTCTAATAGGTAGATATACATAGGAAGAACTTTTTAATAAGTAGATACACTATTGATATAAAATTATCGTGGCAAAAAACATTCCATAAAGTTCTAGTAACAAAAATATATTATTAGCTTATAAAATAAGCTAATAATATATTTTTGTTACTAGAACTTTATGGAATGTTTTTTGCCACGATAATTTTATATCAATAGAATGAAGACACGTCAAATTTTAAACAAATTACGTAGAACATAACGTAACAAAACATTTACAAATTTTATAAACCCATAAAATAAGATAATATCTTATTAACAACATTAGGTATATTAATATCTTTATTATGACGAGGTTGGCTTGGCTGCCAAGGATGTAAGTTGAATAGGCCTGAAGA
This sequence comes from Eupithecia tripunctaria, assembly GCA_955876795.1. NCBI lineage: Eukaryota > Metazoa > Arthropoda > Insecta > Lepidoptera > Geometridae > Eupithecia > Eupithecia tripunctaria. The sequence continues at coordinate 5,239,613 of OY041621.1, forward strand.
GAAACAAAATATAGTTAGTCCTAAAGTAAATTTCCAGAAGATATTGTGGACGTATCTCTTTAACCGACTTCAAAAAAAGGAGGAGGTTCTCAATTCGACTGTTATTTTTTATGTTAGTTACCTCAGATCTTTTAAAACAAAATTAAACTAACCAATCCAGGTTATCATTGGCTTAGGTGCTTCTAGGTTAAAAAACTTAGGTAGGTATAAGGACCCGTACCTACTAGCAATAGGCTTGACGACTAGAAATCGAATTAGTACGTCAATAATTAGATTATCAATTTTGTATATTAAACAAAAAAATATGACGATGTAACTATTTAAAGATCCACGTGACGTCATGGCTAAGTAAAAAGTAAGAAACTTTTTACTTAGCATGACTTTGATCAATAATTTACCTTATCTTACCTTACCCTTTACTTGGATAGATGATGCTGATTAACTATGATGATTTCTACCATTGCATCATTGAAATAGGCATGGCCCCTACCTAAATATTACAAATCCTGTTTTTTACATTTTATTATAAAGTTATAATAATGATAGCTTGAAGACTTACTTACATTTCTCTCTCTGAAATTAACTCAAACAAGGGGTTTTCTTTTTCCATTGATGTTACAGCACCAAGTTAACTAGCGACATCTATTGATGTTTCCATTGTCGAACAAATGCCCCGAAACTTTTGAACCCAAAGTCCGAGTTGATTCCGAATATGCTCCCACAGTGTTTGATGTTCTAAGCAGTATGAGAGCTTACAAAAAGCTCTCGTCGTTCTGCTACTCAACGCTAGATGGCTCTTTATAAAAGTGACAATGTGATTTGTAAGTTTCTACTTACCGATAGATGGCGTACGTCAGCATAATGTTATTTTTATGTTATTTGGTTTTGCATTTTATGCAATGAAAGTTTACCTAACTTTCAGGAGGTTAAACTTTTTAGATAAATAGGATGAGGTTCCTAGATAATAACTTTGTTTTGTACCACCAAAAGCCAAAAACCTACATAATACTGACTTTATTTTTAACTAGCAGCGCCTCGCGGTTTCACCCGCGTAGTTCCTGATACCATGGGAATTCCGGGATAAAATATAGCATAAAGGAAAGGATCTCAAATGAGCAAGTACTTACTTTCCATTATGTTTAAAAATCGTCAAAAAGAACGTCATTTTGAGATACTGCGGGTTTGTTTATCACATGTGTTTGTGGGTTTAAAAAAATCGAATATCTGTAAGAACATTATGAAAGTTGTGGTAAATACGTAATTTCACCTTCATCACAGAATAAACATAGAAGACAATTTATTTTGACCGCCAAATGCGTTTAGTTTTCAGTTTTCTGAACCATTCCCCTGCTTTCTCAGACATGACAGTAACCACATGCCGTCCACCGTTTAATATTCTGTGTAATTGATACGATAATCACCCTCTGTTCCATTCCAATATCCAATACCACAGATTTATCTTTAGAGACGTACTCAAAAGTCAGTAAAAAAGCTGAATAGCCGGTAAATGTTGGAAGGAAGAAGAAATAGTTTTTTGTTCAACAAGTGATTTTTTCGCTCAGAGTGCCAATATTAAATCCTGAGTTCACGAAGTTGTCTAGAATAAAGTCACAGAGTAGCAAGTGGCTCTAAAGTAGACTGATGAGGTAGCTACGGATTTTAAAGGCACAAAGTGAAAAATATTTGCCTTCGAGTTAAACATACAACTTTTCATCTGGACTAGCGAATAATATTTAGTAATTTGTACAAGAGCAGATACAGCACGTCTCGTCTTTCCTCGACGACGGCAGAAATATGAGGTGACCAAAAGCAGCCAGCCAGACCTTTGAGCAGCAAAGTCACCGTTTTCGAGCGATAGTGGTTAAAATAATTTTACATTTATTAAAAAATAAACTAACCAGTAATACTGACCTAATTCTTAAAAAAAAACCATTGAATTAAAGTTGGTTTTATCATGGTTCATAGAAAATTGTTAACAGCCCTAATGATTTACAGTAAATAAGATAATTCTTTGCTAGACGCAGAAAATATACGAGTAAAAAATAATTAATCATGCGCCGAAGTAAATGCCCTGCATGTCTTGCTTGGGTACCATTGTGTCTCTTAGTACTTAGAAACTAAGACCTACAATGTAATTAATGTACACAATGATTGCAACAAATAATTATGAATATAAATAAATTATTTGACCCGTAGTACAAGACTTATTGGTCGCCAAAACTATACTAAACTAATTTGACAGTTCTAAAAATTACGCTGTCCCTGTCATAACCATCAAAACAATAAATATTTATAAATAATGGTATAATTTTAGTCCTGTTAGATTAGTTTAGTCTAGTTTAGGCGTTATATGAATAGACACCAATAACCATTGATTTATTAAAAACGAAGATGAGGCACTGGTTGCTCGAAAGTGGCAGCCTCAAATTGTGTAAAATTGTGTTCTCCCACATCAGTCACCGTCTGACCGGCGGCACGGGCGGTCGTGATTCGCGTGAAATATTGTTGTCTCAGTCTCACTTCTGTCTTAGATACGTCTTTCCGTCTTTGTTCTTCTTTGTATTGCACAGGACTGGAAATAAAACTGTGAGCGTATGTGTTTACGTATAGTTGTAACACATGCCAATTTTTGAGTAAGCGCTGGGAGTACGTAACCTATCTTCCCTTTTTAAATCAATGCCAATAACTAAATTATTTTTTAGCCGTTCTTGTCCCATCACTAGTAATGCAGTCGCTCCCAACCGTGGGGTGAGAGGGCTCATTGTTTAAAGGCGTTGGTAGTTTGCTCAATTAAGTCCATCACTAAAATAGCTGGTAATAAGCTTTCCTAGTTTTTACCATACCAATAGTTCCTGATTTTTTTGACTAATTTATGAACTAACCTTAGGCTACAAACGCACATTACAGTTACTCTGAATTCCTTAATTCACTTCAGTTTGTAAAACTAAGTTATTGACTTCTAAGTCGTTTGCAAAGTTTGGCTTTGACACTTTTGAAGTCCAATAGGTAAAATTGTAGTAGGTACAAAGTACAAAGTGTCTTTTATAGACCCTCGTGATAGGTAAATTGTCGGCCACATCATCACTTTCCATTATGGTGGGATAGCGGATAGCGGTCAAACGGGGCAAACGATATTAATCATGTTTTTGAGACAACCCATACAAAATGTCAAACAAGTTGGCATTGCCACAAGATTTAAAATAATTACCTATCTGATGATGAATGGGCTTGGATGAAAACATGGTAACCTTGATACATACAGACCCCTTTAAGACAGTGTCATGAATGAAACGTGTTTAAATTCCCATAATAATATTGCTTCGCGTATTTCCCCTTGTTCGATTTGCCACAGCAAATAATTCGATGAAAAAGAATTAAAACCGGTTTTATTAAAGTCGTGAAGAACCATGGTATAATGGTACCATGGTGGGTAATTATACCCCAGAATGGAGTTGTTGTCAAGTATTTAGGCGTGTTACGACTGTCAAAAGGTCCTACTTATCTATATTATATAAAAATGAATTGCTGTTCGTTAGACTCGCTAAAACTCGAGAACAGCTGAACGGATTTATTTTATCTTGGTCTTGAAATGTTCGTGGCGGTCTAGGGAACTTTTAAAATGTGAGAAAATCAACGCGTGCGAAGCTGCGGGGCGCAGCTAGTATTTTAGTAAAAAAACTACTCAGTTGTGCGCGCAAATTCCCTCACTTGAATTAAATAAATAATCTAAGTATATCTATATTTATAAAAGAAAATCGTGTTAGTTACAATATTTATAACTCAAGAACGGCTGAACCGATTTGGCTGATAATTGGTGGGGAGGTAGCTTAGAACCAGGAGACGGACATAGATTATTCCATTCCCGTGGGATGTAAAATAAAAAAATCCACGGGGCGAAGCCGCGGGCACAGCTAGTTTTTCTTTAAAAGTTAAATAAGTTAAGTTATATTGTTTTTATATAAAAAAATATTTATAGTTTAGACTTCATTTTTTTATCATAGTAAGTTAATGTCTTAGTTTAAGCACGCCGTTTTTGTTGTTTTTGACCTTGTGTGGTTGGCAGGTAGGATAGTAGGATAGTTTTTATAATTGTGTGCAATAAAGTATTAAATAAATAAATAATAAGTCACACTTTACACTAATACTATAAATGCGAAAGTTTGGATGGTAGTTTTGGCATGAAGGGGTAACAACAAAGATATCAGAAACTCTCTGTGGGTAACAAACATCCATCCAAGCTTTCGCATCTTTTATACATGTAAAGAATTATCTTTAAGTTTGGAGCACTATCGAGAAACATCCATCGGCCACACTTATGGGTGCCAAGCCAGACGACGTTGAAGTTGACGAGGGTTGAAACTCAAGAAGTTGGAGGAGATTTTTACACGGACATGATTGTGCTAATTTACATAATGAGATAAAACATCTTAGAACTTTGTAGAATACGGGAATAAGGGCATTTAATGCTGTTTCTTTTGTTTTACAGGTCAGTGAATTTTTGCCCTAAGTTAATACGCAATCCCTAGGTAGGCTAAAATGTAAATAAAGCTTTTGTTTTACAGATGAACCGCAAATTGTCTTTATTTCGATTCGTAACCACCCCGGAGATAAAAAACCATCAAAGTATTATATACATATACGTGTGATGAATGTTGCAGTTTCTTTAAACGATCGTAAAAGTGACGAAAACATTTTAGCTAATGCTTAGGCTAATTCAGCAGGTTTAGATGCCAACAAGATCGACACCATAAAAATATTTGTTACGGCATTAGCTCAGTATTTTTTCAAATAAAAACTGCTTTTGTTCAGAGTCCACGCCACCACTCAAGTCCTATAGACGCGGCGCTCCTTTCGCAGAACTATTGTATTTATATAAAAAAAATATTTAATTTTTATTTACAATAATTCCGGACATTCCACGGGTCAAAATCGCTCGTAGATATCCATTATTTCACGATTGTGATCGGAATTATGTAGTTGAGGTACAACTACATAATTCCGATCACAATCGTTTTTGCCATAAGACTCAAGTCTTACAGAATCGGAATCTAGTATGCGTATGCGTTTAATTATTTTGATCATAGTTTTATTGATTTGCATTTGCATACTCAGCGCCGGATTGCCAACAATAACTAAATAAACATTTCAATGATTAACAATACCTGTACAAGGGAACGAACAAATGTCAAGCTAACTCCCAATACTCAAACTAGATACTTGCCTAGGTCACAGATCCTATTCCGTGTCCATTTTGAATGAAGCATTTTAGTAAACAAACCGCCCATACTTAACCTAAAATACACTTTATTAGCGCGTCCTTTTATACGTAATTTACATTACTTGTCGATTTTAGATACTCCCTTCAATAAAAATTAATTATATCTGAAACTCGACGCCAAGCAAGTGAGATTTTGATATTTGTGCCGTAGTTTGTTTACTAACATGCTACATTCAAAATGAATACGGTATAGGTATAGTTACAGGAATATTATTTTTCGCTAACCTGATTTGCCGGACAAAGGTGATGCTTGAGATCTCCACTTCAAGATTGTTTTTATCGCCAAATAATTATAAATTAGCTGCTTAGTTTGGGGCTAGATGATGCTGTGTGTGTCTGGCATTATATATTTATTTAAATTAATACAAACGCATAGGTACTGTCTTCGTTTTAATTTATAAGTAATCTACAAAAAAAATATAAATAGATAGGAAGAGCGCTCTAAAAATTCACGACTCGTCGAAAAAACGTCATTCAGTCGGCGTGCATTTATACTTAGGTTATGTATGAGTTTTGTATGTATGTAGCCGATTTTTATGTTTCCAAGTAGCGCTGAAACTATTCGTTCATATCGATTGATTTGTCTCAATACTCCGATGGTTATAAGGTATATGACGTCAGACGATATTGAGGGTTTAGGTAAGGGTCGAGAATTGAATTTCTAAAATATTAAGCACTTTCAGTGAACGCCCTAGTCGGGTTTAGTTTACTTTATTTAGTTCAGGACGCCGATAGTATGAACTTGAACAAACTATAAATCTATAAAAACAATACAAAATTCACGCTTCATTTAAATTTTCAAATTCATTAATAGAAGGTCCAAAATCAAAACAATGTTAACCCTGCAAAAACTACCGGGTCAATACGTCCCGTTGCGTTGGGGTCAAAGTGACATCGTGTCAATTCGACCACGTAAGTTATTGCTTCCATACGGCGTGGTAGGCGACCTGGCGCCATCTACAAAAACTCAATTTTACGCCAGATTTGAAATTTGATTGCTGCTTGACATTTTTTATGAAGTGGAAACGATATAAACTTGTATGCACCTACAAATTATTTATCGAATATAGAAAAGAGTAAATGTTTTGGGTTAGTTTTAGATATAATTTAATTTGAAGTATACATTACTAGTTTTTGTATAGTACTAATTTATAGTAAGTTTGGTTAATTTTAAAATAAGGGACTGATATAGTCATAGTCCTTTAAAAATTTAAGATAAAAAAAATCTGTTTGACCAATTACCTATTTATACAAATTTTGCTGACAAATTAATAAGATAAGAATTTTGGTTACGCAAAATAAACAAATCAGATAGGATTCGTCGATGGAAAAATCCCTTCAAAGCAAATTTCATAACTAACTGTTACTATTACGAGTAATATTATGTAGGTATTATGTAGAAATAGGTATGTACTTACAAAAAAAGTTTAGACTTTTTTCAGCATAGAAAATTTAGATACTGTATCTAATATCTTAACTACTGTAGTTAAGATAGCTATACGGTACAATTTGTATGGAGAAAAAAATTGTGGTTATATCATGTTTTCTCGTCTTTCGTCTCTACTCCACAAAGTGGTGATAGACACTCAGCAATCCGCCGCTGCATAAAAACCGCATAAAGTAAAAACTGGTAAAAACGATCCCGTCTCGGTGTTGGCGCCTAACCACCAATAAATTACATTGGCATTTTGTCAACATACGCCCTGCTACGCCCAACGTGTTAAAAAAATAGAAAAATATGTGTGCAGTTTTTGTTGAAGCAAAATGTGTGCAAAATTTTCAAAACAGCAACGTTTTCATGGGAACAATCAAACGTAAGCTTTGAGAGTCTCTAGAATAAATCTAGGATTTTTTTCCCTGTGTAAGTACATAAGTAAAAAAACTCTAGTTTTATTGAATTAGGTTTACTGAATTTATTGAATTTAGGGTATGGAATAATAAGAATAATCACGCAGAGGTTGCGGGTTTGATTCCCGCCTTAAACACATGTGTTGTATGTATACGATCTGCAGATATTTTTTCAGTGCTTTCTGGATGTTCTCTATGTACAAAAAAAAACTAAGAACGTAGTGTATTGTATTAGCAGTTATCTAGAACCCATAACACAAGTTGTGCTTAGCTTGGGGCTAGATAATTCTGTGTGAATTGTCAAGCATTATTTATATAATCTAACTTACCTGTTTAATCTGGGGTAACTGGCTAGCAGGAAAAACCCAAGCATAGGAGAGATTGGTGAATTTTACTCGTCCAGACCAAGGCCAAACCGTGGCTGTAGAGTCAGGATGTTGATCATATTCAATCAGAGCGTGCTGAAACCTTCATTATTCGCGCTGGGGTTTGGAACATGCTCTCTGTTGCTGTTCTTCTAGCAAATTACAACCTAGGTCTCTTCAAAACAAGAAAGAAAGAAGGAAATAAAATATTGTTTACCATAAAACGTACACACATAACGAAAACTTAGGTATGCTACTAAATAAAGCTATAAACTTTACTCAGTTAAGTGCGCAGGAGATTCTAATATGGCCTCCACTCAGCGTTGTGCTGGAACACTAGTGTGTCCACCCAGCGCTGGTTTTCAGTGCTTGTTACGTCACGACCATCTGGAGTGGTACAAAATAAAGCAGGAAAAACAAAAATATATATGAATAAGTACAGGAATACATTAGAATAGAATTACATATTAAAACATTATACATGTTACTAAATACATATTATTTAAAAAAATCTAAAATATAGTTTAATGGTTCAATGGATCAATGGTTAAAAAACCTAACAGTATTTCGATTTCTAACATCCCTCCCACATTATTTTTAGACATTGATTCTGTATTGATTGAAAATAGATTCAAAGAAATCTGGTTTACATCTGCGTCCCAATGTATCATCCCATCATGAGAAACAATATCATTATTATAATACAATGACTCATTTGATTCGAGGCGAAAAGTGTAAAAGATTGGTAAAAGTAGAGTCTGCTCAAAAAGAGAAGCGTCGTGGGAATATGGTATATGCATGGATTTTTTCTATAATTTTTTTCGAATATAAAAAAAATATAACAGCCAAAAAAATTAAATTATTGAGGTAAAAAACAAAAAGTAAAACTACACTCATGGATTAACTCGTATCATTACTTGTATCTTTTATCTTTTATTTTATTTTAATGTGTGTTATGTAATTGGCTCCTAATAAATGTATTTTATTTTCTCTCTTTCTTTCTCTTCTTCTAGATGTGTTTATGAGTGTTTATGTTTTCGCTGCTCATTTGTTTGTAAAGTTGCAAGGGACTGATTCACTAACTTACACCATGATTCTTGTCGCGTGTGAGTTGACAAATGGTAAAAAAATATTATTTAAGCTTTAGTTACTGTGTGGTGCTGGCTTAGAATTTGCACTACCCCAATTCTTCTCGTGGGTGTCGTAAGAGGCTACTAAGGGATATCCACCGGGGGCGGGCAGCAGCGCCCCCTGCTGAACAAATCTTCCACCAAACTGCGATCCCCAACCCGCATGCCCAGCGTGGGGATCATGGGCATTACCCACCATGAGTTAAATGCCAATAGGGCGTTTATCAGGGGGAGGCCTGCATCCAGCAGTGGACCAATACAGGCTGTTCAGGTTGAGGTAAGCTTTAGTTTAATATAATTAAGTAAAAAAAAGCAAATGCAATTTTTTTTTACTGGGTAAATAAAATTGACTAATCCAATAAAGGTCAAACATGATTTCAGTCGGCTCATCGGTGGCAAAGGCAATTAATTGAGTAAAGCAGAATGAGAACATTAAACTGTGCACATGAACTCGGGAGATTACACGTATACTGCGGGACAACAAAACTGGACGCCTATTTTAATTCTCATGAAAAACGCAAGTTGTGTTTTTCGTTTCGTTTTTTTGTGCAATTCCATCTTCTAATTCTAATTTGGTTTATCAACACAGTATTAGTTAGGCTTACACTTTAGTGGTATATAAAGCAAGGTTTTTCTTAAATATATGAAAATTGTATGAAGCGAGAAAAAAAATCGGGAAAATTATATCCGCTGTTCAGTCTTGCATGGTAAACATTAGATTAGAGTGCAGAACTAACAAAACACAGAATTTTGTATTGGAGAATTAAAATAGGCCCCCTAGATCGAGTTCATTTTTCAATAGGAATATGCTACGTTTTTTGTTGGCAGAAAACGTTGCTGCATTATTTCTAATTGCTGTGGCCATGGTTTAGGAATGCTCTTTTAACACAGTTACAATAAGTACTCAATATTTACAGTTCAACTAAATTTGGTCTAAATTATGCTATGTATTCAAAATCCAAACAAACTTTATTCAGCATTATTTATTTAGTTGAGCTATCTGTAGATTATTTAGCAACAGTCTGCGTTTAGTTCGCTTGTTTCGGGTTTACTAAGTCGACACAAAAGCACGCACGTGATCAGTTGGTAAAACTCAAAATTAGTATCACTAAATATGATTTCGTCATGACGCGCCAACATATTTGTCTATTCAATAGAATAGACACGCGCAATAATTTTGGCGTAGTATTGACAATAGTTAAGACTAGTTTTAATTTGTTTATAACAATTAATTGTTTTTTTTTGACAATATTTAAACCTAGATTTAGGCTACTTTTATCCGTCTGAAGCCCTGGGCAGAAGTTTAGGATTTATGCACAGTGTGAATTATGAAGTAGTTGGCCTATTTTATTCTCGATTATTCCAATGCTATGTCCAGCAGTGTACGTCTCTGGAACGGGAGTCGTCCAAATAAAAGCTAACGAGCACTGCTACGCCGCGGTAATGGAGTACCGCCGCTGGCGAAACTGGGAGCTTATGAGAGAAAGATTTCTAAACTTAGATGTACAAGGTACAATGTGTTCGGGCTATACTATGATTTCAAGTTTACTTAACTTCCTAGTATTTTATCGTGAGATTATGTATATGCAGTATGTTATGCAGTAACTTTTTGGTTAGTACCTAAACATAAGTCTCGCGTGGAAAAAATGTGCTGCTCCAGCGGAAGCAGAAGGGCCATAAAAAACAGGTTATTCTTGATTGTACTGTATTTATTTTTCTATTATTGAATTATCAATAAAAGAACCTCAAGTATTCAAGAGTATCCCGTAAGCAATTTACTTCAAAATCGTTATTTATCTCAGAATCTGTGAAAGCTACCACGTTCATATTTAAGTAAATGTTACTTCGATCTTTTATCTTGAATAATGAGTTCTAAAAACACGATTGGTGGAAGTTTGCACACATTTTGCTTTTTATAACAGCAAAATTTAACCGCTTAACCGTTGTAATTAATTATGTTCCTTAAAACGTACAATACCTTTGTCTGTAAGAAGGTATATATTCCACTCTTAGAAACAATAATTCAGAATAGGAAAATGCCATAAACACGTTGACAACTTTTAAAAAGATCAATAATTAATTAATATTCATCGCGTACCTTTTTGTTTCGAACACTTGAATATTCATCAATTATGTTAAGAAATCGCAAAAGTTTACAAAGTTTTAAAAGATAAAAATTTAAGAAGTTATATACATATAAATATTATACATATGTATGCAGGTATATTCCTCAGTATCCATCACCGCGTGCGCGCGCGCAGGTTGTGCGGCATCGGACTATCGACCAGATCACCTCCGACCGAGATAACCTTAAAAGCTCACCAATATTAATACATCAAACACCCGCGCCCGCGTCCGTCCTGCTACTATTAGTAACTAGTGTCTGCATTCGTGTTCACCTGCTTATTAATAGATCTATTCAGCAGAGGTATTTTAATTCGTCGGAAAGGCCGTCGGATTCGGTTTCGGAAACTTTTGACAAATCAAAATAGCGTTCTAAAGTTCCATCGGAATATGATTCAAATTGTAATGTGACGTTTTCGCTTCGGAACCGAATCGAATAAATTTAAATACCCCTGCAGATCAATGCAATATAAAACTGGTTTCAGTACGCGGTATTTCTGAAAAAAAAAAATAGGTTTTAAACTATTTTCTAAACTATTAAAGTTTTATTTACCATGGGCACTCATTTTTGGGATAAAAAGTAGATCAAGACCTACGTTTATTCAGAATTTCAGCCCGACTCGTTCAGATTTTTTTGCGAGAAGACGTAACATTAACGTTTAAGAAGAAATAACAAACATCGGTCAATTCAAACTTTCGCATTTCGCATTTCGCATATATAGAAGTTTCTGCTTTCGTATCACTTGTTTATTTATAAATCTTTTCGGATCGATGTAATCATAGCTACCTACTATAATTGTTGAAATGAGGTCATTATGACCTCTGTGGCGCAACGGGCGATAATCCGCCTGTGACGCAGGAGGTTGCGATTTCGATTCCCATCGCTGGACAAATTTATGTTTGATTGTTTTGAATCCTTCTCATATAAATTTCAATTTTTAATATTATAAGACTGAAGTAAGCTGTTCATTAAACGGAAAATACGCATGCGCAGAAGCTAGTTTTATAAAAAAAAATCTTACGAGTTTGGTGGACACCAAGTGCAATCTCCTAAAATTTACAAAAAAACTTTTACAGAGGTATTAAAAAAAGCTTATAATAGGTATCATAACCAATTGGCCCATCATTTTTTGAACATTCGATTGTTCAACGTAATAATAAGATATCATAGTTGGCGGCGCTAGTCTGATTCGGGATGGATTCAATTATTTATTATTATCTATAACACAAGATTTGCAACCTAGGGATAGCTAGATGATGCTGTGTGAATTGTGCAGTATTTATATAATTATATTATATAAACCACTACCTTAACAGTGGTATATTTAAATCTATATATTAAGTCTGAAACTTTGAATTTAAAAAAGGATATAAGACGGAAAAGGGCGATAAAACTTCACATCCTTCCAGTTTTAACACGCACGGGTCCAAACTTAAACACACACTTCACACAAATGCCCATATAAAATTACTTAACATCAATAAAACCTCCTTACGATCTGTTAAAAACAATTACAATAAAATTAAAAACGAAACCGCAAGCAGTAAAAACCTGAACTACCGTTTTACATTTGAAAAAATTTACAGCTTTCAAAAAGCGATTTTAAGTCGTTTTTTCTATTCATGGTGACTACCGTTAGTATTGTGAGGATTTTTTTTTTGTTGCGGTGATGTTTAAGTTCATATTACTAAGCTTAATCTATTTTATACCTAGGTTGTATTGATCTCGTGATTCAATTAATTACCCAGGTATTATATTTTATCAAAAGTTTATTGTTTGGTAAAAGGTACAGGTTGTGTCTACAGTAGTTAATATAGTATAGTGATTGTATTTACGGAAATAAAGCATTTTGGATTTTATTTATTATCTTAAGGTAGTTTGTACTGTGTAAAAGCCTGCATCACATCACACTAATATTATAAATGCGAAAGTTTGTATTGATGTGTGGATGGATGGATGGATGGATATTAAAATTTGTTACTTCTTCACGCCAAAACTACTAAACGGATCTAGCTGAAATACAGGTAAGGTTCTAATCCTGGAATAAAACAAAGGCTACTTTTTATCCCATAAATCAATTCCCGTGGGATGAAAATCAATTTTTAACTATTCCATAGAAACAACGCGTGCGAAGCTGCGGGGCGCTAGCATAATACATAATGAAATTAATCAATAATGGTTTTGTTGGCCTGGCTCACAAACCATGACCGCCCTATAAAACAACCATTAGCTTCTAAAGAAACAGGTGGTTCTGCCGTTCCCATGCAGGTCCCTTCAGACGGCTGTAGGGACACGTGTTATGGGATCGATAGCTATTGGCGCCAGCGCCGGAGATGATATGGGGTGGGGTGTTGTAGACGGGCGGGTTTTCCGTCAGCGTTTCCTGAGGTTATTATATCTCGTTTACTGCCGATCCGCAGTAGTTCGACCTGGGTGTGTCATTGTATACAGGCGTTATCTGTCGAGAAATATTCGGAATTTTACGCGTGTCTTGACGTTAGCAAGGCAAAAACTCTGTAGGCAACGATTTTCTTTAAGATAAAGAAGAAAATATCTAATTATCTTTATACACTTTTCTAATAGGAGCTTCTTGCTCTCATAGAGTGAGTACACTCTATGAGAGCAAGTAGTGAAGTTGAAAAAATCCTGCAACTGCAATAAATAAATCGTTTCTATTTTACCACGCTATTGAGCTAAATATAAATATTACATTTAACGTAATTTAGGAGGAAAACGAATAATTTCAAACAATTACCTACTCACTGTTAACATTTTTCACGTGAGTTTGAAATACCTTATGCTGAATTAACTTTTCTACATAATTTCTAAAAATATTTGAACATTAAAAACGACTCACTAAAGACAAAATCTCTTAAATTAAGCGTATTCATAAAAATGCTTTACCACGGCTAATATAATACTATACCTTTACGTAGGTAAATGCTGTTGGAACTCCTTTTGTAAATAAATAAAGCGCTCGTCTGCAACGTCCATCTCTCACTTGCATCGGGATGGTAGCAATTCAGATAACAGCTATCCCTACAAATTGAACTGAAAAAACATGAAACAGACAGTCCATGTAAAGTGCCTTTTTTCAATTTTGAAAATAAAGTTATGAAGCTCTTTTACTTTTATGGTAGAGATAATGAAATTGCTTTGAAAAAGAAAAAGTCTACTTAATATTAATTTTCACTGTAGGAATATAATAAAAAGTTTTTGGAAAGCGGGATCATTTTGTATAATTTCCTAGTCTGCTATTTCTTGCTATCTAGTCACAGATTAGATATATATCGATAGATATATTATTATTTATTAGATAGATATATTTTATATTATATATTAATATTAATAATTATATATTATTGTAATAGATACCTACTCTCAATTGGGGGTAATCTGTGTATCTAGCTAAAAGAAGCCTCCTGGATTTTAATTTAGAAATATGATGAGACCTCAGACATAGACCAGAACCCCTAGAACAAGACAGTGCTAAGTCAAAATATTAGGTATCCACGAATAACTTGTTTTAAGCTTAACAGTTTATGCTAAGTTTATGAACGTTTCATGTAAAGAATCCAGTTTAAATTTTGTACTTTGTATTTTTCTCTTGCAGAAGATAATAGCTTACAATTTATGAAATCAAAATAGTTTATATCTAGTTATCTTGTTTTGCAAGAGACTGGTGCCCGAGAGAGGTTTATAAAACCTGTGGTACGGGTCACCAGGTCCTTCCTCCGCAAGATATAGTGGGATACCTACGTAAAAATTACACAGTAGTTTTTTAATTCCATAAATTGTTAGCTATTATCTTCTGTAAGAGTAAATAAATACATTAAATAGAAAAATACAAAATTTAAAATGGATTCTTTACATGAAACGTTCAAAAACTTAGCAATAAAGCTACGTAACCTGAAAGTTACAATTAATTAAACCAATAATAAGAAAATATCTTAATTTAGCTAGAATAAAAAAAACAGAGAATATGTAAGTAAAATCCCACTTATGTATAAATGAGTATTAGATAGTATATTTTCGTCAATAACTGGTTAATATTAAGGAGAGTTGGTATCAAAATGTCAAATTTGTGGAAGTACTTAGGTAGAAGATGATAAACCATAAAGCCTACACATCAAAGTCTGTGACATAGCCTGACAAGTTGGAGCAACATTTTGGTGTATTGAACCTGTTGCCCTGTGGCAGCACTAATCAACATGAGCCGAACTCGCAGGCACCGTCCATAAAAAATAAAAATCCAGGATATATAAAAACTACTGCATTTATCAAGATTTGAAGACCTGGATTGAATTCCTCGTTAATTTTTTGTTAGTTTTTTCGTTTAACTCGTTTAGGATCCAATCCATTTGTGAATATTGTATTCAGCTGACACTGTTTTGTCAACTTGTTGCCGACCAGTAGACCTTGGTTAGTGGACCTTACTATAGTTATTCTGTGATACCACTTACAATGTGACTAGAATGAATTCTTCCTGGAATCAACTGAGAAATGCCTGAGGACATTTGTTTACCGATTTAAAAAGTACCTACCTCTTTGTCGATTAGAGCGAATTTGGTGAAAAAAGAACTTTGACTGACTTTATAAGTAATTGTAGGTAGTATTTACCTGGCCGAAAGATAAGGTGTCTTTACCAATTTCTAAAAAAAGAGGAGGTTCTATGGTTTGCTGTATGCATTTTGTTTTATCTATATTATGTTCCTCGATTCCTCAGTCAATTATAGACCGATTTAAAAATTATTTTGGTGATCCCATAATTTTATTCATAAAAGATTATTATTTGTTTCGCAAACTAAAAAAAGGATTCAATATCAATTTTCAGTTTTTTCAAAACTTTTAATTTATTTGTACATTTATCTGCATAATTAGACATTTTCTTATGGCATTTATTTTCCTTATTAATTATATTGTAACTTGTGAATAAACTAAATAAAATAGTAAAAGTATGACCCTTCTAGTAATTTAGTTTATTTATGATTAACTGTAAATTTTAAAGTATAATTGTTTGTTATCCCTAAGATGTAATGATAAAATAAAATAACTGCACCATAAACTAGAAAATATTTTATTTATATACAAAACAATCTTATCTCTATAATTTTGGCAAGCTGTAAATACTTATGGCATTGCACATGCTACGAAAACTAAAATTAACCAAAGAAATAACAAAAATAAACTTAAACTATAATACTTTGGTCAGTCTAAAAATGGCATTATTTTTGGCATCAACATACATAATTCATAGGAAAATATTTTTTATCTTCACTAGCGTAGATTTTTTGGTTTTCGTTTGGTATTATATCAGGGTACATTTCTGGGATACCTGACGATCCAATATTCCCAGCGCCTATACCTGTACTTATATTATCTAAGTCTATAGGTTTCGAATAATACTTTTCTATTACAGGACTATCATAGGCCAAACTATCATCAAAATAAATGCTAGAAGTCAACTGACTAACATCAGAGCTAAATAACTTTTCAGTGTCTTCTTTCTCTTCAGATTTATATTCATAAGTAGAAACTGGAAAAGCTTCCTTAATTTCAGCACGATAAAGTTTCTTTCCAGCTAGCTTGCTGGGTTTTGCGTCTGTCGAGGTAGAAACTTCTGGACCTTTATTTCGCTTGCTTTTGTAACGTCTGTTTTGGAACCATATTTTGACTTGGGTTGGTGTAAGGCTGAGTGTTTTGGCTAGCTCTTCTCTTTCTGGCGCGGTCAGGTACCGTTGGCCTCGGAATCTGACTTCTAGTGCGTGGACTTGGTTTTGGGAGAAGAGGATCCTAGGTTTTCGTTTGATGGTCTTATCCTTCCTGTCCGGTTTTTCCGGCGCGAAGACTTCTGTAAAAAAAGAAATGGATTTAGGAAATTCATTCATAAAATTAAACAACCAACGGCGACGGTGGGATCTTTTCATGTCTTACTCATCAAAATTTGTTATTTAAAGGGTAACCTGATTTCCACGCAAGGTTTGATATCAAACATTATTTAATATTCAATTTACTTAATTAATTGTGGAGTCATGACTAAATTGTATTACATAATATCTTACTTGTAATTTTCTTTAGCGTAGATTCCTTTGGCAGTTGATCTGGAACCACAAACTTCAGGACCTCAGGATCTGCGGGGGAACTTGATTCCACATTTATTTCATTCGTCTCCTCAACCTTCATTTCCACCGTCTGGAAGGGCACTTCAGCATACTCGTAGCTCTGGTACAAATTATGGCAGTACGGAGTGTAGTTGTAGTAGTCATCCATTTTGTGGTCATGGTAGCTTTCTGGCGTCCAGTACTCTATATTGTTGTGGACGGGCAGGTTTGGGTACATAGGGTTGAAATATTCAGGGCAGTAAGGTTGATAAGTAGGGTCGAATTCATAACTTCTCTTGTCTCTTCCATTATACTTCCATAGTTCGTTTCGTTCGTAACACGGCGGATGGTTGAGTATGTCCTTCACTGAAAAAGGTGTAGATTGACTCGCTTCATCCATCTTGTATCGGTATTCATTCCTCTCGTATTTTTGATAAAACTCCTTGCATTCGTAGTTTGGCTTCACGGGGGTTTTGAAGGAAGTGGACACTTCGTTGTGTTGTTCGTAAGTTTCCATTGCACTGTATTTTATAACAACTTAGTTCATAATTCACTTTTAACTAATTGTTTTCATTAGTTGCAGTGTAAAAGGCAAGCGTGGCATGGCAAGACTGATGGATTTCTATATCCCATAGGGGTTTGGAGCCAATCCTTGGTGTGGGCGGGGTCTGACATATCTGCTGTCTCTTTCGTTCTCGTTTAGGTAGAGATTGAATGTATCTCTGTCCCGCGTGGAGTGTTTACTACGTTTGTGTTTACGGATGATTTCATTTGGCTTGAGATGCCCCTTTCATTCTCTAATGACTTTGTAATTGGTTTTGTTTTTCTGAGGTGTTTTTCAATGCTTTTTTATTGGGCTTTATGTGGAAGGGATATAGTTGAGTTTAAGAAATTATGCGGTGTTTCTTTCAAAAAAAGATACTTATTAAGTATTTATATGCTTGCTAAATACTAACAGTAGTGTTTTGCTCAATATCCATATAATTTATAACATACTTAGATGATGTTACAAAAATATACAGAGTTTGAAAATGGTGCCTGAATAATTAACACGTTCATGGCCCAAGACGCAGGTGCCATCCTCCACCTCGTTCGGCTGCGGCGCGCCCCTGCGGGTCGCACCGCAGAGGCTGGGCAGTGAATACGTTAAACTATTCAGAAAACAGTCAGATTTTTGTCCCTAGAAAAAAATTAAATATGAAGTTGATAATATTTTTCAACTGTTTATTTTATTTTTTTATATTATAATATAATTAAATAAATTAGGTCAAATTGTTTATATTCACGAATGGCCGCATCTATTTCACTTATTCTTTTTTTATTATGTTATCTTTTTTTATTATTGTCAGGAGAAGGTTTTTATGAAAGAAAAAAATAAGAAAATGCGCAGAAACTTAGAAAATTTAAGAAAACTAAACGATTAGGTACCATTATTATAATTTTTTTATGTAACCTTAGCCCCATCATTATATACCTACTTACTCTTTACTAAGCACCTTTGAAATAACCGTCAGGTTTGATGATTGTTTGTTATCCCTAAGAGATAAAAATTAAATTAAATAACAATTTTATTTTAATTTTTGTCTCTTTGGCATAACAAACAATCATACTTAAATATTAACAGTTAACGTCCATCCGCAAGTTAGAGTAGAGAGGTGTGGTGTTAGTGAGTTAACATACTAGTCTAGGTAATCTTGAATTATATTAAGTAAGTTAGAACATAAATTTCACTTAACATGGTATAATGATGTTGTTTAACTGTTTAATAAACAGTTAAACATCATTTAGCTTGTTATTTTCTTTCTTTATCTGATGCTGTTTCAGACCAACAAACCCTTCTGTGTTTTGTAGTGTTTGAATTGAATTACAGGACAACGTCTATCGGGTCAGCTAGTTTTTAACCGACTTCAAAAAAAGGAAGAGGTTCTCAATTCGACTGTGTTTTTTTATGTAGGTATACCTCAACTTTTTATATAATTGAAGTCGGTTTATAGATTTTTTTGAAACAAAATCATACGTATGTAGATTAAGTATATAAGTTTATCCTAAATATTTATGTGAAAGTCCGTGTGAATGTTTGTTACCACGTAATTATTTCACAGTGGTTTTGTGAAATAAGTAGGTATCTTCTGGGTGTGTAAATTTATGAAAATTCATCCCAGGCGAAGTCGCGGGCGCAGCTTGTATTCAGACTGTTTAATTCCTCGAGAAAAAATATGCTCCATGACCGATGATTATTCAGACCGCTTTAATTCCTTCCCACTAAAAGTGTCGATGCTTTTCAACGTCAAATATGTCAATCAACAGATGACTTTGTTGGCTGAAAGAGGGTTGGAAGTGCGAAGGACGGAACGAGGATTGTTTAGACCCATCTGTCAACATTGTTGAACGATAGCATAACTCTGGTCGATAAATCTCTGAGGCCCAATAGCCGATGGAATAAATAAACAAATGAAGAAATCAAGAAGGTAAATTATACAAAAAATGGTACTAGTTACTTTAATTATGGTACTTGGGAATGGGAACGTTTTAAAAAGCAAACATTAAATATTTTTCGCTGTCCACAAAAGGGTTTATTGTTTTGTTATACGCATCGATCAAAGTTCGCCGGCCCCCATAGATATACAATGCGCGCTCTGAAACCGTCTGTATCAAAAGCTTTCCTTTTCGGCATGTATGGCATTGATTTAAAAAGGGAAGATAGGTTACGTTCTCCCAGCGCTTACTCAAAAATTGGCATGTGTTACAACTACACGCAAACACATACGCTCACAGTTATATTTCCAGTCCTGTGCAATAAATACCAAGAAGAACAGAGACGGAAAGACGTATCTAGGACCGAAGTGAGACTGAGACAACAATATTTCTCGCGAATCACGACCGCCCGTGCCGCCAGTCAGACGGTGACTGATGTGGGAGAACACAATTTTACACAATTTGAGGTTGCCACTTTCGAGCAACCGGTACCTCATCTTCGTTTTTAATAAATCAATGATGTATGGAAAGCATTTAACTATAGTGTCATTTCCGCGCTTGGACAGAAAGCATTTCTCGCAAAATTACAAAAATCACACGTCCATAACACAAAAACACCCCGTCTTTTTTGTGTCTTGGTCGATGGTTATACGTAACTTAAAAGAGATACTATCTTAAAAAAGGAATAAAAAATTAACCCAAAGTACTTTGGGTTAGATTTTGTATTATTACTAGTCATGAACGTTTGAGTAATAAGAACATTTGAAATTTAAATTGTCCTTTATTTAACCTTAAGTCCTTTAGATTAATTATGTAGATTTAACCTTAAGATTTTTTTTTATCTCTTATATTTTTTCAGTGATCTACAATTGACGTGAGTTTTATCACGTAAAATTAATTTACAGCAAATGTAATTTTTTCCATTTTCTATGAATTCTATTTTCTATGAACCCTTGATATGCGTGAGAAACATGTTTGTTGTAAATCTATATACTCTATTAATTTATATTATAAAGAGGAAAGATTTAATTCTTTGTTTGTATTGAATAAGCTCCTAAACTACTGGACCGATTTAAAAAATTCTTTCGTCATTTAAGGCCCATACACCAGCGAAAGTGGCGCCCCCAACTATTATATCTTATTATTACGTTGAAGTTTTCAAAAATCCTACGTTCAGTTTGTGGTATCTATTATATATAAGCTATTTAATAATGCCTCTGTAATAGTTTCATTTTGTAAAGATTAGGAAGAGATACGAAGTTGCGCTTTTTGGCCACCAAACTCTATTTTTGCATCTCCTCCTAAACTATATGAGATAAAATTATAAAAGAGGTATTAAAAAATAGCTTATAATAGATACCACAAACTGAACGTAGGATTTTTAAAAATTCCTATGATAAACGTAAAAATATGATAAAATAGAAATTGCTGTCAGATTGGCTCGGGTATGCGCCTTAAAAGCTTACTTTTCAGTAGGTGACATAGGCTATATTTTATCCCGGAATACCCACGGGAACGGGAACTACGCGGGTGAAACCGCGAGACACTGGTAGTGAGTAATAATGAACTTTAATATGAACAAAACCACCTATAGATCCGATAAATGTCATTCTTCTGTACAAATCAAACACATGCTTCTCTGTAGATATTCAAGAGAGCGTTTCTAAGCTTACCAAAGCGTGCGCTTCAAAACGCCTAATGTGTATGTGTATACTCGCTTTTACCTCCATGTGGCAATTTATTAAAAGGACTACCAATGATTTTTTCTCAGTGAATTTTTACTAATTATACAGTGTGCCCCGGAAAGGGCTCGAGGGGTTCCTTTGTAAAGCAAAATAACGTTTGTTAGTTTTAACAAACTAACAAACGTTATTTTGCTTTATAGCCAAAGGAACACGAATATGAAGCTAAAACTTATTTTTTTGAAAAATGAATAAAAAAAATGAATTTCAACAAAAACTTAACAAGTTCATCCCCTCAGGGTCCATAACACTCACTTTGGACAATCCCGTCGCACCCTGTAGAAATACATCCTTGCTTTTTCTACCAAATCAATATGACATCTTCTGTAAGCCATGACCTGACGTCACGCTGTGTGACATAAAAAGCTGACGCCATGGTCAATGTCCGGCACGTGTGTCACTTCCTTGTGCAACTTTATTAGGGTCATAGACGTGTTGGCGTAGCGGGTGGCTGGCTGACTTTAAGTTCAGTTTAACGACCTCTCACGGGTTCGATTCCCGCCGCGGGACAAATGTGTGTACGATCTGCAGATATTTGTTCAGATTCTGGATGTTTTCTATGTATAATAAAACATATCTATCTTTGTAGTATGTTTTATTATGTACTAGCTGCGCCCCGCGGCTTCGCACGCGTTGTTCCTATGGAAACATTAAAAGGTGATTATCATCCCACGGAAACAGATTTATGGGATACAAAATAGCCTATGTTTTATTTCAGGATTAGAGTTACCTGTATGCAAAATTTCAGCCAGATCCGTCCAGTAGTTTTGGCGTGAAAAAGTAACAAACATCCATCCATACATCCATACAAACTTTCGCCGTAGTGCGAAGTGTGATCAGTGTGATATCAGTTATTAGTACCTATAACATAAGCTTTGCTTAGCTTGGATATGTGAATTGTCCGACATTATTTATTATTAGTTTGAATCTAATAAAATCTTATTTTGAACCGAGTTATTCGGCCGGCATACCGCAATGCTTGAAAACCAAAGTTTTCAATCAGTGCGTCCTACCCGTCATGACCTACGGAGCTGAGACCTGATGGACACTCACGATAGGGCTGGTCCACCAGTTTAAAGTCGCTCAGCGAGCTATGGAAAGAGCTATGCTCGGAGTCTCTCTGAAGGATAGAATTCGTAACGAATACATCCGACAGAGAACCAAAGTTATCGATATAGCTCAAAGAATAAGCAAGCTGAAGTGGCAGTGGGCCGGCCATATTTCGCGAAGAACCGATAACCGCTGGGGTAAATGAGTTCTTGAGTGGACACCGCGCCTCGGAAAACGTAGTGTAGGGTGCCATCCGGCCAGGTGGGATGATGATCTGCGAAATACTACAGGCAGATGCTGGATGCGTCAAGCTGAAGACAGGGCGCTATGACGCTCATAAGGGGAGGCCTATGACTATGACTTATATAGGCTGATGATGATGATGATTCGGCCGAGTACAAGTGTACTAATAAAGAACCAAGCCGCCGAGTGCGCAGAGTACCGAGTTGGCCCACTCACTAGAGTTTACTCTAGTTTTGAAGAGACCTTGGTTAAAGTTGTTGGTTAAGAAGTTCTTACCTCTACCGAAGCAATTACAACCAAGGTCTCTTCAAAACTAGAGTGAATGAATGAGTGAGGTGTCTTGTAGACCTTCGTGCTACACCGTCGGCCACATCTTTGCTTTCCATCAGGTGAGATTGCGGTCAAATGAAAGTCTATTGACTATAAAAACAGCGTACAAAATTTTCAGTTGACTGCCAAAAGACGCAAGTAAGCTATCAAATTTTTAGACGATTTTTTACACAATTTTTCGTTGGTATAAGGGTACAGAAGTGCAGACCACACATTTAACCCGAGGCGGGAATCGAACCCGTAACCTCCTAATTCGCAGGAGATCTTTCTTCTACGAGAGGTTGTCAATAATGTTAATTATGTTTTGACTGCCTCTAAATCGGAAGCCTATTTGATGTTATCGGTTGTAGTAAATAAATAAATAATTATTAAATAAATAATGGTGGAAAATTCAACACGCATGCCATGATTGGATGTTGAAGACTCAAGACCGACTAGAGTGGAGGCGTTTGGAGGAGGCCTAAATCCAGAAATGGATTCATAACAGGCCGTCATGATGATGATGATGATGATGTACTATTCACACAGCATCTAGCCCCAAGCTAACCAGAGCTTGTGGATACTAGATGACTGGTAAAGAGTAGGTACTTAATAAACTACATACATAGATATAGGTATTTTTTATTATACATAGAAAACATCCAGAACGCCCTGAACAAGTAGGTATCTGCAAATCGTTCACACGTTTGTCCCGAGGCAGGAATCGAACGCGCAACCTCCGTCGCAGGTCGAATTGGTCGTAACGTCTCCCTTTTCCGCACCATTTAACACAGCGCCTTTGTCATGCTGACAGGGAACTCTGCAAAACCCATACTAAAGAAGACGTTACCATCACGTCTCGTTACTATCGTCAAATAGACTCACCCCTCTGGAGCCTGATTCAACTTACACATTCGCCTCACTATGACAATATTATCGCTTCATTATCGCGTATCAATCACTGCCATTGACACCTTTTGGTATTCTACTAACACGATTTTTTGTTTATGCCAAAGTCAAAGTCAATCACTTTTCTAGTTTTTCACCACTTTTGGAATAATTCACTTACAAATAAATTAATACAATTTCACAAGTTTCCTGTTATTATTTCTGTAATGACAATAATTTCAACTGTTATTTCATACAAATCAATGATGATTTTTCTTGAAATATCTCAGAATTTGTAGTTTTTCTGATAAGCAAAGTAACACTCAAACGGTAATAGAATACCAACTAAATTTACGACTAAATCTCTATCTTAATTGTATGGCGCCATTATAGCATTTGTTTGAAAATAGTGGAATTAGGCCCCTGGTTTTGCTTAGCCACACTTAATTCCTTTGAATCAACCCTTAGCTACAGCAGACTTGGACAAAATGATTAATGTGTGAGTAAATTCATTAGGAGTCGATTACATCGCAAACATGGCGTTTAAACACCATCGGCAGATGAAAGATGACAATGAAATTGTAACCCGTGGTTTACCGGCACGGATTTTGGTCCTCCACATTAGTGAGGCTGCCATACTATTTACTTCAAAGTGCGTTACTCTATTTTCTATGGAAATGTGAAAGTTATGTAAACTTCCCGCTTGGAACGCTGTCTCCTTTTCATAAAAATATTTAAAAAAAAAGACGTGTGGCACTCGGGGACTGCCGCGGTAAAGCTATTGCATAGCATTTTGTATCAACTTATGCAATTATAATTTTATTTATTTATTTTATTCATGCAGTATGTATTGCTTTTTCTTTGATATTAATTCAAGTTACACTTTTTGAGCGTGGTGACCGATAAGAATTTTACAAGTACAGCTATTCACTGTTGTACATAAATACCTATACACCTATATACTTTCTCATAAACAGCTGCTTATGTATTCGTCCGATTTCGGAGCAGCTCGTCTCGATTCGTGCGAGTTTCGTAGAGTCGTACAATACGTCTAATCGCACGCACACAACGCCGTGTCGAAGACTGCCGAACTGAAACGACGTTAGACGATGCACGGCCTTCAAGCCACACCTCCTTGCCCGGCGGAGTGAGGAGCGTGAGGTTTTTTCGTTACGAAATTTCTGGATTCGGTCCCCGCGCTCAAGGCCCGCGATAGAAGCTATGCAATAGCTTAAAAACAAAAGTATTAAATTTTTTAGAGTGGGAATTAATTTCATTTAATTCATAAATATTAAACCTACTTATAAGGTTCTTATTCGATTTAATGGTATCTAAATTAAATAAATTAGTGGAAGGTTCAAAAAAATTTAAATAGGTTACTTTTCATTTCCAGTTGATAAAACTTTTGAATCCATCATGATTATTAATACTTAACAAGGGGATATTTAACATGATATACAGCTCAAAATTCAAATCATGGTAAAGAAAGAAAGAAAGAAAGAAAATAATTTTATTTACCTAAAAACTACACAACACTATATTTAACTTCACTAAATTAATTCTTAACTTATACTATTTTTTGTGCGTAGCAGACAAATATGGCCCACACATTGTGCTGGGTAGACCTGGTGTGTCTACTCAGCGCTGGTTTTCGGTAAATGGTAAATATCCCCTAGTAAATAACTTAAGCATTTTCAGTTGTTTTTTTTATTTATTATTTAAATTTAATATAAATAATTATGTGTAACAGTTATGTGGTACTGGCTTAGAATTGGCACTTCTGTTGACGTTGCTAACAGCTAGTTTAAATAAATAAATAATATAGATGCTTCAAAAAGTGTGCTTTAAAAATCAAAACGTTTATGTACAGCCAAATTCAATGTAAAATGTTTGTAAGCAAACAAAGTAGGTATACCTATTACAGAAAAACCAAAAGTTACGTGCTTGTCGTCGAATTTCAAATATAATTTTAATTGTTAATATATTATGTAAACAAGTTATTTGTAGTTGACAATATTTTATTAAAGGAAAGATCTATAAGAATCAATGCAAGTCAAGAGATTGAATTTAAGGTTAAGCATGGCCGTTTGCTACCAAATATTTCACGTCGAATTCGGCTGGAAGGGGTAGGTGCCATGAAGCTTTTAAAATTAAAATTAAAAGCATTTCAAATAAAAAAAAGAAGCATCTAATCTCAAAAACGGTAACGATTGAAGAGTTGTCAAGATTTGGCAATAAAGTAGCTGGTTTATGACGTGGCTACAACTTGGCAGTCAAGTGGATAACTTAAGGATAACTTAAGGATAACTTAAGGAGGTCGTTAGTAAATTCCGAACATATATGTATCGTGGATAGAGGTAAACTACCTACAAAGGTACTCTACATTTTTGGGGTTGCGTACCAAGAGTCAAGAGTCAAATCGTTTATTTCTTTAGACTTACAAAACTAGCACTTAGACAAGTTAAATTTTTACTATATAAACAGCTTGATATATAATAATTACTATCAAACAAGAAATAAGGTGCAATCACACTAATATTATAAAGGCGAAAGTTTGGATGGATGTTTGTTACCTCTTCACGCCAAAACTACTGAACAGAATTTTGCATACAGGTAATTCTAATACTGGAATAAAACATAGGCTACTTTTTATCCCATAAATCTGTTCCCGTGGGATGAAAATCACCTTTTAATGTTTTCATAGGAACAACGCGTGCGAAGCCGCGGGGCGCAGCTAGTTGATAAATAAACGTGGCTGTATTACTAAGAATTCGCTGTCTGTCTGTCCGTCTGTCGCCAGGCTGTATCTCATGAACCGTGATGGTTAGACAGTATAAATTTTCACAGATGATGTATTTCTGTTGCCGATTTAACAAAAAATAATTACTACCAAAACAAAATACAATAAATATTTTACTGTAAAAACATCACCCGTTATTTTGTTTAGGCTCCATCATAAGGATATTGTTTCCATAATACTTAACCATCACACTATCACACTAATAGTAAGTATAGATGCAAAAGTTCGGATGAATGGATGGATGTTTGTTACATCTTCACGCCAAAATAACTGAACTGATCGGGCTAAAATTTTCCTTTTTTTAGTTACAATCCTGGAATCTAACCTATGCTTTTTTATCCAATTCCCGTGAGATAGAAACCACCACTAAACGTTTTCATAGAAACAACGAGTGCGAAACCGCGGGGCGCACCTTAAAAAAAATGACAATAAAAATTATGTAGGTAGGTACTTACAGATAGGTACGTTCATTATTATTATTATTTTTATTTCGTGTAGGTAACAAACACACATTCATCCATTCAAACTTTCGAATTTTAGGTGTAATGGAATAGTACTTTACCTACACCAATCTACCTATTATTAAGTTATCTATGAATGCCTCTGTAATATTTTGTAAAGCTCAAGCAGAGATACGAAGTTGCCCGTAGTGGCCACACCACAAAAACTCTATTATCGCAATTCTGACGATCAATAATAATTGATTCCATTTTAAATACTTGTTATAATTTGTTTCTTTTATTTAACTGTTACTTTCTTTGTCACTATAGGCTTTCATTTAAGAGATACATAAATTCTTTTCTTGTAATCCAATTAACTGAAAAAATTAAATAATATGAAATAATACTTAATGTAAGAAAAAAAATAAGACTTAAACCGCGCAAACAAAGCAATTTTACATGTTCAAAAAATTCAAAATTTAAGTTAAAAAAAGTCAACTAAACTTAACTAAACTAAACTAAACAGGTTTATTATGATAACTTTAACGTTATTATTATGGTAGTTGGCATACCCTGCCATCTAGCGATGAGTAGCACAACAAACATGCAACAGTCTGCCATCTGTTGAAAATCTAGTGTACTAATATATAGTTTCGTCCGCCAGCATGCGTTGCCACGAATGCGATGTCTCTTTAAGGATAGATTTCGCTGAAAAGTGACGACAGCACGTGGGCAGAGCTCGTGCCATTTTCGTTGTTTCATAATAAAACGCACAGATGGCGTTTCGAGTAAGGTTTGGAAAGTTTCATTACAAAACGCACAGATGGTGCTTCGAGTATGATTCAGGTACTATTATAGTATTGTATTAATATTATCTGTGGTTTAGGCAAAGATTTATTTCAGAGTCAGAGTCAAATCGTTTTTTTAGACTTACAAAATAAACACTTAGACAAGTGATTTTTTTACTATTTAAACAGCTTGATAAATAGTAATCTCTGCCTGCACATTAATAAGTACCACTACCATAGACGTATAAAACACAACGTGTTCCATTCGTCTATGCTACTACCAACCTACCATCCTCACCAGCCTATAAGTACTGGTCCACAACAGGACGCAGGCCTCCCCCTGATAAGCGCTGATTTATCTTATGGGGGTAATGCCTTGTACTTGGTACTAGGCATGCAGCTTGGGGAACGTAGTTCGGTGGTAGAATTTTTCGGCACGGGCTCTGCTCCCCTCCCCCAGTGACTATCCCTTAGTCGCCTCTTACTACACCCGCGGGAAGAGTTGGGGTGGTATAAATTCTAAGCCGGCACCACACAGCAAACACCTACCTACCTACTATTCCTACCACTATTTATCTAACATGACCTACCAAATTAAATTGTTAGGCTAATCAAACAAGATTTTCGCCGAATCATCGCAATCACAAAGACGATCGCCGACGCGATTCACTCGAGCTAAGTAATCGAGTAGGTATTCGATTATTCGATTGTTCTAGCATAGTGGGTGGCCTATCGGCATCGGCTACATCGGCTATAGATTGCTCAGATAAGGTTTCTAGTAATTTCATGTCATGTTTCGTGTCCTAATTATATTTTTGTTATAGGTGCAGTCAAGGCCAAAGTAGTAGGTACCTTAATGTAGTTTATTATTTTTATATCATTGAATTTAAGAATCAGTGTCGGTCGTCCAGATGCCCTTTAATAATTTGTGCTTGTCTGAGACCATATATTGCCGAGGAGTTGGTGTACCTAAATAAGATTATTTTAAAAGTTTAAGAATAGGTATACGGACACGTTAGTTCAGCTGACTGTATTTTCCTTTCTCAAAGGTTGTAAGTCAAAACCAACAGACATCCGCTAGAAAAACTGTGCCCGGTAATCAACGACAAAAACTATCCTCATTCCTCTGTCTTTATATTCTCTTTGCTCTTTAAGCAGCATTTTGACATAAAAGGTAGCTACAAAGAGAATACAATAACAAAGAGAATACAATAACTGCACTATTGTATTCTCTTTGATACAATGTCATGTCATTTGATCCAATGTCCGCAAAAACAAATACCTAACCGATTGTACTACAAACTTTAATAATGAGTGGAATTTTTACCAAAATGCGCAGTCTCCCGGTCCACTACCCGCTGATCAGGGGTATGATCTCCTACTCCATCATCTGGCCGACGTGCAGTATCGTCCAAGAGTACTTAGACCATGGAGCGACGATCGAAGAAGCCAACTTTGCTCGAGCAGCACGCTTCGGCATCTTTGGCTCGTTATTCATGGCTCCAGTGTTCTACGGATGGATGAAATTCTCAGGCAGATTCTTCAGATCGAATACCCTCAAAACTGCAATATTAAGAGCTGCTATCGAACAAGTATCCTATTCGCCTCTCGCGATGGTTTACTTCTTCTTCGGGATGAGTCTTCTAGAATTCAAGCCTATCCACGTTTGCTGGAACGAAGTCAAAGAGAAGTTCTGGCCGACGTACAAGATCGGTGTGATATTCTGGCCGACAGCCCAGACATTTAATTTCTACTGTGTATCCGAGAAGAATAGAGTCGTTTTTGTTAGCATAGCCAGCCTTATCTGGACCATCTACTTGGCACATATGAAGGCAAAGGAACCGAAAAATGTGTTGCTCAATCAGGACATCAATGTTTTAAAGATGACGGAAACGTTACCAAGTTACAAAGTGGTAGTGCAATCTGATACACAAACAAAGGACCAGCCTCTCGCAGGTGCGTCAGCTGATCCAAATGATTCGAATAAATCCAAAGTAAAAAAAAAACCTGAAACTGCTCTTAGTGTGGCTCCTAAAGACCAAGTTGTATCTGAATCAGATGGTAATAAAGGTACCATTTCTAAGCCCAACATACTCATAAATGATCAAGCTATCCCTATGGCTACAGTTCCTCTTGTAACTCCGTCCATACCCGATAAAATTCTTCCTGCTACGCCAACAGTTGACACCGATATAGCAAGCCCGATAGCTAAAGATCCCGTTCAATCTGAAACCGATGCCGACAATATAACACATAATACGATCATCATAGAACCCGCTGCACCTATTAGGACTGAAACCGTTTCCCTTGATACACCCGACACTTTAGAATCTGAGTCCAAAAATCAGCACACGCTCACTGTCGAAAACATAAGTAAATCTGACGTTATAGCAACAGATCTTTATGAACAATCAATTGACACTGGTTTATCTGAGCACAAAGCTGACAATTTATCCATAATACACGATATTCATATAGATACCAACCTTATAACACCCAAAGTCGACGCAGCGTTCTTGGTTAAGCTACCTGGGTCTGGCGACGAAGATAAATCTAAGGCTGATGAATTTCCTGTTGAACTTGGCAAGAACACCGACCCTGCTGTCGTTGAAAGTCTTTCGGAAGATGTTACTATAGTCGTCAATGAAAATAGCTTAGTTGAGATACCTATCGCTGATGAAGAAAGACTTCAATTCTTAATTGAGTGACCATACCTGGAATCATTAATCGTAAGGTCAGATCGTTGAAAATCATCAGGTAGTTGTTTGATTAGAAAATCCTACCTTGCTGCTTTACTCATACTGTTTTATTCTTTGCAGAAGCACAAGGCGTTTTGGATATTTTACTATAGAAACTTTCGTAGTTTGACAAATTCATTATGAATGTAAGCGGGTTAATTACGAACAAAACACTTCAAGTGCTCGAAGGGATGCGGAACGCGCGCGTCTAGAACCGCACTCGCCCTGAAGATGTACCTCGCTAAGGGATTAAATGTTGTTGTTCTTCCAACACAAACAAGGTTCGTAGTTAACCCGCATACATTCATGACATATTTGGATAGTTATGTCAATTTATAATAAACTGTAGGTTACTTACAGTTAGGCACTATAAAATTATAATACATAGCCATTAAACAAACAGAAAAACATCAAGGAACTTGGGAATATATAAAAAACGGAAAATAATAAATAGATCAAAATTCTGTGTTAAGATCTAACAAATTATACAAAATTATAAATTTATACAAAATGAAAGATCATTTATCAGTAAGTCGTCAGCTAGTTTCTTCTGTCCACGAGACATCATCTTATCATTATCAGACATTAATTTGATTAAAAATGTTCTCTCATTTTTTATACATGTATAATTTAGAAATATTAGATAAAAAAACACTATATTGAATGTTAGACTCTAGCAACAAAATCAAAATGCCAATCAACAACGTACAAAAATATATTTATGCCATAACTTAAGAATTTTGAATTTTTTGGCCATAAAAATGGATTCTTAACAGTACCTAAAAATTATGGGTTTGTATTATTTATTTTGATAATGTCATGTTGTGTCAATGAAATAATTAAAGCTTTTCTGAAAAGAACTAGAAGTTTTATTTTTAACTAGCATCCCGCCCCGGCTTCGGTCGGGTACAATGCTGTATTATACATAATAAACATTCCCCTTGAATCACTATCTATTAAAAAAACTTCATCAAAATCGGTTGCGTAATTTTAAAGATCTAAGCATACATAGGGACAGACAGACAGACAGCTGGAAGCGGCTTTTTTATACTACGTAGTGATTACCTAAAGTCGGGATTTCTGGTATTTTGTTTATCAAGTATTTTATTTTGTCTACTGCTACATAATAAAGGCCTTCAAGACGTATTCGTAAAAAAATTATAAGTATTTGTATATATATATATAGTAAGTTATTCTAGCTGCTTTCAACAATTTTGTGCAATTATATCTACACACAAAATTTAACAGGAATTATTATAGTATTTAGACCTCATTAAAGAGCTAATACTGATTTTGAAAGGATTCAAAATTCCATAACTATGAAATTGTCGCTTTGTATGAAGAATTTAAAAAAAAAATATTTCTCAACATCTTCTAAAATCATAATGGTATATTATTTTTTGGCATGAGACATCCCATTCCTGTAAAATTTAGTGTGTTTAATTGGACAAAATTGTAAAAAGTATTCATGGCCTACAATTTTAAAATTAGCAGCATTAGGATGCTACAACAGATGCAAAGTATTTTAACCTATTGAAATCGGCAACACATGAAATAAGGCTGTTTTGAAATTTTATTTTTAGTGGATGAACCATAATTTAACTAATATTATTAACGCCAAAGTTTGTAAACATGTCTGTATACAGGGTGGAATTTTGTAATGCCACCTGGAGGGAAAGTACTCTTAATCCTGTAGATAGGAAGTTTTACTCAAAGAAAACATTCCTTTATTTTTGAAAACAAACAAAACTGCATTCAAAGATTTTCGAAAATTCGCTTGCCACACCCGGGAATCGAACCAACTGAAATCTGTAAAAAATACACCCTGTACTTTTATTGCATGTATCGTTAGGGTCAATTATAAGGATGAAATCTCTCTAACAAACTTATAAATTAAATGAAAGGAAAACCATGAAATCTGGACTTATAAATTCAATGGCCTAGTTAAAGCACTTTTACTCAAAGATCCATCTGTTTACTTGCTCTGCTCTTTACTTACTCTACGTTAGTAATTATTAATTATCATTAACGCCATTTATCCGTTAAAATGACGGAAAGTTTTCAATCAGTGCGTCCTACCCGTCATGACCTACGGAGCTGAGACGTGGACACTCACGATAGGGCTGGTCCACCAGTTTAAAGTCGCTCAGCGAGCTATGGAAAGAGCTATGCTCGGAGTCTCTCTAAAGGATAGGATTCGTAACGAATACATCCGACAGAGAACCAAAGTTATCGACATAGCTCAAAGAATTAGCAACCCGAAGTGGCAGTGGGCCGGCCATATCTCGCGAAGAACCGATAACCGCTGGGGTAAACGAGTTCTTGAGTGGAGACCGCGACTCGGCAAACGTAGTGTAGGACGCCCTCCGGCCAGGTGGGATGACGATCTGCGAAAGACTGCAGGCAGATGCTGGATGCGTCAAGCTGAAGACAGGGCGCTATGGAACTCATTAGGGGAGGCCTATGTCCAGCAGTGGACTAATATAGGCTGTTGATGATGATGATGATGATGATGATGATGTATTAATCAATGATAAAGGTAGACAAAGTTTTATTATATATATTCTCTGAAAACTTATTAACATTGAGTTAAAGCATGACGTCACAAAACAATAAGGTTAGTTTGCAGTAATCTGGGTGAAATCATAGATTTTACTTTATAAAAAGATTACATAAAAAAAAACTCCCAGTTTCATTAAAAACTACAAGATCACCACTTCAAGGTCTGTTTTTCACACGTGTGCAAAGCCCGGTTGGGTCGCTTGTTGGTAAATATGACTTTTCTATGTTATTTCATTTTTGCTTCCGTGCCCCAGAGTCAGGGTCAAGGTTAGGGTCAGCGTGAGGGTCAGGGTGAGTGTCAGGGTGAGGGTCAGGGTCAGGGTCAGGGTCAGGGTCAGGGTCAGGGTCAGGGTCAGGGTCAGGGTCAGGGTCAGGGTCAGGGTCAGGGTCAGGGTCAGGGTCAGGGTCAGGGTCAGGGTCAGGGTCAGGGTCAGGGTCAGGGTCAGGGTCAGGGTCAGGGTCAGGGTCAGGGTCAGGGTCAGGGTCAGGGTCGGGGTCAGGGTCAGGTTCAGGGTCGGGGTCAGGGTCGGGGTCAGGGTCGGGGTCAGGGTCAGGGTCAGGGTCGGGGTCAGGGTCAGGGTCAGGGTCGGGGTCAGGGTCAGGGTCAGGGTCGGGGTCAGGGTCAGGTTCAGGGTCGGGGTCAGGGTCGGGGTCAGGGTCGGGGTCAGGGTCAGGGTCAGGGTCGGGGTCAGGGTCAGGTTCAGGGTTGGGGTCAGGTTCAGGGTCGGGGTCAGGGTCGGGGTCAGGGTCAGGGTCAGGGTCAGGGTTAGGGTCAGGGTCAGGGTCAGGGTCAGGGTCAGGGTCAGGGTGAGGGTCAGGGTCAGGGCCAGGGTCAGGGCCAGGGTCAGGGTCAGGGTCAGGGTCAGGGTCAGGGTCAGGGTCAGGGTCAGGGTCAGGGTCAGGGTCAGGGTCAGGGTCAGGGTCAGGGTCAGGGTCAGGGTCAGGGTCAGGGTCAGGGTCAGGGTCAGGGTCAGTGTCAGGGTCAGGGTCAGGGTCAGGGTCAGGGTCAGGGTCAGGGTCAGGGTCATGGTCAGGGTCAGGGTCAGGGTCAGGGTCAGGGTCGGGGTCAGGGTCAGGTTCAGGGTCGGGGTCAGGGTCGGGGTCAGGGTCAGGTTCAGGGTCGGGGTCAGGGTCGGGGTCACGGTCAGGGTCAGGGTCAGGATCTGGGTCTCTTCATCAGGTGAGATCAAACGAAAGTCTATTTACCGTAAAAAAAGGTTAATATAATAGAAGTAACAAACATCCATACATTCAATCTAGCATATACGGAGAACACGCTATAGGGTATAAGTGTGATAGTTTATCGGTTATTGTGATAACTAATCGGTTATTGTAATAACTCTATGTTAGTAATTATTAATTATCGGTTCTCCAACATTGGGATACCGCACACGGAACGGACACTCTGTCTTGCTTACTTCTAGTATAGCCAAAGAAGAACTATGACTTTCCACCACCAGCTCGTATCCCAGGTCCCTCATGGCGTCCTAGAGGACGTCACTGCCAGCCTTAGAAGGCTGGCAGTGTCCCAATAGGCTGTTCTCTCGCCGGCCTCGCCAGAAGACTAGTTAAATTGGCCGAGTACATGTCTTCGATGACGTAGGTAGCGCCGAGGGAGATGAGAACAGAGACCAGACGTGCTTTGTGTGTGATGGATGGCTCTTTGCTTGATGCTAGAAATGTATGAAGACGATCCAAAATATGGCATAACCATAGAAACAGGATATGCCATGCATTGCATGATATGTTTAAAGCGGAATCAGTTTGATCCGATTCCGATTCTTTACTTCACCCCTTGGTTGCTATATGTTTCGTTATTTCCAATTACGAGTGAAGGCACGGGCAGAAGGTAGCAAACAACCAGCAGTAACTCTATCAGCTTTGAGTCGTCGATTTCATTATGAATTTGTTTGTGTGGTGGTATGGTATGAACCGTTGGTGTTCTTCCAACAAACAAAAGGTTCCTAGTTAACCCTCTCACATATACAGGGTAGAATTTTGTAATGCCATCTGGAGGGAAAATACTCTTAATCCTGTAGATAGGAAGTTTTACTCAAAGAAAACATTCCTTTATTTTTGAAAACAAACAAAACTGCATTCAAAGATTTTCGAAAATTCGCTTGCCACACCCGGGAATCGAACCGACTGAAATCTGTAAAAAATACACCCTGTACTTTTATTGCATGGATCGTTAGGGTCATTTATAAGGATGAAATCTCTGTAACAAACTTATAAATTAAATGAAAGGAAAACCATGAAATCTGGACTTATAAATTAAATGGCCTAGTTAAAGCACTTGTACTCAAAGATCCATCTGTTTACTTGCTCTGCTCTTTACTTACTCTATGTTAGTAATTATTAATTATCATTAACGCCATTTATCCGTTAAAATGACGGATTACTATTTTTAGATAAAACGATTGCAATTTGCACGTGTTTGTAATGCAGACTCCATTCACGTGTTTGTAATGTAGACTCCTTTATTAGATGTGACATACATAACTGCGTGTATGAGGTAGTTTAAATATGGAATGTTACATTTGAAAATAGATTGCCATTTGGTATTCACATTTGATTGTTTTTACAAATCATTTCACGGTAAAAATGGCTTATCAAGAACAATTTGATTTAATCGAAGCTTATTTTTTAAATAACAAAGATGTGAATCTAGCTCTGCGGTGGTATGGAGAGAGATATCGAGACCGACAGGCACCAACTCGGTTCGTATTGAAAAGAATGGTAGAAAATTTAAAGAATTCCGGTAGTTTTAAAAAGAGACGGCTAACTCTTCAGCAGAACTATTTCGATTCTGAACTAAATGTTTTAACATACTTTGAATCATTTCCGAAGGCTTCAAGCAGAGATGCTGCCGAAGTAATTGGAACAACCCACACTCGTGTACTTAAAGTGCTGAAAAAGTATAAGTATAAATGTTATCGTGATGGTCGGTTGGTGCAAAAATTGCATCCTGGGGATTGTGACAGACGATTACAATTTTGTCAAAATATGCTGAGAGACATTGACCATAACCCTAATTTTTTGAGTAACATTGTTTGGTCTGATGAAACCAACTTCAGCAATAACGGCATGTACAATCGCCGCAATAACCACTATTGGTCTCGAGTGAATCCTGTTCGTGTTCATGAAACTAACAGTCAAGTAAGATTTTCTTTCAACGTTTGGTGCGGAATTATGAGAAATATAGTTGTGTTAGTCCACGTGTACGTGTACGAAGGTCATTTAAACACTGTCAAGTATCTTGAAATACTGGATCTCCTAAGAAATGAGTTAAGTGGTTTTCCCGAGGAAGAGCGAAATCAAATAATTCTACAGCAAGATGGTGCTCCAGCCCATAACAGCAGAATCACTACTGCCTACATTAATAACCACTTTAATACCTGGATTGGTACCAACGGCACAATCAGATGGCCTGCGAGATCGCCAGATCTCACCTCATTAGATTTTTTTTTGTGGGGACATGTAAAAAATCAAGTTTACATTAAATCTTATGCGAATGTTAACGGGTTGAGAGTTGAGGTTCAGAATACTATTTATAATATTCACCACAACACGCTATTAAAGGTTAGGTACTAGAAATGAATTCGTTAGAAGAATAAATTTGAGTATCCAAGAAAATGGAGCCCATTTCGAGCAACTAATTAGTTAGTTTACCTTTTTTGTAAATAAATAAAATAATTTAAGAATTCATGGTTTTCCTTCCATTTAATTTTTTAAGTTTGTTAGAGAGATTTCATCCTTATAATGGGCCCTAACGATCGATGCAATAAAAGTACAGAATGTAATTTTTACAGATTTCAGTCGGTCGAGCGAATTTTCGAAAATCTTTGAATGCAGTTTTGTTTGTTTTCAAAAATAAAGGAATGTTTTCTTTGAGTAAAACTTCCTATCTACAGGATTAAAAGTACTTTCCCTCCAGGTGGCATTACAAAATTCCACCTTTTTATATGTTTGTTGCTTCTTACCCAAAAACTACTTAACAGATAGGGCTCACAAAATCAAATAAGTAAAAATTAAATTTAGTAAAAAAACGGCAACTACATATTTAAACCCAGTTTAATCCCCTATTATTATTAAGAGATTGCCTGTTGATTTTGATCACTGTGACAGGTCCCCTACAAATCTCAATTGAACCTGTCATTAAAAAAACACGATTAATTAATACGATAGCTGTGTGTTTGCTACCGTCCGATCTTAAACATTTGGCTCACAAAGGGCCGAAACGGGTCCTTTTTCTCGTAACGATCTCGCGACTTCCAAAAAAAGAAATGTTTTTTATACCTGACCTGTGTGAGTGGATGCCATAGAGATGTTTTAACCACTTTAGTAAATAAATCACGAAGAAATCAGTGTCTAAGCGTGAATGGAATTGGAATGAGTTTTGTCAGTGATTTTTCTCAATCATCAGGATAGTTATGAAATGAAATGTCGTCTCGGGAGTGGGAGCTTCGTCATGGTCAACGGCCAGAGGCTTTCTGCCGCCACCTTTTAATCAGTCCTTTTAGTCGGTCAGTTTTAATCCAGTTATCATCTTCAAAAGACTATTTTGGATCTACGTAAGATGGCGTCAGCTTGGACAAAGTGGAATATGTCCCCTTCACCATACAGGTATACTCCTGAACGTGCCTCCACTAAATAGGGGGGCATAATCACCGCGTATCTATACAGATTGGTGATCGCAGTAAAGCTGTTAAAAATAAAAAAGGAGGTCAATTCTTACGACATCCACGGGTTGAGTTTAAGGTGTCGATTCTTAGGCCGGCGATGACGCGCGACGGATTGTGTTGGTAACAAACAAATAAAATAAAAATGTACATTACAAACAATTGAGCTAACTACAGACTGTTGCATTCAAACTACAGGTACTTGAACTGGTCCATATCAATACCAGTTGCCTCGCTGTATGGCAATGCTGATGGGCTGCGCCAGATACTCACCATAATATGGTGACAACTTAGTTCTCGAGAGAGCTTTTAGAATGTGGTGTTGTCATCTCTTTAGTTCCACGGAGCTATTTCACGCTGCTAGATAGAACTATATTTTGTAAAAGATAAAATTGACCAAAATCACATGACGTTAAGTTTTTGCCCCATGGTAACAAAAAGGTTCTCATCACCTGCTGAGTCTTTTATTTATTGTTATTTGTTATTTCGTTCGAAGGCAATAAAAAATTGGTAATCGAAAGAACCGAGTATAATTGATTTTATTTCTATAAGGTTAGTGAGAAATATGGTTTTTGGTGGCAATTTTTGATTATTCGTTGGAATTTTAATGAGTAGGTAGTCTACTTAGCGGAAGATCCCGCTCCCGCGCCTTCGCACGTATTTCCCGAGGAGATATCCTATTCCAGGCTTAGAACTACATGTATGCAAAATCCCGAACTGATAAGTAGGTAATTTTCGCGTCAAGAGTTAACAATCATCCATTCATCTATTCATCCAAACGCATTTTTATTATTTGTTTGAACTAATATCAGTCGACTAAAAGAGGAAAAATCCTACTGCGACATAAAATTGTTTCTCTAACTGTAATAAGACTAAGTAGGTAGTTACTTGTTTCATAACGGATGTAAGCGGGTTATCTACAAACCATATTTGTGTCAAAAGAACACCACATACGTAATGAATTCGTCAAACGATAGATGCGATCCGTTATGTAATATAAGTCGTTTTTTATAAGTACTGGGTACTCGGTATTTCGTATTTTAGTTCAATAAGGCAAGTATACATAATTTCTATAAGTACTTAGTCTAAAAAAACACCGAAATACCGACAAAGACATTCCGAAAAATCGTCGTAGTACTATAAAAAGAAATTGCAACTTATTTTTACGACAATAGCTTAATAATGCAGACAAAACTGTTTTTTAACGTAACCATTTACCTTAAAATCCTCTGATTACAAGATGATTATCATTTTATACCTACAAACAGCCTTGATCATTACGTTTACTTACTTATTTCCTAATAATTTTTATATGCGAAAGTTTGTGTGTTTTTTCATGTATCTTCTTAACTAACTAAGCGAATATGATGAAATTTGGTATGTAGATAGTTCAAAATCTAAAATAACACAAAAGCTAATTTAAGAAAACAGGGGAGGTTTCTGAAGGGTTTAAAAAGGGTGGTAAAGTTTCTATGGAAATTTATATTTCCTTGGTTCACTCAAAATTCCGTATAAGTTTGTTTATATCGAGTTTAGTTATAAAGTTAATATTGAATCACATATTATTTATTTGTACAAAACTACTCTTACTGGGGATTTGGATTAAATATCTGAAATTTGTGTAAATTTAATGCGGTAGGAGCCGCGGGGCGCAGCTAGTTAATACATATAAAAATTAACGCTTCTGGTTAATGAGGTGCCCTGACCAAATTACCGTCGTGTTAACTTTTAATACCATGACCACAGATAATATAATACTAGCATGACCAACTTTAATGAGAATGAGAGTACAAAAGAAAGCTTTTAAAATGAAGTTTGCAATTAATCCGATTTCGTCAGCGTGAATTCTCACTACGTTTTCAATCAGTGCGTCCTACAGGTCTTGATCTACGGAGCTGAGACGTGGACACTCACGGTAAGGCTGATCCACCATTCAGCTCAGTGAGCTATGGAAAGATAGCTCGAACTCTCTCTGTGAAGGATAGACTTGGTAACGAATACATCCGACAGGGAACCAAAGTTATCAACATAGCTCAAAGAATTAGCAAGCTGAAGTGGCAGTGGCCGGCCATATCTTACGAAGAACCGACAACCGCTGGGGTATCGAAACGTTTTCTTCGATAGAGACCGCGACGCACACCTCGGAATAGGCTGATGATGATGAGTTACAAGTACATCAAAGCCGTGCAAATAAAACGTAACCCACAAGGGGACGAGGTTACGACCAATTCACCATAATCGCTCGAGCTGGCCTAACACGGACCCGTTATTGGCTTTATAGGCTCTAAAGGAGCCCTTAAGGTGCCCTTAAGGCACGGAAAGGTAAAAATAAAGTGATCTTCAAGTGTAACCGCTTTAAAACTCGTGAGTGATTTTAAATGAGTTTATTCTGTGCGCGGTAGTAAAGTATAGTCAAGATTTTTTAGTTGAATCGATTGTAGTGATTCTTTTCGTAGAAGAACGAAATCATGCGCATATATTTAAACAAGAAAGTCGTGTTAGTTACACTATTTATTAGTCAAGAACGGCTGAAATGATTTGGCTGAAAATTGTTTGAAAAATTACCTCTGGTTAGCCTTTGCCCGCAATACC
Organism: Eupithecia tripunctaria; assembly: GCA_955876795.1. Lineage (NCBI taxonomy): Eukaryota > Metazoa > Arthropoda > Insecta > Lepidoptera > Geometridae > Eupithecia > Eupithecia tripunctaria. The sequence goes on from OY041621.1 coordinate 5,279,769, forward strand.
ACAGAGGTCGTTAGCTTGATATTTTGAAATGCAAGAGCTTCTCCTTAACTGAATATAATCTAAAACAAACACATTAAACCTCTGATAACTCAATTAGTGGAAAATGAAAGACAAGTCAATCCAAATAATTGGCATTGCCAGTATTATTAAGTCGTTTTGTTGCCAGTTAATATTTTATGGAGGTTAGATGGTAGAGCTTCTGATACCTAAAAGAAGAGGGTAAACTGGGTGCCTTAATATATACAGGGTGATTTAATTGAGATGGTCTAAATTGGTCTGAATATGAATTAATGAAACGTTTTGAACTATCTCGACTTGTACAAACAAGAAAAATTCAAACTGAAAAAGTACGCGATAAATACCCAATAAATAAATCATTGATTGTATTAATTAATGTCCAAAAGATTGAGAAATCAGCAAAGTATTAGCCAAATAGAAGAAATCTGATAAAACGTCGAAATCTAAGGTATGGGTAAATCTATAATTAAATAAATTCATAAAAGTGATAAACAAACAGTATTTAAAAAGGAATTAATAACTTTCTGCATATTAACACATCAAATTTCTCAGTCACAATTGATTGGAACGTTGGCTTTGATTTCTGTCAACAAATTAGCCATTTGAGGTGGCAATCATGCCAGATTCTGGCTAAGATTTTTTGGAAATTGATATAAGTAAGTAAGTGTAAATACTAGCTGTAATTTGGCATTTTATTGTCTTATAAAATAATAAATAATCAGTATTAACGTTTCATAGTTTCAAGAATAATAAATTTCGTAAAATCATAGCACTCTACAAAATAACAAAATCGAAATTGTTTCTAACAATGACTGAGTCAAAACAGTTCTCATAAAATAAATCTTATTTTTTACAAAAAGCTCCTTCTTGCGCCTATTACAAATTATAAAAAGCACCAAATAATTAAGATATAATCCCAAATTATAGTTTTTGTCTTTGAGAACAGTGGGCGGCGATCCTTAGGGTCGTTTTACCTGACAAATAGCTTCAACCTGACAACTTTATTAAAATTAACTGCTCTTCCAATTTAAACTTTATGGCATATAGAATAGGTTTTAGCAGCTTTATGGCCTTTTAATGAAACAAAATATATATATAAGATTATTTTGATTCTGTCTGGCCGACTGATCGTATATATTCTAACTAGCCAAGCCACGGTGTTATCCGCCCTGATAAATATTTTTGAATTATTTGATGAAAAGTAGCCTACGTTTTAATCCAGAATTGGTGCTAAGCTGGCACCAATTTTCATTCAAATTCATTCAGTCACTTGAGTGTGAGGGAACTAACAGGGTAACAAATACACATACATGCAAACAAACTTTCGACTTAATAATATGTGTATTAATGATGGTAGAGTTAGAATTTTAGTGAGATGTGAAATTATTTTAGCTGCTTGTTTTAATTATTGTTTTTCATAAAACTTGCAACAACTTCCTAGTAGAGCCTAATAAATTTTTTTTAAGCTAAATAAGAAATTGGCTTATAATTACTTTATTGTTAATTATTATTTAAGTTATGCTTTTATTAGAAAAGTCTTTACAATTCTACCAAAACCTAAATCATAAACTCTATATATTCTATACAAGTAAAGTCACAAGCAGATAGCTAGCTAATGATCATTTTGTTTTAATTTTTTTCTCGTTCCGATCTCCACGTTCTCTGTAATTAAATATAAAAATTATTGTGATTGGTTTTGGCAAATTGCAAATTGGATTATAATAAGATTTTCGGAAATAAGATGTCAGTTGGAAGGAGGTTATTGGAGCGGAATTATTTTACGATAAGAAATTAATATTTATGCTTTTGTGAGAACTGCTTAACATGGTTTTAAAGTGAAATAAAAATATAAAGGGTGATTAAAAAAGAGGCGTTTACAAAAAAAAGAAAATAGAAGTTATAATGGCATGGGTTGTCGGCAGTTCGTACATAATTTTTTCCCTAAAATTTGACATCTCCTAAATTTTTGAATAAAGGTGATCGTCTCAGTTTTGTATGGGATTCGCGTAGTACACTGTACCAAATCCCATAATAAAAACAAGTCGTCACTGTTCGAATACGAAAAACAAAAACTAACATGCTAAAGGTTTCTTCGTCCTTTCTTAGTCTACATACCGAAGCGACTGCGAATACAAAATATCACTTTATTTTCGTGTTAGTGTAAGTTTTTACTATAATTTGACCTTTTCGAAGTGAAAATGATATTATACTAGCTGCGCCCTCAGCTTCACACGCGTTATTTCTATGGAAACGTTTAAAGATTACGAACGGACCTGATTTATGGGATAGACAGTATTTCAGCCCGATCCATTCAGTCGTTTTGGTGTAAAGAGGTAACAAACATCCATCCATACCTCCATCCTTCATCTATGCAAACTTTTCGCAATTATAATATTAGTGTGATTTATGGAAATAAAGATTTTTGTGTACACGCCACCGTCTATACTGTTTCGATTACTTCTTGTCCATCCTACCTAAGGTTGCCTGGAAGCTATCGCTTTATCTGTATTTTTTATATTTTCTGTGTTTTCTGATATTTGGTGTGCAATAAAGAATAGTTATAGTATTGTAAAAGATTTTTAACTTTGACTTTTGAATCTATATAGGTACTTTAGTAGCTGTGTAGTGCTGGCTTAGAATTTGCACCACCACAACTCTTCCCGTGGGCGTCTTAAGAGGCAACTAAAGGATATCCATCTGGGTTCACCAGAGCCCCTGCAGAACTACTCTACCACCAAACTTCTATCCCAAACCAGCATGTCCAGCTTGGGTATTATTTGCATTACCCTCCATGAGATAAACGCAAAGAACGCGCTTATCAGGGGGCCTACTCGAGATCTACGAGGGTACTTTCAAACAGACTCAGGCCTCAGTTTTCTATTTTCACATCTATTCTAGTCCAGTTATTATTAACCTAAGTTCACACACTTGACAGAAGTCGACAACCGTCAAATCAATTATCACGTGTCACACATGTCAGTTCTCACATCGGCGCTAGTGTGTGACAGGCTTTAGTTTTGTTTTTAACGACAGACTGGATTATTTATTGATGTTTAACGATGCGACGAGTTTGCATGATAATATCGGGTGTGTTTTTGGTGGGAGTGAGAGCGATTTTGGACAGTTTTTAAAAAGAAATAGCAAGCTGAAGATACGGTCCGCCTGATGGTAAACGATAATGCTTCTTAGATCTCAATTTTGGTTTGTTTTTATTTAAAAAATAATAATTAAAAGAAATGTTATGGAGTAGTTTAATAATGCTTCCTAAGTTTAACCATATCTTATATTACCTATATTTATAATGTTTAACTTTGATCTCATTTATTAAATTAGTATAGTTTATATAATTTTACGAAAGTACATATTTATCAATCAATGTTGTGTCCGCCTATTATAAGCGTATATGATAGGCGGAACCTGCCTAGATACTAAGTTAAAACAAAATGCTTGATGTATATACGCTGTTGGCGTTCCTTTTAATAAATAAATAAATCATCGCAGCCTATGGACGCCTGCAATAACAGAGACATTACAAAATGATTAAAATTAGGTGAAATAGATGAGAACCCAGTGCCTAGATAAACCTCACATAGGCTTTAAGTTATTGCTAACCTACCTATGTAACAAAGTTTTCATGAATAAATGATCTAACTCACTAACTACACGCGTTGCCAACCCTTTAAATGTCTTAGAAGACCCTTTTTGAAGAACACCATGATGTAGTCCTGAGGGAAAACCTGAAGAATGAGAAAGGCAGGGAAATCATTCCACAACCTGAGTGTTTGTGGGAGGAAATTCCTCATGAACCTTATGAGTACAGTTCCAGTTTGTGAAGTGGCTGTTGACCGGGCATACCTCACGAAGAACCGACCACCGCTAGGGTAGACGTGTTCTTGAGTGGAGACTGTGACTTGGTAAAGGTTGTGTAGGACGCTCTCCGGCCAGGTGGGATGACGATCTGCGAAAGGCTGCAGGCAGATGCTGGATGAAAGGCGCTATAGCGCTTATTAAGGGATGCCTATGTTCACCAGTGATGATTGCACTCTTATTTGCACTAAATTGCGCTTACGAACACTATCTTAGAGCAGTTCGAAATGAATTACGTAAAATACGCTAAAAAGTTTTCAGGTAGGTAAACCTATTTTGAGTTTGGTCTGCTTTAGCAAGTAGAGTCAATACTGATCCTTCTTACGTTAAGGCTAAGACTCATTTTCAACCAAAGAAACAACGAAGGAGGTTTTCAAGTCGACGTGTAGGTATATTTTTTTTAATGATCACCCAATTATTTGAAAATAGAAATAATAATGTTTATTTTAGTAACCAAAAAAAATAGACATAGTTATGGGCAGTTCTGCTTTTTGTTTTATTATGTTCTTAATAAGATTTTTTTTACAGAGAGCGAAAACCTATACGTTAATGGTTACGGCGGATAGCTGGGGGGTTATGTTCTATGACCAATTCAATGTCAATTACACAGATACGTCAAGATATCGGCGGGGAATGGGACAAAACTGTATTGGTTTTGTCCCATTCCCCGCCGATATCTTGACGTATCTGTGTAAGACATTGAATTGGTCATAGAGCATAACCCCCCTGGTGTAACTTTGGCGTTTTTATTATAGAAAAAATGTTTTAATAATAATAATTGGCAGCAAAAGTTATAAAATCAGTAGGTTATTAATAGATACTTACTCATAAGTAATTTATAGTTGTCCGCGAAAAAACTACCTACCTAACTGCACCACCACTGCTGTTTGAAATCTCAAAACTCCACCTAAAATATCCGTTTAAATGCTTTTAATACATTTCTGAGTTCCACCCCATATACTTAAACGCCGCCGAAACCGAGTTTATCTAAAAAAGTCGAAGATAACGTAATAATTCGATTCGGTGGCGGAAACGTATCGATTAGTGCCTCTTAGTCTCTTAATGGGCTTTGAATAACTTACACTGAATTGAGATGTGATCACAGTGTGGGGAATGCAGTTAGAGAGGTTATATTTTTTTTCTATAGTCGCACACATATTTTTTCTGTCTCTATTGAAAAAAATCCTAATAAATATATTTTTTTATTCTCTACAAGAGTTTTTAGATTTCTAATTTCTTTGTTAAATTATTTTACTCTAAATTAGATCTCATTAGTAATGGGTTATTTTTCAGAAGCCTTACGTGTACGATCTGCAGACATTTGTTCAGTGCGTTCTGGATGTTTTTCTTTGTATAATAAAAAATATTTATCTATGTAGTGTATTGTATTATGTATATCAGTTATCTAGTACCCATAACACAAGCTTTCTTATCTTGGGGCTAGATAATGCTGTGTGAATTGTCCAGCATTATTTATTTACTTTATCTCAAACAAACTTGAATAATTTATTTTATAGAGCAGTTAGCAGTTATGTAGAGTAGTCAACTGGTCCCTGTTGAGCATTGAATTAATTTGATTACCAGTTACAAACTTCCATTCATCATCATCATCAGCCTATAAAAAATAAAACCAAAATCATTTATTTCAGACCTGCATAGTCCATATCGGTACACCGTTTACAAAAATTACACAATTAGAAAAAGATAAATAACTATTGCTTAGCGGCAGGTGTGCACTCAGTGCCAGGTGTAGGTTGCAAACACTGAATGCACCACTACCCAATGAAGCAGGAATCGGCCGTTCAGATCCTCAGACACCGCTGTGTGGAGGCTGTTGCGACTGGCGCGCAGGCGACCCAGCGAGGCGGCGCAGCGGGCTCTTAGCACACCTGGAAAGCTGCTTTTACAAGTCCACAGCTAGACATAGGCTGCCCCTAATAAGCGCCATACTGCCCTGTCTTCAGCTCGACCCATCCAGCATCTGCCAGCAGTTTTTCGCAGATCTTCATCCCACCTGGCCGGAGGACATACTTCACTACGTGTGCCGAGTCATGGTTTCCACTCAAGAACACGAAGAAACTTCCATTGCCTTAGGTATATTTTAATCCTCATTTCACTCCTAGTCCTAACACATTCCATAACACAACTAGTCCACTAATAGGGTTTATGCATGGATTTTTTTATTTTTTTAATCAATTAATACATAAACGAAAAAAAATATAACACCCAAAAAAATTAAATTATTGAGGTAAAAAACTAAAAGTAAAACTACACTCAGTTTCAGATGATAAAAATGCTGCCATGTTAGCCCTTGCATTTTATGACGTCACGGATCATCGATTTCCATATGTAAACTCAAAGTCAAAACTTCATGCCCATACAAAAATGTTCAAGTATGAAGTCACGCTTCACGTGCCAATAGCGTTGCGTTTAGAGATTTTGCTGATGAGACTTAAAATATCTACATTTCAATGATTAAATTTCACAATAAAAGCATTATAAAATACAAAAATAAAGATACAGATATATTTCTATATCAATAGAGAATACGTAAAAAAAATATTAGCTTTTTTTAAGTCACATGCATATATCACATAGTTGAGCCTATCACAACCGCGAATAAAATAACCAATAAAAACCAACCTAGAATACCATCTCAATTTAAAACGAACCAAACGATACACGCCCACATATAAACCGTACAGAGAATACAGTCTACAGAATACAGTAGCGAAACAAATTTGCATTCCCCTCTAATTACGGGCCCTAATTCGAGTCGAGACGTAACAGGTTCTCTAACGAGACCCTCCCCCTCTCCCCCCTCGGGGACAAAGAGGGGGGAGGGGGGGTTCACGTCACGAGCTAATACAAACTGATGTCTCAATACCTCCCAGTGTGCGAGCCTATTATTTCAGTCGCACACGAAGTGAGGCTTAGACTTCGTTGAGTGGAGTTGGCTTTTGAGACTGGAATAGGTTTTGGAGGTCTTAGCTAAAAGCATTATTTATTTTAGCTGAGGAAGAAAACACGTTTTGACGAGACAAACGATTGGTACCAATAACTTCACACTAATTATTATAAATGCGAAAGTTTGGATGGTGTATGGATGGATGTTTGTTACTTCTTCACGCCAAAACTACTGAACGGATCGGGCTGAAATTTTGCATACAGGTAATTCTATTGTGGAATCAAACAAAGGCTACTTTTTATCCCATATAAAACACCTTTAAACGATTCCATAGAAACAACGCGTGCGAAACCGCGAGGCGCAGCTAGTAATAGGTACAGCTTAGGTACATGTACCCTGTAGGGCACTGTTAAATAATTTACGCATATCAAAGTACTTCATTAGTACCTTGTTATTTATTTATACATTTAAAATGGCAAAATTAAAATTAGAGAGGATAGTTTAGATAATTATTTTACACAAGGTCAAGTAATTAAATTAGAATGTTGAGGTGGTTTAATCATAATCAAATCACATAGGTAAGGTATCGAAGTCATTGATCTAATTTTATGTTATGCGGTAGTTCGTCGGATAGATATAGATCAATTGGGTTGACCTGTAGATTTTTTGCAACAGTTTACAGCTAGCTCAATTGTTAAATACTAGTTTTAATTTATTTCTATTAAGTGATTGTAATTTTAATTTTCAATTAACATTTAAAATAAAAAAGCCATCTCCTCTAGGCTAGCCCTCCCCCTATTTAGGTTCTACAAAAGCGTGGTGCATGGTGCACCTACAATACCATTTATGTTGTCCACCGTTTATACGTAAACGATATACTTACACGTCAAACGAAATTAATCTCTATCGCCATGACACTGCGTCCAATTTCAACTCTCCGGGAAATTTTCTTAAACGCATTCCGGAATCAATTTCTTATCATAACCTTTCGACTTTCACATTTATGACAATGCAGTAGAGTCGAGAATAGAAGCATACGTTTTGGAGTTCAAGCATTTCGAAAATAGAAGAGTGATTTTCAGATTTTAAATTCCGTTCGTTTCAGAATGACGTAAGCGTCGTAGCGCGACAAAATAATATTGATGCTTTGCGTATCGGCTTACAGTTTGATATGCCTTGGTTGAATTTTATGTTTTATGGTTGTTCGAGTTAGTGGTAGTTGGTAGTGTGAGGTAAGGTGAATCGCGAAAGTAGCGCTATTTGCTACCGTATCGCGCGCCATCACAGTCAGGGGTGTGCAACAATCGATAGTTTTGTGACATGGAAATTTCGATAAGGACTATCAAGTTGAGGTAGAATGGAAATAGAGTTTAATTTATAGCTGAGGAAAACAGGCGACAGGCTTTTATGGGCTGCCGTTTATGGTGGAGACGTTATTTAAGAGGTGTCTTCCGAGTAGACTGCTCTCGTTGTGCTTTGTTTTCAAGCAAGGGAGAAGTCTTATTGACTTGCGTGAAAAATCGTTTTATTGTTTATTTAACACCGAGGTACCAGATTCTTAAGTACTTAAACAACGAAGTTTTCTACGACTAAATATTAAATTAACAGTAAAATAATGCATTAAACTTGCTTGCTCTACCTACTCTACCTAAAAGTGCATACTCTTGTATCTAAAAAATAAGAAATATTTTCACATACTTGTTCTTAGCTTGGTTGTTGTTAAGTTATTTTTTAAGCATTTGCAACGTATTTCCTCTCAACCTCTGACCAAAATGTCAATTTCCATTCCAATAGTCAAGAACACTGCAACAGTTGGCAGCCCCTAGTTGTCACATCTGCCGGCCGCATCCGTCCAATCAGTAGCATTATATGTTAATGGCCTATTAGAATACCGGGCTTCTTCGCGCGGACGACTGAAGTATGATGAAGAAAAGTAGCATAAATTTTGCCAAAACTGAAAATCGTAGCACTTTTAGCCAGAAAGAAGATTTTCTGGCTAAAACTCTGATTTTGGTCACATGACAGGTACTGGAAATAAATTATGACGCCGGCGTCTATACTTTTTAGATTACTTCTTGTCCATCCTAAGGTTGCCTGGAAAGGACGCCTCTAGCGATAAGGCCGCCCATTGTACATTATCTTCAATTGTTTATGTTTTCTGTATTTTATGTTAACTGGTGTGCAAAAACACACTAATATTATAGATGCGAAAGTTTGCATGGATGTATGGATGGATGGATGTTTGTTACCTCTTCACGCCAAAACTACTGAACGGATCTGGCTGAAATTTTGCACACAGGTAATTCTAATCCCGGAATCAAACACGCTACTTTTTATCCCATAAATCAGGTCCCGTGGGATAAAAATCACCTTTAAACGTTTCCATAGGAACAACGCGTGCGAAGCCGCGGGACGCAGCTAGTAAAGAATAATTGTATTGTATTGTATGACAAGAGCTCAATAAACACACAGTACCTCATATGTTTATAGTAGAAACTAAGGAAATATTTACTAACATTTAGGCAAAAAATATGATAACTACAAAAGCAAGGCGCTCACCCTATCTTGCTGGCTTGAGAAAATCGAGTTACTGTTGAAGATTGAGACCTACTTTTAGTTTTAGCCTCAGCCAGTTTGTGCCTCAACCATAACAGCCTATATTGGTCCACTGCTGGACGCAGACCTCCCTCTAATAAGTGCCTTATTGGTTTTATCTCATAGGGGTCCTGCCCATAACCAATAGCAGCCGTAGGAGGTTGTGGGTTCGAGTCTCGAATTGAGACAAATGTTTGTACGATGTGCAGATATTTGTTTCTGGTTTTTTGGGTGTTGCATTGTCACCGGAGCAATTTGGCTATTTTTTTAAGTTTGTTATCATTATGAAAACGTTATTATTGAATGAAATAAAATTGAAAGTTGTTAACATAAGCATCCACGCCAGTCAAGCCAATACCTATGACATAAGCTCTGTTTAGCTTGGGGCTAGATGATGTTGAATTTCAAGCATTTTCTAATAATTTACTTTATTAATTTATTAGATAGTTGCCTACTGGTTTCCCTTATGTTTACTCGCTATCACCAATAAAAATAAAATAAAAAAATCATTTCTACGAAATAAACAAACCCAATTCCTAAAACAACGTATTGGGACGTTTTGGGTCCGACGCGGTGTCTTTGTACCGACGTAAGATAAGATCTCCTTCTTTTATTTCTCGTTGGGACTTTATAATGTTTCAATTAACCAGTAGCGAGTATTTATTGGTGACACGGGGAGCGATTCATTACCAGTCCACTATGAATTAACAAAAAATGCAAAGAATACCGCCTTACAAAGTTATGTGCTTCGACACTTTAGATTTTGAACCAATTAGAACATTTTTTCGGGTTCTTTGGTGAATTTTAAATTGATATTGTTACTTACTATGACAATAAAATAAAGTTTGAGATAATGAGCCTTACCTTTAAGTTTTATTACAATAATGTTTAGTCATTAAGTTTAAGGTTACCATAATATTAAATTAAAATATTATCGTACAAATCGGCAACAAACGTTAATGTAGGCTAATCCTATTAACTCACTGAATTAAAGTAATCAATTTGGAAGTTAACTAAACGACTTATTAAACATAAAACGACTTATAAACTGGAATAAATAAATGTATACAAATAAGTAAAACTGAAGTGTCTGTCAGTTAAGTCAGAATAACTGATTTTTTATTATAAGCATTCCAAAGTGTACTACTTATACCAATTCGTATAACCAAACTTTTTTTTGAGCCTATCTCTGAAATAGCTGAACCGATTTTGAAGGGACTTCACTAGCAAATAGCAGATGTTAGGGTAGCTAGGACTACTTTAACTTTTGAAAAATAATTAGAGTTACGCATAAAACAATTATAATCCGATCCAAGAAATCCTGAGCCTCTACATGGGCGAAACAGTGAGTAACCAAGTCACACTATTATACTAATCACACTTTTATAATAAACGAGCTTTTGCCCGCGGCTTCGCACGCTCTATTCAAGTAGCCATGTCCGTCCCCGGGATACCGTTTACCTCCCTGCCAACATTTCAACAAGATTCATTCAGCCGGGAACGAAATAAAAACTATCCTATGTTCGTCTCCTGGTTCTAAGCTACCTCCCCACCAATTTTCAGCCAAATCGGTTCAGCCGTTCTTGAGTTGTAAATAGTGTAACTATTTTTTTTTTTTTTTTTTTTATAACACGACTTTCTTTTATACATATGTACAATATAATAGATGCCACAGTTTGCATATGTATGGATGATTGTTAGATTGTTACCCCTTCACGCTAAAATGACAGAACCGATCGAACAAAAATTTTGCATACAGGTAATTCTAATCCGGAAATCAAACAGTAGCCTGTTTGATTCCCGGATGTGTATCCCATAAATCAGTTTCAATTCCATAGTAGTAGCAAATCAGTTCCAGTAAATCAGTGTCAATTCCCATAGAAGTAACGCGGGCGAAACCGCGATCGCAGCTATAGGTACTAATATAATAAACTAGTTTCTGCTCTCTCTGTTTGGCTGTGTGGTGTTGGTCTAGAATTTGCACCACCCCAATTCTTCCCGCGGGTGTCGTAAGAGGCGACTAAGGAATCCACCGGGGGGCGGGCAGCAGCGCCCCCTGTCATACAGCATAGAGGTCGGTAGTCGGACTATAAGAACTTAGTATACCTTTGTTATTGTATAATCAGACCAGGTGAACTGGTCATCGTGGTTCGACTTTGCAGTCGAACTACGCGGTCCTAAGAATTATTAGTTCGCCTGGTAAGACGTTCACTCGTCCAGCCGTTATGGTAGCTCCTTTACCGTCGAGTCTGTTAGATTGTGGAAATCTCTCCCCCACAATATTCGTGCTAGCCCCTCACTTTTCACCTTTAAGCGTAAAGTCAAAGAGCATTACCTATCTTCATGAGTCTATTGTATTTTATATATTTAAGTATTTATTATACATATGTATTATTACTGTATTTGGACATTATTTATACAGTATTATATTTTATATATTGAAATAGGTATCTTAGATAATATAGTAAAATATATTAAGTAGTGTAATATTTAGTATGTATATTGTAAGTAGTCTATTGGTTATGTAGTAATTAATTAAAGATTAAGCCATCTTTTTCTCAAAAATATGCACACGTACCCACTTAATATTGTATCTCTCTCCCAATAAGGTTTGCTGGAAGAGAACTCTTTTTAGGGTTAAGCTCGCCTTTGCCATTACTTCTCTACTGTATGTTTTCTATGTATGTTTTTTTAGTGCAATAAAGAATTAAGATTAAGATTAAGATTACGAATCTAAAATCGAACTAACTGGAAAAAAAAGTTCACATAGTCCGATTGATCGAACCATGCGGTCGAACCACGTGGCCTGAAACTGCATAACAATAATACCACCGAACTGCGTTCTCCAACCCGTATGCCCAGCGTGGGGATTATAGGCCCCATGAGATAGAACGTTTTAAGGTTGCCTGGACGAAGTTTCTTTAAGCAATAAAGCCGTCTATTATACGTTTTTTTTATTTTTTATGTTTCATTTAGATATAAGTTATTTTATTTTGTATGTACTTACTATAAAAGTGTCCATTCATTCATTCAATAATAAACGCCAATAAGGCACTTATCAGAGGGAGGCCTGTGTCCAGCAGTGGACTAATACAGGTGGAGGTGAGGTTGATTTCCTGGCCGCAGCTTCGTATGCATTTTTTAATTATAATTCCTTGGTAAGATTCACTCAAACCTCGGTCTAAACTATAAATCATGTATTTTTTATTTTCAAAAAACTACCACTAGGTAGTGAGTGAATGAATTATGAATGAATTAACACTTTATTGTACTAATAAAAATCAATATACATGGAAGTCTTATATCTAAATAATAAATAAATATACTACAAAAGGCGGCCTTATCGCTGAGAGCGATTCCTCCCAGGCAACCTTAGTGATTTCTCCCAGGTAGTGTGCACTAAATTACTGAAATTTACACGCGGGCTAAGCCGCGGGGCGCAGCTTAGTCATGCTAATATTATAAACGCGAAAGTTTGTAAGAATGTATGTTTGTTCTCTTTCATTCACAAAATAATCAAACTCAAACTCAAAAATGCTAATAAATACAATAAATGTGCTCTTCAAAATCACATTAAAGTACTACATTGACACGGAAATAAAGTGGTATTTTTAATTTCGGCCACTTCGGTACTGAACGGATGGGCCAAAAATTTTGCATGCGGTAATTCTAATCCTGGAATCAAACAAAGGCTACTTATTATCCTATAAATCAATTCCCGTAGGATAAAAATCACCTTTAAACGTCTCCATGGGAACAACGCGTGCGAAGCCGGGGGCGTAGCTAGTATTAAATAAATCTTATAAACAGTAGCTGAGATATTGCCTTATAAAGACATTATCGTCTAATTAGCTTCTTTGTTTATTGATCCCACAGTCTTGAAGCGATTGTTTCGCTTTTTTTTTTTAGGGTTCCACAAACCTAATGAGAAAATGAATTTTAATACCCACCACCTAATTACAGACAGTTTCATTAGATACAGCAGTTTAGTTAAAAGGAGCCATCTTAGATGAATAATTATCATCAATCTACTTTTCACAGAATCGGCACAACAGGTTATTTTATTAGGGAAATCACAAACCTATAAAATTTATTATCTGAAGGACAATTACTAACAGTGTGAATTTTATGATGTAGATCACTAATATTTAAGATTGGCCCTTCAGCCAGCCGTTCTTAAGAAAATAATATTAGGTATCAAAACATAACACAAACGGTCAAAATTCTTGGCGTCTAATTTTCAGCAATATATGTACATTGGAGCAAGAGAAATCCACAACTAGAAAGTGATTATTTTTTTCTTTATCTTAATCTTTATCCGTGATCGTAATTTTATTTTATTAGAATACTAGCTTTTGCCCGCGGCCCGCCTTCGCACGCTCTATTCAAGTAGCCTATGTCCGTTCCCGGGATACCGTTTACCTCCCTGCCAAATTTCATCAAGATTCGTTCAACCGGAAACGAAATGAAAACTATCCTATGTCCGTCTCCTGGTTCTAAGCTACCTCCCCACCAAATTTCAGCCAAATCGATTTAGCCATTCTTGAGTTATAAATAGTGTAAATAACACGACTTTCTTTTTTATATATAGAAGATAGATTTTAATCGTAATACGTATAATCTCCACGTTGGACATGCGGGCTACCAACCCACCTGCCTACTAAAACCAAGTCCTTAATAAATATCTCATAGGCGGAACCCTGCATCGGATATCCAACTCGCTCTTCTTTTTAAATTCACATGTAGGTAATTGAATTTATGGCAAAGGAGCGCGGCGTTCTACCAAATCCCAGGTTGCTAATTACGAAAGGTATTTTAAAAGTGTTTATTGGGAACGATCTTAATTTAGTTAAGTGCTTATTAGTGGTGGTTATCGTGGAGTAATTTGGATTATCGGCATACTCTTTGCTTTGAGGATTACATTTATTACTTACAGAAGCTGTGAAGATATTTTTTTTAATTGTGAATACAAATAAATAAATAAAATAAATAATGCTGGACTATTCACACAGCATTATCTAGCCCCAAGCTAAGCAGAGCTTGTGTTATGGGTACTAGATAACTGATAAACATAATACAATACACTAGTAGATATATATTTTTTTATTATATATAGAAAACATCCAGAACGCCCTGAACAAATACCTGCTGATCGTACAAATATTTGTCCCGAGGCGGGAATCGAACCCTCAACCATCGCCCACCGTGACACAGAGGTCGTCAAAATACAACTTCGCTTTACTAATTCATCTCTATGGTAAGTGCCATTGCTTAGAATTTGCACCACCCCAATACTTCCCGTGGGTGTCGTAAGAGGCGACTAAGGCATATCTACCGGGGGCTGGCAGCAGCGTCCTTTGACAGAAGACTTACACCACTGAAATGCAATCCCTAATCCACATGCCCAGCGTGGGGGCTATGGGCCTCCCATTAGATTATGAGATGATTTATAGAGGCATTATTAGGTTTATTTAGTCATTATTATTTTAATCTATGCATGTTTGTTAAAAGCAAAAAACGTATTGTAGATTATATAAATTGTGCGCGGTTTCAACCGCATAGTTTCCGTGGTAATTCCGGGGAAAAAATAGCAAAGATTTTAGTTTTTTTAGGGCTCCTATACACGGACGGCATATTACCGACGGCACCCGTCTTCAATTTTAATAAACAAGGTATCGATTGATTCGTCTCAATACCTTGGTTATAAGGTATATGACGTCACACGATATTAGGGGCCTAACGAGTTAGCGGGTGCATTCAGGGTCAGGGTCAGAGTCAGAGTCAAATCGTTTATTTCTTTAGACTTACAGAATAAGCACTTAGACAAGTCAAATTTTTACTATATAAACAGCTTGATAAATAGTTATTACTATCAAACAAGAAATAAGGTGCAATTGACTCTAATTCACTTCAATATTTTGTCAACTAGCGGAAGTAGTGAAAAAGAAACCACTAGCGAGTTTATCGCTTATCAACTAATACAATCTTAGGATAACTAATTCTAACTGGTCTTACATACTATTGTCTGTGCGGAACTGGGCGACATCCGGCCAAGCATTAACATCATTGACCTAGTCATCTACGAAGTAATAGGCTTTCTTGATAAGATTTCGTTTTATGTACAGTTTAAATTTACAAATAGGGAGCTCAGTTGCTTCAGATGGAAGCTTATTATAGAATCTTACGCAATTGCCCACAAATGATTTGCCTACCTTTTGTAATCTATATGATGGGATGTGTAATTTGTTCTTGTTTCTTGTATTTTTATTGTGAACATCACACCTTTTCATAAAGTTATCTCTGTTTTTGTGTGTATACATTAGATTTTCATAGATGTATTGCGATATTACTGTTAAAATATTTATTTCTTTAAATAATTCAGGCGTAACTTTGCGGAAATTCAGAAAATATTTAGTAATAATTCCGCGAAATACCTACTCCGATAAGATGTAATAATTTATACAAAATGAAAGAACATTTATCAAAGTAAGTCATCAAATAGTTTCGTCTCTCCACGAGACATCATCAGGAGACCACACCACTCGATCTTGACACAGAGCGCCAAACAACAACGGCAGAGTCCCACCAGAGATGTTACCACTCCGAGCTCCACGCACCAAGTTCTAAGTACCTACCTAAGAGTCGACAATTTAATTGATAAGATAATAAGAACAATCGGTGAAAGCCGTAATCAGGTTTTGCTTAAATTTTAACCGACTTCAAAAAAGGAGGAGGTTCTCAATTCGTATTTTTTCTTAAGTTGTGTTTGTTACCTCAGAACTTTTGACTGGGTGATCCGATTTTGATGATTATTTTTTATTTGAAAACTACTTCCCGTGTGCTATAATTTCAATTTGGCCCAATTTTGATACTGGGATCTATGAGAACACCATGAAAGAACCAATGGAAATTGGTTTATAGTTTTTTAAAACAAAATCAAAATCAAATCCAGCAAGTTTATAAAATACAGTACTAACTATATCTTAAGATATTATCGAAATACATGGGAACAATCAATATATCGACAGCAATTTCACATTGACATCATTCATCGTTATTATTCGTTCCATTCAAACGCCATTCTATAAAATATATTCCAAAATACCGCCTTAAGGGTAAGCTCATCGTGACGAGAAACATAAAAAATAAAATAAATAAAAAAACCAAAGCGCCATCTCTCGTTATTATTTCGAAAAACAATAGCGCCTGGGTTGTCACATCCAGCGCGGTCCATGCAAATAATCATAAATAAATAAAATAAAAAATAAATATGAGCCTCTCCGAGTAGGATGTCTTATTTTAGGGTCCGCGAGTTTGCTAGCGTGGATGCTTTCTTATCTGGATATGACAATAAACTACCACATACATAGAATAAAAATACGCTGCAACCATTAACAGGGTAAGGTCCTGAGTAAAAAATATTATGATATTTAAATGGCTGTTGGATTATCAGAACATATTGATTTTTTTAAACTTTATAACAAAAAACTATAAAAATAAAGAGCATCAAAGTTATGGGCCAGTGACGTCACACCTTGCTAAAAAGTGTCGTAAGGTGTGACGTCATGCGAAACTAGGGTTTACGCGCGTTTTTTTCTTTTGATTTATAAAAGAAAAATACGCTTTAATCAAATTCCAAAACCTTCTGATGATCTAATTGGCAGATTAGGTAATTAGGTCACAATTATACAAGCTCTCTACAGTATTTAGCACTTATCTTGGGGCTAGATAATGCTGTGTGAAATGTCCTGCATTATTATTATTATTATTATTATTAATTAGGATTAGGACATTAGACTATTCTATGAGCCACCATGTTTTATGTTGTTGAAATTTGTGGGCTTGATTTTTAATGATCTCCGTCAAATATTTTTCAACCGTCTTCTACATAATTAACAATTAACTAGATAGGTATATTTCTTGTAGGCATAAAATATAACCGCTCCTATACTTCACCGAGGTTTTTATTAGAACAACAAAATTTATTAAGAACGTATTTCACCTATCGTCTAAGCTTTTTATCATTAAAATAATTTAAAATATGCAAGGTTACATAGTTGTCTGCTATATTGCAGGGTTTTGTAAGTTTTACGTTTAATTGACTATCTGAAACTAATATTATTCAAGAAGAATTTCCAGTAAGTCTTCTAGATCCGTGTACAAAGGACTCGCTGTCCAAACAAGGCCCTCTCTGTCCACCCGGCGCCATGTTGAATCCGTAACAAATGTCGTCACATTCAAAATAAAGACGTTCGATATTCAAAACGCGATTCGTATTAACATTGTTTAAAGTTTGTAGTAAAGTTTGATCGTGTGACGTTGGCCTTATTTTAAATAAAATTATTGCCAGGTTTAAGAATAAAATAATGATATAAAATTGTAGGTTTGATTTACGGTTTGGGTACTTATTGCATAAAATAGTATTTCTGAAGTAGGGTAAACCCAGGATAGATATCTCATTGGTATCACAGGGCTACTACGAGGGTCTTTCAAGAAATTGGGACATCTATATTATAATATTTTGGAAAATAAACAATTTTGTATTTGTACTTGTATCTACCCTACACTTAAGCTAGGTAGCAATCAAATTCTTTTCGGTTGCCAATGTTGCGATTTAGCGGATAATTTCGAATTATTCGCTAGGTACTTATTTACTTAATATTATTACTCACGTCTGCCCTGCTACGCATGTACTTAACGATTAAAGCTTGGGACGGATTTTGCTCCAACTGGAAAAATAACTACTAACAGGCTAAAGGTATCTTCGTCGCTTCTTAGTTTTTTATTTTTATTACAAAGCGTTTTCATGAAGCGTTTTCGTGTTTTCATTACGATGCGACAGAAATCAAAAAAATCACTTTATTTCCTTGTCAGTGTGTATTTTTATAACTTGACTGTTATTACCGACTGGTATTATTCTATCTGTGGAAAGAAATAATTTTTGAATTTTGAATTTACCGGGATAAAAAGCGTATGTCCGTCCCTGAGATAACGTCTACCTTTCTACAAAATGTCGTGAAGGTCCATTCAGCTGTTAGGTGTCAAAAGGTAAAAGAAGACAGACGTACATAACTTATGTTACTTTAGTTTGATAGTAATTTGATAGTAATAATATGGATTCAAAACCTATAAAAGCCATCAGGGGCGGAACGCAACGGAACTTTTCCAGTGCAGATCCATCACTGACTTGCGATCCCCAAGCCGCATGCCCAGCGTGGGGATTATAACGTAACCCTCTCATGATGAGAACCAATAAGCTTACGAGTTGAAAACCTAACAAAAACAAATAGGCACCCTAATTAGGAAGGTACTAGGTTGGTACTGTCAATATCGAAAACGTATCGATTTCAACTTCACTCACAAATAGAACGTCACACAACGCTAGAAAAGGATGACAATAAAAATCGCGCGCGTATTTTACTTTGACATCTTTCCAATTGCCTTAAAAATCCACTACTAAAAACTCTATATCCATAAGAATAAGGTTCAATATCGAATGGCTCGGTGGAAGGTATATTTTTGTATGCAAAAGTGGTAGAAGCGCGAGTTTTCCGGACGAAATTGGAAAAATATGGCCGTTTTCACAATGGCGGCCGCGCGGGCTGCGCCAATTTGAATTTAGATTAGAAAATGTGACGACGTGCATTCTAATATGTGATGAAGGGATGGGAAAAGTTTCGATAAATTTATTTACCGTATGTATCGGTTATATGAAGTTGTTACCTCTTGGTTCATGATAAATAAATCATTATTCTGCTTAGTGTATGTAGGTGCAGATTTCTTTGTGTATGCCAAGGTCTCTTTGATGTTTTTTTTGTAATCCATTGGTTTATGAACCTTATTTTTGTGGTTCTTTATCAAATTGACTGCCCAAGTAACAGCGTTAATGTTGAAAGATTAGAAAATAAAAGAAAGAAAGAAAATCAATTTATTAACTCATAAAATCTACGTTTAGCTCTACGTTTTATGGGCCTCTGCTCCTCTTTTTTTTTTACAAAAAGTGTTATTTTTTATTGATTTTAATAATTAGGCAGGTACCTCATTATTTTGTTTCTAATTATGTAGGCGTACTTCGTAACTTTGTCCCTAATCACGAACAAAGCATATTTCGTGGATGTTAAGATGATGATGACTTCGTAACTGAATTTTTTCATTCATCGATATCGATAACTCCTCTTTCCCAACACTAACCAAGTTTGGTACGTATGAGTTTGGGTAATGGATTCCCGCTTCCACCCATTGGGGTAGTATGTTCAGTGTGCAGCTATTTTTGCAACATCCCCAGTATTTATTTATTGTGATCCGCTAAATTATGATAGGCGAGGCTAGAACGAACTTTTGATCGTAAAATAGAAGAGGTAACATAGAAAATAATTGGTTTGGACTTTGAACGCTTACGGTTACAAAATGTGTTTTACTTTAAAAGCTATATTCAAACTTTTACGTATTCTTAGCTCCATGTTAGGGTAAGTCTGGATATTTGTTCGACCAATTTCTGGTTTAGCACTATCGATCAAAAATTTCGCCGGAGGTTGCGAACTTTTTGATCGATGTTTAGCACATATTATTCCACTGCTTTACAAATGATATTGTCCTTCCAGTCCTCAAGATTAAACTAATAACTCCTAAGAAATCATTTAATAGCCAAAAAATTTTACCAAGTGAGGATTTTTTATGTATATTTATTATATGTATTTATTACCAACCTAAATATACATCAAAAACTCTAAAAATCGATTGTGCCGTTTTGGAGGTTTGGAGGTTTGTGTGAACACTAACACTGTGATACGTGATTTTTATCTATAGATTATTTAATTGAGAATTATCTTTTATTATTATTATTAAAAAAAGATATTTTAAACCACTGCAGCCACCAGAAAAGAAGTAACAGTTTGTCTCCAAGAAGAAGTCAGTATTACATTTTTTACCATGCGGACATGGTTTGAAGTGAGTTTTAGGATTGGAAAATATATGTCCAATATATGGAATGGTTTTCAATAAAATAATAACATTGTACATTGTAATAAATTGTAATTACTTAGAAGTTACTTCGAGTGCGAGGGCACACAAAAATAAACAATTATTGTTAGATATGGCTATTTCACCATATAATGTCATTGGAATAACTTCAACTTCTTATTTCATTAGTCATTGAATAAACTCGTGCATGAATTACTAGAGATGTCAAAGATTCAATGTCAAAAAGAATAAAAAAGATGTCAAATTGAGAATGTCAATAAAATAGAAAGAAAAAGTTTAAATAAATTAATGTATATGGATTATCATCTAGGAAATTGTACATTGTAATAAATTGTAATTACTTAGAAGTTACTTCGAGTGCGAGGGCACTATAATAACAAAAACCTTATATGAAACATCAAAGTTCTTCATTTGTTTGGGAAGGAGTCAAATAAACTATCACGTTTAGGAAACACCTCAAACTTCCTGTTACCATTTCCACCCAAGAATTAACCAACACTTAAAGAAATGCCCTCATTTATTTGAACCGTCAAAACAGTAGGATGTCTCCACTCTATTACGCTAAATAGGTGTGCCAAGACGTACCCATTGAGTGTCAACCAGATAATGAACTGTTAAAAGCTTTTTTCAGCTTTAAAAAACACTTAAAAAAGAAAAAAGCCGGCTATGTTTTGGAAAAGATGAGTTTCCGTTTGGGCTAAGTATTTGTCGCATTCTAAAATTTAGTTAAGGTGTGATCAAAATCGTTTTGATCCGTCAATGCACAAAATAGCAGTACAAGTGAAAGTGGCGCCCTACCTATTTATGTAATTATTACGTTAGTTTAGGCAGAGATGCGAAAATAGTGTTTAGTGGCCGAAAAGTAAACAACTTCGTATCTCTGCCTAAGCTTTGAAAAATAAAACTATTACAGAGACATAAATAAATAATTTATTATAGATACCACAAACTGTACGATGGATTTTTAAAATTTCGAGGCGCAACTTTCACTCGTGTACCAACGTGTGTGTAAGAACGTATTTTATTCCTTTTCAATTTAGTATTTTAGTTTGCAATGGTCAAATCAAGAACTGGCATTTTACTAATTGGTCGCAGAAAAAAAAACACTATTGTAAGACTGATCATTAATTCTGTGGTTGACTGTGTTTCTTGAGTAAACCAAAATATAACCAGTTCCTTCCACCGGTCCGGAGAAAGCCCCGGCTTCTTCCGTTAAATTAATTAGCACGTTAATAACGACAATTCACAGCAATCAAGTGCTTACATTGTAAATTCCTCAAGAGAATTATCTACAGGTGTTGGTAACTTCATTTTGGAATGTCGATATTGGACAAGATTTTTTTGACGGGTTTATTCCGCCCAGACAACCGAACTAGACAACTTGGTTTTGTGTAGAAATAATTTTCCGCGGGGACAACTAGTTACCTGCATGGAAATTTATTTCCATCCACATAACTGTTTGGCAACTAAGTTCTCTCTCTTTTTGCTGAAGTTGAATTCCAACTTTACAAAAACTCTGCACCTATGTACATACAAACAAAGTATCTTTAAAACAGTAATCATAATCATAATTAATTAATACTTTATTTGCTGAAATGTAGTAAAGTAGGTCCGTTATTATTATTATAGTTAGTTCTACTACATTCTACCTCATAGTGCGTGCAAATTTCACAAAGGTACAATAAATCTACAATAGCTTTCACAGATTTAACACAGACTTACATAGGTATTAGGAATTCTATTTCCGACTGTTTACGAGCAATAAAAACCAACCAAACACTAGAGTTCAAATAAACAGTTATTATTAGATATGGCTATTTCACCGTATAGTATAATGTCATTGGAATAACTTCATTTTCTTACTTCGTTGGTCAATTGAATAAACTCGTGCATGAATTACTAGAGATGTCAAAGATTCAATGTCAAAGAAATAAAAAAAGATGTCAAATTGAGAATGTAAATCAAATAGAAATAAATTGATGTAGTTTATCATCTAGGAATTCATTGTGTACCTACATCGATCAGGTATTTCGTGGTCGGGCCGGCGAAATTTTTAATCGATGTGTACCTCATATGATATTTCAGTTAATAACTTCGTCGAAGTACCAAAGAGAATACAATAAGTACTTCTAACACCTTCATGGCCTAAGACGCAGGTGCCAGTCTCCATCACGTGTAAATATTATTAATGGCTCGTATAGACGATAGGATTTTATTAAAAATTAAAATATTTGTACAGTACTACAAAAGAAAAAGACAGTATACTACCAACCAACTTTCACTTATCCTGTCCCCCGAAAAAATATCCGTATATAAGTGTTGAATGAGATAAAACTAAGTGATTTTAAGTGATTTTACACCACTTCCTCTTTACCGAAGGCACCTAAGTAAAGTACTCCTAAAAACGGCATGGGAAATGTTATCAATAGTCGATAAGTACGTTTCGGCACGGTGTGTGGTAGTCTAGCGCCACCTTCCTTTCATCTCGCCGACAGGATAAGGTAGTGTGGAGTAGGAGTTTTGATTCAGATGTTATGGGAACTTAAAATAAAATAATCCTTGCAGGCTTTTTGTTTTCGTTCTATTTTAACATTGTGAAGATATATTATTAAACAAAAAAATATACATTTAACTGTATATTTTTTTAAAGCAGCGAACGGTGGAGTTGGACCTAAATTGTATTGGTTAATCTAGTTTTCCCCCTTGACAAATCACAATTGAAGAGACAACTGTAGTTGCAAGTTTCCTCTGATATTGTATATGTCCAAAATGTAAACTATTTAGGCCAGTAAATACTGCTAGCACAAGACCGCTCTAATTCAAGTTTTTTTTCTCTTACAATAGTAGTTACTAGAATAGGTACATTTGTGCAAGTAGTAAAAATAAATTGGCTAACATTCTGAGAACTTCTATTACGGGTCACTAATTTTAACCATGTAAAATCTGGTAAAATCTAGCTGTAAAAAATTAAAAACGAGAAAAACCAAAATCCCACTCCACACTAAGCAGCACCCGTAAGCCACTTGAATGGGAAACTCAACACCTACGCTGCGATTAGTAGAGTCTCGCCTTTCATTCGCCGACGGCTGTTTGAACACCTTTGTTTGCGGACTGATGGGCGCTGCAAAAACTTGCTCTATTAATCTGTGGTTCATTTGGCGAACACGTTTGCGGTAGTGGCTTCTGCCACTGGCTTTACTCGTCAAATTATAGGTACCTCAGTCGAAACAACAAGAACAAAAAAGAATAACCACCTTATTAATAATTATTTTTATTATTTATTTTATTTTATTTATACTTATTCACTAAATATAAGGCCAATACAGGATTTACTTTATGTAAAATTTATAACAAATTGACTATCACTATGAATCAGTTTAAGGAACGTTCAGACCATTACGAAGTAAATATTATATTAGGATAATAGTCTGCTAACTTAGCACACTGCTAAATCTCGCTCTGTCTTCTTCTATTGACATAAGTCTGAGAAATAACACTACTTAGCAACTATTTTATGTTAGCAGACCATTATGAATAAAGGGGTAAGCGTGTGCAATAACGCCGCTACGAGATGGATTTCGAGCGGGATGACAAGATATGGTTTTCTTGCGAGTGAGAAGTACAGAGACGTGCACCGAATTTTTTATGTGCTAAAACTGTTATTACTTAAAAGTTAATGAAACAACAAATCGGAAAATGAAAGGACTTAACTAAAGAAATACTTTTAGGTTTTCTGACCAAAACCAAAATCGAAGAAAAAAATTGTGCTGTTCCTGAGATAAAAAGCAAAATGTGTGCAAAACATATATTTAAAACAAAACTTTCACCGATTGTGTTTAAAACGCGTTATTCTATTTATAAGATCGAAGTAACATTTCCCTAAAAATGAAGGTAGTAGCAGTAGCACAGATTCTGAGATAAATAACGATTTTGAAGTACAATTTTGAAGTAAATTGCGGCACACTTTTAAATTGTAAACTACAAAAAGAGGACTCTTTCCTCGCTTTGTAATATTTCGGGAAATGAAAGGGCAAATGTCCACAGAATGTAGCTACGATTAGAAAACCTACCTACAAACAAAATGTAGCTTAGAACCTAAAAATAATAATTGGAGACCAGACGAGAATTTTGATGCCTCATTTTATTGAGCAACGGGCAGAATCTATTAAAAAGTAGTAACTAAATTAAACTGAAACTTACATAAAAAACTTTTTGTTTTTTATGTAAGCACTTACGATACGACGACGACGCGACGCTCTCAGAAACCGCCCAGTTTAAACTCAGCTCATTCTATCAACAGATTATAGGAAAATCCCAAACTAAATAAAGATTATTTCCCACGGATTATTTTCCGTTATGTTTGTCGTATAAATAGGTGTTTAATTGTTTTAAAACTACGTCAAAAGGGCGACATGTCAGCTGTTTGGTGCAGAGCAGTGAAAAAACAGAGATTTTATGTATTAAACAGATACTTTTTTATAACCATGGAGAGGCTTAATTAGACAACTAGATAAATTACTGCTCTCTCATAATTTTTGGCAAACCGATTTGACTTGCGCCTGCTTCTTGATATCAGTCATAGTTTTCTAAGCGGCAGTGTTTCAGTCAAATTCTTAAAGAAACGGGAAACAAACGCATCAGCAGTGTTCATTCATACTTATCATTTGGAGCCCCTTTTCATGCTCTAGCTAGGGCATTATTAAACCAACCTCAGCATTTTATGTAAGATAACCAAAAAGTTAATTTAATTTATAAAATTACATTAGGTATAATTATTATTTCATATCTCAATCAAGTCACGATGTTGTGACAGATATAGTCTTAGAAAACTGTCACACCTAGCAAGTAGCTTAAAATTAAAAGTATCGAGGCAATATTTCGGAATCTATATTTTCAAGAATAATCTTTCATCACAATTGTGCAACTTTTGACCAAATTGAGCAATAGGACTCTTCTCTATCGAATTTATTTTGTACATTGATCATTGATATAACCAGATAATGCTTTCTCTGGTTATAATTGTCGATCACTACTCTGCACAAAAAATATCGAGTTACCATCAATCATTGTCAATAAAGTCCTTAATCGCATCTCAAACATTTGCCCACGGTTTAAATTCGTTTAGCGCCGGCCGTGGGGATGGTTTTGCTACAAAACCTCTCTATTTTGTGTACAGGGTGTGTTTCTGTATTTTATTTTTTGACAATTCAGTCTTTAATTCAATTCGTAATTAGGTGTTGTTTAAGTTATGATCACAGTGTGGAAGTGATGAACCACGATACCTACTTAATATTTATTAGGCAGGAACGTATACTAATTTACATTATTACCTATTCGCTAAAAGTATAGTTGAATAAAATCATCTATCTCGTATAAGTAAACACATTTTTGAGCATTTCTTTAATTCCGATTTCGAACAGTTTATATTTATCAGTGTCAAGTTATGTTTTAACCACTGGATTGTGATGTGACTTAACTAAGAAGGGAGACCAAACCGGAGTTGTTTTCTACGAAAGGCTCGGAATTATGTGATGTTGTGTTATTTTAATGAATATTCGAAGTTTGATAGACACATTTTTGAGCATTTCTTTAATTCCGATTTCGAACAGTTTATATTTATCAGTGTCAAGTTATGTTTTAACCACTGGATTGTGATGTGACTTAACTAAGAAGGGAGACCAAACCGGAGTTGTTTTCTACGAAAGGCTCGGAATTATGTGATGTTGTGTTATTTTAATGAATATTCGAAGTTTGATAGAAATTGTGAAAAATATTCGATTATTCAAAGCTTCGATAATAATTTATTGGGTTATGTTTACCGCTGTTTATTAATTAGATATGCAATGCACAATGTTTTTATTTTTCCGAAAATGGTTGAAGTAATAGGGATACATAGGGATACAGCTAAAGTATTGGCAGGGAAATGCAATGTAAATCGTTTTAAAATTAACATCCCGTATAAGCTTTTAGTGCCGTCGATTTGTTTGAGTAGAGATTAAATTGTTTCAAGAAGCCGACAAGAGATTTTATATGGGCTTTAACTGTGAGAGAGCAGTGAAATTGTTAATGATTAAATAACGATAAAATGTGTGTAATTAACCGAAATGGCGATACGAGACCAAGTGAGTCATATTTTTTTTTTAATTTCTCTGTTTTCGAATTACTTTTGATCACTCGTCGTTATTTTATTCGACTTTTGTGACAAGTCTTGGAGTACTGTAAGACCTTATTTACGGAGACGTGGGGCGTGACATGTCACGCCGCCCGTACGCGCACAAATTCAAACATATGGCGTTGGTAAAGTGTGTTTACGGAGAAGCGATTTTACACGCGTTTGTTTGACTTGACGCGTCGCGTATGTTAACATTTGTATGTGTTTTATTTTTGTAATGTTATGAAACATAAAGACAAACACAAGAAAATGTTTTTACGTACTTCTTAAACGACCGGAGAAATCGATGATCATAAACATAAAAAAAAAAACATACAGCCGAATACAGAACCTCAAAATTCAAAAATCCCGGCATAGCGGGAATCGAGCATAGCAAAACTAACCGTGCTTAAAGGATGCAAGCCTCTTCCGATAGGTAGAGAAGCGTACCTCGGAAGCTTATGC
Organism: Eupithecia tripunctaria; assembly: GCA_955876795.1. Taxonomy (NCBI): domain Eukaryota; kingdom Metazoa; phylum Arthropoda; class Insecta; order Lepidoptera; family Geometridae; genus Eupithecia; species Eupithecia tripunctaria. The sequence continues at coordinate 5,306,753 of OY041621.1, forward strand.
ACTTGTCTTTCGACTGAGCACAAGCAAAGAACGTCCGGTCAGCTGAAGCGAAGTCAACTCTACCGTGAAGATTGCATTGAAGCCTACGAGAAGAGCAGTGTATCTCTTTTGTTTGGATTGGACCTTCATGTTGCGTAGGCAAGTTTATTTGGGGTGAAAGCTTGTGAATGTAAGGACGACCCTTGTAGCGTAGTGCCTGAATTACAGAAAGTCACACTATATGTATGGATGTATGGATGGATGGATGTTTGTTTCCTCTTCACGCCAAAACTACTGAACGGATCTGGGTGAAATTTTGCATACAGGTAATTCTAATACTGGAATAAAACATTGGCTACTTTGTATCCCGTAAATCTGTTCCCGTGGGATAAAAATCACCTTTAAACGTTTCTATAGGAACAACGCGTGCGAAGCCGCGGGGCGCAGCTAGTTTGATATAAGCGAGTCAGATTCAGATTCAGATTATTTATTATTAACGCTTGTTACATGTCATAAAAGTAGTAGAAGTAAAGTAAATTATAAAAAAATACAAATAATAAATTGTAGAATACAAAAACACTAAAAATAACATAATAATAATTTAATATAGCCAATAAGGCGTACATTTTACACCGTAAGATCATTTTCATGAAAGAATTCGTCAACTCTGTATAAAGCTTGCTCGATAAGCCAGTTCTTCAGCTTGTTTTTAAAGGACTGCGTTGATCGGGCAGTGGCAATATTTTTTTAGAAAACGGTTGTACTCGGCTTGCCCCATCACGTGCACCAACTACTTATGTTTTGTGATCCGTAGCTTTACCGCTCCCAACCTTTTTAAAATCCTAAATTTAATAGCAAAGTTTTTTGACTCTTTTGACCTCGTAGTATTGGTAGCTTATTCCCATATCGGCTGAGGGTATATGAAGGAGCAAGCTTACATAATCGGATCCTAATATAAGTGGGTATAGAAGGTTAAAAAAAGTTCTGGGAAACTTTGAGAACTATTCCTCCGGCAAGGTGACGATCTGCTAAGGAATGCAGGCAGATGCTGGATGCGTCAAGCTGAAGACAGGGCGCTATGACGCTCATTAGGGGAGGCTTATCCATCAGTGGACTTGTATAGGCCGATGATGATGAGAACTTTTAAAAAACTGTCTCATCAGTGACCCAAAAACTTATCGTCTCATTCCATCGTCAAATCACCTTAGAACACCCATTTAATAATCTCACAACATTATTCACCAAAATATACGATTATCGTCAGCACTTACAAAATGCCGACAGAGGGCGTAACCGGAAGTCGTCTACCGGAAGTAAGAACGCCGTATATCATTCGTGGGTGTAAAATGTGTAAATGTGTACATACACTAGTGTGAAGAATGTTGTCCGTTTGTATGTTGTGGCCAGCTGGTTTGGAGGGGGTGGATTTATAGATATGGGTCTACCTTTCCACTTATTTAAGGAAGTAAGTACTAGGAGCTAGCTTTTTTGATCTTTCTGCGATCTGTTATGATTTTATGATGTCCATTTAAAGACAATTAACGTTATTTATGGCAATCCTATGGTTGTTATGTTAATGCTGTCTAATCTGTTATCAAACGAAAGTTTGTATGGATGGATGGATGTTAGTTACCTCTTCACGCCAAAACTACTGAACGGATTGGGCTGAAATTTTGCATACAGTTAATTCTAATCCTGGAATCAAACATAGGCACTTTTTATGACATAAATCAGTTCCTTTGGAATAAAAATCACCTTTAAACGTTTTCATAGGAAAAACGCATGCGAAGCCGCGGGGTGCAGCTAGTTATTTAATATTTGCGCACTCAAGTTAAATTTGGAACTTAGTAAATATGCCACAAATAAAGTAATATAATATTAGTGTGTTATAAATTATAAAGTAATAATAATAATAATAATGCTGGACAATTCACACAGCATTATCTAGCCCCAAGCTAAGCAAAGCTTGTGTTATGGGTACTATACCGTGTCCATTTTGAATGAAGCCTAAACGTAAACAAACCGCCCTTATGTACTTAACCTAAAATTCACTTTGTTGGCGCGTCCTTTTATACTTAATTCACATTACTTGTCGATTTTAGATCTTCAATAAAAATTGCTTACAATTATATTTGAAACTCGACACCAAGCAAGTGAGATTTTGTTATTTGTGTCGTATTTTGTTTACTAACATGCTTCATTTAAAATGGATAAACCATAGATAATTGATATAATACAAAAAGTGAAGTGAATTGAATTGTGACTTGGCCAAAATGCAGATGGATCATTCAATTCAATTCAATTCTTTATTTAAAACCAGACATAACATTACAGAGTACACTCCAATGCGTTAATCATAATGTAGGCTGGCCCTAGACTTTTATTATCATATGACACAGGGACAAAAAAATGAGAAGGTAGAAAATACAATAAACGAATTCAAGATTCCTATCCAAAGATTTGTTTTATCTTGCAAAATGCCGCAAAGTACATAGGTATGTATATATCTTATGTGCGGCGCGGCGTCGCATACATATGGCCGAATTATTCTGATGTGGTAAGGGTTAGTTTTGGTTAGGATTGACATGGCTTTTCAAAAAACTTTATGTGGTGTGTCTCTCATTTCAAGAAACCTACTTCGAAAATGAATCTTAAAAGACATACCTATCTGTACTCAATTATTGTGCTCAATTATTTCATTATTTTCCATGTTGAATATAAAATAAAATAAAAAGCCTTATATTTCTCGAAATTTTACATACATTTCTTGAACCTATAATTATTAATAATCAACATGCAGTAAACAAAATATGATACGTTACATTGTTACTGATATATGTAAAGAAATTAATATCAATAAATTTAATAGGTATTATTAATTTGCTATCATTTTATGAATTCAATTTTATTATTATTTAGGTACCGAATTGTATTTGTTAGTTTCTCTTTCGAGAACCCCTGTAAAGGTAAAGGCCTCCTCCAAAGTTTGCCATACGTCATGTTGTAGCATGTTGAATAACTTAATAAATAAACTTAAAGAATTTTTGGATGACTACTCTATTGAATTAGGTTTTACCTGTAAAGGTAGATGTAATGTTTTTAAATAAATACAAATACAAAACACAAATATGTCCATCCATGGTTGTCTGGCTAAGTTGCTGTGACGTATTGTTTCTTTCTATTATTCTATTAACTAGCAGCGCCTCGCAGTTTCACCCGCGTAGTTCCCGTTCCCATGGGAATTAGTGGATAAAATATAGCCCATGTCACTCCCTGAAAAGTAAGGATCGGTCCAGTAGTTTCAGAGCTTATTCAATACAAAAAACAAATCTTTTCTCGTTATAATGTTAGTATAGATTGAATATTTTATTAAATACCTTATTGTGTATTAATTAAGTGTGCATGAATGTAAAGTGTTTTATAGCAGATAAAGTATTGTATTACGGGTACTGGCACTGTGTTGCCGGCTTAGAATTTGCACCACCAACTCTTCCCGAAGGTGTTGTAACCGGCAAATAAAAGATATCTACCGAGGGCGGGCAGCAACACCAGAACAATTCTACCACCGCACTGCGATCCCAACCCTTAGAAAGGCGTCCTGCGTCCAACAGTGGACCAATATAGGCTTCTATTCCCCCACTTCACTCATTAACGTTCACGTTATTTCATTAACATAGCTTGTAATTTCCTTACTTTCCTATTGTGAAATACCTATTTTCTTTATCCGTATTATCCAAATTACAATAAAACTCAAAGAGACTTTATTCTGCCATTCCTTCCTCAATCTGAAATACAGGGTGATCCATCGCGCTATTACCCAAATACAAGGTGATCTCGTAATGCAGTGTTACCATTACACAAAGCTAGGATAGGTTTATTTCTCGAAATGTTCTATTTATGGTAATAATTCGTTGTTTATTACTTTGTTTGTAACCAAAATGAGATTTTCAGGGATAAAGGCTTCTTCGAGATTACATTCTTTTTCTATAGGGTGTCATGGCTTCGCAAAATTTTTAATAATTGCGTTTCGAATTTCCGAATTTTCAATATAATATTTCCGATTATTTTTGCTTTATTCGGAGAACAAACATTTTTAGACACGTTATGAATATATTATATACTAAATACTAACTTTTAACAATATATTATAGTATTAGTATATACGGCTAATATTCAGTATTGAATATATAATATATATATATATATATATAAATACCAACTTGGGCACTAAGTTGATCCAGCCCAATTGTCGTGCATTCCTGACTCCACCATTTCCCCCTTATAACTCGACTCCGGTTGCATAGATCTTGACCGGAGTGGCAACGGCGCAAATTTGAGGGCGACGTTGCCAAACGTATTCATCGAGAAAGTGATGTACTCGACATTATTTTCGTAACGGTCTCGAACTTAATCGACTCCGTAACGGCCAAAATTCTGAAACGCTCTAACACTTGTTGGCTCCGTTTTATATACCTAAATTCTAAGTCGTATGTTGATCTTATCGATTTATATTATCAAAATTAGAGCTTTGTTTGATCCGATAAAACGAAACTGTATATTTAGTAACGTAGATATATTTTTCGTACAAACTTCAGTTTTTGTTGGCTCCATATATAACGACGCTTAAAAGGCTCGGTATTTGTTGGCTCCATATTATATCGACGCTTAAAAGGTTCAGTATTTGTTGGCTCCGTTTATATCGACGCTTAAAAGTTCAGTATTTGTTGGCTCTATTCATATCGACGCTTAAAAGAATTAGTATTTGTTGGGTCCGTATATGTCAACTCTTAAAAAGCTCAGTATTTGTTGACTCCGTATATATCGAGGCTTAAAAGGTTCAGTATTTGTTGGCTCCGTATATGTGTCAATGCTTAAAGGGCGTAACCGGCATACACCAAATTGTTCAAAAGAGCTGCAGAGAAGCAGAGAATTTTAAAAAGTAAAAGCTTTCATTGGCACTTTCATTTACTTGATTGATTTGACATTGTTTTATGTGTTTTTGAGTCGCTAAGATCAATTGATTTTATTTTCCATTTGACGTAATGGGGGCATCTAGACAGAAAAAAACTAAGAGTACAGAAGACTAAGCTACATTTGATATCCTCATGAAAAAATAAAAAAAATCGAAAATAGGGCATTAGTCACATAACTGTAGAATAATTATTAATAGGTAAATAATTATATGTGACTATTCACGCCTTTAAGACAAAAGGTAATGAAGCATAAGAAACAGTGCTTAGCAAATACATCTTGAGGATGTTAGACATAAGCGACACCGTAAGTTTGCTTGCCCAGTGACCACGCTGATTATGGGCATTATCCCCCAAAGGCTAGTGCTAAGAATCCCCACGATACGTCAGGCTACCCTGCATAACTCAAAAACTGGCCCTTGCGACGTTTATAGGACGAAGTCTGAGGCTTGACCATCATCTAGCGCAGTTGGAAGTGGAGTTAGAGAACATTAAGTGGCATGTTCTGGAATAATGTGAAGGCCGCATAGAGGGGGAGAAACCCTAGACTCGGGCCATCTTCTCTACTTTCACGAGGTTGATAAGACATCCCAGGGTGGCGAAGGATTCCTCGTTAATATGACCCTCGCTAACAACGTTCAAGAAATCTACAATGTGTCGAAAAGGGTATCGTACCTGATCCTTCGCTATCCAAGTGGTATAGCATGAAGGTAATTCAGGTTTACGCACCGACCTCATCACACTCTGATGATGCCATCCAAAGCCTCTCCCAACATCACTAAGGTTTACGTCAACATTGTTATGGGAGACTTTAACGACATGGTGGAACCCGGACTGGTAACGAAACCTAAATGGGCCCCGCATGGTTATGGAGTAATAAATCACAGGCAAATACTTGTAAACTTCCTTGAGAAGGATAGGCTGTTCTTAATGAACTCCATCTTTAAGAAACAACCCCAAAGGAAGTGGGTGTAGCAAAGCCCCGACACTGTGACAAAAATTAGATCGACTTCTTCATGACGCAAGCATTATATTCAAGTCTTAGTGATCAACAAGTTTAATACCGGATCTGATCACCGACTGCTTCGAGGCTCCCTGAATATCAACTTAATGCTTGAAAGAAACCATCTGACGAAGTTCACGCCCCGACCTCACCCAATTCAAATCAAGGCGGTCACCGAGGATTTTCAGCAGCTTCTCGAAAACAGATTTGTTGCCTTGGATCTGAATAAAAGATTCTGAATGAAAGGAAAATAAAATTGCTCAAAACATAACTACCTCTCATTTAGGTGAAGTCATACACATAGGTAATTACTTTACTCTATGGTCAGAAAATAACTTTTTTCGAGCGGTTGTCTGCCAAAATGCTGCGTGCCGTTCATGTGCCGTACAAACATACCTAGCATATCGCCGATTCCTCGTTAATATGACCCTCGCTAACAACGTTCAAGAAGTCTCCAGTGTGTCGAACAGCGTAGCGTACCTGATCCTTCGGCTATCCAAGCGGTATAGCATGAAGGTAATTCAGGTCTACGCACCGACCTCGGCACACTCGGATGATGAAGTAGAGGGTATGTATGAAGACATTACCAAAGCCTTACAAAACACCACTAAGGCTGACTTCAACGTTGTTATGGGGGACTTCAACGGCAAGGTGGAAATCCGGACTGGCAACGAATCCCGAGTAGGCCCGCATGGTTATGGAGTTAGGAATCACAGGGGGCTAATGCTTGTCAACTTCCTTAAGAAAGAGGGGCTATTCTGAATGAACACTTTCTTTAGGAAACAGCCCCAAAGGAAGTGGACATGGCGAAGCCCCGACACTGTGACTAAAAATGAGATCGACTTCATCATGACGGATAGCAAGCACATTATTCAGAGATGTCTCAGTGAACAACAGGTTCAATACCGGATCTGATCACAAACTGCTCCGAGGCTCTCTGAATATCAACTTAAAGCTTGAAAGAAACCGTCATGAACAGCCAAATCATGGCGGGCACCGAGAAGTTCCAGCAGCTTCTCGGGAATAGATTCGCTGCCTTGGATTCCACTGATGACGCTGACGAGACCCTACACAATCTGGTCGAAACGTTGAGTGAGGAACGAGGGCATCAGGTTCTGCCAAAAGCAGCGTACTGGCAAGAAATCCAAACTCTCGGATGAGACTCTCGGGCTATGGCAAAAAGACGGGAAACCACCCAAGCAACTTCGTCAGACAGGTCAGACCTGAACAAGTGAATTGCGAAGATGGTACGGCGCGACCTTCGGAGCTCCAACACACGCCTCATTGAAGAGGCAAAAGACCGAAACCGAGGGTCCAAAGTATTCACTCAGCAGCTTGGCAGGAGCCACCTGACGAAGCTTAAAACGCACGATGGGAGGACCGTTTTGTCAAAGCTGGAGATATCCGCCGAGATAGAGGATTTCTATGGCCGATTATACCTGCACATGCCCCTCGTTCCCAACGAGTCGACCACGATTCAAGAACTGCCAGACATTAGTCAAGACGAGATTGTGCTAGCTCTGAGGCAGCTTAGAAATGGAAAAGCCCCCGGTGAGGACGGCATAACATCAGAGCTTTTGAAAGCCGGAGGAGCCCCTGTCACCAGCCACCGGAACAGGCCGGGTTTCGCGGAGGATATGGCACCATAGACAACATACACACAGTGAGGCAGATTATACAGAAGTCCGAAGAGTATAATCAGCCCCTGTGTCTGGCCTTTGTGGACTATGAGAAGGCCTTTGACTCTGTCGAAACCTGGGCTGTTCATCTGGAATCCTTACAGCGATGCCAAGTAGACTATCGTTATGTCGAGGTGCTGAGATGTCTCTACGACGTCGCAACCATAAGTGTCCAAGTACAGGACCAGCAGTCCAAACCCATCCGACTGCGCAGAGGAGTGAGATAGGGGGATGTTATATCCCCGAAACTGTTCACGAGCGCGTTGGAAGATATGTTTAGGACGCTGAACTGGAAAGGTAAGGGCATTAACATAAACGGCGATTACATCTCACACCTTCGATTCGCTGATGACATAGTCGTAATGGCAGAGTCGCTGGAGGAGCTGAACCAGATGCTGGACGGCCTAGCTTTAGCCTCGCGATGCATCGGTCTCGGCATGAATTTGAATAAAACCAAAATCATGATCAATGGCCTCATTGATCCGGGACCGGTCGTAGTACATGGACACCCTCTGGAAATTGTTTCCGAGTACACAACCTTGGACAAATTCTGCAGTTGGGTAAAAACAATTTTGAGAAGGTGGCCAAGAGGAGCATCCAGCTAGGCTGGGCAGCGTTTGGAAAACTACGTCGAGTCTTCTCGTCATCCATACCGCAATGCTTGAAAACGAAAGTTTTCAATCAGTGCGTCCTACCCGTCATGACCTACGGAGCTGAGACGTGGACACTGACGATAGGGCTGGTCCACCAGTTTAAAGTCGCTCATCGAGCTATGAAAAGAGCTAAGCTCGGAGTCTCTGAAGGATAGGATTCGTAACGAATACATCCGACAGAGAACCAAAGTTATCGGAATAGCTTAAGGAATTTGCAAGCTGAAGTGGCATACATTTGACCCTAGGCCGGAATCTAATCCGCAACAATAGCAGGCGGACCTTCGTCACCCGTCATGCCACATCTATCGTCGATGATAGGGAGTGCTCTAGTAAAAAACATGTGTATTTATTTATTACTTACTTAATAACTGAGCCATGCTGTCGCGGCCTAAAAAAATTGTATCGCTCTTATGCTTCCTGAAGGTATTGTAGAAAGTGACTACGAACACTAACTGACTTATAACATAAACAAGTTGTTGGTACATTTGAACATTTTGAACACCCTTTTAAATTTCCTTTGAAATTTTGAAAAATCGGAACGTAGATCCGCACTTTAGTTGTTCTGCTTGGAATTTATCAAACAAACCTGCAAGAAACAAATCTTCTAGAGATTTTTTACAAACATCAACAGAGAACCTAACTGATAATAATTAAAGTATCAGATTTAGGTAAAACAAAAGGCTCAGGGCGCAAGCAACCAATGGCTGAGCGCGGTGGGCTCTGATTGGCTCATTTGAATCGGATCAACTTGTGCTAAAACGCAAAAAAGGTGGATTTGTATAAAAAACACATAATTATTATTATTACTGATGGTGGCACTTGTGGCTCCGTTCGGATCCACGTGCTCACGGTGATGCGGCATTGGATCAACAAATACCACCCGGATCAACAAGTGAAAACGGATCAAATAATAACTACCTATATGGCACGTTTGATCAACTAAGTGCCCATGGCTATATCTATATATATATAATATATATATACATATAATATATATATACGTTATGAATATATTATATATTATATACTAACTTTTAACAATATATTATAGTATTAGTATATACGGCTAATATTCAGTATTGACGGCTGAAAATGATATAAAACGAACGTGGAACGTGGTATCTACAGCACAAATGTCTGACTTAGTGTAGGTACCACAGAACAAAACTTTAATGTAGCAAGCTAGTCTGTAATTGTAATTCTTATTGTTTCCACACTGTGATTTGATTTTGCTTGTTTTTTGGCCAATAAATTATTATTATTATATCTTTTATCATCGTCATCATAATCACCATCAGGCTATATGCATCTGCTGGACAAACAACGACACCTGTATCTACCTACCTAAATAACTCGGTAGACAATAAAAAGTAACATAGAAAGGTTTTTAATTCGACTTTATTATAAAAATGTATGGGTTTGACATTATGCCTTAGATAGGTATGTCACGTGATCTGTTTCGAATTTTTCCCTACGAATTATTCAATGGTTTTCGATTCGCTTCATAGCTAATGCCGGTTGGCTACGGGACCGTTTTTGTGGCATCATTTGTGGCAGACCTATGTTCAGTAATGGATCTATACAACCTGATGATGATTATGATGATATCTACCTACGTAGATGTCAACCCAAGATAAACTCTCAAGGAAATTTGAATTCAATTGAATACTTTCCCGATAATAAAGGGAACGCTTTCGACAATGCAAATAGCAATACTTTTTTATTAGACTATTTCTTCGTGACTGCTCTTGTTATTGCAAAAACCGTTTTTGTTAGGACCGTTTTCGTTATTACAGAAACCGTTTCTTTGTGAAGGAGCGATGAGGTACACAAAAGGTTTAGCGTATAAAATGTTATGTGCGTTTACTATGCAAAAATCGTTGAGACGAGACGATTGGCTGGCTGGTATTCTGGTAGGACATCAGCAGCAGTGATATTTAGTCTCTATTAGATACAATTTCGAGCAGTGCTATTTATTTTATCGGAGATAAAAGTTCTTACATGATTATTTGTCACTATTATGTTTACGACCGAAAATTGGCTATCGTTTCGTTTCGTCGTAAAGCAAGGACTTAATCTTTGTGATTTTTCTCTTTTAAATGGCAAAATTAAATGAATTCGTTTATTTTTTATTTGTTTTGAAGAGCATAACTCACACGTTCCTTTCTTTTATTATTATTTCAAGTAAATATAAAAACTATACACTAATAACGTATTCACTGCGCTTGGCATCGTGACGCTTGTGGAGTTAGACATAAGCATTGACATGGGCCATGAAAGTTATAATACTGGAAAAATAAATATTTTTTTGTATTTTCTTAGCAGAACTACTACGGAAACACATTTTCATAGAAATTTTCATGGATTTCAATTCGGTCGATCAAGATTTATTTATACCCAAATTATTTACATAGCTATCAGAAAAAGAACCAAAGAAAAAAAAATCCCTACAAGAACAACCAAATTACCGACGTTCTTTTTCACACGTATTCTATTTCCGAAATACTGTGCCAATTTTCCATATTCAAATAGAAAACTTTCCAGCTCTACATATTCCAGAATAAGCTCCCAATAACGTGAATAAAGGAGTCGATTTTCAAATAAAAAGAGTTGATTTTCGATTTGGATACGGCGGGCGGTAATTCCGTAGATCGCACGATACCAACCCGCTGGGAAATCGCACGGATGCAAATGACGAGGCGATAGAAATGCGAGACTGAAATCAGAATAGGGGTACTTTCCATCGTTGAAATAAAAGGGAATGCTTTTACTCGTTAGTTCTATGCGGTTTTCAGCCATGGACAGTTTTTTTTAACAAATGTGGAAATAATGGAGAGAAACACAATGTTTTTCAATAGATATCACAACTTATACGATGTTTTTTAAAAAAAAACCAAGGTAAAAGGAATAATATGATAAAATTGGTGGCGGCACCACCTTGGCTTTTGTATGCGTCATAAAAATTACTGCCCCATTTGTCAGGGCATTAGTTTTTAATTGCTATTTTTGTTTATTTCATTTTTTTCAAAATTTACTTTACCTACATGATAGATAAATAGTTAAAGTCGACAAGGACGGGTGGTTTTATTCGATCAAACATTTAATACAAGTTAATTCACATTCCACGCACTTTTCCCTCATGTTTATTTAAATTATTAAACCAACGAACTGATAAAAAGCCTCATTACAATAGAAAATTATATCCCTAATAAACTTTTTATATGAAAACAAACGAAATAACACTCAAAATTTATTTCGTGGTAATTATTTCTTTAGGCAATTACTTACAAACATTATAATACTGGTATCTTTTACCAAATAATTCTATCACTTAAAAGAGGCGCTGCCGTCGCATTTTATTAAAATTTTAGACGCATTTTTAAGGGAACCTCCTTTAGTTCCGATTTTAACCACCGTATCTAATAAGTTGGTAGCCATGTACGTGCACCGGGCTTAATTAAGAAATTAAGATAAGGCTGAGTACACACGAATAAAGCATTTAGGAGCGGAAGTGTTTCGGAAGCGAGACCGAGCCCGAATTTGTGTGCATAATAAAAGGCCGAATCGAATCTTGGACCCCTACTATCAGTTTCGGATATTTCTCGAAAGTTGAATTGACTATGTCAGAAAGTGCTCTGACTGTTTCTTTGTCTTGTTTTTTTTAAGATTTTCGTCCTATTCATCCGAAGAGAAATAAATAATATATTGCGAATGTAAGCGGATTAACTACGAATATTTTTAAAAGTTGTGTATCATCGGTACCTACCTTATTATTAACTCTTTTTTTGCTTTCGTCTATTATAAGACTCTCAGCATACAGTTACCATAGTCCTTCTATTACCACTTATTTTTATAAAGTAGAAAAGTCAGTCAAAACGTAAACATGTCTCTTATCCAATATATCCAAAAATACCGAACTGTTCAAGATTAACTTAATCCAACTTAAACAAATAAAATGCTACGTTCATCCAGCGTGCAAAGCTACGGTAGCTAGAACCTAATAGCTTAGAAAATATGGTTATGCCTAGATACATAATAAATTCAGGCGTTACTTTGCGGAAATCCATTGCAAATATAAGAAAGAAAATATTCGGAATTATCACTAAATACTTTCATTCTTATATTTGGTTATAGTTATTAACATCTCAATCCATTCGAATTTGTTCCTCCAGAATCGAGTTCCCACAGTACCTCGCCGCTTAATACAAAGTGTATCTTTGAAAACATAAATTCCAATTAAGCCGAGGTGTCACAATGGACTCAAGAACTTTATCGCTTTGACGTGTCATTAGAATACATTATCTGTCATTGTTTACGTCATTTTGACGAAGCCGCTAAGTTGCCGCCCTGCTAAGTAGCGGTAAGCTGAAGTTGTGTTGACAGATGTTATGCTTTTGAATTTTGTTATTAGAACAGAAGCTATCGAAAGACATTCAGTTGTTATTCTACTTTTGTAATCATAGGATTACTTATTAAATAATAGCTGCGCCTCGCGGCTTCGCACGCGTATTTCACGGGAACTGATTTATAACTGTAGCCTATGTGTTATTCTAGGCCTAGAACTACATGTATGCAAAATTTTAGCCAGATCCGTTTAGTAGTTTTTGCGTTTGTTTGAAATTTTGTAAACATGTATGTTTGTTTTTTCTTTCGAGCAACAAATATACATGTTTACAAACTTTCACGTTTATAATGTTAGCAGGATATTGTAATTTTTAAAGAAATAATATCCAGCGGTGGACTGAAAAAGGTACTCGTAAGTACTTAGTTAGTTTGTGCTTCCTCATTCTATGGTTTTCTGAATAACCTGATGATTTTATTTCGAAAAACTATATTCATCTACATACAAATTACAATGGTACAATATAGCAACACTGATGTCGATTCTGTTGTTTTAGAATTTGCTAAAATTAGCTAAAATTAGGATTTAGGAATGTCAAACGATACATTTCGATTCCATAGTCGGTTTCTAAATCCATACTATAGCTAGTTTTGATGTCGAATAGAACATAACTATTTAATTTGATAAACTATCGTCCATTTTGACATTCGTAAATCCTAATTTAAGCTAATTTTAGCAAAGTCTACAACAACAGTATCGTCACCAAGCAAGAAGTCATAGTTATCTATACTAATAATATAAAGAGGAAAGATTTGATTGTTTGTTTGTTTGTATGGAATAGGTTAATTTTATACCTATAAATATTTTTGGGTAGGTACCTACACAAAAATCCTGCTGCAATTCTACCTTCACAATCTTATATTGTAAACCGTGGCCACAAGTTGACAGCTGTCAACCTAATCTTTACAACTATGGTAGTATCTATGATCTATGTCCTCAATAGAGCCATTATTTTCGTCTGTGATAAACTTTATTGTGGTTATAATACTTTTTGTGTTCTTTATTTGGACCATAAAAGTTCATTCTAATTATTGAATAGGGTGTTTTTGTGAATTCAATAGAGATTTTTATCAATTTTCATTAGAAGCATAAGTAGTTTAGAATTACCTACCGTCATCGTTTCTGTGGATAAACAATGGATTATTTTTTATTTACGACTAGTAGTGCCTTGCGGTTTCCCCTGCGTAGTTCCCGTTCCCGTGGGAATTCCGGGATAAAATATAGCATATGTCACTCTTTGAAAAGTAAGCTTTTTAAAAATCATTTAAATCGGTCTAGTAGGTAGTTTCTGAGCCTATTCAACGCAAACGAACCAACAAACTTTCAAATCTTTGCTCAACAATATTAGTATAGATAAATATAGATTAAATTGCTGTTGAAAATTCAACATTGTCATTTTTGTATAACTTGCATTACTGTTAGAAGAGCTGATCATTTTATGCAAGAAAGTACGATCGATAGGGATCATATTAATAAAAAAAACATTTGGGGGGTTTTTAATATGACCTATAAATCGTATTTGTGGAATTCCACATAATAAATTTTAAAATAATTTTAACCTGAAAAATCAGAACTACGAAAAAAGGTGGAACATACAATGGTATATTTTCCGGTACCCCGGGTGAGGCTTTAATATTTTTGGTATCACTGTCCAACCCAACCAGAAAAAAAAAACTAAAAGCTATCTCGAAATTCGAAATCAGTAAGTATAGTTCCGTACAAAATTACCCGAACATTCACTTTCACAAGATCCACATAAAACGTCTTGTATCAATTACTAAGTGACATTGTATTTTACATCTCCTTTGATTTACAGCTTCATTTGCGTGTACTACTCAAACTGCACATGACACTAATACATTTGTTTTATTTTATTTGCTTCAATTAATGTCTACCGTGAAACGGCGTAAAACTACGCCGAAACCACGCCTTGGACAGTTGCTGACACAAGTGATCACTTGTATCGTTAATTTAGTACGATCGTACCAATAAATTCAGGTGACTGAAACACAGTTTAAAATTTTTATAACTGTCTGTAAAACTCTACCGATGTCAGTAAAACTATATTACTTATTTACCTTAACCTTACCTCAACAGCCTATAGGACGCAGGCCTCCCCCTGATAAGTGCCTTTATTGGCTGTTATCTCATGGGGGGTAATGCCCATAATCCCCAAGCTGGGCATGCGGGTTGGGGATCGCAGTATGGTGACAGAATTGTTTGGCAGGAGGCGCTGCTGCCCGCCTCCGGTAAATATCCCTTAGTCGCCTCTTACGACACCCGCGGGAAGATTTGGGGTGTGCAGATTCTATGGCACCACATGGCCTATTACTTATTTATTTTTTACTAATGAAACGCAGAACAGGGAAATAATAGGTGTACCTGCACACACAAACAAAATATTAGTTTTTATTTAATTTAGCTTTGCCGATTTAGTATAAAAGTTGATACCAAGTAGGGTAACTTTACGAATTTTTTTATATTACATACCTAGGTAAATAATATAATTCTCTTATCAGACTCGTCGCTCTATGTCAAGGCTCTAGGTATGTATGTGCTCTATGGTAATCTCTATCTTAATTATCTAGAAATCACTCAAAATAGGTTCTTTCAAAGAATCACTCAAATTATAAGCAGCCACTAAACCACTTTTCGACTTACTTATCCTTCTCTTTGTAGTCAAAAGCTGTTAACCAGATAGTAAACATTTTCCTAGATCCAGACTTCAGTCGACTGACTCTTTACCAATAGGTATTGCCAGTAAATAATTATTGATTCTTTGTAATGCTTTATCCGAGCTTTAGGTTGGCAACATTGTTGGAGGATGTTTTCCTAGGACCACGCAGGCAATTCGGGTTTTCAAAAAAAATCTGATCGTCTGGTCGAAGCGACGCGTGACCCGAGAACTGGTGAGTATCTGGCGCAGCGCATCAGCATGGCCATACAGCGCAATTCAGAGTATTGGGTACGCCGTGTGGTGCCGGCGGCATAGAATTTGCACCACCCCAATTCTTCCCGTGGGTGTGTAGTGCCCATAATCCCCACGCTGGGCTAGCGGGTTGGGATCGCAGTTCGGTGGTAGAATTGTTCTGCAAGGGCCCCCCCCCCCGGTATATATCCCTTAGTCGCCTCTTACGACACCCACGGGAAGAGTTGGGGTGGTGCAAATTCTAAGCCAGCACCACACAGGTAGGTTGGCGTGAAAGGGACTATGACGGGTCTCTATTTTTTTTTCTTTTTTTTTTAAGTTTTTCTGATATCTGTAAACGATAGACGACCTGTTTTAACTATACATAATATGTCATTGTAACCTGTCTGTAATAGATACGGCATGTGAATTCACACCATTGTTCTAGTCCGAGAAAAATGCGAAAACAATCATCAAAGGAAAAACCTGATATAATTAGCGTTAATGTACTTAATTGAATGTCTGTTATTACTTTCTAGGATCACTTCGCTAGACTATTATGTAACTCTGTCTTCTAGTTTGTCTTTACGGCAAGATGTCCTTGACCAACGCATATAGCTCGGTAAACGTAGTGTAGGATGCCTTATGGCCAGGTGTGATGACGACTTTAGAAAGACTGCGGAGAGCTCAAGGCTGGGTGGCGTCCAGCACTGGACGGACTTTTATATGTTGATGATGATGTTGAGAAGATATCTAGCTACATATAGACATTTTGTGTACGTATGTTATCAAACTGAGATGAGGTTTAATCACTCTAATATTACAAACGCGAAAGTTTTTATGTTTAGACTAGCAGCGCCTTGCGGTTTCTCCCGCGTAGTTCCCGTTCCCGTGGGAATTCCGGGATAAAGTTTAGCCTTTGTCACTCCCTGAAACGTAAGCTTCTTAATGATGAAATAATTTTTGAAAAAGGTCTAGTAGTTTCGCAGCCTATTCAATACAAACATACAAAAAATAATTAAATCTTTTCAATATTAGTACGTATGTATAATAGATGTATGGATAGATAGATATTTGTTTCCTCTTCACGCCAAAACTACTGAACGGATCGGATATAAAACGTTAAAATAAAACAACACACATAATAACGAATGGTTCCCTTTACGTAGCGTGTTATTAGGAAGCGAATTTTATTCCATACAATTTCCCCATCTCGTAGATTTTATTCAAATTTTAAATTTAATTATTCCAATATCTTATTTTTTTTTCTTTCTTAATTATTTCAATTTCTTTGAATTTCATTCCAATTTCCCCATCTCGTAGTGAACTGCCAAAGTTCCGTCGAAATATTCTTCAATTGCTACAAAAATAAGATAAGAACGATCGATGTGTCGTGGCGGCGAAGGTCCGTCAAGCCACGAAGGTTGCGGTTTCGATTCCTTCCTTACGACAAATAATCATACATCTGCAAATATTTATTTATTTATTTTGCTCACATGTACATGGTTTACAACTTAGGTCTTAATGTATATTATTACTAGCTGCGCCCCGCGGTTTCGCACGCGTTGTTCCTATGGAAACATTAGAAGGCGATTTTCATCCCACGGGAACTGATTTATGGAATTAAAAGTAGCCTATGTTTGATTCCAGGATTAGAGTTACCTGTATACAAATTTTTGCCACAAATTTCAGCTAGATCCGTCCAGTAGTTTTGGCGTGAAGAAGTAACAAACATCCATCAATCCATCCATACATCCATACATCCATACATCCATACATCCATACATCCATACATCCATACATCCATACATCCATACATCCATACATCCATACATCCATACATCCATACATCCATACATCCATACATCCATACATCCATACATCCATACATCCATACATCCATACATCCATACATCCATACATCCATACATCCATACATCCATACATCCATACATCCATACATCCATACATCCATACATCCATACATCCATACATCCATACATCCATACATCCATACATCCATACATCCATACATCCATACATCCATACATCCATACATCCATACATCCATACATCCATACATCCATACATCCATACATCCATACATCCATACATCCATACATCCATACATCCATACATCCATACATCCATACATCCATACATCCATACATCCATACATCCATACATCCATACATCCATACATCCATACATCCATACATCCATACATCCATACATCCATACATCCATACATCCATACATCCATACATCCATACATCCATACATCCATACATCCATACATCCATACATCCATACATCCATACATCCATACATCCATACATCCATACATCCATACATCCATACATCCATATATCCATACATCCATACATCCATACATCCATACATCCATACATCCATACATCCATACATCCATACATCCATACATCCATACATCCATACATCCACACATCCATACATCCACACATCCATACATCCATACATCCATACATCCATACATCCATACATCCATACATCCATACATCCATACATCCACACATCCATACATCCATACATCCATACATCCATACATCCATACATCCACACATCCACACATCCACACATCCACACATCCATACATCCACACATCCATACATCCATACATCCATACAAACTTTCGCCTTTATAATATTAGTGTGATTACATATTTGTTCCGGTTGCTCTTAGTATTTTCTATATTGTATGATAAAAAATATCAATTATCGTTATAGTAGAAAATTGATATAAGGCCCGGTATATGCCTTAAAACAACTAGTCCAAGAATAAACTCTATCCGATGATGAAGATGATGATTATTTATTACTAGCTGTACGCCGCGGCTTCGCACGCATTGTGGAAAGGTTTAAAGCTGATTTCTATCCCACAGGAACTGATTTATGAGATAAAAATACAAATACACAAATACAAAATCATTTATTTCCAAATTAAATATACAAAATAAAAAGAAAGGTGCCCCTGGTTTCTGTTTTAGTTTATATAAACTGTATTACAGATAACCAGTCTTCCCTCCTACACAAGGTTTCTAAATTAAACTACTAACAACAAAAAGATAACCTTTATAAGTTTCCATGCGAGTGAAACCGTGGGCATAAACTAGTTGTATATATTTGTTTTTGTATACATGGGCTAAGTTAGTCATAGTCTGTACATATACAGGATATTAAAAGCAAACTCAATCGAGGCACACGGTAATGGCTAATTGCAGTTTATCTACGTCATTTAAGGCCGCTCTGTGACATACATTTTCATAAAGACTTGACTTGTTGGATTTTTTAATTAAATTTAGGTATTGATATTTGACATTAATTTGAATCATTTATTGTTAAGAAGCCTTTCAATAAGAAAAGAAGTTAGATTTTCTGTAGACTCACCATCGATGGCCGATGGTCAATGTAAGATATCACGACTTTTATTTATGTATGGAACTGATTTATGGGATAAAAAGTTTAATTTCATTTATTTCAACCATACAACAAGGAGAACTTAGTTATGTCAAATAAATACATGATTGCCTTATGTCTAAATAATAATACATAATTTTCACAGAAAAAGTAGGTACCTACTTAAGTACCTACATATAGTCGATAAAATGTTCAGCTGTAAAGAAGCTACGTCATACAAGAACAATTAAAACAAAAGTTTATTACAAAGTTTGTACATATTTTTACATTACTATAGTAGCCTATGTGTTATTCCAGGCCTAGAACTACCTGTATGCAAAATTTCAGGCCGATCCATTCAGTAGTTTTTGCGCGAAAGAGCAACAACCATACATACAGAAATGTTTACAAACTTTCGCGTTTACAATATTAGTAGGAAGAAAATAAAGTGTAATTTAATGGACGCCTGAAAATAAATGAATAAAATACATTACATTCTGCACACCTTTATGAGTAGATTGTCAATAGTCATATTTAATTTAAGAACTATTGTATCAGACTTTAATTCACTTCAATTTTTTGTCCACTAGCGGAAGAAGTGGTGACTTTATTTAGAGTATGTCTAAATAAAGTCAAGTAGAGCCTTTGCTTAAACATTAATGTCACGTGAATCTAACTTTGTTACAAGTTCTGATTAGTTTTACCTTGATCTTTGATATCTGCACTATGCCATGTGCCAGTAATTTCAACTTAAACTTGATCTCGAACTATAAACCTATAGATAACTATTAATTGTAGTGTATACCTATATTATTTGTACAGACTAGTTTTATAAATGCGAACGTTTGGATGGATGGATGGATATTTCTTACCTCTTCACGCCAAATCTACTGAACGGATTGTAATTCTAGTCCTCGAATCAAACACGACTTATTTAAAGCCCCCAAAGGGCCGGGCCTATGTTTTAATCAAGGCATAGAACTACATGTACATACGTGAATAAAATTTCAGCCCGATCCGTTCAGTAGCTTTGGCGTGTAGACATAACAGACATTTTTTTATTTAGTATTTATTTATTAATTGCATTCATGTCCATTAAAAGTTGTTAACAATTTTTTAAAGTAGAATCTACATGAATCCTATAGGGGCGTTGCAACATTCTGGGCTTATTCTGAGTTCTTATGTATAAAAGTTAGTAATTTTATATTAAGTTTCGATACAGAGGAAAAGATATACATATGTCGTCAGCATTAAGTAGGGCTATAATAATTATTATGTAAGAAATAACATTAAGAAATGGAAAATTATAAAAATTTAAGATTATGAAAATGTCAAAATGGTAAATATAAAATGTCAAGATTCATGCTAAGATGTCATAAAATTGTTGTACATCGATCCATCCATCTTTTATAATATTGCCTAGTAGTGTCATACAGATTTGTTTGTGTGGCAACAAAAATTAATTTTATGATGGATGACGTGTACAGATGAAACGGGGATGTGGGTGACTCAAAGCCGGCCCTTATGTATTTCCCTAATACAGTCTTGTGTTTTGTCAACATAAGCCGTCTACATACCCATCATGGCCGGCGGCCTCGCGCTGGCACTAACCGCCTGCAAGATCATCTCAAACCAATTGCCCGGTGGGTTGTGCCGCCGGGCAGCTACAGAAGTAAATAGAAGTAAAATAAATAAGTAAATAGCTCGCTTCTTACTTCTGTCTTTCCGTTCAATAACAACCTCATCAAGTCAAGGGTGAATTTATAATAATTTCTTCTAAACCAACGTGCTACACCGTCAGTCAAATCTTTGCTATCCATCAAAAGAGATTGCGGTGAAACGAAGGCCTGTTGACTATAAAAAAACACCTCTTATGGAGTGTATACACCGAATCTTGGGGCACAGCCTGGTGCAGCCGGTCGGTGAGATATTTCAGAGTTCTATTGTTGACAGTGTTATGTCAACTTGTTGACTCTTACCCCCTTATTCATATTCGTCTGCTAACATAAAACAGCTGCTAAGTAGTGTTATTTCTCAGTCTGACTTATGTCAATAGAAGAAGACAGAGCGAGATTTAGCAGTGTGCTAAGTTAGCAGACTATTATGAATAAGGGGTTTACTTTCGTTACGTACGACTTAGTTTTGGGTAAGGAAGCACCATAGACTAAGGGATATTTCACTGATGGTAGATTTCGATAGACCATTAGACTATCATATCATAAGTTTTCAATAATTTTTAATGGATTATTAGTGTGATTATTTTCTCGTGTTCCGAGCACAAAAGAATACATAGTATGAACGTGCAGTTTCTCAAAGTTTTTCTAATTAAATCCGCGTAGTCAAGCGTGTGTCATTGTTACGACTTAATGACGGCTGTAAACGTCGTTCTGATGAACTGGTCAGGATGTGTTTAACACGATGCGTTAGGGTTCCTAAGTTTTAAACTTCGATGTTGCAACACCAATATACAGAACATTCAAGAAATGAGACCCTGTTTAGCTCGGGCTAAGATGACCGTACCTATATGAATTGTCAGGTATTATTTATTTCTATCCTAATTCAATATTTGACCACTTTTGTACGTTCCTGCCTCAGAACAAATGGTTTGTACGATCTGCAGATCCTGGGCCTACCTTTTACCTTTAATAAAAATATATATCTAGGGATATAAAATATTAAGTAGGTACCTAGTACAAAATATCATTAAACCCAGATTAGACCAGACTATGCCATATTATGCATCATATACAGGGTGGGACCTTCTGTTTCATTTTGAAGAAAAAAATAAAACAGAAGGTTCCTTAGGACAAAACCTTCTAACTACAAAAGAAACGGAAGCTACCCTGAAGAGGCCAAAAATTTGTCCCATCCTGTGTATGTGTGGATAAGCAAGAGTTAAGATCGTTACAAATAAATCATATTGGACACAAAACTATTTATTTCTATCGATCTATCATTTCAATGATAATTCAATTATAATTTATAATTCTTGCTCTATCATTTCTTCGCCCACCTGAAGTAGGAAACGCATAAGCCGAACCGCACTGCGAAATTTCGATTATTAGCACAGTATTCTGCAATCTATTGGACATTATATGAAGCTGCCCGCACTTACGGAAAGAAACTGTGTAAGTTACGATTCAGCACGCGATTTTTTTTAATTATATTTTTTTTTTATTTAACTAATAATAAATAAATATTTCACACAGCATTATCTAGCCCCAAGCTAAGCAGAGCTTGTGTTATGGGTTAATTATAATCCGCGAGAAAAAAACGCACGGTTAGAATCTGTGCGGTCTGTCTTGGAATGTCCTGTTTTCTTCCGCATCACTACAGAACCTTAAAACCAATAAAAACTGGTTCACTATTAAACCTTTTATCATTTGCTCTTGTTTATAGTCACTGCATTTTACTCGGACGTACACCACCGTTTATCAACATTTTAGCGAAGGTTGTCTAATAGAAAAAGTGGTACAGTTTCAGTTTACATTCCTAAAATAAATTTAAATTAATTATAAACAATGAAGGTTTTGTTGTCAATGATTTTGTGCTTATTGGTTGTGGATTACTCATTTTGTATACAAAAGGTAAGTTTCTAGCACATTGATAGATGCAAGCTTAAGTCAGGGTGATGTGACGCTCATTAGAGGAGTCTTATGTCCAGCAGTGGACTAGTACAGGCTTCATGATGATGATAATTCCAAGTTGAAAATAAAAAAAACGAATCGCCTCATTTTCCTCCCCAAAATATGCAAAAAAATATGCTTGTAATATGACATAAGAATTTATTATTTTAGTTATCCAAAAATATTTCAGAAGAAAGAGAGTTTGACACTTTGAATGCCCATGACGCATGTGTTAGGCGTCAGGTTGCGCTGGGCAGTAAATGAGTAAATAAATCCATACTAATATTTCAAAACTCAGTCTGTCTGTTAACTTTTACGCGTAAAACGCTGAACAGGTCATAATAAAAATAATCCTAAACTGGGGTTATACCGAAACAACTTTTCCAATATATTGATTGTTTAGACCTACTCGTACCTGGAAAAACTTGCCTAATAATGCAAAAGCCTGTCATTTTAAACACCCGTAGGATCCTCAGGTAATTCTTACAAAATGGGCTCCCAAGTGAAGTTTCTCCCTCTGCAGTGCAATTGGCTTAGGCCCCTGCGCTTTGCATTTTACCGGTCTTAACCCCAGAAGATTTGATCTTAACCCAATAATAATAATGGAGGAGGTTTAAGGAGATGGGGAACCTTTTTTACCCTTCTTTTATATTCTACTTCTATTATTCTTGTATATATATCTAGTTTTAATTTCGGATAGTACCTACCTAGTCTGTAAGACCGTTTTTTAGTACTTAAGTAAAAATAAATATTTTCTTTCTTTAATGAAATTTGGTAGGGAGGTAAATCGTTTCCCGAGCCCGACATAGGCTATTTGATAATTGATTTTGTTTTAAGAAACTATAAACCGACTTCACTTATAGGTATAGTTTTTTCATGGATCCCATTGTCAGAACTGGACCAAATTCAAATGGGACCACAAGGGAAGCACCTGCTTTCAAAAAAAAGAATCAAGATAATCGAACCACCCAGTAAATAGTCGTGAGGTAACAAATAAAAAAAAATAGAGTCGAATTGAGAACCTCCTCCTTTTCATGAAGTCAGTTAAAAAGCGCGTGCAAAGCCGCGGGCAACAGCTGTCCATAATTATAACTATGGATGTTTTCTTTGCAGAAACCCCTAAGACTACCACAGCCAGAAGCGCAAAATTTGTTACAAGCGATAAATATATGCATGCCTAATTCAGGCATACCTTTGATGGACTTATTGAAAATTGTAGATGGAGGTAAGTATCTGTCCATACAGATCCCTAAGTACGGTTTGACGATACAAAGTTGACGTTAAAAAATCATAGAACAAACTTTGATCTCTCAATGTCCAGAATCACCCCTTTTGGCTTACACCCTTTCTATGGCAACACTGTATCCGGTAAAAATCCGATTATAAAAATTTAACAATGAAAACAAAAAAAATATTTTAATTCAATTTGACGTCAAATTCTCTGCAATGACACGAAATATTTAATACCATTAGAATTTAAGAGGAACCACTTAGTTATCTTTCTAGCCCTAATATATTATGAATAAATAATTTTAATTATTTATTTATTTTATTAAATATTTTTTCCTGAACATAAATAAACATTTTAGATTTATTTAATTTTTTTAAATAATTTTATTTATTATTCCATTAATTAAATACTTTATATGTATATCAAATATATCTTAACATTGATCAAACTCACCAATAATTTTCTAACCTATCTCCTTCCAGGCTACATAGACAGCAAAAACTTCAAAAACTTCGTCTACTGCTGCTACAAGAACGCAAAGTACCTTGGACCCGACGGTCTAGTTGACATAGAAAAGAGTGCGAACGTCTTCCGCAGTGAAACCTCCTTCGTTGAAGGTTTACGAAGGTGTGGCGACCTGCAAGTAGGCAGCGATACCAAGGAGGCTGTCTTCAACTTCTTCAAGTGCTTTCAGGATACAGTCCCATACAAACTGACGATTTAACTTTGAAACTAGCCAATTTGATCTGTATATCAACGTTATCACAATATCTTAAGGAACATGACGCTGTGCGATTCGATAAACTTCGGTTTTTGTAATATCTGCGTTCTTCTAATAATATAACCAGCATTTATGTAGTTTTGTCTCAGATTAACTAAATTGCAAATATATCTGGTTTTACCGTTTGGATGCTAAAGCAGACTTTGAACATACTGTCGTTTTTGAGTCTATTGATATAATGTTACCATACTTAATATTGATTTTAGTAATAATAATAATAACTTATTCACAGCAAATGGCTTAAAATGTGTAAAAGCCTTAATCTACGTGTTTATTAGAAAATTATCTCAGAAAAATATATAAAAAAACATACTATGTAATAGTTAATAGAATTTTCGGATCGACCTGTGTCCACCTTAAGGTCTCGTGGTATCGTTTTGTACGAAGAATTAAAAAAAAATAGTGGTGTGATATTAGATTGGTACCAAATTTAAAATGGGGTGGTTAGTGATCATTTGCATATATGGTCTTGAGAATAAATTAGAGTGTATCGCAAATAATTAGGTGTGTCTTATTTCAAACCTAATCTGCTATTGGATTGCGACAATCAATAAATGATTTTGTTTTAAAAAACTATAAACCGACTATAATTATATAGTTTTTCATGGATCCCAGTGTCAGAACTGGAAACTTAAAAAAAAAAGAATCATGAAAATTGGATCACCCTGTCAAAAGATTTTAGGTAACGAACATACAGTTGAATTGAGAACCACCTTCTTTTTTTGAAGTCGGTTAAAATGAACAAAATCACACTAAAATTACAAACGCTAAAGTTTAAATATTTGTTACTTCTTTCCGCCAATAAGCTAGTTTCCTAAAACATTCTAATTACATAGTCTGTCAGTGAATTTATTAGAAGATATTGGACTCGTGTTTTTTTTCACAAATAATTATGAAGATACAGCCAGTTAAAGTTCTGTTTCTAATCCCAAACGTTGACAGGCTTTATTTTGTCATACAATACACTTTATTGGACACCAAAAAATACAAAAAAATAAAATACAGGAAAAGAGATATAACAAAGTTGAACAATGGGCGGCCTTATCGCTAAAAGCGATCTCTTCCAGACTACCTTGGGATGGACACGAAGCAGTTGTAAACTTATAGACGGAGGCGTGTTAAAACACTAACTAAAATAACATGTGTGTCAGACTTAACCCTCCTTACCTGTTTTAAAAATAAACTAACTATTTACCCCTCAAGTGATACATCTAAGTTAATGGGACATAGGGCGTAGATAATTCCTTGCACAACCCTCGATCGAGATGTTTACGCCGGTTAAGGGTTAAATGCACCCCGCCCCCACATTTTGAACCCCTTACTTATCCTAAATGTAAAAAAAAACTAAAGATGCTGTAAAACTTTAGTGGTGGCAGAAAAGAAGAAGATGATGCAACTATTCATCCACTCCACTTGCTAAAGTAGGTATACCTACTTACTTCAAGCACATTCAAGCACGATGTTTCATTTTCTTTTGTTTCTTATTCCTTTTCTCTTTTTGTCTGTCTAGAAGTCTCTTTGGTTATGAAAAAATGACACTTCCTGACATACAAATAAAGTCTAATAAAAACCTATGAATGTCTCTTTGGTTATTGATATGTAGGTAACACTTCTTAGCAAACAAATAAGATCTTATCATCAATCAAACTTTTCGGGGGAGGCCGCGAAATACCTGATCGATGGTAGACCCATCGATCAGGTATTTCGCGGCCTCCCATCTATCCTCTGAACATCTCTGTTCTTCTCAACGTGTGCTCAATGTCTAATGACAACGCATCATTCATATCATAATCCATATCACGCTTTCCCGTTCATTATGTATTGTTCGCGGTACCTACAGTTGTCTAAGTGATCTGGCACATGGCACTGGCAACGGAACAATAGGAACAATGAGCCACAGTAGAGAGCTAGGAAAAATCTTTAACGGAGCCAAATTCGAAAATGTGCAGACACAAACGAAGTGCAAAATATGAAATTCTCCTTCTATAGGTTAAAGGGGATAACCACAAAAATACCATGATTCTTTTTTCAGAATGACTGAAAAAATAATCATGGTATCCCGGATCCCTTTGTAAATAACTTTACTAATATACTATAGGGTCTGTCATAGGCAAGCGGAAAGTGGAATATGTGATCTTTTAATGAGGTTTGTTCTTTTGGTGCATCATTGGACCAATAGTATACATATAGTGTTAATTCGAAAGTATAATTTACTGACAAATCGGCCACAATTCATAGTGATTTGTTAGTGTACGATTTGTGTGTCCGTCCGAGCACAGCATGGACAAATTTGGCAAACCAAATTTTGCCTCAGCGCTGATTTTCCTTCGTAGGCACGAACTAGAAAACTATAATAGAACGTTCACTAACCGAACTGCAAATCCCCAACCTGCCCAGCGTGAGGATTATGGGCACTCACCCCCATTGGATAAACGCCACTAAGCCGCTTATCAGGGGAAGGCGTCCACCAGTGCTGCTATATTGCTGAATTGTTGATTGTTGTGTAAATACAGGCTGTTGAGGTTAAGGTTAAGGTTCACCAACATTCAACTTTAGTCGTGAATAGAGATGGGTTTATGCCGGGCATTTACAGGGCGGATTGAATAAACGACAGGGCAGAAACTACGCTTGTAGTTTTTAAATATTTTAGATTTTTTTTCAATTTTAAGTATTACTAGCTACGCTACGTACGTACTTACGTATTGATGTTTTATTCTTAAGACGTTAAGTAGGTACATGGTTTTTATTGCTTCAAGGTACCACTTATTCATACTTAATTAATAATAATATAATATTGACTCTCAGACATGACGAAGTAAACCTTATAATACTTTAAATTGAAGAAAATTCTTGAAAAAAAAACAAAATGTTTAAAGACTAGAAGCGTAGTTTCTGCCCTGTCATCGGGCATTTATACGGCATAAAAAGACGTTTATTTTGCAATAATTTACTCAATCCGCCCTGTAAATGCCCGGCATAAACCCATCTCTAGTCGTGAAGTATGTGTGATGTGCCATATGCTCTGCCGAGAAGTACACCTGAGATCTTTAATGTTAACCTACCTAATGTTGTGCCCGGTAATAGGTGCTCACGACAATCATTTATAACATTATAACGTTCACCTGACGGGCCTCAGATAATATCGTGATTGGGTTTGTTTCCAAGGTTGTCTGTGCCGGCTGATATATTGACAACCTCTATGGTGCGGTGGACGACGGCCCGCCTGCGAAGCAGGAGGTTGCGGGTTCGATTCCCGCCTCGGGATAAATGTTTGTACGATCTGTAGAGGCAGAGGCAGTTCAGGGCGTTCAAGATGTTTTCTATGTACAGTAAAAATATCTATCTATGTAGAGTTTCGTATTATGTATTAGTTTGGGGCTAGATAATGCTGTGTTAATTGTTCAAAATTATTTATTCATTTATTGTGATGGGAGTTGTTTCCTAGGTTATCTTTTCCATTAATTTGAGAAAAATGTAGAAGAGAAAGAAGAATTTCGATCTAAATTCTTCTTTATACATAGATATGTAGTGTATTGTAATAATTATATCAGTTATCTAGTACCCAGAACACAAGCTCTGCTTAGCTTGGGGCTAGATAATGCTGTGTAAATTGTCAAATTTTGTTTTCGTGCAAACGCTAATCTTATGTAACGACATAAGCGTTGGTTTTGCACGACAACGAAAAAGAAACTTCGATTTTTCTTTTCCGAGTAGGCCCCCTGTACAGAAATATTTATTACAATGCCATGAAATTCAGGGAATGTCAAAATGACAGGAAATGTCAAATATCGTATTAAAAGCGTAATATGCTATTCTTATATTGATTGGTCTGATTGGTCAACTCGTACGAAATCCACGCCACGACTTGGCAGATACCTACTTATATAAACATAAAATGAACTTAAACATACCTTGACATTGTTGAAAACTCATAACAAGTTGCTTGAATAAAACACAGGCGATTTTTCCGGATAACAATGGAAACAAAACGGATGAACTCTTTGCAATATTTTCTCAAAGTCATTACTACAAGAGCGTGTGTATTAGCTTATCTATGACGGTTCAATGCGTGAACGGTGACAGATTGATTGCGTTCTTTTTTTGAATTTTATAAAATGATACTGGCTGGCAAAAAGTAAATGAGAAAAAAATGTGCTAGGGTTCTTATTATTATTTTTTTGTAAATTAGAGGATTGAAGTTGTTTATTATTATGTGAAAATGGTTGTAAGTGCACTTTCTTTGCACTAGAAACTGTCTTTTAGCAGTTTTTAGTGTTAATTTTAACCCAATCTATTGGCATTTCACACAAGTATTACAACACAATAAAGCCCTCCCACACAAAAACAATTTATTACCAAACCAATGTGAGAAAATCAAACAAATTTAATTCGTGGCCTACGCATGTAATCCACATTTGAATTTTTTATTAATAAAAGGTTCGGTTAATAAATCCTTGGTTATAATAGTTATTATTAATGTTATAGGATAGGGTATGTTATTAATTTAGCTATGAATTATTCAGAGGGTGTTAGTGCGGCCGCTTAATTGGTTTATTGGGCGTTTTATGAGAAAGAGAATGATTGGTTATGAGAATTGATATTGATGTTTAATAGAGAAAGTAATTTCTTAATTTCTTTTGACTATCCTCTTCGTGGGTTGGTGTCAGATGTGATTTACTAAGACATTACTATTACTGACGTATGTTTTATCTTGTAGTGACGTAGATTTAAAATAAATTAACTCTGACTCAAAATTGATTTTCATGCAACGAGAACATATAAATAAATCACACTCATCTATCTCTTTAAAACCTAATCATTTATTAAACGCAAAAATTTGTCTCCTAGAATAATTATTATTTCACAAAGTCTCAGTAAACAATCTACTCACCACCAACCCCATCCAAAAAACTCACACGAAGATTTCTTCCCGAAACAATACATACAATTTAGATTACAACCGGATGACGGATCGCTATTCAGCCAAAAGTTAATTTCCTCACTCACACCAGCTAATTCAATCCTATACAGAGTATTTGCTTATCTTTAATTGATTCACTTTAACCCTCGGCTGATAAAGATTAGTTCTATTCACACTGACTTTTACAAGGGTAGCGCGCTTAACTAGGGTTGGGCATAGAGTATGGGTGGACCTTGTAATAAGAGGTCTTCTATTTTTGCTGAGTGAGTTTCCTCTATGAATTAACTGACTAATCTACGAATAAAGACGGGTTTTGTTCTTTGCATAGTATACATTTTAGATAGACAGACTTTCAATTAAAGATGGATAAAGATTTTTGTTTTTTTTTATGTACATATTGTTATCTATTAAATAGAACATACATAGGTAGGTACATTCAAACCTGTATAACTTAAGTGAAACTTTTAGTTTTGTTGTTAAACTACAAAACGATTTCACCTCAATATAAGCACACATAATAATTTGAAATGTTTGATATGTCCAAGTTATGTCCTACTGTATAAGCAGTTTGAGTTAAAAAAAACACAATCTTATTTCATCACCTACCTACTAACTAGTAAAGTTTATCACTTTTCATCACATGTAAAACCTATAAATAAAAGTTTCATCATATTTTCCTGGATCAGAAGGCACTTTTTTCTCAACACCAACATCCATGTCCCATCTGCAACCCATCATCCCTCGCGACATCAGATTTCATAACCGGGCGCGTGCCGCGTATTATCGCCCACCGTTCGTAATGTGATATCCGATATGACGTTATTCTATAACGATATTCGCCATAAAGCGATATTCGTGAATTACAACGTATTTATCGCAGGGAGTGTGCGGTGTGTTTGCTTGGGGTACAAAAGTCCCCTATTTTAATGGTTAAACGGGATTTTCTAAATCGTTTGGCTGCTTCTGGTTGCGGAATGCTTTCTTATGGGGTTTTGTATTCATAAGCTCTAGTGTAAATGATTGAGCAATCAACTTTTAAATTTCAAAAAGTCAAATTCTAAAACTCAGAGCTATAACTTCCTATAGATTCTACAGGATTCTCTGACACGTCAGGAAAATCAAATTAAAGTAAGAGTAAATAACATGTCGTATGTAGTTAAAAAGTAATAGCACGACACAAACACTCTAAAATCTGTGGGTAAGCTCGTTTCCTGTCTACCAATTTTCAGTCGCCGGACACAAACGAACGCACGTCAGATACAATGTTAATAAAACGTCACTCCTTTTTCAATAAAAAACATGCTCAAGCCATCCAAGTGGACATAGATACGCGAGTGGAAATTGGAAAAATCCACGGATCTCGACTGGACATTTTAGGCGCGAATTTAAATGTCACTGACTGGAAATATGTTTTGCTTTTTGAATTTTGAATGGGCACAGACAATAGAGTCGCGTCTGTTTGGAATATACTCGTACGAGAGAATAGGAACGTTTTCTCATTTACACATTTATGGCAGGAAGATACCTACATGATCTTTGGCGTACGTACAAATGCTAAGACATTTTGTAGTAGAGTACCTATTTATGCATAGGCAGGAAACTCAAGCATAAAGTAGCATCCTTGAAAAGCTAAACTATGCACCACCACACCGAGACGACAAAAACAAGAAACAATAATTTAAAATTAGAACATACATTGTACCGCTGGCGCCACCTATCACAAATTCTCGCAGCGACGGAAAGGGGCGGATCGTAAATTTCATAAATTGTCACTTACGACGTTATGCGCGACGGACGTGCGCACGGGCGCCAAAGCGGGCCTTTGATCATTTTGCAGTTTTATGGAATGTTTTATTTTTATTTTGAGTCTGTTTATTTAGGAAGGTCAAAGATGAATGGAAGGATATCCAAATTAAATTAAAATAATTATTTTATCCGAGGAACTCCGGGTTTTTTAGAAACTATCTGAGCATCTGGTCGACGCGACGGACGCATGACCCGAGAGCTCGTGAGTACCTGGCGTAGCGTTTCAGGATTGCCATACAGCAGCGGGGCAATGCAAAAAAAGAAAAATAAAACTATTACAGAGGCATTAATAAATATCTTATAAAAGCTACCACAAACTGTACGATGGGTTTTTAAATTTCCTGTGTTAAACGTACCTACCCCAATTCTTCCCGTGGGTGCCCAAGAGGCGACTAAGGGATATCTTCTGGGGGGTGGGCAGCAGCGCCCCCTGCAGAACAAATTTCCACTAAACTGCGATCTCCAACCCGCATGCCCAGCGTGGGGATTATGGGCATTACCCCCCCATGAGTTAAACGCTAATAAGGCGTTTATCAGGGGGAGGCCTGCGCCCAGCAGTGGACCGATACAGGCTGTGGATGGGTGGATGGAATCGTACCTAATAATAAGATAAAATAGGTGGCAGCGCGGCGCCACTTTCACTCGTGTACCTATGCGCCTTGCTGGAGATCGGCCTTCATGCTCTATCCAAATAACCTAAGAAGCAAGGACAGAAGCTCGTTTACCATTTAGCACGTCATATGAGTTTTTCGGTGTGCTTAGTTTGTCGTTGTATAAACTATGCCTTATTGAGTTGGGAGCTAATTATTTAGGCAAAGTTGGATAACCACCCGCGTGGATTCGGTCGTTTTTGGGTTAAAATGAATGCTTACAATCACACTTTAATATTTTTTGGTTTAAGAGGAATGGACACACGCTATGTTATTAATTACAGATATGTATTTTTTATGTCAACGAAGCTTTATTGACAAATAATAGTACAATCAAATAACATAAATACATTAGAAGTAGTTAGACTATTAACAATTGAGCTAACTGCCTGCTGAAGTGCAGACTGCTGCAAACAATCTACAGGTCGGATGCGTAACCAAGACGCTGCTGGCTGTATTGCCCCGCTGTATGGCAATGCTGCGCTGCGCCAGATACTCACCAGCTGAAAGTTTTGATGTTAGTCTGTTACCGCCAAAACTACTGAACGGATCGGATTGTAAATCTTGCATAGATGTAGTTCTAGACTGAGTTCTTTTTACTGAAGCTAGTTCTTTGTTAAGCTTCATACAATCAAACGTAACCTTGGGTTTTGTTGGTATTTATTTGAGGAGTTTTGTCAGCTTTCGACAGGAGGAGTTATATTTTAGGAGTTTTGTTACTTTTGTCCCGAACCGCCGCCACCGCCGTGTGCGAAATACCAGGAGAATTAAAAAAAAGTAGGGACACAGAAAACTCATAAGTAACAAAGTAATTTAAATACCTAAATTGTATGTATTTACAATTTAAACAAAATATAATTATGTACGTACCTAGTTTTGCTTCCTTTGCCAAATCTGTAAAAAAACACAGTCGCGTGTTCAAATACCTAAATCACGTTTTCATACCTAGATTCTTATACTTGATAGCTAATAAAATATATCTGCGTCTATATATGATATAACTACTTTAAATACCTTCTCAAACTAAAACCAGCTATTAAAATTCCCAAACAAACAATTAATTACACTTCAAGACCTCCAATTGAATACGTCGTGATAAGTGTATTAGTGAGTTAATTACCTTGATTCATTGAGCTGACCCGGTTACACTGCCGACCATGATTAATGGGATACTGAGATACGTTGCGAATAATGCGCGTAATTGTATGAAATTGCTGTGCGTATGGTTGTAATAATTGAACTTGTATTGTTTTGAGTGTAACGGCGAAAAAAAAAGACCTTTCAATATAGTGCTGTTGTGTTTTTTTTATGAGCTTTCAGTATTTAGACTCCTGCTGTTTATTATCTGAATATTGTAAAAATAAAGATTTAACCAAATATCTTTTTTGTTAATTTTTTTGCCAAAAAGAAACATTAAATATAGACTATTTCTGTTACTGGAAACACGTATAAACCACGTAAAAAGACGAGAAAATAATTAAATAAATATGTTTAATATCAGTGCATAAAAAAATAATAAAAAAGGCTTTTTTTTCTACCACCCAAAGTTTATTATAACACTGTCGAGCATGATTAATGGAACAATTAAGCGTAATTGTATAGAATTACGGTGTACGATTATAATTTAGCTTGTATTGTCTCGTGGATCTGTTTGTTGTCCTTGTTTATTTGTCTTTATATCCTGGCTTAAATTAATATAAACAAATAATCTATAAGGCGTGATCAGAATCATCCCGTGGGCCGTAACCTAGGAAAACCGCTGAATCGTTATTTTCATGTCAGTTTTATTAAAATATTGGTATGTCGCCCATTAAAATAAATATTTTAATAAAGCGATGAATATGTAGTGTAGATCTGAGAGCAGGAGAAATACCTACCTATGTTGAATCTCCAGATACACAATTGCAATTTTTTTGTGTCAACTTGTTTCTTTTATACGTGTGCGTACCAATATAGGCTGAAACAAAACACGAAACGCAATTGCACACTAGAAATTTAAAATAGACCTCCAATGTCATGAAAGTTTGAGTAAACAGAGGTATTGTGTGTGTGTATAAATAACTGAGTATAAGGTTTATACTTAGAATATATTATAGTTGTAATTGTAATACAAGGGATGATAATGTTATTAATGATGACGTGTTGAAAAGATTGTAAACAAACTGACAACTTTATCAGATTTATAATTTATTTTTTTTAATTTAATATATCATAAAATCATCATTTCAATAAATATGAAATACCAATCGAAGAATTCGAATGCCCAATGAACAATTTAAAGTCCATACCTCATTCGGCGCGCCAGTTACAAGCCGGCCGAAACAATTACTTAATGTCAACGAAAAAGATAATTTAATAATTGTTGGCAATGATTTATAGGGGGCCCACGCCCACCTGGGGGCCCATAACCGATACTTCATCCAGCTTTATTTATGCACGTCGGTACAAACTTACATCTTACTCCGTGCGCCGTCGTGCATTTGTTAAAAGAACACGGTAATAGTCGCTCGAAGATTTCTAATGTCTCAATTTCAATTTATCACCAACGGAATCTCAACCTTACTATCCTATACCCTCAGCTCAATATAGATCACAACAAACCATGCATGAGCGTAACGCTTCAAAACAAAAATGGCGCAAGCAAAACAAACCTATACAATCTAAACAGAACTGTAACAACAGCGACTGAAAACACAAATTCAAGAAGAAACCTTAAACAAGTTTAAATTATGTCTTGTTTAATGAGTCGAAATGTCTCTCGTTCGTAAGATTTTAACTCCCTTGCGCTGTGTTTAAAAACCATCTCTGTTTGTGAAGGTGTAGCGTTTATTTTGGCATGTAGTGTACTTTAGAGTTCCGCAGGATCGTGATGTAGCGAGCGGTTTGCGAGATGTTTCACAGAGAACACAGTCTTGTAACTAATGCAGGGAATCTACATATCATTAAGAGATGTTGGCTGGTTATACGTGTGTACCTTGCTTTCTTCCTTTTGTTTTACTAGTGGACTGCTCTTGACTTTACCTTTGGTGGGTTTTAGGAAAGTGTATTTTTCTATAAAGTTGTCTTCGCAGAGTGTAGAGGTTTCTACTGGCCCTTGCGTAGCTAAAGTATATGAGTTTATACAATACAAGAGTGAATATGATGTGACCTCTACCAGTAGATCTTCAAGGTACATCGTCGGCCACATCGTCACTCACCATCAGGTGTGATCGTGGCCAAATAACAGTCTATTCATGATAAAAAAATGGTTTGGTTACCCTGGTTAAAACAAAAGCAAAGCATTGTTATTGCAATTCTTTATATGATTTTTCTTTGTACATTTTTTTGACTACTTCACAATCACAATACTTGGAAGCCCTGAGAAAACATGCTCACAATGTTCCTGAAATATAGATAATAAGATAGGTACTGTGTACTTTAAAATATTATAGGAATTAAAAAAGTTAATATGAAAAATTCTCAAAGATTGATAGATCGTACTGGATTTTTTTCACTTTTCACTATCACTTTTCTTTTCACTTTTCATTATCACCACTTCACTCTGTGAAAATTTCTAAATACTGAGATTTTTTCACTTTTGACGCAAGACAAGGGCGAAAACAGTCCGACAGTTCCGTTTACATATAGAAACTCAGTTTACGCGTATTTATGACATAGATGCGCCTGAGCATGGTATCAATGCAATGTTATAGAGTTGTTCCCAGACGCCTATTGTATTGTGATATTGAAAATTTATAGTTATATTCCTTATTAGAAATGTATGAAGGTATTTTATCATGGGTTTATCAAATAGCCACCAAAGATGAAACCTAAGAACGTGAACATTGAACAACTAAGAAAGTTGTGGATTATACCAAGATATTTTTAGCTCTTTATTGAAATATAAAATAATTACAATTGAAACAACGGTTTTACCTGAAAGCTGAAAGTCCATTACTTCGGCACAGGTCGTACAACGCTGTTGATTTTACCTGAGAGCTGAATGTTTTTACCTCATATTTACCATGATTTGAGTTTTAAGCTTTCCAATATTACGGCACAGTTTCATGCGCCATGGTCACGGAATTACTGAAAGCACTGCGAGTGAGTTTTAACTGGCAAATCATATGAATCTTTTTTTGTCTTTTGCTGCAAACTTCACCATTACCCCCAGTTCCATACCTCAACCTCAACTTCAACAGATTTTTTGTAATGCGGAAAACCGAAATTCAAAAACTGGTCCTTATATTGGTCCGATAGGCACCTTATTGGCTTTTATCTCATGGGGTTATTGAACATAATCCTCAGGCGTACAACGCTGTCAGTTTTACCTGAGTTCTTCGCTACATACATTTTTTATAGTTACAACGGGATTATTTACCATAATTTGAGTTTTGAACTTTCCATTATTTTGGCACAGGTCGTACAACACGGTCAGTTTTATTGAAAGTTCTTCGCTACATACACTCAATTAAAATGGGATATTTATCATGATTTCAGTTTTGAGCTTTCCAATATTTCGATATAGTTTCATGCGCCATGGTCATGGAATTACTGAAGGCAGTCCGAGTGAGTATTTACTTGGCAGATTATATGAATATTTTTTTGTCTTTTGCTGCAAACTTTACCATTACCACCAGTTCCATACCTCAAGCTCAACCTCAACCGCCTATATTGGGGTTATTCCAGTTTTTTCCCTTTAAGATTTTTTTGTAAGAAGAGGAATTCAAAAACTGGTCCTTATAAGGCTCCGATAAGCATATCGGAGCATTATAAGGACCAGTTTTTAAATCTGACTCGCAGTGCCTTCAGTAATAAGGTGCTCCTTATTGACTTTTATCTCATGGGGGTATGGAACATAATCCTCACGCTGGGCATGCAAGTTGGGGATCGCAGTTCGGTGATAGAGTGGTTCTGCAGGGGGCGCTGCTGCCCGCCCCCGGCGGATATACCTTAGTCGCCCCTTACGACTCCCGCGGGAAGAGTTAGGGTGGTGCAAATCATACTCTTGGTTCGAATAGAAGTGCATTATAGATTAATACTCTTACCCCCTTATTCATAATGGTTTGCTAACATAAAACAGCTGTTAAGTAATGTTATTTCTCAGTCTAACTTATGTCAATAGAAGACAGAGCGAGATTTAGCAGTGTGCTAAGTTAGCAGACTATTATGAATAAGGGGGTTAGTCTATATCATAATCCTTTCACCACGCACCTGCTCCAATGCATTGATTGGAGCCGATGTTATCTGAACTTATTGTCTTAATTGAATCGTTCTGTGCAGGGCGCAGGTTTGGCTGGCTAATTCTAGAAGCTGTTTATCGGTCTACGGGATGGATACGGGACGGGATTAAGGTAGAATCTATGAAAACTAAAAAATATATGTAAAATTATTGTCTGCATGTTCTCTTTCCACTACGACCCTGATTCTAAATGATTCATATTTTACTAGTTTATTGAAGGGCTAGAAGATGATGTGGGAAATAAGAGGGCAGTGCTTTAACATAGAGCTTTTGTTTAATTAATTATTATGAAATTTAAAACAATTAGTTATTATCTGAATTAAAAACTTCTATGTTGATTTATGCAGACATTTGGATTTGAAAATTTTATGAAAGCTCAAAAGCAAAACTAAATATTTGCGTCAACTATTGTTCGTCAAAAAAGACGTCGATCAAGGGGGAATACTACAATATTTTTTTGAAGTCCAGTTTACCTACATAGGGATAATTCCAGGGGTGTAAACTAGAATAACTTAAAATTCTACTAACCATTCTCTTTACGATTTTATTTTTATTTCATGCAAATGAAAAAAAAAAAATATTCCGTATTCCAGTCAATAAATCACCTCAAAAAAATTTCTGAGGCTACCTGCCTTATAGATAATTGGACTACCGAAAAATAATTTTTCGGTGGGCCAGTCAACGGAACCAGCAGAACGGGATCACGGATAAGAAGCGGTTTTGTTGTATGTACGATATTTTTCCTCATATTATGTCCATATCCAGTATGTTATAAAGAAGCTTAGACCAGGCTAATTCACAGATTTATGTGGCCCCACTATCTGCGATCCGACATCTTGAATTTTCTAGGCTTAATTTATCAGTTGTGTTTGTATTTCTAAGCGCGAAGTGAATTGTTGATCTGGATTTAATTGAATGCAAAGCGCCTTTGGACTCTGACAAGTTACAAAGCTAAAATACTTAATTTAAGGAAGAGAATAAAGCTACTTTAGGCCCATTAGGAATGGTTATCCGTTAAAAGATCCAGACAAATGGCTCATACACACACAACGTTTTCAATCGATAGAGATAGCGGAAACAAGAATATTTTTTGGACAGTCAGACATATTATTTGTGCTTACATACAAGTAGACGAGGAGCTGTGGATTTGCAATAAATTAATAATTTAGTCTTTGATTACGTGCCTTAATAATTCATTCAATTCAATGTTAAATAACAAAATATTATATAAGATGTAATCAGTGCTCGAAGGGATGCGGAACGCGAGCGTCTAGAACCGCACTCGCCCTGAAGATGTCCCTCGTAAAGAGATGAAATGTTGAAATGTGTTCTTCCAACACTAACAAGGTTCGTAGTTAACCCGCTTACATTCATAATGAAGATGGAAGATCTTCGTTAATCCATCTATCTTATGCTCGTTTACGACGAGCAAGCTCTCTTCACAGTTTTGTCAATAAAAAAACATAAAACAATATGGAAATGGCGTATCAATAAATTGGTGGGCAGCTCACGATATTTAGCAAGATCGCAGCCGCATTAACGTTCCGACGGCCGCGCCATAGTTCGGATAACTCAATTCCGAACAGAGCAGTGTGCTACAGAGATTGCAGATCTTAAAAAATTAATAGTCAATACTCGTACTTCAAAATGTGTGTTCCTGTTAAATTGTTTCTATAAATTGGTGTTGGACTTACGATATTTAGCATGACCGCGGCTCCATTGACGTTCCGACGACCGCGCCATAGTTTGGATAACTCAATTCCGAGCAGTGAGCTACAGAGACGACAGAGAAAGCTTCACTCTTCACTCATAATAAAAAGTTAAGTTTAAAAAGTTTGGATGTGTGTAACTTGTATCTAAACCTAAAACAACGTTATGGCTACTTTAAATTCTAAGTCTGCCATATGCTCAGACTCATAACTTGATACAAAGTCAAAATTTGTAATCTTTTTTACATCTTTATATAACCGAACTGTTATATTCAGGAAAAGGTTCTTATGAAAGAAAATTTAAAAAATAATTTTTCACACGGGCGAAGCCGCGGGGCGCAGCTAGTTGTTTACAAAAATTGGTGTTTGTGTCACGATTTTGCATGATCGCGGCCGCATTAACGTTCGGACGGTTGCGCCATAGTTCGGATAATTCAATTCCGAACTGCATTTTTATATCTTATAATAATTCTTATAATCTTAGTTACAGCAATTTATGTTGATCTCTAGGCTGCCATATTCAGACTTCACTGCATTAATACGAAATTTCACTGCAATAACGTTCCAACGCCAAAAAAGTTTCACTTCAATAAAAGCTGCATGCTGTGTTATATCCAGGATTGTTATATTGGTTTAATTAATAAGTGGAGAAAATAAAGCTCTTCTTCATACCTTATTTACTTTTCGTTTTGGGTTAATTTCAGAAGCTCCATACGTGTGCATGCTATCATGCTACAACAGCTAAGTGCACGCTTCAGTTTTTGTTGCAATCAAAATAATCCGAACATAATTTCTCTGTTTCTGTCTACTCTACCCCTGGTAGTTCCGACACGAAATCCGCGATTTTTTCCATTGCTTTTATTACAAAGCTAACTCCGTTGACAATAAGCCAGTATATTATCCGCGGAGTTTTGTTGCACAGAATTCAAATTTATGACGTTTGCGCCGATGCTGACGCCATTTTGTGCAGTTTTTTACGTCACTTCATTGTTGTGTCGGCTTTTTGCGGATGGTTTTTAATTGAAAGACTATTTTTGGGTTTTATTAAAAAAATCTTGAAAATCTTTTCTTAGACTTATTTTGTAAAACGCTAATTTGGTCAAGTTCAAGCAATAAAAGACCCTATTTTATGTACTTAGGTTAGGTTCTGCAAAAAATAAGACATATCCCAATACAATTGTTAAACCATTTAGTTTTGGAATTATAACCACTTTTATTTATTTATTTCAAAAAGTTAAGTAAGCTTTGAGATGCACTAAGATGACCTTAGGTTACCTTACCACCTACTTCTTATACTTTTTGATATATATTAGTATATATAAGTAAAATTTCAGGTGTCTGCCTTCAAAAGTCAAAAGTCCACAATTATTTTCGTCCTACGTGTCGACCTACAGTAAATGTTCAATTCGAAAAGGTTAAATAATATAAAAAATAATACTCTGACAAGGAAATAAAGTGGTATTTTTGATTGTGGTCGCTTTGGTATGCAGACAAAAGTAAAGAAACGACAGAGAAACCTTTAGCCTGTTAGTTATAAATTTTCGAGTTGGAGCAAAATCCGTCCCAAGCTTTTTTATCCGCTAGATAACCTGGATATTTTATAATGAATGAATGAATGAATGAATGAATGAATGAACACTTTATTGTACTAATAGTAATAAATATACATTAAAGTCTTATATCTAAATAATAAATAAATGTAGTACAAAAGGCGGCCTTATCGCTGAGAGCGATTTCTCCCAGGCAACCTTGGTATGAGAATAAAAGATATAAGAAGAAGAAAAAGGGTTGACAGTGTACATTAGTGAAAACAGAACTCATATTATACATACTTGATTACATTCAATACAATTATAGTTATCCATCTAGCAAAAAGCGCTCTGATTCCAACATTTTTTTTGCAAAACAAAACAGATTAAACAACTAAAATTTATCATAATCACTTTAATAACATTGTTAGCCAAAACAAACGATCAATTACAACAAATCATCTCAGTCGATTTAACCCTTAATCACTCACCCCTTAGATTTGACGACAACTAATCAGAGATAACGCAGCACGTGTGTACTCTGCTCATTACCCACAACAATACTAAAAACGAACCTTAACTACACATACATAGAGTTTAATCCACTTTAATACTACTAACTTACCCCTGTCATTGAAAATTCAATCGTATGTTGTATAGAATAGAGTTTAGAGAAAGTATAGGGTGTGCAAGAAGTATAGGGTAGTTTTAATGCATAATCTGAGTATTAGCATCACAAAACGTTCATTCATCAAGCATCAAGATTGTCCGATAACGGAGACGGAGCGGTTTTATGCTAGAAGTATAAATAAAGAGATGATAATACTTTTTTTTCCGGGCAATTCGTTGTTATGACGCAGATATCAATAAAAAATCCGCTAGAGCATAGAAATAAACACTCTAATATAGGCAATGGACCTAATCTTTCTGTAAAGATTATTTAAGCACGCCAACCCCTGCAAAAACATTATGTCGTTGGTTGGCAGGTATAAAATGTCTCGACAATAAGTATACCCTTTGTACCTTAGTCTTATAAAGTTTTATTATAAATCACCGTCCATACCTATACAGTAGTTACGCGTCCATCTAAAGATTGCCTGAAAGAAATCGCTTTTAGCGATAAGGCCGCAAATAGTGCAACAGTTTTTGTGTTCGTGATTTTATTTTCTGTTTTTCTACCTATATCTTGGAGTGCAATGAAGAGTATTTGTAATGTATTGTATTGTATCATATTCATATACATTTATAGTAAAAGCATACAGTAGATGACGATGCCTAAGGCATACAAGCATAGTAAATACTGGGCAGTGAATGTGTTTGGTAATTTCATAATAATAATGCTTATATTCTACTCCAGGCGGATAATACATCAGGTACTTATGTGATATTTTATCGACACTTATTTTTACTAGCAGCGCCCTGGCTTCATCCGCGTAGTTTCCGTTACCGTGGGAATACCGGGATAAAATACTAAGTCACTCCCAGAAAAGTAAGCTTTTTAATGACGAAATATTTTCTTAATCGGTCCAGTTGTTTCGGAGCCTATTCAATAGAAACAACATTAAAATATTTCCTCATTATATAATATTATTATACAGGGCGTCCCACGGCCATGCCACATGGAGGGGAAGTACCTTAAATATTGAAGAACATTTTACTGAAAGAAGACTTTATTTCGATTTCAAAAACAATTTTAACAACATTCATAGATATTTAAATAATTACATGGTTGAACCGGGAATCGAACCCGTTACACGAGAAAAATAATCACCCTGTAGCTTTATCATACCGATCGAAAGGCTTCATTATATGGATTATTTTTTGCTAAATAACATAGTGCCAGAAATAAAAGGAAGACCATGAATTTCAACATTTGATGTGAAATGAAGTTCAGAAAATTTAAAAGCTGGCATTGCCGTAAGGACATACAACTGACACAATCAAAAGTACCTATTACTAATAAATGTATAGATTGACTGGAGGGAGTGGTGATTCTGGCTGACACACTAAAATAATAACTGTCGCACTTACATCCCCGCAATATATTTCTGAATGTTATTGCAAATAGTTAAATCTAGATATTATTTAAACTAATTATATTGATCAAACTCCCCATTCGTCGCTAACTAAAGCATTTTGTTCAAAATTGGTACTGAAGAGATTTATATCCAAAGAAACTAAAGTTATAATTTGCAGGAATTGAACGAACTGAGTAGAAATGGATTTTTGACGAACCGCATATTATACGAAAAGCTTATTAGGCAAAATGTTTGTTGGACGAAAACAGTTTAATTTGCCAATGGACTAATCGCGTTTATGACGAATTGCTATTAAATCAATTCCCCCACCGGACTCAACACACATATTTATTAATAATAATAATAATAAGTGGCCGTGGCCTTGGATGTAGCCACGTTCAAGGCCACGGCCACTAGTAACGTCTCCCAGAAACAAGGCATGCGAACTATGCGAAGCATCGCATGCCGTGTTTCTGGGAAGACGTTCAAAGGTTAATTAAACCTAGACCTATGTAAAATTTCAGCCTGCTCCGTTCAGTGGTTTTGGCATGTTAAAGAAACAAATATCTCTTCAAACCTTTCAAAATATTAGTAAGATTTAGTTAAGTACTACGCAAGATTTAAGTTATTCATCCCATACAAAGGCAAAGTGTTCATTAATTTTCATTGCATTTATCAAGTTTTAATAGTCAAATTACGAAATCGAATCGCCCTAATTCGAATCATTGGCATTGGTCGCAAAAATCAACGTCGCCTAATGCGATAATCGAGTGCAGTTACGCCAATCGAGTCCACTCGATTTTATATCGATAAAACTGCGGACACACTGTTCAGCAGTGTACCGAACTAAGTTCCGATCTTTCAGTGATAAAGGTGGTCTTTTCCGGCCTTTGTATGTGGGTCCAATTTTTTTTTACTCTTTGTTTAAACATTTGTGTTGCGAGTATTTTCAAAGAAATAAAGCTTAACTAGCTTAACCTACAAGTCCCAAAGTATTTTAAGTAATTGTAATCGCAAAAGTTACACTATCACTATTATATGTTACCTTTTTACCTAAATCTGAACGGAACTTCCTAAAATGTATAAGTCATATCTTTAGAAAATCCTCCTCATTAAATATGTAAAGGCTCTCTTTATCTCTCAAAAAAGTTTGTGTACTTTTGTAACTTTTATCGAAATAATTGATTTTGTTTTGAAAAACTATAAACCGACTTCATTTACATAGTCATGGATCCCACAATGAAAATCGGAGCACCCAGTCAAAAGTTCTGAGGTAACAAACATAAAAAAATAGGTAGGTACCTACAGTCGAACTGAGAACTGCCTCCTTTTTTTGAAGTCGCTGAAAACGTTATGAAGCCGCTGGTAAAAGTCAGTATCAAATCAACAAAAGCGCTGAATTTTCAATTGTTTACTTGACGTTGCTCTTCGTTCTTACACAACCGTGTGTATCAAGTGTAAATCACTTATCTGGGGGCTTATTCCGAGGTGATTTCCGAAAATCAATCGGCGGGCGGATCAGATACCAGTGATGTATGGACCCATCAACGGCGTCTTCCTTTGATTGGATTTCGTTATAGAATAACTCTTCTTTGGTGGAAAAAGCAAATCTTTTGGCACGTGAGCTTGGTTTTGTTGCACAAACAAACAAAAATAAGGATGATGATGTACCTAATGCTCATTGTCGGGATGAGTTCCTCTCTCTGCATTTCTCCGAGGTATTCAGCAAATAAATTATTTGATTTGATTTGCAGCCCTAGTCACGATCGGTGATTCACCGTTTTAATATATATTCTTTATGTAGAATAGTTTTGTAATATTTTATTTTTGATTGCATTGTTTAATTAAAAAGGGAAGATAACTTTTGAGTAAGCGCTGGGAGAACGTAACCTACGTTCTCCCAG
Source organism: Eupithecia tripunctaria (assembly GCA_955876795.1). Taxonomy (NCBI): domain Eukaryota; kingdom Metazoa; phylum Arthropoda; class Insecta; order Lepidoptera; family Geometridae; genus Eupithecia; species Eupithecia tripunctaria. The sequence goes on from OY041621.1 coordinate 5,351,177, forward strand.
CGCTACTCAAAAGTTAGCATGTGTTACATACAACTACACGCAAACACATACGCTCACAGTTATATTTCCAGTCCTGTGCAATACAAAGAAGAACAAAGACGGAAAGACGTATCTAAGACCGAAGTGAGACCGAGATAACAATATTTCACGCGAATCACGTGCCGCCGGTCCGACAGTGACTGAGGTGGGAGCACACAATTTCACACAATATGAGGTTGTCATTTTCGAGAAACTAGTACCTCATCTTCCCTTTTTAATTTATCAATGTTCCATTGTAAAAAAAATATTTTACTACGAGATTTAAGTTTAAATAAATAAATCGTTAATAATAATGCTGGAAAATCCGCACAATATTATTTAGCCCCAAGCTAGAGCTAAAAAAAAACTTACTTTAAAGATCCAATGTAAGATGGTTAACTATTAACCTTGTTTGTGTTCGAAGAACACCAACTCCCATAATCCATTTATCAAACTAGGATAGTCTTATTGTATAATACTTACTCGATACATTAATTTTTATTTATTTACGTAGGATTTTTAGTTCTGTTCCCAGCATGTTCTGAGATATGTAACTTAGTTTTTAAAATATAATAACATAGTCAATCTAGATAGAGTTAGTAAGTAAGTAAGTTACGTAAGTCTGTAAAAGTTATATTGTGTCCCATGTTATTCTATTGAAATAACAAAAATTTACGTTTGCGCAACTAAAACCGACCCTAAAATAATCCACCCAACTCTTATAAATTCATTTACAAAAACAATGCCCGCTATCATTGCCAGCCAAAACTCAAACAATGTAACTCAAAACAAAAGCCTCAATTTCAAAATAAACAGTCTGCTAAAGCTGAAAAAGGCAGTGAAAATTAAACAGGTTATTAGTTGAAAATTACCGCGCGTCCCGACTGTAATGTCCCCGGCAATAAAGCCTCCGTTCAAGAACGAAGAGAAGCAAGGACTGGAATAGACCTGCGCGAGGGATTCTAAGGGATTCACACACGCCAGCTATAATGTATATTTAATGTACATTACTTTCCTTCATATTTCATAAATGTAAAGGTATACATTGGAGTCAATTCAGATGCTGCCAAAACTAAACTAAACAAATTTTACAGGGCTCAAGTCACCGTCTCTTTCATAACGATCAACATATTATGGATGGCTGGCATCATTTTTAGCCCTGTCATCAATAAGTTTAGTCTATTTGCTATAATATACATTATAGCTACCGTGTATAAGGCCTTGAATCTAACAAGGGATTTATGAACCAGCCTTAAAACAAGCAGTTTATGAATAGAATAATCTTTATTGTAGAAGGTGAAACATATTAAAATCATAAATATACAAAATTTCAGTGTACATGCTAAGAGCATGTACACTGAAATTTTGTATATTTATGATAGAAATGCGATAGAAAAGCGTTGCTCAAGCATATGTCAAATTTATACAAAATTAAAATAAAAATACAATATGTAGATGCAGATATTCGCTGTATACGGGCGACAGTCAGTTATATAATAATAGTTTGCTAGCAACATTGTAAAGGTATGGAAACTTAGTTTAATTCTTTTGTCCACTGAGTATAGTCATTTTCAAGAAAGTCTTACGCTGTATACAGTTTTGTGAAGAAGAAGACCCTTCACTTTATTTATAAAAGTGATATAGTTATTTACTTTTATATCCTCTAGTTCAGGTGGTAAATCATTGAAAAGAGTGCGCTCCATTTGAAGAGGAAGCTTTGTTGATTAATTGAGGCGACTAGGGATTGCTGATTTTTGAACACGGTTTGTGGACCAGCCTTAGTTAGGTCAAACCTGGGGGCCATCTTGATTTTACGACCCTTTGTAAATGCCGCACTGACGAAAGGTTAAACTATTATTTCTAATAGTTCGCTTGCTTTTAAAAACTGGAATTGAGTATCTCGAACTGACATGGCTCCGCTATGTACTTTTCATTAATTAATACAAAGCAGTTTCAGAAATTAAAGTTATTGCTGCTAATTGGGTATATGCAAGGATTTTTTATTTATTTTTAATCCATTATTTTATTTAAAACAGAAACGAAAAATAATATAACAGCCAAAAAATTTTAAATTATTGAGGTAAAAAACAAAATGTAAAACTACACAGTTTTGGATGATAAAAACTATCAAAAACATATAACTAGGGATAGAATGTACTGTAAAATTAAATCTGTTGCAAACGTTTAAAGCGTTTTTGGGTAGGTATAATTGAAGCGTTTAGCTTGCGAAAATGTTTATTTGTCAGAATCTAAATTATTGTGATACTAGTGAAGAATTCTTTCCATGTTGCATTACTGTCCATATTTTTAGCAAAACATCAACAAAAAATAGTGTTATTTTGTTCTTGTCGTTTCTAGATTCTTTATATCTAGACAGTTTGCGGGAAATAGGGGGAAAATGGAGGTCTAAACCCAACCCCCTTGGGGCCGGATGAAGGCGGGGTGGGGGGTGGCCTTAATTACCGCTGCTTTTATAGTTTTAATGAGTTCATTTGGGACCGGGGCTAACAAGCGGCGTAATACCTATTTAAACCAATTTTGAAATTAATATTTATAGGGTTGGGAGGTTTGTGTTTATCGATGATTTTACATTTAGAGTGATTTTTGCAGTGAGGGGCGAGAGTTTTTTATAAGCAAGTAATTGGTATCGATTCCGATGTTGCTAAAACTAGACTAATAATAGATTCAGGCGTTACTTTGCGGAAATCCATTGTAAATATAAGAATGAAAAATATTTAGTAACAATTCCGCGAATAAACCTTCTGTGATAAAATCTAACAAATTATACAAAATTATACATTTATACAAAATGAAAGAACATTTATCAAAGCAAGTCGTCAACTAGTTTCGTCTCTCCACGAGACATCATCAGGACACCACACCACTCGATCTTGACACAGAGCGCCAAACAACAACGGCAGAGTCCCACCAGAGATGTTGCCACTTCGAGCTCCACGCGCCAAGTACTTGGCGCGTGAAGCGGAATTGTTACTAAATATTTTTCATTCATAGTATTTAAAACTAGACTAAACTAATTTGACAGGACTAAATATTTGCCATCCTTATTATTTTGATCGTTTTGACAGGGACGATGACATTTTTAGTTCTGTAAAATTAGTTTTGTTTAGTTTTGATGACATCTGAATACACAGCGGTGTTACGTATACAGTTATACACACATCGTGTTGTAGTAAAGTAGGTAGTTGCTTAGGTATCTTTGTCCAATAGTCAGTTAATTCTTCCAACAGGAATTTCTTCGCGTAACACTTTCTAGATAAAGATTTAGGACATATTATATTTTCCTTAGTTACGTACATAAATAATGTTTATTACCAGGGTAGGTACTGATTATGATAATATTTGATTTAAATACTGCTACTTCAACCATTTGTGGGTCGTATTGTATGCGACAGAATCTAGAACAATTTTCGTATAGTGCGTGATTCGTGGCTCTATTGACAAATTTGATATATCCAATAGGTATCGATGATTTAAATTTTCAAGAGTCCCATCACTAAAATCTTTATCAGAGTTGGCTGGCGGTCGACTACTTTGTCGATATTAATTAAAAAGGGGTCCTGTACAATTTAATATTAAAGAAAATTAAGCAATCTACGAACGGCGGGAGCTTCTAATGAATTTTCACAAAATACTTTACGCGAAATTTAATATTATAAGCGACTTATGGTAAAAGTTACCAAACTTGCTTCTCATTTACATCCCGCAACTAAAAATTTTGACTCTAACGTTAATTGTCAAAACTACTTACAGAAGTTTTTGATTATTATAGAGGTAGTTTACACTATGGTTTATCCATTCTGAATGAAGCATGTTAGTAAACAAAGTACGACACAAATAACAAAATCTCACTTGCTTTGGCGTCGAGTTTCAGATATAAATGTAAGCAATTTTTATTGAAGGGAGGATCTAAAAGCGACAAGTAATGTAAGTGAATTTTAGGTTAAGTATGGGCGGTTTGTTTACGTTTATGTTCCATTCAAAATGGATACGATATAGGTAGGTATTTCTAAGAATTAAAATATCTCAAGAAATTTCTACTTTGACTTCGACGGAGCTCGAACCCGCATTTTTTTATATAATTTACTTTATTTCTTAGAAATAACCTACCCTACCTAACCTACCTGGTACTACTTGTTGGGGGTGAGGTTACAATGGCATTCATGATAAAACCATATAATAGTAGTCAATTTATAGTTTTTTAAAACAAACTCAAATATACCGTATGTACTCATCAAACAGGTACCAACAGGCACCAACTTTTTCTTTTAACATATTCTGTTGTTTTGTATTGTAATCACGCCCAAGTATTTGCGAGCGATCATTTAACTTTTGCCCTGTCTATTTGTAAATACTTATTAGAGGGTAACGGTGCTGATTGCACTTATAGGATAATCGTTTTAGAATAATTAGGCTAAGAGTGTAATTGTTTTTTACCCCGAATAAATAAAAACCAAAACCTGAAAAAAAACTAAAAAACAGTTTCGCTTAAACTACCCTCAAATCACCAAACCAACCAACTTCCCTAAAAAGCTACCCATAACCCACCGACTGGTCATAAAACATTTCAGCGGCCCAGCAGGCCCTCCTGAATGGCGTCCCCAAACTACTTAATAGGGCGATAATTGCGGGGCCATAACGAGCCGAGGCCCGCCCCGATCGGGGGCTCCGATAGGGGTAATGTATGGGGGTGATCTTCCCCGGGTCAGGGGTAAGGTTGTACGTTGAAATTTCTAGTGATTTTTGTTGTTTTCTGGCTACTGTGTTTAAGTAGGTTTTAAAATGAACTAAACTTTTTGTATTTTAACCAATATAATATGTATATCTTCCGTGTGTCATCGTCTTTTATGGAGTGAGTGACTAAAAATACAACGTGTAAGAAAATATGTGTACCATCCGAAAGGGATTTTCCACCCCCCAGGTGGTATCTTGTGTAAATGTACCTACTTAACTAGTGCTAAAGTGAGTGAGACCTGTTGATGCCTAAAAAGATACCTAGTGCTGAAGTTAGTGAATAACTTGTCTGTGATTGTGTATCTACGAGTGACCTACGAAAATAAAAGGTTTTTTTTTACGATAAAACGACCTTTGTTTGACCGCAATCTCACCTGATGGAAAGCGAAGATGCGGCCGACGGTGTATCACAAAGGTCTAGAAGATACCTATTCACCCTTGTCTTGAAGAGACCCAGGTTGTAATTGGCCGGGAAAACAGAGGCATGGAGCGAGTTCCATTTCTTTGCGGTGCGAATAATAAAGGTGGAGGAAAACCGCTTAGTGCGAGTGGAGGGTACGTATGGTTAAATACGTTCGTCAGAAACCGTCTAGACAGCTGACAAGCGAGAAAATATGAGGTAGATAACCTAACCTTACCTAACTCTACCTATAATAGCATTATAAAATTTTCTAAATAGTAGCTAGGTACCTTCCTACTTGCATCTTATTATTATTACGCATTTACTAAATCGTCTAGTAATCTCCCGCCATAGCTGAAATCTACGAAGATAAACGTACCTACCTGTAAAGGTAGTAGGTATGGGTTACCCGAATAGGGTTGACACTTTAATTAGGCACTAAGACATTAAAACTTTTTAAATGGGAAACTGAAAATAGGTTTTTTTCATTATTTCTCCCCCTCACAACTAATCACCATTGTGGTCTGAAACCTCCCCCTTCCGGGTAGTACACATATTTTGTTACACTTTGTATAGGTACTTAGGTACAGGAAAAGTCAATGAGGAATACACGGTAGACATACACAGAAAACATACGCTGTTATTGGTTGTCTCAAAAAAAATTCTTATGGAGGAAACTGTTATTTATATCCTGATTGGTGGAAAACTGAGGCTATTTTTGTTCTCCTCGAACGGAGGCCAATAGGTGTATGGAAGTTATATGGAAGTGATCTTCCCACGTCGTCAGGGGTAGGTAAGGTTGTACGTTGAAATTTCGTCAACACATACATCCCGCAATCTTTAGTTTCTTTTAAAAAAAACTAAAATGCCAAAATGTACTAGTAAATCCTTAAAACTTGCCTAATTATGTTAACAAATCGCGAAATTTTAAGAGATTCTTCATAAACAAACGACATGGAGAATGTTTGTCCTTTTATACAGCAATTCTTTCCTCTTCCAACATCGTCAGCTATTCACAGATTTACTCGTATAAGAGTAAAAGAGATGCAAATATGCAAATTGGCAAAGATTCTGTACTACAGCCTGATCAATCTACATTGTATTTTCAACTCTGTCTAGATTTTAATAAGGTCTATAAATACGTGTTAGGTCAAGTTATGTGTCCTTTTACAAGGACCGCAGGGGTCCATTGTTGTAACTTCATTTGCTTGAAGTTTTGTTCGTTTTGGGATATTGATTCAAAGTGGCTCGTAAGTAGGAATGTTTGGAATTTTTACGATTTATTGTTGTTGAATATTTTAAAGAACGCTTGTGTAATATGGTTGATAAATTGTGTACTTACTTAACTATCTAAAGTTCAAGATGAATTTGTTTTTATTGTTCGGCCCGGGGTCAGATAAATATTTAATTGTTCTAGATCTTTTTTACCGAGAGAGAGACGAGAATCGAACCCGCAACCACCTGGATAACAACCGATCATCGCCCGCTATGTCACTGAAGTCTCATCATCATCATCAACCTAATACTAGTCCACTGCTGGACATAGGCCTTAATGAGCGCCATAGCGCCCTGTCTTCAGCTTGACGCATCCAGCATCTGCCTGCAGTGTTTCGCAGTTCGTCATCTCACCTAGCCGGAGGGCGTCCCACACTACGTTTGCCGAGTCGCGGTCTCCAATTAAGAACTCGTTTACCCCAAAGGTAGTCGGTTCTTTGGGAATGACAGAAGTCCACTATGATTTAATTTTCATTATCTTACAATACCAGTACAATACCTTGGAAAAGAGAGCAGAACTACTGAAAACCTTTGCCAAAACAAAAGATATCAGAACACAAATTTCGACACTTAGCAAGCAGATTAGAACAAGCATGCGAAAAGATAGACAGACGCTAAGGCTAAAGACATTCGAGGACCACATAACAAAGACTGGAGGAATAAACAAGGCTATAAAGCAGCTGTCAAACACGAAAGAGTGGATACCTAACCTCAAAGATAAGAAAGGGAAACCTAAGACAAAAAGAGCAGACTTAATCTCCATTGCTACAACTTTCTTTAGAGACCTATACTCAAGGAAAACCACTACAAATGAAACCGACCTAGCAGACTATACAAACATACCGGAAATCTTGGTACATGAAGTGGAAAGAGCTATCGATACCCAAAAAAGAGATAAAGCACCAGGACCAGATCAAATAGGTAACGAAGTCCTCAAAAATGGAAAGACCTTAATTGCGCCCATTCTCACTGAGCTTTTCAATGAAGTCCTAATCAGCGAAATCATACCCCTGAAATGGACGTCTTCGGAAATCATTCTGATTCATAAAAAGGGAGACAAGAACGATATAAACAACTATAGATCGATAAGCTTACTATCAAACATATACAAAGTATTTGCGAAGATAATCCTCAAACGCATATCAAAAACACTTGACAAGAACCAACCGAAAGAGCAAGCGGGGTTCAGGAGCGACTTCTCGACCATCGACCATATCTATGTTGTCAAACAAATCTTCGAAAAAAGCAAAGAATATAACATCCCATTCTATTGCTGTTTTGTGGATTATAGTAAAGCTTTTGACTCACTAGAACATGAAGTATATGGGAAGCGTTAAAGAATCAGAATGTCGACCACAAATACATAAGAATTATTCGAAATATATACAGAAACAGTACATCTAGAGTCAAATTAGAAAGAGAGGGAGCGGAGATTAAAATACAACGAGGAGTACGACAGGGTGATCCGCTATCACCGAAACTGTTTTCAGCAGTTCTCCAAGAAATCTTCAAACATCTTGATTGGGAAAAATTCGGGCTTAACATAAATGGTGAAAATTTAACACATTTGAGATTTGCAGACGACCTCATAATCTTCGCTTCAACTAAGGAAGAACTCCAACAAATGCTAAGGGAACTTGACAACGAAAGCCGGAAAGTAGGACTCACCATGAATACAGAAAAAACTAAAATGATGACGAATGACACGGAATATCCGATAAATATTAGGTCCTTACATATGAAATTGGCGTTTTGTATGGGAGGAACAAAAAGTCGAATATTTTTTAGTATAATATATTTAATTAATCAAAGTATGAACCATTATTTTCTATGCACTTTTGCCATCTTATAGGTAGTTCATTAATCCCTTTACTAAAAAAACCAGTCGGACGGGAATCAATAAAATCTTTGAAGGCGATTTGGACTGCCCCATCGGAGTTGAATTTTTTCCCTTGCAAGAAGTTATCCAAATTTCGAAAAAAATGGTAATCTGTTGGAGCAAGGTCCGGGGAGTACGGAGGATGTCTTAGACTTTCCAATTGAAGCTCTTCTAATTTAGTAGCCGTCTGTTGCGCAGTGTGTGGTCTAGCGTTGTCGTGAAGCAGCAGTGGCGTGGAGCGATTGACCAGCCTAGGTTGTTTAGCCGCTAGCTTTTCCATCATGGTTTGCAATTGCTGACAATAGACATCAGCCGTAATAGTCTGGCCAGATTTGAGAAAACTGTAATGAACAATACCGGCACTAGTCCACCAAACGCTTACAAGTAACTTTTTTGGGGTTAATTTTCGCTTGGGGCAGGATTTGGCTGGCTGGCCAGGATCCAACCATTGCGCTGAGCGCTTCCGATTATCGTAAAGAAGCCATTTTTCATCACAGGTAATGATTCGGTTTAAAATACCTTCATTATTGTGCCGGTTTAGTAATGTAACGCAGCAGTCGACGCGCGTTTGCCGGTTTGCTTCAGTCAATTCGTGAGGTACCCACCTTTCAAGCTTTTTAATCTTCCCAATTTGCTTCAAGTGAATTAAAACAGTTTTATCACTAACATCGCAGCCTGCAGCTAACTCGGACGTGGTTTGCGATGGATCCGCTTCCACAATAGCCTTCAACTCTTCATTATCAACTTGAGTCTCAGGCCGTCCACGGGGCTTGTTCTGCAGGTCGAAATTTCCAGAACGAAAACGTTGGAACCAAAAACGAACTGTGTTTTCTTTTGCAACACGACCGCCATACACATCATTCACCCTTCGAGTTGTTTCCGCAGCACTAGTGCCACGGCGGAACTCGTACTCGTAAATAATGCGATATTTTAAGTTTTCCATTTTGTAAAATGAGTGACGCAAACAGAAAAAAACAGAAGAAAAAAAAACAAATGAATGACGATCATCGAAGCACAAATACATGAGTCTATAGCTGTACAAATTTGAATTTGGAATTCCTTACCAAAGAGGAGAAATTTGTGATTAAAGTGGCCAGTACGAAAAACGCCAATTTCATATCATCATCATCATCATCAGCCTATATTAGTCCACTGCTGGACATAGGCCTCCCCTAATGAGCGCCATAGCGCCCTGTCTTCAGCTTGACGCATCCAGCATCTGCCTGCAGTCTTTCGCAGATCGTCATCCCACCTGGCCGGAGGGCGTCCTACACTACGTTTGCCGAGTCGCGGTCTCCACTCAAGAACTCGTTTACCCCAGCGGTTATCGGTTCTTCGCGAGATATGGCCGGCCCACTGCCACTTCAGTTTGCTAATTCTTTGAGCTATGTCGATAACTTTGGTTCTCTGTCGGATGTATTCGTTACGAATCCTATCCTTCAGAGAGACTCCGAGCATAGCTCTTTCCATAGCTCGCTGAGCGACTTTAAACTGGTGGACCAGCCCTATCGTGAGTGTCCACGTCTCAGCTCCGTAGGTCATGACGGGTAGGACGCACTGATTGAAAACTTTCGTTTTCAAGCATTGCGGTATGGATGACGAGAAGACTCGACGTAGCTTTCCAAACGCTGCCCAGCCCAGCTGAATCCTCCTCTTGGCCTCCTTCTCAAAATTGTTTTTACCCAACTGCAGAATTTGTCCAAGGTAAGTGTAATCGGAAACAATTTCGAGAGGGTGGCCATGTACGACGACCGGTCCCGGATCAATGAGGCCATTGATCATGATTTTGGTTTTATCCAAATTCATGCCGAGACCGATGCATCGTGAGGCTAAAGCTAGGCCGTCCAGCATCTGGTTTAGCTCCTCCAACGACTCCGCCATTACGACTATGTCATCAGCGAATCGAAGGTGTGAGATGTAATCGCCGTTTATGTTGATGCCCTTACCTTTCCAGTCCAGTGTCTTAAACATATCTTCCAAGGCACTCGTGAACAGTTTCGGGGATATAACATCCCCCTGCCTCACTCCTCTGCGCAGTTGGATGGGTTTGGACTGCTGGTCCTGTACTTGGACACTCATGGTCGCGGCGTCGTAGAGACATCTCAGCACCTCGATATAACGATAGTCTACTTGGCATCGCTGTAAGGATTCCAGAACAGCCCAGGTTTCGACAGAGTCAAAGGCCTTCTCATAGTCCACAAAGGCCAGACACAGGGGCTGATTATACTCTTCGGACTTCTGTATAATCTGCCTCACTGTGTGTATGTGGTCTATGGTGCCATATCCTCCGCGAAACCCGGCCTGTTCCGGTGGCTGGAACTCGTCGAGTCTCCTGGCGAGACGGTTCGTGATCACTCGTGAGAACAGCTTATAGACGTGGCTCAGGAGTGAGATGGGTCTGTAGTTTTTAAGGAGGGTTTTATCTCCCTTCTTAAAAAAGAGCACCACCAAACTCCCGCTCCACGCCTTTGGAGTTCTCCCACTGTGAAAGACGGCGTTGAAGAGTTTCTGTAGTTCCTGTATAACAGGGGCTCCTCCGGCTTTTAAAAGCTCTGATGTTATGCCGTCCTCACCGGGGGCTTTTCCATTTCTAAGCTGCCTCAGAGCTAGCACAATCTCGTCTTGACTGATGTCTGGCAGTTCGTCGGTATAGTGGCGTGTCAGGGTGGCTCTTGAATCGTGGTCGACTCGTTGGGGACGAGGGGCATGTGCAGCGTATAATCGGCCATAGAAATCCTCTATCTCGGCGGATATCTCCAGCTTCGACAAAACGGTCCTCCCATCGTGCGTTTTAAGCTTCGTCAGGTGGCTCCTGCCAAGCTGCTGAGTGAATACTTTGGACCCTCGGTTTCGCTCTATTGCCTCTTCAATGAGGCGTGTGTTGGAGCTCCGAAGGTCGCGCCGTACCATCTTCGCAATTCGCTTGTTCAGGTCTGACCTGTCTGAAGAAGTCGCTTGGGTGGTTTCCCGTCTTTTTGCCATCAGCCCGAGAGTCTCATCCGAGAGTTTGGATTTCTTGCCAGTACGCTGCTTTTGGCAGAATCTGATGCCTTCGTTCCTCAACGTTTCGACCAGATTGTGTAGGGTCTCGTCAGCGTCATCAGTGGGATCCAAGGCAATGAATCTATTCCCGAGAAGCTGCTGGAACTTCTCGGTGCCCGCCATGATCTGGATTGGATTAGGTCGGAGCGTGGACTTCATCAGACGGTTTCTCAATTTCATATGTAAGGACCTAATATAAACAACAGCAACATAGAGTACGTAAATGAGTATACTTACCTTGGTCAAATAATATCACCAACTGACTTAATGTCAAAAGAGCTAGAAGTGAGGACGGCCAACGCGTGGAAACGTTATTGGTCTTTCAGGGAAATCATGAAAAACATGGAAATTAAAATGTATTTCAAAAGGAAACTTTATAATACATGTATCCTCCCAGTCTTAACATACGGGTGCCAGACCTGGGCTCTAACAAAAGCTCACACCAAGAAGCTAGAAGTCTGCCAATCGGGTATGGAACGAAGCATGCTCGGAAAAAGAAAATTAGATAAAGTTAGCAACCAAACACTTCGAAGACGAACTAAAATAGAAGACGTCACCCTCAAAGTAAAGAAACTGAAATGGAGCTGGACTGGACATACTGCAAGAGGAATTAACAAATGGAGCAGAACGTTGATGGACTGGTTTCCAAAATATAACAAAAGAAAACGAGGGCGACAGTTTAAAAGATGGGAGGACGAGCTGAACGAAACAGCAGGAAGAACATGGATAAGGCTGGCGAGAGATAGGGTGAAGTGGAAGGAATTGGAGGAGGCCTTTGCCAAAAGAGGGCAAACAAACGGAACCGATGTCGTGACAATAGTATAATAGTATATAAGTAACAAAATGTAAACATTTTCGTTTGAATAAAAAGGCTTGAAATTGAAATTGAATTGAATCTTACAATACACTTAAAATAATCAACACAGTTGCAAATTACCCCACTCAATATCAGAGTAGTAAAGTTAATGTGTTAGTGATTCCCCCGCGGGGGGCCAATTTCAGTGTAATTCCGGCCCCACGGGGGGCCGAGGACTAATGTACCCTAACCATTATGAGCGCTTATAAACTGTTTATTTGACCGCCGTGGACGACGAATTGGATTATTCTTAATGTTACGAGTTTATAAATAAAAATAAATAATAATGTTGGACATTTCACACAGCATTATCTAGCCCCAAGCTAAGAAGAGCTTGTGTTATGGGTACTAGATAACTGTTGTACTTATTACAATACACTACATAGATAGATAGGTAAAAGAGCATTACCTCTCTCTACAGTCATAGCTATTTAGGTATATATAGTATATATAATATATATTTAAACTAATATAATATGTATTTATAGGTATATTTTATATTATATATTTAGTATGTTTACGTATTTTACTTTATTTTAGTTTAGGATAGTTTTTTTATGTAGTTTAAAAAAAATACTATTTGTATATTTAGTATTTTCTTTCTTTGTCTTGTATGTACACTATATCTATCCACAATTGCTTTATAAACTCTCTCTGTTAGCATAGGTTTGCTGTAAGAAAACTCTTTTAGGGTTAAGCTCGCCTTTGTACATGTCCAGTATTTGGTAACTTTTATGTATGTTATTTTGTGTGCAATAAAGAATTTATGAATTTTTGAATAGATATTTTTTATTATACACAGAAAACATCCAGAACGCCATGAACTAAAAAATGTATGAAATATTTAAGATAGAATATAGAAGATATTTCATACATTTGTCCCTGATAACAACAAATGTAATTTTTCAAGAATAATAAACAATAATAACGTGTCGTTATGTCTTACTCACAGGGCAGAAGATTTTGCACTTACAAATTAAAAGCAAAAAATATAATATTAGTTAAAAAAATAACTATTGCTTAGGGTTCCGTACCCAAAAGGCAAAACGGGACCCGGGTCTGTCTGTCCGTCTGTCACCAAGCAGTATCTCATAAACCGTGATAGTTATACAGTTGAGATTTTCATAGATGGCAGATATTTCCGTTGCCGTTATAACAACAAATACTAAAAAACAAAATAAAATTGGTAAACTCCAGTCATCCCGCGACCACGACAGAGTGTAAACCTGTTGAAACGTCGGGAAAAATAGGTATATTAACGCTATAAATACCCGTGAATATTTCTAATAATGTGTTCTGATCGCAGAAGTTTAAAAACTTTAAAATTGGTAAATGTGGGGGCTCCCATACAACAGACATATTTTTTCCCTTTATATAGATGGTGGTAATGAACCCTTTGTTCGCAAGCTCGACTCACACTTAGCCGGTTTTATTTGCACAGCAGTTGACAAAATATATATTTCTGAGTCTCATTTCTATCAACTAAATACCACACAGGTAGTCTAACCATCCTATTTTCCACTTTTCAATCAGAGCAATTCACCGCCACCATACCACCACAAGACCCAATCATTTGTATCCTAAGTGATGTGACTCACGAAGGTTTTATTATCGATAAAATCCGGATCAAATGAAGTATTCAAGAGCGGTGTAGAGTTTTTTAAAGCCAGCCCAGTGTTGACAGAAACGCAATCAATAAATCACTCGGCGCAACAAAGAATTCAATGTGTGTTGATTGTGCATCTTGAGAACGCTTTTAGTAAAAAGGGTTGGGATGAGGTGTTTGGCAAATGTCGATGTTTTCAGGTTCTAAGCAAATTTAATTTCTATGTCAATATTTTTGGATAAATCCATCGGAAATTAAGACTCAATTTCCGATGGATATTATAATATATGATATATGTTTGCATTTGTATTTTAAAACGACTTCAAAAAAAAGAGGAGCTCCTAAATTCGACTGTTTTTTTTATGTTTTTATTTGAAAGCTGGTGCTTTCCGTGTGGTATTTTTGTCAGTTCTGACAAAAGGATCAATGATATAATTTTTTATTCGAAGTTGGTTTATAGTTTTTAAAACAAGATTAATTATTTTAGTCTCCACCTGTTTCATTAACTATTATAATAGTTAGACTAGCCAAAAAGTAGTAAGACTAGCCATGTGCGCACGACATATATAGTGCACATATTATTGCTATTTTGGACTCCTCAAAAAGGAAGTAAGTAAATGATATAAAACCTAAAATATAAACGATTTTTGGATATCCAGATTTCCAAACCATAAATCCTAAGCCACATCAAGAAAAGATTTCAAAAATTGTGAACAGTACCAAAAAGTTTAGCATCTTCCAACACCTAGGATTTTATATCAGTAATAACGACAGTAACATACCAGACTGATGTTGTCTTCAATAACTGGTACGACATGTTCATTTGTGTGCTTTTGAATTCCTATGTTATCTTTCATCGATATCGATAATAACACCTAACATTACTGAACGTACCTTCTCAAGAGACTCATTGGTGGTCTGCCGCTTTAATAAAATATGCCGAATCATGGCACGCGATTCAAATATGACGATGATATGACTCTTGTCTCGTTCACCACAATATCGATAAGTCTATAAACTCCTAGACAACCCTATTGCATGGCGATAGAGTCGTAATTATCGAGTAAATTGTTTTGTAAGTTACATTTGGTGAGTGTTCATGAGATAAATCGGTGTCTATTAAACTGATATTATTTGGTATTGATGGTGTAAACTAGGGTTTTGGATAGGGCATCAACGTCAGATTACGGCCATCTTATTTCTAGTTATGTTGCAGAGAGAAGTAGAATATAGGTCAATTAACTATTGTAAGCCTATTTTTTAATAAAGATTAAAAAAAAACTTATTGTTTATTTGTTACTTAATAGTTAGTAGTAGTTTACATAAAAGTTTTGCGGGACCTATACTAATCCTTAGGGTTAAGTATATAATTAACCTGAAAATCTTACCAGCTACTACCAATACCTATATGTACAACAGAAAAATAATCATCAAAATTGGTTTACAAGTAATCAGCGAACATAGATAAAAAAACATTACCTACGTCGAGCATAGAATTTTCTCCTTTTTTCAAATAATTATAGGATACAATCAATTAGAAATTTTAGTCCAATCAAATTATTTTAGTTTAGTTTTCGCGACAGCTGTATTGACACAAGTAAGTATTAAGAAATCACATAATAATTACATCAAAAGACAACTAAACGTCTTGACTTTTGTTTGTGTTATTGCTCAGCCCGGTGATAAAGAAAATAAACTGGTTCTCAAAACATAAATATGCATAACTCCATATGCTTGTAATAAAAGAATCAATTCTCGTAATTTGCTGGTTCACAGTTATTGTTTTTGGAGAAATAAAAAAATACTAATAAAACAGGACAGTGAAGTAGCTAACTATTCTGATGAATTTATAACACCACCTACCTTACTGGCTATTGTAAGCTGAGGCGACGACGACACATCAGGTATCTCCTAGATCCAACGAGGATTAAATGTTTGGAATTCACACACAATACTCACGCGGACACTAGCACAAGTTCACATTGATAAAGCTGTTGATAGAACATCTATTTTCACAAATTAACACGATTAATTCCGAGAGAAATAACGTTTCCGCTCATCGGCGCGCAGAGCGGTTGTATTAAGCCATTTGTAGGTGTTCCCCAAGGCTCGGCATTGTAAAACTACCCTCAAATTTTATTATCAGTAGACATTGGTGTCGATTCTGTTGTTTTAGGATTAGCTAAAATTAGGATTTAGAATTTCAAATAGATAAAAACGATTCTATGGTTGTAAAATTTGACTGACACGTTTAAAATTAGGATTACAGCTCTAACATGAAGCTGACGGACCTAAAACAACTCAATTTAGTTAAAATAACCATATTCCTTGAAAAATTAAACAAACGGGTTTAAAATTAGGATGACAGCTCTAAACTTAGATTGATAGATCTAAAACAGCTTAACTTAGTTATAAGTAGCTTTAACCCTATTCTTTGCATTACATTTTAGCTATGTTTAGAAACGTCTACCTTATTTTAGCAGGCATCTAATTAGGTCATGATTAAAATTTATCGATTTTAAACTAGTATCGATTTGAATTTCTAAACGATTTCTCAAATAATGGATGTACTGTTTGACCTATGTAAGGAAGTATTTTAAAATAACATTTTAGAAAAAAACATGCTTTGCTCGCAGCAAAATCCCAACCACTCAACTCAGAGAGGTTTTGCGATTTTGATGTTGTCGATGCTGTGTTTTAGGATTCCTAACCTAGACCTAAAAATTATTGTATTCTCTATAAAGGTCCTATAAATACCTATATTAGAACGTTTTTCAAAATCGCAAAACCTTTCTGAGTAGAGTGGGTTCGATTTTGCGAGCAAAATATTTTTTTTTTCTAAAATGTTATTTTAAAATACTTCTTTACATGGGTCAAACAGTTCATCCATTATTTGAGAAATCGTATAGAAATTCAAATCAAGGAATATGGTTATTTTAACTAAATTGAGTTGTTTTAGGTCCGTCAGCTTCATGTTAGAGCTGTCATCCTAATTTTAAATGTGTCAGTAAAAATTTTCAACCATAGAATCGTTTTTATCTATTTGAAATTCCGAAATCCTAATTTTAGCTAATCCTAAAACAACAGAATCGACACCATTATCCTCGGTACAGTTTAAGCGAGCGAGAGCAGTGAGAGAGAGCGAGTAACGAACGAATGCGAAAGAACCATTGTGTGGTGTGGACATTAGTGCAGAAGCAAGCGAGCCTGCGTTCGAATTCGGCGGTGCTCGGGTTGCTGTCGAAGAAAAATGGAATGAACGTACCGATAGTTGAATCACAGTCGTTTGCATTTGCTCGCTCTCGCTTGTTTAGTCTGTACCCACCACAAGAAGTTGTCGGCAATAAGGCGCCGTAATAACAGGGCTATCCGGTCACCCGGTGGTTACCGACATGGTTGGCGCGGTTGATCCAATGCGACAAAATGTATAAGCATTGATTAATTAAAAAGGGAAGATGAGGTACTAGTTTCTCGAAAATGGCAACCTCATATTGTGTAAAATTGTGTGCTCCCACCTTAGTCACCGTCGGACCGGCGGCACGGGCGTTCGTGATTCACATGAAATATTGTTGTCTCGGTCTCACTTCGGTCTTAGATACGTCTTTCCGTCTTTGTTCTTCTTTGTATTGTACAGGACTGGAAATATAACTGTGAGCATATGTGTTTGCGTGTAGTTGTAACACATGCCAATTTTTGAGTAAGCGCCACTGGGAGAACGTAACCTATCTTCCCTTTTTAATTAATCAATGTGTATAAGGAGACTGTTCGTCGTCACATTGTAATTATCACATTTTTGCCTGTACCAAAATATTACTTCCGTCACATAACGGCAACGGCTTTCACTACAATCTGCTATCCAATATGTGGCAATTTCACTGGGTTTGAATGGCGTCAATTTAACATAATTACCCTGAGCTGTGAGCCTTTTGAAAATTATCATTTCGAGCTCAGTCGAAAGTGTTGGCAAATATTTTGAGCTATCATTGCTACTACAAAGAATAAAAAGCTATACATATCAGATTATGAATACAATCAATGTTAAACTTAAAAAAAAGATTTTAGAAAAAGCAAAATTGAGTGTGAATTTTAGAAAACCTTTTAAAATGCCATAGAAATTACTGAGAAAATCACTTCAGTTCGCTAATTAATTGGTAATTGTTGCTATTTATTTTTTTTTTTTTTTTTACGGTAAATAGACCTTTGTTTGACCGCGATCTCACCTGATGGAAAGTGAAGATGCGGCCGACGGTGTATCACGAAGGTCTAGAAGATACCTATTCACCCTTGTCTTGAAGAGACCCAGGTTGTAATTGGCCGGAAAAACAGAGGCAGGGAGCGAGTTCCATTCATTTGCGGTGCGAATAATAAAGGTGGAGGAAAACCGCTTAGTGCGAGTGGAGGGTACGTCCACCAAGTATGGATGGTATTGCGCTGTGCGTCTGCTTGTCCTGGAGTGGAAGGGGGATGGTGGGATCAGGTCATGTAATTCAAGTGAGCATTCTCCAAAATGTATCCTATAAAAGATCGAGAGACAAGCAACCTTGCGGCGGTGGTCGAGACTTTGAACCTTAGTCTCTGCAAGGTACTGCTCGTCAATGAGTCTGAAAGCTCTTCGTTCGATCGAGTCTAAGGCTGCAAGCTGGTACTTGGCCGAGCCGTCCCAAACATGACAGCAATACTCCAAACCAGACCGGACCTGTGCTTGATAAAGGGATAGAAGCTGTCCCGGTGTGAAGTATCGCTTAACCTTATTTAGGATCCCTAGCTTCATGGCTGCTGTTTTGGCCTTCGACTCGATGAATGTGCCAAAGTTCAAAGTTGGTGTGAGAGTGACACCGAGGAGCTCCAGTTGATCCTTTATAGGTACCGGTACATTGCGGAAAACGGGAAGCTGGACAAGCGGACTCTTTTTTGCAGAGAAGAGACATGCTTGCGTTTTAGAGGCATTGAAGTTAACCCGATTGGCTTTGCCCCAGTCTGAGACTGCCTTAAGAGTTAAGTTCAAGCGCTGCAACATGTCTTCTCTCTGCACCTGTACGTCATTTCGGCTGGCTTTCCCGTTGGATAGGTACCTCTCAACCACGGTGCTGTCGTCTGCGTACCCAATGATACCGGGTACCAGCAGGTCATTAATGTGCAGCAGGAACAACGTGGCAGAGAGTACTGACCCCTGAGGTACCCCGGCGTTGATCGCCAATTGATCAGACGAGCAGCCATCAACGACTACACGAATGGATCTTTCCCTTAGAAAGTCGCGAAGCCAGTTGCAGAAGAGGTCTGGAAGTCCGTATGCTGGAAGCTTGTTAATAAGGCTGTCGTGCCATACCCTATCGAAGGCTTTAGATACGTCAAGTGAAACCGCAATGGCTTCACCGTGCTTCTCGATGGCCTCGCTCCATATGTGGGTGGCATACACAAGAAGATCTCCTGTAGATCGTTTTCGGCGAAAGCCCTATTGACGGTCACTAAGGAGGTCATTGTCTTCGAGATATGCCAGGAGCTTGCCATTCAGGACACGCTCCATACACTTACAGAGCAGGGAGGTGACTGAAATGGGGCGATAGTTTGTGGGATCAGCTCGACTACCTTTCTTGGGCACAGGCTGCACATTAGCAAGCTTCCATGACTTGGGGACTTTACCAGATTTCAAAGACAGGCGAAAGAGTCGGGTAAGGATGGGAGACAACTCAGGAGCGCATGACTTCAGCACCACAGCCGCGATTCCGTCCGGACCACTAGCCTTATTCACGTCGAGACCACGCAAAGTTTTGAGCACTTCCTTTTGATGTATGCGTATCTCAGGCATGTTAGTGCTACATCGAGGAAGGCTGGGTGGTGAAACATTTGTGGGCTCAAGACGTGAGGCCTCTGCGAATTGAGTCACAAATAAATTAGCTTTCTCATTCGCAGTGTGGGCCAGCGATCCATCCGGGTTCAGCAATGGGGGAAGTGAAGGACGGCTAAAGTTGGCTTCGACGGATTTGGCTAACGACCAGAAGGCCTTACTCCCCGCTGGAAATGAGGCAAGTCTAGATCCCAGTCGTCCAATCCGCTGAAAGCGAGCCTTCCTTAGCGTCTTCTTGAGGGACTTGGCGGCTTTGTTATAGGCTGACTTCCTAAGTGATGTATCTGTTGCTTTACTGTTCCGGGCGTCGACCCACGCAAGATAAGCCCTGTGTTTTAGCACCGCAGCACTGGCACACGAGGAGTTAAACCACGGGGGAGTCCTGTCAGAGGGTGAAGTATCAGTGAATGGAATAAAATATTCCATTGCACTTTTAATCACCCTCGTTACAGCATCAGCACAGACAGATGGATCACAGGAAGTGAAGCACGTTTGCCGCCAAGGATATGAAGCGAAGAAATGACGCATCTCATCCCAGTCTGCTGACTTGTAACGCCATATTCGTCTGTTACCCTTAGGGGTAAGATCTGGAGGTGAATACGACGATACTGACCTTACCATGCAGTGATCTGAGTTTCCTAAAGGTGGTAGCACAGACACAGAATTTCGGTCTGGGTCATTGGTCAGCAGAAGGTCCAAGCAATTGGCTGTGTGGCTTTCAACGTCAGGAATCCTGGTCGCCTCTAGCACGAGCTGGGAGAGGTTAAGTGTCAAAGCGAGTTTGTAAGCCTCTCGACCAGCATGATCGGTGTTCTGGTACGGAAAGAGCCAGTCGCGGTGGTGAGCGTTAAAGTCTCCTAACAGTACCAGTTTGGCAGCAGGGTAGCGTCGCTGAACCACATCAGCCGTATTGCAGATGTAATCGAACAGCCTGGTTGTCTCAACATCTCCAGTATGTGACCGATAAAGACTGGCATAGATGATTTTATCTAGACCAGTGTCCACCAAAATCCATATCAGCGAAAAACCGGGTTCTTCAAGGTCACGGAGGCGCAGACAGCAAATGTCGTCCCGAGCATACACACACGTTCCGGCCTTGGGTTTAAAATTGTGCTCCAGGGTGTACCCTGGGTATGTGAGGTATGCAACATCTGGAGGCTTTCGTATCTGCGTCTCCGTGAGAAACAATAAGTGGGGCTTCGCAGTCTCTAGGTGGTGATGGACTGAGTCGAGATTTGAGTGCAGGACGTGCTTCCGCTGTGAGCACAACTTATTATTTTTAGTTTTTTTCATGAGGAGGGTGAGTTAGGTGAGTGGGTGGACGGCAGTTGAGCGCGGCGTTGGTCAGCGAGCACAGGTTTCACAGCAGGTTTGTGCATAAATAGAGGGCTGAAGATGGAGACTGCGGGGACGCCCGAACCCCCCCGAGAATGGCTATCAGATCCTCTCGTCCGGTCGCCAACCGGCATGGTAGAGCATTCCGGGATTTTTCGCGAGGCGGCGGGGCAGCCTTTCACGTGTGGCTGGCACGCTACTTGGGCCCCCTACAACCTGCGGTCGGCCAGCGGAGAACCGTGCTTCGGATCCCGCTACCCTCCATGTTCAGCCGCCCGATACACTGGCCTGGATGCTGTCCTGCTACACTCTTGCTGCTCCAATGCAAAACTGCTCAGACCCGTCTCCTCCACGATGGCTACTCCGGACCACATTCCGAAACACAACAGAGTTGCTTCACGGACTGGCTTAGTCCGGAGGGTGGTGACAAGCCACGGCCGAAGCCTACCACCAGAGAGTATCGCTCTTAGCACCACCCAGAGGACACGTGTAGGGTAACATAGGGTCATCACCTACGGACGTGAGCGATACAGTCCTCCAAAGCTGCTATAAGTGACTGAAGTTTTTATTATAAAAAGAGTACTTTAATTTTTATAAGATTTTCTTCAGTATACACTGGAGAAGTGTTCTGATGAGTAGGTTGTAATTACAAAGGAGGTGGACAGTGATCCTCCCGGATTTCGTAAGAGGGGGGTCTAAGGCATATCACCAGGGGCGGGCAGCAGCGTCCCCAGCACATTTCTACCACCAAACTGCGAACCTCAACAGGCATGCCCATCAGGGGGAGGCCTGCGTCCAGCAGTTGACCAATACGCTGTTGAGATCGAATGAGCTACGCATATTGCGATGTTAGAAAGAAAGAAAGAAAGAAAGAATTTATTCGTAGCCACACACCTTATAACAATAATAAAGGAAATACAAAATATACGTTACTAAGAAAAATATAAACCTTTGGATTTAAATGTCGAAACCTATTCTAAGCGTGTAGTAGTCGAGTCCCAAGGATATACATTGTCATCTACGTATATATTGTCATCTTCTTTTTATGTTTTTGTATGTATTCTATTGGAATGTTCCGAAGATAGATTTAATTTGCATTATGTTTTTTTCATCAATATTTTTTAGATACCTAGTTCTTGTACATAGTCTATTAAAGACACAAATTGTAAATGAATAAGAGAAGCCTTGGGTCCTGTAATACAGCTTAGGCTAGTACAGGATCCTGCGGAATCAACATTATATTGTAAACATTTTATTGTGTCATAAATAAACGATTTGTATTTATTTGTATTTGTATTTGTATAAATAATGTGTTAATCATTACGCTGTTTGCTACGTTTGACTGCTAAGCTTCCTACTACGAAATTTGCTGCGATCAACGCTAAGAATCATGCTTTCCTATTGCTACGTCACAAGTAATGCTAGCAATACGAATCTTGATGCTATTATCTTTTTCTATCGAGATGGAAAATAGTTTGATACGAGAGAGAGAGAGAGACAAAACCCACCCTCGTTCAGGTATATCGCAAAAGATTGGAAATAGCGTGTCTGTTCGTTTAGTTGCAACGCAACACAGGCCGCTTGTTGAGTGACCGCTGGCTGGGAGATCGTACCATCTACAGATTATTCATGAAATTTTTTGTAGAAACTGTGTACTATGCTACTCATATCTATGATATGCTAACCTAACACCTTCAACCAAGAATCAAACGTACTACGCCTTCCACGTGTAGCGCGGCCGTCGCGGCGACGCGCCCCTTCGCTGCGGGTCGCACCACCGAGGCTGGGCAGTGAATGCGTTAACGTCGTATACTCAAACATGAGTCTACCTATGTACCTACTTGGGTGCAAGGTGCAAATACGCTCTGCTACAGATTCGCACGCTTCTACACGCAATCAATACTACAAAGTAGTTTGCAAATAACGTAAGTAAAAACTGTTGGAACAATTATAATGCAGTAAATAATGGATAATTAAAGAGACAGCATAAGTGCAACCGTTATGTGTCAGTAGAGTGACTATGAAGTACTTATAAATTGAGACTTTTGACTTTTGCATGAACAATTTGTTGTTTGCTGATGTTATAGCTAACTCTAATTTATTGAGCAGGCGCATACCCGAGCCAATATGACAGCGATACCTATTTTATCATATTTTTACGTTTATCATAGGAATTTTTAAAAATCCTACCACCACTTGTTACCTATAAGTTGTATTTCGTTTATTTTATTTTATTTTTATTTTACGAATTTTAAGAAAACTTACAGCTATGATTATACAATAAGGTATTTGCTTAAAATAACATGCATGATACATACATGATATGCTTCTGAGGGCTAATTACAAGTTTCCACATATGTTTACTAAAAAATTTAGGTAAAGAACAATAGACGACGTCAAACGGAAATAAGTACACACAAAAAGATAATTACGAATACATAAATACACAAAAAGTTAAATTAAATTTAGAATTTAGAAAAAGAATGCAGTAGTAGGCTAATTAGAAATCGCAATCTAAACTAAATATGTATCTGAGAACTTATTGGAATTTTAATCTATCATCAAAATCCTTACTAAGGCTCCTTATTGGATTATTATAAATTGTGTGCCTACTTTTGTGGTTCAAGTTGGAAAATAATAAATCAGGGAATATTATGATAAAACGTAACAAGTTAGTAAGTACACATAGGACAGAAAAAAATTGGAACGCGCGGGCCTAAGGGCGATATTTTATGTACAAAATAACGCCCTAATTTATAATGGTCTGCTAGCATAAAACAGCTGCTAAGTAGTGTAATTTCTCAGTCTCTATGTCAATAGAAGAAGACGCGAGATTTAGCAGTGTGCTAAGTTAGCAGACTATTATGAATAATGGTGTTAATCAATTTATATTTGCTCTTCGGACCGAAATGGGAACTTATTGATTCATGGGATAAAAAGTGCCTATGTATTCAAAACTAAGTAAGCTAAATTTCAGTCCAATCCGTTCAGTAGTTACCCAAACTATATGCACTTAATATAATATATATTTTTTATTTTTATGAATTCCTTGATTTTCCCAACATCATGGCCACTTTGCCATAACTTACAATGCACTGAACGCACTCTTACACTGGAATTCCACTTGTTCAGACCACCCGTGTGGGGAAACTCTTTTTCACGTCTTGACCTAATAAAAGACATAAAGTTTTTTTAACCACAAAGGTCAGTTAAGCCTGAGGTTTACCTGAGCGGTTATCGCAGACAATGGCCTATGGACTATGAAAAAGCAAGAGAAGAGACTGGGAACTATTCAGATGTCGCCAAAACTAAACTAAACTAAATCGACAGTACTAAAAATGCTACTGTTCCTGTCATAACGATCAAAATAATAAGGATGGCATCAATTTTAGTCGTGTCGGATTAGTTTAGTCTAGTTTTGGAAACATCTGAATAGACACCAATATCAGTTAGTTTATGTGTTCCATGTAAACCGAAAGCATTTTTCCATTAATTAAACATTAGCTTCCGTAACTCGAGCTTAATTAAACTCGTCTAATAAAGGCCTCGCCATTCCTGATTACCGTGTAATTAACAATTACGTGTTTATGAATAGGATCTTAGAAGCGTATAGGAGCTTGAAAACTGCTTAGGAATGAGAAAAACACTTAAAATGAAGAATGCTGAATATTTTACCGACTTTTTTTACATGCAATAGAGCTTCGTTTGACCGCAATCTCACCTAATGGAAAGTGAAGATGCGGTCAACGGTGTATCACAAAGGTCTAGAAGATACCTATTCACCCTTGTCTTGAAGGGTCAGGTTGTTTTTAGCCGGAAAAGAGAGGCAGGAAGCGAGTTCCATTCCTTAAAGGTGCGAATAATAAAGGTAAGAGGAAAACCGCTTAGTGCGAGTGCAGGGTACATCCACCAAGTATGGATGGTATTGCACTGTACATCTGCTTGTCCTGGAGTGGAGTGCCTGATTTATAGTTCCAAAAAATGTCAGGTGCAAAACATAGGTAGGGCTATATAGCGGGTTGGATTAAATTAAGCAAAATAATAATAATATTAATTAAAGTAAAATCATTAATTTGATAAAAATTAACAATAATGTAATGTATTAAATAAGTAGTAATAATGTACCTAATGTAATTTATTTGACATAAAATTTAAATTTTACCAATAAATTCTTGTATATTGTATCTTGTGAAAGGAGGAAAGTGAGATCGGGTCATGTAGTTTAAAGGAGAATTCTCCGAAATCCTATTAAAATCCTATTAAAAGATCGAGAGACAAGCATCCTTGCGGCTGTGTTCGAGACTTTGAACCTACTGACTGTAAAGATAGATAGGTAGATTTGGTACTACACACATACTATTAAAATAGAGATACAATTCAAACAAAAGTACAAAAGAAAAAAAGAAAGAAAGAAAGAAAAGACATCTTTATTCAGAGCTTTATAATATACACTACATACACTGAAATGAATTGCTTATAGAAGATTTATCCTACACCGTAAAAACTTCAAATAAATAAAAAGAAAAGGATTCATTATTGAAGCACTTTATTAAAGTAAGTAAGTGGGTAAGTGCAAAGCACCCGTTAACTGCCGTTGATTCGATTGCAGTTGACTCGCCTTGCAGTTGACTGCAGTTGACTCGCCTTGCAGTCAGCAACTTACAGTACGTGTCTATGAGCCCTTACAGATGTTACCAAATAAGGTAGAGTCTGGAAACGTCTTTGTGTAGAGTAGAGCTGGGTGGTGCTTAGAATTTACACAACCAAAATTCTTCCCGTGGGTGTCGTAAAAGGCGACTAAGGGATATCTACTAGGGGTGGACAGTAGCGCATGCTGCAGAACCATTCTACCACCAAACTGCGATCCCCAGCCTGAAGATTATGGGCATTACCCCCCATAATATAAACGCCAATAAGGTTATGGGGGAGGCCTGCGTCCAGCAGTGGACCAATACAGGCTGTTGAGGTTGAGAGCTGGTGTTTTGAGACCAAGATGACATAATATGCCTACCACCAGAAATTTATTTTCTCATATCGAGACGTAATCATCGTGACGTGAAAATTCAAGGAAAATTAAAGTCACTGATTTAATGATATAAAATTGAATTGCAAGTCATAAGGTTCCCACCATCGATCAAAAATTGCACCCTTAACCAGCAGGTGTCTAATTCTTACAAGTTCGAGATATATATCGATTTCCAACCAGTTGAACATTAGCCTTCGCAAATAAGCAAGACATCGATTATCTCGCTCGAGAATACAGAAACGAACTATAACGAATCACGGATTAGAATGTAATCCTATCTGTCAAAAACTCAGATAAAAACTACCAAGTTGTCTACGCCGGTGGTCAAAATCGGAACTAAGATGTTTGCTTCAAAATTACTCTGATTCTTGTGAAAAAAAGCGACGCTAGCGCCATTATAACTGAATTGGTAATTTGGTGGTACAGTGAAATGAATAACTATTGTGTAGTATTCATAATGCGAAAATGATTGACTTGTCGTTGTCAGTATTTGAATGCATAGAAACGTAAAAATCGTATTTTATTGGATAATTTTTGAGTTGTAGGTGGTAGTCCGTTGTATGGAAGGGTGGTATAAGTCAAAAAATTCGTTTTTTCGATCCTAAAATTCAATACAATAAAATACATTTATTGACCTACGTCCTAATTTAAACTATATAGGTTACTGATCGACGTATATTCAATTTAGTTTCCATAAATACGTAACCCTATGGTATTATGTATCATTTTTTGGGCAGGTAAACGGAGCAGCACCTACACAAGCAAAATTTAAAACAAACATCATGGTATTTTCATGGTAAATGTTGATGTTTCAGTAAAAACATTATAAGTAGTCTTATTTGTTTCTACATATTAGTGTACGAATTATGGATAGAATTTATCGATCTATCACGGATTATAATTGTCTACTGAGGACCCAAAAGTTACGATTTCGCACTTATACCGCTGCTCGCAACACCCGCACAACCTGACAAAAGTCAAAAGGTATTGTTTACTTCAAAACCCATGTTTGTTTGACTGACAGGCGGGTGGGCACAATGGACCAATCAAAGCACAATGCGACTGTCAGAATGAAACGTCAAGAAGCGTCATGAAACGTCAAAGGCAATAAATGTAATTGGGTGGCTTGAAATTCTTTATTTGGCTGATTTTATTCGCGAAAGGTTAAACTTTATTTTTGACCCTTGTCAAGTAATAAAGGTTGAAAAATTAACCTTATCTTATAAATACCACATACACATAGCTATGTGGTGCTGGCTTAGAATTTGCACCACCCCAACTCTTCCCGTGGGTGTCGTAAGAGGCGACTAAGGGATATCCACCGGGTAGGGGGCAGCAGCGGCCCCTGAAAAACAATTCCACAACCGAACTGCGATCCCCAACCCGTATGCCCAGCGTGGGGATTATGGGCATTACCCTCCATGAGATAAACGCCAGTGAGGCGCTTATCAGAGGGAGGCCTGCGGCCAGCAGTGGACTAACAGGCTTTTGAGGTTGAGAAAGTTGAGGAAATAACTTAAAGGGTATCTGCTATTAAAGGGGGTAAAGTAGATAGGCAGTTAATTTAGTAACAACCAAATTCCTTGCGCTAAGTACTAAAAACAAACAGTTTGAAAGCTAAATTATAGACATTAATAATGACACAGTTTTCCCCCTTTTGCGCGAATAGACCCCGTTTGACCTTTATCTCAACTCATGGCATACGAGGATGCGAAAGTAGAATGTCCACAATCCACCAATCTTGTATTGGAAACCCAGGTTGTAGTACCTATTTGAGGACTAATTAACCCTTTTCCATATTAAAAAGGTTCCATTACTAATTAACCTTATCAGCGGCGGTGCCTGCGGTGCAATGAGTGTCAACCTGTCGCTTGTCGGCTGGTAGCCTGAACGTCGTAGCTCGGGTCGTTTTTACCCCGAGGTTTCATTATAGAGGTCACATCAATACTGGAAAAATATTTACAGAAAGACTTGAGACATATAGGTAGTTAATAAATGGTTGGCCCCACATAAGGGAGACCTGTAGCTTTATTTATTTAATTATTAAAGGCAAAAACAACAAAACATAGATAATGTGAATTTCAGTCCCCCAGTCATGGCACAGATATAGAAATAGGTTAAATAAGAGAAATAAAAATAAAAACTAAGAAATGATACTTAAATAATCTTGCTAACGTTTAATTTAACTAGCTGCACCCGGCGGCTTCGCACGCGTTGTTCCTATGGAAACATTAAAAGATGATTTTCATCCCACGGGAACTGATTTATGGGATAAAAAGTGCTATGTTTGATTCCAGGATTAGAATTACCTGTATGCAAAATTTCAGGAGTCCAGTAGTTTTGGCGTGAAGGAGTAACAAAAATCCATCCATGCATCCATACAAACTTTCGCCCTTATAATATTATATATATAATATAATATATAGTGTGATGTGATGTGATAGTGTGATGATTTTAAATAGTATGTAGTATTAAAGTATGAGACATAAGTTAAACATAAATAATGACTGAGGCCTAGTTAAGTTAACAAGGCGACTTAATTTTTCCGGGGTGAATGACACATTTGCTTAAATAAAATTATTTTATTGTAAAAGGTAATTGCCAATAAGCCAGATATAGACAAAACGCATAGTATATGAGAAAATACACAGTTTAGTAGCTAATTTGTCATGGCACTATGCCGGAAATAGAACAAATCTATGGCACTTATTTCCTTTTAAAATGCACCTACTTTATAATTACAAATACTAATAACCGTAAAATAAAACCGTAACCTACACAAAAATCGTGTTTTTAATCAAACATCTGACCATTAAAGGGTTAAAAGCACTGTCTTAACGAGGTACCGCTACTGTGCCTCAGCTGGAGTTGCCAGCATTATTTTTTTATGCTAAATCTAGACGAGCTTTGCTACATTATTATCGTGCTTTGTGTAATGTAAATAGTGAAATAATAATATTAAATAAATAACTGAATGATTAGATGATTATTTAAATTCATCTCATACCGAAAATACTCCTAGTTCGGATTAAAATTCTACAATTGTCGATTTATATTTTAACCTGCAGAATACCTGCAAGCAAGTTTTGACTTACGTAACTACTATAATAATCCAGCTAAGTTTTATGTTTTTCTTTGCCTCCGAATCTATTAGCATAATCTAATGCAATAGGTTTCTAAAAGCTTTTTTTCATAATAAATACACAGCCAACTATTCTGTCGTCTTCAATCAAGGTTTCGCTGGCAACACCGCTGGCACCAACAGCTTTTTCAACATTTCTTCATCTCTTTTACACTCAACCAACTTACATATTCCCTATCTCTTTCAGCAAGGCAATTAACACCACACAGTAGCGAAAGAAATTAGTAGCGTCTGCTCTGTTCCATGCATTGTGTCAACGGTAGCGGTTTTTTATTTATTTACGTTTTTTACGTTTCCAGTCATTAGTAGTTGTTTTGTTTGTGATAAGAGTGTTGCCATTTGCGGTGAGAGAAAGCGCTGTATTCAATGTTTTCCTTCTAGCAGAATTTTGATCAGTGCAGCCAGTCAACGTTCACAGTTTACGTGGACTGGCTGCCGTGATCAAAATTCTGCAATTAATAGTAACTAGCCATGTGCGCAGGGTATAATTAAGTCCACAAGTGTGTCCGCAAACACACGGGTAGAATTCAGATGCAGAACCAAGGATTTAACTTGCTCTTCAAGGCCTGTCAACTTGTTGACTAAATTCAGCCAGCAGACTATTTTATTATACGGCAACCATCGAACACAAATTGGGCGGGTTTCATTAATTAGACCATCATTATTTTTAACAGACGCTCTACTCTATCAGTGAGCGCAAATTGCAAACTACCAAATTACTAAATTGAACACATGGTACGTCACTAAAAGTAGTAGGTCCCCAGATGGACATCCCAACTGTTTCTTCTTTCATTGACGTGCCTTGTGTTTAATTTGGTAATTCGGTAGTTCTCAAATACAACAGTCCACTAAAAGTAGAACCCAGTTGGGATGTCCTTCTGGGTACATACTTACATACATTTTGGTGGCGTGTCGTACCTTGAATTCAGTTTGGTAATTCGGTAGTTGGCAATTCGTGGCCATTGATAGAGTAGTAGAATCTACTAAGAATAAATTACGGACATCCCAACTGGGTTCTACTTAAAGTGGCCAGTCTGCATCGACCCTAAGGGTTAATTTATTTCATACCATGTTGTTTTTTGTTTAGTTTGACGTGTGAAGATGAAATATTGCGTGTTGGTTGCTTTGTTCGCCGACTCCGGAGGCAGTCACCGGAAAATGTAGATTTACATACCCTGCAGGTACTTAGGTAGGGCATTTACTTATGTGCTTGATATTTATAAAAAGCTTTGATGATGGAGTCGTATTTTCCAGAATATTATTTTAGCTGATAGAGTTAGCCAAATATTTGACTCGGCGGCGGCGGCGGCAGCGGTCAAAATCAACGGTGACTAGCCGGCTCGCCGAAGTTTCGGACACTTTGTCCGAAATAAAAAAGATAATGTTAAAAATCATTTATTTTACCGAAGGACAAACAAAAAAGAAATGGTACATACAATAATAAAGTAATTAAAACTAATTACTACTTAATTTCATTCTAGAGGTATATTGGGTAAAGAGGGCCCTATCTCAGCATTTTGCAGTATTACGTATTTGTCCAATACTGCGTTGGTTTTTAGTTAGGGCCTCTATGGAGTGACGACAATACATATACAAAATACAATGAAAAATAATTATTTCCTTTGTTCTTTACTGATGTTTCGGACACCAATGATAAACAATGTGCGCAGTACGCAGGAAATATAATAAAGTGCACAAGTATGTGCGCAAACACTAGAGCACTCTCTTTTCGCAGACCAAAATAAAAAGTGTCTGCGGGCACTGTCGCTCGTCTTGTCTTAGATAAAATATGCTGGGGCTACCTATGACAAAGTTGTTAAAGTTTGGGAGTCGATTAATTGGGAATATTGAAGAAGATTGCAAAATGCTGGCACCACACGGTTAGAACACTGCTTAATTTATCGCAATACTACGTAAACCTAAACTCGACTAAACTAACCCTGATTGCTTCAAGCTGCCCGTGTATCTAGGTCCTAAAGTAAACTACAAAGGAAAATTAATGATGCCTTAGCATTACCTACAAATTATCCTGTGGAAGCCGCTCCAAAAAGGTTAATTTGTTAGCCAGGAGGTCTTAAATAGTGAATTAGAAAGTTTACCGAACACTTAAGCTAATTGTTATTTGTAATAATTGTTTGCAAAATTGATATTTACAATCGTAATTACTGGGAAGCGGTAAAAAATCACTCAGCGAACTATTAGTGTCTGCAGAAGTATAAATCATTATTGTTACATGTTTTAAGGTTCCTTACGGAATAATTGAACGGTTAGAAAGATTTTGATTGGTAATTAAATGTACTTAATTTTTTCTTTTTTTTTCAAACATTGTATGTATGAATGTGAAATAAACAATAAAATGCCTATGCTTATTATGATGGGGAGAAAAAAGAGAAAGTAGAATTAAAGTAGTTTACCAATTACTCGTCGAAAGGATTAGACATTTTCAAGCCAACGCTCAAACAATAGAAAAAAGACATCACTATTTCAAAATCCAAATTCAAAATTTAAACTAAATTTTCTTATTTCGCGTTAAAAGCTGTATAACTCAAATAATATCCGTTTTATTTCCTGGCTGTATTTCGTATATTTTTCACTTCGGCCAGTGCTAATTAAGTCGTTCGTTATTGAATGCAAAAGTGATCAACGTGACCAAAATCTTAACAACAAGCTCTTTCCTGTAACTTTAGATAAAAATATGTTTGAAAGTATTGGTAAAACTATTGGTTTTATGTCCATACATTTTTGATGATGAAAAATTACAAAAACTGTGCTATTTTACTGTACAAACTTTTAGTTTATAGTTAATGCGCTTGCATTCATAATTAATAAAACGTTTTTTGTTTTAACCAAATAGAATTTCAATCTTCCAATAATCAAAACATATTTTTTGGCACAGCTTATATCGTGATGTCTATTAGGTTAATAGAGTCTGCGATATCCACGCCCATTAGAATAGGGTAAGTACCTACGTAGTTTTGTCGATTAAAAAAAAACAACATGACCAAGAACATACTAGAAAGTTTTTTCTTTTTGATGATGAAAAAATTATCGAAGATATCTTATTTCAAATATATAGGTATATACTATATATAAATGTACATATATCTATAGGAAAGTATTTTAAACTAAAAACATTTTTGTAAAAAAACATGAAGTTTGCAAAAACTGGAAAGTTTAATCCGTTTTATACAAACGGACTTTATCGTGTCCATTTCTCACTTGGCCAGTGCTAATGCATTCATCGTAATTGCGTGCAATGATGCCGATTGAATCGATCGACTGCATTGCTGATATCGATGTCTATTAGAGTAATAGCGCCTACGATATTCACGCTAATTAGAATAGGAGCCTTAATTTTATCGAATCACACTAATAAATACATGCGGTGGCGGACGCCATTTTGTAGCATTAAGTCTTATTTATTTAATTTAACAAAGTCTTAAGGCGTTTATAAGGATATTCTTTGCTATATTACTAGATAAAGTGGATCCTTCAAAATATACATAAGTTAAAACGTGGAAGAGCGAAATCACCTATCACAAGTGTTTCTATGAAATACTTAAAAGGTGTTTTCATCTATTATTATGACTATGTATCTTTTATTACTGAATAAAACATTATTATTATTATTATTATAAAGTTTAAATTGCAATGCTTCAAATCATAAAAAATCCTATTCATATCCTTATTGTTGGTATGTTTGTTCCCTCTTCACTCTAAAACTACCCAATGGATCAGGTGGAAATTTGCATACAGCTAAACCTAGCTAGTCCTATGTTAAGGCTATAAATCAGTTCCCATGTGGCAGAAATTACCTTTAATTGTATTTAGAGGAACAAAATGTGCGAAGCTGCGGGCGAGGACTAAAATAATATTAAAATAAAATCGGCCAAGTGCTAGTCGGCATGAAGGGTTCCATACCTCTATAAAAATAAAAAATACAAATATTTCGTCGTAAAAATGTCAACGTGACGCGGTCTCCCATCCAATCCAAGTACTGACCGCGCCGAAGTTGCTCCTCGGTGATCGGTCCCGACGTTGCCGCCTTAATTAATAAAATTATTTAACTTTTATTATCTTATATTTGTTGTTATAGCGGCAACAGAAATACATCATCTGTGAAAATTTCAACTGTGTACCTATCACGGTTCATGAGATACAGTGATACAGCCTGGTGACAGACGGACAGCGAAGTCGTATCAGGGTCCTGTTTTACCCTTTTGGGTACGGAACATCATCGAGGCCCCAAATGAATAATAAATAATGCTGGACAATTCACACTGCATTATCTAGCCCACAGCTAAGCAGAGCTTTGCAAGTTTTATAGGTAGTGCACACACAGCTTATCTTAAGGATATTCATTCTTTATTTAAGAGTAAGTACTATCACTGACCACACCCTTATTTCCCTTATACAATATATATATAAGTAGGTATATATAATCAGTAGGTATTTAAATTTAATTTTATTTTGTATGTAAGATTTGTATTATCTAACTACATGCACATGGATCCCCATGTTCAATCCAACGATCCTATCCATCCATGGTTATCTGGTAGAGATTTCTCTTGAGCGATAAGACCGCCAATTGTCACATTTTTGTAATGTTTATTTTGTTTGTTAATTATGTTTAAGTGTGCAATAAAGAATTTTCTATCTATCTATCTATCTATCTACTTTATCCCAAAAAACTAAGTTGTCTAAGTCTAAGTCTTCGTAGCTTCTTATTCGTTAGTGTTATTATAATATATTATTTTAAATCAACATAATCCTCACTGGCTAAAAAGGTTTGATTTCCTGTCTGTCCAACAGTTTAACTTCAAACAAGATAATTTCAACCAAATAGGATTTCAAAGCTTTGAAAAGCATTATCCCATAATTCCACTCAGGATTAACACACCTTGAGCACAACAAACCATTGAAATAATATTATAGTTAAAAGTAACAAACCTTCGACTTATAATAAAACCTTTTGTGCGTGTAATTGACTTACAACACTTAAAAGCAAATGCACAAAAAAAAACAGCGGGTGTCATTCTGACATTGACGTTTGTATTGATTCTTGAATGGGAACTTTGTGTTTTTATTGCAATCGAAAATTGTTGGTGGGCTTGCACACAATTATGTTCGTATTCGTAGAAAATCGTAAGGCTGAAATAGAAATATAAATAATTTGTTTGGGACGAAATTTTTGCGTACTTTTGTATTAACATGCTCTTGACGGGACAAAGTTCTAGCTAATCCATTTATTTAGATTGTGTTTTGTTTTTCGAAGATGTGGCATTGGTTTTGACCGCGTCCGTTATCAAAATTTCAGCACACTTCAAAATATTGTGTGTTTAATATCAATTTATCCTTTAAGGTGCCAGTCTGCCCGCCACGGGTATATTATAGTCTATAGTAGCCGTTAATGTGAGTAAAATAAATAAATCTAAAATCCTTTTTTGGCTCAATTGGTATTCACGGTCAGCAGAGAATTGGGTTCGAGTCCCGACGAAAGGGAAACAATAACGATGAGCATTTTTAAATAAAAATAAGAATTTAACTAAACATACAGTAGCCAGGAAACATAAAACAATATGGAAATCAAAATAATCTCCTTGATAAGAAAAGATTTTTATATTCGTTCAAATTCGTTCACACAACCATAAAACCGTGCACCGAAAACTCAAGAACGCTTATCTTATTATTTGTTAGCTCATTAAAATAAATAATCATTATTAAGAACAATGATTGCAATAAAAATTAAAAGTTACTGCGCTGCTATCTGTAGGTCAAGGAGATTATTACGTACCGTTCTACTACAAGGTGACAAATGCTCATTGGCTTTTACAAAACTAATGCCCGTATTATGAGGGCTTGCTCGGTCATAGATCTGTGCTTCACTCAAGCACAGATCTATAATTGCTGTGTATACGTTTGTGCTATGGAAAAGCATTACTTAACCGAGAAGTAAACATACCTAGTTGTTAAAGTTTTTAGATGGTAATTAAGGCGCTTACCCAATAACAGAAACAAACAGCCAATATGACAGCGCCACCTATTTTATTATAAGAAATATTAATAAAAACAAAATTAAAATTTTGTAAGACCCACGACGAATAAAATAAAATAGTAGGTAATCGAAAAAGGAAGAAATATTTTTTGCAAAACCCCCGAATGAATGGAATTGAAAAAGTCAATTAAATTATAATAACAATTATAGCTTCCAAAGTTTTTTTACTTACCCATTACTAAAAAACCAAAAAAATCCGTCGGGGGGCTGCCATTCTATTTTCTGAATTTTCCGGTACCCAGTGTAACGCTGGCTTAGAATTTGCACCACTTACATCTCTTCACGTGGGTGTCGTATAAGGCGACTAAGAGATATCCACTGGGGGCGGGCAGCAGTGCCCCCTACAGTACAATTCTGCAAACTGCGATCCCCAACTCGCACGCCCAGTGTGGTGATTCTGGCCATTACCCCTGCCATTATCAGCGGGAGGCCTGCATCCAGCAGCGGACCAATCCAGGCTATCAATAAAGGCTAGAGAAACATCGTCGTAAATTACACCTTGCATATCTTATGTTTGGTGTAATAAAATACAAGTCACCGTCTTATCTTTACGAGAAGTTGTCATGGTTGTCTAGTTCCAAATCTTGTGGCTCTCGCCAGTGCTCGAAGCAGCTCGAGACACAGCGGCACAGCTCTCCCTGTTTTAGAGGCAGCTTCCGCTATGCAGCTTCCAAGTGCTGGAACAATATCCCGCCACCGATGAGGAACCTTCAAAGCTTACATGGATTTAAGATAAAATAAAAGAAATTTCTATTCGATCACCAGAAGGAGCAGGAAAGTTTAAGGCACGACACAAGTGTTTTATGATTGTATCTAGATCTCTTTGTTAAGCCGTTTTTTTATAGACGTTTTTTGTGAATACAACCATGAGTGGTTTGGGTACTTAGTGGTAGAGTATGTACCTACCAGCTGTATACAGCACCTGTAGATCGTATTTTTGTTTTTTGTTTTTCTCTATCTATATTTCTATTTGTGCACCACTTTTATTTAAATTAGTGTGTTTGTATACCTATTTGATTTGTATAACATTGTTTCTTTTATTAGTGTTTTTTGGTTTAATTTTTAGTATTGCGAGTATTTTGATTTGATTTGACTTTGATTTTGTCCGTAACGCCAACAAGTGGCTTTGCCGGAGGACCAGCGTTGGATGCTAGCTTGCCAGCCGTTCAACTCATGCTGCCAATTTTGTAGACGGACCTAAGTACACTTTTTTTTTACTTGCTCGAAATGTATTGCTACTTATGTTCTGTCTATAAAATAAATAAATTTTATTCTATTCCTTTATTATCTCACACAGTCGAATAATAGAAACAAATCAAAACTATGTTAAATTTACAATAGAAAAAATTAACTAACTGAATACTGTTGTACAATATCTACTAATAGCTTAAATGAAAACCAGATACAACTTTTGTAATTTAAAGATTCTTATGTAATCTAGGAGTAGGTACGTATCAATTCACCTGTTGTCTGCAACCCGCCGGACGGTTATTTTTACAGCTTTGTAGTAATGGGTGGATGAAAAAATTTTGGAAGCTATAATTGTTATAATTTAATTGTCCATTTCAATTTCATTTAGTCGGAAGTTTTTCAAAATTTTAATTTGGTTTTTATCTCTCAAATGACTATGTAATTAGTATTTCTTACTGTTGGGTATTTGTAGGTACTTCCGAATTATTATTTTATGATCTACCCGCTGTGTGCTGAATAAAGCAGTCAGATTCGAGCCGTAACTTGTGTTTCCTTTAAATATCTCACTGGCGACGATTTACCGATTTAAACAGTTAATTTCGCGATGCCGTACGGTAAAATTGACTGTTTTGATTTATCTTCGCGAAAGTGGACTAAATACGTAAACAGAGTGAAACAGTTTATCCAATTAAATGAAATAAAAGCAGCACTGCACGTGGCCACGTTGATAACCGTAGTTGGCGAACCGACCTACGATTTGATGTGTGATCTGTGTGCTCCGCTCACGCCCGAAAGCAAAACATTTGATGAGCTGGTCACCATCGTCGAACAACATCTAGAACCCAGGCGATCGGACATTGCGGAGCGGCACATTTTTCGTTTGCGTCGGCAGGCACTCGGCGAGGAACTTAGTGCTTATCTACAAAGCTTGAAGCATCTCGCGTGTACATGTAACTTTGGTGAGAAACTAGAAGAGAATCTCAGAGACCAGTTCGTGTCAGGCCTTGCAAGTGACGAGATGCGTAGTCGACTTTTCGCGGAGCAAAATTTGGATTACAAGCGAGCGGTAGAATTGGCTCTGGCACTGGAGGCGGCGGAGAGGCACGCGGAGACCAGCGGCTCAGCGCGCGCGGCGGGCGCCGCCGCGGCGGCCAGCGCGGTCCTCGGCGGCGGGCTGGACCCTCCCGTGCACCGGATTGGCGCAGCAGGCGCGCGGCGGCGGTGGCGGCGGCGGCGGCGGGCCTACCTTTCAGAAATGCTGGAGATGTGGTCGTCAGCACGCGCCGGATAAGTGTCGCTATAGGAGTTATAATTGTGATGAGTGCGGGGCCAGGGGCCACCTTAAAGCTATGTGCAAAAGTGCGCGTTCATTCGGTGATAAGAGTGATCGTTTTACAGGTAAAACCCCAAGGAAGAATCAGTTTTACATCGAGATTGATTCAGATAGCGAGGACAGTGATTTCTTCAATATTGTGGTGGATGGAGAGGACGATAAAGCGTACGTAGTTTCAATTTTTGTAAATAACATGCCTATGAACTTTGAAGTGGATACAGGAAGTAAAATCTCTGCTATCAACGATCAGGATTTCAAGAAGTATTTTAAGGACTGCCAGCTTTTTGAATGTAATTTAAAATTCAAAGGTTATACGGGTGGTAATATACTTCCTATAGGTTACATTAATGTGTCTGTTTGTTATGCCGGCGCGGGGGAGAAACGAGAGGCGCATGACCTGCGTTTGTTTGTGATTCCTAACGGCGGGCCTCCGCTTCTCGGTCGCGCTTGGTTACGTCATTTAAAACTTAAAAATATTGAGATTCAAATGAATAACATTGGCTGCGACACAACATTAAATAGAACCGATGATGTTGTTTTAAAACTACGACGCGAATATCCCGATGTTTTCGCTGAGGGCCTAGGCACATGTAAAAATATGTTTTCTTTAAAGTTGATGGATAAGGAACCTATATTTCATAAAGCGCGAAACGTACCCTTAGCATTGCGGGAGCCCGTGGAACGAGAGCTGGAGCGCCTGGTTAGCGAAGGTACTATAATTAAAGTGGAACATTCCGAGTATGGCACGCCTATCGTACCAGTTATTAAAAAATGCGGGAGCATTCGAATTTGCGGGGATTACAAGGTAACAATTAATCCGAAAATTAGACGCGAGCCATACCCACTACCGCGCATAGAAGAGCTGTATGCTTCGCTGCGTGGAGCTAGGGTTTTTACCAAAATTGACTTAGCTCACGCCTATGAACAAATAATCTTGTCCCCGGAATCCAGGCCGTGTACCTCCATAAGTACTCACGTAGGTACCTTCCAGTATGTTCGCGTTCCCTATGGTATTTGTAGCATTCCAGAAAAATTTCAAAAACTCATGGAGGAGGTACTTAGGGGTGTACCTATGACTGCAGTTTATTTTGATGACGCGTGTATAGGGGGAGTTTCGAAAGAGGATAATATTAAAAATGTCCGCGAGGTGTTAAAACGACTACAGGCGATCGGCCTAAGAGTAAAACTAGAAAAGTGTGAATTTTTCAAATCAGCTGTATGTTACATAGGACACGTTATAGATAAGGATGGATTGCACCCGGATAGTAAAAAGGTCAATGCCATCGCTAATGCTCCGCGTCCCACCGATGTACACCAACTGAAAGCTTTTTTGGGACTTGTGAATTATTACGGGAAGTTTGTACCAATGTTAAGTACAATGTTAGGGCCCCTGTATAGTTTGTTGAAAGCCAAAGTTAAATGGGAATGGAGCCATGAATGTGAGCAGGCATTCAAACACATAAAACAGGTAATGTGCAATGAGCAATGTTTGGCTCATTACGACCCTGAGCTGCCGCTGGTCCTCAGCGTGGACAGCAGTGCTTACGGGCTCGGCGCCGTGCTGGCGCACCGGTACCCGGACGCGACTGAACGCCCCATTTGTTACGTTTCTCGCACGTTAAATAGCGCTGAAAAATCCTACAGCCAATTAGACAAAGAAGCATTGGCTATATTTTATGGGGTTACAAAGAATCATCAATATGTATACGGCCGGCGTTTTATCATACGCACTGATCACAAACCCTTGTCATACATTTTCGGTGATAAGGTGGGCATCCCGCAGACAGCGGCCAGTCGATTGCAGCGCTACGCGGCGCGATTAGCAGCCTATGATTTTTCAGTGGAATGGGTAAGCTCGGCACAAAACGCAGCTGCCGATTGTTTATCGCGATTACCGTTAGGGCGTGACCGGGAGGCGAGCGCGGCGAGGAGTGCAGGCGGCGGCGGCAGCGGCAGTCGACCATCGGCGCTCGATAACGCCGTATCATACCTAATGTATATTGAGAATGAGTTTCCCATTAGTCACAAAGATATCGCTCATGCAACCCAAACCGATCCCGTTTTGCGTGTGATTTATAAAAATATAACATTTGGATGGCCAGATAATACAGATGTTGAGCAAGAGAAAGCGTATTTTAATAGAAAGGATAATTTATTCATTGAGCAAGGTTGCATTGTTTTTAATTATCGCATTGTCATACCGCCTAAGTACAGACAGTACATATTACGCGACCTACACGAGGGTCACTTAGGCGTAGTAAAGATGAAAAGCATCGCCCGTAATTATGTGTACTGGCCGGGTTTGGACGCGGAAATAGAAGCATCGTGCCGCGCGTGCGGTGCCTGCCTGCAGCAGCGCGACGCGCCGCCGCACGCGCCGCTGACGCCGTGGGCCTTCCCATCACGTCCCTGGCAACGCTTACACGCCGATTTTGCAGAGTACAAAGGCAAGCACTATCTTGTAGTCGTCGATGCGCACAGTAAATGGATAGAAGTTTCTCAAATGAACAGTACTGCTGCCAGGTTTGTCATAGATAGGTTCAGAGAAATGTTTTCTCGTTTCGGACTTCCACTACAGATAGTGACCGACAACGGACCCCCTTTCTCATCTTGTGAGTTGAAGGATTATTTTGCTAAAAATAATATAGTTTATACCCCAACCAGCCCCTACCGGCCTCAAGGTAACGGAGCGGCAGAAAATGCCGTCCGTACAGTTAAAAATTGTATTAAAAAAGCTTACAATGAAGGAGTAGACGTGACCCAAGCCTTAAGCAAGATGCTTTTCCAATACAGGAATTGTGAACATGCCACAACTAACGTAGCTCCGGCAGTAGCTTTGATGGGGCGCAGGCTGCGAGGGCGCCTGGACGCCCTGCGTCCGGGGGGAGAGGGCGCGGGCGCGGCGCGGCGTGTGTGCGCGCGGCAGGCGCAGCAGGAGGCGCGCGCAGGGGGCACGCAGCGACACGTACAGCTCGGCGACACCGTATATATTCGCGAGTATAGTAAGCATAGAAATAAATGGGTGGAAGGACAGGTTAAGGAGCGCGTGGGACCTTCGTCTTTCTCGGTAAACCTACCGGCTGCTAAGGGTACTGTTAAACGCCATGTTGACCAAATGATTGTACCTAAAGCTATTAATAGAAAAAGATATTCATTGTCTTGTAATAACAATCCCACAGATGCAAAATGTAAAGAGTTGCCGGTTGCGACGAGTCCTAAGGCCTCTGTGTCGTGCGCACCGCAGGAGCGGGACCTCGTCGTCGCTGACGCCGGAAGCGCCGCCGACGACGACGGCCCGGACCCTAGTTCAGAACAAGATAACGAATTTAAGATGGCCAGTTCATCGCCTCTATTAAAAAGAGACTACAATTTGCGCTCTCGTCATAACAGACAACTCTAGCATAAGTATATAGTTTTAAGTGTAACTTATCCGTTATACACGGAACTCTTGTTATCTAGGTACCCTACATAAAACAATAGTTTTCCTTAGTAGGTTTTGCTAGATTTATTGTCATAATTAAGTAAGGAGGTGTTGGGTATTTGTAGGTACTTCCGAATTATTATTTTATGATCTACCCGCTGTGTGCTGAATAAAGCAGTCAGATTCGAGCCGTAACTTGTGTTTCCTTTAAATATCTCACTCTTACATTTCATTAAAAATATTATGGTCTCGACAGAACCCCTCATCAATGAATCACTTGTGCCAGACAAATGAGTATTTTGTTTATTTCAATCGATAAAGACAATGGAGGAGCATCAACCCATCACTGCTCACCTCAACCGCAACAGCCTGTATTGGTCCACTGCTGGACACAGGCCTCCTCCTGACAAGCGCCTCAATGACGTTTATCACAGCCCATAATCCCCGCGCTGCGCATGCGGGTTGGGGATCGCAGTTCGGTGGAATAATCTTTCTACAGGGGACTCTGCTGCCCGCCCCCTGGCGGATATCCCTTAGTCGCCTCTTACGAGACCCGTGGGAAGAGTTGGGGTGGTACAAATTCTAAGCCAGCACCACACAGCACAACCCATCACTCCATAATCTTCTTATTTACTTTC
Source organism: Eupithecia tripunctaria (assembly GCA_955876795.1). Classification (NCBI taxonomy): domain Eukaryota; kingdom Metazoa; phylum Arthropoda; class Insecta; order Lepidoptera; family Geometridae; genus Eupithecia; species Eupithecia tripunctaria. The sequence continues at coordinate 5,392,991 of OY041621.1, forward strand.
GATACTCCTTCATAGTTCTCGCCAACCAATCCAAATAAGGACTTAAAGGCGCTATTATTACTTGAGTTGGTATCGGAAGAAATTTTGGATCAGCGTTTAGGAACACAAAATAACCCCTAGAGTTCACTCCTACGATCCCCGACGAGTGCACCACGGGCCCCCCTGAATCCCCACGGGCCAATGTTCCATAGGGATTCTTGCAATTCGAAGCGGCGCACATGAAAGGGTACGGGGCCATCCGTCGGTCCTCGCACGGAATGATCATCCCATCTACGACTTGTAAGGGCAAGCCCAGAGTCAAGGTGTCAGTCGGCTCCTTGCTGTGATTTGTCAGGCCGTATCCCATTAAATTGACTTGTAGCCCGTATAGGGTGTGATAGTCTATCGAGCTGATCCTCCCGTAGCTGCTGAGTTGTATCGGCTCCGTCTTCGCGATCGCTACGTCATCGATTATTATAGGGTGTGACACGTCCCGCGCTGAAGGGAGAATCGTGCAGCTCAACATATTGCTAAATTTGTCCTCTTCGTCTATGCCGGATCTGTATCTTACTATGTGTCTCATACCTATATCAGCGGATATTCGGTTCTCGTGCGATATTAGGTACTCGGCGCAGCAATGGCCGGCTGTGAGTGTCGCGGTGGGGGTTAGGACGCTGCCGGTGCATTCGTGTTGGTGGACTTCGCGGGTCCGTTTCATGGATATTGTGGCTATGACCTCAATGCGCACCACGTATGGGAATTCCCCCGAGGTCACATTGCGACCGCCTTTTACCCGCAGTGACTGAGGGATGAACGCTCCAGAATAGATTTTCCACATTGCGATGATGATAAGGAAGACTTTAGTCGAATTGTTGTACATGTTGGTAACTTTATAGCTGTAGATTTTTACGGTGGTATGGTTTTTGAAATTTGGTTATGCACTGGTGTTACGGCAACGATAATAAAATCGATCAAGCGATTTATGAGTTAGGATATAAAATAATCCATCAAAATGAACCTAAAGATAAATTGAATTCATAAAAAAAGCGGCTGTTAGTAAAGTAGAAAATCTCTCAAAAGTTTTAAATTAAATCATAATTAAAATTTTGAAAAACCCACGATGGATATAATAAATAGTAGAGAAATAATTTCAGCAAAACTTGACTAAATGGAATTGAAAAAGAGAATTAAATTATAATTAACAGCTTCCTAAATTTTTTCACCTATCCGTCGTGAACGTGTTTAAATCTGACTTGTTAAAAATTAAAATACACTTGGGGAGTAAGGGGCGCCAACTTACATCTTTCGGCGCCCAAGCCAACCTCATCTGCCCGCAGTGCTCCCTGCCGACCAACAAACGAGGAAATGGCATAAACAACTCACCAACACGCACTGGACCAGCGTGGTGGGTCATGGTCCAACCCCCCCTCCTCCCCCTATGATTGATAGCCTACACAGAAGGCCCCAAGTGCCCGGCGACACGAGCGGCTGTGCTAGCGCCCGTCAACGCCCCAGGGTCGGGGGTGCTAAAGACTCGGACCATCTTCTCTACTTTCGCGAGGGTGATAAAACATCCCAGGGTGGCGTAGGTTTCCTCGTCAATAAGGCCCTCGTTAACAACGTTCAAGAAGTCTCCAGTTTGTAGAACAGAGTAGGGTACCTGATCCTTCGGCTATCCAAGCGATATAGCATGAAGGTAATTCAAGTCTACGCACCAACATCGGCACATTCGGATGATGAAGTGGAGGGTATGTATGAAGACATATCCAAAGCCTTACAGAACACCACTAAGGCTCACTTCAACGTTGTTATGGGGGACTTTGACGGCAAGGTTTGAATCCGGACTAGCAATGAATCCCGAATAGGCACGCATGGTTATGGAGTTAGGAATCACAGAGGGCAAATGATTGTCAACTTCCTTGAGAAAGAGGGGCTATTCTTAATGAACTCTTTCTTTAAGAAACAGCCCCAAATTAAGTGGACATGGCGAAACCCCGACACTGTGACTAAAAATGCGATCGACTTCATCATGACGGATAGCAAGTACATATTCAGAGATGTCTCAGTGATCAACAGTTTCAATACCGGATCTGATCACAGACTGCTCCGAGGCTCTCTGAATATCAACTTAAAGCTTGAAAGAAACCGTCTGATGAAGTCCACGCTCCGACCTAACCCAATCCATACCATGGCGGGTACCGAGAAGTTCCAGCAGCTTCTCGGGAATAGATTCGCTGCCTTGGATTCCACTGATGATGCCGACGAGACCCTACACAATCTGGTCGAAACGTTGAGGAACGAGGGCATCAGGTTCTGCCAAAAGCAGCATACTGGCAAGAAATCCAAACTCTCGGATGAGACTCTCGGGCTGATGGCAAAAAGACGGGATACCACCCAAGCGACTTCGTCAGACAGGTCAGACCTGAACAAGCGATTTGCGAAGATGGTACGGCGCGACCTTCGGAGCTCCAACACACGCCTCATTGAAAAGGCAATAGAGTGAAACCGAGGGTCCAAAGTATTCACTCAGCAGCTTGGCAGGAGCCACCTGACGAAGCTTAAAACGCACGATGGGAGGACCGTTTTCTCGAAGCTGGAGGATTTCTATGGCTGATTGTACGCTGCACATGCCCCTTGTCCCCAACAAGTCGACCACGATTCAAGAGCCACCCTGACACGCCACTGTACCGACGAACTGCCAGACATCAGTCAAGACGAGATTGTGCTAGCTCTTTTGATTGTGCAGCAGAAATGGAAAAGCGGGGGCTTTTCCATTTCTAAGGTGAGGACCAATACAGGCTGTAGAGGTTGAGGTTGAGATACCTATCAGTAAGTTCAATTTCGTAAATTTAATTCTTCACTGGGAAGTTGATGTTTTATATCAATTGAAAGCTTATCTTTGCTTGCCCCATCTCACCCCGTATTGTGCGGACAGGGAACTACGCAAATCCCATACAAATATTAGACGTTACGATCACATCTCGTTACTATCGTCAAATAGGGTTTCTTTTTGTTAAGTTTTGAAATCGTTGCGTTTCGTTTCAAAATAACCATCAAAACAACAAAAAGGCTCAAAAAATCAATTTTGATAGTCAGGTTGATAAGGTAACGGAACGTTTTTCGCCTCGATAAATGTGTAGACCATGGACAAAATCCTACTCACTCAAGTAGAGATTTGTTAGTGCAACTAGCTAAGTAGCGCCAGAGTTACGTTCTATAATTAGATATATATTACCAAACGCAGTCTTTACCATATAATATCTACTTTATTCAACATGTATTTAGCCTAAGTCTTAGCATATTCACGTAAGATAATTTAACTGTACTTTAAGCCTTTTTTTAGATAGTTTATTAGTGTTCTTATAAGATACATCTTAGATAGTTTATCTGTCCTTATACTGTCCTGATTGCTGTTATTTCCTAATATAATTTAGAATACTCGTGTAGGAGGGAAGACTGGTTTTCTGTAATACAGTTTAATATTAAACTAAAGCAGAACCCAGGGTTACCTGCCACTTGCTTTGTACATTTTATTATGAAATAAATGATTTGTATTTGTATTTGTATTTGTAATAATAAATATTTACTTGAGCAGAGATTCTAAGTTTGAGTAGAACTCACGTAATGACTGCATAAGTAAAGCTTGGGGCTTATACAATTCGGGCCTTAGTAACGTAAGCTGAGCGCACCTGAGATTAGTAGTATATACCGACAGGGGCGCGCCCTTTTTTTTTATTTTAATTATATATCAAGAATAAATGATTTGACAACACTGTTATACAGGTACAAAAGTACTTTTTTAAAACGTTGATTACTCCAGCATCCCCTGGTGAACAAACACCATAAAACTAGAACCATCGCCAATGAACCCCATACCTTTTACAGAAAACTGTGTCTCAATCGATCAAACAGTTCTGGAGATAAATGGCAACATTGGTTTTCACAAAATACACATATAACAGCGCCCCCTGGTGAGTGAAGACCATGAAAAGCTAGGAATCATCGCCATCAAATTCCGAACCTGAAACTGAAAACCGCACCGTATTCGGTCAAGCCGTTTTGGAGATAATTGGGAATAAGTATTGCATATTGCACATACATACATACATACATACATACATACATCAGACAACATCACACCCTAAACGCATATACTGTCTCCGTTCCGTCGCGGGTAAAAATTAGCTTATAATAGAAACCACAAACAACGGTACGATGGTTTTTTTCAATTTCCTGTGTTAAACGTTATAATTAGATAAAATAGGTAGCTGCGCCACTTTTACTCGTGTATAATAATAATTATTATTGTTCCTTCTCATGGGAATGTGGATTTATTGAAATACGTTTATCTGACTCCACACTTCGGAGGTCTATGGGAATCAGCAGTAAAATCAGCTAAGAGTGTGGCAAAACGTATTTTTAGTAATACCCATTTAACTTTCGAAGTGAGGAGCATAAGCCGGCTGAAAATTAAATTTTATACCCTCGCTAGAAGAGAAGCTTGTAATGTCATCAGCATGAGAAGAGAGAAATTCACCAATCTCTTTCGAAGCGGCGACAAAATTGCGTCCATTGTCGCAGAAAACATCAGTTGGCCGTCCTCTGCGAGAAATAAAACGACGAAAGGACAAAATAAAGGCGTCTTTGGACAATTCACTGACTGCCTCCAGATGGACGCATTTGTACCTAAAACATACGAAAATGCACAAATAACATTTGCTTATCTTGCAGCCTCTACCTTTCCTATCTGTGATAAGATATGGACCGGCCATGTCCAGGCCTGTAGTGTCGAATGCGAATCCAGGATTTATCCTTTGCTTCGGTAGCATTCCCATTATGGGAGAAGACGTGTGTCCATTGACTTTCCTGCATACGACACACTGCCTAGCTGTGGTGCGGGCAAGGTCTCTGCCAGCAATGGGCCAAACTGACTCTCTAATCGAGGACAACAGAAGTTGAGGACCAGCGTGAAGAAGTCGGAGATGTTCCTGTTGAAATAGTAATTTGGCTAATCTGTGCTTTGCGTGGATAAGCATGGGATGTCGTTTGTTGTATGGATAGATAGAGTTTTCCAATCGTCCACCTACTCTAATTATATTGGTGTTATTTTCTAAAAAGGGCTCAATGACACAATATGACTCTTTGAATTGAGTGGTTTGTGAGATCGAAGAATTTTCAACTCCCTTGGGAAGGATTCCTCTTGTGACAATTTTACTAAACACTTGAGAGAATTGTTGAGTTCTTCAGGCTGTAAAATACCAGTGTGCTTGTTAGATTTTTCTCTACAATTTTTTATAAATCTAAGTATGTATGCAAAAGTGCGTTGCAAGAAACAAAGCTTAGAATATCTATCAAAATCGATTAAAGTTGTTTTTGTGCCTACCTCATCGCATGTGTTAACATTCACTTTTATTTCTGGTAAGTTATCTACTGACAAGGTACTTCTACTTGCGAGTGCTGAGGGCCATGTGGATTCAGGCTCTCGCAGAAATGTTGGCCCATTCCACCATAAACCGCAATCTTTGACTTTACTAGCATCAAGACCTCGAGTAGCTAGGTCTGCTGGATTCTGGTCGGTGGGTACATGGCGCCATTCACTTTGTTCTGTGAGTTCTAAAGTGGCGCTGACTCTATTCGCTACAAATGTTTTTAATTTGTCATATCTCATGCCTAGCCAAGATAGAGCGATGGTGGAGT